>JACXIK010000012.1:2420430-3778836 GCA_014737385.1 Bombus superbus
TATGTAATGAATACTAAGTTATGAATCTGAAAATGTATATGAAAGTTACAAGATATTCATTGCATACTTTCCAGTATCACTCAGTTATTTCGACAGTCAATTGTTTAATAAATCTGTAAGCCACGATATTTAGTGAGACGGTTTTTGACATTAATTATGTGCTTATGACCATTATTCTATAATAATCTTTTACTACGTGTATATTTGCGTGTATAACGTTTTATATCTTCTCCAGAAATAATTGAATATAATCACAATAGTCGTACCTCACCGCAGTTACAGTGAAAGTGCGGAATGTTTCGTATAACGCACATAATATGATCATAAAAATTGTCTGTAACGAGTATTCGAATATTTTCATGAATCACTGTCGTAGTTCTTTCTATGGAAGGGACGATATTCAATGCGGAATTAAACGCGAGAGATAAAAAGGTTTGTTTTTTTTTACAACTGGGAGTCCGTTATTATGTAATTTGTTGCAAACGACTGCCTCGTGAATTTGCAGCTTTGCTGAATTACAACGGGGATAATTGCATCTTTTTGTCGAGGAAACTTTCGAAAAATATTTTCCAATTAGAGTTGAAAACGAAGCAATTATGCAAGAGGTTACAGACTGAAATGAATGACATTTAATAACACTAGTTGGAAACTTGTTTGATGAACATTTTCGTTTGTTTGGCGATACACGAAAATAAGGTGTAGCAATGTACGTGATTTTCGCGGTATTGTTCACGAGTGTATTCAACGGATACAATCGAGTGTTTTGATCGAGATTACGATCTTCGCCGTTGGAAAGTATTCCAAATATCTTTCGTTTCAAGAATTTATGTTCGATACGCGGCTCTCTCTATATGTACGCGTATGAAACCTTAATAAGTACGATAAACTTCAGTTTATTTGCAAGATAATAACCACGTTACTGATTATGATGTTAGATTGATCGGAAAATTGCTTGTATGGTTACAACCTCATTTGAAAATTTTTACACATCACAGGTAGTTGAAATGTACCGTGTCTGCTAAAGATTTGTTACAGTCTGCTCGTTTCATGCAAATAATAAATGTCAATAAATTCTACTTCTAATTAATAATTCATCGTCAATTTGTACAAATTTTGGTGGAATTTAAATTACGTTATCACAAATCGACTAAAGCGTGCAGNTATTGTGATTATTGATTTGGTGGATGTAGGTTAGTCACTATTGAGTGTGTTGTAGATAAAGATAATTCTTCCTTCGTGTGTTTTTAGTGTTAGTTTTATTTCGTTGACCTGAGTTTATTGATCGTTTAGGGCTTGGAGTATGCTTTTTCGGAAGTCTTCAATAACGTTGATTATGTTCACTGGGGGTATAGTTTCGATTGGATTGGGGTTTTGGATTACGCGAGGTAATATATTTATTTGGTGAGGTTTGTTTTCGGGGGCTTGGTTTTGGCTTATTCCTCGTCTTCGTTTTTTTCTAATTTAAGTTCTGGGGTGTATTTTCGACTTATTAGAGCAATTCGTTTATCTTCGATGCCATATATATATATATATATCGAAGATTAATTGATCTCTCCCCCCCCCCCAAAAAAAACGCAATGAAATAACAAAACCTTCTATTTTCTATTAATCACAATTCTATTAATTACAAATAAAACCGTTTATTTTAAAAACAAAATTCTGAATGCACATCATGATCGTTTCAAAGTTTACAAAATTTGTTCGTATAATCCCCAAATGGAAACCGTAATGGGTTAATACGTTCATACAAAATATCCAAACGCGATGAAAAACAAAATTTCTCTGTATAATCCCCAAACGAACACTGCGATGGATTAATACGATCACACGAACCGCGTAAGCTTTTGACCATCCGGAAAAGAAATATTGTCGATCAACATCTCCGACAGGGGAAAGACAAATATGTATTCTCCGCGAAAAAACTTGAAGAATTACGGAAGAAAAAGCTCTCTCTTTCGGTGCCACGTTTGCAAGAAATCCCTGTAGGCGTGTGTCATCGTTACAAGCAGAAGTAACACGTCGACACATCGGGAATCGCCCCAGTTGAAAGAAACGTCGCAGTGTGTACTACTTTGGCAGTTGACGGAAAGGTTTGTCGCATCTCCGGACAGAAGAGACACGGTGAGAGCATTCTATTGCGCGAATCCAGTGTCCCAGGCTCTCTGCTCTCTCCGGTGGATACCGTCTAGGTTATCGCGCTTCATAAATCTTGGCGAGGCGTGGAACCGATGCGAGGCCGGAGTGCCAGAGACTGCATCGCGCAAACTGCGACGCGCGGAATAGCCTGCAAGTTCAGCTGACTTTCCCGACGAACTATCGCCTGGTGACGCGAATAACTTCCTGGATAGGAGAACGCCCCCGCGCACGCGGTCGACGACTTATCTCCGACTGTAAATCCGCTTCGTTACGGCCATATCGGGTGGCACGCGGTCGAAGAGATTGCATAAATATCAAGAGGAAAATAGGAAGCCTAGAAGAAGGATGTGCTCGCCGTCAACTGTATAGGTAGACTCCACGTAATTTGCAGGTACCGGATATATGCGGCTGAGGCGTATTATCGGTAACGAGGAGAAGGAATCTTTCGTTCACATATATCCATCAGGCGACACGGTTCGATCGCGAAATGCACGATGGAAAAAGCTAAGCAGAATCCATACTGTTAAAGTCGTTTAAAAACAAAAGCATGTCTCTTTCTTATAATATATGGAGATTGCAGGGATATCTGGTATATTATGGATAATATGCTATTAATGTTTTATTAAATATAAAATCATTTTAAAATTAACGGTAAAATCTCTTTTTTTTTTTCTTGTGACATGAAAATATAAAAAGAACATAGCAGAAAAAGATATAGAAAAGTACGAATAATACACGGTAACGAATAATAAATTATTTCTTCATTTTGGAGACTTCCCGAGCGTTCTTGCGCAAAATTCTATTACGTTTTATATTTACGTTTCTTTTATATTTACATTTTACGTGTGTATCTAATTATGTTGGAAACCAAGTAAAAAATTTTACGCCGCATTTTGGGCTTAATACTCCACGGTGCGACGATCCTCCGCGTTAAAATTCCATCCGGATGCAGATGGCGAATATAATCGTACGAGGGAAGAAATAAGGCTAGGCTTTTTTTTATTTCTCCATACGAGGGATGCGTATGTATTCGGCGGACGCTGCGAGCTGTGAGTTCTAAAAACTCGGATGTCGAGTATCATCGATAACGAGATCCACGATGCGCGTGGTTTTCAACATACGCGCTTGTTGCCCCGCAAATATTATGACGATCTCACGTTCGATTTTTCGAAGGTGTTCGATGATACAGTGGCTCGAATGGTTAAGCGTGGCGAGATCATAAGGGACGTAATAGGAAAAATGCGATAAGGCAATTTTAAACAAAATGTCATAACAAATAATATAGGTTTAGTTTCAGGGTTCAAAAAAGAATGACTCAATATGTGGTTAACGTATTTTTATAAGCCACGTCGTTGGCTTTAAATCTGTTCCATTCTCAGTTCCAATTAACTTCTATCCCATACACATTGTTTCTACAGGATATAAACTTTCATTCACACATTCTTCCTTTCGTTCTATTTTACAATCTCTTTTACTCGATCCAGATAAACGTTCACATTATCGAGATATATTCGTTCACCCAAAAAGCCTTTGGTACCTATACATTCTTCTTTCGCATTTCGATTTATAATCTCAACTAGTCGATGCTTCCTCGCATCTTTAAATCTGGGAATTCAGTTCCTCGAGGCAAACGTTGCAGGAAATTTTAATTTCCATAGCGCCGTAAATAACACGTGCGAGAATGGCGGAAAATGAAATTCGCCAATCGATTTTCAAAATTTCGTGTAATATACAAAGCCGATTTGCGTATAAATATACTTTTAGTTATCGCGATGAAACACGAAATGCAAACTGCATTAAAGCAATGCGCTTTACGATTGCTATAGAGTTCGCTTAAAAACGTAAATTCTCGCTTAGAAGCATATAGGCTTTTCATGTTTTCGCGGCGGCACAACATTTATAACTTCCATAAATTGCAGCGTGGGTAATCGTGCGAAGCGGAAGTTGACCAGCTGTTTCACGCAGCGATAAAAATTTTACCCTGGTTAAGATCGGTGCCGGTCACGAGAACGGTTTCCACAATGAAATCTCGAAGCGAACGTTTAATTTCGCCTCGTGGAAAATCAAGCCGCCCTTTGGTCTTCAAAGTGATGTTTGATTCTATATTTTTAAGCTCAGAACGCAACCTCCACATTTAGTACTTTTTTTTTTTTACTTCTTAGTACATCTTAGTTTCGATTGAATATACCGAAAGTTTATATATCACGTTCAGTTAGCAATTCTGATCGGATTCATCGGTAAAAACGAGTAGAAAAGCTTTCGATATTTTTCATCTTTTTAATAAAATTGATAGACGCGGGCGCACTGTATTATTGAAATTTATTCATTCCTAAGATACCGAATATACAAACGATGTGAACAATTGATGGCGTTTCTCATCTTGTCTCGATTATAGCTCGTATCCTTTCTGACATGATCTCTATGTACTACCGTGTCATACTTTACATTCTCATTATTTCACCAAAGGCGCGATTTTTTCTTTATCTCCTCGGTGTAATAAAAATCAGGTAATTTGAGCAGATACTACACATCCTCCATGGTATTCGAATCGACTAAAAGAACATAATAGTACGAGACTGTTCCTTGATGAAAGAGGTGTTGCGAAAAATATATAACGTGGTTAAGTCGAGAAAGTGACGTTCTGAATGCGGTTCCGATTCGATAGATCGAGGCTATTTTATCTTACCTTGCTGGCGACTCAAAGATAGAAATATCAAGCTCTAAATATTTACGATAAATCGTGACGATTAAAACGGAAATTTTATTGCTCACATATGTTACCGTACTAAACGGATCAAACTCGATGGTTTGACGCTGCGCTAGCGAGCTTTCGATCAATAGGTCCATAAGTTCTTGCCCGATAGATCCAACTGCATAGATTATTCTAGCGTTATCTAAAGCCGTTGCTACGGCATAGAACATAAATAATCCATAATCGAGCGTCATAGAAACACACCTAATTCGATTCCTACAACGTATTACGTAGATCAGAACGAATCTGTACGTATAGAAACATACGTAAATAGTTCACGTACAATGCAAACCCTTTACCCTAACATCGAGTATACCTACATTTGTCCGAGCTACAATCCTCAAATAGACTTATTAAGATAATTACTAACTAGCTTAAGAACAAAGGTACCTGTCGTTCTTCTTTCTTTCAAACCGTCTATTGCTCAAACGCTTCCGCAGCCAATAAATTGGCAATCTCGAAGAGCAAGGAACAAGAAGCGGACTAGATTTCTTTGTAGGTAGACGTGCTTTCCTTTGCAATGCAATGGGGATCTTCACTCGGGCGTATCTTTTATCTCTGAGAAATTTTCCGTCTTAAACAACTTAAGTAAAAAATACTGAATCTTGTAAAAAGAGAAGATTCGTCGGTTCAAAGGGCCAGTGGATTTACAAAGGAATTCTTAACCTCGAACAATAAGTCCTTTCATGGCCTGTGACGTTTCTTATACTAGTTTCTCTTCGATTTCTGTCGTAAAGCGAAATCGGCTTATTTGAGTCAAGCTAATTGTAAGTAATTCGCCTTGATTACGAACAATTGTTAAGCCATCTACACCAAATAATATAAAGGGCTTATTTGAAAACAGACTACACGTTTAGCTTCGTATTAGTGGCGTGGTAAGCAGTGAAATATTAATTTTATTAATTGACAGCTCGTCGGCCACAGTTTTCTACGAGAATGTAACTTTTACTCGTTGAAAGGAAAGAAATATGTCCGGCTAATGTTAGCGTGTAATGTTAATGTTTTCAGCTGTGATTGTCATAACTTATACCGTACGATTATCCAAATCAAAATTACCCGCTTTTCATTCTTTTTCTTGCTGCACAACTAAAGTACACGATATTTCTTCATTCCTTCGTTAATATATTGAAAGTTGATAGCGTAATTAACAGTGTGCAATATCGTAAATGTAATCAACGCTATAGTACAAATTCGATTATTTTGAGCAAAGCTCAAGACCGAATTTTAAGATGTTGAAGTTTAGATGCTGAGGTTATTTTTGGGTAGTTAAATAGAGGAACGCGTGGATAAATTGTAAAGTAGAAATATATTTAAAACAAAAGTGTAAGTATATAGTTTGAATACAGTTTGAGCTGGTCCAGATCCGCAAGCTGACAATGTTATTTTTTAACTAAACTCCCCGAAGCCATCGTCGCCTGTCTATTGTCTATAATCTGCCATCGTTGCCTGTCTATTATCTATAGCCTGCCATCGTTATCTGCACAAGGTGCGTTCCAAGATGGCTATAAGTGATTGAGAAAACCAAACGAATCAGATGTAGAGTTTTCTTAGAAGTGACGACCACTTCAACATTAGGTGACGTAAAGAACATTACTTTATTATATTTCTAATATCACAACGTAGCGCAGTTCGTGCATCGGGGCGATTTCAATACGATTTAGTGCCGAGAAACGCTGATGAAACGCTTCGAGTATGAAGCTGTTAACGCAACGATAATTTCACAACCAGAACGCGGAATTTCCACGCGCAAGATCCAACATTGTTCGTAGATCAGGGGCACGCTGAACGTAAATATACGGCCAGGCCACGAAGATTAACCGCGTTCGGACGATTTCCGCACACGTGCCACTCCCCGCTTGACTGAGTTTAACGCGCGCTTTAGCTTATTCGCTGCGACTATATCACTTGCGCCACTAAAGCCAAGCCTGGACATACGTGACATTTCGGCGTAATGAAAACAAACATGCGCATCCATTTTGGCGCGTTTCCATCGCGCAAGCTCCTGTCACGCTTCGTTTTTTAAGGAAGCGACCAACGTTGAACCACCGTATCAAATAATTCTAAGATCGAATATTTATTTGTGCGATCTGTCTTCCTTCGTTAAGAAAATTCGTTGTTAGTTGAAATTCGTCGAGGATCGACGTACGGGATGAGGTACGTAAATGCAACCGTTTTGGGACAGTTCCGGGAGCCATGCTTTTGGTTTATTCGGGTGAATGTTGTATATGGTTTGAAGAAGATCGCAAGAAGCGCACTATCCGACATTTTCCTATCGATTTCTCGAGATTTCGAGATCAGTAGCAATTTTTTAAATGGATGCTACGTTCATCTTTTATTATCTTTATCTTTAATGTTTACCTTTTTTTTTTTATTAAATAGTTACTTTTGAATTAATATCTCGAAATAAATAGGAATAGCACCGACCTAATCGTTCTTTGAGAAGTCGTTCCGTTTGGAATATAAGCAAAAATATTTCATAGGAGATATGTTCGAATCACCACTTTGCAAACAATCCGAAATGCCGACCGGTATGATATTCTTATTTCGGAAGAACAGCGAGAGACACTTTTGCATTAAATACAGGAGGCAATTCTTTAAATCATGTTCCGATGATACGGCTTATATCCGAGTTGGTTCTATAAGTATTAAGAGCTGCATGAGTCACCGACGTGGTAACTGACAATGAGTAATAGGACGGGCGTGCTGAACGAAACGTTGAAAGCTTGAAACAGTAAGAAAAGAGTGGCTGTTTCGTGAACAAAATGGAAACGTAATCGTATGGTATGATAAATCTTGTCACGATGGCAGAAACTGGAACAAGCTTTTAACAAACTCCTCGATAAATTATCAAACGTAGCTCGAAAATGATGAACGTAATCAATACAAAATTTAATCGGTTAGAAGTTATCGTTACTTAAATAACTAGACGTTGGTACTAATCGTAATTTGATTTGACGTTTCATTGTAAGAACGAATTAACTTATCGAACGTAATTAGATTCGTAGCTAATTAACTGCACCCTCTATTGGTAATATTAGATAATTTGTCCGTCATTAATGCACAGGTGTACAAATTTAATTAACTCGGTAATTTCGAGTTTTCGCTTCGAACATCGCTAATTCCATGGCAAATTATTCGCACTCGCTAATGCGACGTTCTTGCAAAACATCGAGATTGAAATTGTCGAGGAACCCCCGAATATAGTTTGTTGCTTTCGACATCGTACTTTATTACATTCCGTACCTCTCGGGTCGGAAACAACCCCTGAGACGGTTATCCGCCTGTATAACGCTACTGAAATTCCTTCGCACCCGTGTTTCCTCGCGAAAAATCAGATTTCATTTTACGTAGGAAGCAAGTTTGATATTTCAATCCGCTGGAAATATCATGTCGTAGGCGATGGTATTATTTCAAGCAATGAGATATTTAGATTACATTATATGTAGAAAAATAATTTACTGTATAATTCGTCGAACCCAATTACGAGCAACATCCGCGCGACCTATATTTGAAAACAGACTGTTTAACTCACTGTTAATGAGTTTTTGCGATCGACGCGAATAATTTTGACAAACAATGAAATGTATCGTGTACACTCGACATCGCGTTATAGTTTTCTACCAGAATATAATTTTTATTCGTCGAATGGTAAAAAGTTTGCTCGACTAATGTCGACATTTTAAATCGTAATTATTTGAATTTAGGGACGTGCGCGTATTAATTTATCCCTGAGCCTCTTTGTACAATAAGTTTTACCAATGATCTCTATCGATAATCCTCTGTGCTTGAATTTTGTATTTTGGCATGTAACCAAATTTTTAGTAAGGGAAGGATGTTTCTCATTTTTTGATTTTTGCACCTTGCGATTCGTAAAAAGGGTTTTATCTCGTGACGTAATGAAATCACTCATGCTATCTTCGTAGCCGGTTCGTGGCGTTTCCTAGTACGTGTTTCATGGTTGGCGAAAGGGACGTAGCAGAACGGAAGTCGTATTTTTGATCGCTTTCGTGTTCCACTTTCGGGAAACTTATTGCACCTTCAGTTGTTATCGCGGTCTTGTAACTCTGTCAAAAGATTCTACAAAACTATCCGTTCGTTCCTTTCAACGACGATACAAATGTATCATCGATAATATCTCATATTATACGAATTCAATTTTCACTGGACCTCGTAGTAAATCATTCGAATATTGTTGGCCAATAAGCACGAAGCACGTAGAAATGAACAAGGTAAAAGATTTTGAAGAAGCATCGAATCAACTTTCTACGTTTGGCAAAAACCTTAAAAATCGAGGTTACATTCGATGACTAATTTTCGTTCAATGATCTATGAGATAACATTTAGTTACAATGAATAAATTCCATTCCACGTAGGGATGGATCCTAGTCTTCGTCGTCGATCCATAGAATCAATGTCTCGCATCTATGAAAAGTTTGGAATTTCATTTTGAACCACCGACGACGTAAGGAAATAAACAAAACGACAAACCAGAATACCGATGTTAAATTTGCCGCCCATTTCTTATTCAATCTACGAAATAAGTGAGAACGACGATGAACAATTTCTACACGTAGGGATGAATCATATTCTCCATCAGTTGGCCCATGTATCTCGTGATCTTCTGGAACTCATGTCGGGAGCACGTGTCAAGAAATATGTAAGTTACGTCACGCGCTGCTCGTCGCCGACTCGCTTGCACTAGGAATTCGTCGACGTGTAGCGCGAAAACCAGACGCAGTGGTTTAATATTCGGGTGCTCGCCTCATGGTAGTTGCAGTGAATTCGGCGGTAGTTCGGCCGGTGGACGCAGAAATTTATGGTTCGCGAGTAAAGGCGTTGTGGCGTGACTAACGAAAACGACGATGATGTATTCGTTCCTGGGCGGGATCGTCGATTATTACATTTCATATCCCGACCAAAAGCACTCGAAGATATTGGCTTTCAATTTGCCGAGGCGAGCTTGTTCGTTTTCGCGGCCGCGGCTATCCCTGCAGAAGTGCATTCCTCGACTTCCTGGCAAGTCAAATAGGCCGGAATCCGCGCTGGAATGCCACCGGGTATTTTAAAGATGGGCACCCCTCCTTTCAACCCCGAATAGACGCCGACTAGATACTCGGCTCGCCGAGATTAATTGAAGCGCCGAACCTTGTTACAGGTATTTTAAATCTGCTCCCCTCGTTAACACCATGAATTCCTTCGTGATACTCGTCTTCTTATTACACGTCACCTTGATTGCGGATTTTTTACGCGGAAATTGGGTTTTTTTGTTGGCTCTCGTCGCTGCAAAGCTTGATTAGAGTGACATTAATGCGACGAAATCGTTATGCGTAGCGAGCGACCAATAATTTATTCGATATACTATCAAATATACGTTATATTATACGATAAATATCATTATTTAAAGCAATTGATTGCCCTCTTCGTGTAATCTCTTCTGCTCTTCAGCTACTTTTCCACAACGCTTTTACTTTTCCTCTTCTCTGGTTCAAGGCCAGTATCAAATTCTTCGTAAATTGAAAAATAAATCTGCAACGATATCTTCGTGCACGAACCTTTCCCCCATTGCTGCGATGTCTAGAATCGCATCTTATAAATATCGCCCGCTTGTTTTTCAACTCCATGGCGCATAACGTCATTCGTGGCAGAAAAATTAAGGTCCATCGATCATTTCTAAGATATATGACACGACCTCGGGGAAACCGGCACGCCGAAGGTAGTAGCGGCACGTGATTTCACAGCGATTCGGTAAAACCTTCGGAAGAACCGTGCTATTTGTGTAACGATACCCAACAGTTTTGCTGGAATACTTGGTGTTGTATCAGCGTCGGTTGACAACGGTCTCAAGGGGTAACGGAAGGCGAGTCTGAGTGCAACATTAATATTCCCGCTCAAAAGAAACTTTGTTCGAGTTTTTCAACGATCTAGTTGGAAACTGTACGGACACGAGGACTTTTATTCGGGATCGCCGTTACGACCGAACAATAACTCAGTGCACGGGCCACTCGATGGTTAAAAACGTTGAGAAATAATAGTCTCATCCGGGGCATCGAGAGTAGAAAATCACGAACAAAACGGACAGGGAACAGAAAGAGAGTGATGAACGTTACGAGCGACAACTACTTAGACTTTGAAAGCCGACGTTACTCACGCTTTTCTATTCAATCGGCAGCTAGCCCGTGGGTCGTTCGATATCGGGCGTACTCGCAATTTTCATTTGTTCATCGAGCGAACTCCGCGCAAACGTCGAACTCGCCGAATATGCGTACTAATGTAACGATATTGCCGGATAAGAGGATTGCGGAACAAGAGAACTCGACGTAGTTGTTGGAATTTTTAATCGACGTTGAAACGGGATTACCCGCGACGTACAATTTAATCTGCGTATAAAACTTTGCGCGAACTTGCGAATCCTTCTCCTTCGTTCCGTTGCCTTCGTAGCGGATTGCGCGTTAAAGAATAAGCTACGTGTCGTTTCTGTAGAAGTTCGCAATGTTCTCGACGAATATCGTCCGATTTCTGTTTCTTTGCTGATTCTCCGAGCGAAATTTTTAAGGAATCTAATTTAATCCAAATCGAATTAAGACTTAGGATCGAAGGTTTCGACGATAATCGAATGAAAATCGAAAGTCAGAGGAAGGGCGAATCGAATTCAATGAAATTTTAAACGAGCGATGCTCTTTAATCTCGTTAGACAGTGATCGCGATTTGTTCCTATAGAAGCGTAGACAAAATTGAATTGGATGCATTTTCGTTGAATAATTTACGTTTAAATGTAGCCTGACATTGTGATAAAATATATGAATATTGCGTTTGCTTGTTGAAAAAAGGTGAAGGGGTATTGAACAGCGTATGGCCATCGATCTTAAATTCGACACTTATATAAAGACAAACCGTAAAAAGGTAGAAGGTTTAAAGATAAATCGTCGAAGCTTGTCCGCGAGAAACACGTATATCAAAAGGCGCAATTTACTTCCACCTGTAATCTTTCAGCTCGTAACACTTTATTCGGGTAACGGGAACCGGGTGAACGCGTTGCAATTTATTTCGAGAAAACAAAATAACAGCTTAAAGTCGCCTGTACCCAAAGAATTATTAAACGTCTTAAAATTTTCCATAACACTTTGTTATATTTTTTACGCGACTACCGAATAACAAGCCACGGAAAGGGTTCTCAACTAATTGTTGATCGAGTCGCTTAATTAGAATCGTGTGCGTGTAATTCAAAGTTAATAGAGAAGAATCGATTTCAGTTGGATCGATTTTAGTCCTAGCAAATATGAATACGATATGATTTAATTTTTCTAGAAGTATTCGCGTAAAAGAATAGAAAAAAAATTAGGATATCAATAGGTAAAAATGTTATTACACAATAAATTACCGCAAAAGACAGCACATTGAAATAACAGTTACAAATATATTATATTTACGTTATTTTTAATCAATCGCTTTTCAACATTACGAACGACGACATTTTTAAACGTCTCTAATATTTACCTTTGATAGGTATCTCGCAAAGTATTTCATTTTACGTATCCGTCAGCTGGATTTAAAAGACACGTGCGGATATTTAAATTGACCACGAAATATTGGAATGCGTTTTTACGAGTTTCAGCGAGCCCCTAACGAGAAAGAATAACGGGGTTTTAATTTGAAAACGGGTCAAGCGTCGATTTTACGCGTTGCTAACTTTTCTAAGCCAGCGAGACTTCTATAATCCAGCGGCGACATACGTATACATACACAGAATCGTTTCGACTATCACGAGCTGGCGGCACGCGATTCTCGCCATGATTTTTCGCCCCTCGATTTTTAACTTTCGTAATTTAAAAACCTTCTTCGAAACTTGCCGTGTAAAGGGATATTTCCCAGAAAATACATTCAAACTAATTTCGTTTCGAATTTCTTTAGGCGCCACCTTTTACTACCTGGTAATAAGGTTAACCAGGGGTACGGTTAACTTTATTCCCAGGAATAAAGGAAACCTTTTGGAACGAATCATTGAACAGAAAAATAAACTGAATCGTCTTTTGATGAACCGCCGCCACGCCACCCTGACACAATCGACGCTTATAAATCCGACGTATTCGTTTGGGGCGCAAAGTCGAAAATAGAACAATTTTCCATTCCGCCTTCGAATCCCTAGTAAATTCGTTTCGTTCCACTCAGATATAACGATGGAAACGTCCCTGATCGATACATGCTGCGTGAAATGATATTTATTGGATCATGCCGAAAGCTCCTGAATTTCCAGAATCCTTTATGTTGAATAAATAAATCTCTATTGAAAATCAATATCGTCTTCTTCTTAAATAATAAAAAAAAATGGAATATACAACGTCTACCATTTACATAAATATCAGGGTTATTTTTACTGTTATTTGGAGATGGGGAAATATAGATAAGAAGAGATCACGTTATTCGGGGACCCTCGGTTGATGGTAAAAAAAGAAAAACCTCCATCGTAGTAATCCTAAAAATCACTTTGCAGTCATCAACTTTTCTGAACCGAATATATCGTTTTGTATCGCGCTAACAAGACGACGAGAATGTACGTAAATCTTTACTCTTACACTCGTTTTCTGTACACTTTTACTAAGTGCTCTGTCACTATGTCTATCGCTTTTATTCGTTCGTAATTCGCAGTTCGTAAATACCGACTCATCGTATCGGGATCTGTTTCCTTGTTACCTATCGAACCTTCCTCAACCCGCGCCAACCTGTAACCATCTATGCTTCGTTTCACCTATGAGTCATCCTTGTTCGAGGCCGAGATGACGTTTTTGCGTTTGACCATGTTTACTCGCTTTGTTATTAGCAATTAAACGATTACCGGTAAACAGTGTCGTTGGTGGGATTTGAACGATAGGTGACAGTCGCGTACCACTACAGTTTGTTTTGTCGATCGAACGATATTGAAACTAATTCAACTTCTTATGGCGTATCGTAAGGTTGAAATGATCTCCATGGTGTCCCCGAGGGATTTCTTTATAATCAAATGCAAATTAATTACAGAATTTTTCTCGGTCGCTTTTCCTTTATTTTCAAGCCTCTACCTTCGACAAAAAATGGAAATAATATAGATGGCGATAGTTAGCAAAAGATCCACGGTTTCTGTGATGTCTAACATCGAGAGCACATATTTACAGTACCGTAGCCTGCTGACATTTTCGATTTCAATTACCATGCATTCAATTTTGCCGGTCGTTTAATCAACACATCGAAACTTAGGATGGCGATGCGCGAGGTAATAAAATCTGCAGGCTATCGGAAAATGTCTCCAGTTAGAGGTTTTCACGGACCCAAGCGAAATACTTTATGATGCCCATATCGTTCTTCATATATCTCTTGATTTATTCATCGCGCAAGCGCTTCGTGGTTGAATTGCAAAATATACAATAAAAAATGGCCCAATTACTTACCAGTTTTATTCGCGAGAACTGCGTACACTAAATCGCCGTGGAAAAATATATTTGCAAATTAGAAGGAAAACTCAGAAATAAGATTCGTAGGTTGAGAGGCAAAACTGCAAAATATATATCTACGATAAATTTCCTAAAATTATATCGCGTTTCGGTAAAATTTACGAGACGCGAGGAACAATAGAAAATTAACAGAAATGAACGAAATTTCTTTTTTCAATTCTGCTATGTTTCACGAATGGTAGTTAGTTTGCATCGTTTACGTTAGAACTCGTTTTTTAAATAACGAACAAGGGAAAATTGCTAGGGTACTTATGACTTTTTAATTAAACGCTTATGAATCACGCAAATAGTGAACGAAATGGAATTTGACAAACATAGTGCCACTGTAATTAACTAATAAATTTGCGTCCCAACAAACATAGATACACGGCCATGTAACGTACAAGAGACATTTGTTGCAACTGCAGCCTGTACATTAATTGCTTCACGGTTTAGTTCGCTTTACATAATTATTCCTGCAATAAAATATCAGCGTAATTGTTGCCAGCACAATAATACGGTTCCCATTGCACGATCGTTAACGAACTGCAAAGCGTTCACGGCTGTAAGTACTGTCTTCCATAAATTCTGAATGACAAAGATACTGGATGCATTTCGATACGAATTGATCGTATTGTAATTTGTAGAATCGTTGCGATAGCAACGATTTAAACAAACCGTTCTATAAATTACATTCAACGATCGTTTCGCGTTCAACCATTTTTCATGATTCGTTTTGCACACACAGTTTTATCAACGATTAATATCGGAGTTTGTGTAACGTTTTTTGTTTTCTCGGGATAAAATTAAATTCTATGAGTCTTGATGCGACAAAGTGATACTCAAAATACGGCTGAAAATTTTATTCTACAAATTTCCTGTCTAGTTGCATATATAGAGCCAGCTACAAAACTTTATATACGCTTCTTAGCTTTGCTTTCTTTGGATCATCTTCGAGCCGTATCTTTTTATCATTGGAACATTTCTTAACTTTGAAGAGAATACAGAATTCGGTGAACGCACATAGATCGTTCAATCGTTCGCGGAGAGACGCGACCGCGAAGAGCCGCCGCGTCGTGGGAGTCCTAATTTTTGAGAAAACACCGTTATTTTCGTTTTCCTCTGGATCGAGCAATAAATCTAGGGGCAGTTTTGCAACACGATTGTTTGAAAGAGAAATTCAGAAATCTCGATAGTCTTGAGGGTTAAATATACGATGGTTTATGATATGTCCTTAGGTTTATTGAGCGTGCCCAAAAGGATCTGTTTGCCTGGTGATCTGGCGCGTGTCTGGACACTGCGTGGTTTACGATTGTGTTACGCGATGTAACATAGATATTTTCTAACTGGCTGTAAATATTCCGTTATCGTGTGAGAAGGTAAATTACCATAAATGAAAGAAGGAAGAAGACAAAGCTTGGAAGTAGAGAAAGTCCGATGAAGTGGAGGAAAATTTTCGTTTTCTTGCCGGTTATTTGAGAATTGCTCGTATTACGGTTCGAAAAAACATCGTATTCCCTCCCTCCTTCCTTCCTCCCTTCCTTCCTTATTATGCACTAAACTTCTGATTTTCCCCTGCTTTGTCCGCTTAGCTTTCACTTCGCAATCCAAACATCTCTACTAAATAGTTCCTCGATTATGAATAACGCGTAGCGATCGTTACAGCCAGTCGATTTATCGTCGGGAAATAACACAATATTCAAAATATGAATATAGCATCCAGGCAATTGATTATTCTGTCGACCAGTCGATTTGTACACAGGAATATTTAATTTGCTTATAAATGCTTAAATAACACGAATATACGTGTTATATTTCGTCTGCGTTAATAATTATCACCCCCTCCCCTCCCCTCCCCCCCGGTGTCGTTCGTGAAACGAACATAATAGGTACAGTGGCTCGCGAAAGTGTTCGAACACCTGTAGAAATATTTTATCGTACTTCTTTACTTTTATTATGCGTGCACATATACGCACGTACCAAATACGCAAAAGTATTTTACGATAAACGTTGAAATACTTTCGTGAGTCAGTTCAACGTTCCCGCCGAAACTCTCGGGCATTGAGAAGAGGAAAAAAATTCACGCCGACAATTTTCACCGCCCACAGGGCAAAGACGATAGAAATTCTTTACGTCGTTCGACAAATGCCCCGTCATTTCGCGTCCAATTTCTCGTTAATTCATCGGATCGTTTAGTTGCGTCTCGTACTCTTGTTCGCGTATACGAATAATTGAGATCCATGCATCGTGCCGGTCTTCCCCTATCCCCTCGAGAAATTATGCCATTATCGCGCAATATTTTACCCCACGAGATATTTCGTAGGACGTTTAAGATGACGCGTCGCGTCGAATTTGCATGGTTCGGCTCGACGAACGAGCTCCGTCGGGGAAACGATTTTAAGGAAGCCGCGCGTCGTATACGATTAAAATACGCAGGACAAAGAAGAAAGGAAAGGAAGCGATGGGCAGAATGGGCGAGAAGAGCGCGAGACATCGCAGGAAGAGGTGGGAGGGAGAATGATTGTTATTAAAAGCCACGAAAGCGCGAGCTACGGAGTCAATCTCTCCCTGGCCGGACTTTTGCCCAGCGACACGGAAAAATTTCGCTGCTCTTTCGGTCTCGCGCTTAAGTCGTGCTCCGGGCACGTACATCAAGAGCTACGACTATTAAGGAACAAAAGGCGGAAAAGGAACGAGAGCTGGGACGCACTCAGAGATATAGAGACGATGAGGCTGAATCTAGAGAAAGAGAGAGAGAGAGAGAGAGAGAGAGACGGGCGAAAATTAAAGAAACGGCGAAAGAAACTCATTGTTAGAGTGAAGAAAATGAGAAAAACACGGAGAACCAAGAAGGGGGCGGGTGTAAGGATAAATATTAAATGGAACTGCAAAGGGGGAGAGTGTACGGTGAAAAGTTGATAGAGATGGAGATAGAGAACGATAATGTAAAATGTACCCCGAAAAAAAAAAAAAATGAAGGAGAAGAGTGAAGAAAGAAAGTCATGGTCGTGTAACGAAAAAAGAAAGAGAAGAGAATGGATAAAAACTCCGAGGTGGTTAGTATGAAGAAACAGATATACACGCGGGGGGGGGGGATGTACGCGAAACATTGGTGTTAGCGGGAGAAACGAAGACGCTCGATGAAATAATGTTATAAGCGAGACAGGAGAAACGAAAAGGGAGAGAAGAGAGTGTAGAAGCCATAAAGTCTGGCCACGAGAATTTCATATTCCCCTTCTTCAACGCGTTTCCTCTAGCAAGGGGAAAACTCGGGAGCCAGAGCGAGGATCTTAAACTCGAAAGTTTACCCGCTGAAGTGGCTACCTCGCTACGACCTATGCCCTTGCTCAGAATTTACAAGTCCTTAAATCCTGCCACCACCGAGAGGGTTGTTCGGGGGTGTTAAATACTTCGCGAACACAAGTTTTGTTTCTCGTATCGTCGATGATGTCACGTAAAAATGACGGTGATTGAAAGAAACAGGGAAAGTTAAAATAGATTCAAATCCTTGGGTTAAATTCATTTTATTCGCAGATGACTTGAGTCGATAGATTGACTTTACAGAGTTTTGTGGGATTTTTAATCTAGTAGCTGATCTAGGGTTGGGGGGGAGGGGGTTCGTGTCTGATCGTAATTTGGGCGCCGGTAGATTTTAGAAGCAGGTAAGGTAATAGATAGTGAAGAACGGTAGGTCAGTTAAGGCAGGTACCGGCCGTCACAATGATAACGGTAAAGACCGCTCTTATGATCGCTCGGAACGTTCCTTCCGTAAATAAAATAGCGACCGATAATTTTCGATTATAAATGACATGCGAATATAACAAGCTCGCGTAATATAGAAAATGCACGTTATCTAAAAAAAATCATGTTTGCTTATATTGATAAAAATGTTCAAAAATTTGCTTAATCCAATAGTCATAAAAGTCATAAACGTTTCAAGTTTGAGCCTAGCGCACCATTTATGAACTTGAATCTTCGATATAAGATTAGACGTATAGTAAGGTAAGGTCTAGCATTTCTGACAGATCACGACGTTGGTCGATGGTTGGATTGGGAAGAAGAGCATTGGCCGATGATTGATAGTGAAAAATACGAACGTGTTTGCACGTAGCAAAGCCATTAAGGCGGCTAGTTAAACGAGCGTGCCTGTTTTACGAAATAAAAAAGATACGCCAGTTTCGGCCATCAATAAGACGTTACATCCAATATGCGCGCGTTTTTCGATAGACGTCTAAGATTATTTTGTCATTTTGTCCCGTGGTGTGAAACAGGGTAAAAACCGATAGAAAAATAAACGATGGCTCGCACGAATCTGTCGTTGAAAAATGCTTCTACTGTTCGATCTATGGAGTTTCAATTCAGATAAACAAACCGACGATGACGCGAGAAAGCCGTCGATTAAACGTTTTCCATTTCGAAGTTCATTTTTCGCTCGTTGCGAATTCATTAACCGCGAATCATTAGTGAATAAACGGTGCTTTCGGGTTCTGAAACGCGTAGATTTGGTAGCATGATCGATCGATGAATTATCGCTTTCGCGGACGCAGTCAGATAATCGAATAAATTTGTAACTCGTCGAGGCTTTGAAACGTTTACCATTAATAGCGTATAACGAAGCGACTCATAGAGTAATTACTAGATTTCGAATGCGCAAATTGTAATTTTTGTGGATTTTTTAAATTTAAGATAAGATTTTTTCGCCTACTAAATATTATAATGGATATCATACATATGGATTTATGTATTTCTACATTATTATCGTGCCGTAATCTCTTTCCTACTGTCTTCTCACAATTTTGTACAGTGTCTTTGCCTTTCGAAAATGATCTTTATTTCCTGGTACGCTTAAAATTTCAGAGCTTTTCAAGCTTAGGGAAAGGGACAAATATTACAACTTAATATATGCATTTTGCGCTTTGCATCTTTCAATTTTTCATAAATCTATAAAAATTCGCGCTTTAGTGATCACGTATGAATCTCGTACTTTTTTCTAATACGGCCGTATTTCTCATTGTAGCGCGTTTTCTGTTAACTATTGTTGACGAAGTGAAGTTGTTAATTATTCTGGTTGACTAAAACGGAAGAAAACAAGATGCCGTTTTGATTTCGGTGCGACGTAAATCGTTCTCAAACTGAAGTTCCAGAAACAGATAAGGAAAATTTAGTTAGCTCCCATCTGGTATCAGATCGAAGAAATAGTGTATATAGTTCGTGTAACTAAATACGTGACTGCACATTATAATAAATTCAACTTACTGTCGTTGGGAATTCAACTGTTTTCCACTTCTCATGAAGTTCAACGGTATAAGATAAAGCATAGAGTACATAAAGTTTTAGACAAACGACTGCTACAACCAACCAGATACATTTTGAAACAACCACGTGTGTTATCTTGACACGGGTCCACCGGACAAATGTAAAATATGTACAATAAGAAATATTTAAAACCGCGTGAAAAAAACACACGTCTACGCGCTATAACAAATACGGTAGAAAATTTCAATAAATTATATTTATTGTAGAATCTTATATAATTTTCGGGTAATCTTTTCATATTCATTGAAAAGCAGAAAAAGTTAGTTTTCAGTCATGTCTCCATATAAATAATTACACTTTATACGTATCGTTGATTCGTTGGAAGATCGCCCGTTTTAAAATATCTGTAAGTATCAACTCTAGAGGTGAACAATTTCATTAATTTATCTAAAAAAAAAAAGAAATGATATTATTTAGCAAACAGAATTTCACAAGTCAAAAATTATTTCAAAACGCAAACACTATTATCGAAATCGTAAAGGAAAGAATTGTTTTTCACCGTTAAATGGTCGCGTCTGTAATTTCCTGAAAAATGTATTATTCTTTCTAACTACATCGCTCTTTTATCAAAAACGAATAACAGGCCATTTATCCTGATCTACTAATGTTACGCAGAACAAGTAGCAGTGTTTAATTCCACGAGATTTCCAAGCTTAAAAAAAGCGACGAAAGAAACTGCAAAATTATTTGGCAGACGGTAACAGCTTTTTATCGCGCTCGTTGCGCGCCCATTGAACTCCAAATGATTAATTGACGATTGAATTGACGCGGCGTGGAATACAATAACCACACGAGAGCGTGACTTCGTTCATTTTGTCTTTCTCGGTTAAGCAATTAATTCTTTTGCTGCACGACTTCTCGCGTTTAATCGCCTTGTCCTACTCGTCGCTGTACTTAATCGAACATTTCTATTTATACATTTATCTTTTTTCCGATTTCTTTGGCCGTTCTCTCCCTCGTATAGCCCTTGGCACGCGGAATTACGCAGCGCACAGAGGAAAACTTCTCGTCGGTTCTCGCAATCTTCCGCGGCTACGGAATACGCCGCAAAAACTTTCGCACAAGAATTCTGAGCCAGCCGGTGATATAGTACAACGGGCTTTAATTTTCCTAGGGCGCGGCGGTACTCAAAATTTCTATCCAAGTTTTACAATTCAACGGAGCCGCCCCTTCGGCCAGTAACCAATGTGAATCACGGTGAAACAATCGGAAAGTTAGCGCTGGTAACTACCTCAACCGAGAAAATTACGTTCGAAGCGAAACTTCTCTCGGGACGGCAGTATGGAAAAACGTCGTTGTTGCTGCAAATTGAACCATACTACTGTGCGACAACGTGCCGCGGATTATGTGCTCGCTTCGATAAGGTTTTAAAATTACGCACAAGTATTTGGACATCTGGTGAAATTCGATTAAAATGTTGATATTTTTATTATGTTTCCAACGTTGTGACAAGATCACGTCCCTCTACCGTTAATTCTTTATTTTTCGCTATCACTGGGATCAAACGTTTCACTAAGTTTAAAGTGAAACGATGAACGTACATCTCCATCGTTTAAATTCCACGTTTGTCTCCAATATCTCTTTATTTGTAGTAATTAATGTTAATTATCGTTTTTCTCAATATCCACTAACTGTATATGTAGTCATTTAAGATAAGCTCAGAGATGAAAATTATATTAAGGAAGGAGCGAAAGAGGTGAAAATTAAATTTGATATTTTACATACTTAGACACTTTATTTATAGACTACAATTTGTAAATATCCAGATATTTATGAACGGCAGTATAGGTATACAGAACATTACGTTTCTATTTATAGCCATAGAACGTACTCTAACATTTGACCTGCAAAATTAGAACACTCTGTATAAAACAGAGTCACCGTCAACTCGGCTACGTTCCGAGTAAGTCTGTCAGTTATTGCCGTACAGACACGTCTGTGCAAGGCTTCCTGGTGTCCGTAGAGCAGCCACACATTATGGCAAACCTGTCAGATTTCACAGTTTCGTTGAAGATGACATCGGGTGACGACGTGATATCTTAGCGTTAGTAGACTTATTATTAGCTACAAAAAAGCACGTTAAACGCAAAGTAAAACGAGATACAGTGAGAGTAGAAAATATCCGCTTTAAAACAGAATAAATTTTCTAAAATTACTCCAAACGACTAGATTTTTCTTTTTTATTTTTTTTTCTTTTTTTTTTGCGAAGTTGGAAGGAGTAGTTTATTGCATGACGCGCAACGAAAATTTCGAAAAAGTTGCAATTGGTCGGAGTCGAAAAGAAAAAAGTAAATATCGCTTTTTGCAACTTTTTTATCTGCGCCTGTAGAAAACTTAAGAAAATAACTTTAAGGAAACTTAGGCAACAAATTTTGAAGATTTATGTCAGTTATATGTATAATGAAAAATTTTTATGTATCACCGTATATGGTGTAAAGAATGGCTGAAGAAGAGACAAGCTTATTCGCATGTGAACTTGTTAAATGAATTACAGTTTCCACCTAAAGATTGGCATAATTATTTACGCACGAATGAAGGGGCCCATGTAAAGTTCTCCTCTTTAGTTACTCCATTAATTAAAAAAACAGGTACTGTTATGAGAAACGTCATTTCACCGTACGAGAGATTAACTACGACTCTCAGATTTCATGCTACTGAAAGAAGTTACCTCAAAATTTTCAAGCGTAATATCACCTCAGACTCTCGGCTATATTATACCTGAAATATGTAGCACTTTATATAAAGTTTCAAACGAGGGTTATGTAAAGATAAGAAAAAAATAATTTTTTTTTTTACTAAGATATATTGCTTTACGTATCAGTATTAAAATTAGATACAAACGAGCTTGCGGAATTTTCTGAAATGGAAAATTGTACTGACATGGCAGTTGTAAAGTACACTTGTTGTTGGTAATATTGCATTGGTCTGAGTGTGGGAGTTGCTGTTGGTCCTGACAAATTAATTGGTGGGACATACTTAAATTACCCATTTCAGCTTGAAACAAATGTTCTCTGCTATAAGTCTTTGTTGTTTAGACAGACGGCGTAATTTTATGACAACGTTTTTCCCACAGATATCAAAATGAACCTGTTCGTTTAAAATGATTTTTAACAGCCAGTAGTACTTTGTTCGTTAATCGTTCCTTTGATACCTGCAAACTCCTCTTTAGTGGTGTTGAACGATTGTATTCAGGTGTAATGGAACTAATTCTGACGAATTATACAGATGAAATGATTGGGCGACATCCGCGATGCTACATCACGAATACACTATAATATATTTGTACAATACATACATATATATACATACAATTTTAGCAATCCTTAGACTTCAAATTCTATAGGTATGTAAATTTCCACGAATTCTTCCATCCATTCTTGATGGATGTGGGACATAATTTCGTACATTTATTTATTTCGTATCTTATTGCATGTTTTGATTACGCGTAAATTGTCAACTTTTCTTTACAACCATGAACAAACATTGGTACACACGCCCCGATGTATCTGTACAGGCTATTTCGGCATTTCGGCATTACGGCATTATACATATACAGGCATGTCGAATGATTTTTCATATTTGCTCCGGTTGCCTGCACAGGTCAAAATAACTGCAGTTTTATCATACACACGTACCGGTAGACCTGCATAGCCGTGTCCGTGCAGTCATAACTGACAGACTTACCGGCACGTGTATAGCCGGCTTTATAGAATGAATGGCGTATCCATGAAATTTCGTGACATCTTCCGGGTTCGTTTCCTCGTCGCAACGATTCAACGAGCAACGGAGAAATTATATTCGCCGAATAATTTTGACATCGTTTACCACGTATCAAATAACGCCACCGCACACGTCTGGAAAAATAATTTACACTGTAACGACAAATAGACGCCTTTGAGAACATTTCCTCTCCTTTCACGCGAACCTCTGCCACGTGTAATTACATCGGGCGCCTTTTAAAAAAATCGTAATCCTCGTTCAATCACTTCCCTGCGTATGCGGACCTGTTAAAGGGTCACAGTTACTTTAACTTTGACTGCGAGTTCCCAACTCACTCTGGAGTAATTAACTTGAGAGTGCGTCGATAGAAACGCGTCGCGCCGCGTACGAACGTGTTTGTTTTTGCAATTGACCAATTAACGCGCATCGAACATTCCAGCCGAGGGAAACAATGAAATGGCAATTAACCGTCGCATGGTATAAGTAGATAATACTCTGGTGCAACGCCAGAGGCTGGCGAGAGGAATAGATGAAACATATCATCGAGAATCCTTCGTAATCGCCACTTAATTGCTCTCCGTAGGTGCTTCCAACGACGCGAAAACACTCCCGTGCTTGCTGTATTCCTCGTGTTTCCAGCTTCGCTGAATTTCTCTGGACTAGTCGTATATATTCTTGCGTACAGATCGGATGAAAACATCGTTGATGAATGAGGCTACGATTTTCATTTTGAATTGTTTCTATGCTTGAAGATTGCGAAGATTACGAAGGAAAAAGCGATGAAATACATTTTAATTGCTTTTTTTTTTGTAGAAGAGTAATTTTACAAATCGTTTTATCGTGTTATGACACAAATTCGTCCTGTTTTTTTAAACATATCGCATATATTATACCGGGCAAATTTACGTTATAAGTCGCGTTTCTTTTTTATACGAGAAGAATTTTAAGTTCCAATTCCTTTTTACGCCTTTCTCGCGTGATCTTCGTTTCGAGATCGATACTGCTCGAACGACTGCTTCTTGACCTGATTAGCGATAAAAATTTTATTTTCACACACCGCCGAAGTGTCAGGATTTTGAGTTGAAAGCTCGGTTTATCGAGCTTCGAGAGGTTTGAACGTAAGAATAGATGGTAAAATGTAAAATCCTTTCTAGGTTATGCACTCTTGAGAAGCACATACGTTTAGATGCATTGCCTGATATACGGGGTGTTCTTAATGAAATTCTCGGCCACATTTCATTCTTATGTTTATTACAGTATCACTTTACGCCATTTTTCAAACATTTTATAGATTCGTCGGAAAGGACTCCATTTTTCCTACAGTTTTTCATCTTTCTCGTTCTGCTCTTACCGCGTCTCTGGCACATTCGAGCTACATTTTACGAGTCCAACTTTCTACTTTCAATTTCATATTCTTTCTACGCCCGATGAACACAACATTCGAGGATGAAATACTACCATTCTTCTCTAGCGGTATAACGTTTCAACGCCTCGATCCGATCGAGCAAAATACACGCCTATTCATTTTCGGGCCTCATTATCAAGATTCAGTTCGCACGTCTTATTATTCTTATCGTTATTCCAAAATTTATCTCCATTCATTGGTCACGCTTGTCTCGTCTTACTTAGCCGATCCAATGAACGCGCTCTTAGCCTCGCTCTACGAAACCGGCGAATTTGACGAAAATAAATATGTGTCGTAACACATCCACGTGGCGTCCAATTAATTTCTCGCTTCTCGCGGTTTCTTGCGTATCGCTGTAGTTTCGCAGCTGCGCAAAAAGCCCCGGCGCAATTTATAATTCAATGACTCGGTAATTTTACGTTCAACAACTAAAAGCATTTCGACCGCATAATAGTTTCATAATTGGAGTGCCTCCGGCAAGGGAATTTTTAATCGAATTTTCCAATTCCCCTCTATAATTCGGTGCCTTGTTAATTCGATCGAGACGCCCGCGAGCCCGAACGATAATCGAACAACGAAAAGAAAACCTTTTCGTTGAACGAATAAACTTTTGGATGCGCGCGAGGAGAATCGCGACGCGTGTTGAGGTATTTCTCGGGGCGAGTCGAGACGGTCGACGTCGGTCGCTGTGTATTTAGGCTGGTCCACGCTAAATTTAAATCAGTTCGTGGCGAGGCCACCGAACGCGATACTCCACCATCCCATTGATTCCCCGTAGTTCACCGAGGTGTCTCGCTGTTCGAGAATCTTCTTGGGGCTGAAATCGAGACGCGGTGAATATTCTTGGTTCGTTCTTATTCGAATTGAACACACGGTCAGAAATGGAAGGATGAAAGGGGCCGCGTGTTCCGCGGTGTACGAACGACTGCAAATAATTAGGTAAGTGTCTCTTTTGCTTTTGGGTCTCGTGTTTGGAATTCGACATGTAACGATATATTCGTGGGGTAGATGAAGCGAGCTTCGAGTTCCATATAATGGAAAACATATATCTCTCGTCATTTTATTAGTTTTATCGAAGGAAATAAAAAATTGTAATTACGTACGCGTCTCTCTTGATCTTCGTTTGACGCGTACAATTTTTGCTGCTGTGATACGTAGCCACATATTTGCGGGATAGATGGAATATTAAGCAATCGTCGAGTTCTAATGGGAAATACGTATTTCTTATTATTTTATTAGTTATATCGAGTGTAACGAGATAATGTTCGCTGGGTGCAATATGTGAATACAGTTTCATCCGGGTAGAAACGGAATTTCATTGAACCGCGATTATATCGTTTGCGATTTATCATGCAGAAAATCTGGTCTCGATGTTGACGCAGATTAAAAGAACAGATCGGACAAAACGATTTCACTTGATCGCTGATACAGTTGGTGAAATTTCGCTTGAAAAGAATAACGTTTCGTGCAAAAAGTTTCGTTCGATGTAAAAGCTAGATACACCGACGCTTTGTTAACAAAAAAAAAAAAAAAAAAAAATGTTCGTGACAGATTCATGACACGCGATATTTAACGAAAAATTTTTCAATACAAATTTCATCTAATAACGAATAAACGATTCACCCCAGATTTCTTTTATTTGGCACGATCATTACCGAGCATTTAAACTAATTCTCCCTTTCTCCCTTTTAGAATAAAATTTACGACGAAGAGTATTTAACGCTTTCGAAATAAACAAGATGGAAATGATATAACGGAATGGCATCGAAGAAACCGGAAAAATCGTGGCAGATACTCGCGAAGATTCATCGAAAGGCGCCGGAACACCAGTCTGTCGATAACTGGGAGTTTTCAGTCGGTCGCGTCGATCGTATCGAAACGAGGCCGTCAGTACGTTTTTAACAACACCGACACTCGACATCTGCCTTTTTAACGATCGTGATCCACGTAATTCTGGGGAAATAACCGAGCCCCGTTCTCCGTACTCGTTCAGCCGAGCTTCTCCTCGCTCGTTCCTTCGACTCGGCAATTATGTTGGGTTCAGCTGCAATTAAGCTCCAGTTCGGCCCGTAAGTGGCGCATCTAAAGCTACTATTACCGATAAATTTATAGCCTATCGATATCTTATAAGCACGGGGAGGCTAGTTACGGATCGGGTAAATGTAAATTGTCGACGAAAGGACTCGTGCCTCGTAATAACGTATCTATTGATCAAAAAACGAACGAGAAAGAGCGATCGAATCGATCGGAGAACTCGGCGAGAATTTGTTGCGAAATTTATGAAACGAACAATCTTTTACGTTGATGGAGATTGTTAGAGTTTCGTACAAATTTCTGGCGTTTGCAGTCTGCAACGCAGAGGCACGAGCGTGAATCTGTACGCGATCGAAACGACAGCTTTCCAAGCTACGATGATGAATCGATGTTTGCCAAAGCTACGTGTCTTTTTGAAAAATAATCTTTCGTAGAATCGACAGATCCAACGAAAAGAGCGCGTCTGCGTCAATTTTAGGTTTCTTGTCTTCGTCAATTGGTTCTTGCAATCGATTCTCCATCCTCTGGTATTTGTGATATCGTATACGTTTTATTGAACACGATCGTACAAAGTCGATATTCGCGAAGACGCGTGACAAATGTCACGTTGCCTATTTATGAATCGTTAAAGCGACGAAAGAAGAGAGAAACGAGAACTTGAACATACCGGAAATATTTGTTAATTATCTACGAGAAGAACAAGATCCCTGAAAGCGTACCGCTTTACTGATTTTAGATTTTTTCTAATTGGAGAGAAACTTTAAAAGATCAGTCCGAGGAATCTCACAGAAGAAATCGAGCTTCAGACTTGAAATTACTTTTCGAAAATTAGCTTGATCTTCGAATTTACAGGCCATATATAGGTTGCGCGGTATCCAGTTGCCCAGCAGAATCCGAATTACGTATTTCTAACGCAAATAAGAAAAAATTTGCCGCGAATGCTCGTTCTTCCGTGGCAACTGAAAATTCATATAAGCGGAGAACTCCGCTGTTCCAATTATTTTCGACTTTACCCGCGTTAGAAGCCAGTTTTCGTGCGTTGCGCGCCGGCTAATTGGAACATTCTAATTTCTCGCGTTCTGTTATTTTCGTGTCCGCTGACATCGCTAATTCCAATTTCCGTCCTTTCATTGTAACAATTCACTCGGCGTAGCTGGCGATAACCGTAAGAATCGAGAACCTCTAGAAATTCTCCGTGAACTCGTGCCACCCCCCCCCCTTGCCGTTTCGCTATTTCGAATCGGTACCATTCGAGACGCCCTCGTACGTTCTCTCGTCGTACGACCGCTGTTTTTCCTCTGATTTTGCGGCCACGAGAAATCGTGATATTCATAATCCAGACGATGTGAAAGGGGAGGTCTTGAAATTCCGGTGAAGGCTGCTCGACGAACCTAAAGTCCGATATTCGATTGAATTTCTGCGAAGGGTAGCGCGGTGGTCAGAAGGGCTCGAATCGAGACCTAGTGGCTTGCTGCGCTGTGTTGGCCGTTTCTAGTCCAGTGCTCGAATCGAGCCTCGATCGAACGCGAGTATCTCACGCTAGGTGAACTCTCTGCTGCGTAAAAAGAGGAGTCGACTTTATGGTCGTGAGCGTATCGGCCACCTGTTTTTAACCGGCAGTTCCCATGGCTGAGATATTTTCTTGTTCCACCCCTTTTTTTCCCTTTTTGTAATCTTCTCTGGGGCTTAATTTTTATAGGTGAAAAGTAAATTAGAGAGTGTATTGTTTACTGGGACTACTGTCTCTTTTTATCTTCGTGTTTCTTTTTGCATCCTCGCTGATATATCGGGAGAATAATATCAAGAATATACGTATACGGAATCGCAACCATGCTTGAATATGAAATTCTTATTGGTCGAATAGTTGTTTCAGATCTATGCTTGATCGTCGTGTCAGATCGATACTTCACGTTAATCATCGCGTTTCGTATAAACGTACTTATGAACAGTATCGAGTATTTATACGAAAAGATGCGTCAATAACGAGCGGAGAATGACTGGATAATGCGCGAACAATCTGCTTGTACCTCTCGACTATGTAGTGGCATATAATGTACTTAATTTGTCAGTTGCGAGTCGAAGGAGCGATGTCCGATGAAGCGAATAAAATATTTAATTATGACAATATAGCCAGACTAGGTTAATCACGATGCTGCCATGTTTCGGGGTAAACAAGTAAATATTGAAGGAGAACGTTCGTTCAGTAGGAGCGAAACACATTACACGATCGTTCCCCAAAATTGCAGACATTGCTCTGACATCTTGCGAAATCTCATTTCCAAACATTGAACGTGACAAAGGAGCGGCATGCGAGAACAGCGGAGGAAAGAGATTTGCCGCAATGCAACAATGCTCGTTGCAACAATGTTGCATCGCAGCTCCTATTATCGTAAATTTCGACTCGTATGAGCAAACGGCATTGTTGTAATGGCACAGCCAGTTTTCGGAACAATGCGTAAGATTTAATATCGATCGCGGCAGAAAATAGCTGAAAAGCGTAGGCAAACGTGCCGAGTAACGCTCTTTGGAGCCTGACTTGACAAGAAAAATATTGCGAATGGCACTGCCAAAGGTTTGCAAACGGTAGAAATTTCACGGCAATTTTACAGCTTGACTGGCATTTTTAGGAAGTCTCTATGAAACGCAAAAATGGACCCGTGTTTGTCGTTCGCCGCCTTGTCGACGACAATAAAAGTACGATTGTTAGTTCGGTCTCGAAACGATAAAAATATCTGTAATATTCGACGAGTCGGTTGGATATCGATCTCTCTACAGACCGTTGTATCGTTGCGCCCTTCGTGCGAAAACATTCCGATAACAATACCGTCCAACGATCTGATTAGATTTCAAGCGTAACTGCACGCTGGATACAACGTATCTCAGGCAATAAACAAAATTATTTTTTAATTCCTACAAAGACAGTCGGCTTACCGTTGCTCTTGATTCGATGTAATGTACAGATAATTATACGTCACGAATAAACTCGGCGTCCTTTTAAACGATATTATTTCAACACTCGCGCGAGATTTTCATCGTAAATTAAATTACGAATTGGAAAATCGCATCGTCGTTTATTTCGCTGTTTAATTAAATGTCGATGTAACGTTAAATCAACGTTGGATCGAAACTTCATCTTTTCTTCTTCTTACTATTAATTTTAATCGAGAATTTATTAGACGGAAAATCCGTTTCCGATAAAATTGGCCGTGAAACGAACAAAACGACAATTAATCAAACGACTTTTCGAAGAATCGCGTATTATTGGTTATAATTTCTTTGCAACGAGCGTTGAAAGATGGAGGATTGGTGGAAAACGAAGGAGAGGATGATACGAAGCAATTTTCACAAGTTACTAGTCAGCCGCGCGTCGTTTCTCGACGACTGTCCTGCGACAAAGTACACAGAACGCGAAAAGAGCGTGAAAGTAGTCCTTTGATGTCAACCGCAGTGAATATGGCAGCGTTTACCACGCTTTATGCTCTTGGAAAGGAAGACGCTTAGTACGGATTTGCGGTTTTGTTTACAATCGAAATTCACCGAATATCCTTTTCTTTCGACTCCGCCGTTTCGTCGAGTCGCTCTTGAAAGGGAGAATTTTCTACTGAAAAGTATGAACGCGCTATAGTAATTAGTAGAAGTTAATAGAATGCTAGTTTACTAAATTTCTGAATTTAATATCAGTCAAGTATGTATAATAATAAATCGTCTTTTCTCTGTATAAGTAATGCACACAATACAGAGTCATTAACTGGGAGAAACTTGTCGCGACACCGTTGGCCATGCCAGGAACGATCGCGTTCTTAAACTAACATCGAATCAAAACTACCGAGAGTTTCGATCAGAAATCGAATTTTAAGTCGTAATTCATAACGAATGTTTCACCGAGAACTTTCCTCGGTTTCTTTTGCCATTTGCCTTGTGTGAAATACAACTATGTCGTCTTTCCATTAGTTTTCTCGCGTTATATCGCGTGATATACGAGCGAAATCGTTATTTAAACGATAGGGGCAAGAAGTACGTAGTTCGTGTAACGGCAACCAGTTTCAATTTCTACTTTATCACGCCGATAATTACGATCAAATTTTTGAAACATATTTGACTTTGATATGTTCAGTGTAACGCTAAAGTCCATAGAAAAATTCTAACGATCAAAATAGATTTCTTTGTACAATGTATTCGGATTATTTTTTCGTAATCGAAATTTATCTCATCGACGTTCGCGTAATCGAACACGCGATATGAGTTTAGTTAAATAAGACCATATTTATTTCTTCGCTATTGCATAACTAAATCTACAACATGGAACGATAGTCATTCTACCAGCATTCGAGTTTTATCAAAAGAAAGGAAGCGCACAGACATTTCGCGAATAATACTGCAATTAACTTCAGTCACTCGAATATGTCGGTGAAGCACGAAGAATGCGTTAGAAGCACAATGCCCGTTCAACGATCGACTGGCAATTTCAAGTTCCGAAACGGGAACACGTAATTGAGAAACAAGAAAAATTTCCCCTCTATAAATGCGGAGAACTTCAATTTCGTCGAGAGCCTAAAATTCGAAATAAAAGAAAACGAGCAATTAAGAGAGAGCGGAAGAGCACGAAAAAATCGACGCAATAACTGGCTACACCGAGAGGGCAACATCGAATCTGTTTCTTGATATGATTCGATTCACTTTCATTTCCCACGTGAATCATGCACATCGATTTCAGTTACGTTTTTATCAAGATACGTTGCTTAATACAATGGTATTCGATTAAAAGTATCCCTACACTCGCCTATTTTCGATAAGATTATTGGATAATTTAAATTACAAAATCACAAGTAGAAATTACCTGTCGATGGATAACGAGATAACTGAGCAAGTACGAGACACGCTATGGCAGAATTTTTGAACGAAATTTCTATCGAAATATCCTGACAGAATTCTTTATGAATCGCGTATTCAATTTTAACGTACCGTCGACCAGTTTCTAAATAACAAATATCGCTTTTAACCATTGACCATTTATTAATTAGTATATTTTACCAACACTCGTGTACTTTTGCCACAAATCGGCTGAAATATCCGGATATTTTTGAACGGTAGTACAAGTAGCGAAAGACGAATCAACGAGAATATGAGATGCAAGCATTAATTTTATCAGACTTCCCCTCCACACTGTATACGTATAATGTAATAAATCAAGGGATAAAAGGCATTGAAAAATTTCAGGAATTAATCATCGATAACGAACGATGGAATTATGATTATACGCTTGCTAGATCGTTGGGTATGCATTGAAATGAATACCGTTAATTTATTTCACGTGAAAAGAATTTTTCTTGTTATTTCGATAATACGACGGAATAATTACGTTGTTCCTTTTAGAGAGATACATGGCTAAATTAATAAAACTTTGTCCTAGTTTAATCCGCGACTTGAAATATGTTGGAAAAACGTATATGTACATATACGAATAATATGAGCGAAATTACAGAGAACAAACGTTTTTTCTCGTAATTTAGGCAAGAATCTCAATCGCAATTAATTAAATGAAGTGCATTTCGTTTTATAATATCATATCAGAGAAAAGGAGCAGCTATTAAAAACCTTTTAATCGAATAGATGTTTAAGATTAAATTAAAGAATCACATAAAATATTCCGACAACTGCGATGTATATTACACCTCTTATCAACAGTTAATGCCGTCCTTTTTCTATTGTTCTGCTCTGCCCTTTTCAATTAACATATTCTACCTATCACCTCGAAACATTCGGATAAACCGAAGTTTTATTATCTCTTGTATCGTGTTTGTTCCCCTTCGTTCAATTTTGAGATATTTGAACGTATCTTAAAAAATGAACAAAGAATATTTTAGACAGGACATTTCGACTAAGGAGAACAGTCGCTACAATTCTCTTAATATTCTCAACCGATATTTTAACTAAAAAGAGTAGTGTTCCTACTACTAGACTGTGAACGTTTATGCAATTTTATATGAACACAACTACTAAAGAAATAGGTTCTAAATAGAAATTTGTTTCGTCTATTGCATATTACAATAAGCGTTCCTCGTACTTTGGTCGTTCTCTATATTTCTACGATAGCATTTCGTAGATTTTCGAAACCTTGAATTCCCTGAAAATGTATAAATATCCACGGTCTGGTTATTAGCAATAATTTATCAAAATTGTCTCAATTCTCGAGCTCTGTCGCAAATTCTCCAACATGTGGATTGCGGATTTGACATTTCAATTCTCCGAGCCTGCAAATCACAACTCTAGCTTCCTAATACTCCACATCCAACCTATATACATTATACATGTATCTAATCTACATGTACATAACGGATTCTCCACGATTTCACATAGAATCATTGATTCGCGTTATCCGTCTCGTTCGCTCTTCAATACTCGCGAACACCCAATTCGGCCGCGTCGACAGCGCAGGACTCTCACACTTGAAAACAACTATTAAGGAACAAATATAGCCGATGATAATTGCGATAAGATACGAACGGTCCATCGACATACTTAATGTGGCCGGCGGCATTGCAATGACCCAAGAGGAAGCAAAAGACTCGAGGGGCTTGAAAAGTGTCAATTGAATGAATTTCACCGTTCGCAGATCATTACAGTGCCCAACAGCTCCCTGCCGACGGAACAGCGACTTTAATGAAGGTTGACACAGATTTTCAACGAGCCAAAGGGTGACCGAGGGTGTTTCTGTATCCGATAAAAATCGCACCCCGTTCGGACCGCCTGTCGGGCTTTCTTCATCTTGACCTTCTTTCGCTCGAGCTCGAACCAATTCGTCGGTATTTTTCGCCAGAGTACAGAAAACTCGTGAATGGCCAACTTTTCTGCTAAATAAATGGCACCTTCCGTTTCCATCGGCGAGGACAGGAAAGTTCGTTTTGAAGCGTCCAATTGAAATCAAACAAATGGTTTCCAACTTCGACATTAACCTTCACTCGGAATTTTCTTTCTGGCTTACTGCGTGGCTCGTGAAAGTATTCGAACGCCTTCTGTGGAATATATTATATGCGTTATGCGAAACACTTTCATTTGGATTGTAACGAGGCACGATTATCACGGTTGCGTCGATCAAATTTTGAAGAAAATCTGAAAGTGCGTATAAAAATTGTACGATGTTTGGCGCGAGTACGTGTTTCGCAGATATCGTGATAGTATCGAAATTACTCGTTATATCAATAGGTCTCGATATTCTGTATTTATTGCATATTTTTGGGAACATTGTCCCAAGTACGGGTCGTGACAAGTATCGATATCATATCGACATGGAATAAAATTTAGGGGAAGTTATCGGACAATTTTGCGAAACGGTTTACACGTTTTCGATTAAAGCGACTTTTTGTTAAATTTCCGAACACATTGTTCTGTGGGGAAACCGACCTGACTCGTATTATAGCGCTGTAACTCTCGTCGAGATGTAAAATGCACGATTTGTTCGGAGAAAATAAAATTTTGACGAAGTTGGTTCGTTTAACTTTCGACGAGAACACGGAACTTGTTTTCGGCCTGGTTTCAATAATCGACAATGCCAACTCTGACGCGTTTTCCTGCACACTGTTAATCCATTTCACGCGCACGGACGTTTTCTTCTTGTGCGATTACAACGCTTAAAATTTAATGTCGACATGATAGAAGTCAAAAATATTTTTAGACAGTTTCTAGAACAACTACGTGGTAGCATATAACTTTAAAGTAATAATATCCTTTCTTCGATTTCTTTACAAATAATCGCTAAATAACCTGCACAATGTAAAAGTATCCGTTATATCGAAGCTTTTTTGATAAATGAACAAAAACTTTGAAACAACAGGATAAATAAGTTACCTCGTCTACCTACAAAATAATACATATATCGTTATATATAACATATATTATATAAATCAATGTCATACATACGCTTTTTTCAAGAAATACGAACGAATTTAGCGCACGATCTAACGCATTGCAAATAAAACGAAGGAATACAGATTAAATACGAAAAGAGAAGGATACGCTAGAAAATATGAAAGGGAGAGGTTCGACAAGCACGCAGCTCGCATTCAACCGTTTCCAATCGTTTTGATAAATTTTAAATCGATTAAAAGATTCTCTATGTTCCACGTGATTGCAGTTCCCATAATGCTCTCGTTCAATAGGTGCAGTTCGCTTTCAAATATCAACTCCCCGAGGAATAGGATCTGCTCTTCCGCGAACCTTTTAATCGTGGATTTCATTACTTAATTAAAAATCGCGTGAAATGTTCGGATCGGTCCGGTTCGTGCGCACTACGGATATGAATTACCTCAATTTGTTCCATTCAGAATCGTCGGACGGGACGGGTTTCCGGCTACCTGTATACGTTTCATGAACACAAACTCTAAGCGAACGGGTTCACTCGGCGAGCGCACTGATGCATTCGTTATTTTTAAGAGGGTCGAAACGTCAGCCGCGGAGGAAACTTGTCACGCGATCTCGTCGTTAAATAACCGACATTAAAAGCATTGGTCGTTTTCCACCGTGAAATGTTCGCAGTTGAAACATTCAAATTTACACCGTGCTGCAATTCCGGCGGTTCCGCTTCCGATTACGCGTCGTTGCGGCGCGCGGATCGCAAGCCAAGCTTCCAGTTTCACGATTTCGTGAAACTGAGCTGAAAACTCGTCTCACGATTTCCGACTCTGAACTATAGATATAAAATTCGAAAGTTCCGACGATTCACAAAGTCTTAAGGTCCGAAGTTCAGAAAGTTCAACTTGCGAAGTTCTTGCTTAATTCGAAGTTCTGATTTGTTTGTAGTTCGAACTTTTCGATAGTTGCGCACAAAAATGCTAATTCTAAATGACCAAAAGGTCGATTCCTGAGTTGGAAATAGTTTTAAAGGTTCTGTATGTGTCAAATCCTTATACTGGCGGTGTCGCAGCTTTTCCCGGTCAAACGTTGTTAACGTAATCTGTAGATCGAGACAAGGGGACAAAGTCGTATGAACGTGTATCACTGGGAGCATTGTTAAAGAATTATAACAAAAAGCGATATATGAAAAGCGCGGTAACGAGCGTGCGTCACTGTGCTACAAAATATGAATAAGTCAGAAATATTTAGCATCATAATATTTTTACCATTCCAACTTCGCGAGTAATAAACGAGAACTTCAAAGAGTAATAAATACAATTTTTTGCCGTCTGCCAATCTTGTATCGACAGTAATGCTGAACATTTTGAAATGGAGTTTTAGCTGCAGCTGTAGGTGTATTACGATACCTTTTGGCTACTACCAGATGTAAATGTTTCTAATCTATTCATACTTTGTACCGTAGCAACGCACGTTCCTGTTATAACGTCACATTTCATATATTATTTCTTTGTTACACTTCGTTAACAATCTTTCCAATGGTATACGTTTATATGACATTTTTTCCTTGTCTTGATCTATGGAATATATTGACAACGTTTGTCGGAAAAAATTGGAGCACCCTGTATAATAAATCTTTAGAACGAGGGCAATCGATTGGACGATCCAATCAAACACTTTGTTTCATTTTCAAGAAAACTTGTACCAGTGTCGAGAAAGGTTTATGCAATTTGGAAATTTCTAAATTTTCAGGCGCGTACCTTTCTATTGCCACGTTCTAGGATCGAATACCTTTATGCTGCTACTCCATCTCGGAAAAAAATTTTTATTCCGCGCCTACCTACCTTTCGTTATATATTTTTTTAATAAATATAATAATACAGGCGCGTTTTAAATAATAAAAACTTTATTACAAAAAAAAACTGAGAACTACAATTAACAGAATAATAACAAGGTCTTGCTATAAATATACGCGCTTTGCGATATGAAGCTTTATTTATTTGTAGATATTATTATTAAAATGAATACTGTATTAAAAAATTTTGGTGCCTTCCGGGTTGGAAACCGCCTAATAAGAAGATAATGATACGTATCATAGCGAGTGAAACACGTTCATCGTACCTCGTTCTATACTTTACACATTACAATTTGTTTCGTTGTTTTATCATGTGAATATTTGCACAATTATATTGTATATATTGCAGGTATACAATACATTTCGTGTGCTGCATACATTACGAATATTGCGTGTGCGTGCGCGGTGTGTGCGTACATGAGCAATTATACATAATTATGTACGAACACAATAAGTAGACGTGCAGGTAGAGGTGCCAGTGCAAATGCATACTACGAGTGCATAATATAAGTAGTAAATAGTACAAGTAGCAGCTACGCGATGTATATGCTAGTCCAAATGCAAGTACAAGTTCCGGAGCAAGTGCTTGACGCATGTGCAAGCATGAGTGCAAGTACAAGTGTACGATATAGGTGTAAGTGTTGGAGTAAGTTTATAGCGCCAATGCAAGTGTATTCTGCGAGCACAGGTGCATAGTGCAAGTACAAGTGCAAGTGCAAGTGCAAGTGCGTATTCATATTGTGAATGCAAGTGCAAATGATAATAGTAAATCGAATATCGGATAAAGTTTCCCATATTAAATTAGATAAGTTTATAGCAAACGAAGCTGATTAATTCACACGGTCTACGATTAAGAAATCAATCAGAAAATTAACTCAAACATAAGAAACATAATGCGAAAGGACTGACAAAATGATCAAAGAAGTCTGGGATGTAAGATCAAGGATTTACCCTGGAAAAGGAAGTAAACCATCGGACAGAAAGCAAACGACCGAGGGCAATGTGCGGTCACGTATTTACCCGAAATACTTCGCGATCATTCTGAGCGATCAAACAGGTTTTCACACAGGGCGATTGATGCCAGGGAAATCGCGCATTCGATCGACACAAGAGTGCACCGATTTCACTCGAGTTCGAACGCAAACCGTACGTGACAAGTACTCAATGCCTCTTAAATTCGGAAATCAGAAAAATCCTCGAATCGTGAAATCGCGCGCTGTCGTCCACCAAGTCGTACGTTCTTCCGCTTCTGCCTTCGTGTGTGAAATTTTATAGACCGATTCGGAACACCAGGAGAAACTGAGATTTATTTCTGAGATTTATCAGAAACGAATCTATTAAAACCAGGAGATAATTATTATTTTCTATTTCTCCCGCAGAAATTGTAGCTACTGAGCGTTAAAATTAATCGTTCATAGCTTGGTAATTGTACTCGGAGATATCGACGATAATAATATTCGTTGTATCTTTGGAAATCTTGCTTGAATTAAAGAAAAATTAAAATATTGAAACTGAGATCTAGGAATCGTTAGTTGTATTAGACAAATTTGGATTTTTCACATATTCAGGTATTCGAACGTAGATTGTTAGCAAAATTAACAAAAAGTGCTAAGAAGAAGTAGAAGTAATGATTATATTAACAAAATACGTGTTTGTTTGACATATCGCAGATTATACTACTTAATCGCATAGATACCTTATTTACTAAAGGTTAAGATTCAAAACTATATTTTTTATAGTGAGTAAATAATAACTGAAATTCATTCGTATCCGTAATTAGTTCACATTGAACGACATGATTACTCCATACAAAAATACAACACATAATTATCTAATAATATTATATTCAAAACTTTATCAAAGTTTCAAGAAATTGGTCGAGTACTTCTTTAATACTTTTACCGCCTACCAAAAATAAATTATAATTTTCAGTTCTATCTTTAAAAATTTCTGCTCAATTAGTTGGAGGAAAAAGATGGAACCAAAGAAGTGAGAAAACAGGATGATAATACACAAACGTCGAATCGAAACGAACGTAGAATCGTTACAAGATTTAAATAGCGGATATCAGCTTTTACTGAAAGATCTCAATTGTACCTGGCGCTATGTTTTTCTCTGGGTCGTTTCTCGCTAAAAACTCTGTTGTGACGTCGCAATGAAAAACGATTTTACGTTGAGCGAAATGTAACTCTCAAGACTAGTTGCAATAACTGTCTACGAAACGCATGCTCGTTGCATCAGACGAATCTAACCTGTCGAGAAATAGCCCAGTTTTGCAAAATATTTAATCTAACATTATATTACACTGCTGGAAGGAAAATAATACTATCTCTAATTAATTTGTCCGCTAATTATTTAATACGTGTTTTCTCCAGATCACAAAATGGCTCTTAACGTGGATTCAAAATATGCTGCTGTCATCGTCATCGGTTTGTTGACAGTAGTTCCAGGAACTCACGAAGTATCGCGTCCAATCAAAATTGGTGAGTAACAAAAACTAAAGTGCAAATATTAACGAACCCAAACCAATCTAATCTCTGGTCAACGTATTTTTCCATCGAAGTAATTTACTAGTATCTCGATAAGAACTATTACCGAATCTACCGAGTTCCGGGAATTCCAGTAACGGCAGCAATTTGCAAAACAGAACCTCTCGAAAAAAAAAGATAGAAAAGAGTACGCGAAAAATCTACAACAAAATGTCACTTTCGACAAAAACACCGTGTGCTACGAATTTCGTGTGGAGCAAAAGGTAAACGAAGAAGAAAAATAGAACATGCGCGGGTGCAAATTAAATTTCTACCAGTGTCGAGACAAAGCATCCACCCTCCCTCCGCTGTGTGCTCTTAAAAAAGATGGACGAACACACTGGAAAAAAATTCGTTTTTTCCCAAAAGAACGAAGCGGTGTAAAAATATTTCTACAATAATCGTAACCACCTCCCTACGTACTTGTGTTTCGAACAAAAAAGACGCCGACACCTTTCGGTTCCAGTATAAGATCAGACACTAAAACAGAGCTAGACAGTTTTTTTTCAGTCAGTTCATTTCCATCCAATGCGAATAACTCGTCGAACGAAATGTACGTCCGATAGCGGTCGGGGTGGGGAGGGGCAAAACGTAAATTGCACGTGTCCCAACGTGACCGCACACTAGAACCGCAAGCACACCGATGGTGTTTGCACTTTATAGGCGTATTACACGACTGCTCTCACGAAAGTCACGTACGTAGCCGCAGGTTACCGAAGAAGTGCGCGTTTGTCATGGCGCCGGCTTAGTAGAAACTCCCCTTATGAAAATGCCCAAATATTTAGAGAAGAACGGATGGGTTTCATAAGAGGTCTGTTCTAGCGTATGCAGTAGCTGCATTTACCATGATATGTACACACCGGGCCGCGCACACATTCGTATACACAACCACAGTGGTGAATGCGACGCGGACTGGATATTTCGTTGAGTAGTCTCGCTGAAAATCCCTCGACATACGTGTAACGCGTATGTACCAGCTGATTCATACGGCGACCGTAACCAAAGAATTCTCTTCCAACAAGGAATTATTTAAAGTTTCTGGCTGAACGATCGAGCAGAATTTTCATTGGCGTCGGCTCACGCTGGCCCGTTTGTAGAACGAAAGGACGTATGTTTAATTAAAATGTAATAGGCGGTATAAGGCTGTGTAATTAAAGGAGTAGAAATTTGAACTAGCTTTGAATTGGAGTATTTGAAAGTCTTACGGTAGTGGGGATACGTTAATGGGGACTGAGGAGACGTTTGTTCATGTTTGTTATTAACGACTTAATATAGAGACGAAGCATGAAATGTAAGGTTGAATAATTTTTTAAACGTTGAATGATTTCCTTTCTTGTCTATTTTTTTTTTTTTTCTTTGCTACGTCGAAGAAACGTATTGCCACGATCGAACATGAACTTCCGATATTTGATACGCTTCCCTTTTTCTTGTATCTTGTATCGGCATTCCCGATATCCGTATGCGTAGCCTAAAAAGCTGCCTCCGAGGAAATCAATTTCGGATCGCCAACTCCCTTTTCTTATCTAGAGTTTGTATTGCCCGTTCCATATTCTTTACTTGAAAAGAATTTCTCCCTCGATATAAAAATGACAAAAGGCTACAGTCTCAATTTTTGTGATGGCCGCTGAAGTTTGGCTTCGGCGCAGAGTTACGGCAGGTTTTTAACGTTACATCTACGATATATAATGCAAAGTAACCTCTTTGTGGAGATAAATTTACCCCAATAAAAGAAAAGTAAAGTCACACAGCAAAAGAATCATCGAGCACGGTTTGAATAATCTAATAAGCGAGCCTTATGACGTAATTAATGCAAAATTTGTAAAAACAAGTAGACATCATCGTACAATATTCAGGAACGTATACAGAGTACATTGACAACGCCTAATTTTTTCGTTCGCTGCAATTGAGGATTCGTAGGCTTCGATTTTCAAGATTTCGGATGCAATATTCATAATCGATGCACTGAGAATGTCGATGGTAATTACACGTTAGAAGATACTTCAAAAAATACGAGACAGTAAAAAGTTATACAATCATTAATCATCGTCTTCTTAAAATTGCGACAGCGTTTCAAACACGCAATGACTCGACTATCTCCCCTGCTTGAAATTATTCTTTACACCGTGAACTCATCCAATAATTAATTTCAACATTTTTGAAATATTTTAACCGCAATCCGTGATCAAGATAAATAGACGGTAACCACGGACCGCAAATTCGAACAACCGTTTCAACTCCTTGCGTTAAGCGAGGCTGCATTCCGTATGGCTGACTATGAATGGGCTATTCTACTGCCTCAAGTCGAATCCCATTCATCAATGCAACGTTATCGAGCGACTCGAGTGCAAATAATGAAATATCCTTCGATGATGCACAGCCGCCCGAAATGCGCTGCAATAACAATTTATTTTGCAACCTTAATAAGCACCACTCGAATTTACAGCCGGTGGAGTACAGAAAATTAAAACAGTAATCGCTTAATTTTTATTATCGTTTTAAATTATAAAATTTGTCATCTTAAATTAAACAATCACGTGGCACATGACACATATGGACAAATAATATCGCTATTGCTCCAGATATGATTCAGTTGATTATCCGTTTCGTTAATACCAGTCATTATAATCGTCCGTCATTGAACGCCTGTTGTATACTTGCTGTAAATGGCTAATAATCGCTCGTCAAAAATCATAGCAATTTATTATATGTGCAAGCTCAATGTAAATGATAATCTTTAAAGACTAGTATTATTGTTAGCAGGATTATTAGTAATACTTTATTGATTTCTTTGTTAATTATAGTCACTCATCGTCGAATGCTGACTGCGTATTATAGACGATTATTATTCACTTGCTAAAATTCGCGATATTTTCCTACATTTTCGTACATATCGAGCTTAAATGTCAACGTTTGAAAACTAACGTCGTTATTATTAATTGATTGTTAATAAAATAATAAAGACGAATGATCGGGAAAGTGATACATTTTTCTAATGAAAAAGATTTAAGCAATTTCGACCAATAACTTGCCAAAATTCCTTAACAAAAGGGCGATATAAATACTTATAGCAGAAGATCGGACGGAAATATAATTACATATTACATAATCCACGAAATAGATATCCGTCGGGAGATGAATAATTCTTGAATGAAATACGTGACTGGAAACACGTAGCTGCCGACTATTTATCAATATTTCTTTCGCCCTTTTGTTTTGCCTTCGAAATAATCTACAAATTGGAACGACACGTGGCGTACGAACAAGATTGAATTATTAGCGAACAGGACACGTAAGCGCGTCCATGCGAGACTAGTTTTCATTGGTTTACGAGCCCCAAGCCAGGCAGCACACGTCTCGCCTTTTCCACTAAAGCCAGCGTTGTTCACGAGAATTACTGGTCATTCGAAGGGTGTAAGAAACTCTCGTGGGTGAACCGTGAAAAGTTTCAGCGTGCCAGCGCGATGTGACTATAAATAAGGATTATATTCGCGTACGACGTGTCGCGTGTATAAAATTATACGCCCACGCCTGCCGTTTCGAACAGGCAGCTTTACAGTTTGCCGTGTGCAATTCCATTCGAAAGTAACAAACAAGCGAATCCAGGAACCCATCCACACCGTACCAAAAGTTTAATCAGTCCTTTCTGACAACGATTTCACGATTTCGTTGTTACATTCTCGATACCAGGCTAAGGTTGAATTATCAAATAGGAAGAATTTACCAAATTTGACTATAAATCTATACGTAACAAATGCATACGTAATAAATATTATGCCATTGATTTTGTGTAATACTTTGTGGGTATATCACTTACACACTTAAGTATAATTACGTATCTCTTGCTGCAGAAATTATTTTAAAAGCACAAGAAAGGAACCGTAACACACGACGCAAAAAAATTTTAAAAATTTGCGAATTTTAGAATCGATAATTCTTATGCATATGAAATAATGAAAGTGGTTAATCATCGAGAAGGTACATCGAAGCATCGAATATGGGAACTGCTTAGACTAAACGTATTAGGACATTTTATAAGCAGCGATTTAATACGTATGTTATTTATTGATAACGTCCCATAATATACAACAAATTTGAGTTTTCTGTGCAAAGTTCAAGGTTGAATTTTAAAATATTGAAAGTTGACTGACTCGAATAACTCAGCTTACACGACGGAAAAGTTAAAAATTTCGTGGCAAAGGAAAAATTTTGCGCGTAGTTCATTTTGAAGCTCACGCTCTTCGATTTCATCGCGATACATTTTTTATGGTTGCAACGATATTCGAATTCCATTCCGTACGCCGGTAAACAGAAATGTAAAAATACTGCACGAAGATACATACATTTGTAACGCTTTTTAACATCGAACGAGTAAAGTTTTTTTTTTCAATCTCCACAAACATAAATTTTGATTTGTTTATTTGAAGTGCGAACGGAAATATCAAACATAGCTAATATTCGTAACTCAGATCGCTAGCGGGACCTAACCATTTCAACTTATTCGTTGATCCAGTTACGTTACTGTTTCACGATGCTATCCCGCGTTGCGTTCACGTTTTATTGGAAAATTCAGGGCAGCGTACAGTTTATCGTCGTTAATATTTCAACGAGGCGAATCTCTCGATCGATGAGCCGTTCGAAATTCGATGGAAAATAACGTTTTTTTTTTTCGTGTCAATGATGATCAAATTGCGGATCTTATTCGGTATTTGTACGATTAATTCTTATCAATTAGGTACTTGTTATACATATACTATATCTTAAAATTGGTTTCAAATTTCATTCATATGATCACGATAGTCGTTAAAACTAATGGAACTTTTAAAAGCTGATGCATAACACATGCGAGGTGTATCGAAAAAAGTAATGGGACTGGCCCTGTAGAAACGTTCATATGTCATTTAATGAAAAATGTACATTGTCCCCTACGAAATAGTTCCCTTGAGAAGCCGGATAGAGATAGACCGCCGGAAGCGGTTCTCCCACTCCAAGCAACAGCGAAGAAATTCTTTCGATACTGCTTTCAGTTGGTCGGTTACAACCTTTTGGATATCGTCCACATTTCCAAAGTGATGTCCTGTGATTAAGATTTTTGATTTTCGAAGAAGCTCGAGCGAAAAAGGAATAGTGACGTGGATTCGACTCTGAGGAGCGTGAAGGCTGTGCAACCATAAGAATACGTTTGTTGGCCAAAGATTCGTTTACAGAGAGTGCAGTGTAAAACACTGCACGATATGACGCAGTTCCATTTCCGTAACTCGTTACCGAAACATCCTTTTATGAAATTCGCTGCGAAATCGCTCGTGCTAACCGAATCGAGTTCAAATTAATACCGAGAGGTATAGCATCGCAGCATTGATACAATCGGATTCTCGAGAACCGAGATCTATCTCGTTACCTTTTAGACAAACCTCGTATTATACGTCCGTGAAAATTTTCTATCACAAGTATCGTTGAAATACCTTCGTGAATTTATACACACGCAAATACTCAACAACAAAGTGATACGACTCCCAACAATTCCCAATAGACGATATACACGCGTGATCTCCATCGCGACAAGGTTCGACCATCGTTGCACTTTGTCACGCCAGAGACTGCTGCATCGTAAAATTTTTCACCGATACTCTATAAAATTCACCATACACAGTAAGCAGTCAAAGTATATCTAGAAAACATCATTGAGCTCGTTCATGTTATCAAGCCGTCAGATGTTTATTGATATCGGTATAAGGCAAACAGAGAAAGCACAAAGAAAACACGAGGGAGCGAATCAAGTGAAAAGGAATCACGAGAAACGATTGGAGGAGCGCGTGCGGCATGAGCCAGTCAGCCTTGTATCGTAGAGATCGTCGATTTCCTGTACCGTCGGAGGCTGTGGCTTCGGGGCTTCCACCATCCGGAAGAGACGAGCATCGCGCCAGGTAGCGACTTCCTTTGCCTTCCCACGAAGGCAGACCACTCTTTTCAAGCGCATGCCATCGCGAAAATACCCTTCCTCCCTCAGTAAGTGATTACTTCCCTTTCAAACGTGTAACCGGATCGGGTATGCGTGTGCCACTATTCAATGGAAATAGAGAGGCGCCTTTTCATTGGCGTTTCCCGTAGAAAACTGCCCCTCTTCCGCTCTAATTCCTCGTCCCGTTCTAACTGTGAACTTTTGATAACGTTATTAGAAGTTGTCCGCCGGTCGAGCCAACGATTCCTGCTTAGCGAAATGGTTCCACGTGGCTCACTTGGGAGAAATAAAGTTGTCCGCCGGGGACAGATAAAGAGAAGAAATCGAAGAAACGGCGAGACAGAAGCAGGATGGTTGGATCGATATTCAACGGTGGATAAAGGTGTGATATATCGTCGCGGTGAATGTGGAAACGGCCTGGATGCTGCTGGCACCGGTGACGGACGTCGATGTTGTTGGAATGACCCGTGAATCCCGGACGAAGAACACGTTTAGAGAAATCCGTCGACGAAGCTAATCGTTCACTTTGTCCATCGACTCTTTTGTCTCGTTCCTTTTCTATCCGTGACTTACTCTTTCTGTGAGAGATCGACGACTTTGTACTATGAACCGAAGAACAGAACGATCTGCAGATCTCGCGTCTTAAAGATTCTTCAGAATCATACAGGACCCACGATAATGTGCGTAAAACGAACAGAATCTCTGTTGTAGCTCTGCAAGCGCAACCACTAAGCAAAAACTGTTTAACACGTCACGAAAGCAGTACGCAGCGAGACACGCTAATTATATATATTATAAGCGTCGAAAATAACGCAGTCGCGAGACTCATATGTACGGTCCCACGGGGGGTCAAAAGAAAGTTCACCGAAACACACATATTCCAAGGGGCGAAAGGTTTAAGGGAATTTCTGTTCCATTTAACTTTCCACGATAGACTTGTGTCGAATGTTCGCAACATCGATGTTCAATTTGAAATCTAAAATATCATTATGTCGTGTTAAAAGATTTTTAACACTTTCCATCTACGTATCAACATTTCCCGAAGACTTTTTTATACTGGAAAAAGTTGAAAATTCTTAACCGGAATCCCTCCCATACTGATTACGTGGCCCCTCGAAAAATGCTCCTAGCTCCAAGTCGGAACTTTTACCGCGTGCAACTTGCCCCAAAGTTTCGCCAAGTTTTTGTTGCACCGTTGCAAGGAGAAAGATAGAGAATACAATTGTTTGGGAACGATACAGACGGAATAGGAGAAGCTGCTGGGAAATATCAAATCGCGAAGCTGGCTAACCTTTGGAGACTGAAAGTTCCTAATAACAGTTTGGTTCACGCCTGTCCTACAATTTCTCCTTGGGAATTGTAATTGTTCCGTGGAATAATTCACAGGCATTACAGATATCCCGAGGACAAGAGTTGATCATAGCACGCCTAATGAAGGATAATGATTAGTCCAATCACCGGCTATTCATACCGATCCCCGTTACAAAGGGCCCACCCTCCCGTGAATCCAACTATGACTCTCTGTACCTATCAAAGCAGTATTTCGCGCTGCATAGCTGAAATTGTTTAACGAGAAAAGTTTCATTCAATTTCAAACCGGAACGATGCCTGTATTTACGCTGGCAGAGACTTTTTTCCTTCGCGATGGAAGCACGAAATTTGTTTCATGGAATACCACTTGCCCGGAATGGTAAGAGAGGATGAAATGATTTATTTTTATAACCGGCTAGTTATGCATGTGCAAATGTTTAAGGCGTTTCACTTGCCTGTAACGACGAGGGACGTGGTTAAATGCGTCCAGAAAATTCTAATAACGAGAACAGGAATTTAATTGTATTTATTCTTCTCTGCTTTTCTTTTCCTCTGCCTCTTCCTTTTCTTTTCTTTTTTACGATTAAATATAACGGTTTAAGGAAAGAAGCAGAAAGGGTGGCAGGAATATGGAGTAACGTCGAAAAATAATATCGTCGCCAGCTTTCATTCTTTTTCATTATAATTCTTTCGCCGATATTATCGTCGAAGAAGATACGGAAGTTCCTCGTTTCGTCTTATATTCTTGCCGCTCTTTACTCCCTTTGCGTCACTCTATTGCGGGCTCGATAATAGCACGAGCTAAGCTCGACTTTGTGGATAATAGTTATAAGTTTAATTAAACCAGTCCTTCGTAGCGCAACCCTCCATTCTTCCTCTGGGATATCGTACCGCGCGAAGCGCAGATGATTCCCGTATCAAAGAAGAAAAATTGCAGGACGCTGGGCGTATACTCTCTTTCTCTTCCCCTCTCTGCATGCTTCCCTTTCCGAGCATTTTCTTTTGAAAATTCCGGCAACCATGGCGAATCTACAAAGAGATTTTAATCGCTCCTGAAGCGAAAGATACGCCCTCGATGCTTTATAAATCTTGGTAATCTATACAAAAACGAGGACAACATTATAGCAAAACTGTCTATAAGTACAACGAAGAGGAATTAAAGAGACGCGCTTACACCGAGATACACTAAGCTTCGTCATCTTCTCTAGAAACGCGTTTCCTTCATTTTAATTTCCGGGAAGCTCTTTGTTGTTATACTTTTTACGCTATTACGTGGAAAACCAAACACTGTATATGTTGTACGCGCGAGAATACGATTGAAAATCGAGAGAGTTTTACGCGAAACATCCAAAGATCGAAAGACTCGTATTATCATTATTCCGTTTCGATCGACAGTTTCTCGTTGCTTCGACCGCTGTTAAGTTCCATCATTTTTGGAATCTAAGCCCAACCAAAACTGACCTAACTCGATCTGTCTCCGTCAATTTTTAACTTCGCGATTATCAAAGTCTCGGATTTGTTTAACGCGTTTGCCAGTCTCTTAAACATACGTACCAAAATGAAATTCGCCACGCGGAATCCCTGTTTCCCGCCGTTAAACTCTTCTCGCAAAGCCGTTTCCTCTGGTTGATCCGATAGCAAAATATCGAAAGCCTAATGCGTCGCAGAGCGCGTTACAACCGGTTCTAGAACCAGCCGTGAAACACTACAACTTTCCATCAAGCATGTTTCCAACAACAACAGCCTGGTAATCGTTCACCGGTGAAATTCTGCCCGTCGAAAAGAGAAAAATATCGCGCTCGGCTGACACTCGTTAGATATTCATGCGAGTCAGAGTGCGATTCGCGCTTTTTGCTCGTGACAGGCACGTAAGTCGGGGCCAGGACCTGTGACCAGGAAATCGGGAAAAGTGCAGAGAGAGAGAGAGAGAGAGAAACAGATAGACAGGCAGGCAGACAGACGGACGAAGGGGGAGAGAAAAATAAAGAGAGAAGGGAAGAGAAAAGGCAAAATAATTCCGTGAGAAAACATTAATGAGGCTCGAACATTCGCGGACAACGTCGAACGAGCTGAACTGAATCTCTGGTCCGATTTTTCAACGGTTGGGCGTCGAAGTTTGAACGAGTGGCCGTTAAAAGGAAATATTTTTCCTCGTCTGGGCTTTCCCAACCACGTCAAAGGAGTCTTCAGGAGAAGTGGCAAGGGAGGAAGCGGGGAACAGCGGAAGAATCCGCGAGGGGAAGTAGAGTTTTTCCAACGAATGAAATTAAACGACTCCCGGAGAAAGAGCTCGTTTAAAAGCGTATTCGCCGTGGTATTTTCGAGCGGATGAAAACGGGACGGGAGTGGCGGCGAGGATTTTTTCGAGGACACGGTAAAAGGCGCCACAGACAGCCGGAATGACAACCCTTCTGGTCAGGTTCAAGTTTCCTCCTTAGAATAACATCAAGCCAGTGTTAAACCGCGAGAACGTGACTGGCTTGACAAATTTTCGTTTACACGGTATGAGCAATCGTTTTGATTAATTTCGTAAGGAAGATAACACGACGTTTCAATCTGTTTGATTCAAGAGCTGAGAAATGCTTGGCTTGCGAACTTGAACTTGTTCTTCGCTATGAAGTTTGTATCTTAATCCTTCGTCTGCATGCTGGATCGTTTTTGTAATCGTAAGTAACTTTTTCATTTGCTCTATATTCTCTTCTTTAAATTTCGCTCTGCTTAAAAAGAAATTGAGGTAACGCGTGACAATAGAAAATTTCGATGATATTCTGGAAACTTGGAAGAGCACACAAGAATTTGGGGCTTAAACGACCCAGTATACGGACGACGTCAGTAAAAATAAGGTTGCAGACGGTGTTTTAAAGAAATTAGTTGAACGATCTGTTTAATCCGAAACTCCAAATAAAATTCCGAAAGCCAGAATCGATCAGATTAGATTTCGAGAAATTTAACATCGACGGAATATTACGACACTGAACTTAAAACGTTTCCGAAGAAAAGAATCGGTCAGTTTGATTTCAGAATATCTCGTTTGCCTTTTGAAATGAAAATTCATACCATAAAAATAATATTAGACCCGTAGGGAATATTCAAATTCCAGACAGCTCTTCAATCAAGTTATTACGTTTAATTTCTCGACAGGATATGTCGTTTTGATCTTTCTTCGCGTTACATCGTACAACGATCTGCTTCATACAGTTATATCGTTAACAAAATTCCTTCGTTTCTTCGACTGAATGAACATCGCCGCGTGCGAGTTACAACAAATCCGTTTTATTCTTTGCCAAGATGAAAATCGTCCGTTAAAGAGCAGCACCTGACGAACGTTCGTTTGTTTACCGCACTTAATTTCTCTCGGACGATAGGGAACGAGCGATTATTCCAAACGTCCTCTTCGATCCACGCTAGAAGACGCAAACCTCGCGCAGTAAATCAGCGAAAATAATTGCACGATCGACGAAAACCGAGCAACGTTACCACTTTAAATCTATGTTGCTGAATGTACCGTTCCGCCAAATGAAAGAGACCCAGCTGGCATCGAATAACAGATGTTCGTTGAACACGTTGATAGGCAAGCAATAAAAATTCGAGTTACAAAAGCTGTCGAAATTTCGCCGAGGGTATTTAATTGCCGGAGGTAAAACAAAGCTCCTTTCTTTTTTTTGCCTCGTGATTCCTCCTTTTGTTCGTGCGATTCTTTCATTTCTCGCTGAATGTTTTAAGCGTGAAGCGAATCAATGAATAGAGCTAAGCAGAGAAAACGATCCGTCATGGTATAATGAGGATTCTTCTCTCGTTACTTATTCCAACACTTTGAAGCAGATCTACATTTTGCTGTTTTTCTCACCGCTTTTTTGACTTTCGATACAGAGAAAAATCTGTTGCATAGATGTTAATTCCTACGTCAACAACCAATATGGGGCTACCGTTATGTAACAAATGAATAAATTAGTTTGAAATTTTGATATTTTAAAGGTGTGTAATAAATGTCGACGTAAATACGTCCGAGTAATGTGGATTCAAAGTGATTTTACGCTATTTTCATTAAAAAATAACAAATTGATAAAAGCGATGTAAGAATCTGTACTCGAGTACCTGGTTGTAGATACTAATATTAATACTTATTTCATAAGTGTTTCATCAGTGTTCATAACGCTGTTTCCGTAAGCGTAAAATGGATGTGAGTTATTATGGAAATTTCATGAAATTGAAATAGAAAAGTTAGAGATAAAGAGTTGTAAATGATACGGAAAGATTCCTCGCTTATCAATTGCCAACAGATAATTCTTTATTTTCATTCAGTATCAACGATAATGTTACTTGTGAAATGGCCTGCCATAAACGATACCATCGAAAACAACGACGTCATTTGAAAATTCTTTGACCAAGTGGTTCGACATGTTTTTATAAAATTTTCTTCGTGAAGGTTTCTTTCGAATAGTATAACGATCAGAGATAAAATCCAGCGTTCTTCGAAATAGTCAACGCCGTTTTATTCGATCATTTAAGAGGGAACGATGCTGTTCAAGATTATTTCACAAATGATAATCGGGATTATGATCGCTTTAAAAGTTTATGTTTAAAGTAACATGGCTTCCCTTGCTGATACTGCGACTTTCCTGACTTTAACGTCTCTCTCTATTTGCAACATTTCGCTAACGAGGTACCGAATGGGATTACGAGATTGCGTTAATTCTTCTTCATTTCAGCAAGGAAAATATTTAAACACTTACTTTACGTTCGTTTGGGCATGTTTCAAAGTACTAAGAGTTATCTAACGATGAAATTCAATCGAACATATGTATACCTATACATTCGAGTTGTTACCGATACTACAGTATCTTTTTTATATTTACAAAGTGTTTTACTTCCAGAATAAGTGTCTTAGAATTTGAATACGTAACAGCATAAGTAATTCGATATTAAAAATAATTGAATCTCACGAAAATAGTATTTCTACCTCGAAAGACAAAAGGCTATTGATTGACAGATTTTGCATTTTATCAACATTCGTATACGGTTGCCAAAATCGAGTAAAGTATCTCGATAGTTATAAACGGTAACGCGAAATTATACACAGCTTGTTTTTACATAAAGCGTTCTTAGCTTTAGCTCTAAAGAGATAGATTTGAGCTTATTTTCAACACATTTGTCACCATCGCTAGATCTATCACGACGTTTCTGTTGCTATCACACGAGAGTGAATTTCCTTCCAGGTGGAAAAGTCTCTTTAAAAGGATGCTCGTAAAAAGTCACGAGGAATTCTCGCAAGCGATCGCACACAGGACTTGTGACTCTCCCCGTCGATGCTTGCTTACTTTTCTATTAAAGATTCAAGGTGGACACGGTTAGCAACATTGGGTTACGAGGCCACGCTCTGTACTATTCGAATACCGTTGAATTTCAATGTAGTTATAAATAAAGCAGGCACAGGGGATGATTATCATAGGCAACTGCACCTACTACCGCAACAACCGGTACGACTATCCCGCATAATAATCATCCATGTTTTACAGTTTGCGCCATTGTAATGTCGTTTTAATTGATGAAACATTAAATGGAGCGGCGTACTAATACGAGATTATATTATCTCGAGCTGCTAGCCAGCAACCATAGCAATAACGCGATATTTCATGGTTTTTCGTTGACGATCCAAAATGCTCCATAAAGAGGCCGGTTGAAACGTTGATGCGTCATTAAAACGCGTTATGCAATTTTCGTCGTGGACAAATTGTAGGATTAATTAGCGATTGGAAACGGCTAAGTGGCGAGATTTCCGGATGTTACGCATACGGAGAAAAACATCGGACCAAACTGTTTGAATGTTCGTTAAATCCTCTTAATAGTATGATTATTATTCGCTCGAAAATGTCTGTAGTGAGAGTGGGCAAACGTGAAAAAAACCAAGAGAAGAAAATCGGAATAAAGATATTTAGAGGCTGCTCCATTAATTTATCACGGAATGACTAACTCGTTATATCGTTAAAGATTCGAAGCCCCGTAATGCTTAACTGTTCGGTTGGAATACGTAATCAAACATTATCACTGCGGATTTATATACACCAGTTTGTAAGCGTGCAAGGCAAACGAGTTGTAAAACCGAAAGCTCGTCCAAAGCCGAAAGACACGGATTAAGTAGTAATAAATAATAAATAAATATATGCACCAGTGAGAAATTAAAAAATACCAAAATATACAGAATGCACGTGATACTTACAAATATATGAAATATCCAAGGTACTCGTTATACCTGTTGTAATATCTGGTAGCCGAAACGAATTTCTGCTTAGGTTCCATTTCTTTAATTGCGTTTATCAAAGTATGATTTTGCATAAGTACCCGCAGTGTGATTATCGCAGACAATAACAAACGAAGCAACAGAATCGGAATGCAAGAAGTCTCGAAAGCCAACGAATAAAGACGTTTCTATGTACATTTAATCTATCTACGTAGCCAGGCGAGATTCAATCTACGAAATGTCTGTACAGGATTTATCGAATTATACAAGCGGCCACTCTCAGCTACCCCCTTTTCATCCTCTTTTCATGAATAGCACGCGAAAGGTTCCGGTCGATTGGGTACTATCGATTCGACGATCCGGACTGAGGCTAGCGGGATACGCCGCGCCGGCTTTATTTTATTTTTCATATACAAGCTGTAGAAATCCTGTGAAAGGCAACGAGAACGCCGTTAAGACCTCAAAGTAGCCCTTTTACAGACGCAACTCCCGCTTAATGCGCCGCGACACTTCGGACTAGTTTCACTTCGTTGGCCACGGCAATGCTTTCAGCCGTCCTGCACCATTATCCGGTACTATTAACAGCTTTATGCAAATTTTGTTTGCCACCGACCGACAATATAGACGAGAGCAAGCGGGATGGGTTCGTCGTTGGTACCTGAATGTCATCAATGCTTGTCGGAATTTCGCGGAGAATTCGAAGATTCCGTGTTTCATAGAATACTAACCAGACTACTAGCTATAATACTAATAAAAACCTAATGTGCATTCGTTGACAAGTTGAAGGTGCGTTTCATGGAATAAATTTCACTCTCATACCCATCTTGCACTGGTAACTTTTATTTCATGGGAAAATAAAATACACCAAATTAAGCTATTATACTAGCGATTCGATAATAATTAGTTTATTGACCTCAAGTTTACAAGCGTTTATAACCAGCGTATTTGTAGATAGCTGTCGGCCGATCACATCGATCACATCGTGGCGTACGTAGAAAATCGTCAAACCGAATATAACAGTTAACCTGATAATTTGTATTGTAACGAGGGGAAATTCAATATATCGAAGCAGCGTATTTCTTCGTGCAGTCGTTGTCAGAAAAGTTGATAGCAAATTCTTGAAAGTCGTCGTCTAGCCGTTCTGTCCATGTAAATACATTGGCTTGGCCTGATCCTCTGTCATAGCGCACAAGGCACGGATTTACTACGAAGCCTTATTGATACGACCATTAGCAAAGTCTCAAATGAAATGTACTTGCCTTCCTTTTCTTCCTTATCTTTGTTTTATACTTCCTTTCTTTACCCCTCTTTTTTTTTAATCTAAGCTTCTTCATTCAACGCCACTTGAAGAAGAGGGGCACCGCAATTTTAATAAAAAGGTTTTGAAGTATTGTTTTAATTAAAAGTTTTAGCGAAAAGAATAGCACATGGAAGATTACACTCGTAGTCTTCTTTTTAATATCGATATTTCTCTCGAGTTACGTTTCGATGTAAAATGGGAGAATACAAGCAAAGTAAGATACGAGGTTCGCGAAGGGCGGAATTGAAATGCGTATGAAAACGCAGTTTCAGTTTTTCACCGCTATTAAATAAAATATGAAATATACAAAACTGGCAATGTATAAGTTAACACGCGGTGGAATAATTGGAAAGTTTAATGGAAGGAAATTCGCTTGCAGGAGGCAGGATGCGACAATGTTTGATAAACTTTTATTAAATGCCTTTTAAAAGCAACAAGTGCTGCCTCGTTTATTACCGGCGATTTATTTGGCCCCCTCTCCCGGTATACGCGAAACAATTCACTTTTCGTCTGAATGAATTTCAATAAAATTTATACACGACGTTGCCGCCAATGTTTATCGACTCATTCGCGTAACCGTTGAAAAAATTTCAATTAAAACGAGCCGAGATAACAACTTCACATATTAACACCCTCTTCCTACCTAGATTTCTTCAGCGGAATAATTCTTTCGTTCTATCAATAACTCCTCTATTAAATGAACCGTATTTACTTTAATTCTTGTGAAAAACGAACAATAACTCTTGGGCATTTTGTTTCGTTATAATTGAACTCCGTTGAGTGAACTCGCGAATAAACAGAATTACCGTGAACAAACTTCGCTAAATACAGCTATGAACTCAACTTGATTCCCCATGGCGAATGAAAGGTGCTATGGAACTTAAACAACCCAGCTTTAGTGGGATTCAAAGACGACCGCACGTCGTAGATGATACCAGGAAACCTGAAATGGCGAATTCCAATACAAACGATTCATCGTGTTTATAATATCGACACGTACGGATTACAACTCGTAGAATTCAGTATAGAAAATTCGCAACCGATACAGTTACGCACGAGAGATACACGGTACAGCGTAAAATAAACGATTCAAGGTTTCTGAAATACGGCGTGTCTACAAAACGTGGATCTTGGTATAAACGATCTGATTCCAGCGGATTTGATATAGAATATCGTAGTTCTACAGAACTCGATTTTCTCGATATCGAACTTCTAAAACTCAATATCTACGACGGTGAGAGCCAATGTGTTACGATAGGTTTTGAATAGTGCGTAAAACGCCGTAGGATAGAAGTCCAGTTATCGTCACAAAGGTCTTTTTGTTTTCAAAGGTTTACAGATTTTTAACGAATTATTACGATTTTAACATCGAATAAGACTCGTATAATATTGTGAATATAACAGTACGTATAATATTACTTATCTCTTCCATTAAATTATAGCATTCTTCGCTACTCCGAACTATCCTTAAATTCCTTGCAAGACAAAGCCAAGCTCCATATTACTTAATTTTCTTATTTATTACTCTTTCATCAACGAACTGATCGGCATTATAATCGAGTGTTAATCGCCAGTCAGCAAATAAATAAACTCTCAAACTATAGTTCCGATCCAAATTATTATCTTCTCCGTCCCTCGTTATCCGATTCGCCCTTTGTTTCTCGTCCCGCGGCGAGACAGGCGTCAGCTCGATGTTCGTCAAACAGGCGCGATTGAACATCTCGTCTAGCGTTAACTTGCCTTGGTTCTCGATTAAATTCTACCGTACGCGGTGGGTACGTCGACTTGGAAACTCAGTAATCTACACCCGGATAAGGGCTTAGCGAAACAGAGGACGAGAGCTCAAAGGGGATGGAAGAAGGAGCGGCCGGCACGTCGCTTATCCGGACGTGTAATGAACTGGCCACGCCGTTAGTCCGTGCTATAGTGACAAAGCAACAATTACATGCCACGGATCTAATTACACGACCTATTATTCCAGCTGTTTCTGAAATAAGCACGATCGCGGCTTTAATCATCCTCGTCGCGACCCTTTCCTCGCCTAAAAATACACCAGTGATACGTTTTAAGGGACACGACAGTAACATATTTTACTATTTAGTATGTATGTTACCGGCAGTGCGTTAAATGCAGGCATTTTATACGACGTCTAGAAAATCTATAGAATACCATAAATGAAACGATAAAGTATCGAACGTTTTTCATACATTTCTTGGACGTTCTACGGACTGCCATGAGGCAAACCGACAGAGTACACAATTCTCGTCTCAAAGACGTTCTTATAGTCAATGAAGATCTTGAACTATTTTTCCTTATAAATGTAACCAACGCTCGATCTTAGTTTCTCAGATATTCGCAAAAGACTGTCCGTACTATTACAGTGAACTTTGCCTATAATTGTGCTACCGTAGCAACGTATTTGTTAGAGTCGATTGGTGGCAAAGGGGTTATATTTTACGGGTTAGATGGTATTTTAGGCGGCCTCAACCGCCTTAAGGCGACCGGCAACCGATTCTAACTCGGAACGTACAATTATAAGTAGAATTCACTGCAGTGGCATCGACAGTGTTCGCCGAATATCTCAGAAACCAAGACCAAGCGGCGGTTATATGTATAGGATACAGTTCTTTGGTACGTTGAATTTTACAAGATGCTTACGTTTCATCAGAATGAGCGAAGCGTATCCTTTTATGTGCAATTCTCGTCCTTTTCTGTTATTTCTGCAGGAAGAAAATCCTGTACTTTGTATTTTAATTCTTTGTACTTTACTTCTTTCATTGTTATATACTTTACCTTGCCACATATCTTTTCAATGAAAGTCTTTTCGTATCTCTCTTCTCATTTGCCTAAATATCGCTCGTCGTTCCGTATAATGCGTAGATTTATTAATTATATGCAATGTCTAAGGAAAGTATAAAATATATTAAAATGACTGAAACGACACGCTTTCTATGCACTTCCTAGACATTGTACGTACGAAATACCAGTATCTTACACATTGCAGGTAACACGTATACTGCCGACTTGCGAAAGTTATACTTGAATACTTACTATGAAAAATATTCTGCTATTACACTAGCGCATCAAACGTCTTAAAACGTTACGAATTCTTTTTATTCGTTAACACGAAAGATTATAGAAATTCAATGATCACCGCGGGGCTAAAGAAGAACAGAGACCATATTTGATTCGTTTAAAACAGAGTAACCGCTATGTTTGAAAGAAGCAAATAAAATTTAGCCCATTTTGCCAAGCTGAAACAAGATTTATGAGTCTATTGTTTAATAAATGAGTTTCTTTCGGGGTGATTATCATTGTTAGTGAAAATCGACGATGACATTAATCTTTCCCTGTGACAGTTTCTCCGAGAAGCAATTAAAGTTTTTTACATATTTCCCATAAAAAATCATTGCGATATAAAAATGGATTTTCACGGCTTGATGAATAAAGATGATCAAATAACGTTGTCTTATCGGATTCTAATGGTCGAAGTAGTTTCGCGCGAGTCGAAAGTTCCCTCGGTTAAATTTGCTACGACCCGTTCAGATAGCGGCACGAATTTTCATAATTTCCGTTCCCAAACAATTACACAGCAGTTATGAAGTGGGCGCGAAGCTAGAAGCACGAAAGCTTCGCGCAGAGCAATAACGTCCGCATTCGGGGCTTTGTGTGCTTGATTTTCCATCTAACGGAAAATACCATTGGCTAGCGTATGAACGAGTGCGCGGTTCAACTAGTGTCCTGCGGAAATTAACTTCCCCGCGATTTGACCGAGTTAAGCTAAGCAAATCCCGCAACTATACTCCATTAGAATTACATCATACAGCTTCCTGCTTCTTGTGCACCAAGTAATTTCTTTTCTTTTCTTTCGGTGCAACGCGTAACGAATTTCTACGAGGGAACTTTTAAGATTTAGAGTAAACATTCTTTCCATGTTAATACAAATTCGTCAATATTTTAGTTGCTTTAATCGATAAATGAAATTGTAGCGGGAAAAAAGTGGTAGTGGAACAGGGACATGAATAATTCTGATCTCCGACTTTCTCCCTCGAGATCATTTTTTTTTTCGAATGTTCTATATTGTTGATATTTGTTGTAGCAGAGTTACATTTCCTTTTTTTATACGCGAATCGGTGAATTTTTTTATTTCGTATAAAATATAGTATAGAGAGCGACGTAGTTGTGGCTGTGTAGAACGATTAATTTAACAGATATTTTCGCTTTAATTCTGTAAAAATTATGATATCACAAGATGATACATAGCAAAATTTGTAGTCCTTGTGTTATTATTTTAAATTGACAAAATTTTCAGTCGATTCTGAAACCTTAACGATTCATAGAGCAATATGTAGAGAAGCACAAGTCCGTAAGAATAATTCTCAAGATACCAGACGTTATGATCTGAAGTACTCTCCGAAGTACGTATAGTTAAGCTTAGCAATTATTAAGCAGTTCGTACAAGTGCGAACAATTCTCCAGCGCAGAATGGAGATGACAAGCATGTTGGGTAAAATCGAGTTCGTAGTTGAAATTTAGTTTCAAGAGAAACACGTATGTACGTAAGTTCTCATAAAATTTGACGAAGAAGTTCTGACATTAATTCTTAACGTTATTGCTTTGTTATTAGTTTTGCCGATGATATAAATTTTTTTAATTCGTATGTTACTAACCAGTCTGCTCAAATTTTGCAAACCATTAAAGTACAAGTTGCCGGTGCTAATAAATTTTGTTAACCGTAACAAGTTGGGGAATTAAAACGAGTAAAGTTCTAACAAGAGAATTTTATAAGTTGTCGATGTCACGTCGTAAAGTTGCAAAAGATTGTTTATCAACAGAAATGTACAATTTACGGCTTGTCACTCGTCCATTGACCAATACTGTTGCTACACTGCAGATGTTAGTGGATTTATGGAAAACTGAAAAATCTGAAAGCATAAAAAATATTCAAAGAGTAATGAAAAAATTTGAATTTGTATAAGCGTCAAATAACAACAAAGAAATGATGCGATTGAAAACTTAAGGCGTTTTCGAACATACGTAAACCTTAAATTACCATTTTCATCAAAGCGACGTTGCTCGTGAAGGCAACGACGACGTTTCATCAAGAGGTTTAAAGTAGTGTAAGTCGACGCCAGCAGCGACAGCTAAAAGGCGTCTCGCTTATTTTCAATTTCTTCGACCACCTCCGGCTGGAACGAAAAACGGCCAACCGTGCGAGGACGCGAGACAATTTTCTTAGAAAACTTCCGTTTAGTTCTTGCTATCACCAGAGGGCTGTACGTACAACTGAAACGAAAGACTATGCCATAAAGGTTGCCGTTAACTCTCTGCTCGTTGAGGAAGCGACGTAGTTGCAATTTAACGCAGTCGTAAACTCGCCGGCTCCGCAAATTATTAACTCGCGTCGTAGATTATGTATCAGGGGTAACAAAAGATCCGTATCCTTTGGTCGCTTTCCGCCTTTGTGACTCTGGTACTGGCCTGTCTTCTATAATCTTCAGAACGATACTTGAGCAAAACGCTTTACAATCTTTTACGAAATAATTACCTGCAAACTGTCCTACGATACAGCAAGATTAAAACTTCTTAAATCATTTTACTTTTGTTTCGTCAGGCGGAATAAGCTATATTAAAACAGAAATCGGAGATCAAAAGGAGAATTTAGTATCGCTTATACACGAAGTTTCTTCTTTTCATTAAGACGTTTATAAAATATGGCGACACGTGTGAAGCAGTATCGTCGTTCCCACGAAACTTTATCTCCACGTGCGAACTCTTGGGCCAAGGTTGACAGCAGTTCACTTTCTTCTGCTGAAGTTTTTCTTGCACTTGAACGAAGACTGATCCTCTTAATGACTTGTTACTTTTCCCCCTGTATACTCAACGTGACACTACAAAAGGTATAACTTTCGCCCCCTCCTAAAAACCGTTTGCCTCGTGCGAAACGCCTAAAGTAATCAAACACTGTCCTCGTCTTGCTTTTTTTTGCTAACCTTCTGTACGTTCAACACATATAATTATACGCGCGAAGGAATGCAATCAAATCGATCGATCAGAATGAAATCGATCGGTTTCGTCGTTTCTGCGGAAGGCACCACCCTTCTAATAATTAAATTTCGCTCGACTTTTGCAACGAATTAAAGTGAAATAATCGACAGAAGGGCGCGTTTCGAACCGCAAACACGGACCAGATACTGACCGCAAATATTTTCATCGTAGGTTCAATCGATTTAACGAGGATCGCGCATTCACCGGAAGCTGATGACCCGCATAGAAATATGTACAGATATACATATAGACGATATATCGGATGTGGTCCATTTCCATAACAGAGATGGCGAATCACGTTGTAGATATTGATTATTCGATTTTTCGAGACGCTCCTCCGCACGGAATAATATTGTTCCGTGGATGAAAAAACAGCCGGGACCTGTGTCAACCGTGACACCAAGATCCATCCGCGTTTACGCAACGTATCAACGAGGACACAGGCGAAACTAGGATGGAGGGAAAGCACGTGATTTCGTTTCGTAGTTCGCCGTTCGCACGATGTTCGCTACCCTGTATTTATTACGCACACTTCCCGAACGCGCGTCTTTTCTTTTTCATTATTCCGCACGAATATTCCGCTTAATTAACGCGGCGAATGAAAACAGCGAAAGAAAAGAAACGAAACTCATGTTTGGAATGTTTAATTACTGAATAACATTTTAATGAAGTATGCGACTTCGTACGGACCCCTTGGCATAATAAAATTTTAATTTCTTCGTCTTATAAAGTAGGATAGAAAGTTTTATTGTCTCGCGGTTTCGTTGCTCGCGTATACGACGAATTATTGTTGTAAAAAGGAGAGGGACAACAGAACTTCTTGTTCGAAAGAGTACAAAAATTTAACACGGTTTACTATTTCGAACGGTATAACCAAGTTTGTTCTCGTGTATTTTGTAGATTTCGTGGTTTGTTTTCGAAACACGGTGGCGAGATGCGATTGCACATTTTCTTTAAACGAAATTGCTCTATTTTTCTTGTCCGAATGTTCGCCGCGTAGAAACACTCCACGAGTATAATACAAAGTAATCGCAACGAGTATCGATATATTTTACAAGAAGTAAGTTTTCCAAGTGCATTTTTCTTAAATAACGATGACCGTTCCAACTTGCTTCAACATAGTTCCAATTAGAAATTAATAAAATAAAACGAGAGATTTATCGTTATTCGGTGTAAGCGTGATAGAAAAATTACTATTTGCAGTGATTGCAAATAACAACATTGTGACGATATCGTTACGTATCCATAATGTTAAAACAAAATTCGTATGGGTTAATTTAGACTATCGCATTTCGTATAAAATCACCAGGTATCCTAATACATATTTATGGACGATATTCCGACCGCTTTCTTTGACACTCCCTCGCCAAATATCGAATTTAATTCGCCCGAATTGCACTATGATCAAGACAATATCAAGCAGATATAGAGCAACGTTCATAATTGCATAAAAGCGTGACTGACACGGAGGATAATTTTCGCAAGACCTGTTGAACGGCGTCAGTCCTCGACAGGTGCATCGGTTGGGGTTCCTAGTCGATTTTTCCCAACCGAATACACGTCACGTTCGCAACATCGATTTTCCATATAGCCCGTCGCTGGACCCAACTTTTATCACGCGATAGGAGATGAAAGTTTCGCCCGGTAAAAGTATAGCGAAGACAAAGGGTGCGGATCGATCAGCCGCCGCTCCGTTTTCGATTACGGTGGCGGCGCTTGCAAACGCCTCGCCTTCGAATGGAAAAGTTTCGAGGTGCCACGGCTCGTTTTGCGAACAGACGGGTCAAACGGAACAGTGAATGAAATTCACGTTTGCCTCGGGATATTGTGGTTCCAAAGACCACCATTGTTCTGCCTTTATTCCGCAAAAATCAATTTTCTGCCGATTTTTCTTTGTTATTAATGTTCAAAATAAAGATAAAAGTCGTTAATACGTTGGACGAGAGAGTTGCCCTTGTTCATAAGAGTCGATGTTTTATTTTCTATACTTGCAAAGTATTCAGATTATATCGTACAAGCGGATTTCAAACTGCAGAACATAGGACTCGAGTATGTACTTGCCCATTGATATTTGAAACAATCGAGTCTGAAGAAAGTACTTCAATTTCAATTTTGAAAGACAAACGACTATACACGTGGGCACTGTATATAGTGGAAGAACACGCCGAGTCACATTTCTCAGAATAGATTCGAAATTCAATTAATTTCATGTTATCGGAATTGTCGTTTTATCTTCTTTCTGAAAATTCCTCCTTTTGACCTCTTTTAAAGTTTGATACGTTATGTAAATTAACAGCTTGTTATTTTATTCACACACGGCCGAGAATCACGGTATTTAACGATAGAATGCGAATTGTATGAATTATAATTCCGGTTCGTCAAATATTTACAGCAGTTTCCGGTTCGGTCGAAAATGCATTAAAGAAGCTAAAATTTTAAAGCCATCACGTTCCGGCAGTGTTTTAACGAATTAATTTAGTAAAAACATTCCGTTTTAATAAATTAAAAGCGCTCGGCGGCCAACCAATCGAATTTTCTATCGCGTCTCATAAATTCGTTCATAACGATCATTATACATTGATACCAAGAGGAGAGCGAAAAAATAACAGCATTTCAATTAAATTCACGTGCTTCGTTGGCAAAATTTCACACATATTATTAACTTTCATTATTTATCGTTCGGTCTGTTTCGACGAACGATTTTTCTCGATCGAGTCGATCGTATCAATATATCCATGTTATCGTTTCAGTTATCCATAGCGAATTTTTACATGAATTCGGCGATATTCTATCGAGTTTCTCGTTACGAAAATATCTGCACGCCCAGACAACGTATATCGTCGATTGATTCAAGGTCGAATTTAATCGATACCAGGTCGATTCACGATTCTAGATCAATCGTAATGGAATTAAGGCGAACGGAGGAGGTTCAGCGAAATGAAAGAGCGAGAGAAGGAAAAGCAAATGATCGATCACTGAACGATAAGTTTGTTCGACTGATATCCACCCAAAGGAATTTAATGCGAATCCGTAAAAATTGATTCCATTTTCCAATTATTCTTCTATTCGGATAGTCTTCGCGAAAATTCAATTTACTATCAAACGGTAGATATTTCAATATCGTAAATTATTCGTAATGATTTGTTCGAGCAGTTTCTACGTTTTCGTTAAGAGAACCGCGATAGAATAAATAAATAGATACGAGCATTCTTCGTCTATGAAACTTTAGAAGTCTCGAGTCTCGATTTACAAGATATAAATATTAAAGAATCTCCTTGCATTACACGGTAACAAATTGAATGATATAACAAACTGTAGTTTCACGGTAAATTTTGCAAATAACAAGTTATCTAATTATCTTGTTCGACGTAAAATCGTAGAATACTAACAACAGAGTCTATAACCTGTAACTTGTAAATTTATCAATCCACTGGTATTCCTAGTTGGCAAATTACTGTTCAACAATGCAAAATAAGAAGGTGAAGAACATTCACAACTTTTTAACAGTCTTATATCAGCGCATCTTGTATCAACGACGAACGAAGCTTCCCACGTAAAAATTTATTTGTACAACTTGTCACTCGTGTTCACTAGGCACGTACAAAGAACGATGTATTTTATTCATTCGAAGAGACTCTATCCTACGTCTACTTACGTTATCTTATGTGCACGGTACGACTACAATTACAATCGCCTGTAGCGCTGCTCGTTCCTTGGTTGACCACAACCGCTGAAGGACAATTTCCGGGACGTTAAGACGTTCCAGTAAGTTCACGTTTATCGTAGAACCAGTAAGCAGCTTGGCCGTTGTGTCTCGTCGTGGTCGTCGACTGCTTCTAATCGTCGAAAATCTGGATTTATCCTCGACCACGCAACCATCCTTTCTTCCACGTAATACCGACAGCATTTAGATTCTAGTCGCGCGAAACAAGCGGCACATCGGCTCGAAATAGGACCAGTTAAATTTGCGAGAGCCTCTTCCTATGCTATGGTTTGTGTATCCAACGCGCCACGCCGCACCGGTGTAAATAAATGCTAATTAACTCATTCTGATAATTAATTGGATTGCATAATAATTTCGACCGTGTTTAGATTGCAGATTTAGGGGTTGTTACTTTTGTTAATCGCTCTCGTAATGAGTTTATAATATTTAAATTGTTTATAGGGTCGATAAATATGTACTATGTAGTATTCTCTTTTTATCAAAAAATGATAATACGTGCTTTGAAACGGTTAATGTATTCTCAAAAAATAGTGTCCATGGCGAGTTAACAATCAGACGAAGGTCCAGTGTTTATTGTAAATTCAAGATAAATTGCAATAATTTTTAACACTTCGTGAAAAAATGGTAATACGTATCTAGAAGCGATATGTACCCTTCTGCGATTATAAGAAACGTTTATCATTACATATCTATCAATTTATTTCTTTAAAAGTGCACCAGAAAATATATCCAATTGGTAATAAAAGACAATTATGTATATTCCTAGCTATAACACCTAAAGAAGCGCATGAAGGTTACTGTCTACGTTCAAACATTGAAAAAATAATCTTTATTTTGCCCATCGTAATTAATTCTATTGAAAATAGATTTTTTCGCGATGAATCCGTGCGTTACTTATTTTCCTATAATTTCTGAAAATGAATTTTAAAAGCTATTTGAGTTGTTTCTCATTGTCCGCTAATCTCTGCGTTTCATTTAATTTATAATAAATCAATCTTAAGCGGTTGTGTGTCGAGACTTCGCGCAAGGCATTGATAATGGAGAGTTTCAAGAAGACATGATGCATTAACCAGTTTGGTATGACATGTTAGTGTCGCAGCTAATTGAAGTGTATGTGATCAAACGATGAGTATAACATGCAGAAAGTCAATATCCTGTACGTAACATCGTATACGTAAAATGACAGATTAACGTTGCAGCAGAATAATAAATTTCTCGTGATATAATGTGAAGACCGAAGTTGTTGAGGAAATAGGAGATTAATAACAATCTACTAGAAATGATTACGCTATTATAACACATACAATAATTCGTGTCTATTTTCATAACGATAGGAATAGTTATCGGGAATTTGATGCAATTGTTCATTGTAAACAATATGTTTATTGAATCTATTATTTTATTGTTTGTTCTACTATGTTACGTTACGTTGCATTATACTTTTATGCCTTCAAATTATCGTAATGAACGATACCAGTTTGGATCGTTTAATAAATAAAATCCCTACGTTATATATTGTGAAATCTAATAAACGTTAATTAATTCTCTTCCACCTTTTTCTCTCTAATGATAGTACGGTAAATGTCTAGTTCGTTAAACGAAGAAGCATCACGTTCCATTGATTCGCAATATACCAGGCCATTCACCATCCTCGTGTCACAGGCTCGAATTTACGGCGCCATATGACTCAGGAACGCAATGTTAACCCAGCAAATTGAGACAGATTGTATCCAGGTTTTCGATTCGTCATGCTCCTTGCAACGCCTTTAATCTCATGGAAATCAGATTACATCGAACCCACGTGCCGTGGCATCGCCAAAAGGAAAGAACAAACACGGCACCCTGTTTTGAATATCAACATTCATCGTCGAAATTTCTATGCATGTTAAGTACGAAATAAGAAAAAAGAAACACGGCGGTCAAAACGGATAAGTTGGTAAAGGGAAGTGCGCAAAATTGTTTCAAGATGCTCGTTCTATGGCCGCAGTTTTTATTGCTTAACGCAAGGTAAAGATCGAGTTATCATAAAAATAACCGTACCGACTCTCCCTCGACTTTTATCTTACATTATTACGTAACGATCCAGCGATAACACAAAAATTATTCTCGTTTCAATTTATCTCCGTGCTTTTCGTCGTTCTCTCTATCGCGATCATTACGATTTTTACGAATTTCCACCGCATGATTTCCCGCATATAAATGGCCACATATTACATCGGAGAATTCTCGATCGATTGACATTCGACTCGCCTTCTATTCCGAACCTGGCTAGAAAATCGAATCTTAACGATTCTTCTTGTAGAAACAATATTGCTGGGAACGCTAAACGTGGCAATCCACGACCACTTATTGATTTCACGACAATCAGGAGCCATTATTGTCGGCGTAATCCCATTATGGGCGTCGAATCACCACAGTTGGCCGGAGATTATATGGAGTCTGTGTCTAAGTATCGATATGAAACTGGACATGTAGTGGGCTGCCAGTCAGTCAGGTTTGACCACTGGCTGATGGGTTCGCCGCGTAATCCTGTGTTGGCTGAATGATCGAAATTATCTTCATGACTGATGTCGAGATCCCGTTTACCGAATCTATTGTATATACTCGTGAAGCCGCGCGGGCGTGCATAACAATCGAGTAACGTGTCAAATATATAATTAGCATGACAAAATATGCATTAAACGTCGAGTTTATTATTAACGTCGATAGATTTCGAGCGCCCTATGGGACATAGTTTCGACCGTGAAACCAACGTACACTGCTTGTTATCGATATTCTTCGTCGATGGATTTGCATAAAATTACTCGTGAGAAGCGGAAAAAATTATGCAAACGATCGTGACGTATCGTACTGATAGAATTTCACGAAAATTAAAGCAAATCTAGGAATTCATTGGAGGAAATTATTAAAGGGTTTAAGAATTTTTATCTCGCGTGAATTGTACAAAACCCGTGTTCGATATTACGATAATAATTAATTTCATCAGTTTTCTGATACGATAAAATTCATTCTTTGCCTATATTTTTGTCATCTGTTGATCACCACTTTTGATTAATTCTAATATTCCTATTATTATGATATTTGTCGTTATTCGACCCCACACGTGTTCTAAACTATTTTACATACAGATTTAGATTTATCGAACAAATTCATCTTAAACTTTCGCGACGAAAATTGGGTTACAGTACTATCGGAATCGACATATAAAAATTAATCGTCGTACGAAACCAGTAAATGTTTTAATACCTATGGACACGAGTGTATATCAAAAATTGATCGCGTGTAAAAAATGTACCAACGTGAAAGTATTTTCGAAATTCGTGAAACACGAATGAGCGCGTTTCGAAGACCGATATCGACGTAGTGGCGCCGTTTTTCTTTTACACAGAATTTTTCATCAAACCTGTAGGTGCTTCGATTAAAGTTGCTATCGCTTGGGCGAAAATTTCAATCGGTACACCGTGACAATCGTAACGTAACAGCAAATAACGAAACAAAGAGACGGGCTTAATAAATTCGTTTTAATCGAAAATATTTAATGAAACGAGATTTATCTGAGTGTTGTACATACAGAAATTCGTCGGATTCGATGTTGAAACATTAAATGATTCGAATTAACGACCGATATTTCGTGGAAAATATTTGGTCGCTACGTTTCTTTTTGACATTCCGCTGTTTTTTCGTATCTCTTCAGTCTCGAATGCTTTTTACGAATTTATTCGGCGCCACTATGAAACAAAAGATACACACAGGCAATTGATCTGGTCCTTTGTGAACGTTGTTTTGTCACGAAAATTTCATACCTTTCAAACTGATCAGTCGTCGAATGTGAATGAGAGAATGATGAAAATATATCCAACTACGATACGTAATTCAGAATTCAATATTGCAATCTCGTTTTAAAACAGAAGGCGTGTAACTGAACATCTGTTCGGATTGTTTCGTGAAAACTACGCGTTCCGACTTTTTACCGCGAAAATCCGCGTTGAAACGTGCTTCCACTTGTTCTTGCTGACGCGTAATATTTTTAATGCGATTTACTCGCTAACGTAATAGGATTCGCACGCTACCGGAATCTTGGTGAAATATTACAGCGTTCGAATTATCACATTTATACAATTTTTCGCGAGTTACTCCGATGTACGTACTAGAATAATCCTAGCGATGTTTGATATTCGTTGTTCTTGTCGTTCGTAAAACTTGCCTTCCTTAAAGATTGCTCGACATTTTTAGTTTTTTCTTTTTTTTTTTTTTTTTCTTATGACCGAAGAAAATGTTGAATCGTAACGATCGAGATATTAGATTGTCTTGGAAGTTTATGTTTTCGTTACCTGATTATCCGACGTATTATCCACTATGCTCGTTATACATCTTCATTTGACTAAATTCATAAATAGTCGTTCATAAATATTATTTACAGAAGCCAAACGAATCTTAGAAATCAATGAGAATTTATTAAAATCTTTGAAAATTATTTTCTCATTTGAAATGCGAAATATGCTATTTGAATCCTCTCACAATTTGTACGTTTCAACTCTCGCAGCCCGAGATATAGTCGTATAAATTTCACATCTTAAACATCGTCATACGCGACGCAATTATTCTCATATAATATAGTATCCTTTCACATTCGGTGCTAGAAATCTATCAATCCTCGGCGTAAAGAAATGTTTTCTAAATCACTCGTGCGAAATTCTTCGTCGTTTTAATACCCCGTCGAAGGATTACAACCATTTGCCTGTATTTTCACAGAAAATTTCCCAAAACCTTTCGTATCGATTACCTTTCACTTGAAAACAGGAAATCTCGAGACACGAGGTAATAGCAAACAACGTGATCGAAACCACGAGGAACGATTTAACACGAATTAGCCGTAGATCTGGAGCAGCCGGGTGGGATAAATTCAAACTTCTGTTTCTTTTATTGGTGTTCGCTCGCACGTCGTTGAATTTCTTCCGGAAGAAAGCGATTTCACCGGCGAGAAATTGTCCAATCTCGTCGAAGCTTCTGCCTTCCATCGCGATCTCGACCAATCTTTCGCCGGCACGCTCGACCGAGTTCGAAAGTCGTCGTCGTCGTCCTCCTTCGGCTGAAACGACGTCGAAACGCTTGCGAGAGAAAGCGATCGTTCCGCGATGTTTCGTCGAATGAAAATTCGTTCGCGTCGCCACGAAACGATCCCGTGTTTCACGCTGCCGGAATTTAATTAGAAACGTCGACGTCGGCTTTGTCAGGCGAGGGTTGGGTACCTTTTCCTGCCTGCAACTTTCGATCAAATGTAAATGGAGGCAACTTGATTTTTCGTCGCTCTAGTTTGCTGAATTTGAACGAACTGGAAGGACAGGTTCGTATGACGCGTAAAATTGTATTTACGCTACGTGACAATATTAAAGGGTTGCCAACTAGTACGTTTTATTAAGAGAATCGTCGATTTTTGAACTGTCATAGCTTCTTGAATAAGCGTAATAGAACTTTGCTGTATTCTATGATTTATCAAAGTCCTATAACTCACGATCAATATGTAGGTAATCGAAACACTTTTGATAATTGAAGAGAAATCGATCTTACTATTCATGGAATATTAATGTACCATTCGCGAATCAATCAATTCGATCGTCCTTCGATTCGTATTGATCACCCTGACGCGACTCGATTGCTCTGCCTTTGATTGAATTGTTTTCGACGTTCGTCGTATCGTACTTGAAAACTTGGTAATTGTCAGATGTCTGATATACGGATGCAAAACTGGATGGAATTGCAAACTGCAGGATTACGATATCGTAAAATTTGATGCTCTATAGTTGACCTACCTTACTATTACTCTACTTTTCATTTTGTTTCTCACGATAATAAGAATATATATATATATATATATATATATATATATATATATATATATATATTCACCGAAAATTTTTGTTCGCCAGTTCTCTCACAGCGAAAATCTAATTTCTAAGGAACTCGTAATTGAAATGAAACCACAATCCACCCAGTTTCCTTTATGCTTTTTACAAACAACCCCCGAATAACAGTGTCTGAGACGCAACAAGATTCGCACTTTATATTCACCAAGACATATCAACAGGCTAACAAACTGGAGCGGTAATCTCACAGCGATCTTTGCAAATATTAAACGGCAAACGTTATTCTGGAATTATGTTCTTTCTTTAAAATCTTATACTTGTCCAATCTCTCCGAAATTGAAAAAAAAAACCTTATAATCTGCCAGTGATGACGCCGGTAAAATGATCGGATAATACGTCGCGTTTTCTGTTGTTGTCAGGTGCGATCTTTCATGCAGGCGATGAGGAGCACATAGCTGCGTTTCGAACGGCGATATACAAGACGAGATTCGAGCATATTGCACCCGCATTCGAGCTACAGCCCATCATAAAGCAGGTAGAAGTTAATACCGACAGCTTCAGGACCGCCGCTGCTGGTTTGTATGAATACTCAATACACACATACATACATACATACATACATATATATATATATATATATATATATGTATTTGGTTTATATTAATTTATTTCAATAGTAAACGTGTACTCTGCGATTAAAACACGATTGAAACGTAAAAATTCAAAGGCTGCAACAGGACTAACGAAACTTTATATTTCTTGCAAGCTACAAATTGTTAATTTGTCAATTTATCATCAAATACTTTCTTCGTTGTCGTATAAAGTAATTCAATTTGGTAGAAATATAGGACTACTTGCTATGAAATAGCCAAACCTATTCAATTGTAAATTAGTTAAATTCACGTATACTAGAATCAGGTATACAAATTATGAGGCAAATTATAAGACTTTTAAACGGGAGTACATTTACCATCGCTACGGATCGTTTTTAATTTACATTCGAGATGCCCGCGTGACAAAATCAGCTGACTAGAAAAGTTCAAAGCTGCTAACGAACCAATTAACAAGCGAACATATACGACCGATCGATCGCGAGAAATTTTAACGTTTAATCGCAGTTAATTGCAAAGGAAACGCGACGAGCATCGTCGATGCTAAACGAACAGAATCTAACGAGTAAGATAGTCTACGATTTTCTTGCGATCGAACTCCTCGAATCCGATCGACGCGATAAATTTCACGTTAAATCCTGTCGCGAAGAGAACCGATCGAGAGGCGGAGCGATAATAAAGCGTAATTGGACGTCTGTGCCTCGCGACGCAGCCCGATATTTAAATGGTCTCTCTCTTTTTTGTTGTCCCCTTGAAATTGAAGCGCGTAATAAGATTATTTTTGATACGATCGTATCTATCGGGCATCGTTCTTTCTATATCGAAGAACTCGAAGAATAAGATATTAATTAACTTTCGTTCAGAATTATACACGTTTTCAGAATCATCGAACTAGCATCGAAAGTTTCAGTGTGTTTCATATTTTTTAAGAAGACTCGTTGGATTCTAATACAAAAATTTATTAATTACTAAAGTGTTGTATATAAAACGCCATTTACAAATATTACAATGCGAAGACAGAAAATGAATCGAGTCTTAAAGATCGTTGGGAAATTATTAAAATTCGTACATCCGGTATAATAATATTACCCTTATTTTGTTTCCTACCATCGTTTTATTTTTTCCTCGTTTTTGTGCCGCGCTTACGAAACGCAAAAATTTCTGCGCATACTCCTAAAACGACCAGGATTTAACCTGATCAAAATTTATCAAATCTCGAGCATCGTGGTTATCGCGTTCCCTCGAATAGCAACTTACGTAGTGGTCTTCGTCCCGCAGCCAATCCCAAGATAGCCTCGTTCGTGCACTTTACAAGATGCAATTTGGTGAACTGGACAAGCCGAGGTAACACGCTTTAACGTTACAGCCTGTGAGCTTTTGAACGAGGGTGTGGCAGCAATCTTCGGCCCTTCGAGTTCCTACACTTACGGAATTGTCGCAAGCATCGCGGCACGATTCGACGTGCCGCACATGGACTATTTCTGGCGACAGAACGAGGAGCTGCAGGAAGGCCAAGAACCGAAGAACCCGACACCAATGACGATCAACGTGTTCCCTGACAGCAACATGGTTAGCAAGGTAAGCGAAAATCGAAGTGTTGGCGTCGAAAGGGCTGAAGTTAATTGCTGTCTCGTGACGTGGAACTTATTTTCGTCGGAGAATTAATTAAAATGAATTTGACGTCGATTATTATTCTTATCTAAACTTGCAAGTTAAACATCGTTCCGATTAGTCAGGTTATCCGAATTCAAGCAACACGATCATGAATCTGTTATTTAGTTGTCTTCGAATATCCTATTACTCTTCTTCTCGTTTTTCTTCTCGTCAGACATGTCACTCGATATCGAGTCATTTGAATTCAAGTAACTTCGCTAATCGGACAAGGTTTTTACGACTTTGGACACGGATCGATATTCAAATAACGCCCTTTCTATGTATAACGAGTATTTGTACGATCCCTGTTACACGGTGTAATTACAACATAATACGCGAGGTATCAACACAATTTGGAAAAGAAATACAAAGTGTGAGCGAAATAGGAATAAAGATTCGTCGATTCGCGCCTCTACGAGAGTATTTCCGGTAGAAAATGAACTTCTATTTAAACTGTAACTTATACTTAACGATTTGGAAGATGTATTACATATACGTATTCTGTGAAACGAGCTTCGATCGATAATCTTGGGCATAAACTTTTAGAACCACGCGTTGTAAATTCCAAGTATCACCCACATCTTCTAACACGCTGTATACGTATATGGAAACTTTCACCGTGTCACTTTTACCTGGCGACGCGAGGCGACCTGGGAAGGCTTCGGAAAGGAAAGCCGATGAAAGAAAAAATGATGGGGTGAAGAGAAGGCGGTGAAATGGGCGAGCACCAGGCCGAAGGTGGCGTTTCGATGCGTTTTAAATTACTCGTTTAATGAGGCAAATCGAGCGGGATTGAAGTAGCTGGTGCATTAAACCGGCTAGTCGAAGCTAATGAGCGCGATCAAAGACCGAACTTCGGCTAACGACGCCGGATGAGTTTTTATTCTGCCGGTCTTTTCATGGGCGCAGCGTCAGAAAAAACAAACGAACGCTGGTTGATACGAATCGAACGGGGCTCGCCGATTAAGTCTAATTAAAATCGTCGACGAACGAGCGTGACAGGCGTAAAGGATTATTTAACGTTTCTTTGTCTTTATAGCGCAATTAAAGCTTTTTTTAACGCATTTCCTGCCTCTGTATGTATGCGAGCTTAGTTAAATTTAAATCTCATGGTAATTGATACAGCACGTTGGTGCTCGTGCTTGATGCAAAAATATGCATCCATATGTCGGAGAGGAAAAACGGGATAAGGAATTACGAGGGAAACGTTAAACGCATGAAACGTATAAAAAGTCTTGTGCCGGCGAAAAAGCCAGCAATTAATATTATACGTATATCGACGAACAATAAGCGGCTTACGACCGTTCGCGGTTAAGAATATTAATGGCGATTAATCTTTAGGAAATAAGGGAACCGTTTGTTCAATGAACTGTACGATATGAGAATATGTATGGAAGCAACAAATTTATTACCTGCTTCTTATAGTTTTTCCCGTTTTTAAAGATACAGCCACTGGCAGAAATGTTTGGGCACTTAGGTGTAGAAACTTTCTATGAATATTTCATGTCTGCAGTATAAAACATTTTGAAATCTCGTTAGTTCTGTATTGTCTCATCGATGTCATTATTACGGCCATGTTCGAAAAGTTTGGAACAATTGCGAATAGAAGGTACAAAATACGTATTTATTTCAAATTTTACATTTTTACATTGGTTTCATATTTTGCCGATATATTAACCGATATATTATCATATCTCGTTACAGTTTCATAAAACGCATATTATGTATATATTGGTAAAAGTTTTCTGCGGCAATTGCTCAAATATTTCCACGGGTCGCTGCATGTAGAATCATAGGAAATCGTAAATTAAAACGTTTTATAAATACAAAATATAAATATATATTTTCACATTTTCGTAAATTCACGTCACATTTGGATTCCATAATTACGAACTTTTAAAGCATTACAACGTGCATCGGCGCTCTCTTTTTGATTCTTCTCCGAACCATATGTTGCTGATCGCGAAATATCACGGTTTTAACAGAAAATTCTTCCCTTCAGAGGCGTAAAAATATTTCAATATTCTCTCTGGTCCTCGCAACCTTTGAAGGCTTTTATTTTGTTTGATATATATATATATATATTTTTTTTTTTTTGTTATCGCGATGCCCCTTTTGCGGCATTTTTACACAGTTGCCACAGGAAGGAACGCCCGAATTTTCGCTCGTTGCATTTTCGCTCGTTCAAACAAACTCGTCGGTAGTTTCGTTAATTTATCGCAGACATCGCGACGTTCGACGTTTCCTCCTCGACTGACAACGATCCGCATGTAACTAATACCCGACAAGTTACTAGGTTTAAACACAAATTCCAACATTTACGTTCATTTTTCATGGAAAACTAATTTTTCTGCCATTTCGTTTGGAGATCGCGCAGGAGAAACGTGCTAAATCTATATTTGTCGATTTCCTGGCTTCTGTGTATCTGGTAGCTATGTAATGTATTTTAATATGAAATTGTTGGAAGTGAGAATAGATAAATTCGAAGATACAAGCTTCTTGGAAATAGGCAATAGATTTACAATATTTGATAAAAAGCTAATAGTATCAGATTGGTCTAACTTAATTGATACTAGTTCGCATAATTAGGATTGCAAATATCATTGAGATCACCAAGAAGATGACAAAAATATTTAATTCGGAGATTGAATAAAAGCACAGTATCGTTGATATAAGATTAATTAACAGTATACCGAAGTTCAAAATTACTTCCTATAAAACGTGAAACCATTTGAAAGTAATTGGTCATTTCACGTGTAACATCTTCACAGTTTATTCGTTAATTATTAATGATGGTATCGCCATTGAAAATATAAATAAACAATCAAAATATATGTCATACGTGTGCATGCAATAAAATTACGTTTAATAATAGTAATAATAATATAAATTTTCACGAGCGGATACGAGTGGACATCAAGCATGTTAGTACGTAGTATATTCGAATCGTCTGTCGCAAGATAGAAAACGAAATTATATCAGGTGGATGTAGAACGATTAAGTTAAATCCAAGTTAAATCCAGTTTTCAAGCTTTTTTTATTATTTTAAGCCATTCAGAAAGACAATTACGGTATAATAGAAACGTGAAGTTTTATTTCATTTTTCTTCCGTATAATACACGAACATATTGCAACAATTTCTTCTTTTTTGAAACGTAGAGGTAATTAAAACGCGAGAGTTTAGCAGGTAATTAGAATAGAATGCTAAGTGACGTCAAACTCTCGTAACACTTGAATATTCAGTGTACGGTACGCAATTGAACTTTTGCTTTTCTATTTCCTTCTACTCCGCGTATAGAATCGCATATGTAATGAAAAAAGTAGTATAGCGTTTCTTTTTACATCTGTTGCGCAAGAAAGTGCACAGTTTCGTTGGAAAAAGAAAACAAAATAAAAGAGAGAGAGACGCGAATACGTACTCTATCTTCACTATCACGATTTTACTATATATTTCTCGCAGCTGAATCGTCACTGCTTAACTGTTTATATCGTTGCATTTTATTACGCTTACAAAACTGTATTTACTTTCTCAAATTTGTTTTACTTGTTACTTTTAAAAATTATAGCACTTTCTTCGTCGCTACATGATATCACACTCGTACTTTTGCATTTAAGTTTTCGCATTTTCACTACTACAATTACGATATTGCATTTACTTCGTCGTTGCATTACTGCACCTTCGCCATTACATTTTTACCATCGCCAGGGTGCGAATATGTTTATGGAGAATTTGTTAATGCATCAATACAATCAACAAATCTCTACGCGGATTTCATTTTTTCGGTTGTGCTCACAAAAATATAAATTTCCATAAATATCCGCACATTTGCGCTACCGTATTTGAAGCGTTGCGTTTGTAATATCGCACTTGCACTGATAGCGTTGCATTTCCACTGCTGCAATTACATCATTGCTTATATCTCGTTAAATTTATATGATTTCACTTGCGCAACTGCGCGTGTACTATTAAAAGTACACTATTGTGCGTGCATTAGAGGATTGCTATAATCGTTTAACGGCAGCATATGCGCGAGATTAACTGTTCTATCGGAAATAACACTGGCCCGACCGAAATCGAATATCATTCCTAATAAAGGATACGTAAAATTTCCTGCAGGCGATCGCCGACGTGGTCGAGTCGATGAAATGGAACTCTTTCGCGGCTGTCTACGAAGACAACGACGGTTTATCGCGGATTCAAAAGGCTCTGTCAATCAAGCGAACGAAAGACAGCGCTATCACGATAAAGAAACTCAGCGAAGGAATGGATAATCGACCAATCCTGAAGGAGATTCGCGCGATGTCCATCTGCAACGTGATTATCGACGTCAAGCCGGGTAACGTCATCGAAGTGCTCTATCAGGCGATGGAGGTCAAGCTGCTGGCGGACTACTGTAATTTCTTAATTACTTACCTGGTATTACACCACATTCTACTTTATATGCGTAGATCTTGTAACTATTCTCCCTAATGATCGACCCAATCTACCTACAATTAGTCGTATAATAACACGGGGTTGCTGATTAGTCTTTCGTAGATCAAGTTTCGAGAGCATCTTGATTTAGAAATTTGCGCACAAGCTCTCCTTTGTCACAATGAAAATTAAGATTTTTCAGGATTAACGGTAAGTTTATTAAATTTATTATTTACTTGTCGAATTTTTCAATGGCCGATCTTCCTATAGTTAGTCGTAGGATAAAATAACAAATGGAAGAAAATTTGTCCCTTGTTGCGTCGTCTATTCGTTCTAACAGAGTCTAGAAACCATCGTTACAGGATCGATAAAAATCCACTTGAAATTAATTATAATTGGCGGAAGTAATTAAAACTTCGGATTGAATGTAGAAGTTTTCAAATTGTTCTGAAATCTACGATAACGTTGACAATGATTGGTAACTATCGCCAATTTTATATGATTTTTCTTGAGCGTTACTTAATTACGAGTTTATCTTTAGAGTAAGTTAATCTGATAGTTGTAAGATATGTCTGATCGCGAACGATTAAGCGGACCAAACGCGAAATCATTTTGCTCTCATTTGTTTATCTGTACAAGGAACTCTAAATACGTTTCTTACGTTTCGTAATTCCGTTTTTTAACAACGAACATATTTCGGAGAATTCATTTGTCCGCATTTAGAGGTAACGAAGTTTAGACGATGGAGAGAGATTTACGACTTCGAACAATGAGAGTTTTGCAAGCTTATTTTAGATTCTACAACGCCCGCGTCGGTTCCACTTGTTCAAATAATTCAACAAAAGCTACAGCGCGTTAAATCGGAAATTGGCTAGATAGTGTAAAAAATTGGGAATTCCGCGTTTTATGAAATTCAGATACATTAAAAAATTCACTTATCCAATAATTAGAAATATCTCTGTTCTATTAATTGTTACGACTCTTGCAAGATTCTATTTAATCGTTAGAAACGTTACACAGACCTCAGGTTCGTTTCACGAGCGCAACAATGCCTTCGTAATTTACAATCCTCAGCGTATGGAATGAAAAAGAACATACTAGGCGTGCGTCCGTAGAAAATTCGTACCTACAATACTTTGGCTTCGTGGACAAGATTTATTTATTTATCGACTAGGAATTAATCGTAGTGGACAGTAAATGCGTGAACTCGTTCCAACCCAGCCAATAATGCCAACAATCTCGTCTATTCATCCAAAATCGACACGTATTGAATCACTGGTTGTTCTTCACGCGGTAAATATTTTCTGGATATCAAACCGCGGACGATTAGCAGAGATAATCGTGAATCGAACTCGGACTTCTGACGGCGACCTTTTCAAGAGAATTTCATTAATAAATCCATGAAACGCGTCGCGGTCACGTTCACCCCTTGACGTAGTAACTGCATTAGCTGGTTACAATCGCCAGGTTTTTTATTAAACGGAGCCATAAATCGCTGCGAGTAATTGTTTTCAGCGATACGCCGGTAATAGCGTGCCGTCTGAACATTCCATCGTTCGCCATCATTCCCACGGAATATGCTTTTTATGAGGCATTACCATCGAGCACGTAACAATACCTCCACAAATAACGACGTTCGCGTCGCGTCGAGGGTTTTCGCGCGAGGTATATCGTTTCTCCGTTCTATTCTTTTTTCTTCTTCTTCTTCTTCTTCTTTCACCCTCCTTACTTTCTTTATTCTACGTTTTTTTCTTTTTTCTTTTTTGTTTCTAAGCGGAACAACGTATCGACGTCCTCCTGGAGACGGGTAGAAACGTCCCCTTTGTCGAATTGTGCATGTATCTAGAGACAATGCGAACTTTTAGGGAAAGTTGCGAACTTTTGCGATTTACGGAGGAGTTCGAGTGGAAGAGGAAACTAGCGCCGTGTCTTTTTAGAGATACGCTTGATGAAGGTGGATGGTGAGAGGTGATGTACGGGGGTTGGTTAGGTTCTCAGTGTGTTAATTTTAGATGGTTGTTTAGGTCAAACGATCGAAGGTAATTTAGATAGAAGAATCGTTCGATACATATCGCTGAAACGATATGTGTAAGCGTCAATCTTTTAGATAATATTTATGAAATGGTAGAAACAGTCGTAAACTCCGAAATAAACGTAAAAAGATCATCGCTATTCTTTGCCTTTAAATCTATGCAGTTGGTCAGCGTGACATCTGAACAGCTTAAACGCGAAAAGTAATTTATGTGATTCGCCCTATAAAACTACATCTATTTACATGTAAAATTGCTCGAGGTAAATTTTCATCCCTGAACAATTTTCTTCTACTTCTAATACTTTTACTAAAAAAAAAAAAACTACTCTTCCTCCACACTTCGAATAAGCAAAAATTCGTCGCCTTTCTTTTCACTTTCGTTCAAACGCGTTCGCCGGTTGTTTCTCTCCAGTTCCGCTTCAAAATTGCCGTGTTCTAGCTTTGAGCTATAGACGAAGCACTTTGATCACGGCGACAGTTCGACAGAAGTTGCAGCGACGCTCCTCTCTGGCGTTCGCAAATATTCGAAATTTGTCCGTGTATACAGAGGACGAGGCACTAGGAGGAAAAAGGCGTGTCGTGTCGTATGAATTCGTGAGGAATTTCACGATGCATCTATATTTGTCCGGGCTGTCGAGAAATTCGTGGAAGACACCTCGTTGAACGGCGCTAAAGCCAAACCCGAGACACCAAGTGGACCCACATCAACGTCACTGTATCTGCCGACCCGATGCGATGCTACGATTTCGATAACCCTGAATACCTTCTCCTCCTCCTCCGCAGGGTCAACCTTTACGAGTCAGCAAATATGTTCTAATTATAGTTTCAATGGAATGGGAAGTGTTGTACACAGCACAGAGAATGTAGTTAAACAACAACGTGTTTGTCTTCTGACCGCTTTAGATTAATGGTTTCAGAGAGAATTTATTCAAATACACAGCGCTTCCTGGGAAATGGTTCGTTTCATTGGGTAATTATTTATTTCAGTTTAATCCTATTTATGAATTTTAATTTCAATTATTGTTTCAGAGAGAATCTGTTTAAATAGTAGCTTTTGGAAACGAGTGTGCTTTTTTCATTAAACGGGTATTTAATTCAATTTAAATTTGATAATCTAGTTTATTTAAATTGTTTTTACGAAATGAAAGGATTGACTTGATTACTTTGGAGAAGATTACAACTTTGTAATTGTAGGTAGCTTGACGTCGGTATCGAGGAAGCTTATTACATTTCGCAACGAGAAGGTTGGTAACTACAAGGTTGTAACAGTGTCAAGCTGACCCAAGTTGCGCTATTTCGTATCGTATTTTGTCATTTCTCAACAAAACAGAAACATAACGGAATCACCTCCTGTCTATAAAAATGTATTAATTTTATGATAAAAAAAAAAGTTGTAATCCGATGAAGTACGATCGTAGAGAGGTAGAACTAGATTTATTTATATATACGAACGATATGAAAACTAATTTTCTTTACTGATGAAAGGCAGTGTAAAATGGAAGGGAGGGAACGAATGACAAGAAAGGAAACGAAAGATAAATCGAAGGCAAGAAGAAAGAAGGGAGGAAAGAAATTGCAGAAAGCTGATATTAAGAGAAAGGGGAGAAGGAAAAAAGGAGTAGGATAGGGCCGGAAAGAAAAGGAAAACACAAGAAAGTAAAGGAGGGAAGAAGGAAATGAGAAAGGAAAGAACGAAAGGGGAGTGAAAAAATGAAAAAGGAAGAAAATGTAGTATTTCTTTATGAATGTCTTTTATTTAATAACTATAAATTGTAACTGTGTGTAGAATTTATTTGATTCTCGTCATCTCTCATCGCAACCACCTCTTCAAAACTTCTTATCTCCACCCACAGCATTGGATCCTCGATCAACATCCTTGATTACTTCGCTATACGAGAACCAGGCATCGCCTAAAGGCGTTTATCTACAGTTTCTCGACTTTCCGAACAAAAATTACTAAAAAGAAACCAGTCCGTCAACAAACCATCAGAGCACTTCCACGATACGTCTGGCCTTCGTTTACGGACACACTTCTTATAGTTAGCACAGAGTTCCCAAGTTATTTCCCGCTTGTTGCACCGAGATAACAAGGAAGCAAGGCGAACGACCGTTCAAACGTTGGTTCGCTTAAGATTCCAGATTTCACGGTTGCTGGTGTATAGTGATCGCTCCTTGTCGAATCAGGTCGAGCCCATTGAGACGCGTGTACACTATGACGGATCGCGTTTTCAGAGGTCAGCGTGAATTGGCTGAAACGTGCGAGATGGATGACGCACAATTTGAAGGTTTGGCTCCGCCGCCAAGTAAAAATGGGGCGCGGCTGGCAATCGACGCTTTTTAAAATTATGTCGCGGCTGAAGCTAGGAATTATACGGAATTTGTGTGCAACATAGTATACAGGGTGAACCACAGGTTTTAACCACCACCATTATTTTCGCTGTTAGTGGATTGACCCAGATTCTTTTTGTCATAAATTGGCCGTAAACGTTTATGCGTTTATAGGAAATTTTAATGTACTCGTTACATTTAGAGGATGAAACAAATTTCTGTTTAGATTATTTTTTATTCTTCTATTATTTAGTATTCTTTTAGTTGCGTTATAAGTATATAATTAAAGCGACAAACAAAACTCTTACTTCGATATAGATTAATTTTCAATATCATTTAATAAATGAAAATTTAGTATTAGAAACTATTGTGATTCTTTGTAGTGTTCTCTGACCCTTATACAAATGTCGATTGTATCTAATAATAATTTTTATATCGCATAGTTTGAAAGGAGGAGCGTAGTCGACTTAAGCTAAATTTTTCTTCTATGTCGTAGTTGTTCTATGTTACAGCATATATAACTTTTTATATTTCCAACGCTACTATGTTCGACACTTCTATGAATCGTAGGACTCGACGAAATTACCTATCTGGGAAGTGCGGAATAAAACAACGACCAACATCACGGGACTCAACTTGCGGGAAAATGACATAGAAGGAATTAACTGGGTAAATATGAAAAGTTTGCTTTTTAAAATCTAAACGTTTTTTATTTCGCGTAATTTAAATTTTATTTGAGAACAAATTCGTTTAGTTACTCTTTATTTGAAAAACGTTTTCTTCCTTTTGTTTAGTAATGAAAACCTTTAACAAAATTATTAGTTTAGTGATGTTGATACTCTTAAAACTTATTCTTAGAAATTCTTAAAAATTAATTTAGTAATCGTCGATATTTGTGACGTCGATGTTCGTATATAGCAAACGCATATTTTAGGTGTTGATATTTTTGGTACTCAATGAACGTAGAGTACAAGATGGTGTTTTACGAATTGGCAGTGTCGGGACTAAAATAACTTGATTTAAGCTCTCAAGAACGCTTCTTGAGATCGTAGAATTTTGTAGCTCAGACATTTCGTATAACATCTTCTTAATCAAATTAATATACGTTAAGAACTGCTTTTAAGAATTTCAGATTTGCTAAGAATGTCGTCTTCAAAAATTCATAATAATATGGCGTACGTATAATCCAATATACTTTACATTAGATGAAAATTGATTCTGTCGTTCCTTAAATTTTTCTCCATTATCCTGCACTCTGTAATATTAAATTCCACGTAAAGAACTATAAAGAACAACCATGGACACAGCAGTCGATACGACAAAAAAGCAGAAGATAAATGAACGTTCGATAAAGCCTTAAATTGCGTCTCATTTTTCTTCAATGAGTGGAACACTTTTCTCGTAATCAGCAAATTAAAAATTTCTTTATTCAGGCATATTCTCTAATCGCGTATCAACTTACAACAAGGTCGTCAAATTTCACTCATTAGAAGTCCCGTTCTAGTTAAAATCCATCACAATTTTGTTTTCTGCCTTGACAAAACCATACGTATGTTACTCTATTTACACCAATTTTTCAATAATACCACGTTTATGCAGGAATTTCACGAGCGACAGTTTACCGTGCGATATCGTTGCGATCATGTGTCTGCCTTTATCGTTGTTAACAGAGAAAACAGAGAAATGTATGATCGCAGCGTAATCACACGGTGAAATTATTTGACTGATCCTTTTTAGCCTGAAGTGTAAAGGTATTTGCGAGAATTTCTTCGAACAAACAATACAAATAAATCAATGTATTACTCGTAATTAATGCATACATACATATTGCAGAATATGACAGAAAATGTCGAAGCAATCTTGCCCATCCCTCCCTGGAATATTATTCATCAAAGTATTCGCAGCAATAAGACACTGCGGTAATTCTAACGTACAGTTAATATGAAATCAATAGGGAAACAAATTTTGTTTAAGTGGACACAAGTCTCTATTACATCGGAAAAAGTGGATCAGAAGAAAGTTAGAAACAGTTATTCGGTGTCTTTTCTCAATTTCTTCAACCAATTTTCATCTACGTTTTCTCAAACTTTCAACCACAATGTTCTTCGTACGAAAAGGGTCGCTTAAACGGTGGCCCATCGGACCTCGAGGTTCGAAGTAATTCCTTCATTAACTCCATGGTATAGTGGAGTATCGCGTGTTCCGTTTCGAGGATGCAACAACGCGAGGCCTTCCGTTTTCCGGAAAATCTAGCCGCGACACGGTACTTCCCAGCAGCTGACGGCCTGCCTTAATTTTCGTTTCATTAGCTCCCGCCAATTCACTTTGTATCGCGGCCCCTCGCTGAATACAGAAGCGTTACTACACGCTCGCAATATCGTTTCCCTTTCTCTTATATGCTAACACGGGCCCCCATGAAACGATTAAGAGCGTTGTTTTATAATTTTGGGAAATTGGACGACTTAATGTTTCATTTCTCATTACAACGAACCGTCGTAACAGCAGAACGAAACTCGCTGAATTACAAATATTACGCTGCATGTCTGACGACTGAGATTCTTTCCTCAAGTTGTATAAGATCGAGGTTGTTGGAATTTTCTCACTGTTCCGAGAAATTAGTATGACTGTTGGCTGCAGGTCTTCTTGGAGTTACGAAGGTAATTTTAACGTTCTTGCGTTTTGGGTCAAGGAATTCCTTTATGGTGCAGATAATTTCAGTTTCACAGTCATGAAGATCTCCGTCTTCGAGGTTTTGTTGAGATGTTTGAAAGATGATTGTATCGTTAGTTTGTACAATCTAAAGTTACTATTTGTCGAATGTTTTATTTGAAGATGTTAATATTTCGAAAATTCGCTGAATAATAACGTTATGTCGATACAGCGAAGTGACAGCTTCAAATTTCGAAAGGACGGCGTTTCAATTTTATTAGAGTGTACAACTAGCTTGTTATAGAAGTTTATGAAATAGTTGAATTAATCTAGAGGAATCTCCTTCGTTTCGCTTGTAATTTAAAAATTCGACGGCCTGAAGATAAAGTGTTCTTCAAAGAGCAAAACAGTACTACGACATTTCACAATTGCTTATTAAAACTGGTAGCTACTAAGTGTCAATTTTATTCCGTCACGATATTCCGCGATATTATACATAATTGTAATAACCAGGAAGAACAGAATCATTGCGAACTTTATATTTTGTTAACGATGGTCGAGTGTCCTCTGATTCTACTAAACGGTATCGTGCATTTTTCCTTGACAAAGGTGGAATCCGCTATTTTATACGATGCCGTCTTCATGTTCTACAACACGCTGGAGACCTTAAACGCAAGGAACATGTCTGTAGCTATTGACCCGCTACCGCTCTCTTGTGAAGAGGAAAAGAAATACAGCGCAGGTCTCGACATTATCAACCTGATGCGCGAGGTAAAGCCTTTCTTTCAGTACATACGTGCATATTACAGGGGAATAGCACGATAAGTTGCATCTTTTATTTTTCACAGAAGAACAGTTTTAATATTTAGTATATTTTCAATCAAATCCATGTTAACAAAATTCCCTTTTCACTTGATTTCTTAGATCTAGACACGTGTTCTTTCGTTCCCTTAAAAATTTGCAAAATATTGCTGGAACAAGGCATTGCTGGCAATAATGGTACCTTTGACAACCATGAAACTTTATCAACTCATCAACTAGTTATAAAAGACCGGCATCTTTCACAGTTCTCCCGCTTAGTCCTCCTGTTGAGATAAAGAAATCAACAAAAACGTAATCATCGTGCTTTTCTCCTAAGACGTTCGTATGAAACGTCGCTCGTTTGAAATTCGAATTTAGAGCGCGCCAATATCGCTCATTAAACTTGGTCCTATCGTCGATTATCAACTATATTAAGGAGAAAGAAATTCACAAAGAAACAAAGCATGCATAATAAAGAAGAGATTTAATGGCCACGGTTCTTACAGCTATCCGATGAAGGAAAGGTCGAAGGGAAGCTCACAGGGCCAATAACGATCGACGAAAATGGTCGACGTCAATCCTTTCAAATACAAATTATAGACGTGAGACCGGGTGAAAATGTACAAACAGGATATTGGAATCCGGATGGTCTTTTCTCGATCAAAAGTGAAAAGGAACGTGAACGTTACTTGTACAAATCCATTGAACTGAAAAAGTTCAAGATTACTACTAAAGTAGTGAGTATTCTCTGACGTACTTAGATATTTGTAATTATTAGGATATTCTTGTTAGTAGAATACCGACACTTGAATTTGTTTGAGAGCCAATATGGTGGTCCGACGACGAAATCATTAATTAAGAAGCTTTGTGATAAAAGAGCGTGTACGTCTCTGATGCTGATATTTTTCGAGCGTGCTAATTAATTGTAATTCATCAGGGACCACCGTATGTCATGGAAGTGCCGGAAGGTTCGAATCGAGGTACACTGATCGACCAAACGCGGTACGAGGGCTTCTGTATTGATCTCATCGACGAGATTGCCAAGCTGCTGAGATTTAAATATGAGTTTGAATTAGTACCGGACGGAAGTTACGGCACGTACAACAAGGAAACGAAGCAATGGAACGGTCTAATCAGACGTCTGCTGGATCATGTACGTAATTGTTTGCAAACACTTTCTATGTAATCAAAGATGGTTAATACAAAGATTTCAATTTCTTATTTCACCTTTGACTCTAGTCGTACGGTAACCGACAGATTTTCATATACCACTAAATAAACTAAATTTGACTTTTTATTGTATCTTATTATATCTTTCGGACAATACTGGAAGACTGAAAAACAACTACCATTAATCAGATTGCTTCATATGAAACATCCGACCAATTGCTGTACCAATTTTCGAATTATTATAATAAATTTGTGAATAGATATTTTTATCTTCGTAAATATATGTATGCGAGAAAATTTTTTCTTTTCTTTAATAATTTAAAAGAAAGTTCGAAAATTCCAGACAAACTAAAAGCGTACGAAATCCTTTCAGGACGCGGATTTAGCTATTTGCGACCTGACAATCACGTACGAGCGAGAAAATGCGGTCGATTTCACGATGCCCTTCATGAATCTGGGTACGATATCTTTAATTTCTTATCGCGTTCTATTTTCGCAATAAATCTCGTGACATTGCTATTTTATCCGATATGTCCAAGTCAGGTATCAGCATTTTGTACAGAACACCGGAGGAAAAAGAACCGGACCTGTTCTCCTTCCTGTCACCGTTGTCACTCGACGTCTGGATTTACATGGCGACTGCTTTCTTAGCTGTTTCGATAATGTTATTTGTGCAAGCTAGGTGAGATTTTAAAGAAAGATAACAAGAACTTTTTTATACACGGTGCCTCACGGTTTAATAGCTAAACTTTTTTAGTGTGTTCTATAGATAGGTGTAAACAAACAAAAAATGTTATACATATAAACATACGTCTTACCAGTTATAAATGTTTATTAAAATGTTACGATAAAAAGTACAACATACAAAGGGAAGATTAACGGGCTTGTACTTACTACGCTATACGTCGAGAAATACATTTAATCAACATAATCATTAGCTGTTAATTAGAGGTACGCGAGAACCCGAAAATATCGGATCGGATCGAGTCGAAAATTTTTCTCGGGGTCGGATTTCCGAAACCATCTCGTAATTCCAGATTCCCGAAAATTTAAAAATTGTACAAGCTGGAGTATGGAGCAGATATAATAACGAAATATGTGAGAGATATAATATTTTATAATAAAATATTTTATAATAAAATATTTTATAATAAAATATTTTATTATAAAATACTGAAATAAAATAATAAAAATGTTTCATTGTAAAATATTATATCTATCACGCATATTTCGTTATTATTTCTGCTCCATATTCTATCTCATATAATTTTATAATTCTCAAGAGTCCCAAAATTCTCGCAAATTCCGACAATCTGGAATTACGTGACGCTTTCGAAACCCGACCCGTACCAACCCGATCTCTTACCGACCCACCATTAATATTCCATTTCAAAATATTCACCGTTTATATCAATGAAAAACTGATCGCGATAAAAGGTTGCGTTTATTGTTCGATGAAGCTTATTTTAACTTTGCTTTGTCTCAGTGAATCATCCATCAGTTCTTTTTAACACTTGTTTAATATATCTTTCTTTTTAGAAGTTATTCAGAGATAAAAATTCATGCTATTTACGTCGGAGATCAAAGGATTGGTCTCTTTGTACCTCGTACTTTTATTTTCAGTAAAGATTTAAATAACCAATATTCGTGTAAGATGTCTTGCTTGATTATATCCATAGAATATACCGACAAAGTTTGACTATTAAACACGAAGATATCCAAGTTTTTCTTTTCTGGAAAGAAAATTCTCTTTAAAGTACGGTTTTTTATGTTTCTGAAAAGTTTAACAGAATTAACGTCTGAGGCAACGATATTAAAGAAGTAGAATAGGGCGCGCTTACAGGAATCCGTGCTTAAAAGGAAGGTTTATTTACAGAATAGCGCCAGGCGAATGGGACAATCCGCATCCCTGCAATCCAGACCCGGAAGAATTGGAAAATAGTTTCGACCTGAAAAATTCTATGTGGCTCACTGTCGGCTCTATGCTGCAACAAGGCTCTGATATACTTCCCAAGTAAGTTCAAAACCGACAAACTTAACAAAGCACCTACGCCACCGCAACCTGTCTTACATGCATGCAAAGCCGTGCGATAATCGTGAAACAGAGGCCGCAACACCACCGCAAAGAGATGCAACTGTGTCTGTTTTGCCTTGTGTAAATGCAATTCTGGAATTATTCGCGATAGTTGCAGCAAACTGGACGTTCGTTGATTTATTTATAACTATTCAACATAAAATAAATTTTTCGCAAACGAAATTTTAATATATCTTAGAAAGTATATCGTATCTTTCTCGAGATATTGGATTGTCCAACGCACCACTAATTCTATTCCATAAATACTGTCTCGAATTTGCTCGTTGTAATATCGATACACTGTTAAGTTTACGTAAGATTTAGATTTGGTAACCAAACCCAAATTTAATAAAGACCCATTTAAAAGAATCTCTGGCTTAAGTAGTAAGAGACCGCGTTAAACGGACAAAACGAGACAAATTCCTCTGAACACAAACACTAAAATATTCTGATAACTAAAGGAAACTAGAAGGAAAATAAGGAAATAAAATATTGCGGATCGTTTGTAGAAAAGTGTACAGAGACGGTGCCAAAAGCAGACGCGGCGCTTTTTTTCTCTCCCCCCGCGGCCGTTCCCGTGTCTCTCGGCTATCCTCTTTTTTTCACGACAATTAAGCTTAACGAGCCGCTGTTTGCCGGACATATTTGAGGCGGCTTCCCACTTATTAACGCCGGCACGGCGCTAACTCTCCGCTCGTAACGTCGCGCGTGTTTGCTCGCTACATACTGACGACGTTCCGACTAAAGACGACGACCACGACGGCGATGCTGACGGCTAACAACGGCGAATCCTCCTAACTGCCTCCTAGCCGCTTGTTTATGCTACGCGAAGGTAGCATGAATCGTCGTGATTTGCATAGAAGTAATATTTGAATGTCTTTTACAACCGACTTGGATCTGAAGGAGAAATGGTCTAAGGGTAAGATTTTTATTATTTTTGAGAAAAATCGATTACATCGTTGTCAGCAAATGATTTTATGTAGAATAATTTATGTATTATCGTCGTTGCTAGACTACGAATGTTTATGCGCATATGTGCATAACTGAACGCGCTAAAGAAACGAAGTTTAAGCAAAAATTTATTATACAAATATCGTAACTAACAAGATACCACACCTTGGATATTTTATATACATCTGCCCATTATGTGCACTCCGTATGTGTGTGTAGTCTGTTTCACACCTTTACATTTTGCGTAAATGCATAAACATCTGCAGTCTAGTCGTTACATTTTAGCTGATTGATGGATCGCTCTCGTTTATTCTACTGCAAGTAAGACGCTTTAAAAACTGTTGTAAGTTACTTTAGAAATCCATTACTAACGCGTGCGATAGTTAGATATTTAAAAAAAAAAAACAGCTTCGATTTAAAAAAATTCCTTTTCACCGTTGTGTGAAATAATCGCAATAGAAATATCGTTTGTTAAATTTGTACATACGCCGTTAAATGCAATTACGATTCGCCGCAAAGATTACTTCACGTTATTAAAGGGTGACGGATCGAAAGAAAAGATTCGTTGCGAAAATTTCGCGGAGTATTTCTGTGGAATAAGTGGGTGTATCGCTTATCGATTTCGCGCGGTGGCAATTTAATCGCGATCCATTTGTCGGCGGAGGCAAGCTAGACTCGCGAGGAAACAATGTCCTTTGTTTCTGTTTACTCGGCGTCCTGTGCACGCTCGCGTGACACAGAATATCCGCACGCGCGCCATGCTCGGCAAACAGGCGTCATTTGCATACGCGGCTCTTTAGCTCGCGCTTAATTAGGAAAACGCGATGCACGCTATCTCCGTCGCCGCTTTTGCGTTTCCAGCGTATCGTCGAGATGCTTCATCCACTCATCTCGTAAGTACCGGACGATTTATCTAGACGAGATAGACCATGATTGGGGCTAGATCGTGGCTGAACCGTAGACAGATTTCGTATCGAAGAAAAATACGTAGCGTGATCTTTGCAAAAGCATAGATCACAAGGCATTTTGCAGTAGAGTTTGTCAGGCTCAAATGTAACAGTTGGATTTTGGAATTCGGTTCTATTAGAGTTATGAGAAGACTCTATTCCAAGCTCTGTACATCTATTGTGTTTAACGTTATCGAAACCATAGAAGTTTATCTTTGTGATAATATGAAGTGATACGAAAAATATATACGAAAATTAGAAACGAGGGGAAATGTTACAAGCATGGCCTGCACCGTGATAACGCAACTGTAATTTTGGGAAATCAAGATATTTAGTCGACTAAACTGTAACAAACGAAAGAAGACTAAAATATTCATATTTTTAAATAAAAAAGAACTAAACGAAACCAACTGTACGTTTGACCGTAATGATCTATAACGAGCATGGATTCGATGCAACTAACTGCAACTCGCGTCAATCCACCTCGAATCATTCTTACTCGGTTCAACCTGTTTAATTTGCATCGATCAGCTTCGATCAGTTCCACTTCACGTCAATCCGCTTTGATCAGCTCCAATTCTCATCTGTTCGTTTCGACCAGCTCCAATTTCTATTGGTCAGCTTTGACCAGGCCCAATTTGCGTTGATCCGCTTCGAACTGTCCCAAATCGAATCAACCAACTTCGACCAACTGCAATTTCCATCGACCTTCTTCGACCAATTCCGATTCCAGTTAGCTTCGACTGGCATAAACTCATTTTCATCAACTTCCGACTCACGTCGACCTATCAAACGCGTTCCAATTCCAATCGCTCTTGTATTTCTGTTGTTTCATTTAGAACGCCTTCGATTCGAATGGTGGCCGGTATGTGGTGGTTCTTCATTATGATTATGGTTTCTTCGTACACCGCCAATTTGGCCGCCTTCTTGACGTACGACAAGAAAGAAAATCCAATCCAAGGTGTCGAAGATCTCGCTAAACAGACGAAAGTCAGATACGGAGCCGTGGATGGCGGGTCCACGTCCGCATTCTTCAGGGTAAATTTCTACCTTCCGACATATCGAAATATTCTAATATCTAGACTGCGAATGGCTATACATTTATAGAAAATTTACTTATTAAAATGTGCTGGAAATGTACAATACTCAAAGATATATAAAACATATAGTCAGCAGCTAAAAGGATGGAACGTAATTAAAGATTCATTTCATACAGGAAATAGCGAATACTACGCTTCAGATGTTTCATATATCTTTCAAAACTACGCGAATTCTGTACATTTGCGCGCTTCTAAATTTTTTAAATGTACAAACATCCGCAATCTATTAAATATTTATCTCCGTTTAACAACAGCCTCGTTTCATCAAATGTTTCCATTACAGGACTCCAATTATACGACGTATCAACGCATGTGGGCGACCATGCAGGAAGCAAGACCAAGCGTGTTCACGAAAACGAACGACGAAGGCGTTGAACGAGTGTTGAAGAAACGCGACTATGCTTTCCTCATGGAGTCTACCACGATCGAGTACAGAATGGAAAGAAACTGTGATCTGGACAAAATTGGAGGTCTTATCGATAACAAAGGATACGGTATCGCCCTGCCACGGAGTAAGTTCCACAATCCTTCGATGTTGCTTCGAATCTTTTCAAATATGATTCTTTTTCGTTAGATTCCGAGTATAGAACGCCCATAAACGGCGCGATATTGACATTGCAAGAGAAAGGGGTGCTCCAAGATCTGAAGAAGAAATGGTGGGTGGATCGAGGCGGTGGGTTGTGCACGAAAACCGAACAAGAACCGTCATCGTCAGGTGAATTAGGAATAGCCAACGTCGGTGGTGTTTTCTTAGTCCTTCTGATCGGAACTTGCGGCTCGTTCATCATCGCTGTCTTTGAATTCCTGTGGAATGTACGAAAGGTCGCCGTGAGGGAGAAGGTGAGTCTCCTCCGCCGCGTCTCCTCCTGTTCACAAGGCCGTTATCTCACCCTTGGATCTCTTTTACCCCGAAACCAGTGATAAATTTTTCCTCTGCGTCGCGTGTATAAGAAAGCGAAGGAATCGTTCTTTCTCGTGAAAAATTGTCTTTAAATTATTCTGAAGGGAACGACAAGTAATAATTACTAGATTACCTCGACCGTCTCTGCAAGTTTAAGTGCATCGTAAAGAATATCGCTTCGCCTAAATTGAACATTTTTATTTAGCAGAATTTTGCAACAGCGTTCGATTACCATTACCAATTTGGAATTTATGCCGTTACCACTTCGTAGAAAGAGTAATTTTTAACGAATAAAAGAAAATTCGTTAATGTCAATTTTTAATGAAATAAGTTATAACCGATACAATTGTATCGTATGATCATATTTGGATGACTCGCTATCTTACTTATATTGCTGTAATTCTTTTCTTATCTTGGTAGATATTAATTAAAATAGCAGTAACACTTTTAATCGAGGTTCTGTTCAAATTGGATTCGAGAGCATGGAATTAAGCAATGAACCGACTCGTGGACGTTTTTGCAGGTTACACCATGGGAGGCGCTGGTAGCAGAATTGAAATTCGCCGTGAACATTTGGGCGGAGACGAAACCCGTTAAAATCTCGAAAAGCAGCGGCACGAGTTCGATGGAAGGTGGCATCGGTCGAGCGGCCTCTACGGCTCGTTCAATCGTCGGCTCGTTCCTTCGTCTCGACATCCTCGACAAATTCGACAAAGATAACAATACCAATAATCACAGCGACGATCGCAAGATCAACTAAAATTCCAGCAAATCATTCTACCATTATACATTAAGATGGTTCATACATTAAGATTACAAATTGAGGGTGAATAATTTAAGCGCTAATTTTTGCAATATGATATTTTATTCTTCACGAGGATTACGCACACTGTAACAGAGAACGCTTGACATTTTTTATCTTTTATGAAATCTTTCCTAATCCCTAATTTTTCAAAATTTGTTTGTCATTTGTTCCTACTATTAATTACTAATTTCTGTGCTTATTCGTTAACGAATAAACTGTATTATTAAGTTTGATAACAATTCCCTCATTTACAACGAAATGATGTAACATAATCACTGATGATCTACAATAATAGGGACAACAGGAAGAAAGCAAATTCAACGGTAATATTTAAAGAAACGTACAACAAAGAAGGAGAAAAAAGGACATCGTCAGACCATCCTGTGCCCCCGCGCATAAAGTCGTCATTCTCTCGGCTAGTCGCAGAATAGCGACGTCATGGGAGGCAGAAATCTTCGCTGTAGGTCCAGTAAGAAAGAAATCCAACAATATTTGGACTCGGCTACAATGGCACTGACAAACCGTGCCCTTGGTTTAGGAGATTTTCATCCCTAGAGATCACCTGCAGATTTCCTGATACCAGCATCCCCCAAAGGCAAAGCGGCGTCTTTGTGTCATTATTACCGAGGGACGTTTTGGTACGCAAACGTCGATCTTTGGCAAAGGGACCCTTTTAACTTTACCGACCTGACGTCGCTCGCGTCAAAGAAAAGTCGATGGACAATTGGTCCCTGAAGCGACGCCAATAATCTCCTGAAAGACTGAACTGTCCTTTCAGTGTTGTATTTTCACTTATTTTGTGAAATACTGGAAACTTTATTTAAATTACGTTAGCACGTCGAACGAGAATAGAGACTCTAATGTGACTTCTTTTTATTTATCGAAGATCGTTTATGGAAGATTGTATTTCTTTTTCATTTTAGACATTTCGTGAGTTGGACAGTTTGATCGCTGATTTCAAACAGCGTGAATTTGGAATATCAAAAGTCGTATAATTTCAATATTATTGGCGAAAAGTAACGTCGGGAGTTTCTTCTTTCTAGAAATACGATTGTATTCATTTTAAGCAAGTCTAATAGACGCGGTACTATAAAGGCTGAATAGACGAGAGATACGGGATCGACCTGAATTTAATCCGGAGATTTATCTCGAATAATTGTATTGAGTTTATTTCGTGATTTATGTATGGGAATCTTTCAAATCGTTAATTAGAATTATTTCAATTTTTAAATTACTAATCGAAAGGAAACTAGGATTCAGAGATACGTTTGAACCTTTTCTATATCCCATTCGGTACGTTGTCTACTAAGGCTCTCGAACGCTAAGCTTTTTTGCTCGAAAAATATGCCGAGGTCGATTCGATCCACTATGTCGTCAAGACGACCAGAATGCGGAAAAGCATTACGACTAATTCGTGGCGTCAGAGAGGAATGGATTCCGAAGTATGAAGTCGTATAAGCAACAGCTACCGGCAGTTTGGTGATAAAGGTGTAAGGACATCGATTAATATTCGTTTTCATAGCGGTAGTAAAAGCGAGTAACACGATTACAGGCAACATTTACGGAAGCCCAACGAGCTGTTAACTGTACGGTATTTTTGCAGCGGGACGTTCATAATCGCGAGCGTTTCATGAAACGAAACTTTCTTCTTTTTACGGTTGCACTGACGCGTCTTTTATGAGCCGCTCGTGTTTAGAGCCTGATATGGAAGTGGGTGTATTATTAACTGAACAGTTGCGTGTCACGTTTTTAGCTGAACATCGTGAATATTTCACCGAGTTTACCGACTATGAGATAAACGAGAAATCTGCAGACGAGAAATATATATGTATATATATGTACAGGTTGTTGCACACTTTAACACATTGCGTCAACAGTGTATTAAACGAAGAATGTACGGTGTCCAATTTATATGGAATAAAATCTTGATCATATTTGCTACGATCTCTTTCAGAAAGATATTTGGGAATTCCGAAAGAAAGGATTCATCATACGATATTACAGAGATACGCATAAGGAAGAAGAAGAAAAGATTACAAATTATTACAGCATACCATATACGTACAACGTACCGCACACGCGTAAATAATAAAGTTGCCCCTTTTTTCTTTTAGTATGGCGCAGTTGTAAAATACTCCACAATTTAATTTAGCCATGTTTCATTTTATTTTTTATTCGTACCTTACGTAACAACTGTTCCTGCAGTTCCACGTTTTTCATAATTTCGCTTAGCCTGCTACGACGCTATCCACATACGATTTTATATTCCTTCGTCCATTTACGAATCGTCCTCCATACGGAATCTTTCGCTTTAATAACACCATGTTGACCTTCTCCTTAACGATGCTTTCCAGCAATAAAACACATCTCTCTCGCGGAGTATCGAGGTAAATCCAAGAGAACGAACGGCTAGCGAAACCGCAGTCGGATGCGATTCAAACGAGCGGGGATTTAAGCTGCTAGCGGATTCAGATTATCGAAGGAATCCCCTTAATCGACGCCGGAATAAATCGTTGCGAGGGTTTAATTAAGTTTTATAGTACGGGCGTCCGAACGGCCGTTATGCATGCGTACCCAGCGTGTTATCTACGATACATCTTCATCTTGGCGACGCTAACTTGGCCGATCGAAGCATCCTGCCGATGCTAAGCGCTCGCGCGCTCCTTCGCGATCTTATCGCGTCGCGGCGAAAAACAACAGGTGTACGAAATCGCGGCACCCTCTTCGAGATCTACCGACGATTCTCTTGTTCTTCTTTACGACCGCGCCGAATTTTAAATAGAACCGTACGAACCGTGTCCTCGTCTTTACCCGACCATGTTGGATCTGCTTGTTTCTCGTATCTCGACGAGATAATTCAACGTTGACCTCGCTAAATGACTGTACAGTTAGAGAGAGATAATATCTTGTCGATTAGTAAATGATAGTTGCGTGTGGGAAAATTGAAATGGTAAACGATGTAGAGAGTTAATGAATTTTATACCAAAGAAGATCGTTCGAGAGCTACTTTAAGATACGGTAGCCTATGTTGCATATACGCAAAATTTCCTCACGGGTTCGACACTTTCCTTGGTAATCCCATAATCCATTATCGTGTTTCGAATGAAACTAACGTATCTTAACGTCGTATCTATGAACGTAACGAATGCAATTGTACTTGCGAGTGCAAGTAGTGGAAGTGAAGATTCTTGACATAGGAAGAAAAATTGATTTCTGTTAATTTTGATTTCCCAAATACGTACGTATGCATTGCTGATATAAAATCTAATCTAATATATAACTATTCCTTAAATTGCAATATCTATTTGCTAAGGTACATTTGCCGATTGAACGTAGCCAAACACTAAATCCTCTAAACCTTTGCACCGGGTCTAAGTAATCAAATTGGACAGTATATTTAACGAGTAACGAAGTGAAGGTTCAAATTCCTCTGAAAAGCCCATAGTCCGCGAAACGAATTAGAAAAGCGAATCTCCGCTATAAGAATCCAAGAAACATAACCGATCATACAGCCGAACCTAACGGATTCTCTTAAATCTACCCCGCATCGAAACCTTCCCAACGAAAGCTCCATTAACCCAGCACCAACATCTCAACCCTCTCTGAGCGATAGATATCGCTAGATAAACCGTCGAAGACTCGGTATCAGTCGGCTCCGTACCAAGGAGAGTTGGATTCGCGAGATTGTCGGCATACCAATCGTCCACGTACCCTACGCTCGATCGGCGAGCGAAGAGACCATCCACATAAAATCCAAAGGTGTTAAGCAAGGGGAGGCGCGCTTGGAAGCTGAAACGGTGCCTCTCTCAAAGAGGGAACCGCGCACGGCGAGCGAGCGCCGGCTCGTAGGAATTGAAATTGATTTCGGTCGACTTCCATTACTCAAAGAGGACCGGGGAACGCGCACCGACAAAAGTCACAGACCGATCCTGCGTGGATAAGAGGCTTGCCCCCGTAGCCAGGACCCGGACTCCGCCAGCCGGACCAAGAGGTTTCGAGTCGGCCGTGGCCCAGGAATTCCTGGCGAGTTTTACCAGCGGGAGAGAGGGAATCCAGACTTTTCAGCTTCTTCTTCTTCTTCTTCTTCTTCTTCTTCTTCTTCTTCTCCTCCTCTCGTTCATAGGCCGCCCTTCCATCGTGTGCCTGCGGTGGTGTGGAATCAATTTCGTAGCTGAAACGAGCTTGCCGACGATACGAGTGCTCGCTAGGGGATGAATGAAGAGACCTCGAGGAGGTGGTTGAAGCATGATGGTACTGGTTTTTGAAGGGTTGGCGAGGTGATGAAGTGGGCGGAATTAGCGGGCGAGGACCGTAGCGATGAATTGTTTATCTTGTTAATGGGGCTAATGGAGCTGAGGTTTGGTTAGGGCTTGCGCGGAAAACTGACGTTTGGTTTCTGCTTGATTGTTAATCTTTGGTGTATCGTGTTTATGTTTGGGATTGGAGCTATGGGATAAAGTTAATAGTGCAACTGGTAGCGGTTGGTAACTCGACGGTTAGATGATTTGGTGATTGGAGTTCCTTCTTTTTTTAAGGATGAGAATTTACAATGGACTGGGATTATTGATTTATTTTCTTGGAAATAGAAACAAATTTCAGGAGAAATAGAAAGTAACGTTTATGCTCCTTTAAATTCCAACGAAATTCTTTTTAGAAAATTTTCTCTTACGCGTTCTAAAGCTTCTCTATATCCTAGAACTGTCAACGAATCCTCGGTAATCTTTAGCCCTCTGCGTCACGAACAATTCCCACTTCTCCAAACTATCCAAAAATCACTTTCATGCCGTCCTGGTAACAGCATCTTCGTAGTCGTTCACCAACCACGGAATTCCCGGCGGACTCGTCAGATTTTTCCATTGTGTCACCGGGCCTGCGCCCTTTATGACAGACGGCAATCGTTAGAGAAGCGAGACCACCCGGTAGGCACCACTCTAGAACTTCCGGAATCTTTCTATACTTGGACTTCCTGGTAAGGGAGTTGGACTTCGCTTCGAGGAAGCCCACCTGCTGGAATCGTGTTCAGGGATTCAAGAAACTTTCGCTCGAATTCACGAGTACACCGGTGTTATATCGGTACACGATCCTTTCGGCGAAACGAATAACAAACGACTGGACTATGCTACAGGTTTACTTATTGTTTAATTTCTTCGATAGACGGACAATGGTGTATTGAGTTCTATAACCGTCGTTTTGCGAAACGACTGAATACTTGAGAATTTTCGAAGAATCGTATCTCGGATGAAAACTTGCAGAATATTAATAAAGAGATTTAGAGGAAGGTCTTGATGAAAGATCATAACTATGCCTGGATCCACCGAAACGCCGGATCTATCTTACTATTAATATAAACTCCCCTTGTACTTTTCCTTTTCGATGTTAAACTATTTGTACGAACGAAACTCTATTTAGCGTATAATTATTTGAACTACAGCTGGTCTCCTATTATTTCAACAACTTTCAACGACGCTTTTATCGTTCACGATCGAATTTAACAAAATTCTAACTCCTACAATAACACATTAATTTTCAATTTTCATTGAGCTTCGCTGCGAACTTTACTCGCTATCAGAGCCCAGTGTGAAATTGACGTAAATGCGAAAGTAACACGTACCGTTCGTGTGCAACGGGTCAACGGTTCGTTCTTAAGCATGCATTTATAGTCAACATACCTATGTATATGTATGTTTAAACATATTCACGTAGTTAAGTTTAACTTGAACGCTGACTAATCAGAAATTCTAAAGGCAAAGACTAATTTCCATTTACTCTCGGCAGGTTCTTCGTCGACCGTCCAAATGTCTGGGTTTAATAGCTGTCGCTCTAAATTATAAAGTAATAGTTTCAACATATTTCGTGTTCCCACTTCGCTCTGCATACTAATAGACCACCTCCCACGCTGAAATTCCTGTGATCTACGCAAACTATTCGCGGCGTCTTTTGTTCCGAATACACACCGCGGAATAATACGTATTCGAAGGCGTCCCAGGCATTCCCCAACACCTCGACATATTCCGATTCTACGCAGAACTGAATTCTACAAGATGGATGTAACCACCTTGTCGTTATAAGGGACAGATTATTTAAATAGAAAATTGTTTGTCAGTGGACTTTGTGGGGAATTTAACGATGGAAAATCGTTGTGATTGAACATGTAACGATAATACACGCGATAAGTCATATTTTCTAACTTTTATAGGAAAGCAATTTCAAAATTCAATACACTGTAGACTGCTATCGTATTATCTAAATTGTCTACTTGCTTTATTCAGATCAGTAGGTTCAATAGATAGTTCACTTAATCGAGCACCGACTGAAATTTCGTTCGGATAAACGAAGCATTCAGAAAGCCATGAATTAAACTCTGCGAAATAAAAGGTAGAGAAAAATGACGTTACAAGCATCACTTTGTACGATTCACCTAAAAATGTACCATTATTTATACCATCATCTCGCGACAGTGGAATTTACAAAAACAAGTAGTTTGTTTTTTCAGAAATTAATATTAACATATCTCTGAACGATGGCATTAATAAATACATACAGAAAATGAAGTTAATCGATGTAGGATCTGAAAGAATCAGCGGAATTTAATCGTACTTCTTCGCAACCATCTCAGTCCCTAAAAAGATGTCCAAGAATCAAACGCATTAAACTTTCCCCGTCAATTTACAAGAATCAGCGATTTATTTCCTAACAAAATTGAAGAATAAATAATAAAAACAAAAAGTGGAAAAAATGAAGTTGGTCGATGTGGCTCCTGAAAGACTCGAATGGAGCTCGACTGTTCTTTTTCGTAGCCATCCCAGTTCCAAAGAAAATCTCCGAAAAACGAAAACCTTGAACTTTCCTTTCAACTGCGTTAATTCGCGCGTCGAGTCGAAGGGAACAATCTTAAGAGCGTAAGAACGCGTAACACGGGAAGTCGTGGAAATTTCTGAGCGGCGGAAGAATGGGCGCGTTCATTCATAGTTGACGGTACGCCGTCGGAATCCGAGCGTAGGAGGCGTCCCGACGCGGCGCGGCACCGCGCAGCGGTATGTAAAGACGAGTCCCGGGGAACCAGGCTGACGATGGTATCGCCGCTTGTTAAGGGGACTCCAGACTATCGCAGCGGGGTGCTTCCTTCGGCGGCGAACCTCCAAGAGAACGCGAGCTCCTCTTCCGAAGCACCGCGCGTCCAGACGGATCGTTAAAAAGTAAGAGAAGTAATGGCCCTGTACCGAAAGTGGCGTCACGGATTCGACCGCGCGGCGAATCGGCTCTCGTGCACCGATTTCGAGACGGTACCAGCTTCGTCGAACTTCCTCATCATCCACGGAGAATGATTAGCCGGTCTTTTTTATGGCTATGTATACGGTAGCTCGCAAAAAGTATTCCAACACTCGTAGAAAGTTTGCGTAAATGTACAGAAGTGTTCGTACTCTTACAATTATTGACTTTGAATAATTAATATTTTTTCATTATATTTGTACTAGGAGATATATCAGTAAGGATACATGGTGTAGTAATTAAGTTTTTGTTTCATATAAATCGTTCATTGAAAGGTGGCAGTGCGTTGTAACGTGGATGGAAATTCGAGCAAATGATCGAATTCAATGATTTCACATGAATACTACCGCGACTCACCGTATTACAGCGAAATTTTATTAGCACTGTAACGAGACTCGATGAAATCTGAAAGCGATTTTCCATTGTTTCTTCTAGCAAGAGTCTATGTACGTAATCTAAGGAAATATTTGACTTACAAAAATATTTGAACACCTGTGGACATATTTTATGAACATATTATGTGTGTTACACGAAGTATTTTGAAATTTCATTAGTACTGTAATAAGAATCGACTATCGTGATTATGTTGGTAATGTTTGAAACCAATCTGTAAATGTACATGGAAGCTACAAGATATTTAGCGCAAGTACGTGGTTACGGAGCACAAGTATCGAACTAAATCCATTCTATTGTAATATAAAATTGAAAACATATGGCATTCAATGTGATCAGTTTAAATATCATGCTGCTTGTTAATTGTTAACCAAACATACGTACGACAGTAAGTATATTGTAACTTGTACGTGACCGGTTTTCATTCTGGAACGCAAGAGCAAAAATGGCGCGTGCTGAATAATTTTTCAAAATTCGTACACGGATTCGAAATTACATTCTCGTTAACATTTTCCTTAAATCTGGAAATTATATCGTTGCCATTATTAACTTGGTGGAAATTTTGCGTAAAATCTCTAATTCGTCGTGGGTCAAAGTTGCAAAATCTAATAACAGACTACGACAAAAATAAAACAGAAATCGATATCTGTGGAATTTTGAAGTCCCTCAATAAGCGCCAGAAACGTTATTAAAAATCTTCCAGTAATCTCCACTGTTAACAAGCGCCAAACCTGTCACCATTCTACGATAACTTCGTCCAAGTTCCAACAAAATCCAAGTAAAAACTGTAAACCAAAACAAAAGAAAACTTCTCAGAGACAGCTCGGTTTCTGCTATTACTTCCCGTTCTCTAACAAACTCTTATTAACTTCTGGAAGAAACTTGTCTCAATAATTGAAAAGCTAAGTTGACCCAAATAGTTTTCCTGGTCGTTCGAACGAAACAGAATTATCCAATTCTTACGGCCGTTAAGAGCGAACCGATAAGCAATCCTCAATTAGCCAACCCTTCCTTTCTCCTTTCTTTCTCTCTATCCAGATTGGGTTCCTATCGGCCTCGATTATTATTTTCGTTTCTCTGCTCGTTTTAATATCGCCTCGCTATGGCGGTCGGTTAGAAGGCGGCGTATCCCCTAAAAAAGTGAAATATCGTTTTATGGTAATCCACGATGCATCGTATATCAGCCCCGTGTTCCTTTTCCATGTGTCTTTTCTCCTCTTTTTTTCTCCTCTCGGACATCCGCTTTCGGATACAACCGGCCCACTAGGCATATATTATATATCAGTTGTGTTTATTAGGGAGCGAAAAACGTGTCTACTGTGCTCCACCGGCCTAGAGGCGGCCAACCACAAAGGAAGAAGCCAAGACAAGGTAGTTTGTTGGGGAGCAGCTTACAGGGAACCAACACGAGCTACTTGTTTGCACGAACGGGCCGGTCACCCACATAACGTTTACACAAGAGAACGGAAGCCTCGCGCTTATCAGCCACCATGCTGTTTATCGTTATTAAAATACGCTTAAACGTAACCTGTAGACCATCACGTTTTAAGGTTTCAAAGGCTTAAAACGGTTACGCGACACTTGTCGGTTGACAGGATTGTTTCATGCTTGCTTTTAAGTCACTAAGAAGCAAGGTCTCTTTTAATGCTGTTTGCATGATCGTTAACGAGATTACGCGTCAAAGCTGTGATATTGGAACGTTAGCTGTCGCGGTGTGTTTTGTAAGTACCTCTTTCGCGGTATTATTTGCTAATATTTCGGTGAGAAGCTGTATGAAGATCAATTTACATCTATGTATTTCAAGTATTGGTAGGTTGTAACATGAAAAGTGCGATTTTCGATGGTTAATGTTTTATCGAATACCGAAATATATTACAGAATATAAATCACATATGGAGGAGGAAATTCTCTTTAAAAGGAAGCTTCGAAATGACACAGTAGAACATACGTATGAACATAAAAGTATTTGTCGGAAAAGGAAAGCTTTTCAAATAAGTGCAAGAAAAGTAAGGTCTTATATATTACAGACTGATCATTTGTACAATTATTAAAGTAAAGTATCCTTATCATTGCCGTATCGAACGTATTTAGACGATTATTTACTACCTACTATATTACTCAAAATTCTTCAAAAGACCAATTTAAAAAATAGAAGAGAGAATACACGCGTACATGTGGCGAAATAAAAGGATAAACTAAAGAGGAAGAAACAATTTAAGATCGTTCGACCGGTTAGACCGAACGAGACGGTGAACAATACGAGAGGATAGGAAACGCGGGGGCTTAATTACAAAGTCGTAGAGGCATTCGACCGTCCGGTAGAGGCCGGTGGACATGCAGTGCATCGTTGGTGGACAAAAAGCGGCAGACGTGTGCAAAGCATCGAGAGATAATCACTGCCACGTGACTGCCGCCACGTCGACCCGTTTTTGCGAGCATTACGTATCCCTAATCCGGCCCAACAGGCGCCATAATTGTTTCGCTCCTGTCCAAACTTCGCCACCGGGCGTAATCCAGTGAACTTGCTTCAGGAATTTTTAAGGTAGATTTAAGCCGATCGCCGCTTCCCCTTTTTATCGTTCCCACCTGAATTCCGTCGTTCTTTCAACGATCCACGTGTTTTACTTTCGCCGCCATGCTGTAGGTTTCACTTTCGATAACGAGGGTTCGGTAAAAACGATACATATAACCCAGGACGTAAATATCGTAAACTGGTATTTAATGAACTGAGACTGAATCACTCTTCTTTGTCTTTTACTACGTGGATATTTATTATGACGGAATTAACGCACGGTTAATAATTTTCAATCGAGAGAATAATTATTTCCATGATCCTACGTAAATGTATTATAAATCAGGTATATCGTTAAAGGTATCAGATTAATGGAATTGGATTTCTGTATACTTTTATTTCATTAACTTTCGTATTCTAATTTCTAGCACTATAGATGGTTTTATTGCAAAAAGTACGGGATCGATGAATTTTATTTCCCTCGTATTTCGATCCAATTAATTTTTCTAATTCGTACTTCGTGAAATTTGCAGACTACAAGATATGGTCGCATTATACATAACTTATAAACGAGTCAAAATATTCATCGGCGCGAGCATCGTATAGAGAGGAGAGAAAAAAAAAAAGAATACATGTATATAACCAAAAAATACTTATTTACAGAACTCCTTCCAAGACTATTAATTCCGAACACCAGCCAACAGCCTACAACGAGATAAAAAGCGAAAATTAATTAAATTCTCTTCTATGCAAAACTCCAGTTCTTCTCCGATCCTATTAATAAATTTAAATAATCCCCGTCGCGTAACCTTTCGCGTATTCTAAGGGAGGCTTTTGTAATCGGCCTCGCTTTTGTTTTGGAGCGGCGAGCGCCAAGCGTCCTGGCCCCGGCTATCGTCCGATCTCGGTCTTTAAATCTCCTTCATTTATAAGCGCCTCTTAACGATTTCTTCTCCGCAGGATCCGCCGATTTAGTGCACGCGAATGGAAATGCCTTTCGAACGAATTTGTCGGCTCGGATCTGACGAGCCGACAAATGCCGATCACGGCGACGTGGACATTTCCTTATCGTAATGGCTTCTTAGAACCAGGTTCTTATCAATTTTACAAACCGGTCCGGTAATCTTTATTAATTGGATGTTGCTCACGAATCATTCCATCCTTTCTTCGTTATTGCGCTGATATACGCGTCCGTATGATTACTTGCCGCGAAAACCTGGCTACTTCGAATTTAGCCTGATCTCTCGAGACAATAAAATAGGATTTATACGATGGCGAGTAAACGAACGACGTAGAACGTTCAGTAACTAACTTTCGTTCCTTCTTCCTTATAAGATACATTTATGTGACATTTAATCACCTTATTTATGTTACTGCTTTTTCTCGTACAACAAAGTAAAATATAATAATATGTTCGTCAATAGGACCGCATCGTCGAACCTTCTTTATTTCCTCGTGTATACTATAATATTTTTTAAATTACGACTTGGAATATTAAAAAAAAAGTTATAGTCAAACCACGAAATACTCGATAAATAAAATGCTGGGTGCTCGTCAAAGAACGAGTCTTCGATTTATTATATGCAGAATCAGCTATTTTCGCGCAGTAAAAAATTCGCAGGTAGAAAAAAGAGGAGAAACGTCGAATGCAAATAAAAAGAAAGATCCACCGATGGAATAATCCAGTCGGTGATCAAAGCACGGTTTCGAACAGCCGACGAAGCCGTCGGCTAATTAAGCGCCGGCGGATTTCTCGATGCGGCAGTGGGACTCGCGAAAACATTACATGATCGGTCGTCGTATACGATTACGCGGTTTTTATCCGTGAAAAAAGGCGCGCACTGCCGTGTAGAAGCCCGTATTCGTGGCCGTTTCCATAGCACGTTCATGGCCATGCCGGGACATCACAGGCAGCTTCCGATCTTTTGAATATTCCCACTCGCGGACCCGCGCACACGCCGTGCCGGAAGACTCTTCTCCTTATAAGCTCCGTTCTTTTTAGCGCTTGCTCCTCCGCTTGGCAGTCAGGATTTTTAATTAGATTTTTGCTACCACTCGCGAACAAACCAGGCAGTGGATACTTAGGATCGAAAGGGAAGGGTTTCTTTGATGCCCACCCTGTTTTTTCGGACCTTAGAATAGGAAGACAAAGCGTCATCCAATTTAATTCTTAACGTCAATATTAGTCATAGGAGTAGTTCATTTATCAAGGCGCAGAAATGCTTCTCTTAAAGAAAAAACCCTTCGTTTCCCATTCAAGTTTCATTCGGTTTGTAACAATCAAAAGTGATGTAAAAATCTCCTGTCTTTTTTTTCAATGATGCAAATATACACTATATATTTACATCGTAAATTAAAGTTACTCCGATCCAGAGTCTCTTTGCCCTAATTTCTATATAACTTCTATATCGTGAAATTATTACGTATTATATAAATAATCGTTGATACAATCACAAGATCGATACGACGTTCGAATAAATAAACGAGTAATACAAATCTATCGGAGTAATTCCGCAATAAAGACTCCTACGCGTGCGAAACCAAGCCCAAATCCCTGGACAAAAATCCAAACTTCCTTCTGTCCAACGTCCTCCGTATCAAATTCATCGTCGACTCTTCGCAACTTAAACCTCAAACGTTTGCCCTGCCAATTCGTCAGTCTTCCATTCAAAGATTCGTTCAGTCCTAACCGTAACGCAATGGAGCTGGAAGATCGTGCTCTACGATGCACGGACACGATCTGCCCTCTCTCCGAGCTCGCTTACCTCTCTCGCATTGAGCGGGCATAACCGATCAGAACCGAAATCGAGCATACGAGGTGCTCATTGGCCGTGACAGCGAACAGGGTGAACAGTGGGGATGTGTAGTGGCGAGAGACTAGAAGAAAGAGGCCGTCGGCACAGTTCAAAGAGGATGGTGACATGTGACCGGCATTGTGAGCCACGGAGCCTCTCTATGCCGTGCGGTTATGCGCTTTTCTATTGCGACGAAACGGTCTCTCCCGCTTTGACGGCCTCCTCTGCCGACGTCTCCTCCTCGGGGCAAGGCCTGAAAACCGATTCGCATCCCCTAAACCCTGGCGGAGTGCTCGCTCGCGTACGCCTACGCCACCACGCGTTCCCTTAACACCGTGGCCACAAACGTGGTTACTTTTGCGGTGCCTCAAAGTGCACCGCGACGAACCACTTTGTAACGGTGCTACCCTTTCTCTCTAGGCTCTGTGTGCGTTTCTATGCGAGAATCGGTAGGGACTTTGTAGCTTCGCTCGGTTAGTGACACGCATTATACACGGTAGCGTATGTGCGCTTTCTGAACATCTTGGAAAGATCTCAGTTGTGTTTGGATAGGCAAGGATAATTGGGCAGGTGAAGTAGTAAACGACGTATGGTTAGACACGCGGGTCTTAGGGTATATATACTATGAAATGGTCATTTTTGTTCAATGAAATGCTACGAAGTTTTGGGATTTTTAGCGAGGTTCGCGCGAAGGAGACTAAGGGATGTTTTATTGTTGTATAGTTTGTTGTTAGGGAATAAATATAACGGGAGATCAGAGTACATACTCGTATAGTTGGTTGAACGTAGAGATGTAAATTATATGTTATACTCGCTTATCGCAACGAATGGGAAGTAAACAGATGTTAATCGAATTATCGGAGATGATTGGAAGAAAAGTTTTAGAAATTGTTCTACCTTTTGATTGTGAAGTTTTAAAATTTCGAGGAATTAGAACTTGGTTCGAGAAACTGAAGGTTTACCACAACTATGAGCTAGAATATTAACGATATTGGTACAAACACATGTTATACAATTTCACATATCGAACCACAATTTTTAAGACTTTATTGTACATATGTATTATAATAATAATAAGAACGAATAAAAAAGACTTTATTATAAATAGAAAATAATCAAATCACCTTTATCACAAACAAATTAATAATCAATACGAAATATCCTGTCACAAACGAACGAAATTTTTAAAAGAATTTTCTTCTGCGTGATTTGAATCGTAGCAATTTCTGTAACGAATCGTTCCGCTTTTAAAACTTGCATCTTTTTCCAAACGTCTACCTTACGTTAATGGTATACGACAGTGACTTTACTTGTTGATTGGTGATTTCGTTTTACATAAACAGTCGTAACTCGCGAGTATAAGAAGGGCTTGGCAAGTGACGTAGCCTGTTGCCTTGTTGTACGCTATACGGGGATTGTACGGTATTGAAATGGGTTTGCATTTCAAATTAACACGGTTCGCGGATCAAAATGAAGCATAATGACGCACTTTATACTTCGACGTGTACTGTGCTGCGCATTTCGTGCTTCAGCATAAACCGTGGTAACGCGTTTGGACATCAAAGCGAGCCGCGAAACCTCGCGCCGTGTTTTCAAAGGATTCGCGTGTTTTGTGCCTATTCTGAATTCGACTTTTATTCATTTGCAGAAACAAAGCCGTGCGTCGTTCACGGCACGTTCTTTCGAGCGCGCCACGTGCAAACAATGTACCCCCGACGTCGTTTCGAAATTATGCAACTCGCTGGCCTTCTCTTTCTAGCGAAGTGCTTTTTAAAGACAAGATTCTCCGATTTCTTCGATATAGTTAGCATAAAGGGAAACAAAATAATTGCCAGAATTTGGGTGTTTGAAAAAAAGACACATATTTTTATAGAAAGTTAGTAGCAAAGGAAAAGAACGAATTCCTTTGTTTCTACAAGATTTTAACTATCCATGTACTGTATTTATTTTGAACATTCGCAATATTTCAAAGCTTTCGTATTCTTCCTAAGAACATCGAAATTCGAAATTCGAAATTCACGTGCGTGTAATTGTATCGTATAAAGTTTCAGATCTATTATATTTCCCTGGTACATTATAATATAAAAATATCCGTGTATTTCAAAACGCTATAAATATGGGGTATAATCATAAATTAAAATTAAGTTGAACTTGGTATAATTATTTAGACCAGTACACCAAGTTACAGATTAATTTTAAAAATCGTCAATGTATTTAATTGACCTAATCTGAATTAAACTAATATTCACGAAATCTGGTTAATTGCTGCCTACGTTAACCAGATGATCGACTATCGTTAAATTTCACTATCATCGTATTAGAACATCGAAATATGGGTCGAAGCATGTTGTTTTGGCCGAGGATCGACAAAACAACGGTACGATTCCTGCGGGTACCTAGAACAATCCCACAACCGGTCACCGGAGCAAAGGACGTTCGATCGTGGCCGCGCGGTCCAATTCGTGGAACACAGAAGACACGTATCGCGGCGATCTAAAGACGAGGCAACGATATTACGGTGGGGCCACGAAAAGGACACGTGTTCCGGACACGTGTGTCCTCCTCTTGTACTTATCTAGTGGCCTATCTAACCGCATTGTATCCTGGCCCATTGTAGGTACAGGGGCCGGCTTCCTATGCACTGTCGGCCATCACCAAAGCTCCCCCTATAAATTCAAGGAGGTTAATGAAGCGGGCTGGATTCAGTTTCAGATTTTCCAAGACTACGCTCGCCACCGATATCGCAAGATTTCGATGAAACTCGCGATGATTTCCATAAGAATTGCTAATTAACCCTGGTGCAATTTTTTAACCACTTTCGTTCCAACTATGTTTTCGTTACAGAGTTTGGGAAAGTATAGGAAAAAAGCACGTTGATATGCATGAATTTTTGTTTCATGCAAAGTTCTAAACGTTAAAGGTCTTTAACCGTTAATGATCTTTTTGGTTGTTAAAACAGAGGTAAAATTGGAATATAAAAATTTAAGCAGGATTGATGATTAAATGCTTTGGAAATTATTTTCGACTATAAATTGTTTGTAAATTGTAATTGGATTTAAGTTAGTCGCAAATACAAAATTATAATTTGCCCTCAAAAAAATGTATTTCAGCTTTCCTGTTGATTAACCAGATTTTATTCCCCTTAATGAATATGTAAGCACGTTGAAATTTAAACTCTAATTCTTCAACATCCCGTATATATTAACATTTAAAACGTTCATAAACCAGGCGGTAGGAACGTATTTTCGTGATAAAACGTATCTTCGTGTAATGGTTAATAGTAGAACCTTGCAATCATATTCCTTTAAATTCATACGTCCCTTTGATTCAGAAAACTAACGCGATTTAAACCGGAAATTCATTAAAACCGCTGGCAAAATTTCTACAAGTGCAACTTCGTTCTACGAACAGACGGAATGATGTTCGAATCTTCTCAACGAAGTCCCTTAAAGTTCCACTAATAACAATCTCGCAAGAGTAGTACGGTTTGCAATCGGGGAATTACAAGTTCCTGAACTTGCAGGATTATCGCGTTATTTAGTGAATCCACTAGACCGCTGCAACCCTAGCAATTGCAAGTTACTTACCCGACGATTGCTTAGTAGTTTCACTAAGTGGTAATTGAAAAACCATACATGAAAATAGAATTTCATAAGTCGAGTAGAACTTGTAATTAGAAATTTAACAAACTTGCTAGAAACATCGGATTCTGTCGATACTAATTTTCATTTACACCATACCATTCTCGACTGTGTAAAATCAATTTCGTTTCGTTTCGAGATCTATATTACAATTTCTTTAAAGTACGATAGAGTTTCTCGAATCAATGGAATATTTGCGTCGAGCTATAATTTGTCGAATTATTACGATATATATATATAAGATTATTATATATATATATATTATATATATATATATATATATATTATATATATATATATATATATATATATATAAATAATAATCTTATATATTTTATATATTTTTATATATATATTATTATTATATATATTATTTTTATATATATATATATAAAATAATCTTCTCTTACAAAATATTTGAACCATCGAATTCGTATGAATTTACTTTTTATGTGTGTGCAGCTGCAAACCTTTCCTATCGCACAAAATCAGTTCCTCGTCGAGATTACAATCTCTGTATTGAATATTCGTGTATCCCGGTTAGATTTGGAAACAGTTACCGGGAAAGAATAAAACAGTCCACGGATTACATGATCGTGCAACAGCTCGTGGACATGGACACGCATTACGTTAACTTATCGAGTGCCTGGCAACCGCATCGGCACCGGAGTACATAGCAATAACAATAAAATAAAGGCTTATGGGGCCGCAGTCGGGATCGTTTTCGCGAAAAGGCACCGAAACGGCATTATCGATATTTATTTAACCGCGTCCCCTGTAATATTCGGAACGATTGCCGGCATTTAAAAGCGTTCGACGCCACTGTAGGTGTTCGCTCCCTGTGCGACATAATATTGTGTGCAGGCGCGCGCGGGCGACCGTCGAATAATAATTAGAGGACCCATCGGCGCCGGTGGTCGCGCTTTTACCATAACTCTTGGTCCCCTCTTGTCGTCTTAAAAATGCTTTATTCTCGATCCTGGAATCGTACCTGTGACGCAAACGACCGAAGAACGGGATAACAAGGCCAACAAGGCTACTCTTTGCTGGCGCGTTCTTGCCGTGAACGGCGAGCTTAAGCTTTAAACAAGACTTGCTCGTCTGCATCGAACCTAAATCGTCGTGGTTCGTCGCCGTAAGTCGGGGATGGAGTAGTGATGCGATCGACATCGAACCAAGATATACGATAAACAGCAGTTTCGCGGTGAATGTAAAACAGAAAAAGAGAAACTATGGTGTTAATTCAATTTGGAATTTCGGCGTCGAAATTACCGCGTGCCCGCGATTATGGTAATGCGGACCAGTCGGGATGGCTGGCAGCGCGCTGTCAGAGGAACGATAAATTTTCATAAATCATGTTGCAGGCGAGCGTCCGCTGCGCGATATTTCATGCTAATTTCGCAAATTGCCAGCTTCGACGGCTTTTTGATTCTAGAATCGAATCAGTTTAGCTACGGAAAGCGGCGAGATGAAAGCCACCCCGATGTTTACATAATGTTGGTTCACCACGAACCTCGGCTCCCATCCCTCGCTAATTCTGACTTCCTCTCCTCTTGCGATTTTCCTACGTACATCCACCTCGGGCATTTCTCCTCCCGCCATCGATTCCCATTTCTATTTCCATCGAAGTTTTCTTCCATGATTTCTCCTACTTGGTCCATTTTATCTGCCATCCTACTTCTTGGAACATCCCCTTCACGATCATTGTACCATTATTCCGGCCTTATCGTCGCCTCCTTATCTGCAAACCAGATCAGATCCTCTCGTTTATTTTTCTTTCGCTGATTGCAGATCCCTTGTACGTCCCCTTAAGATCCTTGTTCTTTCAGGCAACTTCTTTTTCCCCCTTTGTCCTCGGTTTTCTCGAGCTAATCAACGACTACTTCTCCTTTCATCGCTTTCAAGTTACTATCCTTGGGCTTTTCTCTTTCTTTCTATCCTTCGTCGTTCGTTCTTTCGTATTTGCTACATTTCGTCCTTTTCTTCCGTCTAATTCTTACTTCCGGCTGATACCAACCCCTTAACCCCTCTCCACATTTGCTCTTCTTAGACGAGAGGCGTCCCGCTTTATCCTTGGTCCTTGGTTCGAGCGCGACACACGCATCCACCGTTCCTGCGTGGCGAGCTGCGTGGCGAACATCAAACGTGCCGACAGCCACGATGTGCACCTGCCTCCGTCACGCGTCCAGGTAAACGGTTCGTTCTGTCCTTTTCCCGCCCCTTATACGAGCATTCTCATTACTCCCACTCTACGGCGCCGTACTCTCGCCAGGGCCGTATATGTTCTTCGTTCGTGTACTATTCTCGATAAACAGTATAACTCGCAGTAGAATAAATTCTGAAAATCCAAGTCGCCTCGTTTAAAATGTATATCATTGTTCGATTTGATTCGATTCTTGTTTCTCATTTGCCATTTGTATTATTTGCTGAGATTCTGACGTTTGTTTTCTTCTATACGTTTACGTTGTGTATATATACGCGCGTGTACATTCTGTGGCAGCGTGGCAGTGCCGATGAAATTTGTAGTCACGAAAAAATTTCTATTAGAACAGCGGTGTCCTTTGATCCACCGATACGGTTAAATGGAATTTTACGAAGGAAGGTAGGAAGAGGGAAAATTTTACACAATGGAAATTTAATCGTTGAGTAATATCGTCGGGTTACAAATGACGACAAGAGTTAATTAATATTGAGTTGAAATAAATTAATTACTAGGGTAGTTATGCGTTATATATAATTAAAGTTAATTAAATAACTTCGCTTAACCCTTGCAAGTTGTTTACTGTGATGCAAAGGAAGGTTAAGCGTGACACTTTTAATTACACGTAAGCGTCTTATCGTAGTTAAATGTTTTAAAGTAACTCTCGAGTAAAAGTCAAAGCGGAAGACCGCCGTGTGTTTAGGGAGAAAGATCGATGAGGTAGCAGTTCCACGAATAAACAGTTAGGTGTTAAGGAACCTGACCAGGCTCTCGTCAACCAGGTAGCACAACGATCCCCCTGGTCCCCTTTTAATTAGTAACAACATCAAACACGAGCAACGAGCAATCATTAACGACCACTCTTTTGTTATTTCCATTCCACGAGTATTTCAAAGCATTCAAAAACATTCCACCTGATTATACAACGCAACGTATAGCAGAGTGGTACACCTGGACAGGGGAGATGATTCTACTAACAAAAATAAGTCGAAAATAAAGAATAAAGCTTCCTCGTTTGCTGTCTCGTTTTTTTTTTTTTTTAGAAAACAAATTTGAAAATTCCCTACGTATATGTCAACTTACAATTAATTATATAGCGTGGTTGTTAACGATACTCACATCTTAAAACCATTACCATAAAAATGTGATAATCGTTAAGCGTTCACGTTCAACGTTAAGTATCACGACATTGTACTTTAATAAGTTATTTAAGTGGTTCAGAACGGGCGAACGTTACTGGAGCAATGAATAGATATTGGTCGTTTTAAAAATTAAACAAGGTTTATTATAACTAAGACACAATCTATGTACTTCAACAATTATTTTTAAACTGTACTGGTTGTGAAAAATTTGCTTGCACTTTGTACGTCAGTACGAGTTACAACTACTGGACGATCAAGATTTATCGACAGTTCGAATCTTCTTGGCTCTAATTCGCGGATGTATTTACGATATCGAACGAGGTACGCGTAACTTTATGTCTGGCCACGGTATGGTATCATTTTTGTTTAGAATAGATACACGTGCATATTTCAATTTGCAACTTGTTCGTGGAATTCGTTTGACCACTACGCGCGTGGAGTCCGCGCAAGCAGAAACATCCGTCTCGATGGAATACGTTCTTGGAATTCACGGCACCTCGGCTTGCCAAACTATTAATTAACCGAACGATAAATATATTTATCTTGATTAAAACTGATTGCGAATTTTAGTACATTGTACCTTCTTTATAAAACCATTCAAAAGAGTGAGAAATGGGAATTCCAATCGTTCGGTTAATATTTTTTTCATCGCTATTTCTTTCATCGAAATCGTGCGATTCTATGAAACTCAAAAAGAGAGCTAAGGTATTGATATCGAAACGCACATTTGTAACAAACTAAAGCTAAGTAAAACAGATTAATTTATTTTTGCACGCAAAATAACCTTCTGCAAGGGTGCGATACACGGCAAGGCTGTTCTGAGACACCCTGTATACCCGTCCGCTATCTTCATGCAGAGTTTAAGTCTCGCGAGCAGCGTTTACAATGGGATTGTAAAAACGTTATTATCATTAATTTTCACCGGTATGGCGGAATGGCCGTGGCTCAACAGCGAGAATTAATGGTAATAATACTCGAGGCTGCGGCTGTTTGTAAAGAATCGCGGCAGACTAAGAGAACGCTCGTTGCATCCCTTTTTTCCGACGACGAATTTTCCTTTTCCCCGAACTCCCTTTCAGTGGGGACGAGAGACACACCGATATCAGTTTCTACGAAACGACGATTCGGGCAACTCGATGAGCAGCATCAAGAAAGAGAGCATTACCGAACAGGCCAAAGGGGGAGGATAAGCGAGAAAAAAAGAGATAAACGAGAGAAGCGACGAAGGAGAAGGGATGAAAGGTGCCGACTGCCCTCCATGAGATGCTCCCCTCCTGTGGTTCCCCTTTTCTCGATTACACCTGGTCACGACGCCATTCCCGTATCCCACTCCTGTTAGTGTCAAATCACCGTGTTACGTGTCCTACTGCGAAGTCAACGTTCCTGTCCTCGGCGGAGGGACCATGATGCTCCACGGACTAAGACGTGTCCTGCTTTTGCGACGCAAACCTGACATACTTTTTAGCTTCGTTCCTTTTGATGGTTCGCTGAATGGTTGGTCAATTGTCTGTGAAGAATTGTAGAGAAAAGTTTGCCGTTTGGATCGCTCTAAGATCGTTTTATGAAGGTTCTCTACGAAGATAAGGATTCTTAGGGACATTTTGATCTCGTGCGATCGAACTATATTCGCTATGGACATAACGAAAGTATTTATAGGAGTACATTTTGTTTGCATTGCAATGTATCTTTTGTTGAAAAAATACCGATGTTTCGAGAAGAAGACACTTGTCGCATAATGCAAGTGTATATACATATATATATATATATATATATTACGCGTGTCGGATATCGACTGTATATTCTACTTAGGTTTCTTCTATTCTATATCTTCGCTTTTATTTCCCTCTCTTTTACATTTTCTTTCGCGCGAATTTCCACGTGAAGTTTCTTATTTCCCCGAATTTGCTTCTCTCTGCTTCCAAAGCACGTTTCCATTCGCACGTTTCGATCTCAAATCTTTGGATCTCATCTAGATCCGATCGTCGATTGTAATCGACCAATCCCATATTTGTTTCTCGATTTCTCGATTGCGTATACGCGCGAAGAAGCTGATCAAATTTTAATCGAATCGTCTCGTTTTCTCTCGTCGATTATCGTTTTAAAGGTCCGCCAAAGACGGAGCGGCCACAGCCGCGAACGATCGTTTCGACTGCCGATCGGCCTCAATTGGTATCGACCGGTTCGGCGATGACTCACGCCATAAGATTCCTGATACGGTGGACCCGATCTTTTGCTTATCGTTTAGTCGGCCACGATAACATCCCGGCGTCACGTTCTTTGTTAATAACGTCATTTCGATCGCCTCGAGCTGGCGTCTCCATAAAGAAATCTACTACAGATCGGCAAAAAGTTATGCTTCTCCACTCTCTCTACGGTATATCTGTGTATACGTGTTGTGTGCAAGTTTACTACATTTAGCGGTTTCCATTGTAGTTTCCTTCGTCGTTTGCTGCTTTCAACCCCCATGGGGTAGTTTCAGATAAATCGATATTGAATTAACAGGTTGCTTTAATCAATTTATGACGGAGGAATATATATGGCTTTAATTAATATCAATTTAAGCTAAGGATGTTTAAAAGAGGCGATTTTACCGTTTTAGAGTATGATAGATGGGAAAGATTTGCTTAATTAAATTGAGCGAGCCGATAAATTCAATTAATTTCTTCGCGAAGCAAATTACAAAGAAGAACTCAATGCAGATTGAACTACTCGCGCTGAAAGATCTAATCTACAAATAAAATTTTATTAAGAAGATAGTAGTATGTTTTGTTCGGAAACATTGAGTCAAGCTTGACAGAAATTACATCAAACTGGCGGTAATATTTTATCGAGGATACAGCGAACGATATTTTAAAATAACACGAGAATAACATTGAATAATCTGACAATCGATGATCCGTTATAACTACGGAGAATTCTTCTCAATTTCGTTGCTCCAATTACCATCTTATAAAATATTAATAAAAAGAAAACGTCTGCCTGCATAACAAAAATTACACAAACGACATTTTTTCCCTTCTAAATTGCCGCGCGACGTTTGGTTCACAGGTTCCTCGAATCGGTACGATCACCTCGGTGGAACAAGCGGATATCTAAGCGAGTATCGTGCAGCCTTCCCGGCAGGCAGGCGGCTTCTAGCTGCTAATGATCGCGGTGTACCGTAACGTGCTACACGATTTCAACGATAAACTACAGCGCACCCGGCAGCACCCGCGGCACCGCAAACCCGTTTTTCGAGCAATAGGCTTTTTCTACCCGATACGCCTCCTGCTTCGTTCACCGGCACAACCCCCGCCGCAGCTTCGATAAGGAGATTTAACGATATATCGATCGCGTGAAAACGGCTTAGAAGGTGAGGAAGATCGACCAGAATTTATGTTGGAATTTATGTATCGATTGAACGAGAAGTCTCGCATTGCTCTGATAGAGATAATCTGTTAAAACGAACAACAATATGAACTCTTGATATTTTCGCAACTTGTACATTTAATCAAAGGTCCACAGCACATGGCGCAACAATAAATATATATCGGGATCCTTCCGAAGGTTGGACCAAATTTCTCTTACAGGATGTTTATGCAGTTTTATTTTTTGGTAGTCATAACTAAAGGGAAAGAGAAGGAGAAATAGAGAGAGAGAGAGAGAGACATTTCGCCTAATAGATACTATACGTTCTTATCTTTATTTGGCTATTTGATATATTTTTGCGTGCCACGAATATCGTTCTTTATCTTTTCTGTCGTGTTTGCGCTTGTAAAATTCCATGGTCTACCTATCGTAAGATAATGATCGATTGTTTTATTGTATAATTGGAGTAATATGTTTGGAAAATATGGATAGTTTGTGGCGTTATTTGATTCGGTAAATGAATGTTACGTAATCCGGTGACGCGGCCGCAGCGACATTAATAATGTGAAAACTGTCCCTTATGTCGACTTCACCGATAAAAAGAGGAGAAAGGACAAATTTTAGAAGAACTTATAAACTACCTCTTTCGAAAAGTTTCGCCGTATAAAGGTGTGCAAGACTGTAACATAAAATTTTCCGCGGTACAAAGTGTCAAATAAGTGAAGATCTATTGAACTTTTCAGAAGATGTTTAGAAGTACTTACAATGCTAATGGTTAGAGGGATATTCTCTGTAACGTAGATAGTTTCCTCTCCTTATAGTCTGTAATTCTGAAATATTGGTTACAATAGAGTATTCGTTAGGGAGTTACGAAAACTTACAAGCGAAGCGATGAAAGTTTACGTAACATTACGAAGAAAGGAGGACACTCCGAGGTAAATGAAGCAATCTAAATATATGTACGTGTATCGAGCAACGTTACACTTGAACTTTTTTATCGAAGTATAAGCGTGTTAGACTTCTGTGGGTGACACGCTTGCTTCATAATGCTACTACGAGTTACTAAAAAAGATTCCAAAATGTAAATGGTCAGAAGATCAGTATAAAATCGGTATAAAATAAACTGACATGATTTAACAAAATTTCCCAAAACATTTTGTCTAAATAGATGCAAAACTTTCACGACCATTCAAAGCTACTGTCTGTCTGCCTAGTTACATCCTAACGACAAATCTATATTATTCTAAGGGCAACAATTACCATAGCGAAATTTCCTAATCGAAACAACCCTCCACGTGAAATCGTCTCCATCGCCCCTCCCTTATCCCTCTCCAGCCGATCCTCTGTAACTCGGTGCCTCCCCCTGCTCTTCCACACCGACACTGTTGTCTGGTTACTTCGCGCGGTTTAACCTGGCCCGATTGTCAGTCAGTGCCAAGCTCCGATGGCGCAAGGAACCTCCAACCATTCGGAGTAGTACAGCCGTGCCTAAGAGTCACGTGAAGTCCTTGAAACTTACAACTAGATACCGCGTGAATCCTTCGATCTTCCAGCCCACGAGAACTACCCTCGTATGTGTTATCCGAACAACGGTGAACCGAAGTAGACTTAAATTTATCCGCCAAAGAGTCGACAGTGTTATAACAGGCATATTTAGAAAAATAAAATCGGCAACTCTTGGGAAAGAAGTATCCAGGAAGATCGAGGGTATCGAAGATTGCGGAAAAATAGAATTTTTTCCGAAAGGAATTTTGGAACTTTAAAGGGAGTAAATTATGTACACCGTGGTACGAAACAATAAAAATTATTAACTGGTAGTAGACGACATTATAAACGACATCCATTAATAAGTTACACGAGACAAAATTCCCCAGAATAATTAGTAGTGCATACGTACGAACGAACTCTGAAATAAAATATAGAAAAAGAATCTCTGAAAATCTACTTACCAGCTAATACCTCTCACCGATAGAAACTAAGAAAAATATACTAAAAGTTATCCGGAGACCGACGTAAATTATCAACAAAATCCTTATACATTTCCCATGTGTGCTGTCGACCAAATTCTCGTTTGGCGGAAAAGGCGGACGTGAAACCTGAGGAATAAAGAGTACAAGGGAGGTGGCGACGCGAAGGATCAGGGGATAAAAAGAGACGTAAGGATAGATGGAAAGGGACAGAAGGTTCCTCCCCTAAAAATCCCCCGTCAATTAATCTTCCCCCGGGCCGTGGTCTTCCGGGTCTGAAAAAGAGCGGCGCGGACGCAGCCGTCAAAGAAAACACCCACAACAAACAAGCGGCAAAAGAGCAAGAAGAGGCCGGCAGCAACAAAGCGGCCGACGGACAAGAAGAGAGGCAAACGGCGAACGAGAGAAAGGGTAAAGCGCGAAGAAGAGGAGGTGTCGGTCGCTGTTCCTCGGCCGTGGCCGGCACGTGCGCGCACCGACTCTCCTCGTGACTCGGAAGAAGGGCTCGGCCCGCAGGAAGGAACGAAGAAGGAGAAGAGAAGAGGAAGCGTGCGAAGCGAAAAGTGGCGGCAGTTCGCCGCGAACCGTCAACGAGGACGTGCATCGAGCACACCGGTTCGAGCTGGACCGAGCGTTTTCACGCGTTCTGCCACCACGTGGTCTTTGCTCTCCGCTTCGACAGAAAACGAGCAAGTCTCTTCTTTCGTCTTTTCGAACAGTATTCTTTCGCATGGAACATCTCGTCGAACGGATATACATTGACTCGTGTCGAATGTCACGTCGGACGTCGATTATTATAGATACGAGTCGAGGTTTTTGTCACGTCGATGACAGTATGACGGATTATCGTGGTGTTTTTCGCTTGTGAACCATTGCCACGAGAAGAGATGCAGAGGGTGAAGATGATCGAAGGGTGATCGGGAAGTTGAGATTGGTTTACTCTGGCAAGCTTCCTGAGTGGCATCGGAGTACTGGCGGTCGGCGAACACCCGGAACTGAACAACGAGAAGATGAGAATGGAGCTGCAGGTGAGTTTGGAGCTTCCTATCGGTGCTTTTAACGCTTGTTTGAGAAGCGTAAGACGTTTCCCTTTGACAGTTCGTTGTGTTTTTGGAGTAATACGTCTTTTTAAATCGTATAGAGCTATTGTATTGTAGGATCAAGTGTGAACTGTTATTCGTTGCTATAAGTATTTGATGAAACGTCCATGGAACTTCTTTAAAGTTAACGAAAAAGAAGAGTGGGACTCTTCATTGTGAAAATCTTTAATTTTCATTGTAACAGAAACGAGTAACAGTCTGAAGGTATTAACGATAATTCTGATACTAAAATGTCCTCAAAAAATTCATCAGTACGGAATAATAATACGACAAGCAACAATTTAAAGATCTGTATTTTTCTTTTCATCTAGATTAGATGCATTCGTGATAATAAATATAGCACGAGAAACTATAAGCAACCTGTTTTATACTGAATAATCATACGTTACATTAAATGACGTTACATTTAGATATAGACTTCCTCGTACATGCAATAAAAGAGTTGGAAAAGATAATCTTGCTTGTAATTAAACTGTGATTACTTATACGCTTATGTGAGATTGAAAGAAGAAAAATCTCTATAAAATGTGCATAATATGCAAAAACATATCACGTATTCAAAGCAAAGCAAAAACCATATAAATGACATATAATCAACAAATGTTATAAATTATCCATACATGATTATATAAACAAATAAAAAACGCGCGTTGTTAAGAAACAGTAGAGTCCCATGGTGTATCTATTTTATGCCAACGAAAGGGTTGGTGTGTATGTGTAAGCGTAAAACAGGTAGCGGCAAGACAACCCGATCTTTTTCTAACGCTCTTTGATCATCTCGAGTTTTCACGGCCCCCTGTTATACTTCTCCCTCCACTGTACACCCCCAACCCGCCCCGACGTCTGGTCAGGTTCTTTGCTTACGCTTCCAAGTTTTAACTTTTAAGTACGATTTAACGAAAGCTTTTGAGCCTCTGGCTTGCACGAAATTTCCGACCATCCAAGGATTATTTGACTTTTGTCAGCGTGCCCCTAAACCTCCAGATACTTCTTCTTTGTTTTGACCGCCCCCGCAATCCCTACTTTTTTTTTTTTGCCTCCTTTTCGGTTGCAGTCTGTTTGAAGCGGCTCTGCTATTTGGTATCACTTAATCGGATCGAATTTCATGTTTCTGACACAATTTCTTGAAAATGATATTTAAAACAACAAAGTACTGCTGTATTGGAAACTTAAAAGGACTGTGATTTCAATTTGATTGTAGTTTTAACTATTGAATAAATGTTTCTTTGGTTGTAAATGTTTAATGAAACTGTCCTTTTCAAAGGATATAACATATTATTTCAAAGGATTGATATAATTGATGAATATCATGTAGTAGTATGGAAAAATATATAAAATATGCGAATTAAAGTGCTTGTCGCGATACAATTATTTAGTAGACGAAACAAGTTTCTATTTAAATCCTCTTTCTTAAATTATGTTCATTAAAATATGAATTTCTATAAATATCCGTAAGAAAGGTAAAATAGCAAAATGTATAGCAGAGGTATTGTCAACGTGTGGTTAACTTGATCTCTGACACAAACGGAAAGATTATTTCACTTTTGAAAATCCACGCCACTCGCCTCTAAATCTTCTCTGCTCTCAAAATTAAAAATTTATCACCCGAACTAGAAATTTTATAAACTGACGACAATGCATTTTTTCCAAATGAAACAATGGATAAAAGCTTGGATTTCTCACCCCATTATTTGTCTTTTCGTGTATCTTCCACGTCAATGCGTTTGGTATACACTTTACTAGTTAAAAATTTATAGTTGATCAGTTTGGCCTCCGGGAGACTCAATTGTCAAACAGGATAAGAGCAAAATGTCGAGACCCCGGTGGCCAGAGATATGAGATATCTTCGCAGCAGGCTAATTAAATTCAGAACACGCTGAAATCTCTTCCGCTAGATTTAAGAGCAAAGAGCCCTCGAGATTGTTGGACTTCGTCGAGTCCGACGTCGAAGTTCCAACCGGGGGCGGCACATGCGTCTGGAACGAGACCGCACGCGATCCTCGAACACATAATAAATCACGCTCGCGAATCGAGACGCATGCGACAAACCGCGAGAACGAACGACTCGCCTAAATTTATGGCTGTTCTTTGCCCATGCCCATGGGATGCACGCTGGTGTCTTTGGTTGCGCCACTGGCTACGTGGCGCCAAAACTCTATCGTCCTCTCCACTTTCTTCCTTTTTTATCCCTCGATTAATTACGTTCAGATTCCACGAGTCGTCCGATGCTCGTGACATTTCGTTGCGCCTCAAAGGGGCAAGACATTGTAATTTATTGCGAACGTGGCTGTCGACTTGAGGAGAGAACTTTGCTACTTCCGTGAAATCTTCTCGGGGGAATTAAGCGGATAGAGGTCGCAACTTGAGGAATGGTTCGTCCCTAGTTGTTTAGAGAACTGAGTTCTCGTGCACTCGTAATTTATGGGACAATAATATTAGGGGATTGAGCTGCTACATGTTGAAGTTTGTACACTTGTCTGTTGTAATTACGTGTCGAATATGGTAATCAGGTGATTTGCAAATTAGAAATTTCACCGGTGAAGATGCCACCAATGATATTGGTTAAATTGTGCGCAAGAAGGCCGCTGGTTTGATTTAAAATTTTCTATCTATGTATTTTGAACTTTTGACTTGTATTACGAATAGTAATGTCGATAATGGAATTTCATAATTATTTATATTTCAATTGCCATCGAGTCGTTCTTTTCTGTTACCGATGGTTCCAGAATCGGCAACTTTTCATTTTAATGATTGCGCTACTGAAGCACGTCGGGTTATTTGATCTGAAGGGAAATCATCTGCTCAGTATCAAGTTTCGAACACTCGTTCAATGAACAGAAAAATCTGCTTTGAACGAGAAAACATGCGTCATCCGGTAAAAGAATTTCTCTCCGAGCTTTGAAGTCTAATCTTCAGATCTTTGACCCGTCTTTAAAATACGATCGTTCGTTTAAAACGAGAAATCCGAAACGTCGTTAGTCGATAATCGTTTAAAAATTACCCGAACGACATTGAACTTGAAAAACTCACCCCTAAATTTTATCGGATCCTTCATCTTATTTTATATGCCTTTGTACATCATACACATCTTGCGTATCATTACTACGCTGACCATATTTACGCTAATATTTTTATAAACACTATCAAAGAAATGGAATCGAAGCAGAAATTCGTTTTACCTATTAAATATTACAACGAGTACTGTATTTTCTACATTTTGTGTATTCTTCCACTTTACGTGTATTCTGTGCGTTTTTGCACCTTTAGATTTTTCATAAATTCATAAAAATCCTCAGTCTGATAACTAACTAAGATAACGCTTTTCGATTCTACGCATAAAAATCCGCGACCTACTAATGATCTTTCCAATCGATCTCAAAACGACGAAATTCCCGCTGCGTCGTGTCCAAGATACCTGAAAAGGAGAATCCGCAGTCTGGTTGGTGCGCAACGCGTGTCTCCCAAAATAGGGGATCGAAAACGCTGGCGAGAAACAAAAGGAAGTCGAGAAGGAGAACTCCGCGGCACCTGCTAAAGGAGGCAAGGTTAATGGCACGCGATGTTTGCTCGGATATCCTTTGGCACCGTGTTCAAGCCACGTTAATGAGTCTAAATTGATTTCGAGCAGTGCATAGCCGACATCAAAGGGTAGACGTGCAACAAGTACAACTTCGACGAGAGAAAGAGCCGAAAGGCAGAGATTACAGTTTAAGCATGTTTACATCGAGATTCCGTTTGTGATCTCGCGCGCCATGCATAGTCTTTGCATCGATTCTCCCCTTTCTCTGACTCGCCCATTGCCACTCGTTAAGCCCTTCTATCTCTTATCTATTCGCCTTTCCACTGCATTTGCGTCGGAACGTTTTGTTCCGATTCGCCAAAGGTGGATTTTCGGTTGGATTTGCGGTTGAATCTCTGCGTGTCTCTTCGGTTAGCTCTCAGAAACATGTTCCATCGTTGTTGCGGCGTTTTGTACGTTTCGGTGAATTGTCGGAAAGCGTTTCTACTCTGAATTGATTTTCTAACAATAAGGGTCTGTTTGGAGAATTTTAGTCGATTAAAGGAATTCCGTTGGCTGTTTTGTTAACCCTTGGCTGATATTGATCGTTTTATCAGCGTTTACTGTGAAATGGAAATGGCTCGAGTCTTCGATGAAATTCTACGGTATCTCGATAAGAAATTTTAGCTTATAAGTTATGGTCTTAAGACTTGACTTAATAAAGGATTATAGGGATTGTTTAATACCGTGTATTATCGAGTAGCATAGTTATGACAATATTTGTACTGTTAGGGGTATTCCAAAATCCTACAGTAGCAATTAAGAATAAACTTTCAATATTTTTTAATGTATATATAATGGGTTGATCGGAAAGATTTGTCGTTTTCGTAGTTTGCATAGGAATAAATATATTGTTTAACCAAAGTTTCTAGTAATTATTCTGCGATATAATACTATGATTATTTCCTACTTATCGGATAGTTCATTTATTTCACTGCGGTTGCATTTTTTACTTTCTTCGTTTCTGTTAGGATATTCTTCCAACACACGTTATCGAATATTTTTTCTGTCAGAAAGTTCTATAAAGACGAAACCATCAATCTACCTAAAAAAAAAAAAAAGATACAGCGTCCAAGATACTTTGTTATTGAATGATTTATCGATCAAATTTTTGGTCGTTCGAATATATTGGGTTGAGACACGTAGTATAATTAATATGATTTTATTCCGAGTAACGGAAGGAAAGTGCAAAATATCAAAAGAAGCGTACGTTATAAATTACGCAGGCTTATTACATTTCATAGCAATAATTACCGATCTTAATTACGTAAAGGTACGTTTTTAACTCATTACATCAGCGTATACCACCGTTATCTAGATCTGCTTCCATTACTATGTTTCAAATTAAAGAACACCGACGAAACAAATTACAGGCTCGCGATTGTAATCGTATGAATCACTGATTAATTCATTCGATTATATTCTCGACAGAAAACGTTCTCTCTCTTCGAGCTTTACTCCTACCGAAGAATTAACTTGTGGTCTGCGAAAGTCGTAATACTCTCGTTGTCGGTAGACATGTTCTTATTGTTCGATCGCTTGGCATAACTTATTGGGTTTAAAACATCTCCGATTCTCGCAACAAACTCTCACTGGTTCCGCGTGTCTTTCCACGTTCAACCGAATGTCCGGAATGTCCTGAATACCTAGTCATTGTCTGGTCGTAAGACGGTGAATTAGCGGTCGCGCGTTTTTCCAAGCTGGGAGATTGCTGCAGCCGGAATGTGAACGTCAAAAATGGGAGCAGTGGTGTTAGATAGGCTCGCAAAGAATTCTAACTGTACGCTTTGCGAGAAACGCGCAGGTCGTTTCCAAACAAGAGGATTTTGTATTTAATACTTGGGAAAAAGTAGAAGAAGAAACGAGTAGAAATAGCAAAGAAATAAATGGAAAGAAGTAAATAAAAAGACATTTTTAAAAAATTGAGTCATTTGTATCAGTAGAAATTTGTTTATGCGAACCCCATCTATGCGAACGAAATTTAAGTTAGCGTCTGACTAAATGAACTCCTGGTCCCTACTTGTTGATCGAAACAGTTTCGTTTCGAATTCCTATTAGATATATAAATCGCTTGATTCCTAGCAGATTCGTACAAAGTGATCCATCGTAAAAATGTTAAACGAAACTAAAATAACGTCGAACTAAAGAAACAAATTTCGCATTAAATTCAATTACCAATAAAATGACGATTATGAAAATTAAGGCTTCCGGGGTACAAACTCGTAATACCTTGAAAAGGCATAGCACGTGTTTCGACGTTATTCGGCATCAACGTACGTCGTTCAACCCCTAATAAAGCTACCATTAGGCTAGCGAAAAATCGTAGTCTTCTAAGAAAACTACAAAAGTAAACGAAGATATACAAAAGTATGCGAGAGTTTAAGGCATCGCGCTAAGAACTTCATTGAAATTGAAAACTCAAGACCAGAAGACGAACCATCGATACCGCTTCTCAAATACAACTCGCAAACTTTCCAAAATCCTTAACGCGTTTCTATATAACACCCTTATGCTATAGAGACACATAGGACGTGATCCTGAGGCAACGAGAAAACTTCTGGATCGCATCGTTTATGCTTGGCTACCGAAGCTCGTCTAACTCGGGGTCTACCTGGTGCATAGCCCCTGGCTAGGAATTAGCACACGTCCACGTTGATGTTTAGTTTAGACGGGGCAGGTTGTCTAGTTCGTTACACTTTAAGAGGACTCGACAAACCCGAATCAACAACGACCCTACGACGACTCTTCCTCAACGGCGACGTCGGCAGCAATGACGACAACGACGTTGGTACCTGACGTAGAATTGGACGAGGATAACGATGACGACAACGACGACGCTTCTGCCGTGGGGCGGTGAGCAATTAGCGACACAGCGCGGCGAGATCAGAGGCTGAGGGCGGGGTGGGGAGCGGCGGCCTAATTACACACGGTACCGACCGACTTCAAAGGAGCCGACAGTCTCTCTCCTTCGAGCCATCCCCTCCGAACGGCGGGCCCAAGAACAACGCTCCTCTTCCTCGTATACCCCACAGCCCAGCCAGCCGTCGGCGACGCTGACCTGACTAGCCCCCGATGCTCCCTTTCTCTTTTTTCCTTTCCGCCTTTCTCTTTCTTCCTTTCTGTCGTCTCTTCCTTGTTAGTTGCTCGCTCGTGCTTCGTTTTCCAATGATCACGTGCACTGGGACCGTACACTGTCTGCTAGATACCATTACTACCCTATCGACTATCAATTTTTGACTGGTTGGTCGAGTTTGTGAACAGAACGGTGGTAAAGGGTTTTGGCTTAGGTTTAGAGGGATGTTTGGAAAATATTTGCACGGTAGAAGTTCGTTCGTACGAACGAGGTGTTAGTTAATATCCGATTAACCGAACTTTTGCCGATTGAATCCGCTTATTTGAACGTGAGTACTTATTGTGTAAACGTAACGTAACAGTTAACGAGAAGAACCGAGTGGACACCGTATGAACAGTAATCATACGAACTGTTTGTTTGCGAGTTCTATTTACAACACACTATCGCGGCATATCTGCGACTAATTAAAAAATAATCTGGTAGGTCAACAAGTTAAAATAATACATATGACAAATTAAAGAAGATTTTTTAGAATTTCATATCTTTCTCTTGGACTACTGAACAAATCGTTCTGCTATATCTTCCGTATCACCATTATACTTTAGAAATCTTAATTAACTTACACAGCATATTTCACAAACAACGTTTACTGCGTCTCGTTTGCTATTCGTATAAATTCTAGATCGTCACGTATTACATATAGTGAACAAAACTACACACTGTAGCTACTTACTATCATTATCATTATCGTTACTAACCTATCGATGGTCAATGTAAAATTTTTGACTAATCATTCTGTGGATCGAGTGGTACAGAGGGTTTCCGGTTTCCGGTTGAACGGTGAAAAGTATGACACCGGCAGATTTTTCTGGGCCAGTAGACGATTTATTCGCGTCACCGGATTCGGAGCAGAGTGCTGTTGCGTGGCGAGCGCCGCTTTATGCAAGACGTAATTGATGGTTCTCGGTTCGTTATGTAAGCACCATGGTAGCCGGGACAATGACGCCAGGATGAAATCGCGGGTCTTGCTTCCTGGTAGGATACGTCGATCCTGCGGCTGATATATATTTGCTTGATGCTCTATAGCTATACCTATATGTATATATAGGTTGTTTCGGTGGTGTATATTTGTTTTGCGAATGACTTGGTGATTTTTGTGGATGGTTTTGACGAAGATTGACTTGTACTCATATGAAAAATGTTGCTCCTAAATTTAATTCTTAACTCGGATCGTAAACTTGTTCACAAATGTACGGTAGCAACTATGATTGAAGAAGAGTGTTCATCTAGTGAACTCCTAACTTAATTTGATTTTCGAAGATTCCCAAAGTCTTTGTAAAATTTTACTCCATTTCTCAAATCCTCCTACCACGATAGATATTTTCATATTTTCGCGAACCTAACCCACAGCATCTCTAAAAAAAAAAAAAAAATACTACTTCTTCGCGACAAATTCGTCTCACCAGTCACCTTCAAAAATTCAGCCTCGCCGAACAAACTTCGTTGCAACCACCTGAAACGTAAACCGTGAAACCAACGAAGCACGATTCGAGCATGGTTGGATCGATGCTAGGGTAATCCAGTCCTGGAGCCGGAGCGTCGGAGTTCCGTGTCCAGCGAGGGAATCCCAAATCTTCGTTGGACACGCGAGTAGGCACGCGTCGTTCGCAGGAAATCGGCGTTCGTCGTTAGAACAGCAAACCGTACGTGGACCATCCTCTTCTACTTGTTTGCGGCGTTCGTCCGTCTTTCTCGACATGTTCCTCTCCTCTTCTCCCTTGAACTGTCGGTTTGTCCCAGCGCTGGTTCGCGGGACCAGAGCCATGCGCGCGGAGTCGTCGTGGCCGCAAGTCATCAGTCAAGTCTTTGAGGTCGGCTTGAAGCTCTCTCGGGGCCCGCAGAAAAAGGCCTTTTGCCGATCTGCCTTGGCGGTGAGATCAAACGCTCCTCCTTCTCTGTCCTTCTTGTTCGCCTCTGTTCCTCTTTGTTCGGCGTACTCGGTGAACCGACTGTGCGCCACAGACCGATATACACGGGTGTACGAACAACGAGCGGGCCACGAATGGACGAAGAAAGAGAGCTAAGATAGGGCGGGGGTGGTAGACGGTGGTGCACAGTGACGGGCCCATGGAAGGACAAAGGGAGATTTGATACACTTGGAAGCAAGGGGATGATAAATATTGAGACGTCCCATAATCAGCGCGGTTTTCTTGGGGATCATTGGATTGACGCACATACGTAGATATCGTCCCTCGAATAAAGCTTCGTAGAGGGTGATCAAGAATGAAACTTAATGGGTTTTAAGGGGAAAGGAAAATTAGAAAGGGAAAGAGCAAAAGATAGAAAGAGTAAGTGTATGTGGACATGGGAAAGGTGAATTCGGAAAGTGAAAGTTTGATGAGGCAGGAATGGATGAGAGACGAAGGTGAGATTCAGAATTGGTGAATTTAATGAGGGAGGGAGGGAGGGAGGGCAAAGGATTGAAGGTTTGACAGAAGATGCTGAGGATTGGAAGATACAAAAAAGAAAAAGGATTAGGTGGAGGATTCGTGGATTTGATAAGGGTCGAAGGAGATACAGGATGTAACAGGTTGAAGGTTTGACAGAATAAAGAAGAGGGATAGTGGATAGATGATAGAAGGCAAAGATAAAAGTCAAGAAGTACTAAATCAGAAGGATTAACTTGAAACTACAAAAAGAGCAACAGTAGGTATATTTCAGTCGGTCGAATCGTTAACCAAAAAAAAAAAAAAAAAAAAAAAAAATGGACACAAAGGGATAACGTACAGAACAAAGTTTTTTACTTTTTATCGTAATGGGAGAACAGTGGTATATGTAATAAATGTTTTAAAGAAATGAATTTATATTATCTTTAGAGAAGCATTTATATATATGTACAATAAAGTTAACAAAAATTTGGCTGAAAAATTATATACTCTATAAGTATGTGTACAGTATTTTACAGGAAACTTTGGTCTGTACCGATACTTTTACTCGTCACTGTGTACAAAAAGAAGGTCACAGATATACGACAGACGATAAAAAAGGTTAAATAAACAAATAGAGCGGAAAATGATCGAAATAGAAAGGAAATGATCCTAAGAGGGAAGTAATAGCGGCAAGAAGGAGACGAGTAGCGAACAAAGAAGGAAGAGGGAACCGATAGAAAGAATCAAAGGAAGCGACTGGTCAGAAAAGCGGTAGTGACGCTGTCTTTGAGGAAGTAAAAAGAGACAAACGGCTGAATAAATACGCGTGCCCTCGCTAACCGTTTGCAAATTTGTTGAGGCGCCCCCTCAAAAGCCCTTTGACTCGATGCAGCTCTGGAGAATCGCTCCTGCCTCTCTGTGACGATAAACCTGCTAAATCGAAGCGAAGATTCACTTCGAAATTCGACAAATTGTTTATCGCTCTTTCGGTAAGAGCGAACGAAAAATTTCGGAAATATCTATGCTATCTGTAACTAATTATACAGAAATATAATATAATTTTAAAGAAATCATCGTGTGAAACGAAATAATTTACGATACAATTTTGGATAACCATTCTCTTAAAATTTTAGCCACGACTCAACAAAAACGAAAAATCCTCGGCAATTTCATCTAAAAATCCTCTAAACAAATCGGCATTCAAATTAAAATATATAATTCCACGACGCTCTTACTTACGTACATACGTAGATGGATGGCATAGATCGATCTACGCGATTCAAATAAGGATTTCATTTTTGGAGAGCGGCAAAGTCGAACAGGCAGGACTATTAGGTCCCCGGAGGCTCTGTGTCCACGTTACAAAAGGCTACAGCGAAACTTCGTCACGGAGCAACTATGAATCGCATTATCGATTTGTACGGCGGAGCGCTGATCAACGCCGAGAGAACCTTTGAAGTGCGCCGAAGTTTGTAAGGGCTTCCGGAAAGCGTAAGGATGCAGCAAAAGGATCCGCGTGCGGACCGAGTACGCGTGAAGAATGTCCGTGAGCGGGGGAACGGAGAGGGATGAGAAACAAGGAGAGAGATAGGTCATCGAAATAAGCCCCCGTAAAATGATTGGCCTACGCAACTGCTACTACGTTGGGTTCGATTTCATCTAACTTGTCTCACGATGCCTCTTTGTTCCACGTCGTTTTCGTAACACAATGTCGGGAAACTGACGTGCTATCCATTTTTCAGTAAGATTTAAATTACGGCACGGTGAGTCAGAAAAGTCGTTTATCTTATAACAGGGCTATTTTTATTAACCTTCTTAAGGATAGCGATCCAAGTAGGATGTCGGGTCTATATAACTTGAGACGGATGTTATGTTTTAATAGACACTATTAAGATACAGATAGAGTTTAAACGTTTGGTTTAGTATAATTTTATTACGTTCTGCGTATTTCGTGCTTCTTACGAATAAAGTATTGAAAAAAAACAAGGTATCTGAAGAGGTACAAACGAGAAAAAGAAACGAGATAAACGGCAGGGATAAAATAAATTTAAACAAATTTCACTGCGAGCACGTACAATGCAGAACGTATAAATAACGAATTCGACAAATTTTATCGCGAAAATTTTTATTTTTTCGTTCTTCAGATGTACAAAGATATTCATGAATGACTATATATTAGTATGTATCTCTAGAACATTTATTAATACGAATAAAAGGATCGGAGTCAATATCGAACTCTCTTCTTGGTAACGATTGGTCGCGTCAAACAACTTTGTTACACGTAACGAATCTTACTTATCAAGAACCACGATAAAATTTCTATGTAAAATCTAAATTTAAATTAACATCCAACATGAAATTAAATTTCTTCGTGGAATAGACTTCAAACGCGACTCTTCCTAGGGGAGTCTTGATTTCAAATCTGTCTGGTAGTCGCACGCAAACGCGAAAGGAAGCCTATGTGCGTACTACTTGAGGAAAGAGAAGGTCCCGCGTTCGCAAAAACGTCATTTCCGCTGCGGTCGATTCCTCAAACGACCGGCGATAATCGATCCTTCGTTTCGCCTCCGAATCAAGGCCATCGTCGTCGGACGGTTCTCCTTCTGTTCGCGATTTTTCCGACTCTCGTTTATTACCGGCTACGAGCAACCGGCCGGAGGAATAACGACAGAAAAAGCAAGAAGACCGAGCTGGAGGAAGGGCGAGAGACGAGCAAAAGGATGTAAGAGTGCGAACGTGTATATACGCTAGGCTTGCCGCCAACTGGAATAAAGAGCAAGGGAGAAGGAATCGTGGAAAGTGGATGAGAAACGAAGAGGAAGACGGTGGAAGATTTTTGCCAGGGAAGAAAAACAGAATCCGGCGCGGTTGGCGGCGCGAGAGTTAGCAAGAACGCGGTGTAGGCGGCACATCAAAGGCGCACCTCGGGCGTGAACGAGCGAGCGGGCACGCGGCTCAAGTAGAGAGCGGAAGACACCGCCACCAATCCTACCACCATCCAATATATTTACTCCGATGGACCACCGCTACCATTGCCATCACGGCCACTAGCACCGCTAGCAGTGGCCGAGCCAGCGCCACCAATGCCACCACCATCCTCTACCACCGTAACCGACAGTCACGACCACCGTGCAATCACCGCACGCTCCCGATTACTTTGCACACTATTAGTACCCGATAGTTTTCTTCTGTGCACCATGGTCTTCGTATTTTTCCGAGCCTCATCCTGATTTTTGGCAAGCGGATGAAACGCTGGTGTGCGGCGTGAGGATATTATATTGGGGCAAGTAAGGATTGTCTCGGTGATGAAAAGGCGAATTTATATTATATTTATATTATTGATACAACATCGACAGTTGCATCGGCGGTACATATTGATCCTTTTGCTTGAAAACTTTGAGACATTGGCTTTGAAATATTTCGATAGTCTGAAGGCGTAATGTACTTTTCTTTTTACTTCCATAATCAGCAGCATAGAAGAATTGTGTCAGGAAAAACGAGATACGTACTAGTGGAATAATTAGAAGACAGTCAGGAATTCTATGATACGGCAATAACAAGTGCATATAGATGGAAGCGAGGGAAGACAATTAAAAGGTCTTCGCGTAGAACCAGATATGTATTATCGTGGAAAAGAAGAGATAAAATAATTCATTGCTTTCCTTTAACACAATAACTTTCACGGCGAAACACTTCCAATTACTAAGGTTCAAATAAGAATTTCCTAAAAGTATTTTATTATTCATATCGAAAACATACATTTCCTATTTCTGTATTTACTAAGTTAAAGATATAATCTTATACACGAATATTACTCCGGTTTATGTATTGGAGACTTAATCATCGATTTTCCTCAAAGGATCGAGAAGCTGAGTATGTATCTCCAAAAAGGAGAAGACAATCGATCAAATCACGAGCTAAGCCAATTAGCGCATCTAGGTCGATGGCACAATAGCACAGAGAAATCTTCGTAGAATATAAATGTCCTCGCGATTACACGGCATAATGAACCATGAAGCGCGTTAGAGAAACGCATCGAGAATCGTGAGCGACTCAAAGACTGTCTGCTTAACATACAGATTCGTAATCTCATTCTCGAATGAGAAAGAGAAAGGGAAGAAAGGAGGACAATTCTGTGAACGCTTTATATTTCGTCCTTCTCGGGACGTTGTTGAAATTTTGGTAATTTCGGCAATTTCCTGCGGCCGGAAATCGCGACAGCCGCTGCGGTTTCGCAGCATGGAACACCCTTTGAGCTGCGGTTCGTGCAAATTGCGGTTTTAAAGCGCACCGAGTGGTCATTGCGTACAAAGTAATCATCGTCATTGCGTCCCGTAGAAAAATACTGCGATCGCAGCTTGTAATTTCGCGCGATTTCTTTGGCACATTTTTCAACTGCCACGAAATCGCGGATGGCGCTGGCTACTTTGGACGAATCGTTTCGTCTTCATCCATTCAGAAGAACTTAATACGATCGAGAATGTAGAATTGTTCTTTACGAATCTATTTTTCTGTAGGTTTTTGTTTTATTTTAGAACGAGCACGACGATCGTTGTTGCGATTTGTTCAAAAAAAAAAAAAAAAAAAGAAAAGAAGGGAAACGAAGAAGAAACAATGAGCAGTAGAGTACAAAGTTGGACAGTGATTCGTATAACACTCATAAATCGTAGTTTACTTTAATAATATAATAATTATATATCCCCGTTTATTGCGTACAAATATACTACGTACTTATATTGGTAGCAAGAATTCGTGTGATCGAAGACCAAGCGAATATTTACGCCACGATATCGATAGCGAATAAAGAGCGATTCGGAGAATGCGCGAGTAAATTAATGATAAAACACACGGTGGTGTCGTGAAGAAACTTGCCTGCGCGTGGCAAGAATGCGCGTTACGTACGTGAAATCTACAATAGCATAGTATAATCAAGAAATAAGAGAAGAAATTAAGAAACTTTTTGAAAACTGTTATTGTTACTTTGTTATTAAGTACAGTTTCGATTACTTCGTTTTACATTTACCGAGCAGTGAGCTCTCTATAACCCCGCCGTTTCTGCAGAATTATAAACATTTTCACAACTAAAACAAATTTCGTAACAAACACGCAGCTCTCTAATATGGCCGAACAAAAAGTCTCATTCTCCTTAAACTTTAACTTATAAGCGTACATTTACGGAGCACCACCTGCTCTGTTGACTATCGCGTATCATTAAACCGCTGTACTCTTTCTTGAACACCCTCCATTTACTCCATCAGCTTCAAACGGCCGCGCCATTAAACGAACCTAAACGTCTTGCACAACTCCTTAATTGCACCGATATTCTTCCATCTTTCGAATCTGCGCTGTTCGCGATTGCAATCACAGCCGGAAGAGTACCGAGTTATTCCGGGTAGGGATAAAAAGAAAAGCGACGTATTTTCACGATAAACCCGAAGATTTCTTCGCTCGGTATTGTTTTCAAAATACAACCAATTGTTACAACCGAATTTCGCGGAGCTCAAAAATACTCGCTTCGATCGCGAATGAGCAATTGAATGGAACAGTGGTATTGCGTCGTATTGTATTTTCGGACCATCATATTGTTATAATTTGTGCTAAATAGATAAATATTATTCATGATATAGTAAATATCTTGCTGACAGTCCTTTAACTGGCGCGTACACGTAGATTATTACGAATAACTGTGTATATTTAAAATATATTTAAATTTACGAGTACCAAGAAGTCGATCGAAGAGATACGGAGCAATTAACATCCAATTTTTCCTTCGACGCTAAAACGCGTCTAAAGAGTTGGCGTCCAAAGTAGGCCAAAGGGTTTCACACAAATCGAGAAAGTTCAAGGGAAGTGCGTTGATCCCAGTCTCGCTGAGAAGCGAAAGGGAAGAGCGACCGATAAATTAGTCGGCAACGGATATCTCATTCGCTTTTCCATGGTTCGTTCGAAAGGCGCACGGCGGCCAAAGACGTGGTAGGCTAAGGCGAGGCGAGGTAGGGCTGCGGCAGTCATATTTCAGCCCTTGTTAGGCCGAGGGGCCCCCGCCGAGACGGGATGGGGAGAAAATCTCTTTGACTCGCCGCTCCGCGCCTTAATCCACTGGTGTATACCCTATCTTGCCACCTGCTCCCTCTTCCTTCCTCTCTAACCCCCTCTTCGCTTCCTCTTCCTCTTCTTCGTCTTTCTCCTCGTCTCTTGTGTGTTCTGTTCATGGCCTATCTGCCTCTATCCTTCCACTTTCTCTATGTGTCGTGCGTCCGCTTCTCTCTCGTTCAAACGCGTAGTGCAGTTGATATTGTCTTTCTTTCTTTCTTTCTATCTTCTTCTCGTCCTCGAGTCCTTCGCCATAAATTACCGGGGATATCACAGCGTGCCTCACCTACCCCTTCCAACACGAGCGCACGCTCGCTCTCTCTCTTTCTCTGCCTTTCGATCTATGGGCATTCTGCCTTGTTCCGGATACGTATACGCGGCGACGTATTTACCCTCGTTTTCCAGCGACTTTTGCAACGTACTACCGAGAGTGGTGTATGCGTGTGACGTCGTTCAGTTAATCACAAAAAATGACCATGAATTGGACATAAAGGTGGGCGCATAAAACATCCACGAAATTAGTCCAGTTAGAAGATGTCGATATTTCCGAGCGTAAAAGTTAATAGTTAATGGTAAGCGGTATACAGATTTCCAGAAAACGAAGCTATACACGTAAAATGCATTATACCCTTGTACGTTTTATTGCACGCTCCATAAGTTGTTGATTAAGTAAACGACGAATACATTTGTTTCCCGTAAAATTTACCTGAAATTCTAGTGTCTCGTATCTTTACAAAACCACCGAGGAACTCCCACATTTCCGAGAGGATTTAAACAATTACATTAAAGGATATTCGTTGGTTGGACGGTTAAGAATCAAGGTTGGAATTAAATTTTCGTCAAAATTGTACTTTCTCTCGAAAAATCTCGTCAAGCAATTACGCAGAGTATAATAAAAACAATTCGGCAAACCATTTCGCGGAGGGTTGAAAGATGGAGGGTCGTTTGACGAGGCACCTGCCTGTGGTATCTCGTAGCGAGATCTCGATGCAGGGCACCGGTGCAGTGTACGCTGCTCCCGATCGTTTCGCGTGAAAATCATCGTCGTCGTGTGCTTTCCGAGTTCCGGCGAGCGTTACGAGGCGGACGTTCTCGAAGGAGGACCGAGCGTCGTCTCGTAACCTCGGCTTAACGAGGCCATCGACATCCCTGTGAGGGCTCGAAACTCATCGTCCGGTCGAGAAGAACGCACGATCGACGCTTGAAAACGTATCTTTGGTACTGGCACGGATGACGGCGCGTTTGAGATGTTCCGCGCACATGCTTCTCTTCTTCTTCTTCACCGTGAGGTTGTCGGTCTCTTTAAGCGGCGCGCCGCTCTCTTCCGCCAGAAGATACGCGACCGACTCCATCGATTGAGCTGTCGACGAGGATAGATGTTGAACGGACTAGAGACGGACTCGGTTGCCTGGCCTAAACTCTCTTTGCTTAGCTACCTGTCTTCTGCTTTGCTGCTGTTGCCGTGAAAAATGTGACTCGTGCCGTGTTGCGTGTTAATAATCGAAGTTTGGATCTTGTTGTTTGATCGTTGCACGTTGAATCCTTGAAATGTAACAATTCCGGAAGAGCGAGTAGGATGATGCGAAGGCTTTTCGTTATTTAAAGAAAAGAGAGGAAAGATTTTTTTCTTAAATCGCGTAGTCGACGCAAGTGTACGAATGTTTCAAGAAGTAGCATTATATTCCTTAAGACGCGTACTAAAACATTCGTGTAAAATTCATTCCACCGTAACACCCACGAGAAGCGTTAAATTAGAATGATAACGGTATTGAAGATATTAAAGACTCGGCGACAATTTAACGACTTTGAAGCTGTTAAAACAAGGTATAACGACGTTTAGTGCTTTTGAATATTTATCGTTGAAGTGCACGAGACTATAAATTCAACATAGGAGTCATATGTATGTATACATAGACACTATAGATTCAAAAGGGAGAAAGTTTCGTAGTTTCGTAAGATGGCGGAGGAAAGCGTGAGTCAGGGGTGCGACAGCTAGCCAAGTAAGAGATACAAGATATTCCACTCTTATTTATGGAAAGAGAATTTTGATGAATGATATTTCAAATTCCTTTTAAAATCTTTTAAATCGTATTAATGGTACGAGATATTTGCAACAGGTGTTTATGGTATTATGAATCTTAGTGTAAGATCATTTTTCAGTTAATAGTCTCCAACTTATGCTCGTTTGTACGTTTGGAATGAGAATTAGATGATCGGGAATCCCTATAAATTATCTTCGGTTTAGGTTGCAAATTTTCGATCCGCTGTTGCTGCAATTATCGCATCCATTCATTAATTGTAGACCGAACAGCTAAGCATGGCATGAATCATTCCACCGATACGGCTTATCTACAGCCGTGAATCAACATAGGAAATGTAACGTTGTACTATACGATTATTCTTTTTCTCGTTAATTCGTTCAACATTACGACACATAATTCCCCGTAACATTTCACACGATTTATCTGGCAATTTATAATCTTAAAACACGTGACAGTAGCCTACAAAATTACTCTAACGCATAAAGACCTTTCATCTTACTTGATCTTCCATAAATTCCATTAAATACGAATAGAATTTGTCGAAAAAATTGACAAATTAAAAATATAATTTCAATCTGCCTCCAGCCCGTCAATTTACGCCAATTTCTGATATTCAATCATTCAACGCAACAGTACTAAAACCAAGTTCCTAGTTAAGTATTTTAATAAGCCAGAATACGCAGGATGTAGAAATTGCGAGACGGCTTAATAGAAACGCGAGCAAACGACGTTAAACCTCCCCCTGGGGGAGCTAAAGTTGCGCGCCCGGCGAAAGGGGATGCTAAAGGCGGCTGACAATTGCAGTCAATCTTAGTAGAGCAGCTAACAGGTCTCCGGGCAGTAAAAGCGTTCACCAAGAGTCGCGCTGTAAGATCGTTAAACCCGTGGTAAGCTCGAAAGCACGCCACGGCGATTCGCCTCTCCCTTTCACTCTCTTTCTCTTCCTACCTTTCGCTTCTTTTCCTTCTTCTACGTTTGGTGGAAGGCCCGAAGAAGCGGCGGACGGTTCTGTGTGCACGCGGTTATGGTAATGCGAGGTTTGCGGTGCGTGTTAGCCGGCTGCGTGAGCGGCCCTCGTAATGGTAACGAGACGGTCTCTCACCATCATCATCAACATCCGGACGACGAAACACGATGCGAACGATCAACGACTGTTGCGGGTTCCGAGCCGCGGTCTCAAAGGTGCCGACCGCGATCCGCTCGCTGGCTATTTTTAACTTGTTTTCGCGTCCACCGAGTGGAGTACCGAGAGGAGAGAGGAAAGAGAAAGAGAGGCGCACCGGTGGCTCGTAAGCGTGCATTCGATGGAATGCCACGCACCACCGGCCATCGCAGCACCCGCGAAACGAATCGACCTTCTGGAAAAAATGGAGCCGCTAGGAAACGCGGACATCGTGACGTGTAACAAAGGGAATTGAAATTTCGAGTGTCTGAGTCCAAGTGGCTCGGTGTTGAACCTGAAGGGTTGATTTTGAGACAGAAATTTGATGACCGTTTGGACGGTAATTAGGTCGATCTGAGAAGGAAGATTCGATCGGAAGAACGAAATCGTAAAGCTCTACATAGAGATGTTTACGTGGGCGTAGTGACTGCCAACGAAGGCAGTTGGGTAAAGAGAGGAGTTTGAGAGTTCGGATGTTTCTTCTTTCTTGAGACTAAGAGATTCGCTTTAAGGTTCTAAGGGAAAAGATCGTTTGAATGGTACTTGAACTGATTCGAGAAAAGTTCGATTCTGAAAAAGATAGTTGGATAGTTGAATCATTCTGAAAATAAGAAGCTTTAAGGGATAACGAAGGGAATCGATTAAAGAGAGAATATTGGGACTCGGAGTGTCTCTTTGAGTGAAAATGGTTCAGTGTACACTCGTTCAATGTATACTCGATTTTAAAGCTTCGTGATTTGAAACGCGTTCTGAAGTGAAAGTTGGAAATCGAACAGTGGACTATCCACTGTCTCGCTACTAAGTGAGAGTGAAATGATCATAAGATTAGAAACAAAGACTTGCTTGCTTTTTATTGACACAATTAGTTTAATTATTATGAAATTTTTATTTATCTCGTACATATTAAAAAGTGAAGTATTTTAAGAGCCATTACGACTATTAATCCGAACGTAGCTAATATTAAAAAACCAGAACTAAAGTCTCATGAGCTCTTTTTCTAAACAGTTTTCCAACTAGTAGGCCAATCTTTTTATTTGATAAATGGAGATAATCTATTTAGAACAGCGCGACTGATTAATTTTAAGAAAACGTTTATGTTACACTTCTATGTAACTTGGTATCTATAAAATAAAGCTTTCCTATATGATAGGAGAATTTTCTCAGTTTTACGATGCTCCTTTCAGAACATAGGAAAATTCAATTTTGTAAATGAATTCTTTGCATACATTCACGCACGGCGTCAAAGATTCTTTATGGATAAGAAGTTGAAAGCGGAGCTACGAAATTGGCGCGAAGGATGCAGAAGACGATAAGCGGATCGCGCGCGGCTTGTGCGTTGTGAAATTCGATGGCGATATGGATAGATGAAATCGAGGGACGAAGTAACGAAAGGGTTTCCCAGAATATCGACAGCTGTCGGTTTGGCGAAGCGTACGTTTGATGCGGCGCGATTATTAAATTCTTTCAATTCAAAGGAGACGTTCTAAACGTTAACCCATAGAGAAATCTTTGTTTTATAACATTTGCGCGAATAACCCTTTGCTCTGGAAGCATCGCATGTTAGTTCAGGTTAGCTTAGACTTAGTTTTTAGCTTAATAAACAAATATCGGACAGTTATTATTCGTAATGAAAGTATATTTTGTTATTCAATATATAGTATAAGAAATACACGAAACAAAAATATAGGTACTTTATTTTTGACAGGAGGTTGCCTCGTTAGAATTATCCAAAATCGAGTACTCTTTATAGTATTTAATGGGTGGCATAAATATTTTCCTATATTCCATTTTTTTGATTGCATTCCTAACGATATGCACAAACATTCGCAGTTCACTAATGTATATGCTCGTAACATCTACGAAACGCTCGAAAGAAACGACAAGAACACCAGCGAAAGATCTCAACTTCCAGCCGTGATTCATCTATCCGAATTTCGGATGGCCGGAATCTTTAAACGCTTTACCTGCTACCGGAATCTTAGCAGGCTGAAGAAAGGGTGGCGGCCGGTAACAACCGTCACTTTGTCGGCCTTTGTCACGGGGATTATGCCCCGGCTGGCAAATTATGACGGACACCTTCACGCCCAGAACACCCTCTAATGCGCTGGATGAGCAAGAGAGAAAGGGAGCAGCCAGGGTAGGACCAGAGAGAGAGAGAGTGGCGAACTAGAGGAAAAAGAGAAGGACGAGAGAAGGTTTCCATAAGCACCGGGACAAGTTCTTTGAGATGCACGGCCGAATTATACGCAGATCCAGGGGGATTATAAATTTAAAGGGGATGGAAGTGGATTATAGGGCGACCAGTATTTCAACCCTGCGGAAATTGATCGTCGGACGACGCCTCGTTCATCTTTTCGAAAATCTGATTAATCGGAGTAATTAAAGGGCAAAAAGTTTTAAGCTCTCTTAAGTAATTTTTTATGAAAAAAATATAATATCGGAGTTGAGAATTTTGCAGAAAATATTACAATCTTGGACATCGAATTAGGATCATGCGTAATAATGTCACTTATCTTGTACAGGTAATACAACAGTACTTACGTTATAAATGACAAATGGTTCTTGGCTATTCAAATTATTACGTAGTATATACGTTATAGTTGAGAAATTGTTAACTCACACTTTTCAATTTTAAGAAGACGTTAAAAAAACGTTGGAAGCTTTAAACGGTCGTAATTCGATGGCAGAGAATTCCACTTACTTAGATCTCAACGCGTGCATATTAGAGACTTACGAACCTTAATCCCTGTTTACACGTGTCGCTATTGTAAGTCTTGTTAAATTGATAGTTACTGTATCGTATCGACGCTCTTCATCCTGTTCCCATTAATAGACATACGTACCGACGTTTATATAAAGAGCGGTATAGCTATCGATAAATTCAAGTAAGAAATTCATCGTATATTCGTATCATTCGTGTCATTCGTATCGAATACGTCGTATAATAAAGCCTTACACACGCAACGAAAAACAGCACAGAGAAGATTAAAAATCGTAAACCGAAACCTATGCTATTGCGACACTACAACCCCTTGCGCCACCCTTTTACAAGCGTACGCTCGTAACGTTCACGGGCGGCCACGTTAAACCGTCCAAAGCTAATAGTGTGGACACAGGATCGCCAAACTAAAGCGACACGGCCGGAAATTTCCGTGTCGCTATAGTTTTCAGCGAGAAGAGTGCACCACAACGGTGAAGATTTTCTCTCTTGCCCTCCTTTTTTGTTCGCGAGATTTTTCAAAGACACGAGGCAAAGAACCGTCGGTAACGGGCGTTCGTGCGCACAGACAACTTGATTTACAGCATAATAAAGTGGTTACGCAAAGCGTGGGAGGGTCCGGGCTCGTGAATTTTATTTACGATCTGCCCGAAAGTTCGGATTCGTCGCGGTTTCTCGACGGCGCTTCGGGCAGGGCCTGCTCGTAAAATCGTCTGAAAGCGAACAGCGATCGCGTTCCAACCTTCCAGGGATCGATTCTCCCCGCTAGAAGGGAAATTTTCCCCACAGTGGAACTGGCCAGGGTGTTTCCGCGATTTCCAGCGTCATCGAACCGTGAAACGTTGCTCAGGTCGAAGATGAACGAACCTTCCGGCTTTCCTAGTCCCGTGTAAATGATATTTACGACTTGCTTCGTCCGCTTCTACGACGACACGGCACGGATTAGTCTTGGTTAACGGAACTTTGATATATTCTCCCTCGGCGAGTGGAGGCCACTTGGAGCGTAATTAACGACACGCGAGGTTCGTCAGCGACTAGGGTGTCCATTCGGGTTCAGCTTCCATAACGAATTTTATGCGAGAATAGACGCGATTTTGTTTGATAAGTCGTTTCGATCGATTTGGCTTATGCTTTTTCGAAAAAAACGCCGATTGCAATAAAAACAATAACGATAGCAACGAAAGGAACAAAAATACAATTTACAACATTGTTCCTCGGATGAGGGCCGAAGGTGTCTTCGAAATGTACTTCGCTTCACGGATGTACTGAAAGGAGCTCTTTCTCGACAGCGGTGTGTTTCGATACGTGCTCCAAAGGCGATCCGGTGTTCGCGGCCCATTATGCCCGATCATAATTGCGTCGCAACAACGTTTCTCCTTTCCAGCGTCCATAGCTGAGCGGCTCCCTTTCATCTGGCTCTGGCTGCCAGAACGAGCTTCTGTTTCCGAGGTGTTTCCGCCGTCGGCTACCGTTCTGCAACCTGGAACTTGATCCTAAGTAGCCGACATCGCGATAGAGTTGCTGAGCTGGGACGCTGGACCAACGAAGAGAAGGAGCCGGACAAAGCAACTGTATACACGTGCGTGTTATACAGGGTATCCTAGTAATTACGGGACTATCAGCAAGGAGGCTATTTTACGCGAGGAAATAAGTTGAAAATGTAAAATAAATCTGATTCTTCGTTCCGGAGAAAATGAGGGTTTGAAAAATTGTCGAGTATACTTTGATTTTTCTCATCGCAGACAGGGCAGGAGTGAATAATGGGCAGAAGTTTATTCTACATGGAAAAATAAGTGGAAAACGTGGAATACGATATTTTCCTAGGTCGGTCTGTTCTCGAACAGGTAAAATTTGAAAATTTATGAAGTAAGCACGGCTGTGCTGGGCGAATTCTTAATTAAACGCGCTCGAACTCTTGTAAACAAGACTTCAAACGGACAAATTTTACCTTACATTTTTAGCTTATTTTCGCACGAAGAATAACCTCTCGCCGGGTAGTTTACTCGTACCCAGGTAGCAATTAGCCAAGTTCGCGTACACCGAACGAATCTTCAAGTTGAATTTCGCTGAAAACAAACTACCGTATGAAAAATTTGCATCCTGTACTTTCGATTTATTTCTTCCTGTAGAATCGTTACCTTGCCGATCGTCCCACGATTACTGGGACACCCCGTATGTAAAAGAGAAAGAGAAAGAAGGATAGAGATCGAAGGAGGGGTTGTGGTGATACGCGCGAGTTATATTCTCTATAGTGATGGAGAGCAAGAGAAAGAAGGAGAAAGAGCGAGTGGCGCCGTGAAGAAACGACGTTTCCTCCTTTTAAATTATTCCCGGGGTCTGCTGCTCGTTTGTTACCGCGCCATTCCGACGTTGTTATTGCTTTCTATGCCCTCACGGTGAAAATCCCTGTCGACGGAGAAATTACAGGCTTGTGTAAAAGAGGGGATCAAGAAAGGGGAGGGAAATTGGCCGATTTGAAATTGTTGCGCTTGGTCTCTCAGGAATGTTGCGAACGAGGTAAAGATTAGTACATGTATATTAGTGTATAGGTGAAATTCGAGAGGTGGTTGGAAACAGTCGTTATAGTTAAGAGCCCGATGCAGACGACTAGACGAGCGATGGCGACGCGTCGCGACGTTACACTGCGATTTTCTACTCGTGATAGTCGTGACGCTGCGTGATTTTTATCCTCGACAGGTGCAAATTTATATTTCTAACGATCCACGAGCCTAAGATTCCAGTATTTTACGCTCGTGTGCATTCTGTCGTTAAGAATATAAACCCGTGCTGAATTGCATAGTTGCCATATAGATACTAAATTGCAAGGATGTTGCATTGCCGGTTTGCTCGCAAACTTTAGTTTGGCTGCACTCTTTAGGTTATTTCCACTTCGACCATACTTTTCCATCGATATTTTTCAGTCGTATCTTTCTTCGTACAAAGAGTTTGTAGATTTGAAAAAAGCGCGAAGGGATCTTTCGTTAATCCTTACCCAGCGGAGCCTGGATCATTGTCATGAGTAACGAAGAGAGGAGACGGTTGAAATGGAGTTTACACTCATGTATGATGATTAAATGTATTTAAAAATTAAATCGTTCATATACAACGACGGCGTGTAAAGACGATGATATGTAAATGCAACTCAAAAAACGTAGAATCGAAACGTCAAGAATCTTTTCATATCTTGTTCAAGCTTGAGAGAGTTTTTATTTAAGAAATATGGTTGAGTCAAAAGTGAGCAAAAAATGCAGCGTGGTTGAGTATCTACACGATGCTTTGCATATATGCAAGGGAGCCACGGAAGCAAAAAATATTAATGCATTACTATCAACATCATAATGACAATCTAGTTAAGATTCATGAAGTTAACGTATTAAAGCCAATGGCATGAATTCTTCGACATGACGGCACGTCCTTCGTTCACGAAGGGGATCAAAGTGGTTGGAACAGGTAGCCTGTTTACCCCATCGTAAGATGTATTTGCCTAACAGGTTGAATAATGGTCATTTTCGAACTACGTGGGAGACCGACGATGAAGAGCTTATCTCCTTCGCTTGCAGTTTCTGCTCACTCAGCCACAGTATCTCCGTCGGCTCATTATCATAGACTGTACGGTGCGGTGATTAACGTACTCAGCCGGAGTTTCCAGTTTATAACGCGGCCCCACGAAACGGGATTCTCGTCCTTTATCTTGTTAATTTGATTTCCGTCCACGTGCTCGAGATTGGAATTTTTTCAACATGAACGTGTTAGGAATAAAATTTAAAATTGTTCAGTCCAGAAAAGAGCTTTTTATGAATTACGTGACGCTATTTTATCTTTGAGAATGAAAATTTTGCGCGACTGTGTCTTAGCTAATTAATTCCCTTAGTAACCTTCTCGTTTTAAAATCAAATTTGCCGTATGAAGTGCACCAATGAGAATAAATAAGTAAAATACACTGCATTTAATTTTCATAGTTGGGTTCACTTTCCTGCGGGAGAATTCAGTGAAACTAATCAATTCCGCTGAAATCGATAACTTAGGAAATTAGATGCTTTAAAAAATGTTTAAACGTTAAGTCGAATGCTTATCGCGTATTGTTGTACTGATATTAAGAAAATCTTGGGATACGGAGTTACTCAGGCTGGCTTCTAAGCGGATCAAACATGATATATGATTTTCCATGTGGAAGTTGCAGAAAAGAATAAAGCCATCAACACACAGAAATATTTTCCCCCAAAATTTCCAAAGCTCATCTGGAAGAAATCAGCATAAGCTTGAACCTGTGATCGATTACACATATTCTAAAAGACCAACATGTCAGCACCAAAACTGCAAACCAACCAATTGCACAAACTTAATCTCTAATAACCTCTAATAACAAATTTTTTCACAAACTTTAAGTTCACCGAAAGCGTCGTAAACGATTGCAACAAATGGCAAAATTTGTTTAAAACATTGCCACGCGTAGCGAAAGCATCGTGTCACGAATCATTTTCATCGATTTCAGATCTCAGTGTGCCTGACGGCTCTTGTGCTGACGATAGCCGCCGAAGAGAAACCGACGAACACCGTTTCCGTGTCTTCTAGCACGGCAACGATCCAGAGCAACACGATCCAGAAATTAATCAAAATTCTGGAGAAATACGGTTTAGAAGAGCAGAGAGGCCTGAAGAGGGTCTACCTGAGCAACAGGTCGATCACATGCAACGACGGATCCCAGTCAGGGTTCTACCTGCGGAAGTCGCATGGTTCCAAGAGGTGGATCATCTTTTTAGAAGGTGGCTGGTACTGTTACGACCATAAGAGCTGCAGAAACAGGTGGCTCAGGCTGAGGCATCTGATGACGTCGACTCAGTGGCCTGAGACACGCGACGGTGAGTAGCTTCCGTTGGAAAGTCGTATGTTCACCTAACTCGACACTTTCTAACGTTTGCCATGGAACGCCGCGCTGTTCCGCAATCTTCTCTCTGCTGTATGTCGGCTGTTTAACGAGTTTCGCGACACGTGACAACATGTCGTATTGCTCGAGGGGTTCGATTTCTCTCGAGAAACACACAATAAGGTTTAGTGGATATAGCTAAATTGGGAGAGAAGTTCGAATAACTAACAGGATGTTCTTGTTCAGATAGTTCGTGTACTTGCGGATAGAAGAAGAATGAAAATTTAAGTTATAGAATTTTAGAAACGATAACAGAGACATTTCTCTCATTCGTTGCAGTTGGTGGCCTGTTATCAGCAAATCCGGAAGAGAATCCGTACTGGTGGAATGCGAATCACGTGTAGGTATTGTCCATCTTGACCATATTTTTGTTCTCAAATAGATTGAAACTTTCTTACGATATTGAACGTTTCTTGAAGACACGTAATCGACTAGGAAACAGGAATAATCAAATTTTCATAACTAGATTTGCTTGTATCTTTAGATTCGTCCCTTATTGCACGAGCGACAGTTGGAGCGGAACCAGAGCTTTACCGAATGACATGTTCTCCTTCATGGGTGCGGAGATTGTACTGCAAGTGGTACGGGATCTGATTCCTCTTGGACTTGAGAACGCAAGCTCCCTTCTTTTGGCTGGCAGTAGCGCTGGTGGAACCGGTGTCATGTTGAATTTGAATCACGTGCACAGTTTAGTTCATCACAATCTGGGTGAGCTAATTTCTTCTTCGTTTTTCTTTTAGAGCTTGATACGATATTATAATAAATACGGACCCATCTTGATTTGAAAGTTAATTGAAATTTTCTATTTAAATTTTTATTACGACGAATTGCAGGGTTGAAACATATCGCGATAAGAGGTGTGTCGGATTCGGGCTGGTTTCTCGACAGGGCTCCCTATTCACCAAACGGTTTGTCACCGGTTGACGTTGTTCACAAGGGGATGGAACTTTGGAAGGCTCGAATGCCGCACAATTGTGTCAGCAAGTACCCAAACGAACCGTGGAGGTGCTACTTTGGCTACAGACTATATCCAACGTTGACTGGTAAAGAATCTTCCCATTTTACCTGTTTATTCATTTATCATTTCGTCGTCTCAGAGGACCGTTTCAGACCGAACTGTATTTTCCTTTAAATTTGCTAATGCGACGTTTCTAAGACGAAGACGCGATGCTTGTTTCGAATATAATATAAAATATTTCACAAAAAGGCTAATCACTAAGCAAACTTCGTTATAAAACAATTGATCGAGAAAAATATTTGTTCTGGGAAATTCAAAGGCCTCTTTTCTTCCAAATTTCTCACGTTGAGACCCGCAGAGGGAAGAAGCTGCGCTTCAAATTTAATATGAAGTATACGACGAAAAGAATGATCGCTGAACAAATTTCGGTGTAAAATAATTAATTGATGAAACTGTTTGTTTTTCAAAATTCATAGCGCCATTGTTCGTTTTCCAATGGTTGTTTGACGAGGCACAGATGTCGGCGGATAACGTGGGTGCACCGGTAACTAAGCAACAATGGGATTATATACACAAGATGGGTGATAGTCTGCGACAGACATTTGAAAATGTTAGCGCGGTCTTTGCTCCGAGCTGCATTAGTCATAGCGTTCTGACGAAGAGAGATTGGCAGTTGGTGAAGATAGATGAGGTTTCCTTGGCACAGGCGTTGCACTGTTGGGAGCAAATTCCGATTGGAAACCGGCGAAACGAGTGAGTATCAAGTCTTTTTAAAAAATAATTTTTCCAAAAATACAAAATACAAAAGGTAACGAAGTATTCTGTAGGAATCAAACTCTACCATATTATTCGACTGTATATGTTTACGCAAGTTCATATTTTTATCAATACACACGCTCAAGATTTGTTTCATCTTTTAACACTATTTAGAACAATTAAGGGATCGCTATTATGAACGGTTTTAGTGTATCAATTAAGCGAACGAAAGCAAGAAGTCCTATAAAGCTCGGCAGAGAAAGAGATTGGCATGTTATTAAAATGAGATGAAATTGTAATAAAAATTGTCTTTAAAACGATTGTCAAAAATAGAATATACAGATACGAAAAATTAAAGTGGCACAGAGAACGACTCTGTAGTAATTCCGAACGATGCATTATAACGAGTATTTTAAGTTGTATATTTTTTATCCTACTTGCATCCATCTTATGTACATCCTGCGTATTTTTTCGTCTTCTTCTAATTATTCATAAATCCTATTCCATGTAACGATTTTAAATTAATAAACAAAGGCAGAATTGTGTAATATATGTTATAATTTACATCATTATATTACAGAACACTGGACAACAAAACCCAGGTTCTTGTATATTGTACTTTCTAGCAAAAGTTGCACAAAACGCTTCTTGTTTCATTTTCCGTCGTTTCACTTGCTTCAACGCGAAACTGACAGCGAACTGACTTCGTCCCTGTTAATTTCAGCACTCGTTCGCCAATTGAGACGAACCAGCCGTGCGCCAAGTCGTTGCGGAAGCTACTACGATCCGGTCTGACGAAGGGAAACGGAACTTCGTTTGAACCGGGAAGAAGCGGAAAGAACGACTTCATAGCGGAGTTGCAAAAAGTCAGATCGTCGATGATCGGTAAATCGATCGAGAGGAAAATTTCGTCGAACGCCCTGATGCAGGACAGGGAGAACAGAAAGAGGAAGAGACGGAAGCACAAAGGCAAACGCAGGGACAGAAATAAGATATCGAGGATGAAGAAGGAGAAACACGAGCGCAGAAAATCTACAGGTAAATTATTATACAATATATACATATACATCAAGTATGAATACAATTATGATCCTGTGTCCAGATGAATAGATAAGAATTACTATGTGATTCTTACTAAATGAGAAATTATGGAGGCAAAATATTACATTATATCTTTGGTATTTCTTTCGCTTTTCTAACTTTTTAATAATTCTTTTGAAGTAAATTCGTCCTGTATTTCTTTGCGATTGTTGAGAAATTTATTTTTGTAATCCACGTTATTTTAATTAAAAGGAGTAAAATTGTTCAGTATGCAAAAGCACTTTGCCACTACTTTATCAACATCTCTGACAAAACCCTCGCAAGTCTCCCCAAAACAAATTAACTTTTTACGAGGCAAAAATTCTATGTTTGAACAAAATTATTGACACATCTCCCCCAACATATTAGCTTTTTACGTGAAAATTGTTTCACATTATTTAATCCGAATAAGCTTTGTTCATTTCTTTTATCGTATTTCTTTTATCGCATAGTTGAGAAAGAAACGGATCATCTGAAATTCGTTGAAATTTCAGGTCGTCGGAAGGGTAACAAGCAGAACAACGACAGCAACCATACAGGCATGTTCAACGGTACCAGACCGCAGCGCTCGGTGATACCATCTGGCAAACGGAAGTGTGTCCAGGGCTGCCACTTCCGGTTAATCGAACGTTGCACTTGGCCGCAGTGTAATCACAGCTGCCCAAAGCTGCACAACCCGTTCACCGGCGAGGAAATGGACTTTATCGAGCTGTTGAAGAGCTTCGGCCTCGATATGAAGAGCGTGGCGAACGCGTTGGGTATCGATATACAAACGTTGAACAGTATGGATCACGACGAACTGCTGAATCTTCTTACGCAACGAGCGAACTAACTCGTCGCGTTAAGAAGATACGTCCCATAAGAAGAACAGTAAAAAATGACGATGTTGATGGAAAAGAAAGTAAGACTTTAATTTGTATTTTCATCGACCGTCATTTTTTTTTTCGTTGTTCGATAAAGATGAACATTTCCTTGGGAATCTTTTTTGGAAAGGAAGAGACCGAAAGGAAACGAGACGTTCGATATGTCTCTAGAAGAGAACGTAGGATTTTGTTTGAATTTTGTCAGACATCAAAAACAGAAACAATTTCGACATCAATTAGATTGTACGTAAGTATTCGCTAGAGTTTCTATGAAATACTTGGAATTTTCATCAGAGGAATCGAGTCGATTATATTTGATGGTCGAGTTCATGTTCCAGCAAGTTACTTAATTCAACGAGAATTTCTTTCAACAATTTTCGTCGTTCGTCCTTGCGTGTGAAGCGTGTATTTCACACCACCCTCGCGAGTAGCCGAGTAACTTAATTTATTTGATAGCTTGTAGGTAAAGTAAACGGGCATATAATCATGTTACGAATTAATTCACTCGCCTTCGCGGTGACGCGATCGCTGATCAGCCATGAGGCTTGACGTTCAATTTACCAAAACATCCTTCCCTCTTCAACGTTTGTACCTGGTCAGATAGAAAGCAACATATTCGCAGAACGATCTTTCCAATTGTAGTTTCAGGTATGATAAATTAAGTAAAGTTCTTCGTATGTCGTTGATAGACCGATCAAGATTGAAGAACTTTTGTGAAAGCTCGATCGAACTAAGTAATGCAATTTCCGAGAAATATCGAAACAGTTGCACGTATACCGAAGAAGTTCGAACTGGAGACGCTCAGTATTAATACTGCCGGCTTATGGTCGTACCGCATTCAACGTCCAGCTAGGGCTGAACTGGAAGTTAACGTTCAGCTCGATTCAATAGAATGCGCCGGAACCGAGTTTTGCGAATTGATGCCAATAACGAGCAAACCGACCGACAAAGCAGCTTCATAGACTGATTAAATTATCTACCTCAACGAATCAAATCGTATTAACGTCCTTCTCTGTACTGTAAACGCCGATTAAAAGAATTTAACGCGACAAGAGTAATTAAGGAGTTGGGTTAACGCGTACGCGCGCGCGCGCGCGCATAGAAAAGAGCCGCGGGTCATTGTATCTAATTGTACCCAGGCACTGTAATATACATACTTCTCTGTAGGATTAACTAATTATTTATTTAGCGCGAGAGAAAGAAATGCGACGACCAAGACGAGAAGAGTCCTTCTAAGCGTTTAATTTATTTTTCGCGCGTTGCAATCGATATCAATCCTCTTCGACGCTCTTTCCTCACCTTTGCGTCCGTCATAGAAATCATTGTTATTTTGTACTCGCGTGAGACTGTAAATAAATTGTATATCTGTTATACTAAACGAATTATAGAGTTTTTCTTATTTTATTGCGTGTACCATTTAATCGATCGCTTCGTTTCTTTGTATGTAGAACATCGACATGGCTGAATGGCAGAAATAGAATTTTCAGATCGAGACGCGTTCGCGTTTTTGTTTTTTGATAAGAGCTTGCAATAGAAATACATATACATATATATATATATTTTTTAGGTAACTTTTCAACTCATTTGTTGAAGATATTTTAACGAACTATAGTATGAATAAGAATAGTACGAATAATTGAATTATAATCAGAGTTTGCATAGAAAGTAGCAGAATACATGTACTACCTCCTAATTATTAAGAAAGACAGAATTTCGATAGAAACGTGTCAGAGAATCTAATTCACTGACTACAATTTAACTTACACGTTTAATTTTCTAAAATTCACGGTATAGAACGAATGAATAAACTATTTAACCATTCGTGTGGTATATATCACTACGAAATACTAAACCATTTGCGTATAATCAGAACAGCGCAGGCAAGACGTGATATTCTATCGTATAACAACCTCTGTAATTCTACGTCAACCATACTACCCCAATGAATACAATCCAAAAGAAAAAAAAAAAAAAATTAACTTCCACTAAATCGAATCTTCCCGTTCGTCCAAAATTATTCGAAAAACACATACCGCGAATGATAAACAGTTTCGAGACGAGCCCATGGCTTGAATATCCAGTACCGAGGATACATAGTCGGTGCTCGGTAAACATCATCGAACGCGGAGTAACGATAAATCGAGTCGCCTCGTTGGCTGCACCTGTACCTAATCATCATCCTGTTAGCTCTCACGACTGCCGTCCCTTCCTCCCCGCTTGTTCAGCCACGAGCGAGGGTGATAATTCAATGTAGAATCAGAATCCGTCCCCAAACCCCGGTGAACCGGGATCCCTCGATGCTTGGTGCCCGGCGCGTACACTTCGATCTGTTCGCCCTCCCTCCGTAGTCGTTGTCTCGAAACTATATATTCCACGGCATACGCAGGAAATAGTGTTTAATGCCGGCGGGTCAGGCCGGGTCTGACCCCCGATGGTTGGATGGCAGTCGATAGGATGATCGAACGGTGGACAGAGAAAAACGGAACACGTTCCATCGGACGGGCGACGAGGACAGCCTAGTGGTCCCCACCGAGCAATTGACGTGTCCGAGGAAGTGATGGAAGGATGGCACAATGTGCTTGAATGTCCCATAAGCGAGCGGGTTCTATATTAAACTGGTCCGGTTACGGGTCGTTCGGTTGTCTATCGTTCAGTCACTGGACTGTCTCCAGACGGCCGGATCGGTTGGACCAGCAGGATAACGAGCGATCGATTCCTATTCTTCCTCTTCATTGTGTCGCTTCTGTACGGCCTACGGTACTCCGTGAATCGATCGTTGTTCGCTTGCCGCGCCGGACCACGGACGATGAGCCGATCGAGCGGTTTACGATCGCCTTGAAAAGCTGCAGGCCAAGAAAGCGACGCGGGAAAGCGGCGACGCTTCCGTGGGCGGGCAACGAAGCGCGACTGAATGCTCGATCGGCCATCGAGAAGCAAGGAGAACCAGGACTCGAGGGACTCCTGGCGATCGACTGGCTGCGTCGGAAGTGGCTCGCGGAGTGTGCGCGCTAGGTGTAAGTGCTTTTGCCGTTGCCCTACTGTTCGGATTTGGTTTTTCTCGTATTTTCACCTCGCTTTTTCCCGTTTCTTCTTTTTTTTTTTCGTTTCGATTTTGGTTATTCGAGTGGTATTAGACATCGTGGGAATCGTAATGTGAAATCGATACGGTATTGTTGTATAAAAAAGTAAGAGAAATTGTTGAACTCGTAACAAAAATGAGCCTTTTCGAACTTTTGTTTCTCCTAAGAAATAAGACATTTTAGCTAGGAGTGGATAGCTAGACTCAGAACACTGTACAAGTTGATATTATAAAAAAAGTCTCGTATTTTAAATAAAAAATCTACATCTTCGCTTATTGTTGAGTTAAATTATCTAGTTCTGTAGGAACCTTCGTCGAGAGGTTCGTAACTTCGATTATTTTTATAATAGAATTTTTGTCCTTATTTATAAATGTAGGTAAATCTTTGACGCTGAACGTTGGAGTACGGTTTATACGGGAAGCTTGGATAAAATAGTATTACTCGATGATGCTGAAGGGTGTAATATTGCTGCTTCTTCATTTATTTTGCGATATCGGTGAGCGTAATTCTAAATTTCCTGATTCCTGTGCTTCTCGAATTACACTTGGAATATTCTTAATAGTTTGGATCGTGCAATTCGATCGATAAAGATTGCTGACGATAACGCTCGTGATTTTAGCATTGGCAGCACAATGCGGAAAAGTATGGCTGACAGTCTCCTCATTGTGGAGACCAATCGCTGCCAGCGACAAGGTGGTCGACGCTGAGCTGGAAGTAAATTGGGATCTCGATTGTCCATCGAGCACAGGATACCCAGATACCATCAAGGTGTTCACTGCTGACCCAGCACATAGTAATAAGTTTTGTTTGCTTCTCTTGAACGTCGTAACTCGTGATTCAAGGATTAAATCCTGCCTTATCGATGCTATTTAATCTATAGTTTCGTTATCCTCCTTTCTTTTTATCGTCGATAAATTTTATTCTCCATTTCTATGGCAATTACTTTTTATATATGTCCACATGTCATGAATTTATTCAAAAGAAGCTGCACGAACCATTCAAGCGAACAAAAGCGTGTATTTTCTTCAATTTCATCGAAGTTTAAAATTCAAAAGTAACCATTTCGATATCGGTCGACGCAACCATCGACATCGCGCTTCCAGATAAAACGGTCAAGCCTAAGCTGACTTTGACTTCGCTGCAATACCCACGCGGTTACTATCGAACGAATATCACCGTGGGTCGTCCACCGCTTCCGGGTGGATGGGATACCAAGGATGGCGCGACGCTTCCTGGTCCACATTGCCTGAAACACCATGCTGCCCTTTACAAGGATGGAGTCATCCTTACCAGTTCCTGCTTACAAATCTGGCCAACATGGATGTACGACTTGAGGTAATATACTTATCTTCCATAAGTTTCCAAACGTTATTCAAATTAGTTTCTTCACTTGCCAATAAACATTATTCGGACAGCATGTTTCCTCTCGAAGACAATTTATATAAAATTAGAATTAAGAATCTATCTTTTCAAATTGTACTAAAATCAGTTTCTTTAATTTCCAACCTACGTCATTACGAATTTTTTTCTAATAAACGTTACTGCAAGATTTTCTTCTCTCGATAAACCTTATTAAGGAAGAATATCTTCCTTCGTGAAAATTTATATAAAAAGGATTGGCTATGTTTTTTAGGAGGCAATTAGGAAGGCTTCCGATAGGAAGTTTAATGATACCCGGCACGCATAATTCCGGATGTTACAAGCACGGTGACCTGACGAGGCGGGACGCGTTTCAAAGATACCTTTTGACGCAGGATCGCGATATATGGACACAATTAGTGCACGGTATAAGATATCTAGACATCAGGGTTGGTTATTATCCGTCAATTCCGAACGGCACTGCCATCGAAGAGGGCAATCACATAAGCAGATTCTGGATCAATCATGACGTCATCCGGATCACCCCTCTCTCGGCCATCATCAAAGACGTGAGAAACTTTCTGAACGTCGCTAGGGGAGAAGTGGTCATCATGGACTTTCATAGGTAAATTGGCGATATGGTATAATGCAATACTGACGACTTGCGAATCAATAATACCGAGAGAACAATTCGGTGCTCGTGATGCAAAGTGATTTCAAATGGCTATGAAATTGAGCGCAATAGGTCGACATATTTATATCTTGTATTTAGCAATTGAAAGGAAATTTTTGTTCAAAAGTCGTGCACGACCTTATTGTAGAATAAGAATTGAGAGGAAAAATTGGAATAATATTTGGTGATATTTGTATGGTAGAATAACCGCATATTTTATAGTTGGAGGGAAACGATGTTCAACGTGGAGTTATGTTACTTTTAGATTTCCCGTGGGATTCGAAGATAGACCGAGTAGGCATCGTCGATTGGCCATGATCCTCTTACGAGAATTCGAAGGCTTGATTCTAAAACCCGATAGAGGGGTCGAAGGTCTGGGTCCAACCTTGAATGATATTTGGACCGGAGGGAAACGCTTGATAATTTGCTACGGCGACAAGCACACCGTTAATGGTAAATTTACTATCAACCTCCGTCCAATGAAATTACCTAGGTCAATATGCAGATTCATTCAGATATAAAAGTTGACCTAATGAAAGCTCTAAGTTTACTTAGACTTCATACAGTTGGTCATAAAAGTATTCGATTAAAGAAGGAAGACTACAAGAAATCTATTCTTTACGAATATTTATTATTCTTCTCGACATTGGTTGTTCAATATTTTCAAAATAAAATAGATTATATTGCGAAAAATGATACTTTGGTATAAAATATTCAGATAATACCTCTTTAGCCAGCTGTACTTTTAATATACACTTTATACGTATTATAGTATATACTTTCTATTATTTAAATATCCAAAAGCAGGATTTTAGAAATACGACGTGCACAGTACTCGTTCTTATTTTCAATATAGTTTCAATTTTATTTCGCCAACCGTATTTGTAAATCAATTTTATTCTAGAATACGACTGGCTGTGGCCAACGATGTCTCAAGCCTGGGGCAATCAGCAAACGGTGGAAGGGCTGTTCAAATATCTGGAGAAAGTTATCATAGGTCCGAAGAAGTCCCGGAACAGTCAAAATCCATTGTGGGCGGTGATGGCGGAATTAACACCGTATCCGCTAGACATAATATTCAATTTATCCGGTGGACTGCGGCAGATGGCCGACTCGGTGAATAGAAATCTCACGTACAAGTTTCAAGAGGAGTGGTGGAAAGAAACGAACATCGTCGCGACGGATTTTTTCCTCGGAAATAATCTGATCGACGTGTCGATACAGGCGAACATTAAGAAGAGCAACATCGCCCAGTGGCGTTTGTAACGTGACAGTAAATTCGCATACTCTACGAAGATTTCACTTTAATTAGATGCTATTTTCTTGGTGGAAGGAAAAGTGCGGATCATGTGAAGTTGTTCGAACTTCCTTTAGAAATGATTCCAATTCTAATTAAAAATACGATGATCGATCGAATTATATTTTTCAATAAATTTTCTAAGCCATTTCTAGCGAAAAGATTTTGAAATTTATCATTTGACAGAGCATTCTATGAAAATATTCAGAGAAATATAGGCGTTTATTACATTTATTTGGATTATTTTAACTGATAATTAACTTTGAAATGTGAAAGATCGAGAAGGAGGAAGCGTAGGGAAGAATAGAAATTCTTTAGGGGCTAAAGGGTTAAAACCAGCAGTAATTTCTTTTTAAGGAATTATAAATTACTGATTAATGGTTTCTCAGTAGATCGGATTCGTCATCGATTGACCGTGATAAAGAATCTTAGGATAATTGTTGTAAGAGACATGTACATTAAAAGCTCTTAAATGGAAGTATCAATACATGTACTAACGAAAAGACATGCTTTTATCCCTCTTACAGTGGCTGTCAAAATGTTCTGGTTGAGCCGTAATTAACAAAATTCTTGTTACAAGGAATTTAATAACGTTATGCTTATGTAATAACAAGCAAAATTTTATTTCCCAAAATTCAACTCAACGATATAACAAACCTATATAACGATCGGATACTTTTGATAGTTACTATCACTATATTTAATATTCTCAAGATTTCGGGCAAAAACAATACGTAGAATTCGCTATGAGTTTGCACAATCGACATTTCACGCTGCCAAAAATCATCAAGCCAATCCCACATAACACGAAAACTTCACAAACTTGCATTTCTCAGCATCGTGTCAGCACGAAGCTATTCAATTCAACGATGGAAACTTCCTGCACGAACCACGTGTCCTACAATTCCCGAACTTTTTAACGCGGCCGTGTTTCCACCGTGGAAAATAAACGAGTTCGTTCGAAACAAATGCCGCGACGTTTCCGAAACGTGCTCCAGCAAAGAATCAGCGTGGCGCGCATCGATTTGACTTCCAAATGGGACCGTAGAAAGCGAGATCACGTTCGGGACACCGGTTTTCGACGTAGTCAGTCGTCTGGTAGCAGCGAACGACAACGAATCCATGCGAAGTGAATTTTAACGCGGCTCCATCCGTCGATTCCTCTCGTTTAACCGACTTTCCACTCGCGTACTCGCGTTCGTACTAACTTTGAAATACGCCTCGTATTTCGATACTTTGGTGCATTCTTACTTTTTCTTTTCTTCTTCTTTCCTTTTTGTGTTTATTTATCTCCGTCGTTCGTTGACCGCTATTATCGTAGCTTTATCACGACACTGATAAATGGTCCCCTTCTTGCTCGTCGAGATACGGAATGGCGCACGCAATGAGATGAATGAAACGTTAAGGAAACAACGAGCTACGTCGACCATTCTTCGCGTTTTCCTTCTCGGTACGAAGCCAGCTGGACGGCTAACGTGAAACAATGGAGAACAATCTTGCGAACGAGGTGAAAGAGCTGTGGGTCGTTTACGTTTGGTGGTCATGCGTTCTCATTCTGAAGATGAACGCCCTGACATGGTTCACTGGGCGAATTCGAGTCGCCAAACGGGTAAAATATCCTTATTTTCCTTATATGATACTTATTTTGATCTAGCACTAGACATCAATAAAAAAACCGGCTGGTGGTTTATAATCTCTTGACCGGAAGATATGTATTTATGTGATAATTTATCATTCGACTATCAATCTCTTCGGCGTAATAATTACTTTATTCCCAATCTTATATATGTGTGTCAAAAGTAAATTATATCATGTTTACATGGATGGCTAGCTGACGATCGTGGAAATAATTTTCAAGATTCTTAAAAATTAAAAAGATAGTTTAGTTCAGCGCTCTATTTTTCATAAAACGGTATTCTACGTTTACTATAGTAAGAAATTCATTATACGTGTTTCTTCTACGTCGTGAAAATATATCATGATGGAGAGTAAAGTTATTATAGAAATATATGATTCAATTTAAATTCTCAAGATCTTCACTTGTATGCCACTACGATTTCCATTCTGCCGTATCTGTATGGGTCAACTGATCAACGGATTTAAGAAATCAATAACGTGACCTTGGATACTGTAGCTATAACGATAAGAATTCCAGTGTAAATACTACCGCCTAATATCTTCTCTACCTATGTATGTGTATTACTAAGTATACCCAAGATTCACTACAATCTTTTGATAAGATTTTTCGTTATCGAATGTTATAAAATACATATTTCCTGTCTTATCAAAATTACTTAACAGACAAATCAGAGTTAACATACATTTAAACATTTCAAAGTTCTTAATGAACATCAATAAAAACACGAAATACAATCGATCATACTATTATTCATATTACGCCACGTCATTTATCGTGACGGAAGCAATTCCGAACGTACTTGAGCACTTGTTTACGTAGGTATTTATGTACTTGGCAGAAACTGTAGTCTGATCATCGAAGAAGAGATTATTGATAATAGATTTTTTTTAACGTAGCGATATTTACAAGTCCGTAATTGGAACGAGTCGTTCTGATCGATTTTTTACAGGTGATTCACAGCGAGGAAGACAAAATGTGGTTGGAAGGTTCCGATATAATTCTATGTCCGACCGGAGGCGGTCACGAGGACCTGGATCGCATCAGAAATGCACATCAACGCGATCTTGGAATTGTAGTTCCTTATCTGCTAATTGCACCGATATGGCTAACTACGTCACCGCTGTTTCCTATGGCTAGATTGATTTTACCCGCTTTTGCAGTAATTAGCATATTACGTACGTTGCTGCACATTAAATTGGTGGACGTGCACCGTTATTGCAAAACAATTCTGTCCACCTTGGAACTTTGCATCCTAATTTACATGTCCGTCGTATCTGCGTTTTATTACGCATCCTGACTTCGGTATGGTAATATACGTATTTCCCGCAGTTCCAGAAACGCGATCGTTGCATTTTGATACGATAAGTAGTTGCAACGTACAACGTGTCTCGTGTCGCGAGTGTAATCAGTAAATGTAGACGTTATCATCGGTACAGTTTATAAAGGATTTTTTAATAAAATTGAAATGTGAAAAAACTTAAAGTTTGTGCGTCATATTTTATTTCATATTTATTGAAAATATTTTTTCGTAAAATATTTGGGAAAGAATTTTGAGATATTTGTACCATCTATATGTGATACAATGAACTGTTTTTAATAGGCGTTTTAAGTACAGACAAATAAATGAACGAAAATATAGATACAAAAGGTCAAAGGGAAAATTTAATTTGTGTAATTTAATTTATTCAATACGATAAAGATACCGTTCGAATAATTTACAATTATTTAATCGCTGTAGAATTACAGCGTGTATTTGACCTCGTGTTCAATACGTGTCTATTAGTGTCCAATAACTCTCATTATTAACGCAAGCTAGTAGCAAAAACGCAAATCTGGTCCATAAAACGTTACAAATGATAAGTAAACTTCTTAACCAATTCTTTTCACAGTCATAATTTAAGATGTTTTTCTTTAGCTTTTATACAAAAAAATAACGTGATTCTTGAAGTATTCGGATGAGGTGCATATTACACAATACTCGTTACAAAAACAAATCTTCAGTTCTTCTAACGATCTATCAACTTCGTGTTCTTGTCCAATTACAGTACTCCTCGTCATTCTACTTTTTCAATGTGTGAATCAACAACCGATAAATCAGAATATATATTATCATTCATGGAACTACGATGGTAACTTTATTTTAATTTATTTACCAGAGAAATTAAGACGATGCGCTGCGCTTCAGCAGTCGTAAGTCGTGCACCCTTCTTATTACTAATTCGTAATTAGACATGAAAGAAACCGCAGAAGAAATTAATTATAGTTATTGTTTCACAGACAGCATGTGCACATGCTACTCTACATAAGAGCCGCGATCATCGTTCTTATTCGAGTTTCGACTGCTAACGTACTGGAAGCGAACACTGCTCCGGTGTGCAATATCTTCGTTATCATTGGATTTAATTGATAAGTATTTAGCTTGTCTAGATTATGACGTGTTCGTTGTATTACGTCTTTGAGATCAATAGTCAGTTATTAAGTTAATTTTGAGTACAACCTGTTCAGATTCGTAGAGCAAAGCGTCATAGTCGTGACTCAACTGGCAAGAAGTACGAGTGATACTTTAAAGAATCGATCTCAGTGGAAATCGCGTAGTGCTCTTGGCAAGTTCTCTTCCTTTGTAATTTTGCATATCACACGAAAATTGTGAAGGTTGGGCTTAGTCATCTATATTAAGATAGTATGCAAATTATAATGCAAAACAGCAATGCAAATATTTGTGTTAGACTTTTTAATATCTTCATTTTTTATATATATTCAGATTGTAATATATTCTTATCAATAGTTCTTATTAATAACATATTCTTATAAATGTTCTCTTAACAGCAAATTTGGAAATTGTTTGCATCTTGAATTTAGTATCTTTTTAATTGGTTACATCATTACAGTTTCTTGGAAGATCTAAATGTTATAATGTTTATTCATTTAAAACCGGTATACACGTCAATCCTGGTTCTAAAAACTTGGCAAAGAAACGAATGCGTATATGTATATACGGTCATTTCTAGACGTCGTTGGGACTAAAACACAAAATTAGTGTATAGAAACGGTAACATAGATTTTTTATTTAATTTTTCTTCTAAATAGATACTTTTTATTAATCATTGATGCGTGTAATTTTTAAATTCCGTTGTCCATTCATATGAAAGTTTACATTAGACGATAGTTACGCGCGCTGATAGCGTAACATCTATCAGATGTAACCTGATGCAGCGAAACGAGCGATAAGTTAAGAAGGGTCGCTATGGATAGTGACAGTCGATTGTTCGCGGAGCTAGACAAAAGTTCCGTGCACAAATTGCTTCAAATGGAAGTGTTCGTCTTTGATTGTATATTTTTCTTTACATTTCTATATCTATTCGTGTACTTAATCGGTCGTCAGATTTAGAGGTTAGGTATACATTGTCCTTCATCCGTTGCGAAGGACTGATTATAAAGCCGTAACTTCGAATTACGAACGGAATTATTCGTTTTGAAGTGATTCGACGAGGTTTACGCTTATTGCGCGTAAAATTCGATCATGATTCGAAAAGAAATCATGGTGCTGTGATTCGATTTCAGCGTAAAACAATGGAGACAGAAGAGAGAATAGTTCGGAAACGGTCTTTTCGAAGCTTTCTGCAACGCATACCACAACGTTTGTCAGAAGTGGTGGAACATTTTTTCTATAGGTAAGTCTGATAATTCGCCTTCTGAGTAATATGAGAATTCTTTGTTCTCACGTACTTAGTTCGTATCTTTTTTCAGACTCGGGTTGCGAATTGCTCGACGACCGTTGAAATGGATAATTGGAAGTACTGTGATAGTATTAATTTCTCTTTCTGGTTTATGTTTTTTCCACCAAGAGAAAAATCCTGTGAAATTATGGGTTCCACAGGACTCTGACTTTGTTCGTGACACAGAATGGATGTTCGAACAATTTGAACAGGGTTTGAGAATGGAAAATATGATATTAACTGCTGATGACGTATTAGAACCAGAAGTTCTTGCAAGAGTACCTACTTTTACATATATGTTCTATTGTAGTAAAGATTCACTATGCGTGTAATATACATTTTAGTTTGTTTAAATTCTTTCAGCTAAATGGGATAACAAAGGAAGTTATTTCTGTACAAACTTCTGATCAAATTGCATGGACAGATGTATGTTTCAAGTAAGCATTCTTCTGTGCATGTTATTGAACAAGCTTTATTTTATGGATACTATAAGATTTGCCAAAAACCAAAACTAATTTCTCTTTGTTTAATGAATAGAGTACCTGTTATATCAGGTATTGTACATAGAAAAAAACGCAGCGATCAACTGCTGACTGATGATTTCTTTGAAATTGAACCAGACAAACAAATTAATAACACTGTATTCGAACCTGCAGTTCATGTTAGTCCTGAGCTCTATTGTAACGTAGTAAACAATTTGCCAAAAGCTTGCCTTTTAAACAGTATCTTGGATATATGGGAATATGACACCAATGTGATTCGCCATAAAACTAAGAAGGATATTATTAAAGATATAAACACCACAAAAATTAGTCCTACATTGGGCCATCCACTAAACTTTACAGAATTATTGGGTGGTATAACAAGAGATGAGGAGGGTAAAATCATCTCAGCCACAGCTGTAAGAACACAATGGGCAGTTAATGTAAACTTTTCAAAAGTGGATATGAATAATTTTGGCAACGATGTTGGAACAGCTGATTGGGTAAGGTAAGTTTATAAAAAGGCCTAAATCATGATTTCTAAATGTTTTAAATAGTTTAGAGTTTACAAAAGTCTTATAGAAATATTATTACTAAACAGCTTATAATATGTACACTATATACCATATACTTTAAATGTTTTTTATATGATTTAGGCCTTGCTTTATTCTTGAAATGATTTTGTCAAGATCGACATTAAAATGTCGCTTTTTTTGATAAAAAAAAAAAAAAAATAGTAGATTATTTATAATATATATTTTATAATGTCTTAGATCTTAGACAAAATCAGTATAAATTTGTTCGTTTAAAATGCGAATTTTTGTGTGTCTATATATTTTGCTTTATATGTATTATAACAACAGTATTTGGAATGAAAATAACATTTTATTTCTAGGCAACAGATGATGTGTTACAGTGGGAGCTATCCTATTTAGATATATTGCACGAAAATGCAAGGATTTTAAATATTGAAAAAAATGTAAATAATACATTAGCTATCTGGTATGATGCTGGTAGAAGCTTCGGTGATGTTACATTTGTAACAATGTTCGGAAATATTGGTATATTATCAATAGGATTCATTTTAATGTTTTTCTACGTTCTAGTCATATTCTCGGATTACACTTGGGTGGGATGGAGAGTAAGTACTATATTAAACTTCTCTTGATATAATCCTTGGAATATGAATGTAGATCTTCATAAAAAGATTTTATGAGAAGCATAAATTTTAAATTTTACAAAATACAATTTTCTCCAGGTCTATCTCACAATTGGCGGTCTTTTGTGCGTGGGTGGTGCTTTTATAGCTTCAGTCAGTTTGTGTTCTGCTCTTGGGATTTCGTATGGACCTGTGCATACTTCTTTACCTTTTATGTTGTTGGCTCTCGGAATAGATGATAATTTTTTAATAATGGCATCTTGGAAAGAAATACATACACACAAGTTGAATCGAAATAAGCCATTAGAAGAAAGAATAGCTTTAATGTTAGGACATGCAGGCTCCGCTATTATTATTACTTCTCTTACTGACGTTGTTGCCTTTATTATCGGTGCATCCACAGTAAGATTGAATTGACATTTAACTTATTACATAGATAAAAGGTATGTACGTGTGTGTGTGGGTGTGTATTAAATTTTATATATAATTCTAGATATTGCCATCCCTTCAATCATTCTGTATTTACGCGGCGGTTGGAGTACTACTGACGTTTTTATTTCAAGTCACGTTTTACGTTGCCTTTTTTACCGTTGATGCCCGACGAATCGAGAATAAAAGAAATTCGATACTACCTTGCATCGTTCATGAAGACTTTGTACAGAAATTTATTAGTCCACAAGAAGAACTTCCCGCCAAGTTGATAAATAAATTATATTCAAATATAATTCTGACAAAACCCGGAAAGATAATGATAGTATTAATAACAATAGTTACAGTATCTGCTGGAATTATGGGTACATTAAAATTGGAACAATGGTTTGACCCAGGCTGGTTTATACCAAGCCATTCGTATCTAAGTAAATATATTAACGTACGACGCACTCAATATCCCGAACATGGTTACGAAGCAATGATTCTTATGGGAGATTTCAACTATACCGCTGAGTTTCCAAAATTAATAAATTTGGCTGAGAGATTTGGAAATTTATCAACAATACAAAGTATAAATTCTTGGCCCAATGATTTTGCCAAATTTGTCTTGGAATATTTTCAAAAAGGTTGACAATTTTTTTATCATTGTAACAGTAATAATTCAAAAAGAGACTATAAGAAACAAATCAATAATATATTTTATAAATATATATATTTTAATTAACAGATTTAAGATATGAAATACTAGAGGACATGGAATTCCGGAAATATCTATCCAAGTTCCTATTTAGTCGAAATGGAGGCAAATATCAACGGAACTTCCGTTTTCAAAAAAGCTTAACATGCGGTGAAAGTACTGCACCGATTTTAGTAGCTACTATAGATCTTACCTTTAAACGATTCTATGGTCCTCATCAATGGATCCCGGCGATGGATGAAAGTAAGCAGGTGGCACATGATGCTGGAGTCAATGGTTTCGTCACAGTCTGGAGCGAAGTATTCAGCTTGTGGGTCACTGACAAACTAATTGCTCAAGAAGTTCAGCGTAATGTTTTTTTGGCTTTGATTTGTGTCATGGGAATGACAGGGTTACTGATCGCTGAGCTGCAGACATGTTTCTGGATCTTTTTATGCGTACTTCTTACACTTTTGAATGTTTGCGGATTCATGTACTTTTGGGGTTTGACAATAGATATTGCATCTTGCATTGGTGCGTAATCAGTTTCTTTGATAATTTCAACTTTTAAATAGCACAATTTTGTCAATACTATTATATTAATTCTTGTTTTCCAGGTTTGGAATTGGGTATTGGATTATGTGTGGACTACGCTGCTCACGTTGCACACGCATTTATAAATGCTGCGTGTGTAAGCGGAAATGAAGATCGTACAAAAAGAGCACATATCGCGGTGAGGTACATTGGTGCAGCGGTTGCATACGGCGCTGGCTCAACGTTACTTGCACTTTCCATGATGGTATTCTCGGACAGTTATGTGTTTCATGCGTTTTTAAAGATTTTTGTTTTGGTAATATTGTTTGGTCTCTGGCATGGATTATTTCTTCTGCCTGTTATATTAAGCACTATTGGACCAGGAAGTCTACGATCACACAAAGAACCGGAATCTCCAGAGAAGGTGGAGGATACAGGTGACACCGTTACTAGCCCCCTAAATAAAGAGACGGAGAGTTAAACAAAACGCCTAAGATGATTCTTTATCAATAATATTTATTTTTGGTTCAATAAACATACAAAATTATTACACTATCCGTACTATTAATCACACATTTATACAAAAATAATAATAATAAAGATCGGATAACTTAAAAACGGTATTATTTTTATATATATATATATATTTATATATATATATATATTTATTTATTTATTTATTTATTTATTTATTTATCTAATATATTAAGATTAAAAAAACAAGTACAAAATAATGTAGCAAGGTTGATATAGATTTATTAATAATAATTATTGATCGGAAAGGAACATGACTATTATAAACGTAACGTAATCGTGTTGCTGGATGCATTATCTTTTTTTTTTGTTTTGTATGTATAATCATAATTAATGTTTATGACGTAAAAATGAGCGGCGAGGGAGCGACCCCGGATTGATTGGCAAGCTCCCTCCGCTGCCTCTCTCAGTCTTACACAGTCCACAAACATTCATGCAAATCTTTCATTCGAATAATCTGTCATTCTCAGTCTTTCTTATTTGTTATCTCACTCTGTACCAATAGTCTCGCTCCCTCCTTTTATCGAGACCATTTTTTTACGTAAGATCAATCTTACTTCCTCGAGCAGAGACAAAGCAAACAAGAAGACCTAAATAAATGCTCATACGTACACGGTCATCCTTCGACAAAGACATTCGATTCGAGGCGTACGTTCTCTCCAAATACGATTCAGCATACACGGTAGTAGACTGCCGGGGCAGCAAGCCACGCACGAACAATACGGCGATACACATCTCCTTACTTAGTTCGAATTTTACAAATTGGGATCGTACATTCCATAATTAATGAGGAACCATCGATACAATAATAATATTTACTTAGCAAAACGTGCCGATCGGTAGTGTGGCGAAGGACGCGTGATGTGTGAGCACAGTTAAACGCGTTACGAAGGGAGGGGAATTTGATGATAATAACGATGATATTGGTGGTGGAAGGGGTGATAAAGTTGGCGCAGGAGGACGTTGGTAGAAGGGAGAGGCGGGTTCTCCTTCGTTTCAAAGGCTGACGATGACTGAGCAAAGAGGGAGGTTGGTTGAACGTTTCAAGGAAATTGCACGTCTGCTTACCAGGAGTTCAAGGTACACGCACTTTATAGGGATACACCATGGGAAAGACACTCAGGGCAGACACTGATATAGAGACTAGGCTACCGACTATATGTATACCTATCTAAACGTGTAATTAGCGTACGCACCGCGTACACCCGGTACGCCCGTACTCCGCTCTTTCGGGTTTTTATTTTTTGTTATTATTTCTTTTGTGTTTCAATAAGTAAGCACGTGTACTTACATGTTCGTTACACGCGCTCCTGTCCCTCACTTTCTATTTGTCTTTCTTGCTCTCTCTTCTCTCGCTGTCTCCTTCCCACTCGTTTGTCTCACTTTCCCTTTTTTGCTTTTCGATCTCCTCCCCTTTTCCTTTTTTTTAAATTATTATTATCATCGTTTTATTACAATCAGCGATCGCGTCGTAGTCGTGCTTTTATAGTAAACGCTATGTAGTCTTTATTACTCAAGCTTATGCCCAAAAATCTACCAGAGGCACTTTGGGTTTATTAGTACCATTTGAAGTCGGCGTGCGCGGGGGAGGGCGCTGCGAGTCCTTTGTCTTTTTTTGTTAATTTTATCATTTATTTATTTATTTTTGTCATTTGTAAGTGATACAGCGACTGAACAACGTGAGTATCTTCTCAGTTTTTCTCTCGTCTTTCTCGACTTGGCGGAGTACCCTGTCTGTGATCCATTTTTTCTTCTTTATGTCTCACGTACATTCGCCGCTTTTTAATTTACGCACCCATCCATTCCCCCTCCCCCGTTCCTTTCCCGTAGCCTACCAACTCCGCATTTTTTCCTGCTGCCTTACCTTTCCACACACGGTCTTCCGATGTTTTTTGAGCAATAAATACTTTCTCCACTGACAACTGCACATTGAATTGACGCACGGGACACTCTCACGCATACACAAACAACACTCATTCGCTACCAGCCGCTCGCGTTGACAGAACTCACGAAGGTTGCTCCGATTCGAACACCTTCGGCGATATGAATTCTTTTGCGATAGTCTCGATATTTTATCGAAACCAACCTACGCGGAATCGAGAAGTCTTATCACGTGACGAAACACCTCGTTGGGTTTCGATGTGCGTTTGTAAAAGTGGTTCGTTAATAGTACGATTAACTTGGAAGAAATGATATAGCGAAGATTATGAAGATTCCTAGCGAAGGATTTTCGAAAACGATGATACCAGATTTGATCCCTCTCTCTCTTTATACATATGTATATAGATTAAAACGAACGATTTATACGATTCGACTCGTTTGAAAATGGCGTCCAGGTAAAATACTCCTAGAACAAAGAGGTTTTTCGAGCGCTGTCTATCGCGAACGGCTCCCGACCACTCTCATCTGCATCAATTGTTTTAAACTTTCACCCATACCAATATGGCTACATCCACAAAGTTTAATGTTACGCTTTAATTAATGATTATCAATTCATATCAATTCAATATCAATGTATTACAATCAGACAATACTCAACAGTGATCGTTATTCATTATATATTACAATAATTAAGAGTGACAACAACATGACGACGGAGGCGTTGAAGCATTACAAGGGAGAAGAGAGAGTGGCACAATGTGATTTCTTAGGAATGATGAGAAAGAGTAGAAGAGGCGCCGATAGTGGACATCTTTACTACATGTAATACAAAGAGAGGTAATCGATGACACGAGGACAATGAGGGATTTTTTTTCTGATGAACATTAATTGCGCGACAATGATCAGGTAAACATCAGGTAATGGATGCACGACGATGAGAACGAACGATTAATGATAAAATGGAACAATGAGCTGGAGACCAAGGAGGGGAAGCACGCACACTCAACACAACCGTCACATCGAGCTGGCCTCGCGCGCGGCCATAGTCCATAGATTAATACCTATCAACTAATACACAGTCTGTCTCCGATTTCGCGGAGACTCCTTCCTTTTTTTTCGTTTTGGATGCATGTAAGTATAAATAATACGCGTAATGTTTGGCGTACGTACAGTATGGCATCCTGCTCAATCAACGACGGTCGAAGCTCACGTTTACAAATTTTGGACGAAAATTGCTATCGCGACGCCTCTATTTCTTCATTTTCCTTTCTCCTTTGCTCATTCTTTCTCTTCTCGTGCAACGATTAATCGCCGCGGGAGAAATATCTCGGTATCAGCGCCTATACTGTACGCGCGCTCGTTTTTCGGATACTGCATATACATACACACATACTTTTGCGCCGGTATAAAGTGTATATATGTACACATATACATACGACATACCATCCATGTATATATAATATACCCATATTGTTTAATTAATCATCGTTAATCGTTAATTATCTTATTTATTAAAATTCGTCAGTTCGTAATTCAAAAAAATTTCAGCTAGTAGCGGTGGATGGAAATGTTTCTTCGTTAAAAATCGCCGATCTCCGATAGCGGCGGCAAATATCTGCCGTTTTAAACACATTTACAAGTTATCGGTTTGATCGGCCGATTCGTTCACTCACTTATAACACTAATGTTCTATTATTTTTTTCGTTCGTTTTAAAACCCTATCCGCCGGCGGTCGCGGCGTGTGAATCGTCGTCACGACGATTTCATAGCACGCGAAAAATTTTTCAGTTTTCATTTTGTATGTGGCTGCATGGCCGCCGGGTGGTGTGGTTGCACATCGATAACTCTATTACAATTAATCGTGATTTTGGTATTTTATGTACAATTATGCGTGACAATGCGCCATTGTGATTATTGCCACACCTGCCAGCCAGCGACCAAATTCAGAAGACTTTGTCACAAAAACACTTCAGTCCTCGTAGATATTTTATATTTCTCCTGTTCGAACATTTTAGCGGTCCGTTGTGCAATTTCTTCATGTATTAATAATTCGCGTACTAAGCTGAGATAACTGGCTTACACGGAAACCTGAGACGATCGATTACAACGTAGGCCAGTCCTCTTAGTGCTTCATTAAGAGTACCTAACTGCGGTAGAGTATTCAGCAGGGTAACTCTTGGCGGGCGGGCTTTGTTATATGCTTGATAGAATTGGTGGTACATCAGGGGTTATCCGCCGCCATTATATTGTGTACTTGTTCGAGTTTGTATGCCAATCTCTGCTTCTGTGAAAACTCGTCCTCCTCCAAAGTAACTATCAGTTGTTCGTTGTATTTACCCGCGTACGTGTATAATTCGTACAGGGCACAATTCGTGTTGAACTCCGTCGTATGCAACTATAAGAAGGAAAAGAGAAAATGAGAAAATACGAATTGACAATAACTATAATCCTATTAGAATCGCAAGAGAAAAGATACATACTCTAGACTCTTCGGCAAGCATGGCGTTCATGTCTTGATCGGATATGGCTGGCATCACTTTGATATCTGCATAATAACGTTCTACCCACTCTTTGTACACTGGAATGTCCTTTGCGTAAAGTAGTTTAGAACTCGGCGAGTCCTTGCCTATAAATAAAATTAAAAAATTAAGATAATCACATTAACGTGTTCAAATTTCAAGAAAAAAGATCCATAGAAGTTAAACTGTTAGGTAATACGTACCTAATCTATGATCTGACGTGGAACAGCTGTCCATGAACGTTTGCGCGACGACGGATAGACACGAGTCCACGATGTTCGATTTGTGTATATCGAAGATGAAATTCGGATTCTTAATCAGATTTACCCAAAACCTGAGTGGGAGCGAATTGCTCTTCCATGTGTGAACGACTTCAGGATCGGATATGCCGTGTTGCAGTGCTTGGTCGTCCATAAAGTCAAACATGTATTTGATCGCGAGGGGAAGAGCTGATCCTCGATGGGCAGTGCTAAAGATTGTTTCAAACAAGTCGTCAACGAACTTTTGAAGTGTACCCTTCGTGGCTAGTAGCCTCGTTAGGTAGATCTCTGACACCATTTTGTTTCCACGGTCTCCCTCCTTTCGTACATCGGAGTCATGGTGCTTGACAAGATGCCAACATTTCAAGCCACCGTCGTGATTCTGATTTAACGGCGATGTAGCACGGGAGAGCGGTGGACTGGCTGAGCTGAATTTACTAAGATTCAGGGTTTCGTATTTGTGCGATTTGTCCGTCTTCTCGGAGAGGATCGACAGATTATAGATTGACGATTGTTTAGAGACTAAGTTGAGCGATGCTCCGTCTGGTACCCTGTAATGATTCAGCGTATTTCGTTTCTTCCACTCGCCTTCCGTTTTCGTCGTAGAATCTTCATCATAGAGGATTAATCTACCGGATGCTCCAGTTCGCCATTCTGTTGCAGAAATTATGTATTACATTGGATGTATATTACTTACATTATCTGTTAATAAGTGCTAGGTCACCTACTGATTATATTTACTCGAAAATTTTTACTTTAGTCACGTTAGCGTTCTAATACTTATGACAATGCACATAATGTGGAATTGAAAAATTCCGAATCTTACCAAGATCAAGATCATCCTTCCTTGGTCTTTGGCTGTAAGGTGTGGCTCTGTAGATTGTATCCAACGCCTTCTCCTTCACTTGAGATATCGTATCACAGTCGAGAACTTTGACTGAAACATTTTCTGTGTTTGGATCCATACCGCCAACGAAGACCGTTTGTTGAGATATAGACACGTAGACCGTCTAAAGAATCAATTTAAAATATTATATTAAAGAGAAAGTCGTAATAGGAAAAAGAAATTACGAAGGTTTATTGAAATCAACAATTTTACCATTGGTTTGAAGTCAATGGACTGTCTGATCAGCTTCTCTTCCGATAACGAATATCGTGCTTCAGATGTAATTGCATCGACAGGACCCTTATCGACCTGTTGTTTTACTGCACGAAATAGTACATATAATGGTTCTCCGGCACATTCTCGCATGAACTTGTACAGGAGGAAAGTGAACCAAGCTGACAACATCTTTTCAGCGACGCTTTCCGTTCTGAAACACGAACGAAGTAGCATTATCACTCTACAATTATTCTATACTCAATATTAAACGATGATAAAGTATCAAAATACTCTTCCAAGAGGATACTAAGCTTACCGTCTAAGAAACAGTTTCGGATGACTCTTTCCTTCCGTACATTTCTCAATCAGTTCCGCTAGGAGGGTCTTCAAAATATCCGTACAATATTCCATCTTACTCTGAAGCGTAACCATAATAAGACTAGCCACGTTCACTCTGTCCCTCATCGAAAAGTATCGATTGCTCTCGAGAGTCCTTACGAAGAGGAGCAAGAACGTTTTATTCATTATCAATTGTCCAAATAGGCGTAGTCCTTTCTCTTTGCGTGCCAATTCCGGTCGATCCCATTGCAGCACCGGGCTATTGTCGTCGCTCGGGAACAGTATCATCATAGCGTATGTTCTATAATCCAGGAAAGGTATACCTCCACTGGTCAAATCGCCTGTGAGATCTGTCATCTCTGTTTGCAACTCGGCGAAAGCTTCTTTGCATTCAGCCGCGACGCGAAGTTCTAGAATATCCATTTGTTCTTGCATATTTTTCAGTACCCGATTGCTCTCCGTAGATTTGCGTCGATATGCAACAAGGAAGGCGATAAACACGAACACTAAGATCACAATGGCAGCGATCACTCCGATCAGAGCTGGTTTCGATAGTGGTCCATTAAGACTAGCTGGCAGTGCGTAGCTCAGTTTTCCTATACTGTAACGGAGTGTGCCACCTACAGTCACAATCACCTCAGGTAGATCTTGTTTATTTGGGAAACCATCGGTATCGACGGCTGGTGGTTGTAACACAGGTGGTCTGCAAGTGAGCTGTTGCCTAGAGAGCGAAGTAACGTTACAGAACGCGTTTCCTATTTGTACTGTCACGTCCGACTCCTGGCAAGCGCGGTCCAGATGTTGGCCATTGATGGTCAAATAGTCGCTCTTGTAATACTTAATCTCTTCGTCAAACTCCTCGTATATAGGATTCGGATAGAGGAGAAAATGGTTGAATCCGTGTTGCGACAGATTCTGCACGCCTGTCACGTTGTCCATGCGAAAGCCGTATTCCAACATTAATGGTTTTTCTGCATCTAGGATAACGTTTTCTGGAACTTCGATGGTGGGTGATCTACAGATCATGTTTTCTTGACTGTGCACTTCGCATTGCGATACGAACATCTTCTCGTCGTAGTATATGTACATCTGCGGACTCTGAATGTAGCCTAGGTTCTTGCCTGTTACCGAGATCTTTATTCCTCCTGCTGGAATACCTTTCGGAATCTTCATCTGACCAGCAACGCCACTCTCTACACTCTCGATCGTTGGATCATTAGCATATTCGAAAGTTCCGCTATAGATCCGAAATGCACCATCGAATGTCATCTTCACCGTTGCATTCCTCCTATGATCACTAGGGCTAGTCATGCAGAGCGCTTCATTCATCTCTGCACTGATTATAGAGCACGGTAGCTCATCGATAGTGGCTGTGATAACACTGCCAGCGTTCATATATTTCCCGGTGATCCTTACGGTGGTACCGCCGCTCATAGGTCCGTATTTTGGTGATATGGAGAGAATCTGAGGATCCACGAACTCGAAGTTGTACTCGGATTGGCCCCTGAAATCTTCGATCCTCACGATCACTGGTCCACGTTTGCCTTCTTCTGTACCTGGGCCATCCACTCGACAGACTATTTGCTTTGTGCGTATATAGAGTTCCCTGTATGGCTCGCATGGTAATCCACCAACCATCACGCCCCGGTAGATGTCCTGAAATAAATCGATAGTCATACTTTGTACTACTAAAATTAAACAAAAGATACTTTTGTTACAAAACAGATCCTTATATTTTAATTATATCCGAGACTGATCGAACCTAACCCAAATCTATAAGACTTTTTCGTTTTTGTTCGCTTGCTATTCTTCTAATATCAATGTATAAGTACTAAGATTATAAGCGAGGTTGTATATTCCATTCTACATTCTATGTGCCATACCTAGTGCTTTTTGAGTATTACGAAATTCTTATAGATAAAAAATTTTGTTCTTATCGACTCTCAAAAAAGTCACATATGACGATATTATACAGAAATCTCCTATATGAAACAAGATATTTCCCCTTACCATGAATGTTTGGCCCAAGTTGATGCCGCGTATCGTCACGTTCGTATTACCTTCCCAAGGTCCCATAACCGGCTCGAACGAATGTATCTCGGGATTCGGGCAGGTTTGATTATTGTTCAGCCACATGCCGGTGTTGTGATCGCAGTTGTCCTTCACTTCGCATCTGTCTGTGCTCTGACACCATCCGCAGTCGTACTTGGGCGTCAGGGTCAGGCACATTCCGCAGTTGTCGGCCATGTCGCGGCACCGGTATATTACCAGATGGATGTTGTGCGGATTATCCAAAGGTTTAGAGCCGCCCCAGATCACCGCGAATGGCACGGTGATGTTGGCTGCCCGAGATGTGTACGAAAACTCGGTCTCCTCGCAATAAATCGTGTCCGCGAGCAGCCGAGCGTTCACGATCGTCACACGGCCCTCTATGTTGAACTGACAGACGAACCGGGTCTGCACGATGAATTGCTGGAAAAGATATTTCGCATAGGTTAGCGCGTCAATCATCCTAGACGGAAACCAGTCTCGACACAGCGATTCCCTCTTTCTCTCTGTCTGTTATGAAAGGTACGCTAACGATACGTGGAAACGTCCGGGGAATTAATGTAACAGCATTAGATGGGATTCTACATTCGAGAAAGATGAACCGTGGCATTACTTACCCCGATGATGTGCACTTTTACTCGTATCACCTTCTTCACGCCGGAAGACACCAGGATCTCTTTGGACTCGGTCGCGTTCAACGTCGGACAGAACGCTGGACCGCTTCTATAGCTGGGGCCCGTTCTCTGTGGAAATAAAATTCGTTGATTATAACGATTATCCAACGAAACGAATGAATAAAACTGTGTGATGCAATTTTGAAGAAAACTCGATACTTTGAATATAAATGGGCTCTATTATAAAGACTCTAACAAGTTCCTAAATTTATTCGTTTAAACTGTTTGATCCCAAGCGGCCCATAACCATCATTCTACGATTAGGTAAATCTGCACTTACACTTACTCCGGTGACCAATATGTCGTTTCGGCAGTTCTCAGCTGTGTCATGGGTGCACCTGTGACCGTCGACGCACCAGTCACAGGGGTATCTCGATGATACGCATTTGGTGCACGAGCTGTACGTGGTGCAATCGAAGAACGTGAAATCGGTATCCACGAGGTCAGGCCCATTCGTCATCCTGACTGAAAGCTTCGCCGTGAAATGATGTAGCCCTTGTGGAATAGATGGCAATAGATCGGTTCTGGGTGTGGTGCAATTCACTCCAAACGACTTTCTCGAGGCATTCGTGACCAGGGTTTTGTCCAAAATGGAGAACGCGCAAAGAAATTGGCCAGAGAGGGTTGGCAGATTTTCAATAACCAACTCCAGTGTTCTAGAGGTTGTGCGTTGCAATTGCTCCGGCGTGACGGTCGTGATGGTCGTGCATCTGCCACTTTTATACGAGATCCAGTAGAGCGGATCTTTGGCAGCATCCGGACAGTCACTGCGCAGATTGCATCTGTTCTCCAGTGAGCACCAGCCGCAGTACGGGTCCTTGGCACCGAGACAGTCCAAGCAGGTCTTGTACACCGAGCATTCTTGCACTCTGACCTTGGACACCGTTTTGTTGGTCATGACGTACAAGTGCATCAGCTGCGCGTCGAACAACAAGTCTTGGTTCACCGGGCATTTTGAATCGATCTGCACTTCGCCGTACTGCAGGGCCAGGACCGAGCTCTCCACTACCACCTGTAACAAGAAACACGTAATAACGCGATTAATCCATGTTTTCGATTGCGTAACGCTTGTGCTCGAGATCGACCTCGTAACGGGTATGCTCGAAACTCAACAAGCTCCCCAACCTTGCGCTTTTTATCCCTTCCCACGGAATATCGAACCGATCGATAACGGTGATTGTAAAAGTCTAAAGGCCGCATTTCGCTCCAGATACTCGACAAAAAATTCCTAATCGCGATACAAAATCAATTACTGCGTCAAGGATCCCTGTTCCTTTTCACTTATCGACAAGCACCATAGTATATCATTTGTATCTTGCTATACGTATAATCTTAGGCTGACGTTCAGGAAAAAAGGTAGATAAGATCTTCGAGCTATAAATTCGGGCCACGGCCTGCGGGTAACTCGTTAAATCGAACCTGTGCGATTTAATTGCTGAGCAACGAATTCGATAAACTAAATGAAGGATAAAGGGATCGTGGCTGGCTAATTCAACCTCTTCTTTTCAACCGTTTCTTTCGGACTACTAATACAATATAGTTTATTCATCGGAACGATGATACAGACTGACTGATGCACCCGGCGCGATTAATGAAACATTTACGCTTCCATATTCACAGTTTCATGAAAACAAACGCATCTTGTTTCCATTTTTGTTAAATATTAATCGCTTATCAACGCGTGTCGTCCAAATGCGTGTTTCCATTTTCCCAGTCCCTTCCTTTAGCCCACCTTTGTTCCGCAGTTGAACGTTTCAACCCGTTATTTCGTCAGGAACAAACGATTAATTTGAAAACGTATAGCACGAGGATGTTAAAATTTTACTTTGTGAAAGTTACGTTTTATCATTCGTCGGGACATTTTCTCGTGAATTTCGTCTCTGTGCAAGTTGTAGAGGCGAGGCTCGTTCAGAGTCGCGGCTAAGAGATCGCAAATTAAATCTCGGAGACGACTAGATTTCGCTCGTCGTTGAGGCGACCACGAGGATGACGGAACAGTCTCCCTGCTAGAATTACACCCGCTTGTCTAATAAAAAGGCAAGACCGTCCCGGGATCGAGCTATGAATAACAGTAATCGTCTGATGATGATAAACTGGTCCGAGTACCGTTTTTAAAGTGATTCTACAGATATCGTCGTTAAACATTATAATTTGTTACGTAATAAAATTTTTCTCGTGGGAAACCTTGGAAAATAGGAATCATCTTTTTCATATAACATGTACTTAGATGATTTTAGGAATACGAGTATATTAAATTATCGACTATTAGAATTTGATGCTTCTATCGCTTTCTAATTTCATTGCTTCCTATTTTGTTCCTTAAACTTCTGAATCGTCTTATTAAAACTGTAAAAACAAAAAGTAGGGCATTGTGGTAATAATTATTACTGGAAGCCAACTCGTTTCAGTTTTAGATAATAATTAAGAGACAACGCACACACTTCCTAATCTTTACTTGTAATTTAATCAATTTTAATAAAACTCTTGGTTGCATCGCCTCGTTTCACCAATTGCATAAAATGTGTCAATGTTTTGTGAAAATAAAGGAACGCCTTAAGCGTTTTTCTCTTCCTCCAATTATTGACGGATTAATACGTGCTTGTTTAGAATTATACGCTTTCTGTATCCAACGGAACTCTATTTGAAATTATTAGATGACAGGTAGAAGTCAAAGATTCCTTCATGTTCGTCGAATCTCTACCATGGAGATTCGATTACATAATCGAAACGATTAAAGGGGGGAAACTCTCTCACGATCGGTCTTTTTTTAACGCATAGAAAATAGCAGTTCTTTGGCGAACGTCCCACGGCTCTTTCTCTTTCACGGCGACGCTTGAAATATGTTATCTCTCGTTACGTCTTTACGCTTTGAATGCTTTCTCTCTCAAGTATGCCCTCTCACTCGATTTTCTATGCACGCGTTTTCTTCTCTCTTCTCGGGCGTGCTTCATTCTATTTTAAACACACACACACACACACACACACACACACACACCGCTTAGGCTAATGTCGCTTCAAATCGGGATTGCAAGCAACTTCATTGTACGTGATAAACTTGTACTGCTTTTATTACTTTCGCTTGCTAATTAATATGGAAAGATTTATGAAAATGTTCGAACAATTGTCATAGGAAAAATTTGTATGAATTCGCCTTGTTTTTATGTTTATTATATAAATGAAGAAAATGAGAATACGCGGTAGACTTTGAATCAGGAAATGTAATAAAAGTTACAAGACGTTTATTGTAAATATACTTGGTAAAAGATTAGTACATGTACAGTGTGTACAGGTTCTTATCCGTACGCACGTCTTTCCCCAAGATAGCAAAAGAATACTACAACCTTGTGTAATTTTTGAAGAACAAATTTCTCTCGTTCCCTTGTTTTCTTTTTATCTTTACATGTTCTAATATAAATTTAAAATTATACTTTTAATATAAATGCTAAAGAGTTGAGTAACAGAGGTAACTTTATTATACCAGGTAAGCACGTTAAGACAAATATTCTGCTTGTTAATTATACAGTGTAGACTTTTTGCCGAGCACTTTTTATCGCGTTATACAATCCTGAGACACGTTGCCGTCAGCGTTGAAAAGGAGGACAAATCCGGAAGGTGAAATTAACGGGTAGCACGTCAGGCGCGGCCCTTTGGAACAACGTTTTTCCAACTAACTCGGCTTTATTTCCGCTCTTTTTAATCTCTCGAAATTTGATTCGCAACTATCTAATTACGTCGCAATATTTAATTACAGGAATCTGACAGCCTATACTAAAGATGTTATTTAACCTGGAACTTTTACATTCTTTTTTTCTACTTTAATAGTTTAATAAAAAACCACGCAGAAGCTTTTCGTAAAATTAATGGCGATAAAAAGCGAATCATATTATACATGTAATCTATCAGTTTTCATTATAGTATATTAATTACAGTCGTTAGGGTGTTTATGTATTTGTGGAAAACTGAAAGATGCAAAGGTACATAGAATTCGTGTAGATAATATATAGAAATACGTAAAATAAGGACCTAATTAACGAATACGTAAATGTTCTAATAAATATAATACTTTTGTAATCGCTGTAGACCCAACGTTAAAATCCAAATATGCTCGATACATTAAAGCCTTTAAATCTTTGATTTCCAGATTTTAAACATGGAAAAACTCGCTCGATCATCGATATCACCGAGGGAAGCAGGGAGGAAAACGAAGAGTGGATGTTAAGAGGTTAACGAACGACGTCGACCACCCGTTGAACGTCGCGATACCGTGCTAACCAGCGTAAAAACGTCGACCTCTGGAGAAAACGAAAAAAGATAGAAGATTCGCTTGATCTTCGATCCATGGCCAGTCAGGACTACCAGGCAAGTGCATTATACGTTTCATATCCTTCAATCACTGTCCGCGACGTCTCTTCCCACCCACGATAGGCCACGGCGCGCCTAGTTATCGCCGCGAGCATGGAAGCCTAACGGGCAAGCCTTAACCCTTTATTTTCCAACCGTTTAATTGCACGATTCACATGCATCGGCCGCGATGAACCGCACGATAGAAAGGAGACAAAGTTCAAGACCGCGGCCACAAGCTAGGAAGAAGCAAAGAGAGGCGGAGGTAAAAGAGAAGGTAAAGAGGGAAAGGGGAACGTTCGTAGAAGGAAGTCCTCGTCCTCGGAGAACGGCCGGCACGTGACCTCTGCCCCGAATAAACGAATCGACCCGGCCAGGACAGCCGTTTCTGCGCGACTATGTTGCAATCTTTGCCCGGTGTAAGCGTGCAGAAATAATAACAATAATTATCGAGCTACCGCACAGCCCATGATGTTAATTGCACGTCTGGTCGCCAGCTAAAACGCCAGCCACGTCATTTTTATCCTCCACTAGTGAGATCATCTCAACGATGCGGCGATTCCAATCTTGGATGATGCGTGTGCACGCCTTTTTATTGTTGAGAGTTTTCTTTATTCTAAAAGTGGTGCGTATCGATGTTTTTAAATGGAGGAATTAAACGGTGGTTGATGGAATTTCGTGGAACGGTTTGCGTACTACAGTTTTGTGGTGTTTCGGTGGTCTTGTTCGGTTTCTTGTAAAATTAGTATAAATATTTGGAGATCACGGCCAATGAAAATGACGAGTCGTATCCTTCGTTTTACGTGGAGGAGGAATTTTTTAATTTAACTTTTTTCGCTGTTAAACCTGGTTATTACAGCGTATCGTCGATTTAATCGATAGTTATCGTTAATACGTTATCGACTGGTCGTATATTATCAGAATTGCCCTTTTTATTTCATATCTGAGTTCGACATGTGCGCTTCTCCGAAAATACCGTCCGTCATAATCATCAAGGACCATCTATTTTGAAAAGACCTTTATCTCTAGATCTAACAATCTTCAACCATATTATATCAAAATATTCCACTCTAGTTATCAAACGTCATAAAGAGCAACAGCTCGGCAAGAATTTGACTTGCGTTTTTGCAGTGTGGTTCATTTTCGAGTCTAGCTTAAAGCTTGTAAATGTAAATTCTTGTCGTCCTAGCGTTCGATAGAATACCTGAGATATATTAGAAGTACTAAGGCTATGGAATTACACATATCCTAACTTTGACGGTGATGTTACGTCTATCAAGTGTGTCACAGGGGTGTCAAGCATCAGCACCAAGGATTTGCATCAGCTTTGTCTACACATAGTCATCCCCGCAAGATAAATCACGCCTCGCGTAATAACTCAGTATGTAGCATCGCCAAGATGTGTGTATCTAGCGCGATTATTTCGAGGAAAATTGGTCGACGTTGAAATTTGCGTGAAATTTGCTCAGCCGTGAAAAGAAATCGATACCAAAGATCCTTGGACAAGAACCCGTGGGAATATGGATTGACGAAAGGCTTTCCGATAGGAAGCGCAAGCTGCACCTTCACAATGAAGATATTCTAGATGAAAGTATGAGAAAGTTAGCGATGAAAAGAATAGACGACGAATGCCTTCTTTCAAAGATTCGTAATAAATTTGAATATAGATGCTCTTGCAAAGGCTTCCTTAGGTTTTTCGCTACACCTTATTACTCATTTTTGTTATTCCAGTCTATTATTCCTTTGTTGGGGAAATTCTTCCTTGGCAACTGCCATATAACGAACTAAAATACATAGTTCACTGTAAGGATTTCTTCGTCACGAGTCTTTCCAAACTTCGAATGCACATTCTTTGCATTCACCCTTATTCCATCCGTTCCTCCGTCTTATTGTTTGCGAAGATTATTCATCAGGCCATACTTCTTGAAGTCTCTATCTTGAAGGTAAGATGTAGACTTGGACATCATAGAGGCGGGCAGAAACTTCCGAGGTTCACGGGTCACCAAAAGCCAACAGGGTCAAGTCACGTGAAAACGGGAGGCGGACGCTCGAAGAAGGCGTAAGAATATAATCAACGCGAAGGCGTTTTCGATGTTCGCGGCTCTGTTCGAGCGTCTCTTTTGTTCGCATAAAAATCGTTCCAATTATCAGACTACCGTGAAAACAGCCGGACATTTTAATTGCCGTTGTTCGTTGCCCCCGTGAACCCGCTAAGCTCCTCTTTCCCTTTCATCCTTTCGTCGAGAACGATCCGAGAACCGCCGACAAAGAGGCAAGTGGAGCGTCGGAAAAGCTTAGGTTATCCGGGTTATCCCACTTTCCCATGATTACTCCATCGTGCGGAGAATAAAAGATTAATCTCCGTAGCTTGTTAAATATAATAAATATAATTATCACCGCGCACGAAGTCCGCGGAATCTGTCGGATCGGCAGCCCTCAATTACCCGCGTATCTTCCATCTCTCGCGAATGGTAATGAAATAAGAAACCTCGCGAGTTTTCTACGGCGATTTGCCAACGCGATTACACCGAACAACGACTACACGCCGCTCTCGCTTCTTCTTTGCTGGTCAATTAACGAGCTTGTCTTTTTCTTTTAAAACACGAAAACACGTTTTTCTACCTAGTTTAACGCAAACTTGTTCATGGTAGATGGCCCGATAAGACGGTATAGAAGGCAATGGATCTAAACATTTTTTGGTATCGTACATGAACAGACTTCCCAAACATTGATCAAGACTAAATTAGTTTCTTATACGCAATTTGCTTAAATATAATTATTATTCTTTATCCCTATGCTCGTTCTTTCAAAGAACAATACTTATATTATAGTTTGAATGGTTATGACAGTTATTTACGAAGTATAATAACGCCTTTAAAATACGCTGCTAAAGGCTCGTGATAAAAAGAGTCGCGTGATCGTGGCTATCGACAGAATACAGATATCAGAATGAAACTGACGAGACCGGTCGATTACAAAGGAACAATTGCAATCAGTCGCAGACAAAATAAACAAGAGAACGAACGGTGAAACGAACAAAGAGCCAGGTTAGGTTAAAGGTTATTGCAAATTTATCAATCTGTCCAATAGATTGTATCAGGCCTTTCTTTCTCTTTAAGGCGACCATTACTTCTCTGTCCCCCTTTTTTTCGTAACCTTCGACATCGCGATTAAACAGCGTCCAATCTCCTATCGAGCGTGCAAAACCGTGGAACGCAGCTCAACTTGATAATCACGCGACTACAAAGAGCAAACCGGACGAATCAATAAAAGGAACCGGGTTGAAGGAAACAAAATGAAATTGAAAATAGAGGAGAAAAATGAAGGATCAAGGAAAGAAATAAAGAAAGACCATCCGCCTTTTTATTCTCACGAGATCCTTTCGATCACCAGACACAAAGAAACTAATAACGTGTTCGATACAAAGCTACCAAGAACTCGGTGGACGTCTTAATTACTCGGCTCCGTCGTTTCTCTCTCCAGTTTTCGTTTTCCTTCGCCTTTCCCTCTCCCTCACTCTCTCTATCTGTCTCTCTCTCTCTTTCTCTCTCTCTCTCTGTCTCTCCCTCCTCAGGTTCTCGTCTCTTTGTTCGCAAGTATTTTCTACCCTGTACCCTGAGAGCGTGAGCACCACGACAATATCGGTGTTCAACACGGACGAAAAAACGAATCGAGCCTCGACATTCCTGAATCGATTTCGAGCTCCGACCGTGCTGCTGCGTCCTACATAAGGCTGCATTTTCATTGGTATTTTTGCTAGGTAAATTTTGTAGGTAAATTTCGTGGGTATATTCGAGGTTCGAATATTTCAGTTGGAATTGGATAGATTTCGGATTTATTTGAACCGAATCTATAATTCATTGGAGGCTGCTTCTTCATTAAGCTTAAAAATTGTTAAGTGTTATGTAATTGTCAATCCTTTATTAGGTACCTGCATGATCCAAATCGATGTTTCTTCGTTATAAACTTGACTCTGTCAAAAAATAATTAGCCGAGGAAATTTTATTCGGAATTCATGAAAATGTTATTAAAACCGTTGAATATTTTAATGAACATTATACATCGATAATCGCATAAGAATATTTATCTTCTAAATGAATATTAAACATACCCTGAATGAATGTTGAATGAAGCAGGATCATGCTAGATTTGTAAAATAATTACGTAATATTAAGTTCGCAGCAGAAATTTATTATAATAACGAGTATGTGTAATATCTACTTCAATTATTCCGAATTTAATTACTATATCAAAATTTCATCTCTCATTTATATTCATAAATATATTTTATCGTAAAGCGCGGTTACGGTAGAAACGCGCCTTAACTTACTCGCACGATCAGGCGCATTAATGGCCGTTCGAAATCCGGCTTAAGCGCGTTGTACGCTCCATGTTCCGGCAATTAGTTCACCCTTGCTTCGCGGCAAGAAGGATCGAAGTACCGACTTGTTAGAAACTTCCACGATTTAACAATTTCTTTTCGAAACGTCTTAAGTTCATTGTTTCTTTCTACCGTAACGATTCTTTTTTAGAGAAGCGAAAGTACAAAAGGCAACGAACAATTCGAAATAGTTTCCTCGCGAATTTTCCTATTACAAAAAGAAAAATTCTCTAAAGCTGAATACTTTTTTATTGCTCCTAGAAAACTGATTTCAAAAGCGAATATTAGATAAAAAAAGGAAGTGAACATTTTCAATTATATTTTTCATAATGAAAATTCATAACTAAAAAGGTTCACAAATCTTCGCTGATAATTATTGGAACTTTCCTTAACTGACAATTGCGCAATGCAATTATAGATTCCAGTACAATATATTTCAATCAGTTACTCAATTCAGTTATTCGAATAGAAGCCACACGCAAGTGAATAGAAATTAGATTCGACCAATTCGATTTACATGTTATAATCCAAGCACGGACTAATTTTGAAGCGTGAAGCGGGCACAATCGCGACTAGCGCAGGAACTAAAGGAAACTGGTCAATTTCGAATATAACGCAACGTTTCAACCACGGCTGTATACATTTTTAAGCCCGTATTTTCCATGGAATATTAACGGCCGCCGCTCTTCAATCTTCGCTCGGGGCTCCGCGTCAATTTTATGCAAAAATTACATTCTGCCGGGAGCGTGCGACGAAATACGACGTTTTCGTGAAAAATTTATAGAAACTGACCGGTACTCGATTCACGCCACCGGACAGAATTACGACGGAATGAAGCTCGTGCTGCGTATATTTGAATAAAATGGGGGCAGCTGCAGTGAATTTCGAAGGGGTTTGCTTAATTCGAGAAGTGTGATTAAAGCGCATATCCTAAATGCGAACGTTGGTATATTCGAGATACATACATGTATATATATATATATATATATATATATATATATACATACATACATATATATATATACATACATATATATATATATACATACATACATATATATATACATACATACATACATATATATATATATATATATGTATGTATGTATGTATGTATGTATAATGGACAGACGTAGAATATTCGAGTTATCGACCCGCTTCAAATTTTAATGCTTCATTCTATGAATCAGAAATTTAAACCGTCGCATCTCGAATTTACGATGTTCCGTGTAGTTGCGACATCGAGCGATATTTTAATCACGGTTTCAACATTATACGACAACGTAATTCCACGGAAAAATATCCAAATTTATTAGTCCGATGTTTCATACTTTCCGATATCCATTTTTTAAATTATATTACTTTCCAACTTTCTTATATTTATAGGATCTTACGATTAACGATCCTGTTATTTAAGATACTATTAGTTTAATTAACAGCACGGTTCAAAATACATGTTGCAACCCGATACTCTTTAGAATATCCCAACGTAAAGAACTTTCTCACACTTCGACCATAAATTTAAATCACCCACCGAGGAACAATACCGAAAACGAAGTTTCTCTGCCTTGCCCATACTCAGTTCGTTAGGTGAAAGTTCGCTTACAGCGTCGATAATTTCGAAAACTCTCAAGAAATTTATCACGAGGGATTTCGTGACGGTGATTCCTTTTTTTCGATGGGAAACAAATCGATTCGCATGAAAAGAACACGTAGTTCCTTAGACACTTCCTTACGTTAGGTCAGGAAGTTGTAGTATTTGGCTTGTAGCCTTTTGCTCTTCGATTCTATAATTGATGCCGTGGATGAAAATAGTAATCGTATTTGTTAGGGCCTTACAACGATCGAACCATGTACGCGTTTCTCACCATATTCGAACATTCTTTTTAGAGAAACTATATTATGGAATTTGGTGGAATTGATTGAACTTAATGAGCCAACATGATATTTCTCAACTAAGTTATAGAAATCTGCAAGAAATAATTCATCAAGCTTTCTTACGCAAGACCAGGCTAACAAATTTACCCTTACGAGTCAATAGAGATTAATATGTCAATAAAGATCATTATTGACAAAAATAGTAACGTAATATCTCGTGTCTCGCGCATATCGTATCAAAATTGACGCGTTTCAATTAGCCAGCGTTCAGTTTCGACATTGATCGATCGATATTAGCGCATAAAATAACAACGTCGTTTATGAACAGTTGATTGTAACATATTAGAATCCTTCCACTCGCAGTTCCATACGAAATTGAACGAAACATTTTCGATATTCAAGCCGCAACAGTTCATTATATATCGTGGGTAATCGTAAAATCGAGAATTCACCTATTCTCATTTACGAAACCACAATAACTTTCCTGACGGACATTTTCATTTATGGTTGAGAACGAACTCGCCGCTTTACGATTTCAATAGTTAAGAAGCGATATTAAACCAGAAGATACACGCGCAAATGCCGTAACGATGAAAGATTAATCGTTTTTCCTTTCTCCTTTTCATCTAAACACGACACTCACATGCATACAAACGATCATCGCATACGTACACTATCATTCATAAGTATCCAGACATTTTGCTTGATTTATCGTAGGTAACAGCATAGGTGAATTTTATCAAAATGTACAAATTAATGGCTAATTAATAAATATGCGATACTTACTATGTATCCTATGGAGTCACTGCTCTATAAATCTAATTTATATTATTTATAGCTTATGTAGAATATTTTACTACTTATTATGTATATTATAATATACTACATCGCACCATATAAAGAATTAGACGAGAGAAACACGACAACTGCTTCTCTGTTCATTTTCTGATCTTATAACGTCACTTCGTATAAAATATCCTAAATCCGAACGAAATTGCAACAATTTTTGTTACGTCTGCTGCAACTGTATGTAACTTTTCTCTAATATTCCATAAGATGCAACCATCGGAAGAGCTTACGTATTACACAATCTAACAACTCAGAAATTGGAGAATTTATATCTGTATAAAGAATTTATCAAATAACAAAATAGTTCTGCAAGTTTGATAATCGGAAAAATCAATTTAATTACGTCAGGATATCCTATTGCGCAGAATCTCTGCAAAGAATAAAATCGTCACAGCTCGATTTATTCGTAATTTCGTAATTAAAACACATCTTGTCAAAGATAAGCAAGCGTTTGAATACTTTTGCGCGTTAGTGTACGCAGCGTAACGCGAGAGTAGAACGAGCGGTTGGTATTCCCGTGGAATTTTCAAACGCATTCTCGGACACGGTCGCCATGGAATTCTCGTTCATCGTGATTTTTCTGCTCGAATGCGCCCGGGGAAAACCGAAAAACTCGTTCCCCATTGCAGGCCAACAGCTCGCGGTATTAATATGTCTCTAGAAATCCTCGAAGAATTTTATCTTCGATTCGATGCGCGTTTCGCGCGTACCACGCGCGAGTAATTCGCCAGCCCGCGAGCATAAATAACGCGAACAACCCCTCGGAACGAGCGGAGGAAGGCTTAATCTCGGTCGAATCGAGGAAACTCTTGCGAAAGGAGTTGGAGTTTCTTGATGAGGTTGGAAGTTTCTTCGTTGATTCATTGCTTGGTTTCACCTTTGAAAAATGGGCCTGTATAATGGAAATAAATAGACGCGATAATTGTTACGAGGAGAAACTTGAAAGGGCTTTTGGAAGATCTAAGACTGAAAGGAAGTTTGGATTACTAATGATATCTCATTGTTCATAATGTGATTGATATATTCGGTTTCTCGTTTTTTCTTATCTTGTATTCCTTACCTATCTTATTCTTTTTTTAAACGATTGAAATCTAAGTTCTGGTTTATCTCAATTCTACCTTCGGAGCATACGTCCATAAATATGTACTAGCGTATATAATAATTTTTGTAAGTATTTTGTTATACACTATAATTACATGCTTAGCTGCATAGATTACGGTCTTTTAAGAAAAAAGTATAAGGATACATCACGATATTTGGTTTCGCGATTATAAATTCTACGTTCAGGAGCAATTGAAATTTTACTGTTCGTGTCTTTTTTTAACATTATTATTTTATTTATTTTAACAGGAAAGGAGCTTGTTATGAGAAAATAGCTACCTCGATGTTTAATTGTCTATATAAATTTTCTGTCTCACACTCGCCAGCATCGAGGGATTAAATATTCAAAGTTTACGTTTGATACGACAAAACAAACTTTCCTTTCTCAATGGTAAACTACAAAAATCTGTACGTATCTTATCTTAAAGAAAAATTGTTATTTTCTTCTTATTTCTCCCGAAACTTCATGCAGCGCAACAATAAAAATTACCCGGCTATCGCGAAAAGGGGGCGGTAAAAAATTGCCACGAGAGTAAACTTGGGAAGTTTCGCATCCCCTTTCTAGACGAATCTTTCATCTTTCCCTTCTGCGTGAGAGAGAGAGAGAGAGAGAGAGAGAGAGAGAGAGAGAGAGATCTTTCAAGCGACGGTTCGTTCTTTCCTCGGCTTAAGGAACTTCTCAAAAATCGAACTCCAACGGCATTATCGGTGGAGGAAGGATGCCGCGATAATACTCTTGCTTTTCTTGCGCAGTTTCGCGAAAGCTTTGCCACCGGTGTGATAACAACCCCGCGAATTCGCAACTGGGTCTTCGTCGAATAAAAGTTCTCGCTTCCCCTTTATCGCAGCCAAGCCGTCCAATCGAGATTAATTGCTGTCGAATGGAATCGCCATTGAAGAAAATTGCGAAAGAACGCGGGAAGACGGGAAAACTCGCGGAACAGCCTTTCTCCTTTCCGTGAAAACTAATTAAACGTTGCATCCGAGATGTAACGATTTGTTAGATCGTTCGACATCTCTTCGCTGGATTTCTCTTTCCGCTTAAATTCACTTCTTTTCCTCCCCTTTGTCGAATTATGCATATTGCATGATTGCATCGTGAAAGCAGAGAACGAGAAACGAATTTTAAATTAAAATCGAAGTGTAAAACGTTTCATTTATAGATCATTTCTGCAGGCTTGTATGGAATCCTAAATTAGGAGTAAATCATGATAAATGTAGTAGTAATATCTTCTACAGAGATAGATTATCTGACGGTGGTGGTGAAATATAAAAATTGTTCGAAGTGTTGGATATTGATATTGCAGCAAGTATTGTTTGATATAGATATCAAATATACGGTAGGAAAGTCGGCGCCATCTGGCTTGTGCTACGTTTATATTGCGAATTTGTCGCATTGGTAGATTGCTCGAGTTTTGGTAGAACGTGTACAAATGTATGCTGCTGTTCTACTTTTTTCTTTAAATTGAATTTAAAGCACTTACTGTCGATATTTTAAGCTTGTTTGTTTTTCTCTGGCCTATACGATTCGAAATGGATATTATTTGCATAGATATTGTTATAACGTAGATAATTTTTAAGTATTTGACTTTAGTATCCAATACAATTTTACGAATTAATGAATAAAGTATCGCAAAAAAGAAACAGGTAGATATCCGAAGAGATGCAAACGTAAAAACGTGAAGAGAACGGAATATAAATGTTTAGCGAATTATTTCGCGAATATAAAATTATAAAATACTTTGAAATTCTGTATAGTTTTCTGCTAAATAATTCACTGAAACTATTTCTACCATCGCTTCAAATATAATATCATTTACAAAATTTATTTTTCCAAGCCACATCGATCTCCACCAAACACGAAAGCAAATATGTATGAACACGAGTCTGTCTGCGCGGCGATAGAAAGATGAATCAAAACTACTGGGAAAATTTGCCAGACGAGAGGTTAATACGACGAATCATTTTTCTACGCGAATTAATTCGTTCGAGGAGAACTCTAGGATCCACGGAATCATAAGGAAAGGAATGAAACGGTGGAACGAACTCGAAAGGCAGAGGGTTAATCGGATTTTTCCCATAAAATCGTGCCTTCTCACGGGGCTTCCCTGTGCTTTCTTCGATTTTCTTCGTCTCTAACGATCTTACAATTGCTCCGGGTAAAGGCATCGCAAACACGTTGCCGGCAGACTGCGAATGAATCGCGAATTCGATAGAAACTTTTGGAAGATAACGATTTTCCTTGAACACTTCCAGCGCGGTACGAGCTAACTCGCCGTTTATAATAAACACCGGCCGGAGGAAAGTTCGCGGTTATTCCGGTGCAATAATGTTTCGTTGGGGGGTGCGTTAACGACTTTCTCGTCAAGTTTTCTCGTTTTTCAGTCATGTTCGGTTGTCTCCAACGAGTACACCGATTTCGATAATGTTCCATCCAGAGCAGCATATTCTCCAGTTGTATCGAATCATGCTGGAAATTGATCATTCATTTTTTATTATAATTTATTATATTTTTTTATTTACTGTTTTAAAACTTTGCATCGTCCCTGCGTCCTTTCTTGCCCCGATCGTGGTTCTTTGTTCTTTTTATACAATTCGACTTTGAACTTTATTTTTTTTCATTACTAGACTGTGGATTTCTATGCACTTATACGAAATTCAGAGTTACACCGACGCTCGGAATACATATAGTATTCAAACGTGTTCAAAATATGCTACACGTTATAACATTTGGTACGTGAAATAAATCTCCACTTCCATTTCTTTAATTGTACAACATTATTCGCAAAAATATAAATCTGCATAACACTCGACAATCTATTCATTACGATTCACGAACCAGTTCTATTTCACAATGAAAGAAATTGCTTTTTAAAACGTTCGCTGATTGCGATAAATATAATAAAAGCGCGTTTTAAGCGACGAGAAATTGTAAAAATAATTACTAAATTAAACGACTAACAGCGTGAAACGTTTTTATCGCGAGAGAACGATTTTGTAAGAACGTTCAACGTTGTAGTAAATTTTCCACTGACGAAGAGAAGCACGAGATACCTTGAAGTGCCAAGAGGATCGCCGAGTTAACGAACTCCGAAAGGGAAGGTAAATCGCTCAGTCTCGTATTTCCGGTGTAATATCGCCATGTAATGTATTGCTGTTCACGGGTGGCGCGCATGAAGTCGGCAATTACCTATCGAACGACGTAATAGCGTAACCTTATTTATATTCCGGATTTCCAATAATGCAATTCATTAGTCTTAAGGTAAATTCAGTGGGGAGAAACAATGCCTCAAGCTCTCATGAATATACGAACTCTTTGTTCTTGTCCTCCTTTTCACGTATTACTCGATATTTGCTTTAATTTCTTTTCAAGCAGTATTAGCGATACAAATCATAAATTAGTATAGAAAACGTATTACGTAGAAAACATCTTACGAATTCATTAGAAATGTTAATATAATTTTCTAGCAGAGATAGATAATATTGGACGCGTTGGGTGATGAACGTGCCTGACTACACACTATCCGTTTTCGCTCGACAGCTATATCCTTTCCTTTCTTCTTCGTATTTTAGTCTTTGACTATATTTTAGTAAGTATTTCGGCCGTACATTAGCGTGTTATTTTTAAAGCAACATAGGTACATAAGTATTAATATCGATGTAGAAAATGGTAGATAAGTATACCAATAACTTAAGATTTCCAGGTCATGCTCACGATAATACAAAGTAGCAAGATTCGAAGGGTAAATCGAAAATCGATAACTCAACGATATTTAAAGCAAAGAATCTACATCATATTTCACATTCTACACAGGCCGTCGGAACAGAGTTAGCGAAGCGGCCTGTACATACTTCGCCCATATTCCCTGCTACTTATTCTAATCCTCCTACTTCTTATCTCCGCGGTTTCTTACTTCTTTCCACCCGTCTTCTTTGCAATCCTCTCTATTTCGCGCAACCTACAAACACCCCACTGCGTTCGAAGAAAAAAAAGAAAAAAAAGAAAAGGAAAAAAGTAGAAACAGAGAAAAGTACAGAAAACAGAAAGGAGAAGAGGAAAGAAAACCATCCGAGCTATATGCAGCGACACACTAATTCTCATCTGTCTCTCCGCTTCCTTTCGCGTCTCTTGCTTCTGCCTATTTTTCTCCTTTATCGTTATTATCTCCGGTCGTAGCATAGCCCGTGATTTTTCCTGTCCTGTTCATTTTTCTTTCCAGCGAGCTTATTTTCTTATAGCCGGCTCGGTTCCTTCTTTACAATGCGGCATCTATCTCCATCTTTGTGGCCGCTTTTCTCATTGAAAGCCCCGACGATGCACTGGCCCAAGACTTCTTCATTCGCTGCAGGAAATTCTCTCCACTTTTTACCCCCTTTTCTCTTTTTATTTTCTGTTTTTCCTTTTTTTTTCAACTTGTCCGACCTCTTCTCTTTACGTTCGCTCGTCTCCTTGCCCTAACCTTTTATTTATATTACTTTCTCTGCCCGTTTCACTCGTCCTGTTTTTCCTTTTTACGCCCCGTTTCCATCTCTATCCCTTCCACCTCGCTCGAAATCTTCACGTCCTCGTATTCATACGCGAGCAGATTATTTGCGGCCAGATTTTCACCAGTTGGCATCGTACACGCGCGTTCAATGGCGGATTAAACGTCGGGATCTTTGCTCCGAGCGGGCAAAAGGCGAGGGTAAATGACTTCGGCCATTGTTTTACCCGGCTTAATCGCACTTCTGCGGTCTTTTATATTCAAATCAACCCCTTGTTACCGATGACAGCGCTGACACTTCGCGATAAAGAGGACGTGCATCATGGCGATGAGACGTGTTCCCTATACAACGGTTCCTGAAAATGTTTCAACGTTTACATGGAATGCTTTTACGCGTGTATCGTTTATGTTGTATTTTGAAATACCATCGATATCATAATGAGACACGACCGCCGTGAATACACTGATCTTTGAAAGCAACTCGAAGGTGTACGTAGAAGTTACAAGACGTTTACCGCAAACGTATACTTAGTTAAAAATTTGTATGGATAGCCATCTCGCCAATGGCTAAGAGAAGTTTGCTTTAAAAAATGTTGAACGCAACGCACGTAATAAAATTTCTTCTTTTTATCCAATTGGAGTAGAAAATTTTTGTCGTAATTATTTCATGTTTTTGTATGACACTGATTCGTTTTGAGCGCATCTGTTCATCTCACATTAAGCATATTTACGTTTTTATCAAGTGCTCTCTCATTAACATCGAATTAATTATTCTCGCTCTGGTTATTACCGCAAAACCTACATACACGATGCACGGATAATTCGGCAAAAAGTTGTTGATGGCCAAAATCGCCGAATAAATTGTCCCATAATTGCAGCGTACTTGAACACATTCGCTTCTATTAAAACGTGACAACTCTTTCCTCGCAGCTGCGTATCTTCTTCACGGAAATGTTCAAGACCCGCTAATTACAAATTCCAAAAACGTCGTCCGATTCTCTCTCAATTCACGTCGATCCAATATCTCTCGTCGACTACTCTCGTCTTCACGAATCGAACGTCTATCTCGCCTCACGGCGTGAGCTCGACGAACTTCACCCTCGGAGGCATTCCCTGGCGAGAACATTCACGGTTTATTCTTTCCTCGTCGACGAGCGATTCCGCGTCATTCCGGCCAGATTATTCTTAAATCTGTCGCTCAGCCATCCGTTCCTCCGCTTCTTCTCGTGCCATACCCTCGTATATTCTCTCTCGCGCCAGTTTTTCGCCCACCGTGCCACCCTACCTTTTGCCCTTATTGCCCATTCTACCCTTCCACGCTTTCACGGGCTATGCAGCGTCGCGAAATGCAGAGGGTGAAACGCGCTGATGGCCCAATGACGCAGCCCTCCATTGTTTACGAGGCAGCGAAATAATTTTATGGAACCTCGTGCTCGTTTTATTACGTTTTTATATATTTACTAGAACGTGTTGTATCGCGAACCCTTAATCAGACCGGATGAAAATGGATGCGAATTTGGAAGATGGAACCCTTCTCGTCCGCAGACTTTTATATGTTTTCATTAAAGGAGCTTGAGACGTGCTCTTTGAAGATTGCTGTTTCGTTTCTTTTTAGCATTAGGTCAATCCGTTTCAAGTCGTTCGTTTGGCAGGCAAAAAGGCAAATATAACTGTTTGCCTTTTTCTCTTTTTTTATCTCTTCCCGTAGTATGTTTTTTTGAAAATTAATATATGTACGTTCTTGATGTACGTTTTTAGAATGTACATGTTATAAGAGCGTTAATTTCATCCCAGAGAATACTTTAAGTAGTTTCTAGGAGAAAATAGCTGCAGGAAGGTGTTTCTCACGTGCCTTCGTTGTTCCCTCTGTTATTCACATCACAATTGTGTCAATGTCTCACGATCTAGCGATAATCATAATTATCAATTAATTCCTTATTCTGAAAGCCATTCAGGAACGACGCTTGCAAATGGAAATGCTTTCAAAAATAAGCCACGTCTGAAAATTTCAACGTTATCCGACTCGTACGGTTTACATACGCTTTACATATTCCCTGCATTTCGATCCTGGAAATTCCTATGCAACGCGTAATCATCGACTTACTCAAAATTTAAAGTAGACATTGCCCAAACAGGGGACGCAAATACGTTTCCGTGGCAAACGTTTCTGCCAGAAAATTGCAATGCACGCTCATTCCCTTGTAACCGTGCAACACCTAACGCCACGTCGTTCCCGTTTCTCTTGCACCACGGCAACACCATTCCCCTCGAAGCACTCCCTTCGGATTCAGCACACGACCAGCAATAATGCAGCCTCTGGGACAGAGTGCCTTGTCACCTTCGGACCTCGGCCACGTATCGAAGGAAACCACCGCTGCCATTCGCTGTTTACAGTTTCGAAGCACGCGTATCCTCTCTAGACGTTAGGCTATAGTCTTACCGAAGCAACAACAAGCAACTTTTTATTGGCTGTTATAGGAATATATCAGAACGATCAAATATATGGACTTTTGCCCAGGTGTTTTTTTGTTATCAAAAGCGAGGAAAAAACCTTGATAAACGCGCATCCAAATATTATTAATAGACTGCGGATGTTCGCGTGTTTATGGGAAATTTAAGAATACAAAGATGCATAGAACGCGTATGATATACAGAAAGATACGAAATGTCCAAAGTATAGCGTTCGTTGTAGTTATTAACAGACGAAAGAAATCTATATTTAAATTCTTTCTTTAGCCGTAAAAATATTAGTTTACATGAAAGTCGCGCAATCTAATTTTTAGTTTCTTAATTGTAAATCTGCAACAGTACAAGCGACTCTCTATCGTGAAAACAAATTTTCAAACCGCGAATATATTCAGCGCTGGTGATACTGAAGTGTATTAAAACATAATTTTCGAGATCGTGGACGATCAAAATTAATTCGTACTTTTAACTTGGAAGAAATAGCACGAGTAACTGTTGAAACATGGCATTCCAGGAAGCGATTAGGTAGCTGTGTCATCATGTGGAGAATGACCAGTTGTTGCTTCCTTACCATGCAATAGCTTCGAGCGATGCGCACAGCTATAACAACTATAATAATAACTGTACTAAACTATACTAATAACTATAATAACCCCGAAACTGATATTCGAATCCACGTTTATTAAGACAATTTCGATTACGTCGATGAGTTTCTTGCAACACTTTGCATCGTTCCAGTCTTCGCATGTTTTATTCGTCGTAACGCGAATCTGTTTAACCATAGTCTAACACGGAACGTAAAAAACATAAAGAACCCGCGTCGACAGAAAACAACGATGACTATGACAACGACGATGATGATCATCGGCGTTTTCACCTATGCAACAGTAAGTGGATAATACGTCACGTTAACGCGATAACGATAATTAAATGCCAATTCCGCGCACCGATGAATGGACACCAATCCCGTTCGCTCAGCGTAGAATGAATAATCGCTAATCGACTTGGACAATGCTAAATCACAGCATCCATTTCCTGCTGTCTAATTCGGTCCTGACGCGGACAGTACAGCGAAAAGAAAAAGGAACAATCGTTGCGCTCGCTCGAACCAGCCACGATTTCCCTCCATTAAAGCGTCGCTTCTATTGTGTACCGAGTCGGGTCCAGGAACGTACATGGTGTTACATAGAATGCAAGCCTCGTGTTTCAGAATTTTTTTTTCAAGTAGATTTGAGATACAAAGGTTTAGAACATTAGCGCTTTCGTTATGTTATGTTAGAGGTTTGTGCTAATGGGTCTATCAGAAAGTGAGAGGTTAAACGTTAGAAATTAGTTTGCCAAAGTGGAATAGTTTTCTTTCGTCGATGCCTATCGTAAGTTGTGCTAAGAATGAAATAAATTTTTCATAGGAATCAGCTCCTACGAGTGAGCCTCGGTTCCCTTTTATCTGCGTGTTTCGCGAAACGATCTTTGAAACGAGGATCTTTAATCTCCAAGAAGTAGAATAAAAAGACCTACTCCATCACCTAAATCTAGACTTATCTTAAATTACGTTTCCTATCAAATTCAACATCTCTGTAGATAGAGCATTTACTTAGAAGGACAGGCTAAATCTCTCTCTTAATGCGTTCACTACTTTTGCCAATACATCTTTCGCACTGTGCGCGTGTTACAATCATAATCGACAATAAATATTGATACAAAATATTCGTTTCAATATTTCACGCACCCGTGTGGCTTTACGTGTTCAACGCGATGTCGTACTCGATCTCATCGCTATTAATAACGATACGAACCGTACTGTTTCCGCGAGGAATTATTTCGCTACTCCCCATACCAGAAGATCATATAAACGTCATGAATGGACAATCAGATAAACCAGCCATAGGCGTCGACGTGTTAATCGTCAATGTCCATTTTTCCAAACTATCCATTACCGGCCATTACACACGCTTGTCCGTTCGCAGCGGGAGACAACAGTCTCTCCATTGTTTCTGCCGGTCGATTAGCGTCTCGGCGAATCGCAGATCTCGCGAACACCTGGTTTTAAACTGTACGAGGCGTACGTTAGAAGTTGTAGGAGCGCGGCGGCGCGTAACCGTGCGAGAAGCGGTCAAGACCGTTCGAGTGAAAGTGAAAATCGTTGAAAAATACGGGTACGCGTGATTGCGACATGGTAAAGAGGAAGCGGAAAACGACGATGGGAGCGTGAGCTAGCCGCGCGTGTACAGCGTACGTACACGCGCGCTATCGATTCGCTTCTCTTCCCGCGAAGATTTACGATTAAAAGCGCGCTTCACGCATGCCTCGCGCGTCAATTACGCCGGTTCACCGACGTGAGAGATCGTTGCGCAAAGAAACAGCGTAATAATTATGTAGCTCGTAAATCCCGAACCAGCCCCGCGAACGCGTCTGCGCGACCCTGTCGCTTGACCCTTGGCGACGAGCATCGATTTCCGTGATTTATTTAACGAGCGCTGCCCTTCTTTTATCGGTTCTCCATAAATTAACCCCTACCCTTGCTTAGCCCACGACTATTATTTAGGGAATTTTCTCGTCCGCCTGGTGCCTCTTGACGATTTTTGGAACGTTGACGTAGCAATGTTTTAGGGACGAACGAAACGGGGGTTAGGGTCCGAGACGATGATCGTGAGAGTGATTTAACGTGTTCACTGCTGGACGAATTTTATATCTTGTTTACGGAGCTGAATTGGTGTTTTTCTTTTTCTCTTTTTTTCAGTAAGATATACAGGGTGTACCAAGGTTTAGCAGTTAAATGTTGCTGATATATTGTATGGGTACAGTCAAAGGGGTATAACGCGTTTTATATAAATTGGACATTTAAATTACTTCCATTATTATGGAAGATGTCCTAAAATTATCATTTACATTTAACATTAACAATTCATTAGATTCTCTGTACATCGATGTCTGTTTTTCGTAGCGTGATAATATATATCTTGAATTATCTATGTTTTCTAAAATATAACAACTTTGTTTAAACACATTTGCGTGTAGAATATACTGTCTGAAATGTTATTGTTTGAACTAGAGGATCGATTTAATCACGTAGAGTAATCAGGTGGTATTGTAACTACGATCAACAGTACAAGTCAGTACTACTATCAAGTCTCTGGAAGATGAAGTTATTACACAATATAAAGTGACAGTTTCTGATATTAACACAAGCTACGTTGATTATCTTTGATGGTTTCAAAGGCTAAGGAAATATCATCCTACACTAACTTTCTAACAAGCTATTATTAAATGACGTTGTTTATAATAAAACAAACACATGGAAATATGAATAAAAAGTAGCACATGAAAAGAATGTTAATAAAAGAGAGTCTAATACCACCGGTGAATTGCGTTCTTCCATACGACAACAAAGACCTACAGATTTTAATCTCGCGAAGCTTGCGAAGATACTTACGGAAGTTTCTTTCTATTTATTCAGCGACGAACGAATCAGCAGACTAATGGAACTTAATAGAGACACGCTATATTGAGCGATATAAATTAATCTGGGAATTTTTTTTAATTAAAAAGAGCATAATGGCACGTACCTTATATATGAAAATAGATATTAATATCTAATGAAACAAGAAAATTCCATATCGTTAATAACGATTTTACGTTTTGCATACAATATATAGTAAAGTTAGTGGAACGATTGAATAAAATATCACTTATGTTTCCTATTCTAAAGTTAGAATCGAATGATCCTCTTGTAAGAAATAAATGACTCGAACTGAATGGTTTTTTGTCAATGTATTCTGCGTAACGTCGAATAACAAAGTCCGTGGAAAAGTACAGTTTTATATGTATATACAGTTGCTCCGAAAGCGTGAAGCGTCGCAACGTTAATAAATCACGCTCCCTTGAAATTTAAATGGCTTTTTTATTTACTCCCGGATCCTATTATAATTCGCCAGTTTGCGCGCCCTTAAATATGTATAACGTGCTAATCAGGGTTGCATTTACCGGATTAATTTTTCATCGTGTACACACGAATTGGCTGTTGCACGCCACGCAATGTAGTAGTACACTTATTTAAAAATGTTCATTTATACATGAAACTCGAGGGACGAATCTCTGCTAAAAAAAAAAAAAAAAAAATCGAACGTGTTGCTGATGAATCCGATTTTTCCAGGAATAAATAAATAGGTTAAAGTCCTTTTGCTTTTCGTACTTTATTCCGTGAGAAACGAATTTCTATATAAATCGAATATGCAAGCTGATGAATTCGCCTTTCCGCCGAACGAAATTAATGGTATAACTGAAGCAAATAGAGAAGGAATATTTTTTATTTCTAGATTTTGCACTTTACTCTGCGACAAACGAAATTCTATCAAAATTGAACACGCGCTTGATGAGTTCGGTTTTTCGTCGAACGAAAATCAAATTCGTCCAGAATGAAGTAAACGAACAATGAATATTTCTTTCTCCTACACTTTGCACGCTTTCTCTCTGAGAAACGAATTTCTATGAGAATTGTACGTACAGCCGATGAATTCAGATTTTCGTCGAACGAAATTAACAGCCAAAATGTAGACATTTTTTTCGGGCTTCGAACTTTATTCCGGGAAGCAGGGTTGCTTTTAAATAAAAACGCAGAATTATCGATTCCTTTCTTTTAGCATCTACGCTTTCTAAGAAGCGTGTCAAACGATAATTAAGTGGTTCGCGTGTCTAGCACTCCCGCGAGAAAAATCGAGGAATCACAAATGAACTTTGAAGACCTCCTTCGAGGCTTATGGCCGAGTTCCAGCTCGTGCAGAAATGTGGCAGATCACGAAATTTTAATAGCAATTTGATCAACGCGACCTGATTGTTTCTATTCCATAAGGGAAATTGAATGGATGTCCGATGGAACGATGTTCGTTATGCTAAACGTATTAGACTCGATCACGGATGCTCTAACATATTAAATACTATAAATAATTCCGGAGGGTATAACTTCTGTCGTTATATCTCGTAAATTATAGATATCGGAATGTAAATATTTCAGGATCGATACATTAGAATTGGAAATTACGCAGGATAAACGTGACAAAATCATTTTTATTGGTTTTATGACACAGTTGAGAGAAATAACCTGTTTAGTCTATAGAATGAACATTTAATTAATAACAAATATTTTAGAACTGCATAGATGGATAATTAATACTTTTAGATAGTAGAATGTAATAAAAACGCGAAAAAATTGATCGACAACGTACTGAACCAGACACTTTTATTACCGCTTTTGCATAAAACGCGAGAAACACGTAACGCGTGATATTTTTTCCTCACAACTCTCAACTACGTCCGACTTTTATAATATATTAAAATTATATTTATACTCCAGCTCGAAAATTTGTGGCCTATTAGAATTTAAGACGAAACATTGCCCTCTTTAGGTAAATAAATATTCTATTCGTAACGTTATTCTGCTACGACATTAAAGCATTAGTTAACTATATTTTAAAATGCAAGTTGCGATAGTCTTATTTCTCAGAAAAACATACGGGAAAGTTTCTTTTATCCAAAAAGCAAAGACTTAGTTATTTAGCCACCCCGATTCTCCATCGTTTACATTGAAACTAGTTACGCTCTCAAAAGATACACACGCGATTTCCTCGAGAATCGAGGTGTGTTCTCGATATCGTAGATCAGCGAGATTCCTTAAGGGCGGTACTCGAAGCCCAAGGCAAAATGAAAAACGGTTTGGTGTAAACGCAGCAAGTCACAGTGACGTCGTCGTTGTCGAGATCCCGGAGGGTTGCACGGCTCTCCAGTGGCGGAAAGTTTGGCAGGCCTAGCTTTTTATCCCTAGACCAGACGTAAAGGGGCGTACTTACACGCTCTATACCCCCCTTTTCCAAGTCTACTTCGGCTTGGCCCTTGCTTCTCAACCCTCTTCCCGTTTTCCATCTCTCTCTGCCACGTTTACCACCCCCAGAAGCCGATATAGATATATCCGGCCAGAGTTTCCTTTCGTCTCGTCGAGACATTAAAAATCCCTTGCTTTCGAAGCCTTCGAAAAGGGCGCGGTACCCATACACTTTCCCTCGATTCTGTTTCCCCTTCTTCTTTCGTTCGTTGGTACACCCCCTTCCATAAGTATTAGGACAATTATAGGAAATAAGATAAATTTGAAAAATCTTTCAGAAGTTACGCAAATAACTGGGATTATTGTTCACTTTGGAATCTTGTAATACGAGGATCCGTATACGAAGATTCCATGGGAGAAGAAATATAACAATACAACGTAATGACACGATAAGATCACTTTTCAGGACTTTCTAATTTTCGTACTGATGCTCATTCGGTAGACGAAAAAGAATTGTTTAACGTAAGAGGGTTGTAAGTGCCTACACGAAGAATTTTTTCAATTTAATTTTCTCGAAAACAAAAGTCGTTATTCTATATCGTCGATTTATTTTTTCATAGGGAATCCACCTATGCTCGTTGGTATTACTCGTCCTGAAAAAAACCCTGTATTGACTATTAATTTTTCATTTTCCTGTAATTCCTGCGAATATCCTTCGCAAATCTTTTTTGCCCATTCCAAGTGGCTTTCCCCTCGTCTCGTACGAATATATAATTTCTATCGTTTTCTCGGCGATCATTCTCGGATCAGTTGTAACGTTTTCCATGTAATCGCCGAGTATCTTAATATTTATGAACCGAAATGCACGTCTCGAGGAACGTTGCTACTTATCGAATAACCTCGACAAAAGTCGCGGCGAAATAGGCTGTCTTTCGCTCTTCTTGTCACCGCGAATGTCGTTCCTTTAACGAAGAGTTTTCCTAACGGGCGAAAGCTTTTCTCGCGTCAAGATGCCAGTACCAAGAGTAGTTCCTTTTCGTTCTACTGATGCGTGATTTACCGCCGCTCCAGGGGTTTACTGTTAGGAGAACCTCGACAATGAGCGCACCTGTCCTATGGGATGGCGTTTGTACTTTCGAATCTTGCTGCGTCTCACAGAACGTTTTTTCTTTCGGAGTTGCTCGTCTCTTTTGGGAGTCTTGTGGTAATTGGAAGGTGCATTGTCGAGAGGTGTTTTTTAGAGGGTAGAGGGTTCGTAAGATGATAGGATTGTGAAAGATCCTTCAAAAGTATGCGCATATTTGGTTATCTTCGATAAAATGTAATTTGACTATAAAGGTACCAGCGGATAAATCCAGGACGATTTTACTCTCTACTTGGGTTATCGTATAATATTTTAACACGATATTGATAAAATTTATTCGTGGAAGCTACTGAGCGCCATTATTGATCCGTAAGCGTCAAATTATTCATCATCCTCAGCTTGTTTGATTGTCAACTTGATAAAATAGAGATAAAGTAGGGCAGATTTGTTCAAATTAGCAGAGGGACTCTATCGTCGTTGATTCCAGCAGTAACGTTTAAAATTGATTAATACCGCATAACCACGCAAACTACGCAAAGAAACGTATTTAATTTTCATATATACTATTGGCAAAGTTGTAAAATAAAGATAGTAAAAAACACCTCCTGAACATTAGTTTACCGTCGATCCATGTATTTTAGTAAAATCCACGTATCGTAAACGCAAATCGATATTTGCACGACCGGTATCCTGAATACGAAACACGGGATGTATAAAATGTGTAGACAAATTACACCGTATTAAACGAAGTGTTAAGTGTCCTTATCTTTATATTTTCTTTCTCCTTCTCAATCTCTCTTGAAGCGAATTCAACGTTCTACTTCGGACGCTAACGCACTTTTCTCTCCAGTAGTACAAAAGTAGAGGATTAAAGCATTAAGAGATTCATTAAAACATCAAGAAAGATTCATGCACTCGACACTAAGCATCTCCTTTCAAAAGCAATTTACTGTCTCTTAGTAGGCGACGGGAAATTTAAGTCGGACAAGGATTTAGTGATAATTCCGGGAAACGGCTTGACGCCGAAAAAAATTCGCGCGCGTTAATTTAAATTTCCCAAATTACTACGCCCCAGGCGCAGATAGCAATTACACGAGTTTTTTTTTAAATGTAACGTCCGTAATGATCGCGTGCATTTATAATTGTCATAAATAAGAGAGGCACAGTCGTCGCATTGTTGCTGCACTAATACGTTAATTATGACGAGGAATAACACAGTTTCTTCCCTCTTGTTATATCTTATGATATAATATACTTTGGTCATGCTTTAAAAACAATCCTCGAATAGCATAATCCGCTGTCGAACAGTTTAAACAAAACGCAGAAACACGCTTATCTTTATTTGAAAATCAAAAGCTTGCAATTGTCAGTGAAAATAATACCTTTTGTCGAGTTGTTAATTCGTTCATCTGCGGTCAATTCGAAAATATATTCCCGCGAAATTAATATTTGGTAAAATGTTTCTAGGGAATTAAAATTTATTTTTCAAACAATTCCCGTATTCGTTCTCCGCAAATCTACGCAAGTTACATTTTCCACACGAGGAAACACATTTTTCAGCGGATTATTTCCAGTTATCCTTACAATTGATACTCACGCGTCGCGTTATATAATAAAAACCCCAGAACAAAAGAAAAGCAAGCGCGCAAGAGTTAAACATACCAACATTGAACTTCATAATTCCATACTGTAAATCATTTAACTTCCCGATCCGAAAGCAACTCGATTCCAAGCATTCCATCATACAAAAACACGATCGTATTTCAACAATTTCGGTTCACCACCTCGCAAGCAATTCCACGAAATTCTCTTCCCCCCCCCTCTCTCTCTCTCTCGACCAACATTTTCTTCAAACGATCACAAGACACAGTCTGAACCTACGTGCGCGAGAATTACAGGAAGTTTCAACGGTATTTCGTTTCCTGGCACGTCGAGGCGGCTTCGTGATCATAAGACTTCGTCACCAAAAGAGAGGGGAGGGAAAAAAGTGGAAAAATACGAAAGAGGATAAAAAGCGTGCGAAAAACAAGGACAAAAAAGAAAAGGACAAGCGTAAGCGAGGAACGAGACCTGGTTCCCGGAAAACAACGGGTACCGTTACGGGTTCCCATGGCTCGGGCGCCTTAGTCGAACGATGAACACGACGTATAAGCGAAACACAGCTTGTAATCGATATATCGTGGTCGATCGTTGTAGCCTGATAACGCAAAGCGCGGATCATCTTGCGAGCAACGCCTCGCATTCCTACGCTAATCGCGACACTGTTCCTTGGGACGTTGTTCGTGCACCTCGTGCAGTCGGTATTGTGTGTTCGAGGGCGAGCAGAAGTCGAGCATCGATGTTGAATAGCTCTCGAGATGGATCGTTGCGCCGGGTAACGATTTAACCCCTGTGGAAAATGACAAGCACCGAGCAGATGATCCTGAGAGATTCTGGTGTCTCTTCTTCTGTGAGGTTCTGCGAAGTTCGTGGTTTCCAAGTCATTCCTCATTGTTCGGTCGACCACGTGGGAACGCCGGGAATAATATCGCTCGATGATGTACCCCGGGAATCTCGAACATCGGTGATTGTTGTTCGTCTCTTTTTTTCCGGATCGCTTTCAGGCACAGCGTTCTCGTTGGGAAAGATCGACAAAGGATCGATCGAGAAAGTTGTGGGAAGATTTAGATGGCTTCACGCGGTTCTTTTTGCGAGGAAATTGCGCGAAGCATCTTTTTATATCGTTGAACAGCTCTTACGATATCTGTTAAAATGATTCGATTATGCAATTGAACCAATATTGTTTTCAGCAATATTGTTGCCGAAAATTTTCATGCCGTAAATTGGGACTATCAAGAGATTCTTTCGAAGAAATTTGATAACGAGACAAACGAAACTTTGCAAGTAAATTTTACGAATTACTAGTTGCCAAATTATCCTGTTTGTCGTAAAATTGTAAAATTACGAAGAAGACTTCTATAATTCACAGCAAATTGTTAATATTCGTATCGTCAATTGGTAAGTTATTGTGCAAAGAAGTTCTAAATGTTCGCTTTGGGTTTACGTTCTTTGTAATACTCTGCAGATCGATTAAATTATAACGAAAACTTCAGCTAAAAAGATCTAGTTGTAGATTTCTTGCGAAGCAAGTTCCTCGTATTTTTACCAGTGTCTAAGTATTTCGTAGCGCTAATTAATTAAGAATGTTGAACAGTATTTATACGGATACATATTTCTACCTACAGAGAGTAAAGAATTAAAAAGAAAAGATTAAAGCCAAAAGATAAAAATGTTAATCTGTAACGTGGAAAATAGCTACAATTTGTTTACGTTATTCGCGAAATATGCAGCGCTAGCAAAACTCGCGTCAGCGCTAAATGTAACGATTTAACCGGAGCGGAAGTTAAAGTTGCCGTTCTTCTGAAACAGCGTACTGCCGCTTGTGCGCCAAAGTTATAATTATCGCACCTAGTATAATGTGCGTTAAGTGAAAGGTTCCCCGGGTTCCTAATGTTACCGAGCTTGACACTTCTGACGCGAAGAGTAAGAAGTTATCTTTGCAAAACAGCAGCGATTCGAACGCAGTTGAAACTAACGTCTCCGGTTAAATCTAACAAATAAGAGAGAAGAAAGAATTCGGTTCGCTCCTAAAATATCAGTGACAGATAATCGACGACGAATTTATGTACGGTGAAACCTTTTGTCACTCTTCCACGAATGGCTTTGCAAAAGCACCACTTCGACTCTTCTTAACTGTACCCTTTTCAACGACCATTTCAAACTCTAGCTCTTCCTTATTGTAATCGATTTCTCAGCTCGGCGAAAGAAACTCGGACCTAACAAACAGCAATCCCCGAAGAGGTTTGGGGCGTGTCGAGAATTCAGTATTTCGATTCTAGGGATTCTAGTTACATGTTTAGTTTAGCAGTGATTTTTATGATATTCGTGGCTGTTGATAATAACCGCGATGAAAGAACCTTGAAGAATTGTAAATCCTCTTTATACGTACTCGTTTAAACGAATAAATTCTTTCGAATAGACTGATAGAATAGCTGTAATATCCTGGAATTTCAATTGCACCGAATTCGCAACTAAAGATAAAGTAAGATCGTAAGCAAACCTTTCCTATCTATCGATTTACGAGTGTTCGTTACAACTATGTTTTCCTCTGACAATTTCTCACTTCAGAAGACGAACGTTTTCTGCGCGCCAAGCATAATCGAGATTCCAAGAGATCTCTACGTTTCTTTATCTACAAAAAATCCTATACTAATCCCAGAACCTCCACGAAGCCGAGGAAATAGTAGGCGCCAGATGATCAAACAATTCCCACGAAGGCAACAAATTACCCGATAATTCATGATTCACTCCGCTCGAAGTCAACGTGGTCCTCCAACGGATATCGATCAATCAGCCCATCGTATTTATAGATACCGATCCACGGCCAACGATTTATCTTGCACCGTGTCATAACGTACCTTTCTAACACTCTGCCACAGTGTTCATGCGGATGATTTCACTGGCTATAGTCTCTCTCTCTTCCTCTGTATCTCGTTCTATCCGTTTCTCTCTTTAGAGTTACGCTCGTGAGAAATCCGTGGCGAGATAAGGAAGCGTAGACAGGACTCCTTCGAGCTGTTACCCGGTATTGTTCGCCGCTGACAAAGCTTCTTCTATCAAGAGGTATTAACGCAATTAACTGATGTATCCTATACAGTACTGCTCTTCGGAGGCGGCCGTAAAACGTTCAGGCAAATGACGGTCGAGAGGGACAGCAGGCTGAAGATACGCTCTCTGAACGATATCGTAATTAGTATACAAAAGCGACCTGCCGCGTAATTAACTGGCCGACCAGCCAGCGTGAATCTTTGGGCTCGATCTATTTGTCCCTTTGGATAGCTAGAATTTTGTTGCCATTCTATGACGGTTCATTTCATCGAGGGGCAAATTGAGAAGGACCTTTGACACTGGCGTCTATATGGAATGCTAAAGAGCTGCTCCTCCTCTATGGCGTTAAAGGCTCGACTCGCCTCGTCGGCTAATCCTATAAATGCTGTTATTATGTAATAACGTGCTGGATAGGTTTCATACGTGGTATACAGACGTTTTGAGAGGATCGTTTCTTGAATAAGGTAAATGCGAATGACCAGTTCATTCGAACAATAATTCAAGGTGCGAGAGTCGTTATCGTCCTTGATCCTTTTTCACCAAATAACGCTTCTTTCTGTCATGTTTGTATTAAAGTCGTTGTATTACCGTGAATTTACTAGTATGTCGGATTATTTCCTACTGGACCTTGGTCGATGTTACCAATTATCATAATGAATGGCGATTAGACTACGCATACCGAGTCGAATTAGTCGTATACTCGTCCTTAACCCGATTACGTTAACCGCCAACTCGATTTAAAAAATTCAGAATGTTTATCGATATAAGGAGGACATAAAGCATAGGTCACGGCGATGCATACAAATTGAGGTTTACAGCACTAAAGAGACCACTCTAATATTTGTAATGGAAAGAAAGATTTGGGTTTCATATCCAAACGTGCAAAAGTTTATCGCTACGAATATCAACCGAATTTATGTCACGTTTTAAAAAGCGATTCGATTTGGAGTTAGTTTCTGTTGGTTTGCTCGAATTAGTTAAACTGCTTTTTATACTTTGTTTATTGCAAAAGTTCCTCCAATTACCAACGCGTATATGTATATAACGCTTTAGCAATTAATAAACTTTCCTATTAGGATTCACTCTGGCTACTCACTTTTGCTAAAATGATCAATGGTATGAAAAGTTTTGATGCTAATTCGATAATTGAGCAATGTGCAGCTTCTCTCTACAGAGGCTGGTTGATTCTCGAAAATCCAGAGGACAATCTAGCGTATCGAAATCATGCGTCGAACGACAAATTAAATAATAATGCCTGGGAAACATCATTATTGCGTTGCCACGGAAATCCCGTTAATGTCAACCGTAAACACAATGACAAATTAAATAGAAATTTCGCGGCCGCGATCGTTGCGTTAGCGGCGCAGACCCGGCGGTGTTATTAATGCCGGAACGACAACTCGTTTCTGGACGGTGAAAAACAAAGGGTCAGGAAAAAATGGTAACGCGAGGATGATTTTTGCCTGACCTGGTCTGTCATCCAGACTGCGTTTGATTTTTTTCGACGGGGATTTTTTAATATCGGCCTATAGCCGATTTCTGGCGCGCTGATAGATAAACGAACGCACGAGTTTCTGGCCGTTATCGATTCGAATCTGTCCAGCCGATGAAAAATACTCCGTCGAACGTAGTTAAATGCGAATACACTTTTCATAGTATCGAGATGCGAACGATTGAATTAAGAAATCAACGTTACTCTGAATAAAATCGTTCGACTCGCGGTAGAATGTGAAAGGTCGGCAAAATGTTAAGAAATCGAAATTGCTTATTAGAAAATCGATTCACGTTCGAAAGCGGCGTCGAATTTCCAAAACTCGGGTAATACGGTGAGTCGATGACGTACCTTCCGTCCGCGAGCCGACAGGAAAATTTCTTCGCGCGCAAGAAACTTGACAGGAATTAGATTAGAAATTCTGGAGAAAAGTGTCCGGGTGATTCTTGTCGACTCGTGTCCGCCCTTCAACAAGAATCACCGTGAGAAATTGCGAGGTCCGCGATGACTCCGGACGAACGTGAGGTGTGTCGCGAAGAACGAAACGAAAGAAAAGTAGAAGAAAGAAGAAAAACGAGGTGAAGTAGTCGTGAAAGGACAGAGGAGAGGAATCGTCCGCCGCGCCTTTGGAAATTGTTTTGCAGTTCCCGACTAACGAATTATGATCACGTCTTAGCACTTTTCCGATACGACAGACTGTGAAACTCATAGCAACGTAGGTCGAGATTTTAAGAATTTGAATCTAGCCGTATTTCAACTTTCAAAAGTGTCATCCCTTTAATTTCGTAATTAATTGAGTTATAAGTTTATATATAGTCGCGATAAGTCCTCGTGAGATGAAAAAATATGACAAATTTTTTATAACAACAAAGGCAGTATACTATTTTATGAACACTAATAATCTACCGATTTATACCATGATTCTTGGGGTTGGAAAAATTCTTACTGGAAACGTATACAATCATGTATAATATATAGCAATCATTTGGTTCACTAGTACACCAATGATATCTTTTTTAAGATGTTAAGTAGACAAATTTTGTCTTTTTTTTTTTAATACAGTAGTTTCGTGTTTTTGAATTGAAGCAGATTATTTGTCGTTTTTCTGTCAAAAAAAGGCTTTTCAAAGAGGATATGATATTACCGTTAATTACCGAAACCGATTACCATATTACCGGTCGAATTGGTTCGACGGTTTTTACGCTCGTTAGGTTCAAATTTATGGCGAAACGTACCAGACGTCGGCTAATTTATCAACGTAATCGAAGCTGAAAATAATAACATTGATGATCATCAGGTCTTATTAAACATTGACGAGCGTGGACGCTGCGATACTTTCATCTTGTATTCCGTATAATTCGTTGTCGCTCGAAATCCATGGATTCGTGGACGCATGCCATTTTATATTTATGAAGCATACTGTAATATTCCGAATGAATTTCGATGAAACGAAAGTCAGAAAAATGCGAAGTTCATTATTCAAAGATACAAGGTTCGTTATTCAAAAATGCAAGATTCTCATGAATAAAATTTGACAATAGTAATATCGAACTCGCCGCGAGCTGAAACTCGATTGTTTATTCATTTTAAAATCGATTAGAATCGATTAACAGGTTAATTCGCGTAAAAAAATATCGCAATCTAAAGCACTAAATTTTTAACAATTACGAATACGATTAATATAAATTTACTCTATCATCGATTTTTTACTCCATCATCGTTTATCCAATTGTTTTATTATTTTCCATGTACTGTAAACTGTTCGGCATCTATGCTCTTTTCGTAGTGGATATATATTGCAGTCTGTCACGGAACGTTGTTCATATTTATTTTCATCTAATATACGTGCCAATAAAAATTGTATTACGTATGAGATGACCTATCAAAAAATAACTGTCGCATTAAATAGAACATGTTCAACCATCTATCCACGATTCTTAAAATAGACCCAGCCACGAGACCAAATAAACAATCGTCCACAAACGATACTACACACCATTGCTCCTGACAATTCATACATTTCCTCCTGACGCCATTTCATTCCCGCAACCCGAACAAACGACAACGAGCAGAGAATTTTTGCGAACACCTCGACCGGTCGATTTTCCTATTTACTCCAATCGCGGGACCTCTCTTTCAACTCGGTGATTTATTTCCAGGACCCTTTTAAATCGTTCAACAGATTAACTTAAAAGCTTCTTTATAGCGCGACTGTTGTATCGTACTAGCTTTTGTACTCACGATTTCCGTGACTGTAGCACGACACGCTGCCAGCGAAAACGAGATTTCGTCCCTGACACTCTAAGCTCTGACTTCCCAACTCGAGAATCGCGGACGACTTGAACATGTCAGCGATATCATTCGGTTATGTTTCTACGGTTAGTTTTAGTTGTGGATTTTTGGTATTTGTTTAGCTTAATATAGCTACATCGACGTGTCACGTATAATAAAAGTATGCTGCTACATTTACATGTTTACACATCGGGCTGACAGATTATTTGATCATTATAAGAATTGCCTAGTATCGTTGCCTTAAATATATTATACGATAATTAAACATTACGCTAGAATTATATTTCGAAATGTCCATTTTTAACGTGCTCTCTTTGCCTTATTAAAAATTCTGTTTCATATAGGGGCGAATCGTAGATTATTTATCGATTATGAAAGGGACTTGTAACTCGGAGAAGGTTGTAAAACAACTGCTCTAAATTCACGAAACTTTTCAATATGTTTCACGATAGTTCTTCGGTAAAGGACACAACACGAAGGGAAAAGAGCAAGAAATTTAACCACATATTAAGGACACGAGGGGTTCTCGGGGAGTTCCCATACAAATTGGCGCGTGCTAGTTCCCAAGGACCATTTGAGTGGGACCGTTGAAAGAGCTTACCACCGCTTCTGTTGCGTGAGTTTCACGGGAGGCAAACTACTGAATTATGACGCACTACCCCGAGGGACTCTTCCCCTTCGTTCAAGAAGTCTAGACATTTTGATTTTATAACGGGACCGCCTGTGTTTCGGATATTTAACCCGTTCGAGTGCCGGTCCACCCTCTCTCGACGAAGAGTTTGCCTTGCGAGGCCGGTCTCGTACGAGAGGTTTGCTTTTTACTCGAAACATCGTCGCTCGTGCTGCTTTTTGCGTGTTCCACGCAATTTCTACCCCTTACACGACCTTCAAACGAGGTTCTCGCCACGGATTTCTGATATCTAGTGACTTTGAAGAGGGCATCGTTGTTTGTTAATGAGGTACTACGAGGATTTAGAATACGTAATCCTTATTGTGTTACAGGTAACCCTCTTTAACACGAATATCCGTATCATGTTGTGTTATATCGAGGGTGGGTTATTTGAGAGCGAAATATTATTGGTTGATGAAATATACAGATACGAATACATAAATTGATATTTTGTTTCAAAAATGGGGGAAACAACTCGTGTTGTGCAGATTTTTAACAATTTTAAAGGTAAACCGACAGATAAAATTTCTATTCCATCATTTTCATAACGATTCAATTAAAAATAATAATAAGAGTAAAATGATATACGATGATAGTAAAAATTCATACAAATTCGCCAGTTCACTAGTTTTCACCTTGTACTATCGTACAAAAATCTTCTAACTTTCTGTCGTATTAGTAGATACACGTATTAATAACGCATTTCGTATCTTATCACTTTGAAACAACTTTATTCTAACCACGCGAGATGCAGATAATGCAAGCCGATGCCTTTATTACTATACAAAGCGTAGTCCCTACATTATAATATTGCAACTATTTCTCGATTGTTTATTTATGTTCCCGGTTTCTCTTAATCTGTTTGGTCTGTCTATTTCGTCTTCATTCTTGGTATATTTATTCGCGTTCGCAATTTCTTTATTTCAGTTTACACTCTATTTACTTATATTTCCAATCTGAGCAACAAATTTGTCGTAACATACAACACGCTAGTAAACCCATTAAACGGTACATGTTAACGATTTTCATCCTATATGAGCAAAATTTCAATAATATCCGATAAATCTGACACTATTATTCTGCCTAAACATATTACGCATAATACATTACATGACTTTATATTAAAAAGTTTGAGAAATGAATGGAATGTAATATTTGTCGCGGGTTGACAGTCTCATCCGGTGATAAATAAGAGAACAGACATACAGGCTGGGAGGTTCCATTGTCGAAAAGAAAATTCTTCTAGCTTTCATGAATAATGGCTTAATGTCAGGTTCAGGAAGAACCGTGATTCGTATGAGAAAGAGATTGCACGAACAAGTGTTTCTAAATCGACTGTTAACATAATGCGCCATCATTTCGCGTATTTGTCGGCAACTACAGCGTCTGAGTTTTACAATTGAGGATGTAGCTCGTGCTCGTGATGGTACGACTCTTCTTTCATAGCAATCGCGCCGTTGACTTTTATTCTAGATACGAGACTAGACCAAAGTACCAAGTAAAATGCCGTTATTTCCCTCTAAAATCTCTAATCTGTACATCCTGCGATGCTTTCTTCGGTGACAATATTAAAATACTAAATTGTTCCATGGCCTTCCAATACACAAATCTATGCGTAAACGTAATATTTATTATTCTCATAACGCACGTAGAATACTTATCATTTTTGCACAGATGCCGGAATAAATCGGTCATTTATTCACTTGCGAGAAAAGTTAGGATAGCGTAAACAATTATTAAGAAATTGTTAGAACTTTTAAACATTTGTTCTAAATATTCGAAGAAATAGAAAAGAGAAAAGAACTTTGATCAGGCAGAAAAGCAGAGAGGCGGCGAAACTATTCCGCGGAGTGACAAGATTTGATTCGATGGAGATTGTCTTAATAAATATCGGCAATAAACTCTCAAACGACGCGAGAAATACCGAATGTCCAATTCACTTTGATACGCGTAAATATACCACGTCCACGTTTTAATACCAATTCTAAATCAAGATAAAACGTATCGGAAACGAAAAGTGGACACAGTTCGTTATAAAGCTATAAACAGACAATATTCGAATTGAAGTATATAATCCCGAGCGTGTTAACGTCCATCGACGACGCGTTTATGGAACCTGTCTGCCGTTTTATTATCCGCGCGAGGACATCGAATTACATTAAGACAGACGCAAAAAAAGAAACAGCGTTTGTGACGTTTCGTAAAATTTCGCGGCGCAGTCTGATTTGCAACGAGTCTGGACGCTCTACGCGCCGAAAGGGTGCCCCTACTCCATCTACTTTTTCTTTTCATTTTCTTCTTCATCCGCCGTCCTACCCCCGTCTGCCAATTTTTTTTTCCTTCTCCTCTTTTTTCTTTTTTTTCTTTTGTAAGTACCATTCATCGAGCGAGCTCTAATTGAAGCGAATTCGCCCTGCGAGAGAGAGAATATCGGGAAAAATTTTTTTCGTTTCGCCGGCCGACAGTGATCTCCACGTGCCGTATGATCGATATCCTGTGGAAGTGTCTGATGCTGTGATTGGACGTAAAAAAAAGGATGAAAAAAACAAGAACAAAGGAAGTTTGGTGGTGAAGAGAGAGAGAGAGAGAGAGAGAGAGAGAGAGAGTGAGAGTGAGAGAGATTCAAAGAGGGATGAGATGGAAACGGAAGAGAGACAGACTGAAGGCAGGGAGAGACTATCGCAGAACGACGAATTAAATGACGTTTTCGTATTCAGTCGCGGGGACAGCCAGCACCCCGGAGATGAAAGGGATTCCACCCTGTTTCTCGCACCCTGTCTCTACTTCCTCTTTCTTCGTTCGCCTTCGACCACATACCCGTTAAGTCGAGTTCCTCTCTTTGTTCGTCGTTTCGCTTCTGTCTGCTCGTTTATCCTTCAACTGGCTGATCTATGTTACAGTTTACAGGGGATTTTGTCATTTAATCGTGGCTCCGAGAAGAGACACGCGCTTTGGAACCAAGCCACCAGCGATATACCTATGAAATATTACACACGCCCCTCTTTTGCCAGTTTTCAAACTTCCACGATCCTTTCAAACCGCTTACAACCAAGTTACCGTGTTTTCTTCGTCGCCGTTTATCTCCGCGTTTTTCCTTTATTGTTTCGCTCGACGGTTAGTTCGGCCAAAGTTTGATTTTATTCGTCTACGATGGTAAAAGGCCTGGGAACAGGGTGGTACGGATTCGATTTTCGTTCCATAGAAACGCTCTCGCGTAACGTCCAGGCCGTAAAGTGTATTTTTGAACAGGCTGCAACGCGAAAGCCGATTTTTTAACGCCACCAAATTTCAACGCGCCGCGCGCGCAACTGCTCGGTACCTCATGAATGGAACGCCGAGGATAGCTTAACGCTCGATATTCGCCCCGTTTTTCCGGTTCTTTATGACGTCTTATCGATCGTTTACGGGTACCAATGCAAGTCGATTTGCCGGTTTGATAGCTCTGCGATCGAGCTCGCTCGCTTTCAGCGTTTTCCACGGTCGAACTACGACGTCGTGGTTGTTTATAGAACGTAGGCTTCACCTGTTAAGAGCCAAGCGTAGAGGTTACTTGAACGCAGTATTACTGGAAAATCTAAAATGATTTACGTATTGTTTCGTCAAGCAGGTTTTACAAAATCAGAAAGACGAATAACGTTATTAGGATTTCAGCGATATTTCTTACTGCGCTATAAATATTTTAACGTATTCACGACTACGTATGATTGTAATTATCGTCAAGAAACAAAGCTCCATAATGTAAATTATGAAAAAAGGAAAAAAAAACACACATGCAAAATGCAAATGAAACGCGTTTACGCAATAAGTTATACGTATCGCGCAACGAAACGTTCACGTACTATTGTCTTTGAAAAAAGCTACTAAAACAATACCGAAGCATAAGAAAGAAGCATTCTATATATTGTCTCGCCAAGATAGCATCGTGAACGATGCCAGTGTTGAGTAAATCGGATCGAAGTTCTTAATCCCGTGGATTATCGGAGTCTTGATTCCCCTCGGGCTAACCCTATTAGTAACTCTTTTATGGGATTCTGTTGCGGAAACTTAGTTATAATATTATAGTAAAATGCTAAGTAGGTATAATAATGCAAAGTCCGTTATCAACATTACGTTTGATGTACTAATATTTAATCTATCCGAAATATTCAACCCAAAATATCATTATGTCAGTTGGCACGCGTATTCACAAGCTTCGCTGAAGCATATTCAGTTTCTTAACCGTGTTTCGTTACAGCGTTAATGAAACTTCAAAGAGTTTTACATAATAGACACAAAAATGGACGTAAAAGTTTTCTACGACAGGTATTCGAACACCTTGGTGACAATACACTGAACATAATAGAATAAATAAACTGTCGAAAACGCTACGTACAAACCGGTATAATAAGTGTAACTAACAATAAGACCTTTGAACGCGGTTGTATATACATAAAACTGCTCACCGAATAACGAATATTGCAGGATATATGAAACCGGCTTGGTACGTATTGAAACGGGTCTGGCGGCCCGTTTAATACCAGCACGAAATTAAAATACAAAATTCGACCGCGATGGAACACAATTTCCCCCGGTACGTGTACGTATCGTATTATGAATCAGCCGTGGCTGTGCGGATGTGTCCCGATATTCATCTGTTTGTCTATCCGTGCAAATTTTGCGCCCGGTCGCTCTTCCCATTTTCTCTGAACAAGCTCGGCGCGGGACTCGCCGCGCAAATAAACTACGGTCTGATAAATTAGAACCGCCCTTTCTCTCTCTATCTCTGTCTGTCTGTCTGTCTCTCTCTATCTCTGTCTGTCTGTCTGTCTGTCTGTCTCTCTCTCTCTCTATGTGTGTTTCGCGTATTGGGACAAGTACACGCGCGTGTATATACAGTCTCTTTCGTCGTTTCACGCGTGTGTCACAGCCATCGAATTGATTCGGGAACGGCGCGTGCGACCGCCGCGAATTAACGTAATGGACAGTAGCGGGGCAGACTTTCAAAGCGGCCCTCGAAAATCCTGCCTGTCGCTCGATTTCTCTGTAAACAACGATTAAAAACGTCCACAGACGAGCTACGACCCGTTTTCAAGCTTGTCTGCAATTCAGCTCCGATTCTAGGACTAATTTCGAATGCGCGTGGCGACGAGAGTGGACACTTTTATTTGTCGTTATATACACTATTAGGCAAATTTTCGCTTTGCTCATAGTTGGAGTTCAAATGGTTCAAGGCCTTTCTTTTCTCGGAAAGAAATGGGATTTCATTTGGAATTGTTAATTTATTTCGCGTTTATAATTCGCGTTACGAGCGCGATGATCTGAAAATTACTTGTACCTTGTAGTTTTGTAATCAATTAAAATTTTTTACCGAGAGATTGAACTTTTTGTTTCTCGGGAGCTAAAGTATAGTTAAGATGCTAGAAATATTTTCTTTCTGTTTAATTTTGAAGAGACAGTGTAGCTCGAGCGAAGGGGAATGAATCTCGAATAGAAGCGTTTTGTCTTATAAATGCGTAATAATATGTATTTTAGTTCCGGTGAACTGGTATTCTAGTTCTTTACTTCTTTGCATTTCATCCTTGTTCATTTCTGCATATTCAGACTTGATATATATGTATATAAGTATCTACCGTGCAAACGTCAAGATATTTATAAACGCTGCTTGCCGATGATAATTTAATAGAAATTGCATCGATTCCGAGCAATACTCTGAAAGCTAATGGCAAAGTTATTTCTATATTTAAAAGATTATTATTTGATTTTGTAATTAATAAAAGTGTTAATCTTCAAATAGGACTTGCAGAATGTTTCATGCATTTTAGACAGTAGTACGCATTGACGTAAGTCACACATTCCACAGATATTCGTAAGAAGACTGGATCTTAATAGCATAAAATGGGAATAAAAAGTAGATTCGGTATTTTTTACCGTAAAAATGATAACGAAAGCCGATAGATGAGTTACGTTTTCAAAATTTACATTTGCACGTAAATTTGTAGAAATCCTAATCGCAAGCACTAATAGAAGTTTAATTCGTATGTCATATGTTGAGAATGTGTTGGAAGGGTGGTTTGTTACTTGGGGAGGGAAAGGGTAAAATAATTGAGTTTTTGAATTGGAGTCTGGATATTTTTATACGCTGCAATTGGCGTAGTAATTAAGTTACCTAACCCAAGAGCTCGGCGAATTTACCTTCTTCCAAGCTTTTTAATTGGAACGATTGTCAATTATAAATCATAGATAAAATAATCAAAAAATAGAGAAGTACCTCTTTTATATCGAGGTTTTTCAATTTCAGATAAATTAGAGAATTAATCGTACCAAATATTTATCACGCGTGTGTGTTAAAGATTAATCACAAACAGGTAGTCTTTTCCTTCGTAACATTATTTTCCACTCTTTTTTCCCCTCACAAAACATTATGGAAGTAATCGAAGAAAAAATGTAAATATAATTTGTCACTTCTACATATATTTTCAAATTTCATATTTTTCAAACAATGAAATTTCAAAAGTTCCACGGTAACTCTTAAAACACATTCGTGAGTTACGTGTTACACATAAAGAAAGATATATCAAACCAATTAATTATTGTTTTCCGCAATATATTTTGAAAACGAAACTTTACAGAGGAAACAACGGACAGTATTCTCAGACTCGGCAGCGATATTAAATCTGCGTGTACATAATGAAAGCAATTCGAAACGGCAATCTCGTTGTTAAAAGCACACGTGATATTTGATCATTCGTTGGTTGACCGTGTAAAGTGTTTGAGCGATATTAATCTCGACGTTGCGTTTAATTGGAAATTGTTTATTCCATAATTTCCAGATTCTCCCTTTAAAAAAAAAGATGCTGAAATTGATTTCCTACGTACATACGTACGATCCTTTCATTTCTAAATATAAATTTCCATGATTCTGAACAATTTTAATTTCCACCGTTGCTCTTTGTGTTAGTGTTTTTAATATGGCGAAAAAATAAAGCTTGTGAAAACGTTCTGTTTATCGTGGTAAATAAAAATCCGAGTATAACCAGAGGAAAACGATAACCGTGGAAGAAAAATCTACCGAAGAAGCCTGAAACGCGAGATCCAAAGTAAAATACGTACCGCGATCGTCGAGCAGACTTCCGTGGAAATCATTTCCGGAATGTTGGCGGATTTCACGACGATACGACGAGCCAACGTTTAAACATACTGCAACTCTTCGACGATCGTTCGACTGTACCACAAACATCAGTTAAAACGTTTCACTGTAAGCGAGTTTTGTTTTTCTCGGTATGGACGAACCGCTTCTTTCGGTATGATAACAGGTTCTATCGACGAGGAGAGCTTCCTTTTGCAATCGGAGACGCGACACATCCAGGGAAACCGAATGCAGTGCCATCATCGAAGAAACGACGCAGTAACGTTCCACGCCGTCTTCGTATTCTTCGAAAATTTCCCGCGATGGGTACGAAAATTCTATCAAGTATTTGCAGAAGCGATAAAATTTATCTTTGATCGATTTCACGTTCCTCGATAGCTTGTTTCCAGTTTTGATTTCGTTTTATACTTTTTTGCACAGCTGGCCATAAGTATTTCTTCAATCGTTATTTATTATCTTATTATTCATTTACCTTCGATTATTTCCATCTTTCCACTTTTCAAATATTCCAATTATCGTATATTTTTATTTAACCGCCGTACAAGCGTAAGAAAATCCCATTTCGTTGATCCTTGGCGCGAGAGTTACGCTCCAAGCTGTCCAATCACCGTAACGCTAAAATTTCCCTGCGAATACCATTACGCAGATGATTATTTTTCACCGACCGAGCCGGAAGATAAAGAACCGGAAGAAATGAAAACCAGTAAACATCCCGTCGCTTTGACCACGAAACCGCTAGAGCCAGACAAACAGACTCGTGGAACCAGGTCGCTCGCCTCGATCCAAAAAAGCCATTCTGGAAAAAAGGCCGAAATGAAACTCCGTGCTTTACCCAGCCGACAACGTAAAGAAACAACGAATCGAATCAAACCAAAAACCAACTAATCGGAAAGACCAGCGTCTGAATGAAAGAAACGAAAAAGAACGAAGAAAGAGAGAGGATTCAATCTTCCCTCGGCTCTGAAAAATTGCATTCCAATCAACCGCAATCGACGAATCTATTTTCCCGTGAATGTCTGACGAACATACGAGCGCCTCTGGGCGCTGGATATCGAAAAGCCACAGGGATTACCTTTCGTTCGCGGCGGTGTCGACGCCGAGCTAAATAGTTCCCCGGTAAGTGCTTTTCGAGACTCTGTAATACGACTCGTTAATCGTGTCAGACGCCGATTTGTCGTTCCTCCGCGCCGCCGCGTACACGGCACGTACAAAACGGACGCGATTACGCGTGCACGGAGACCCTGGTCAGATTTATCGGTCGGACGCAGCTCGCACGAGAAACGATCCGGCGAACCGACGCCTCTGGCGTGTTTACTTCCACAGACTTGTGCCTTCTAGCCGAGAAGAGCCGGCTACCTTGCACACCTCTGGAAAAATGCCTCGTTTCAACCGGCCGATTTATATCGCTGTCGCGATGTCGAGTGGGTAGTTTGCCTCCAATCGAGACGGCAAGCTGCCTTTCTCCGAACTTTACCTCTGCCGAGGAGCTTTTGCATCTTTAAGTTGCTACGGCTAAGGTCAGAATTATCAAATCGGTAGAACGATGCATCGGACATTTCTTTCTTTCGTTCATTGTTCATAGACGCGTCAACTGGTTAACGCGTACGAAAGAATAAAATAAAAATGTTACGGTTACGCGTTACTATAGTAATTGGGAATAATAATTGTTTTAGATCACTTGGCGGTTTAGCAACAATTTTAGGATTTTTTTTTTTTTTTTTGTTGATTTATGATCTTTGAAAATGTCCTTTGCAGTGAGTTTTACCGTGGCTAGAAATGGTATTGTTATTTAAGTATATTGGTATTAGCTCTTCTCGTAAAATTCTGCAAGTGTTTGTAGAAAATACAACTATTTATTTTTTATTTCTTCGTAAAGCGTAACTTTCGAGGACTGAAAGCGATATTAGTACGACTGAGTTGATACGTATCTGTTACGAAACAGAAATTTCGGTTCCTAGATCCGATCTTCACACTAATTTTGCGATAATTGAAATCCCATATTTCGCTAGAAGTATTATTAGAAAGTATTGTATCCTTTCTCTTTGTTACATAACTGCTTGACGATAATGAATTACGATACGCTGAAACGTTAAAAACTCGAGCGCTACATTGTACAAAAAATCGTGTATTCTGTAAATCTGTCTTATGCCAATGCTTTCGTTCATTATCGTATATACGTCACTTTATCACATTAAATATAAGCGTACAAATAATACTCGATGGTAAAAGCGATAATTCGTTCGAAAAAGCGGTTTTATATTAAAATAGTGATAATGTGCAACATATTCTCATTTAAAAATCCTTGCTCGTTACATTTCTAAACAGCCCACTGTGTCCTCGCAAAACACGCAGGCAAGACCTGTCGTCGATCTCCTCATAAAAAATCACGGCCTTGTTTAATTCCATCGAATCTCAAGGGTAATTCAGTCGAAAAAAAGATGATTCTAATCGAGAACCGGTGACCCGAACGTTGCGGATCCCACGGGGGCGGAAGAGCCGGGGAATCAATAGGCCGCCACGGATCCCGAGGTTAATTAAATTTCATTCAGATTTTTCGAATTATCCAGTCGCAGCGCGGCACCGGCTGACACGATTTCCACGGTGGCCTGGCCAGGCCGTGCCATTACCGAAACACAACATGCGTCACCGTGGAATTCGTTATACCGTGCACGTCCTCGGCCGCGATATCCGTGCGCCGCAGCCCGTTTTTAATTGCGTTACGGCCACAAAGTGTTTTTCACGCGGTACCCGCTCCGCGAGAAATTCAATGACCCGGGCAAGTTTCGCGAACACGTGCCTCTTTCCTCGTTTTCAGCCGTTTTTTTCTTCGTCTACGTTTGCCTTTTCGAACGAACGGGTTGGAACCAAAGTCGGTGAAAATTTTATTTGCGTAGCAGATAATGAATAAAAATAAGGAACACAGTTCTATTCGCTACTAACGAATAAGCATCCAATTGAATAAGAAGTTACTCGAGCAAGAAATTATTCGCATAGAAACGTATTTGGATAAAAATTTATTTCTGTTATATCGCGAAATATCTTATAAATAAGTAACTCGTCGATTTCTTCAAATCTTAAATCGAACAGTTCGTTGGTCTTTGGTACATTGATAGCAAGGATTGTAACTGTAAAGACGTTCGTAGAAAATCAAGTGGAAACAAAGTGGAATCGCTTTCTGGACATTCTCTCTATTCTTCGAATAATCGATGCTATCTTTAGTATTATGGAATAAAATCAAACCACAGAAAACCTCTACGAAAAGGATCATCCAACATTCTCCCTTAATATTCGCTCTATCGAACGTCAATCTCCCCCGCAAAATATCCATTTTCTTTTTCTGGAGACCTGAAAATTGCCACAAAAAATTCTCTAAAACGCAGAACGAGGTAACCGACAAAGACGTCAAATGGAAAATGGGTCGGCGGGGACACACGAATTCCAAGAGCGGACCGTAGCAAGGACGCGATATATAGTCGCGTACGGATTGGTAGGAGGATTTGCTTCGGAAGGAAAGCCTGGAATTCCACGCGGCGAAAACCGGTTCCTTGTGCTGCCAGGCAGGACGATCGAAATGAAAAAGGAAAGTCAATGTGGAGGTGGAGGTGGATCGAGAGACGAGGCCGTCGCTCGTTTCTTCGGCGATCGGGATTCCACCGATAAATCTGCATCTCTCGCGGCGAGCGTAATCGCGATCGTGCCGACGAAAGGACAAATCGCCTCGATTAAAACCTTCCTTCCATGAGTGTGTATATATATATATATATACGTGTGTGTACACGTACATGTGTTAAACTGACCGACTGCGTTTCCACGTTTTCATCGATTATTTCAGCGATTTACGTGGATCGTTTTTCTTTTTCGCCACGGGGTTCTTGCCTTTTCTCATTTTTCTCTGTCCTTTAATCCGAGCGAGACACGTGCTGCCTATGGAGCGGATGAAACTGGTTTTCTTAATGGAACTTTGATTTACCGTTTAATTTTTATTCGTCGGTTGTTTGGCGTTCTAATTGACGATGCGACGATAAGTTTATTCGTCTTTTGGGCACGCCTTCTCTTTCCTCGGTAACTTAATTGTTTATTCGCCAATTGGCTTTCGAAGCCAATAAGTTAATCCGCTTCTACGTACGTATACGATTGCGAAACGTATAATTACATTTTCGTGTAATTTATTTGCATCCACGGTAAATGGATTTTGGCGCACGAACGCAGTAGCATTTTTCTCGCGTGGCTGCGTTTCGTTACATTCGACAGTCCCTTTCGTAGTCGATTTCATCAGCGATCGTAATAAATTTTAATGAACAGCCTCGTAAAAGCAACTTTTATCGAAACTATTTATACCAATGCCGATATGACTTTGCGTTTTCTAAGAGTCGACGATTTAAATCTATATGAAAATTGGATCTGCACGCTGAAAGATGTAAATTCGAATCAGATCGTAGTACATACTTCGTTTAAGCAGTTCATTTTCCTTCGTTACGCGCAATAATCTCGCTGACGAACGTCGTTATCGGACATACATTAAACGACTTCCCTGGTACTGTACTTACTTTCCCTGACAAATGGACACGCGTATTATCTCGCCTCGTGAACAAATCATACTTCACGGTAGAAAAATGGCAGGTACGGCGGTGTTTGATACGATTCGATCGCCGTCGATACGAACGAAGGTTACGTGCTCGCTATAAATCGCGCCATGAATCAAAGGAAACGGTCGCTGTGAGAAACTGCATCGAAGACTGCCGCGTTTGCATAATATGCTTCACCACTCCCCGGCTTCGGCTCGTTTTAATATTCCTAACGGCGAGGATTAACGAATGCTAAAAGGCAGCCGCGCCGCTCGAGTCGCGCATTATCCCACAGATTTTCCATTGTCGCTTGGAATTCGCCGTCTTCGCTTTGTGGGAATGAGAATTTTCGGCACTTTTAACGAGCGGTAGAGTTTGAACTCGCGAAAGTTCAACGATTCACGTCGAATCGAATTGGTATTAGGTCGTAGAAAAAAAAAGCGACGATGTCGAAAACACTGTTTCTTAAATTTACCGTAGAATTTACTGCTTTTTATATCGTCCTTTTCCAATAAATAAATTCATACAAAGGAGTAACTTGTTCCCTGAGAATTCTCGAATCGACTTACATCACGGTCGCGCCAAATATTTTCTAATCTCCACATATATATTTTCGAACTTGTTTCAAACTTTATCGCACGATCGCAATAACCGAGTCTCGTAACAGCGCTAATGAAATTTCAAAATCGTTCATGCAACGTATAACGCGCGTAACACGTTCGTGAAAGGTTTCTACAACTGTTCGAATATTTTCGCGAGCCTGTGTATCTTCCTGCTCCCTTAGAAGTACAAACAACATTCCTACACCGTCGATCAAATATCCGATTACACCCTTGTGGATTTCCTTTGAACCGGTCGACGAACGTTCTTTTTATCTTTACATAAGTAGCTCGAGCCACGGGAGAAAATGATTTCCTGCACTCCGTGACGAGACACGTGTCACGCTTTGACGAACACACGCGTGCATGGCCCATGGCGTAACACGCGGCGCGATCACGAGCAGAGTTTCTCAGATCTTATCCGGGCTGTTCAGCGTCGAGATTTGTCACGGGACGTCGAGTTTCGCGACCGAATCGGGCATCGTTCGATCCTACCTCTTTTTTGCCTCGCCCCGCGAACCCTTTCTGTTTTCTGAAATTGAGCGCGATTCGGTTCAGTTGTGAGCAAGGTAGGCGGCCGGATAAGAATTTCCACGACGAAACGGCCGCCGTTTTCCGATTTGCTCTCTCGAATACCACCGACTCGCGAGCGTGCAAACGCGACGCAGTTCATAAATGTAAGCAATGGTAAATGTTTGTCGCGCGGATGGGAATTAAACGCGAGTCAGGTAACGCTATGTAACGACGTGTGAAACGGCATATATTAAGACGAGCTTAAAGCGTCGATCTACGAGCGAGCATGCATCGCTCGCGACACTTGTCTGTCGCGGATAATAATCTTTAACAACCTGTGTATACCGCTCTTGATCGTTGTATTTTCGTGCAAAATGCTTGCGTGCATGTTAGAATAAGATTATAGCGAGCGTATGTATATCAGACGATGACGTTGTCTTTACGTACTCTAGAAAGTAACGTCGATCTTTGGGAAACACAATCGGACGAGAATGGTCCGTTAATAGGTTTGCAACAAAAGTTTGGTGATTTTAACGCTGCAGCTACGAAATTAATTAAAACGACAAGCTTAAGTTTCCTTCTTTCTCGTAATTATTTAAAGTGCGTGGCAGCTTTTGGCAGAATTAATGCAGTCTTTTAGTCAGATCGCAACATAATTACATACGCTTCTTTCATTCTCGGTATATCATTTTAATTATAATAATTTAAACGTAGTATATCTCAGTAGAAATTAAAGGTTGGTTTACTCTAATGTTAAATAAACGCGACACGGGAGGAAGCGGTAAAATTGTGAAAATACGCGGAGAGTATATTTCAGTAATTAAAAAATGTTTTTTGATCAGCATATACGAAAAATTTCATACGCATGGCGAAGGGAAAAAATGGAATAAAGTAATTAATTAGTGACCAGTGAAATAATTAGTGATAAAATAAACGAATTGCGAGGTGCAGTAAGAAAATGTGAAAATGTAGATACATAAAGAAAACGCATAAAAATGCAACTGGCATACATGCCACGATAGCAGTACAATTGCAAACGGTAATAAACGTTGTTAAAAAATGGATTTAATTGCTTTGCCTACGAAAGCAGCCGACACAAACCGCGAAACGATCTAAAGAGTAAATTCAAGAAGAAAATAAGAACATTTCGTACAAATGCGTTTGCAAATCGCATTGTTCTCGATTTATAATCTTTTGTGAGCCTTAACAATCGTAGCTGGGAGCGGAGATAACGCGGCATATTATTCAATTGTTTATCGTGCAATATTCGTCTGGTACATTGAAACGCTTCGTTTCGTTTATCCGTGTTTTATTCTACCTCTAACAATACCACGAACCGTTCCAACTCATTAGACAACCTCTGTTTAAACATTTTGAGCAGTTGCCTCGTAAAAAGGCCCGTGGAATTTTAACGAAGGCCCTCGATTCACCGACGACGCGAATCTTTATCGCTTTCGTTGCGATACTTCTCGCGTGATAAATATGAAGATGCACGAAAGTAGCATGGAGATAGTAAACATATGAGAAAAAGTAACTGTGAAATTGCAACATTAAATTTCAAAATAATACGATACATGCGTTTCATATATGTCTGTTATCCAGGAAGAAAGAGAAGTTCGATCGTGATCTTGGAACACCGTCGAATGTAAATTTGTTCATTTTGGTAGTCTAGATTTCGCTAGAAGTATGCATGCTCTTTGATCAAAGTTTCATTGTTTCCAAAAGAAATCCTTCGTCGAAGAAAAGCAAGTTTAATATCGCAGTGGATTGGTTAGAGTACTAAAGTTTAAAGTATTTAATTTTACCGTGCACTGTAGATTCTTCGCGATAAAAATTAATGGTAAAAGTGGATCAAACTAAAAAGTCCAAAATTAATTTAACCCTAAATTGTTATGGTTCCCAAGGCTCAATGATGCCAGTTAAGAGTTAAGAACTGTTAGAGCCTCGAAACGAACATCGTCTCGTCATTTTTAACCATTAAAACACATCGAACCTAGACCATTAATCAATCTTTAAACCCTTCTGAGAAAAGCATCCAGGGGAACCTGATTACACAGCGATCTCTTGGTCGTGACTACATCCTCGGGCAACTTTCACTCGGCAAAAAATATCGATGCAACGCGAGACCTCGCGATGATCGCATAAACTACGAGCGGCTGGAAGAAAAGACAAAAAGTCTCGGCATAAAATACCGTCGTCCGGTCGGTGTTAAAAAAGCAATTTGTATGTCAACGGCGTAATGGCGGTAATTGTTCGTCGCGCCGTGAAGAATTCTGCTCGCGTGAAAGTTCGTCCTCGCCAAGTATGAGCAAAATGCGGTACGATCGCAATCTGCACGTCTCTGTCTGTCCTCTACCACGTCCTTCCCACCTTTCCTCGTCCCTCGCGCGCTTTCGGCGCACCGCGAATCGGTACTTATATGTCCATGAACGCGTGACACACGGCCGATCCAAGCTGGCGAACGTTTCACCGGTGTCGCCGCGCCATCGAGAGAGTTTCTGCTATTCTTGCGTCGTTCCGTTTGTGCCAGTGCTCGTATTTTGAAGACGCGTATATGAAAACCATCAGTAATTACTTAGAAAGCTACCTTGGATTTCGGTGATTTCTTAACACGTTGTAGAAAATTACAATTTTCCTTTGCACGCGATCGTCGCTCGGTCTTAGTTTCCGAGATATTTGGGAAAATTATCGGTACCTACAATTACGCATCCGTGACAACGTACACGTCGGTATTGGTTGACGCTGCCGCGAATAAAATGGCACTTAAGCCAAACTTACACAAGCTATGAACAAACGATAAGAATCAGGCTTGAGTCGGACGTCGTTTTACCCGGTCGCCGAGGTTTTTAGCAAATATCTCGCGCAAGTTAGGAGCAATTAGTACTAACTAGATCTGGGCGACGGTTACATGTGTAGGAAAAAGTTGTTGGGAATCACGTCGCCGACAACGCGTTAAAGAGTCATCGAGATGCGAGATGACGACAGTTTTCTAAATAATTACCAAACTATTTTCCGTGTTAGCTTTCAGTTGCTTTAGTTGCTTGAACAAGTACCTAAGTCGCAGCGTTCAAATGAATGGAAAGATAGAAGTAACGCAATCGTTCATGATATCAGTTATCTCTCACTTCTGAAGCCAACCAATCGCCGTAAAATGATTTACGTAAAAAATCTAAACAGCTGTTTATGCAGCGTAAAGACGAAGGTATATGTAACTCGTTCTCTTAGCTAGATTAAGGCTTGCGTCACTCGTAGCTCCAGGAAAATCATGAATACACAATATATTTGCACGCCGTATAAACGAGAACAACCGTCCTGCATACCTCTCGCGAACGAGACGGATAAATTCAAAGAACGCGACAATCCGGCGCTTAAATCAGTGAAATTGATTCGAGAGAATGGCCGGCCGTGGCAAACGCGATTCGAAAGAAACGTCGAAAACACAATCAAGCGTCGAAGGCTCGATTGGACGCGACCATCTGTTTCATATCGCGGCTACTTTTAATCAAATCGATGCAACGCCGCCGTCTGTGAAACGATGAACGAAGTCAGGAACCACCGAGCCTGTTCGATCGCGATCGATCGATTCAGGTGAGACCATATGGGTGATACGGTCCATCGTCGTATCGCTTATCCCTGGACGTGGAAAAAGCTTCGCCGCTTAGAGACCTTGGCGACCACATACTAGGAACGAAAGTACGTTGGAAGTAAAAACGATCGTTGGCGCCGATGTGGAAAATCGGTCGGAAAGTGTCTCAAGGAGAGTCCGTGCATCGCCTGAGGTCGTAAAACAACGACATTCAGTCGACAGAAAACGCGGTTGCTCAATATTCTCGGCGCCGTTATGTTTGCTATTTCCTCGTCCATTCCTTTTTCTTTTTTTTTTTTTTTGCTCTCGAGTTTTATTATTGCGCTTTATCTTCGCGAAAATCTACCTTCTCGAGTTTCGATACGTCGTATTGTTTGGTAGAATATCGTAAATTAATGGCAGTTTCTCTGTTATAGTTTTGTTGATACGAATTTAAGTTACGAGCCAATACTTTAACGAATCGTATAACCAGTTGAACGATAAATGTATTTGTTTTTGGTAAGATTGCATTATTTCTTGTCTGCAAAAACATCGGAAGATGACTGCAGTCCGTTCAACGAGTTAGACATACCAGCTATAAACATATGCACGTGGTGGTATTTAAAGGAGAGAGTGAGAGAGAGAGGGGCGTAGTCGCAATTCTCAGATATTGTACCACTTTCCACTTACCACTTTCCGTGCGAAGCGACTACGGATCTTGGTGACTGACAAACCGTCCCTGATACTAGCAAACGACTAGCGTTTGGCGATAAGTGTCAGCTGCCTCCCTCCTGTGCTTCGGCACGCGAAATCAGTACGTTTTGTTTATAACTGGTATCTCATAAGTGGTATTCGTTGAAGGAACATTAGAAAAGCGTCGCACGTAAATTTCCTGTATATTTGATCAACGATTCTGTCCGATAGGAACAGAAACAAGGAGCGAGTTGTGTTTGACAAAAAATGGATAATATGTATATTTGATACAAAAACCTGGAATTAGCTGCGCGAATTGTTGATACGCTAGGTTCCCGCGTGACGACTCCCTTTTATCGCTTACCTGAAAATAGAGCGAAAAGAAAAGATTGGTTAAATGTTTCTTAAAAATTATAACTATATATCTTGCATACACCTTAATGCATATATGCTAAATATAATTTATACGACAATGTAATTTTTCAATGTCACTCCACGCATTTTTCAATTTACGCAATCATGGCCTCTAAACGAATCATATACATTTACTACCTAAATAATACCCGCGAGAGCATAAATGCCCGAAGGCTTGCTATCATTTTCGCATACCAATCGCAATTTCAATATCGTACAAAGCGACCCGCATCTCTCGCGTTCGACGCTCTATATGCCACGTTCCCATTCTCCGTTCGAAATCGAGAAATCTCAGTTTCGATCACCGACACGATGATCCTCCAGGAGGCAAGAATAAATGTAAGCGGTTTCCCGGGGATCACCGCAAGATCCACCGAGTAGCGGCCGCCAAAAAACTAGAACAAATCCAAGGCAAGAAGCGACACGCAATTTACCTCGCCGCGATCGTCTGGCAATCTCCTCCACCCCCGTCGCGCGCACCGCAAGCACGCGCGTTTCGCAAGAAGAAGAAGAAGCGACATTACTATTCTACGTGGCCGCGGTTCCGCTGCGAGCGGCCGGGCCATTAAAAAATTCCTCCGTTGGAAACGAGAGAAGACCGAGAGCGAGAGGAAGAAAGAGATAGATAGACAGAAAGAGAGAGAGAGAAAGAGAGAGATACGCGACGTCGTAGTCGTTGCGTTCATCGCGAGAGTTGATTTCGCCTCGATAAACGACACACTCTCTAACTCGAAGACCAGCCGTGGCGAAGGAGTGATGGAGAACTCGAGGGGCGATCGCGAGTTACGCGTAAAACCTACGCATAAAACCATCGCGCTGGTATAAATAATCGAGCTGGGCCAGGAATGTCTGGAACGGCGCAGGAGTCACGCGGCTGTTTTTCCTCATGCATTATTCACGATCGGTATGAGTGACGCGCGATCTCCGGGGGAATCGCGCGACCGAGCACCCGCAGGCCCATTATTTCCACCCCCGTACGCCGTCCACTGGAAGCCTCTGTCGACCTGTACGCGTGCTGGACACGAATGTTGGTTCTTTTTTCAATTCTTTTTCCGCTCTCTGTCGATGTCTCGTGATCGCGCGTAAACACGGGCTGAACGTTGAAAAATAGAGGAACACCGGCCTTCTTAGTCAAAATGTTCTACCATATATGATTTCGAAACTGAAGGAAACACTTTGTCGTTTTCTTGGGGTTATCTTTGTTCGTATTTGGCAATCGGTTTAAAACAGATTGCGTAACGTGATAACGATATTTGTTTAAATACGGTTTCCATATAGTTTTCATTTCAATATCTCGTCGAAAGACTGGTTCTTCTCATACGAATATATTACACGTATTGTACTAATCAGCAGCAATAAGTAGGAGGATATAAGTAAGTAGTAGCATCATCTTTGACACTTATTACTTATACGTTTAAAATGGCTGTTAATGTTATGTACCGTTGTATCACTAAATATATGTTTCCGGTAAATGTTTTGTACCTTCTGCGTATATCTTCAACCAATATACTCGTGACCGTAGTGTTTCATCATTGCATGAATACTACGACAAATATTCAACTATTTCCGTGATCCACTTCAACATGCTTTCTCACAATTAAACTCGAACGATCAACCTTCTTAAGAAAAGGAAGCAAACGATCGAAACGAAAGGTTGAGAAAAGAAAGGGACATGACAGAGGGTAGATGGATAAGAGCAAAGAGAAAACAGGAAAATAGCTGCGCACGCGAATACTCGAACACGATCTGCGAGCAATTACGCGGATAGTTCGGTCTGCAATTATCAGTATTGCCTTCGGTATTCGTGGATACGGTCGGATCGACTTTTCATCGTCGCGCATCGTTGTTTCGATTCAGCGTGTGGACTCTGGAAACTGCTGGCTTCCCATTCCCTTTCTCTCTTTCTTTCCACAGTCGACTAGCGGTCTCTCTTTCTTCTGGTTTTTGTACGTGCCATTCAACCGCAGCAACAGCAAATTGGACTCTGTCTGCTGGCGTTGCATTCGCCATCTCTGGGGATACGCCGCGCCTACCACCTCCTCTTTATTTCCACCGACTCTTCCTTATTTTTCCTCGCACCCCGTTGCTCGTATTATTTAAATTTCCACCCGCGTCCAACACCCTGCTCTCTCGGATCTAACACGATATCGCGGTTCCGTGGTTATCCGACCCCTCCTTATTCTGATTTCTCGAAACTTCGTGATTCTTTGCTGCTTTCGTCTACTGTTGCGGTAATAGCCAAGAAATGCAAATGGAAGCTTCCGCTCTATGGTTTTTGATAGTCTCGTGGTTCCACGGTGAGCGTACAACGTATACGTGTTACGTAAGGTATCATCGATTGTTCGGGGGAAGGGTGTTTACATTTGAAAATTAGGGATAGGAGAAAGATATCGATGAATTTTCTACTTCTTATTTAGTTATATCAGTACGCTTGATAGAAAGTTGTTTCTCGTAGTTACTCTTCCTGTTTTTATACGTTTTTCTTGAATATTTCTACTCGTTCTTCTAATTGTTTTGTAGATGCCAATGCAGCGAGATGCCAATTATACAATCCACATTTCACGGTTTAATTTAGATTAAAAATATATAGAATGTAGAAAAAATAGATAAAGGAAATGTATCGTGTAGTCGATCGGTGCCCGATATTATGCACTGTAACTACAGAAATAACAGAGTCCAAATAGAAGCCAGTAAGCTGTCAATTCCTTCGCCAGATGCTACAACAATTATCTTACTTTGAATATTTTAAACGTTACTAAAATTCCCGCAAATATACAAATATCCCCCGCTAACGACATTTATCGAAAACAACTGCATTCTATAACTATCTCGAAAACGAAAAATTATCGTAACAGTCTTCAATCACCTCTAAAACTCTACAAGCCGCGCCATAAATCGGAGTCTACCGATAGAACGAGCCACAGCGAGACAACGTCCGGATGATAATTCGTAATCGTAACTCAGTCCCGGATACGATCTCGGCTCTCCGCAAAAGAGCAAACCATCACGGAAATCGATCGAAGATGAAGATCGGCCATCCTGCACGGATCGCCACGCGAGATCGCCTGGAAGCTCCGTCGTATTTCTCTGGACGTTCAGCGGCCGTTCCTCGCGTTTCCGGCAGCGTTATTCGGCGCGATAGCAAATTGGAGTCGGCTCGTATTCACGAGCGGCGCACGGTTGACGTACGATCTCTCTCGGGGAAACCGCGTGGGTGGAGTTCAGCCGGTTGTGTTCCTTATTTTTACCACAGACAACCGCCACGTTTCCACCGCGCCGCGTATCCGCCTCGCCAGGACACGCTTTCCTCTTCCGAGCGTGTCGCTGCAGAATGGCAAAGAGGAAGAAACCGAGAGAGAGAGAGAGTTAAAACGCCTCTGAAGCACATGAGACTCTGGACTCAAGGCCAGAGGAATTTCAAGCACGCGAATTTAAAGTTTCTCTCTTCCTGCGGTAGTTGTGACGTTATTGTTAACAATGTTAAATTGGTTTTTCGGTTGGTCGACGGGATGGTGGGCTTTTGCTTGGATTTTGGCAACGTTGAGTGTCATTTACGAGTGGAAAGGAATTTTGAATATTGAGATTCCTGGATGACTGTAAATCGTTCACATGCATTTTTATACTGTGGATTTTTACGTAAATTTCGTATCTTTATAGACACGAGTAGAAACTAGAATCTAGAGAGATATCATTTGTTTCACTTACTAAATATTCTAACGAGTGCAATGTTTTGTATTTTATGCATTTTTACGTCTTCAAGTTTGCCATAAATGAATAAACATTCCCATTTTAGGTATTTTTAATTTGACGACTATGCTGTGAATTTTGTTTGGATTTTCATTGTTCCGAAGAATTCGCGTGACTTGATCTTTTATCAATTTTACTATCATTGTTAGGCTAGATGTATAGCGCAAATTCGTATTTTTACATTTATAAAGGTAAGTAAAGGAGTAGAATTCAAATGGTGGTTTATTTTATACATGCACTTCTAATATTATAATCCCTATTTTATTACTTCGAATATTTTGTACGCTTTCTTACGTTATGTACATTCTGTACATTTTTGCATATTTCTCATAAATGGATAAAAATCCAAATTCTACCTATGATTGCCCCGACAAAAAACAGCATAATGATACTGTTGATAGAATGCTGGAGAATGTCTTTCGAATTAACATTTTATGTACTGTTAAGAGATTGCACGATCTTAAATTGCGTTTTCTAACGATCTTCTTATACACGTATTTGCAAACGTGGTAGTTAAGTAGGTTTCATAATAAATATTTTCGCTGGTCGTTTAGCACATTCGTTTTATCACTAGAATTTTTGCCGTTTTTTCTTTCACCAGTGTTCTATCGTGCACTGCTATCGTTTTAATAAAAATACGAAAGAACGCGACAGAATATTAAATATTACCTAAATATTACTACCACGAAATTTGTTTCAGTCTCCTAATAAAACGCTCCATTTTTATAATCCTCTTATACGAGTGTCTGAACATACGGTACCTAATCGACAATGTTATTTAACCTATACGTTGCGTAATTAATTTCGCCAATTAATTCGGACAAGCTTGAATCTTAAAACTAGAACGAATTCTTTAATTTTCAATGTTACTACCTGTAGGCGTTCTAGTGAAAGAGAATAATTCGTAATCAGAATGAATGAACGTGCACTGTAAAAGTTAATAGCTTGTCAAGCACATTCAAAATCCAAAGTAAATTTCCGTCTCTATAATCCTCTTCGCGAAGCAACCAAAGGCTCTATCCACTCCCACACCCCATACATATCCACGCGGTTTTGCAATCACCTAATCCATTTTCACGCGATGCATTTTCTCTACAACAGTTCGCGTGAGTCATCCTTCTCTTAAAATTAACTATTCACCAGCCTCATAACCATTTCTACAAACAAATCTACTTTATCGCTCCACGAAACACATTCCCTATTGCAACGTCTGCAATTCATATCTACTATTCATACTATTCGCGCATTGCAACGAGCCTCCAGATCCAACACTCGCGCAATTTACAATCCTCGCCATCAAACTAAGATCGCTCAAACCTTTCGATACTTCTTATTCGCTCGATATTTATATTCGCTGCTTTTCAATCTCTTTTCTTTTCTTTTTTTTTTTGGATTAGATTGGCACACGTAATTATTTCCGAACGAAGCGCTTTTTGACCAACTTCTGCATTCCATTTTCACAGCTGTCAAGTTCTCGAATTTTGAAAATACTCGCACCTGGTTAACCAGCATGTAAATGCCATAACAAATACAATGGCGTGCCTATACTTTTTATTGCCACTGTAATACGCTTGGATATGAGGCGTATGGTAGTTGGAAAAGTGAAGTTTCCGCGTGTTTCCTTCGTTCAATGGTCAGGCATTTTATGTCGTCGTATCGGTTATTCGTTTTTGACGTTCGATTTCAGGGTCACCGTATACGTATACGGCCGATCGAAACGAAGCGTCGTAAATTCGGAAGTAGGTCTCCGGAGAAAAAAGGGGAGAGAAGCGAACGAGAGAGGAAGAGGAAAAGAGAAAGAAAGAGTAGGCCTTCACGATATTCCCGGGCGACGAGCGCGAGGTTAAGTCAGGTCAGGCCGAGGCGTTCGACTCGCCAACAGAGTCCAGTGCCCTGAGAACCGTTCCAGCCGATAAACCACCTCCTCCCTGCGCCCGGTGCGCGAGGACTCGACGCGGATACACGTCGCGGAGGTTACGTCGGGTCAACCGAAACGCCGGACACGAATCAACCGACGCACGCGAGAACCGCCATCGTTTGTTTGTTCCTTCGATTCTTCCTCTTTGTTCATGGAATTTTTCATCTTCCACGAGCGAAAGGACGACGACGACGAGCTTGTCGAATTCGTCCTTATTTGTTAAGATTTCTATTCGCAAAGGGATATAGCAACGTTCGTTTAAATTTCGATAGAGCTCGCTTCGTCTAAATTCGAACGATTCAGGCACGTCAGCACTCTTCGAGCAGCGGATGTAAGCAGTGGACAAAGACGTGAAATATTATGCGATTGTCGCTGGTTCTCGAGTTAGATTTTTCCTCATTCCTTATCGAGGCTTTTCCTCTCGGCGGTATATTTGAAACAAAATCGTTAACTGTTTCCTAGGTACGTACATATCGCAATGGTAATTACGATACTTAGAAAATAGGTAGCGATTTATTGGAATTTAAACTGATGCAGTTGATTGGAGAAAGGAGGTGGAAAATGATAGATATTTCGTGGGTTGGGGAAATGAAAAGATAGAAAGGGAGACGAAGGTTAGGTTGATTGACAGTTATTGGAGATATAATCGATTTCTGATGTGCAGTAGAATTCCATTGTTGGCGTATGATGGGACGAAGATTAATGCAAATATAATTGTTCGCGGAAGTAGAACGTAAATAACGAAACGTACGAAATGATGAATTATTTCTGGAGCATTGAGAGCTAAGTACATAAATCGAGTATTAAAGTACAGAATCGTATAAATTGAATAACAAACTGCCTATTCAACAAGGCAATAAATTGCCCGTTGAAATTATCTATACGTCATGACAGAATCAAAATATATTTCCTTTCGTACACTGGGTATCATCAGCCATTACACGCAAACTCGCTAAAAGTCAGATCAGTTTCAAACGTTTTCTATCTCCTAACGAAACTTCCTTCCTCCACCTCATCTTTCCACTCGCAACTTCTTCAACGTGTCATCAACGGAAGAAGCATCCGAAAATTCAGCACTTCAGCCCACAGGAGTATGTGTATACCGTTAACGTATTCACGAAGATGGTATCAGAAACACATCGAGGCTCCCCGCCTTCCCTATACGAGAGAATACTTTCTCGTATCCGGCGTCTCCTCGAAAAGCTTCGCCTCTCGAAAATGCAGGCGGCTGTTGTCGCACGGTTTCTCCCTCGTTTCCTATCGGAGAGAAACCGGTCGTATTATTTAATGGCGACGGGCCGACGCTGCCTACGGAGATGAATATTGCGCATTGTAGTGGCCGCGATAAAATCGAAGGAGAATGCGGAAAAACTGCGCGTTTCCATCTAGCGCGTTCCGCAAATTCCGAACCGCAATGCGGCCGGCTGCGATATGCGAGCAAGAAATAAAATTGAATTTCGCGTGGGGGCGGGTCCGGGGAACACGTCAAGGAAACGATGTTACCGCTGCTCGTCTCCTGCTCCCCTCTCTTCTCTCTTTCTCGCCCCTTCTTCTCTCCTCTTCTTTCGTGAACATCGAACACGAAGCGAATATTCGTTCGAATGAAATTCGGTTTCGAGGTAAATCCGCTTGTCCGAAATCAATCGCGACCACATCGCATTACAGGGGTCGCCGCGGAAAATGGCTTTCGAGATTTTAAGAGACTGGCGGAATTGCGCTTCACAGAGAAAAAGAGAGAAAGAGAGAGAGAGAGAGAGAGAGAAGAAAGGGGGCGAGGAGGCAGGAGTTGCAGAGGGAAAAGGAATTTGGAAAATGCGCGACACGCCGCGCTATCGAACGATAGTATCGTGAAATTTTCTGTTCCCAGACAAAGGCGAATTTCATCGGCGAACGCCAATGGCAAATGCGGCCTCGCGAAAATCTCCCTCTTCGATGAAATTTGATTTTTCATGAAATCGACGTTGCAGGTTGTCTTCTCTTTTTTTTTCCCCGAGTCTCTGATGGGGAGAAATCTTGTTTCGGAGTGGAAGGAGAGTTCAGGTTGATGGAAATTGAAAATTTATTGCCAAATCATTCTGCACCGATTTACTTGCGAAATCTTTGTGAAAATTTGTTGGAAGGGTACGTGCACGTAATTTTTCTGGTCATTGTATTACTCTGAAAATTTATAAAGTTAGAATCACAACGAGATACCGCAATTCTACAAAATCGATTAGTATTTGTTAAGAGCAACGAATAGATATAATATATACCGCGGAACAGATGATTGTTATCGATATGGTAACAAGTTTTTAGCACGAATGTTACTAACATTCGTTGCATTCAAGCACATGAATTTTAAGCTTTCTTTTACCCGTCACTGTACTTTTAACAAATTTCGCGTATAACCGATTATTATCTGAAAATCGCTTCAACTCACAATAACCTTTCACAAAGTCCACATAATTCTTCATTGCCACTTATTGAAGCGATCCAATTATTAAAATCGCGACATTAAATGAAAGAAGAATTGCGAAGAAATATCCGTGGAAACGATAAGCAACATTTGCCAGCTCGTAAGGAACACGAAGGGTAATGGCGAGGCTTTATGCTTCCGTAAGGAATTCGCGTCAACGACGTAGAATTTTCCACGGGTTACAGCGACCAACGGCAACGAAAACAAGAACTTTCGTGGCATTTAGCTTGCACAGAAATTGCACGCGGAATATTGCCGGAAGCTTAACCATTTAACGACACCTCCAGGCTGGGTGGACAATGAACAGCTTTCAGAAAGATACCTTCAACCCGCGAAAACGCTTGGGACCAACCTATGCAAATTGTTTCTCTTATTTTAATATTAAAGTCATAATCGCGTGGAAAATCGTCATGCGTTTTGTGTACCGTATGTATGAATAATATCTTTGGATTATACGCACTATTTTTTAATACCGATGCGCCAATGTTAAGAATTGAAGTTACAGTTTTTTTTTAGAAAGACTAATCGAGTAGCGTTATATATATCTATTGTAAAAGACGAATCGAAACTTTTTAAAAGTCAAAATACCTATGTTTTTCGTACGATCTTTACGCAAATAGATTCAAATCTATGCTGTTTAACCCCGCGAATTAAAATGTAAAAACAATATTTCTTAAAAACCTTCGAATTTGTAATTATTTATGCCGTCCTGTTGCGACGAATAAATTCGTGAAAATGAACGAGATTTTGTACTTTGAGATTTTGAATACTAACATTGTCTCTGAATAACGGACTTTCATAAGAGACGAATCATATATCATTATAAAGGTACACAAGAACAAAAATTTAACTATCATTTAGATGATATACAATGAATAGAAATATGGAACTGAAGAACCTACAAAAACGCGAATGATTTATTTTCTTCGTATTTTGAGGTAATTATTTTTTAAGCTAAAAGGAGAATCAATTCAGCGAAATTAATACGTTAAAAAAAAAAAAAAATTGCGGTTACGTAATTGTGAATTTTTCTTTTTGCGAAAGTTCTTCTTCGTTGATCTTCCAACGTATATCGGAGAATCGTCGTTTCCGTGTCGCATATGGTTCCGGAAACAGGCGATCGACGCGCGAAAGTGTCATACTTGAACGCATCTGACGCATTCTTAAATTCCTCACTTTCCAGGAAACTTCTACTTGGAAAAAAACATGTTGTAGCATGTGGCGCATAAATCTTCTTCTTATCGCGAATCTGTGCCTATGCTACGAAATCCTTCGGGCGAGTCGTTTGCGTGTTAAATAAATTACATATTCATAGTGTATCATAAAGCTGCTGTTCGGTAACATTTTTCAAACTCGCCGAAACGTTCCAAAGTAACGTGCAATTAAAGTCACACTTTATGACAGCTATTAACATCGAACCACCGTTTAAACTGTTATTTAAAAAAAAAAATCTACTTTTATACAGTTTATATAATACACACACATAGAGTGTCTAACGTAGCTAGTGACTCAACGAGCGATTGAATTTATATCGAAAAAGCAAATAAAATGTGTATAATGGAAATTTCCCATTTTAGACATTGTTTTCGAAAAAATTTTGTAGGAGAATTCTGTTTTATTTTCTGCCGAATTATGTTCGATTAATTATATATACAATATTTTATACGTATTACGCAAATATATTTTTTAACTGTATGCAATTTTCTTCGTGCAATTAACTTGTAAGATGTACACAATTTGCGAACGTATTAGTTGCATTTTCAACTCTTCATTAGTACGCTGAAATACAAATACCGTATCCCTCTTATAAAGTTCAAAGATTGATTAGAAATCTCGAATACTTAACACGATCAATACTTGACAGTGAAACTGTATTAATATTCCCACCATCCATACTATAGAATCTCGTAAGACTATTTAAATATCAAAAATACGAATTTGCATAAAAATTGGCAGTCTCTAATTATCGCGGCAGCAATGAAATTCATAAACGAGGTCGATCTTCGTCGCATCGGTCGCGACTTCCACGAGAAATAAAAGCGTACGATCTCTCTCGGTCGGCGATTCCGGGAAATGCTTTTCCCCGGTTTCTTTTTCGACGAGCGACACCAGAGAGAAAGGGAAAGGGGAAAGTATGAAAGAAGCTTTATCTTTCCGAGTCGGGAGATTCGTTTCTCTTTCCCCGGAAAGATCGTATTCGCTCTTGGCAAATTTTGCGCGATGACAGAAAATTTCTCGGCGAGAAAGAGAGAGAGAGAGAGAGAGAGAGAGAGACTCGCCTCTTCGCAAATTACGTTATTCGCTTTTGAGGCGAAGTGCTCCGCGTTGTAAGAGCTTCAACAAATATTCCAGTAGCAATATCAGTTTATTCTATCTCTCTTCTTCTGACACACCCGCTACTTCCCCGTTAATCCTGCTTGGACTCGTGAATTCCTGTATGCCGTGCTCCCACTGGATCCCCCATAGAAATTATGAACGCGACGAGAATGTTCCTCGAGCCCTCGAATGCGAGCGTGTGTGTCTTCTCCTTTGTTTCTCGTTTGATTCATCCGAGTTTCTCGCGCCCATTTTTCCCCCCTATTTGTCAATAATTTCTGTGTCTTTCTCTGTCGACAATTTTCTGATTTAATTCGATTTCGCCGGCGATTTTACTTGAAAGCGCTGCTAGACGTTATAGATATGGGGGATTATGGAATTTATTTTGAGAGAAAATATGTGGAGCACCGGTGAGAAATGCGATAAGCCACGTTTCCTGTTTTATAGAAGAAAGTTTATAGGTGAGTAATTTTTAAACTCAATATGCTATCGATCAATTCTAGATCAAAATAATAACATTCTAGTATAAATAATGTTTTTTTCGTGTTCTTTCGTTCTCTCGAACATTTATAAAACACGACAGATATTAATTATACAGTAATATTGATTAAGCTAAACTAAACTAGTGTTATTTATTTTTACAAAATATTGCGGATTCATCGCCTATTTTGCACTTACGTGTCCGAAATTATTAGATTGTTTCTAAATCTGTAAAAATAGACATGTAATATTCTCTCCACTGTTCTGTTATTTTACTTGGGTGATAACATAATTCAGCGAATAAAAATAATAGTTGAATATATCTTTTTAATTATACGTATTCAATAATTTTAACTATACGAATTACATGGAATTAGATTAAGATCTTTTTAGTATAACGGAAGATTTAATACATATTTATATTAGAATTTTATTAATCAGTAACGGTGACACGAAAACGCAGAAGAGTATTTTCATTAGAGGATGTACCTGTCATCTTATGAAGCTTCTGGTCACGAATATTGAAATATTGATTTTGACAAAATTGAATTCACTGGGACGATGAATTTAAGAATTGTATTCGTTTTAATCTTTCTAATCCTGAGCAAAGAAAAAAAAATACGTCGTGTCCTGTAAAATGATGCGCTTATTAATGAAAGGACGAATCTTTGTATTTTTTAAGAAAATTAATCAATACCGCTTTAAAGGGAAGTAAACTTATTAGCTCTATTAGATGTGCAAATTTATCGAATTACTATCGAATAGAAGTATATGTTTAATAATTAAATAAAGACCTATAAATTCATAAAATACTACGACAGGTGTAATAAAATTGTCCGGTATACAAATCCTCTACCTCCACACTGTTAATTTTACAGGAACTCTTAATTAACGACCACGGATTAAAATTAATTATTCACTGCGCAAACTAAATTATCATACAACCGGTATGAACGACTAATTTACATTTGTAAACATCTAAAGTCATATTTCATTAATAAGAGGAACATCGAATCTCGTTTGAAACACGATCAAACTACGCTCCGATCTTTTAGCATCGAGAAAAAGAAAAAAAAATCTGTCTTCGGAAGAAAAAATCAAATCACCGATTCGCGCAACACACAAAGCGCGTCTTCGACTCACAGCAGCAACGTTGAGCTTCTGAAGGGAAATCGTGGCCGATTTCCGATCGGAGATGCTTCTCGTTCTGCTCGTTCCGCGTCGAACATGTCGAACCTATGCACAAAAGTGTCTAACGACGGCGAGACAATGCGACGCCAAGGGGAAAGGGATCGAGCCGATGCGGAGAGCGAACCGCAACAAAAGACAGAAAAGAAGACAATGCGTCGCGGAATGGCTGGAAGAAAGCCCATAGGAGAGAGCTTTCCTCCACTCCACCCCCTCCCCTTCCTGAGAGCAAACAACTCGACCGGCCATACGGCGAAAGAAAGAAAGAAGAGGAGTAAAACGATCGTTCTCCCCTTTCTCGCGTGTTTTCAATCATCCACCGAAATCCCGCCACTTCCGGCCGCCACGGGTTCCGTAGTCCACGAGTACCGCACGGGTCAATTCCCCTTCTCTCTTTCATTTTTCCTTCGACACGGTCGTTCTACCGTACGAATAAATCGAACGAAGCCTCTGTATATATCGAGGGAGCATCATCGTGATCGACAGAGATTCGAGGATGCTTTCTCGTTCGAATGCATCGAAGCCTATCGAGAGAGGGCGAAAAAGAAGGAGAAACCGCACGGGGGAGAGGGGCAGCACCGGAAACCGGAGAAAGAACCGGAAGAGCGAAAATAAGAAGGGAACGGAGAGAGAAGCAAAGAAAAAGAGAGAAGGTTTTCGAGCAGAGAAATGGAGGCGTCTGGTTCGACACGCTGAGTGCACGGGTATTTCGAAAATCCGATAAATCTCGTCTTCTCTCCCCACTCCCACTTCGCTGCCTCTCCTCTCTTCTCTTCTCTGCTGCTCTCTCTCTCTCTCTTTCTCTCTCTCTCCTCACAGCCATACAACATCGACCTACCGAGCGATGAAATTTCCTCGTCGTCCCAATCTCTCGTTATTCCCAGGACATTCTGAGTATATCCGATATCCTCGAGCTTCCCTCCTCGAATCTCTTCCTCCTCCTCGAATCTCTTCCTTCTCCTCTCTTCGCCCTTCGCGGTGCTTCCAAATCTAAGCCTTCTCTCTATCTCTCTCGTCCCTTTTCTATGGCGCGGCTCTCTCGCTTATTCTATCGCTTCGCCGTTTATTTGATCGTCGGTCGGTGGAGACAGAATGCTGGCTGCGTGGAATGGAGAACAGGCTAATAGACACCAGGAATACCGCGAGTTCGAACGATCCTAAGAGCCGGAAGCGGAAGGTCTCGCTCTCGAACGATGAGCCACGATCCATTTTCAAGTTGTGAAACCATCTTTTTGCTTTATGGCGATCGTCGATGCTCCAATCGATTGATTCGAGTGGACTAAAGAGAGAGATTGAATGTTTGGAGAAAGCGTTGGCTGTTGGACAATTGACTGGCGTTTTTTAATCCATTAAAGGGAAATCTTGTGGCAATACAACGTTTCCTTTGCAATCTTCTTTAGTCGATTTATATCATTAAATTCCGTTCTCTAATATTACTTGCTTCTTGTTTCGCTCGTTATCTCGTTCACTGCTGAATATTTAATTCGTTACTTTCTTCCTTCTTCTACCTAGATTCCACGATCTACCGCGGCGAACCATTCCGTAAACTCAAAGTACACAAAATAGCTTTCTAATAAAAGGACCTGATAAAAGTGAGGATGATTTTTAGCACAATCTTTAGAAATTATTCAGAGTATGGCAATTACGTTCGAACGCAACGTTAAATCGTTTAGATTTCCAACGACGAGGTTTTGTTGCATTTATACGAAAATGACAGGTGTCACCTATTATTTAAAAAAGGTCGTTAAAAAGAGCACCGAAGAAAAAGATTCGAGGCTCAGATTCTGTCGTTGATTGTACCAATCGAGAAGAACAAAAATATTTCGTCTAATTATCAATAAGGTTTACTTTTAAAGAAAGAAAATGAACCTCCCAGTTTTTTGCAAACATCATATGACGTTGACATAACGAGATAGAAAGCGACAGAAATAACACGAAGATCCATATTACGTATTGTCTGGAGCAACGAACGACCACGTTATTGCGTCATCGATATATAGACTCCGGTGAAACGACATCGATAACGACTACTGACGGCACGGAAAAATATTTGTCCAAGTTTCTACGGGAAATTATTGTTTAACGAGTGCGTGCTTTTTCTTATTTGCAGCCATCGTTCCTAGAAAGAAAAAACCTCTTCCCTCCGTAAAACATCTCGATAAATTACCAGTATCGTGAGATAAAGAAGAAACGACAGTTACCTGCTACGGTAAACAACTGTGCTGGTGCATCGACAATAAACAGGATCCGAGTCAATATGGATAGAAATCTCTGGAAACACATATGGGGAAAAAGTAGTTCACGTATTTCTCGCAAAGAACTTTCTGCTCGGTCGAGCAATGTTCATTATAAAATGGAAAAAGATTAAGGGGTACGAAATGTTTTTGTACGTAAATTGGTAAATGATGAAAATCAAACGAGGAGAATATATTTCGTTCCATAATGGATTATCCACAAAACCTTCTGAAAACTCTAAATATAGAACTCTTGCCACCTCTCATCGATCATTTCCCAATTGTATCTTATATCGTTAAGAAATTTCTCGTAGAGCCGTTATTGAATACGCGCAATTTTTTGCTTCAACGTTACGCCAGAATTTTCCTTAAACTTGCAGAAAAAGAACTTATTTGTTCAGACAAGAGTCACTCACACTGGGACATCGAAGACGAAGAATGTACGCACGGTCAAACGTAATTTATTCGAATCATTAGAACCGTTCTAATAACGATCGATAAAAGATTTTCAAACAAACGCAGAACAAAATACAAATCAATGCACGCGGAGAAACATACGAGATGTAAAAGTGAAATTTCTCGAAAATTCCTAGAAATAGTCTTTCTCGAGATCATATCGTCGATCTATCTTTCCAAAACTTTGGAAGCTGCCAAAGAAGACGAAGGATCGATTGGATCAAAGGGATCTCGTACGTTGCACGTAGAAAATATCCGTCAAAGTTTCTTCCGTAGGAAATAGCCACTTTAATCGGTTATCTCCCTGGCTGGTTCGCGAAACTGGCGCATCCCTCTCTAAGAAAAATCGTTCATCGATAAACGCACGGCTATCGCGTCGATAAAGAACGACCGACAGTCGTTGCAAAATGGTATAACGCGAGGATCTGCTACGTGTCCGGGGTAACAAACAATTGCGCTGTTGCATCAACGATAATAGAATCCGGGCGAAGCGACGACGATAACGATCGTGACACCGATACACCGATTTACAGCGAGGCACGATACGATCCTCGTTCATCGACGCGGAAGAACAGAACGAGAGAGGGAAAGAGAGAGAGAGAGAGAGAGACAGCCGGTTAATAGACGTTCGAGAATCGGACCACCGCGAGATGAAGCGGCTGCCACTGCGAGGGAAAAGCTACTAGAAGATCGATAGCGAACGATTCGCGATCTACCAGATCACCGAGGCCATCGGTGGTCTTTGTTACCTTTCAAGATGATGGGGTCGTGGTCGTTTTTCTTCGTTTTTGTTGCTTCCGTGGTCAGCCTGCTGCAATTCGATGGACCGAAAATTTGAAAACTAATGGGCAATCTAGACTTTCAAAATTGTTTCCCTTCGTTGTCTTTTCTGTTCGATATACCAGGGGAAGGGGTTGTATGTAGTAAAAAGTGAAAAGATAGTTAAAGAAGGAAAGGAGGAGACTCTGACTCTGTTGAGAGGAAAATTGCAAAAGGTACAATTAAATCTTTAAATTTGATAACACTTAGTGACAATCCTACGAAAAGGATCATTTCTATCGAGATATAATGTTACAAAATTTTATTGTAAAGTTAATATGTTCTAGTTTGATTTTACATATAGACGCGTATGTGTATAGGCTTTTTACTGAAATAAAAAAGATGAATCTTTTATAATATGCAATACAAAGAATCGTGTGTGTGTGTGAATATATATATATATATATATATATATATATATATATATATAGATTTATATTTCTTTGAAACGAGCAAATTGCAAGCAATTTCGTTTGCGGAGATAATTTTTGTCAAAGTTTTAATTAATAGGTCATTCTGACACGACTAGATCTTCTACAGTGAATTTCTTCTACAGATAAATCATATATGAAGCTTTTATTACGCGGTATATCAAATAATTACAGCGGACCAACCATATAACGATTTAAAAAGCCCAAGAGACAGAGAATAATGTTTCGAAAGTAAAAAGATAACTACAAATAATTTCACAAAGAAATCCATCCAGCGAGTCAAATCACGGTTATTCAACAAAAATATACCCTAAAGCGGCCATGGAAATACGAAATAGCGCACAATTATATTAAAAAAAAGAAGAAGAAAGAAAGAACGAAAGAGAATAATCTAGAAAGCAACATTCTACAAGAAAAAAATTTGTACGACGTAAATACATTTTATAAGAGAGGGAACCATAAACGTTCTTATAAAGAGAAATTGCAAACCAAGCTACAATTGTTTTTAGCTTGGCAAAAATATCTCCAAAACGAACGGGCAAACATAAAAACACAAAACGATAATAGTATAATAATAATTCTGAATCCATTAAAATTTTATTCTACCTATCGATTGCAACCAGGGAGATAAATTCCTCTCCCTCGAAATAACCGATAAAACACGGAAGAAAAAAGCGGGCGGGGAAACTCGAACAAACCAATGCAACCGATTCGAGCAGTCGCTTTCGATTCCACGTAATTGCGAGCGTGCATCGTTTGCAATTTCTCGATTCGCGATTCCCCGCGAACAATGTTCAACGGCGAAACTGCTCATCGCCTCGATTCTTCTCGTTGTTGATCGTTTGAAATCGTTTTTGCGGAAACGGTGAATAAGGAAGCGAAACAAATTTCTGACAATGTATCGGAAAATAATCGCAAGTAAAATGGTCCTTCAAGTTTTTTCGATATTTCAGTTTCATAGTTTTGGATCACGTATATTTGTAGAATTTCGTACGTGTTAAAAATGTGCGAAAATCCCCACAAACTCGGAGCATATATTCAGAAAAAATTGTTACAAGTACTTTTTTTAGCTATTGTATGTTATACGAACTTGAAGGTGTAAACGCAACTACTTGAAATTCTATCTCGTCGTGTCCCTTCTTTAGACGTGGCACCGTCATCCGTTTTGGCTATCGTGAAGTTATTTAAGTAATTTTATTTAAGTGGCTTCCAAAGCGGGATGATAATCACAAAACAAATCGAACACGGAGCATAAAGTAATTGATTAAACAAAATAACACGGCAGTGTAAGTTGATTCGTTTCTATATGAACGAAACTGATATTACTTTCCCGTTAACTCGATAGAGCCGAAAGGCGAGCGAAGAAGAGTAAAAGAAAGAGAAAGCAGAGAGGAAAGATCGATAAAAGGAAAGAAAAAAATAGAACGAGCGTCTGTGGAGCCGAGTCGAGCAGCGAGGTAAATTAATAAGCGGCCACGGATCGGGGTAAAATTAGCCGAGAGAATTCGATCGTTCGAAAGCCCAGCGTACTATGGAATTCCATTCAAGATAACGTCGACCGTTTTTCCTTTTCCAAGCATAGGTCGATTAATTAATTCGACCGCGTTATAGCGTTGCGAACGGTCCAAGGAATATCGCGTTGCTTAGACCTTTCGTTTAATACACGAAACAGACAAAACGGACGAGTGGAAAATGCGAGACGACGAGAGAGAAAGAGAATCGTCCGACTATCGTCGTTGAGCCACAAAACGATAAGATCATTATCGTTAATTGGAATTTTCAGATGATCGAAACACAGGATAATCCAATTGTGCCGCGGCGGGACGCGTAGCCAACGTCACGGCCGAATTATTGCGTCCCGTTATTGCGCATTAACGAAATAACAACGCGGAATCTCGTTTATGACGCTCGAATTCCTCTCTCCGGTCGTGGAATGCGGTTCTCTTTCTGTCTCGAATTTTTTCACCCCTTCGAGCGGTTCTTTTTCGCCCGTCCCTTGATCTCTCTCTCTCTCTCTCTCTCTCTCTGTCTGTCTGTCCGTCTGTCTGTCTGTCTGTCGCTCTTATATTCGCTTCTTCGTCCGTTTGTAACCGTGGAAACACGGGTTAATGGAATTTTGTAGAAAAAAGGAAAAGAAAAGGAAATGGTTAATGAACGCCGATTTCAAGAGTACAGTGTATAGCGGTTAAATTCTCGAGTTCTGTTAAACGTAAGTTAACGAAACACGGATTATACTACTTGTGGAAGACTGAGTGTTTCGCGGAGGATTTTTTGTTACGATCATAGGGTGTTCTGCGTTGGTGAGGATGGTAATATGAGATTTAAAGGTAGAGTTTAGGTTTGTTTAATGTTATTATTGGACTATTGTTATTATTGTATAGTATTACTGTATTGAATAGTATTGTAGTATTGCATAGTGTTATCGAAGGTTCGTATAAATTCAAGTTTTTGGTAATTTCACGCATTCTGTGAATGTCGTAACGAGTACTTTGCAGATTTTGTGTATCTTTGCATATCATACGCATTCTCGTATCATATGTTTTTACTCATTAAAATTTTACACAAATGCATAGAGATCCGTAGTCTAGTTATCATGGAGCGAAATGTTTTAGAATGAAATTATTAAAATTAAAATTAAATTAAAAATATTTCGGTATACATTTTTCCATTGTATTCTATGGTTAAAAATGATACAGAAATGCCATGTTAGTAAAATTCCCTGCAGGTAAAATGCTACGAGTAAGCTATAAATGTTTATGCGTTTATGGGGAATTTAAATCTACAAAAATGTACAGAATGCAAATGACGTACAGAAATGTACAAGATATTTAAAGTAAATTATTTTGTGTAACATTTAATGGATAAAATGAAGGTCTACGTATGTTACATATTTTTAATTGCGTTCATAAAAATCTGAATTTACATGAACGTAACAAAAATATGGAATGCGAAGAAGATGAAAACAGACCGTCGCTTAAAATAATACAGGTAAAAATAAATAAACGATGTCTGTGTTGTGCGCTATTACAACATTTATAGAATTAAAATTTCGTTTGTCGAATAAATGCAATATATGTTACGTTAATCTTGCGTTTCTACCGAAAAAGGTAAATAATACTTTAGCTAATACTTTAAAACCCAAAAATATGCGCTTAAGTACAACGAAACAACGACATATTTCTTTGTTGTTTAATTATTTCGTTCAATTACCTTTGATCGCTTAGGTATACTGGAAATAATTTTACTTACCAACGTACGCACACTGTACAATAATGGATAAAAGAAAGTTTATAAAATAACAAGCGAAACAAGACACCATAATTTTACAAAGTGAATTTATATTTAACAAGAACAATGTATAAATATAATATACATATACCACAAAACCGATCACTGTTATCGATACGGTAAACAATCACGGTAAAATAACACGCGAGTTACCGAAATTCGCAGCGTATCAATTTCGAACTTTCTCTCATCCTCTATATTTATATACCGTACCTAAATATAACGTTTGAAAAAATGTGGAAGAACATACGTACCCGACGTAACGTCGACGAATCATCGTCGAGCTTTACAAAATGAAACGCAAACGCGACTTCCTAGGAAGCAAAGCCTTCCATAAATCTTCGCGCCTCCGTTTCGCGATTCTCCATGCTCGCGTACACGTCGAAGGGTAAACGGTCGTTAGAGGCACGCGTCGCGATAACGGTGAAACATTAAAAAAGAACGCAATTAAAGGGAAGGTATAGGAACAAATCGCCGGCGAAGATAAGTAAAACTCATTTATCCGGGGTTAAGTCCTACCCACACCCCTCAAGGGATGTCCGCGAGCTAAACTGGCTGGCATTACGCTCGTTACGTTAAGAAGCTAACAATAGCGTTCATGGAGCTATGCTCGGAGAAAAGATAAATAGACAAATAGATAGATGGAACGATACGGTGAGCACGGTTAGTAGATACGAACCCCGATAGAAACCCGGCTACGAGAGGGAACAAAGAGGAACGAAGAAGTTCCTGACGCCCACCGGATTACAGATTATAGGTCGGAGGCAATCGAAAGAGGATCTCGGCGGACGAAACCGAATAAAGCATTATATATTTTCTGGGTCGATAAAAGGGGCAAGCCCCGGGCTTTGTCGAAGCGGCAGTTTCCGCGTAAAACGGTTTCGCGAACCTCCCCTACAGATCGCTTTGAGGTCGAAACGTTATTTCGAGCGAATTTTTTCGTAAATAAAAGTGGCCGAGGTTAGCCGCGCGCTGCAAGGAATAACTTCTTTTTCGATTCGCGTGTCAGAGTGGAAGAGGGAGGAGATTTGATAGCGTTTCTGGGGAGGAAAAGAAGTCGTTCTTCAAAGGATGTGCCACTTCTATAAGATGCTTGGGTGTTTTAAGAGGAACAGGGAAGCGCGGTATTTATCGTAAGATAATTATTCGTTGCAGATTTTGCAACTTGAGGGAAAAGATGAAAGCGGATGATCGACATGTATGATTATTTACAGTCAACAATTGCAATCGTCTATACGTGCTGAACTATACTCGTCTAAACTACAGAACATTCTGGAGCATATTACAGGCCGATGGCTTTAATTTTAATCCGTGCAAAAGTTAAGAAGATTCGTTAATTCCAATATCGTAATATGTAAAGAGCGTTTACAACTGTTTTAAATTTTCAATCCTTTTTTCAAATAGATTCAAAACGGACGTCCGACTCTCCTGGTCCACCGTTTCATCGTCAACTGGGAATATAAAAATAAAAATCAACCCTCTAGTAAATTCCTATTAAAAGTAATTTACGTTCAACGGGAAAACTGATGCATTTTATAAAAACGTCGAAGCTTCGTACAATACCATATTTTCCCATACGATAGGAACAGAGACAGTCGAGCACATTCAGCAGGTCGATTGTATATACGCTAAGGGTTGCGTGCAATTCGCGTACATCGTTTCGCATGTTTTCGCATGAGTAACTTTGTAGTTCAACTCAACTCTGTCCAAAGCTGTCGCTCTCAGATTTCTAAAAGCTGCCCCGGAATTCTAGGATATTCCAGAAAACTGAAGACATTTGAATCGAGAAATTTAAAGCGACAACATTTTATGATCTATTCCATATATTTCTATTTGTAGAAACTTCACTTTTCTCCGTGCTTTTTACATCATTTGTTCTTCTTTTATCGTTATTTTATTTCTTCGTATCTTTTTGTACTGTTTCTTTATTGCTGGATTTTTTCCAGTCTCCTTATATAGCATTTCTTTTTATAGGCGGTATTTCCTTTCTGGAATTCCCACGCCCTTTCTTTTATTGCAACAATTTCATTTTTTGATGTCTTTATGCTGCTCTTTTATTGCAACGATTTTATTTTTTGATGTCTTTATGCCGCCCTTTTATTGCCACAATTTTTTCCTAGTTTCTTTATGCTACATTTCCGTTGCTAGAACTTTCCCTCGGTGTCCGTTTGTTTACTTTCTTATTGTTGACATATCTCTTTTGACATCCTTACACTAACTACCTATTTGTAATTTTTGTAATCTGTTCTTGGCTATTTCTTTCGCTATCGGAATTTTTATCTCTCACGCGCAACTGAATCCTTAGAATTTTATTATTAGAATCTCTTTCTTGATGTCTGATTATTTGCATACTTGAAATCTTCTTCCTCGCGTTGCTTTCTTCTCAACATTGGGGCCCCTTTTTGGTGTCGCTACGACCCTCTTTTTATTCCCGGAATCTCTTTCTTTTTAGTATCCTTTTGTTGCTTTTTTATTGATGAAATTCCTCCCTTCCCTCCCTTCCTTCGCTGTTCCAGCTTTCTTAAGAATTCCCCGGGGTATGATTGTGTCCCCGAATGTGGAAATTTTTCCAAGTCTCAATTCCATCACGGTAAAATATACCCAAGGAAGACATTGCCGAAGGGAAACTCGTGGCATCGCACATAATTTCCCATCATCGTTCACAAAGAACACTACATATCTGTGGAAGTCGTCGAACATCCAGAAATGTTTATAATAGTCGACTAATCACCGAGAATGGTTTCGAAGACAGCAATCGCTAATAATCATTGACTGATCGCAATAAGAACACTCTGCGCCTTAAATAATTTGCTAAGGAGTAGAAAAATCCAACACTCGTAAAAATCGGACACACACGAACAATAAATGGGAGACATTGACGAGCAATGGATAATACCAGAGAGATCTAAGAATAATGAAAATGATTTGTAATTTCTCATAAAAATTGTATAGACGTTGAATAGCGCATTTTTTATCAGCCAGACTGTCAACAGATCTCTCCGTTACTTATTATACGTGTTAAATAACTTATACCCCATAATGATTACAAAATTTGCAAAAAATATCGCTGTAAACCATGCTATACAAGATATCACGATATACGTCACAATTGTACATCGATGGACGATATCGAGAAGTATTTCACGATTGTGTCTCTATTCCAAGCAAAATATCAAATAGCTTGAGTGGAATGTCCAGCACGGTGAGGCATTCCACCGGTACCTTGGCAGCCGACTCTATTACTCCTTAATAAGCCCATAACTACGTACAGTAGTACCATCCTCACATACCGTACTACCATCCGTATCGATTTCAGATCTCGGATACACGCGTGACAGGCTACCATACCCGTTAGTACGAGCCAAAAAACCGGTCGTCGCTTAACCAACCGAATAAATTCATTTCCTGTTCTTTCATGAATTCCAAAATCACTGATTCAATTAATTCTACCCGATGCTCGCGTGCTTCGCCGTATCCATAATTTCATATTTAACCTGCTTGGCTGCGTCCCCTCTCCTCGGAGGGGTGATTATACGCGACGATTCGATCGCCAATCCATCTCCCCATAAATCCATCTTCATTTAACTGCCTCATCCTCACTCGTTGTCTCGTTAACATGCAAATTCGTGTCGGTTTTTTTCCTCCCCCCCATGAAATCGATCGAGCTTCGCTCGAAATTCCGGATAAACTGGCCACCGAGCACTTCTAGCCCATTCCACCCTTTGTTTCCACCGCGTCACCACGTTAATGCCAATTAATTAACTGGGAATCTCGGTAGCTTAAGCCATTAGGGTGCAACCAGCGTGTTCGCGTGCGTGTTCTCTCTATCCTCAAGGTCCTTACGCACGTGCCCTTGGAACGCGTCATAATCAGCCCTTCAACGTACGCTGATCCCTCTTCATGGGTCGTTTCTCTCAGCGGGACACCGGAGAAATTGAAAATCTCCTCCCGCGATCCGATTAACGTCTACGATTAACGTCTAGTTTCCTTCAGACTTGCGAATTCGACGATGGTTTTCGAACTCTCGGAGTCTGACGTTGGCTACACAAGTTGTGGACGTAGGAAATTATGGCTACCGAGTGTGAGAATTTTTGGTTACGAAGGTTATTTATTAATTATTCAACGGAAAGTATTTAATCCGTAGTATTCTTTTTAAACGTACGAGACGGTGTACCTTCGCAAAATGCAAAATTTGTCCAAAAATTCTTTCGATACTCTATACAAAGAACCCGCTACTGAAGTAACATAAAAATCAGGCTAAGAACTCGGACTAAAATGAAACTCTGATATTTCCTTTAAAGGATCGGTATTCTTTGGAATAATTGTATCTCAATTTTTGTACTCCTAACTTCCCCTAAGCAACCCCCTTAATATTCCACGCAAACGATCAAAATTCTTTCGCATAATTATCTGTCGATTTCCATTATGTTCCGTAAACTTACAAAATGTACACCTATCGAACTAGAACAACTGCCAAAGAGATTTTGCAGCAACCCCGACACGATATTCCATCTAAAAGGAGCGTAAAATCGTCTAGAATAATTATATCGCAATTTCTACCATCCTCTTTAAACCTACGAGACGTGCCTATTAAAGCAAATTAAAAGTCAACTTTGAAAAGAATCCTCCTCAAGTAACCCCTTTAATACTTCATGCAAAGGAATCGACATTCTTTGGAATAATATCCTTTGCAAACGAGGCTACTCCGATGTGCCAAAGCCACGAATAATTTAGAACAGCGACGATGATACTCTGCCGTACACACAGATACCGTTTTTCTTTGCCGCAGCATCCTGCAGCTCGCGGCGCAAGTTAACTTCGAAGGCATAGTATGCCGGGCTTCTATGGACTTTCCCACGGCACGTAGCTTCGGCCTTTAGAGAGAGAGTATGCTCGCTTACTATTCAACGGTTCCGCATTGACAGTGATGATACCGTGTCGACGGGTTAACTGTTACCCCGCTGGCGATGGTATTTCGCTCTAATGAAATTAATCGAGTGCCTTGGCTGAGGTGACAAGTGCGATTCTCTGAGAGGTATTTCCACTTATCGGTTCGTTTACCAAGATACTCTTGCATAGTTCCTATGGGTATAGTATTCAATGAACACGGATGGTTAGAGATGCAGCGACAATACGGATGGAATTTCATGCGAGTATTTATGTTTATGGTATTCGTTTTACTGATATTGTCGGAATACGCGGACGTGGATTTAGAACGTTGGAACATAATTTTCTAATCGATTTAAATGTATTCCGATCTATTCCACGCTCGAGTTCGTACGATAACTGTCTTTTTCCTTTGTGTATAAGGTACGCGCAGAGATGAGGAAACGCGAGCTTGAAGAAAAAAAGGAGTTGCGCGTATCGCATACTTCTATAATCGCGCAATTAGAAAGTGATAAAAATACAGCAACGTGAGTTACGGGTTGCAGGTCCTTGCAAATGTAAATACGATACAAGTATCATACGCGTACGATACAAGGTTCTTAACAAAAATGGAACGACAGGTGAAAAAGTAGAAAATTTCTGCGCGAAGAAATTGGCAATTTAGTAATTTTCATTCTCTTTTTTGCAATCAAAATTTCCTTATAAATACCACTGGTGAATATTGCAGATTCTATTGCGCGATTAGACATGTATTGTCAAATGAATAACGATATATTTTCACACTGTGCTATACACGCGGCTCCAATGAAATAATAATAAAACATAAAGTTTAACGAAAGACCATTTCTACTGTTTGTAAAAGGATTAAGTAAAATTCAATATTGAATTTCGACCGTAAAATGGGATTAAATCTATCTATTAAATTCGATTCAAGCTAAACTCACGGTTGTGATTCTATCGCGATAATCGTTCGTCGAAACGTTTACCAGCTGTGCTCGCAATTAATTAACGAGGATTAGAATGTTCTTAGCGTACGATTACGCGACGCTGATGGAATTGGTATCGATCGAGGCGGTGACCATGCAGCTAAGTATGAATGAAAGAGGTTACTCGAACGAACAATGAAGCTTTTCAGTTGAAAGCGAAACGGTGAAGACCTAGAAACTCACGACAGCAAGGAATAAGAAAATCGGTGGTGCGCCCGATGGAAACCAAAGAGGACATTGTGGCATAGCGAAATCCAGGGATTGGACAGTGACGTTGCATTCAATTCTTCATTCTTCGATTCTACTTTGCTTCGTTTTAATATAAAACGTCGCCGTGTAATCTTTTTTAATCCTTCCTATGGGTTTAGAGAGAGAGAGAGAGAGAGAGAGAGAGAGAGAGAGGAATCGATGACTAGGCATATTCGATCGTGATGGTTTTCCCTCGGTCGTATTCCGTTTCTGTTGAACATTTAAATACACCGAGCTGGACTCAACGTACTTCAAATATTAGCCTGAAACTAGGTCGGAAGATTGCATAGTAAATATTCCTCTACGGAAAAATCGCGATTCTAGGGAAGCCGCTGCCATCTTCCGCCAGTCGTGTCTTTTATTGAGACGCAAATTAATTAAACAACGGCGTGAATTTGAACAATAGGGAATAAACGTTTACCGAAAGTAAATTCTCAAATTTACGTGCACAAAATATAGCCTAGTCAATAGGAGGTTTGGAGATTGAACATTTGATTTAAGCAAAAGCAGCTTAACCGATAAAGCTATAGATATCTAACTAGAAACGAATAATTCATTCACTGGTCAATAAATATCTACCATCTGAATCTCTCAACAAATAATTCTCAGTTATTTTTACTGAGTTCAAATGCGTCGATTATTCATGACATCCATTTTCCATAGAATATACCCAATATTAATGTACAGAAACGCTAATATCATTGCAATTTTAAATTTTATTAATACGAAAGTAAATTTTCTTCTGAAACAAAGTTAGAACCAAAACTGTAACATAAAGTAATACCGAGAAAAAGAGAGAGAGAGAGAGAGAGAGAGAGAGGAGCTTTAGTGACCATTCCGAAAGGTTTCCGAGGTATACAGTAATCGATTTATTACCCTGACATAAACAGCCAGACAGTTCTATTACTCCTTTTATACAATATTACCAGAAACTGAACCAAAAACACTTTATTCCGTTAGAGAGCCGATTAAATCCAGCAAACCAATAGTCCCTGGAAATCCTAATATCGGAACGAACCATCGGCCGCAAATTAATCATCAATTTTCTATAATCATTTTAACCGGTAACTATAATAACCCGCTAATACATACATATTCTCTCTATACCAGTTTCGCGAGAACCTTGCATTAATAGCAACAAAGCGCTCACAGTAATGCTCTCTCTTCCTCATTCTCACACACATATTCTGTCGGACATCGGTATTCGATAATCAATTTCATTGGATTATTACTGTTACCATTGGGATTAGTCCCACTATCGATGCGTTGCTAATAGCGCGACGCGATCTTCTCTCATTTTTGCGATGCCGATAATACGATGACCGTTATATAACGTGCTCGTTATTATTATCGTCGTTGGGCACGATGTATCAAGCCCCAAAACGTTTATCAGTATTCGATGGATCGTCCTAATTGAAGAGCAATCGGATTGATCGGACATCGTTCCCTCGAAACGCGCTCCTTCTTTTCCGTGGATCGATCATCGGCCAAACAATTATTAATAGCGATCGACACGAGATCAGCTCCGTCGTGATTATTAATCGTAATCCCCGTGCATCGCCGCTCGTTTGATGGACGCATGAATTAATCCACGATGCGCACACGCGCCTGTCCTGTCGATTTTCGGCCTAACGCTGGATGGTTTAATTCACCGTTACCGTCCTGCATCGTTTCCATCTCGTGGATATTTTAACGATACACGAATTTTACTTCATTCTCGCGTCGGCAAGAGTGTCACGAAAATATCGAATGGAAATATGGGGGAAGAAAGGAGCGCGTGTTTCGAATATTTCGGTGTAATTGGTGACGACTTTGGTGAATATGCAAGAAATATATACGATATTCTGCGGATATAAATATGTACAAGATTCTACAACTTCGTTTAATCGAATAGAGTTCTTCCGTGATATAATTATAAATTCGCTTATAGCACTTGTGTAACATGATGAATATTTTGTTAAAAAAAAAAAAAAATTCTAGTGTCCTGGACAGAAATTAAAGATATTAGAACATCGTTTCGTTTCTACAGACAGATACGAATGGACGATGGTCGCTTTTGTTACGAGCTCTTCAATTGACCGATTAGAATCTTAAATCGTAGAAGATAATGGTTTAAAATATACAATAACATCTTTAAAAAATATATATATATTAACATTTCCAATTTGGAGTAAATATAACAACTGTCCTAACACTCTTATTTAGCTGTACTTGTGAATAAGGTATTATAAACTGATTATTTTTAAGGGTGTACAAATATATCGTCCGCGCAAAAAGAGTGAATAAAGTCAACCTGGTAATAAAGAATCGATAAAACCGGCTTTGGAATAAAAAATCAGTAAAATTAATTTATAAATATAATCGATAGCCTGTTCGTGAGCGACGTTCGTTCCGCGTGAATATACCGACATGAAATCTAGACAACCTATAAGGTATCGTTGAAGTTAACGAGCGTAAATCAGTAGAATGAGTATACCAAATACGAAACAGGAAGGGTTAAAAAGTTTACAGTTTGACTTGGCATTTTCTTTGTTTCATACGCAATAGATAGAAGATTCCTCTGCCGTTTTATTTGTTCAGCTTGCTTCAATCTTTGGGAGTAGGTACATTCCATCTCGTGAACTTTTATACAGTCACGCGGAACGATGAAATATTCAGTCGCGCACGCTCGACTTCCAGCGGACCTCGTTAAGAATAGAATCTTTATTTCCATAAAATTCATAAGGGTCGGCGTTCAACTTTGCCGCGACGCCCGTTTCTCCCTTTACCGTTCCTCCTACGCTGACAGGAAAAAGTTCGAGCACGAACCAACCGCGAAAACAAACACTTTCCCGCCGCACGGAAGTCGAGAGACTCCGCGGGATTTTCAAGTGAACTTTCAGCTTTGATTCTATATAAGTTTATGGTAATCAGAGAAACAAAGAGAGACGTGCCGAATATTTCATCCTCGCTCGACTTCGCGCCCCTCCACCGAAATATCCGTGAATTTACCGATCGGAATATTAATCTTCTTTGATCCTTTCGATTACTATTCGATCACCATTTTACTCACAAAGGTAATTACTATTTCTTATTTCATTCGAAATAAGTAGATGCATAAGCGAAGTGTTCTACCATGATCTAATCTTTATTCTTTGATTCACCAGGATATCTTCTTTGATTTTGTCCATAATTTAACGTTTTATTAATAAATTTTGATCGTACCGCTTCTTCTCGTTATATAGTCGTAACATCGCATCGCGATTGTATCTTTTGTACAAATTGTTCCCTCTGTAAAATACGGCTATTAATTAATCATTCTTTGAACGATTCCCTGCTTAATCTCTGTACACCGTATTCGCCAATCTCCTCGTTGCTACAAAGCGCGACGCTTTAAACGAATACAAGACATTCTCCGAGCTAATTCCCAAAATGCTGCTGCACGCGAGAATGCACGATACAATCTCCATCGAGTAATTTAATTTTTTATTCGAATCATTTCCATCGCAGTGTGGCTTTGTCAGACGGCAGAAACCTCCAACCAATTAATCATCCCCTATAATAATAATTTCCCCGACAAATTTCCATATTCACCTTTCCTCTCGCCACTTTCATCCCCAAAACGAATATATCAACACAAGACATCGTGAACCATCACATTCACCGTTAGTTTCCGTCTCTTTTTCGTCCAAATTTATCAGTCCCTTCTCAAACAGGGTGAAAGGGGAGGCAGGAGTTACAGGCGTCCCCCTGTTTCGATTTCCGGAAACACGAAGCCCATTCCCGGCTGCCTTTGTGCCGCGTATCAAGCACGGCTCGTCGAATCTCTCTCTCTCTCTCTCCGTACGTTTCTCCATATATCTTTCCTCTTTCTCGCGTGAATCTCGTCTGCAGCGGGCGGTTCAATCCGGTCGCGGAATCTCGCATTGTTCGATATCGAAACGCACGTGCGTACACACAGCGTGCCGCTTAATTATCCCCGTTAACGAAGGTCCGCGGTTTGCCGCCCGGCGAATCGATAGATCGATCGACCGATTTGCTCTTTGTCGAGCGCCGCAAACCGCCCCGGGATCGACTATAAGACGCGCATTAATTAAGAGATCGACGGAAGACGCGCCGGCAATTAGGTGATCGCGATAGACGTACGACGGAAACTGCCTTGTGGATCCTTAATTGAATAGGATTATAGCGACTAACTGAACTGTCTGCCGCCCTCTCCATGTTTCTCCCCGATTCTGTATCTCTTCCTGCTTTGTGCCTCTAGATGCTATTACTTGAATATTTTCCTTCCATTCTGTATTCATAGATTCGCGAACGTTTAGGCCTCCATGAGTTGGTATTTTTGTATTTAGGAGCGGAGATTTAAATCTACATATCAGATTAAACCGACCGTCGCGTAAAAATTACACGAAACCAGGTGTCGTGACGAACTTACGATAACTTCTCCCCGATCCTGTATCTCTTCCTGCTTTGTGCCTTTAGATGCCATTACTTGAACTTTTTCCTTCCATTCTGCATTCATAGATTCGCGAAGGTTTAAGCCTCTATGAGTTGGTATATTTTTGTATTTGGGAGCGGAGATTTAAATCTACATATCAGATTAAATCGACCGTCGCGTAAAAATTACGCGAAACCAGGTGTCGTGACGAACTTACGATAACTTCTCCCCGATCCTGTATCTCTTCCTGCTTTGTGCCTTTAGATGCCATTACTTGAACTTTTTCCTTCCATTCTGCATTCATAGATTCGCGAAGGTTTAAGCCTCTATGAGTTGGTATATTTTTGTATTTGGGAGTAGAGATTTAAACCTACATATCAGATTAAATCGATGTAAATATTACGCGAAACCAGGTGTCGTGACGCACTTACGATACGGGACGTTGTTTAGATGTAAAGATTTTTAGAAGAAGAGTAGAAGAGTAAGAGACTTTCTATGGCGATGAAGAATCTCGTTGGTGAATTTATTCGAATTCTCTGTTTCTTAAATGCTGTGCGATTTCTTTATTTACAAATTCTTAATTGGCGCATCGTTCAAGCGAATCTCGTGCTCACACTTGCGACGATTAAGATCAATCTAAAATTGATTCATCCTCGTTAAATTCTAGTTTGCTGATTATAAGAATATCCGACTAAAAGACGAGTCGCTTGAAACGCTAGATTCCCACGCTCTTCGAGAATCAAATACTTTCGCGAAAAGTTCGTTCGTTTCTTTATTAATAAATCACACGAAGAAAATTCTCCTTCCTCGAGCGAACAAATAAAAGCAAATAACCATTGCAAATGCAGAAAGTCAGAATCATAATCAACGAACATCGCCTTACATCTCTATCCATTCGTATCTGACATCGACTTCTCAAGAAAATTATCTCCGTCGCCTCGCTCTTCACCCCCTAATTTCAAGGTCGTCCATTCTTCGACTCAATCCAGCGCATTAACTGACCAGGATAACGCCTCCGGCTGATTGATAAGCGTCCCGCGATGGATTGTTTATCATCGCCGATCGAAAAGCAGAGAAAAGTCGAGAAACAGCCAGAGAGAAGACGCCGCCGAATGGTTCGCCACGCCGTCTGAACCCCGTTGATTCATGACTCGCCCTGTCCCGGAAGGTATTAATTAATGATCGGGCCCGTTGCACGCGTACGCGGCCGTAGCTTAGACCCGAGGTCGCGGCGAAAGGTTATCCCGGAGGTATTTAAACGTCCGCGGGCAACGTTCGGCCGCAAAGCCCCTTCCGTTTATTTCTTTGATTGTCGTGCGATCCAGCCGCCAGAACCGGTCGCTGCTCGAACGTCGTTTTGGTCCACGGCTCCGCGAGTAAATCAACTGGTAGTTAAAGACTGCTGAAAGGTAGCCGGGAAATATTGAATTAAGTTAACTCCGGTCGGACGAACGTATCTTCGTGGACAAGTTCCGCGGTTCAGACGATACTTTGGTAAATGACTGGAAGAACTTTAAATGACTCGTAGGCAATGAAGAGTTTGATGAGATTTGGAAGTCGGACAAGATGGGTTTCATTCCCGTGAATGGTTTAATCTCGCTGCATTCTTTCGATCCTTTTCGACTCTATCGCGTTTTTTTTCTTTTTTTTATTGTCACAAATTGCCTTAAGTTTGAAGAAAATAGAGAGGGGCTTTGCCAGGCTTTAGAGATCTACCAGTTTTCAAGGTGTGGAGTTATCTCACAAATAACGCGGCTTTTGTGAGAGTTAAGTCGAGAACAATGGAAACTGTTGCCGTTGAAATTTTATGAAGTTGAAGCGGAAAACTTGACGTAGAGAGATAAAGAAGAGTGAAAGAATTCATCAATTGCCAACAAATAATTTTCAGTTTTATCTAGTCGTACGAAAACCTACTTGGCTTTGGATCGCATTATTTATGGAATGATCTAACGTTTCGAAAGAAAGATGCGTTCGACTCCAAAAACTTCCTCGATTAAAAGTAGTCTAAAGATGGATTAAAAATAATTTCAAATGTGCATCTGTTATTACCGATAGAAAGAAATACATATTTAATATTTTTGACTATATTATGAATCCGTGAAGTTTTATCAAAATTCACATATTACGCTTGAATGTGCATTGTAATTAAAATGCTCAAATTTATAAGGATCATGCAGAATTCATTGTAATAAGAGAGGATATAAGAAAACTCTTTAGGTAAGAGATTCAGCAATTCGTATTCTATAGATAGCGAAACAAGGGACTGGGTATATTTAAATTAGGACGGATACTGACAACGCTATCAGCTGTGTTTGTCATGTAAATTAACTGTACTGTGCGCGTTCAATGTTTCTCGAAGAACGAACTCGGGAATCTATATTCGTCGAAGTGTCCACGACTGGGTTGCATTGAAGGTGACGATACAATCAAGAAGAGCAATATCGATATAGGTTACGATATCGATGCGCCAGTTCACGACGAGGCTTCAACGGGTTAGGAAACTATAACGAGATAGACGATACCGCGTCGAGAGATAATGTAACTTCGTCACGTGTTTGTCCCGTAACACGATCAAGGAGACAGTGAACCTATGCATATAGCCGGCCAGAATTTCGTTCATGTAATTTACCAATAAAACATTCTACCATTAGAAGCTCTGTTTCTAAAATTCCTAAATGTAATAATACATTTAAAGAGTGGCAATTTACACACTCCAAAACTATCGACTAATTATCAAAATTTATCTTCTTTCTCTTATTAATATAACGTATCGTATAATGTATCGTACATTTAGAAAAATTACTGATCTTTCGTGCGTAACAATATAATTTTCTATTTTTATTCGCAATAAATTAGGTAAATAAAAAGAAAGAAATTACACATCTTCGCAGTATAATTTTCTAATAATTTGATGCGCAAGTACGATTGATCCATTTTCTATCGAAACTGCAAAATTATTCAACCCGACCCATGTTTCATCCTAATAAGTGTACTGCAGACAGACTTTCATGCATTTATGCAAAATTTCAAGATACCAAAATGTACAAAATACATACGATACACAAATATATACAAAGTATCCAAAGTAGATGTAACTTTCATATAATTCTATATAGTTTTATATTTTTATATACTTTCCAATACATTAAATAAATTTCTACTTAAACGCTATCTCTCTACTCACGCTCATAAAGGCATAAATTTCCACAAAAAGTCACAATTTATTAATGGATAAGCAAAGCAACGTATAATAAACGCGCGTCATCAGACGTCTCAGCACTGAGAGGATTAACCACTATACTCAGCAAGTATGCTCAAACCGCTCTTATCCAAGCGTCTCCTTTTAAGGAAACGTTGCAGGTCGACAGGAGAACTATCAGGATCATGCTGGTAATCGAAACTCGGCCGAGAACCGAATTACGCCTGATCATTTACGCTGTAAATATCGTTGAAATATTCATCGAGGAGCAGTTTGCCATTCTCGCCGCCGCCGCCGCCGCCGATAAGCGGCTACCAGTTGTGCCATAAAACTAACGGGCATCCGTTACAATAAACATCCGTTTTAAACGGTCGCTATCACGGAGCGTGCTCGAACAGAATCAACCGAGAGCAACGCTAAAATCGCACCTCGGGAATCCACTTCTAAATCTACAAAAGAACAACCAAGGACCTGTCCAAGATTACTTAAAAATCGAGCCCGTAGTAAATCCAACGATAAACTCGACACTCTCGAACTGAGAATTGCTGCGCCCGGCGGCAAACACGAATTTCGCAAGCCGAAAGAGACGCGTTTAAACGAAATATACGTTCGCGATGAAACAGAACGGATTCGCGTTAATTGAACGCGGTTTGGGAACGTTAGAGCCGAATTACTCGCGACATCGACGAATTTTTGCGCACACTCTAATTGGTTAGGTAGTTTGGTAGTTGCGATAGGTTCAATGTAGATGTGCAATTTACGTATTGATGAATCGAGGATTGTAACCTTTGTTCTTTTTTTTTTTTTTGCAAACACCAATGGTGATAGGAGAATGATTATGATTACGCGAGTCTGTAAATTCTAAAACATTTACTTTCCCGAATCTCGTGAAACCTTCACTGCTATTTAATTAGCTAAGCAACGCCTTTGACGCAGACGTTGCGCTTTTATTTTTGATCTTATAGTCTTTGTAAACGTCACAAAGCAACGAAAATAATTTACATGGACATACGTGTTGCATGACCGACCATTTTTATCAGTTTCTATGTTCAAGTTAACGTGTACGCTAAATCAGCCTGTTTTCGAGTAACCTGTAATATCTTTAACGATCCCCTCTTCCTTGGAGATTAGAAAGCTTAACGTCGTCATAAATTCATTTTACTAGCCTTCATATCCACGTGCACCAATTTCAACAGGGAATTTTGTTTCTTAATTTGTTTCTTGTCGCTTAGTTTCTTCCTCTTCTTTCAGCAATTTTGTTCTTAGCCCGCATTTCCCTCGCGTTTTCTATTCGCTTCGCTCCGTGCATTATTTTCTTCGACGTTTTGCACCATTTTTATTTTTTTACTTTTTCAACCGTCTTTACCTCCCGCTCTCTCTTTCCTCATTTACTTTACTTCTCTGTTCCCGGCGTTTCGTCACGGCCACGCGTGTGAAATATCCGTCGCTCTTTTCTCGTCCTTCTTCGTCCGCAAGGCCTTTACCGACGTCTTTCAACTTGTTTCATTTTCCTCGTGCTCGAATTAATTAGAGGATCTCCTTGTTCGAATAGTCTTATCAATTACAAAGTTGCAGGAGATGTTATTTATATTAACGATAGCGAAACGTTCGAGTAAAATGCTGTCGTTGCGCGACAAAGTAATAAGTAGGAAAGTTTACGTGGAGAATGAAAATCTAATTAAAAAAGTTCCCTTCGGTCCCCGTGGAATTTATATTAAGAAGCAGCAACCACTGTTGAGACACACACAAAAAGGGGGGGGCGGTAAGAGGGAAGAAGGAAAAAAAATACGCGACATCTTGATATCTAGTTTCCCTTTAATACACGCTGAATTAATCGAATTAGGTCAAACTTATTTGTTTCGATAATAGCACGGTATAATATAGTACTCGCTAATCGCGGGTATAAGAGTGTTCTAATTAGCATGTTTATTGCAATTTTACTTGGCATCGAAGGAGAACGCGTCTTCACTCCCCGACGATCGAATTGCAACGTAATTGCCCGCTTAAACGATGCGAAAATCGTTTCTTGCCGACGCGTTCTCTGTATTTAACAACTGGCGCGCAATTTGCGTTTGATATTCCATCCAAATGCAGTGAGAAAACCCGAGCTTCATTACGATCGGCGGAGTAACGATTAATTGCAGGAGAAAGTATTAGGTTGTCCAAAAAGTTTCTTTCGTCTTGTAAGGATGCACCACGTTCGCTGCTTTATATTATTTTCGTCGAATCACGTATGATCGCAATGATAGAAATAGAAGAAAATGGATCGTACATGATTGAATAAAATAATATAAAACGAGAAGAGGTTGTGCGTCTATTATTTCTTTACCAAAGGAAAGAAACTTTCGGGACAACCTAATAGAATCAACGAACTATCAAAGATTAGGAGCTAAATTACGCGAAAATACGTTTTCCGCGTTGTGATATCGTAATTTCATATAGAACGCGAATTAGTCTCTCGTAGATAATTAAAATATTAACCACCTACGTCGGAAAAGGAAGAAACGGGGGGAATGAAGAAATCAAGAAAATAAGTCCTCGGCTGTTCAAACAGCAAAGGAATAATTCCAGAATATCCTTGCTATCATAAAGGGGAGGCAAATCCGCTAGCAGTTAATTGCGCGAGGCGGAGCAACGGGCAAGGATCAAAAGCGAGACGCCGAAAAGCGTTTCTCCACCCTCGAATCGCTCGCGTTTCCTTAGCCTCTCTCTCGCTTTCTCTCGTGGCCCTCTCTCGAAATTTAATACTCTCGCCTCAGACATCGGTTAACCCTGGCATCAGAGATTTCCCCGTGGCCGTGGATAAATTTTTAATAGCCTCGAATCGCCGGGACGGTCGACCAGAAGAAGCTACCCCCGTCTAACGTGGCGCATTCTCAACGGAGCCGCGAGTGTTCCTTTCAACGAATTTACACGGCGGCATTTGCGCTCATTCGCCGCACTATTTGACTTTCGCGTTTGCACACAGATAATTATAATCGGAGACCGATGATCCGCGGCCACCACCCACGGGCGACTTCAATTAATCACGATGAATAACGACGGAGGCCACGCGAAACTTCGTTAACTTGCAAATTTTCCCCGGCATCCCGAGAGCCTCCTCTACAGGATGAATTCTCTTGCTCTTGTTTCTTTGCGCGCCGTCTTTGATTTTCCAGCCGCCGTTTTGCGTTTTCTTTGGACGCGTTAATGAACGTAACAGGCAAACGTCGTGAGCCGATAGCGACATCGATTTATAATCGATTCGACAACGATCGTGGTCTAGTCGAGCGTAGATATACAGGGTGCCTCATATTCTACAGACCTTCTTAGATAAAGTCTGAATGGAACTTTTGCGTTGTACTATGCGTGCAAGTTACGTTGAAATATAACGATACAATATATTTAATAATGATTAGATAATAATATAATTATATACGCACAATCTGTATCGGTTCTTCCATCAAACTTGAATATATTCTAATAGGAAATTTCGAAGCGCCTTTTATACATTCGGTAGAACGTTTTGCAAGTTGAAGCTGAGCTATTCGAGGTTACGGAACTTCTCTGCAAACATGAGCTAATCAAAACTGATAATCGCAGTGTCAATTAACGAGAAACTAACGCTAAATTCTTAAATCCTCTCACATACATTCGGTTGAGCGTTTGGCAACCTACCACGTGAAAATGAATCAGTCAAAGTTATGGAACTTCTCGGCAAATATAATCTAATCAAAACTAACCATCGCGGTGTTAATTGATTAGAAACAAACACTAAATTGCTACACGAAATTCCCTTGTACATTCAACGAAACATATCGCAAGTTACTATACGAAAATAAAACATCCAATGTTACCGAACTTCTCTGCAAACATAATTTAACTGAAACCAGCCAGTCGTCACAGCTTTAATTAATCAGTAACAGGCGAGCATTTTATTCGAAGTTAAATCCCCGACGAAACAAGCGGACAAACACGCGTAATCCAACGTGGTTATCATCGAATCTCCCAACAGAAACTCATAGAGCTCGATCATCAACCGTTCAACGCGAGGAGATTGCAGAACAAATTGAAGAAGGCTTCGGCCGGTAATTGTGATTAATTGGAAGGAATCCGCGGCGCGATTTTCCTAGAAATACAACGTGCTGGAACGATACCAAGAGAGGTAACCGCCACCAGGCAGATCCATAATCTTGCGATCGTTGCAAGCGTGTTTCCTTTTCCATCCCACCGTTTCGAATCATCTAACGCCGGGACAGCGTACGTTCTGACGCGAGATTGCGGAACAAATCGGCGCGAATTTAGCCCCGACGATCGTGATTAACCTTTACGCCGCTAAGGGTGACCATAGACGCTCGTCATTAAGCGACTGGCCTGTAACTCTCGGTGCAATCGCCTAACGCAATCGTCCAACGAGATGTTGTTGCACGATGCGCCTCTATTGTTTGCACAGAAAGTCGAAACAATTAAATTCCTCTTCGTTCGTCGTGTCGAATCGGAAAGAAATATTGAAAGCTCGTATATTGCCGATGTAATCGATCGTAAGAGTTTCTGCGCGTTGTTTTGTAAATCGCTTTGAAACAGATTCCTATTAAATTGTCTATCTGCCTGTTGGGCATATACAGTTTTATTTATTTGTTCCGTAAAAATTGTAATTTAACGATATAAAGTATAAGGAGTTAATGGGTTGTGATTAGAATTTGTTTGACGATGCGTATATAATGTCTTTGCAGGGATTGAACTTTCTTCTTTTCTTTTTTTTTTTTTTTGTTTTTAGTAAGAGAGAAGTCTATGATTACGAAGGAAACGATCGATAAAGATAAGAATTTCATCAGACGTACCGAGATTACGTACAGTATATAATAAGCAAACGAAGAAATTCGTTTTTAAACAAATACACGCACGAAACAGGAATTTCAGAGAAGATCTCTGGGAATCGCTAAAAGTGGAAAAATGTGACTTGTACCGAAGATGTCTTAATTGTTTGAGCCCTCCTCGAACAACCGTATTTCTCCTTCGTCAAGAAATTCTTTAAATTCAAGGAAAATACGAGATAATCATCCTTGTTACGCGTAGTTTCAAGTTTCGGTTGCATACCAAACTTAAATTTAATACAGAAACTAATTAAATTTTCTCTGTTATCTTTCAACGACTAAAACGAACAGGTTTGCTATCTTTCCTATAAAAACACATGTTTACAAGATGTACACGCATGGTACAGTTTTTGTGTAAATATGTAACAATTGTGAAATATAAATGATAGAAAAATGACACCACCATTGGCAAAGGAGTAAACGCACTAAAACCCCTCTTGCGAGTTAAAACGAGTCCAAGACTGAGACATACAAATTCGAGGAACGTGTCCAACTTAAAGATCCCTCTTGGGAAAGAACGTTGATTATTCCAGCTTGATACGCTAAGGGTTAACCCCGCTAAAACTCTCATACTTCATGCCCAAAAAGCTTCTGACTCCGGCTGCACATTTCTGCTGCAACGTTTCGCAGCGAGATCGTGTAACATAATTCTGAAAATAAAGCATCGGCGAGCAACGTAACGAGTTAGAGAAACCGGAAGAAATCGGAGAGGATTTAGCCAGGATAATCGTGATTAATCATGACAGATTCGAGAGGGCCAACGCGAGATATCGCGTTCCTGGAACTGCATCCCACCGCGATAACGATCCGAACTACACTCCAGAATCATTTTTCCAACGATCGTCTCGCGTAATTTCCTCTTTCCAACGTACTTTTTTCTTTTTCGGGTGTATCACCCAAGAGCCAATTACACGGCTCGCGTTACACGCGTTTGATTCACGATCCCTTGGTCGAATAATCGCGCGAGTAATCACGAATAGACCGTGGATCCTTTTTTATACATTTATAGAAAATCTGAAGATTTTCATGAATTTGATTGAATATGATTTGATTTTCCAAAAATATGTAAAATGTCCACAGTACGGTATTTATTTATTAGAGTATATATAGACTACTTATGGTATATATATATATATATATATATATATATATATTTATTGGATGAAACAAATTTCAATTTAGATCCCATCACTTGTGTTCACGGAAATAGGAAAATGCATAAGTATCGTGATCAATTCGACGATTTGAAATCGAAATGAAACGATTTGAATGTGCAAAATTGCACGGAATGCGTATAATGTGAAAAAAAAGACATAAAATATCCAATGTATGTTTTGTACAATGCTCGACAGGTAAACCAATTATCCTACCGAGGTAGCAATTCCGCGATTTTAATTGTATCCTCGAAAATATGAATTTACGTAGAAATTCGCCGCCTAATTACGACTTTTAATAAATGAAACAAATTTCCATCTGGCTTGCGCTTCTTTAGTCACGTTCAGAAAGATAGGAAAACGCATAAGAAGCCGCCGTCTAATCGTGATTAATTCGACGATCGCGCAACGATCGGCCAAGTTAGGTCGAGATACGCTAGTGTAGTTTCTATTCTCAAGTTCCGGAGCTGTTGAAGTTCGCGAGCCGGTCCACGGGACTCCATTAGGTTCGTTAAGCGTTAACGCTTCGCGAGCAACGATATTCCGTAATGGCTAACCTGCAGGCTAATGGAACGCGGGTAGAAAGCGGATTTCACTATAACCTCGATTCTGTCGTTCGCATTAATATCTATTGTGATTACTTTCGCTGGCGCCACTGCCGTCAGCTCGATTCGGGATTAATTATTACGCCGAAAGAGAGCAAGAGGCGGCACGGAAATCCAATGAGTTCGACCAGTCGTAATTCGGGACGACGCTGATTTTATTGCTTCGCTGCTTCCATTCTGGCTCTGATTAGTTTTTGTGAGAGAAATGGCGGGTCGGCATATCCGAAAATTTTGAGCGAACAACGTATTATTCTTTTTTACTACGAAGGACGCATACTGCGGGATGAAATGAAATTTTTTGAACGTCACGAGATTTTGCCACTGTTTGCGATGTTTCTATCTAATTTCACTGTAGGTTGATTAACTGGTTCTCGATATTCAGCGACATAGTTGAACACGAGACAGAAATATTCGTTAGGAGAATGTATAAAATAAATGTATACGTTTTTCGTAATACAGAATTACTTTTACTTCCATTTATGCATATACTGCATATACGCGCCATAAACTGTACGATAATTAATCTTGCATGTACTATTTTTTAATTTCTACATTGCTTTGGGGATGGAAGTAGAATACATGTATGTGCTCTACAATGAAACAGGTTAGTACCATCTAACGAGTAAGATTCAACATGTTAGAGTAATTATCTATGGAGTTCGCTGCAGACTTAAAGAAAAGCGAAAAAAAGAAAAAAAAGACGATAAAAAGATGCACGCGAATCGAGAGATTAGTGTAAACATATTTCCCATTAAATTATGGAACAAGAAAGAAAGCTTTCAATATATATTATAAATTTTCCTTGCCATTTACAAGGACATAAATGAACATTTAAAAATTCGTAATCACTCGCCATTTTTTTTTTTTCATCGTATTTCACGTTTCTATATTCGTATCGTTATAACGATTCTCTGTATTAAAAAGGGCTTATAAAACGAGCCACTCGCGGTAGATACATCAAGCATCAAGCGCACAAGGAAAAAAAAAAAAATAGAACACGACGCGGAGAGCAGTGGCTTGAATGTAAAGAATCGACGCATTGTCCAGGATGAAAGGTCAAAGAGCGTTAAAAATACTGAGCCGGTCGAGGGTCATTATGGAAGAATTAGATTGTGGAAAATATGCAGCGAGCAGATAACGAACGTACAAGGTTGGCCTAATGAAACAGCCCCGGTACCGTTCGAGCGCCTCTTGCTCCTCTTCGATCGACGAGATAAAGAGTATCGTGCACTGACCTTCTTCAGGTGACCATCGCTCGTGCCCAAGAAGACGACCGTGAAGTCACCGGTCGAGGTAGCAGCGACCGCCGTCAGACGTATATCGAAAGTGAGCACAGGGGCTTCCGTTATCGGATCTTCGCCTCCCAGAGGCGTGTTCACGTCCAGACCGCAGAAATCCTCGCCAATCGTTTGTAGTTTCTGTAATCAGAGATAAAACGAAATCGTCGTCAGTTCGCAGTTTGTTGATTCCGCGAATAGAAATTTGGAACGAGCGACTATATATGTGTCTTATTATTATATTGGATTCTGAAGATTTTAGTTTTGAGAGTTTCAGAGATTCGAGCGTGAAAATATGGAAATCAAGACGTTCGGGACGTTAGGAATTGAACGTAGAATTAGAAGTTTCGAGAATTTTCAAATTCAGAAATTTGAACAATAAAGTTGGAAAATTTGGAACAGCGGAAGCTTAAAAATTTGCCAACTTGATATATCGACAAATGAGAAATTTCAAAGATTGAAAATGTTTAAGATTAAACAATTTGGGAACCGAGAAAGATCGAGAAACGTGTATATGAAAATTAGGAGATCTTCAAACATGGTTAAACCTAAGTACTTGAAAATAGGAAAATAGCAATTTATAATGATTCGAGATTTCGAAAGATATTTAACGGGAACAAAACGCTACGTTACATTAATCAGTGTATCTCTCTGTGAATCTTTTCATCGTGAAACAAGTATATTAATAACAATTACAGCTTATTATTATACGCTGAACATTGTAATCGGTGAAGCTATTAGCCGTAATGTGCACTGTTTACATGACAAACAACGTAAGTAATAGCGCTTGTTATGGCATGAGTTCCTTATTTTAAATTTACAGACTAAATGCACCGTCACCCGTGAATATTTAACATTTATTTCATCTATATTCGCGCGGATTAACGAACTAGTGCAGTCAGGAATATCATTTACTTCCTTCGTTAAAGTTTTCAGTAGAGGACGATAAAAATAAGCTTCTAGAGACATCGGTTATCGATTTTGCAAAGTTTTGTTTGAGTATCGACAGTCTTCTAAGTTTCTGACATGTCAACGGCTATTAAAAAGCAGCAAGAAGCTCCGAGTTTACCAAGTTTTAATTAAGATCCAAACTTTTCCTACTCATGAATGTCTAAATCAAGAAGTATCAAGGTAAATGAATATGCGAACGGAAAATCGCGAAACTGGGAAAAAAGTCACGCTTCTATCAAGAACTTTTATACGTTACGTTAATCTGAAGCTATTCTTTAAAAAAAACGTTGATCTTACGGCTTAAGGATCTTCCAAGTTATATTAGATAGTAATATATGAAATGTATTATTATTCGTTTGAATTTTAATACAACTATCTACAGAATTAATAGTAATAATAATGCACTATAAAATTTAATATACGCAAGTTGCAATCATTTCGTTCAAATCTAACCGAATATAGCGAATTGTTTAAAAAATGAACACTACTAAAAATACTTGTAATACTGTCATTAATTTTACTATTATTAAAAATAATATCTCTTGAGAATTAAAATCAAACTGCAGCTAAGAGTATAAGTGAAATTACTTAGAACATTGACTTCGCAATTCATAGATCATGATTACTAAATATTCATCTCAAAGAATCCAATCTATCGTAATATCCCTATAAACCTACTCTTACAACCTTTCAAACTTCAATCGTCTGATTTTACCTCATAAGGTTATCGATTCTGCTAATCGACTCTCCCGTATTAACCAAGGACAAACCGCAAATCAAATTACGGAAATCGCGTATTAGATTCCGCGTTCCTAAGGAATAGAGACGTCGTACGCATAAATAGCTTCTTCCTATCATACCTTGCACCCTCTTATCTCTAATCGCGGAGACCTTGCGGCGGCATGATTAAATCGCGAGATGATAAGTTCACAGCGACGACCGTGTGAATAACGCGTGTACTGTTTCATAGCTGGGAAGCTATGCAGATCTTATTGATTTGCGATGGCTATAGAAAGTATTGGTACACGATTGTACTGGCAATAAGATACATCATTGTATTGGCGAGGCAACGTCTTGTTGGAAATTAATTTATATATGCGATACAATTCCTAATAGAAAAATGTCTGGTTCGTTATTTCTGATAGATCTAATTATATAACAATTATTAAAGCAGACACGCGTATGAGCCTGAACTGTCACGTAAATGCTAACTTTATGGCACGCTAGCTTGTGCCCGCGAACTTGGTTCGCGTGGACTACTAATATATGGAACAATCTATGAGCAGATGAATTTTTATGAATGAAATACTTACGTATTTTTTGTACTAACAGTTTGGTTATTCGTTGTAGTAGAAAATAATAAATAATAATAAAATATCAAATTATAAAGAGGTTCGATTTCAGAACAAATACGACGTAAACGGTTGCTTGTCCTTTACCAAACATGAGAGCGCATGCAACTCAGATGCTAGGCTATTTATCTGCTTCTACGAAAAGAATCGAGATGAAACATACCCTGTTTTCTTTCCCAGACACTAAGCTGCATAACAGAGAAAACCGTTCAAATCCGTTCGGTAGTGTTTACGTGATGCGAGTACAAACAGACAAACAAACAAACACAGGTACAAAAATTCCAAAAATTAGTTTTTTCGACTCCATAGCTTACGAGCTGTTCCTGGTTGACTGTTTTATTTATTTTTTATTCGATGTTTTATTATAAACTGTTTTATTTTATGTATAGATACACTGCCGTGTGAATAAATACGAATTCAACCCCATTTCTAGATTTTTCATAATATGAAAGTAAAAATTGACAAAATCGTTTATATAAGTTCAACGATATTTTCTAACTAGAATTACCCCCACAAGTTTTCGATCGGGTGAGGCTCGATGCTGGCCATGGTAGTAATTGTATTCCGAAATACTGGGGCCACTTTTTTGTAGCGACGGTTGTGCGAATAGAACCATTGTCTCGTCGAAAAATTGTCCATTTGTCTTCTATCTCGGTTATGAGGGACAATAGTTCGCCATGCAACATTTCCTCATATTCTATAGAGTTCTACCCATTCTTTACAAAAAATAATTTCACTTAACATATCCAGGCATGGTCAGTCATATCTCTTGGAGATATTGAGGAAATAATGAAACGTGTTTGAGTCTATAATTATTCGCAGCAACTGTACGTACAGATTATGTTACGATTATTTCATAGCATAAAATTGTGTATAACTCGTAAACAGTAATATACGAATTCAGAAAGTCGTATCTACATGGTAGTAATTATTTTTCCCAAGATAAGCAAATGTTTGGTGATTACGGGCGCGAGTGTACAAATAAAACAATGTGACGCGACGACGAGCGGCAGAAAGCAGGCAGCATCGTCCCTCGATCGTGCGACGTTCCTCTGCTCGTTTTTACGGTTCAAAGATGCTCGAAAAGCAGAAGAACATTGATTCGTGCGTGATTTCCTCTGGACGTGGTTTTCGCTACGGGAAAACAGGGTTATCGTGGGTTATCGTTCGCGAGCGGAAACCATGAAAAGTATTCAGCTGGTGAAATATCGCCGCGAACCAAGCCACGATAAATTATCGTAGTGTCGGCAATTAATTCTTGGCGGCGTAGTGGCGATTAATCGTGTCGCGCGACCAGATGCGTTACTTTATTGCCCTTGGTGCCGAACGCTCCTCTCGTCGCGTTGCTTTCAGACGAGCGCAAGAAGTCTCTTGCCACCCGCGGACTTGCAGTTCCTTCCTTCCTTCCTTCCTTCCTTCCAACTTCGAACGTATCTACGCTCGGCGAAATCGTCTCCAGTTTCGCGGTGATATTCGCCGTGACAGTCTGGTTGAATACCACGCGGCTTTTTGTTGCGGGAGGAGCACCGAGTTTTGGTCTCTTCCGGACCATGGCCGGGGACGTTGATTTAATTGCGCTGAAGTTACGATTAATTTCGCAGGTCGCGAGTTGAACAGCTTAGGATGAAGTTGGGATGCTGAAAATGTTTTTTTTTTTCTTTTTACGAAACAGAAAGAGAAGACGGTAAAGTGCATTGTACGGTGGTTTTTCTATGCTGAAGTTAATATGTCTGGAAAACTGTTGTTGCATCTATTTTCGTAAGTGTCGTTAAATTTATATAGTTCTTCGAGGTTGGCGTAATATAACATGATATATCAATTAACTAAACGATAAATGTATGTAACTGTTTCTGGGTTAATTGGCGTTGAACGTCAAGACACGCATTGACAAGTATCCCAAAAATTTTGTCAGATGCTTTACAAGCCTAAAACGGTACGAAGCTGATGGAATATTAATATAAACAATATTTTTCCATTTTTATACAAACAAAAAAAAACAACTAATAAGGATGCGTCAAAAAAAAAGAAAGGAAGTCAATGCACTATTTCCGACCGTAGAAAAATCAAGAACATTTAATTATATTACCCTAGGGCGATTTATCAATCACCTGTCTGAGTTCAATATCCTATCCAATCAAACAGAAAACAAGAAAAACTGTCTTGGAAATCGTCGCGAATTAGCCGGCGGCTTAATGAAAGTCAAACCATCGCCTGGATTCAGTTGATTCAGGAGAAACTCTTCCATGAGTCGTTCTACGAATGCCGAGCAAACTGACAGGGAATGCTACCACCCTCGGCCGTACCTAGCTGCACACATACATCCATATATACACATATTTTCTCACAGACGAGCTAAACGTCGAAATCTTCGCACACTCATACACGTAACCAGGAGAGGTCAATACATCGACAAGCAGAGGTGGAAAAGCCCCGGTTTCGGTGAGGCCACTCTCAAGTCAGCTCTATTTACATTCCAGGGTTGCTTTCGCCACCCTGTATACACTGCACCGAACAATTATTTGCATTCCTGGTGCTAATACGCCGCCGACGTTAACGGAAGGGGCGTTGCAGTACACTTTCGCTTCGCAACACCACGGTCCACCTTTCTTCCTCTCTCCTCTATCGAATTCTCCATCTTCGCTCAGCTTCCCTTTTCCTTCCGTTAGAAAGAGTCCGAGGCTCGAACAAACAATGGTTATGGTAAAACAACGAGGCCCTGTATTGAAAATGCGCTTAATGCAGCCATCAACACAAAATGGAGGCTCGTTACTGCGCGTTCTTTGCCCTTTTTTATTTCGCTTCCGCCCTCTCCCTTTCGCCTTGATTCGGAAAATTGGAGTAACGACGCGTTAGCTGGCTGGGAAAACGAGTGGAGCGTATGGTCGGCAATATATCCTTCCTTTATCTTCTACTTTATCTTTTCCTTTTGTATCTTTTCTTGATCTCTTTGAGCAAACGGATGAAAATGGCGAGCAGAGGATGTTCAGCTGTGTGCACGTGCGCGCGATAGGGTGATTAATTTACGCGTGTCCTGTTTCAATGGGAATCGTTTGATTACGAGCACCCGCGCGATCGTTTGTCCGTGGCTTTTCATTAAATACGATGATCCGCCAGAGAACTCTCGATAGTTAACGGAGTTATCGATGTTAGGATATCCTGGCTCGTATGATCCGTTTGTGCAGCGTTTTCTATTCGTTAATGATCCACGCATATGCACGTGGCAAAAGTGTTCGCCACTGTAATTGGAACAATTAAAAGAGCATCGAAGTACATGGAGCTTTTGGGATTGCTTTTGCGTGATGAGTTTGTTGAGGTTCCTTATTGATCGATTTGGCAATTGCTCGGTAACATTTCGTGTTTTTATGCACATAACCGAAGCAATGAAATTTGAATAGAGATTTGTAGACGAATAAGTTTGTCTTATTATTCTATATATATATATATATATATATATATATATATATATATATATATATATATATATATATATATATTATATATATGTATGTATGTATACGCGTGATAATAAATATAAGCTTGTGAATTATTAACATTTCGGGAGTACGACGTTTTCAAGCGAGAAATCTGCTTTACGGTAACGCTTAAAAGTGTATCTAAATGCGACGATATTAAATAGCATTAAATGTTGTAACGTCAATATTAACGTCGAATATTAAAGCTTGTGTGCACCAAGTGTGAAAGCGAAATAAATTACGTATATTTCTCTACAGTCGATGCAACGCTATAGCTGTATATTTTCTGTTAGCTTAATATTCATTAATGTAATGAATTTGTATTTCGTGTTGCAATTAAACCCACAAGCAAGATGGACTGATTTGCTAAATACATTAATCAGAATAATTAGAAGACTCCTATTTTGGTCTCTCGATTTTTTTTAGAAACTACATCGAACGTAACTTCGTTTCAGCAAAAAAATCAATTCCACCTCGTTATAACGTTCTTAATCAATCGAATTTTTCAATTAGCGTTTCTTCCATCGATATTTTCTAATTCTGGATTTACGATTTTCTTAATTCTTAATTGATTCTTAATTTACGATTTACAAAATTTCTATCTAGCAATGCTGCCCGAATCGTGCAAAATGATCTAGTTTGCAAATATGTCGACTTCATTTACAATTTTCGTACAGTATCTTTACATTTTTCCGCCTTTTAATAAAATTACGTAGTTTCCCCGTGAACAGCGAGCAGACATCAGCTGCTTATGAAAAGACGTAATTTCACGTGAACGGCCGTTTCAACGATGGAATCTCTCGTATACCACTTCTTAACTCTGTTCCAGCAAAGTGAAAGAAGGAAAAATTAAAAAAAAAAGAAAGAAAAAGAAATTATACACAATCCCTGGATCCTCTAATTATTTCCAGCGGCGCGCTATGCCGCCGTCGAACTCCAGCGAAATCTGATTTACCTGTAACCGGCAAACAATTCAGCTTCGGCGTGCAGGGACTTCATTAAAATTTAACGAACGCCGCTCATTTGCCGGTCTCTTGGTGTGCGCATACCGCGTGAAACTGTGTCGAAATAAAAGCGGACGCGAGTGAATCGAGCGTATGCCATGTTCCCTTGGTCCACCTCTTTCCAGCGCCGACACACTTCCTACGCCTTTATATCGCATATATTCCGTAAGCAGCCGCGCGATAAAGAAAAAAAAAGACCGAAACACGACATAATCGAAAAGAAATAATCGATACTTATACGATATCGTGAATTCTGCTAATAAGAAGATCGCACTTATGCACTGTTTCACCAACTCTGCCGTTAGTCCAGAGAAAGAGAAGCGTAAGAAAAAAGAGGAAGAAAGGAAGGACAGGAGAAGTAAGCGAAAGAAAAGCAATCGTCGCTATATCGCGTCATGTACTCTGTCGGCAACCTGAAAAGAATAAAAGAAAAAAAAAGAAAAATAGGAAAAGAGGACGAAAACGACGGAAAGAAATACAATCGACAGGACGATAACTGAAACTCAACGTCAAAGGCACGTCGAATCGTAGAACGCGCAATTAATACTGGCATGGTAGGACGTTGTTCGATAGCCACCTTGTGACATTTTACCCCGTCGTACGTCTGCAGGTACGCGCGTCAACGACTAATTAGCATGACTAATTATCGCGCGTCAACCCTGCGGCATCCAATAAGCGATGTCAATATACGGATAACTTTCGACGCGTACGCCGATCACGGTGCTACGTCTGGTTTTTTTCGCTCGCCGCGGTAAATTCGACGAGGAACCTCCAGGAAGAAGTTTCGCGGATGAAAGTTCTGTAATTGGAGGGAAGACGGGATGGTTCGAAGTATAACGAAGTAAGTAACCAGCGTACAGGAGAAATCATCTTTTTGCGCGACTATTAGGAAGTTTAGGCGAGGGAAATTTTTAAGTGTTTTTATTTCCGAGCAAGTTTAAAAAAAAGGGGTAATTGGAGGTATGCTATTTACGACATAGTGTAAAGTAGCTTCGAAGCAATTTACTTCTTATGTGAGTGGTATCGATACGACGTATAGTAATTCGGTAAATATGTAATAATAATTACAGTGTGTTTTAGTCGGAATTTGATAGAATTTCGTTTAAATGAAGGAGATGTTGTTAGTTAAGATCGAAAGAAACCGGTTGGCCGTAATTAAGATTTAAAAAAAGTGAAAGCAATAAGCGACGGTATGATAATCGGTTGTTAATAATTGTGGGTAAAAGAGGCGATTTATTGTATCGTCACTTTATAACTTACACTTTTTCAGGTCTTAATTACTGACGTCCAGTTCAAGCCCGACAAAATTTGTGGAACCCTTATTAAAACACGCTGGTGTTACATATTTATAAAATTAACAGCACATTCATTTTTATACGAAAATGCGACACGCACAAATTCTTTCTGAAAAGTATTTCAAACAAAAAGATTTCTTAAAATGCAATTTTTTTAAATGCCATCCTCTCGTTACTTTTTTCCTTCAAAATTTTGCTGTTAGAAAAATCTATCTATAATCTAAAAAAAAATAAGTAAGTCTTAACGTGTTCTGAATTTTCGGCAAGTGTAAACCGCAAAAATGTCATTGAAAGAACAGGATAGCATGGAGTGTTAAGAATCTGCAAAGAGAAGAAAACTCGACTTTTTAACTAACAATAAGCAAAGACCGTCAGAGGGATTAAAATCAACCACATGTTCGCTGATATTATCGAGAATATTCGCCATAAAGAAATACTCACAGGGAATTATGGTGCAAGCCGGTTAAAATAATTGAAAAATATCTCATGAAATTCATAGCTTTCATACGTGTTACGAAACTTTGATAGGTATAGGTATTACTGTATTAATCGGAATATTTCGTTCCTCTTAATTAATCACGAACCTGCTCCAATTATTTTGATATTCTCTTCACCGTTCTGCTAACTTATTTTTCATTCGGTCAAAAGAAGACGAATTTCTCTCTGATAGCAAGAGCACACGAACGTGTTGGATAATGTTACGGCGTGTAACGGAGCTCGCTATACTTCGTAATCTTCGTATCGAAACAATCGAAAGGGCCGGTTCATTAATTTTCCCGTCTTCATTTCTCGTTCGCGTTCCCGACGCAACGAGACTGCTTTTACAAATTCCCGGCGAGCGGCCACGGGAAGGGGGAGGGGGCAGTTTCGAGCGTTATTTCGTTTACGTCAAAAGCACGTTCAAGTGCAAATTGTGCAAAATCGACGCGAACGGGAGGGGAAGGGGAAAGTCTGAAGGGTAGAGGGAAGAGGTGAATGAAGGGGAAAACTCGTTACAAAACGCTACGAATCGTAATCAAACGGGGGATTGGAGAGAGTGGCAGCGGCGAAAATCTAAAACAGGTTCCCGGATTTTAATTCGCCGCAATTGCGTTAATTGAATTCCCGTGATACCGTAAACCGAGAAACGCGAAAAACGAAACGAAATAAAGAAATAAAAACCGAAATGGAAGGCAAAAACGGAAAGTAGGATGGGGGGGGGGGAAATAAAAAGGAGGGAAAAACGAAGGGCAAAAAGTGGAGAAAAATTGATACCGGTACGTAGTAGCGGGCCGAATGAAAACGTTGGAAATTCTAGCGAATTTATCGCCGCGTTTTTCTCTTCATTTTCTTTGCCGACTATCTTTGCCTCCGCCCACGCGCGGACAGAATTTCTGCTCGTCGGGAAACGCTTCAGATTTGTTTCCATGGTGGCAGGGGTTTGTAATCGAGGATTGCGGTTTCGAGAAAAGCGTCTGTCACGCGCAACCGATCGATACTCTTTTCCCGCAATCTTCTTCTCAGCTTTTACGCTCGTTCTATCTTCTCGCGAGTTTCTCGGATCCCTCTTTTCCCGTCGTCTCGCCGTTCTTCGCTGTCATACATCGCGGCTCGTCTGTCCGCATATTTCCAGCCGGATGTCCCGGCAAGGGGACAAATTTTATCACCACAAACATCCGGCGAAACCAATGACAATACAAGAGTCACGATAAGGAGGAAGTAGAAGGGGTTGCTGGATAGCTCTATCTTGTTCAAGACGCGTCACTCGCTTAGTCGACGTGAAATTACTTATCGCTTCGTCATTCAAATATCAATGTGCTTCGTTACAATAGTCGTATAAATAGCTTGTTGAGATTTATCGAATTTGTTGTTGTAACGTGAAGTTTGAGATTAAATTGTCTGCTTGTCAGGCTACTGTGTTATCAGTTTGATTATTCGGCTGTGGGGAAATTGGATATAGCGAGAGAGAAGAATGTGGTTGGCGATACCGATAACTAAAGAAAGGAGTATGGTTACAAGAATATCAAACGGTACACTTTGTTGAATAATTAATCATTCGGTGGATAATTTTACGATGCAAGTATGTACATATATGACTGTACTTCGTTTGCAGTTTTGTGAATTCAGTTAGAATACGAAATGGCGTTTGTTTTATAGCTTGTTTGCTTCTAATCGCTAATTTACACAGACTTAGTATTATAGTGAGAAATATGTGTTATTGGGAATATATTACAAGATATTCTAATGACTTTCTAATGCCGTTTTCTCTATACTTATCGAATACAATGATAATGATAATTTCTCGAATTTTTCTATTACTTAAATTCTTCGTCCGTTTCTTCGAGCTGTGTTTTAGACGAATTAGCACCGATATATTAATATTTGTATGTATGCTGTTTTATTCTTTATATGGATCAAAGTACAGAACACGTGATATAATTCCATCGAAGAATTGATCATTCTCTATCTTTTCCATCGAGTAGATAATTTAGCACTCGCAAAACTTCGCGTCGTGATCTCATTTAAATAAATCAGATAACGCCTAGCACAAGGGACAACGATATCGAAATGTAACTTCTGCAAATTGAACTCTCCGAGAAAAACCTAATGTAAAAATACACTCACATGTGTCGGCACGATTTTTCATCCGGAAGAGGAAAAGACCATTCGTGATTTTTCTTGGCCAACAGTTGGGAAAGAGGCTTCCAGCTTCCTTTCTTTTCTTTTTTCTTTTTCTTCCGTTAATAGCATTCCTGTTTCACATCGAAACGTCGAAATTTTGCGAGGAGAAGAAAGAGACGAATTGCGAATCGTACGTGAAATCGGCTTTACATTTCCGAAATATTTGCACTCTGACGATCTGGCAACTGAAAACTGATACAAGCTCGATTCCACCCCTTAAAAGAGGTGATTCACTGTTCGTTGCTTGTTTGGCAACGAATAAATAGTTTTAACAGGAATATCTCGCGATCTCTCTGAAAAATTATTTTCTACCGATGAACTCTTTTCAACGAACATAAATAAAATGAAATAAACAGTACTTAAATATACAAATATTTGCACCCAAGCGTACATGTGCTCGCATACAAAATACGTACTTGTATGCACACATACATTTCGGTTATATACATGTGTATAAATGTTAGTGTAAACTGAAACGCAACGCCAGACGCATAAAATGTTGACTATCGCTTTCAAATTGAATCTCGTTGGGGATTAAGCGAACTCGTGGAAGTCGGACATTTTTGTTAGAAATTAAGCGGCGCACAGTGCGGCATTTGAATGAGGATTCAGCACAAAAATCAAAATTCGCTGACCACGTTCGCACGTTCGCAGTTCACGTTCGCACGTTCCACAGGACGGCATTTGGATGAGAATTCGAGGCAAAGATCAGAAAATGCATATAATATGCAGTTTTCCTGAAATTTGATATCAGGGGATCCGACGCGAGTAAAAGATCGTTTATCATATGTTTGTTAATATTTTCCTTACTCCTTGGCTCAGTTTAAATATCTTGAACATTTATTTTTTTCTCTAACCACACACGGTGTGTCGATACTGGGAATAATCTTTCCATCTCTTCGTAAATATCACGAAGAAATTATTTATCTTTTCGTTGGTTTCATCACGTAATGCGCTGACATTTAGCAAAGACAAATTTTCTTTAACTTTTTACATTTTCTTGGAATAAGTGTGGTCAGAAGTTCACTCTTCGACCAGATTATGGAATGGATATCGCCAGAAAAGTTAAGAACGTGCAGTGCAACAGATTGTAGCAGGGGAAATTATATGGAATGAAATACGATATCTTCTTGACACAGAGCAATCAAAAACAGGATGATTTGTACCGTTCTTTTAAATCGCTCTTTAAGAAAAGAAAGAAATTTCTTAATTGGAAATTAAAGCGATACGTACCTTTGCTCAAATTCTCTATATTCAACGCGTAGCAAACAATATTTAACGAGAATTAACAAACGAGAATATATAACGAGCGAGTGACCTGATTTTCGAATGATTAGATTTGGACGTACAAACAATTTTCATTAATCTTCTGTCGATTTTTGAGAAAATTATCCTTCATATTTATTTATATCGTCGAATAATAATTTAGATTTTTGTCCATTGCATGCGCGGCGTCGCGGCGCGAAGCGATTATGAATTTGAGAAAAAGTAAACAGGAGAAAACGATTTCTTTCAAATTCCCTCTAATTTATTCTCTAGAAATATTCGTTTCAAATTAACCTGGCCTATCGCATATTTCAATTAACATTTTGGACAATTTCACGTGCGCATGCATAATGTTTTAAGGTAATATCAAATTTTCCTATATTTATATTTAATTCAAATGTGAAAATGTTCCTCATTGTGAAATATCGCGAAAGAATACAAATATTGTAATTTTTACATGGAATTTCATTTATCGTTCGAGTCGTACGATATTTTATTAAATTTAAATTTAATAACTGCGAAAGTGTTACAATATTTGTACGACTGATATAGAATATAGGAGAAATTTTTAATTTCATTATAGCATTGTTATATAGGTTTAATTAAATCTAAATACTCATTTCATTATTATGTTCAAATTTATCGCTTATATCGATTCAATGCTTCACTTATTTTCTCTACGTACATAAAGATAACAAAACAGTAAGACTATTGTTTATGCAATTAATGCTCGTGAAAGCGTGGCCAATTGAATTTTTCGAGTTTCACCCAGAATATTTGCTAGTGCGTTCTATTATAAATTATACAACTTTCAGTCGTTCCTATATAAATTTATCAATCAGACGCATTCGCGTCAACGCGTACAGTTTCGAAGTAGCGGATCAACAAAGCGATCGAGTTGCAAGAATGTATACTTCCGCTCGGTTTCTGCTTTCAGAACGAATATTCGTGTCTTGACCTGTCAAACCGATACAGAGCTTTGTATTTTCCTCGATACAAAGGCGGAAATAAGGGACTCGAAACGTAGAGCATTTTTCCCGAATGTCTATCTTTGTTTTTCGAATAAACTTTTAAAGAACAGATATTTGATGGAACGAAAATGGATTATGGAAATATGATTAATCGTCTCACGATAATGCACTGCTTCATTCCCCATTCTGATATCTTTAGTCGAATAATTCGCTAGCTAAACACATACAAATTTCTCAATCGTATCAACATTCGCGGAATAAAAGTTATGTAACGGTTAACCGTATTAAAATGATATAGAAGTCATCGATATACAAAATAATACATTTTCCGTTTTAACTAACTTCCCACAATTTGATTCCATTTCCCTTCCTTTTTTCTTTTTTTTTTTTTTTTTTAATAAAAATGCTTTGAACGTGCTTCGTGATCAAATGAAAAGCGATTCTTTTATCCAGCGGATATTAAATACGATGCATTTCGATACAATTTGCTACTATAAATTTTCAAAGAAGAATAAAGTAAAATACATAGATACTTTGATGCAATTTCACGAGAATTTTCAGTATTGCTCGTGTATTTGTTTTTTGTTGAAACACGAAACGATACGAGGGTACTTGGACGCGAATCGCACAGATATTAAATCTGGTGGCTAGATGTTCGGGTGCCGATGGCCCTCGGGTACGGGGTTGCACGTTATTTCTTTCGTCGGCCTCGAAATTGGAATCCTCGACTTCGCAACAGACACCGACCGTAGAGTTGGTAAATATGGTTTATGAGCTTGGCCACTATTTCCTATTAACGCTTTCAAGACTGAATTATGAAACATGCGTAAAGTACGGCAGGTAATTGGAAATATATTACGGTAAACGCTGCCACGATCGCGCAAAAGTAACACGAGGAAATTATTTATCGCGCTGTAAAATTGCACGGTCGCGCCTAGTTACACAGTCGTCCCGTTATTTTTTGCTTCTGTTACGAATGAGGTGTTACCTCGAGTCTGGTCCATTAGGAGATTTTTAATGCTTCATACGACCGATATACGAATTAAATATTTGCTTAGAATATTATTTTTACTCCTCATTTGTTACTTTATCGCATAAACTGAAACATCTGCAGGTTCCGTATGGATAAATAAATAATATATACCTACTACACGATGAAACGAATCGATATTAATACGTAATACGTAAATCATCTGATTAAACTGATCATCCTGCTAAATAAAGCTTAGGCTCTTTAGATACGATATTCAAGAAACGTTCGACTTCGAAAAACGTTAAAGTTAAAGGTAGAGATCGTTTGCTATTTTATTTACGCCTTTGCAGAAATCTTTACTCGCTCCGACTTGTAAAACTTGCAGACTAACAAAAGCAAAAGAAATTCTTGCCGCGAATAAAGACGTCACTCACCGAAAACAAATATTTATGAAGCCTTAAAGACACTCTTCGATAATATCTCATACTTTCTACAAATCTTGCACAAAGAACGGAGAAAGATTTAGCTGTTGTATCGTTAGATGACACGCACCGAGAGGCTGTGGTAATTGTCTGACGCGCGAGGATCCAGCGAAATTAACACGCGGAGACGATCGCTCAAATGCCAATAACGATTTTGCTGGTAGAACACGAGCGACCAGTTATTAACGTCCCTCTCGATCGAGTGACAGAGTTTGGCTAAACTATGAGCAGCGTGAATAGTGAACGGTTCGCGGTTAGTCCGGTGAATGCTTGCATGAAACTTTAACCAGAAGCAGTGCCGCCGTTGAAGTTGTCGCAGTTTCGCATAATGTTCACATTGGCGAACAGTAGCGTTGAAAGGTAGAAAATTGTTTCCACGTTGAGAAACCGACTATTAAAAAGATACCGACGCTAGAATCCACTTTAAAATCCAATTCGATTCCTCTTACAAAACCCGCTACGTATTTTCTTTAAATCTATTGACTTATGACATCGAGTCACATCTGTGACGTGAATTACAGTGTCGATTCGACGAAGACAAGTCGTACTTTCAACACGATTTCCATTAAATTCTAATTTCGCTTTCCTACACCGACGATTATTAAATACAAACTATCTACGCAAGATATTCCAATATCGTCAAAAGGAACGTGCCATTCAGGCATTTAGAATCTTCTCTTTCGTTCGATTTCATATTTCATGGGAATAAACTCGACATACCTATACAATTTTTTTACGATTGATTCAACTTTTCAACGAAATCTACGTAGGATAGGAGAAAGTTTAAGATACACTGTGAATTCTAGCAACACTAGTACTAAAAATTGTTTGCCAGATCGGCAACAGTCGTCTGTTCTATGACATATATTATATTTATCCATTCTTCTTATCAAATATAAATCCATATACTTTTTATTCTATAAATTTTCTTTTCTCCCACTTTGTATATTATTCCATCTATTCAAAAATTAATATACTTATCTACCGGCGAAAAAGTTCTATCCTCGCTTTATCGGTAACTATACCGATCCAAGATAGCAATACACAGTAGCAACGAACAGGCGAGACGATCGTGTATCGTCACGAAATGCGCTCGACCGTGTTTCCATAACAATTACCATTTTCCAAGCTTATCAACGCTCCGACGACTTATCGTCAATCGTTTCCCGATTATTTCGCCGTTCGATTCTCCTTACCTAGTTGCGGAGTTCGATCGGCCATAAACGGTAGGTAGCTCCGTCGTATTGTACAACATAAAACCTAGCCTCGATCGTTCGAACGACTAGCGATTCGAGCTTGTTAAATATTAATAAACGACGAAGCCGAAGGAAGAAGGAAACGTTTTCGATAACAAATTTCGCCGGGTGATCGCGGCAAGATCGCAATAAGTCGCGGCTGGTAGCGAGCCAGAAACATCGCCGTAGACAATGAAAGCGACACGATCCAACGGGAATACACCGTCGACGCACGGTGCTGAATTACCATAACACTCTCTATAACGCGGTATCGCGTGATCTCGTGTCGCAACAAACGCGATTGTCATTACGATCGGGGCCACCCCCGCCGCTCGTTGCCATTTGTATTCCGTCGCCACGGTGATTCAGCCAACAGGGGTGTTGAAAATTCCACGACACGCGCGTCGATCCTAGTTTCTTCTTTCCTTTCTGTCTCCCGATCCCGATAAATGAGTTCGGCCATTTGCAGACAATGAGCTGTACGAGCTGCACGAAGCTTCATCCGAATGGATTTCCGCTCGCCACGCTGTAAACGCTTCAATTCTTTGTTTGGCGCTACTTTTGGTCTGGACGTTTCTAAATTTGGTAGGGGACGAGTGGACTTGAAGTTTCTTTCTCTCTTTCTTCTCTTTTCTCTCCTTCTTCTTCTCTCTTTCTCGGTTATATATATAGCCGTGGAACGATGATGGAAAGATGTTGGGAAATGGAGGATTTGCGGAGGATCTTTAGGAGACAGGAAAGACGTGTAATTGGATTGTATAGAAGATGAAATGGGTAGGACGGTGTGCGAGTGAACGATCGCGTGGAAAAATTTGAGAGACGATGGTTAAATTAGGTTGTAAGTGAAAAAAAGATTGGCGGAATTTAAAACGTGAAAAGTCCTTCTAAATTGCGAAAGCTTTGCGGGAATTCAGAGTTTTTGTGAATGGGAAATAATCGGAAAGCGGAACGACTAGCGGATTCCATTAGAGAATAACTTCGCTGGGAAAACACGCTTTTATACCGTTTCTCGGTTGAATAAAACAAATTTCTCTTTGATTAAAAATTGTTCTATGCGGCGAGGTAATAATACGGTTTGCAGAATTTTATTTACAGGTATAAACGCCATTTGCTGCATTCGTTGCTGCTAAATACCACCCGCTCTTCAGAAGCGATATAATATTTCATTCATTAGAAATTTCTTTGCCCAAGTAACAATTTGTATTAATTCATCGGCTTGAAGCGCATGTTAGGAACACAAAGAAATTTCCATAATTTCAAAGAAGGTGCTTCGTGGCTTCGTACAAATTGGACTTTATAAAATCACAGGGTCTAAATAGAATAAAAAATAGCGACGAGAAAGACAGACGTTTGGCAATCGCTCTCGCAAACGTGTCATCAATATACGCAAAGCTGTTAATCTTATCAAAATTTCAAACAGATAGCAATATAGGTCCATGCTTCTTCGAATATTAATAGAAATTTAATAGCAATTAATTAAAAGAGAATTCCAAGTAGTACACTGTGTTAACACATCATAACTTGTCTTACAACGAGTAAACACGTCGTATTTTGCGTTATTTTATCTACTCACGCAAAAATTACTTACAAAATTAACCGAACGCAAGATTTTTCAGCTCTCGTTTCAACGTACCCAACAGTTTTATACAAACCAACCAAAAACCGATTGAACATACCGAGGAGCAAGAAGAACAGTGGAAGAAGTACGAAGAAGAAGCGGCCAAGATTACGGAGCGGTTAACTTTCAAGAAAATTGCCGATACTGAGCGACCCAAGAAATTCAGAACACTGGTATCCCGGTTACGAAATACCGGCTAGAATCGGAGCCGATTATCGAACCCGGCTTAGTGTTCATGCGTCGTCGAAAACCGCTTCAATCCACCATCACCGTCTCTATTCGTTACCACCACTCGCAGAAAGAAAACGAAAGGAGGAACAAAAATCAAATAGCAAAAGGAGAAAAAAGAGAGAGAGAGAAAGTAGGAACTAGAGGAAATAAAAGGAAAGCGAAACAATTAATCGACTGGCAGCTACTCGCGCTGTTTGCACTTGATTTCGTTGCTCTCTTCTGGCAAAGGGCTCGTCGTCGACGGCTCCGAACAAAAAACTAAAAAAGAAAAAAGAAGAAAGGAAAAAAAAAGAAAGAAATTCCGAACTATCGGCAGAAGGGTAGAGGGGGCGGCGTTCGTTGACTGTTCGCGAGTACTTGCAAAGCCCCCGTGCTTGCAAACAGCTCGTATTATTCGTCGATACGACAGCCTCGTGGCTCTCGTAACCTCGAGAGTTTTTCAACGGTAACGGTAACGTTAATTTCGCGATCCATCCCCCAGTTCTCCGGATTCCCTAATTAAAGTCGAAGCTTCTGGAGTGGCGATCCCCTCCTGTAACCCCCATCCTCCGTGATTAGCGAACCCTTTGAATCCTGTCGGACACAATTTCATACCCTGCTTCACGCGTAATGCCGAAACGAGCCACGAAATACGCGTCATTGTGGGCTCACGTGGCCATCGCCAACTGCAACACCCTTGCATGATGAAAGAATAGGGGAATCAGTTTACGCGATGTTTGATTATATCGTCGATAGACGGTGAGTTATGGTAGGCTCGTTTCGGGGCTCGTACGAATGAAGTTGTATTGGAAGTTTTCTCTTTTATTTCGTGGAATTACTAGGGGGAGGGGGAGGGGGGGGAGTTTAGAGATTCTAATGCCAGATAGTTGTTCTAGTATGTGGAGCTTTTGAAAGGTTTCTATCTTGATCGAAGATCGGTTTAGAAAGCTATGGATAGAAATATCGAATGTGATTGATATTCATCGCGAAACGATCTCGTTTACTGACAAAGGGAACAAAGTGATTTTATTGCGCGATAATAGTATATAATAGTCCTATATCGTATCCGCAATTCGATGGACGTTAATGGAGCTGAAATAGTTCTATCGCAGCTGGCGTTTTTCCCCTAGATCTCGTCTTTGATTCCTTTGACTTGTTCTGTGTAATATAATTTTTCTGACAAATGATTTCGCAGGAAGACGAATTATTCCGATTTTCGTTGTTGCAAGAGTAAATCCTTCGTTTATCCAAACGACGACAAAAATGGCAAAATGAGGTATACGATGAAATATAGTTCGACCAAAAACCTGCACAGAATTTATCATAAAGCTGGTTCATACGTGAAAAATTCTGCACTTCTCTAACAAGTATATGGTGTTTAATCAACTCAAACGGATTGTACGTTTCCCATATGAATAAAGATACGAAGAAATTATTCTTACAAAATTTGATTAATACGTAAGAGGACATTTCATACAATCTACATAGTTTTCCTCCAATTTCAGCAGTTGCGAAAAATTGAAGGCTATTTCGATTCTTTTACCGTACTTACCCGTTTTGAATTAACTCGCATTAAGACACCATATGAGGATTAAACAATCACGTAACAATTTATAGAAGAGAAAAGAATAAAAAATTCGAATTGCCAAGAACAAAGGATATAAGATTCTCAAAAGATCACCGCTCGATACAACCCTAATTTCAAAAGAGAGCCGGGCATCATCCTCCCCAGCAGACTTCCGTTCGAATAATTAAACCAACCAAACCTACTATTTCTGTTCCTGCCGTTTCAAACCAAACGCTACAAGAGCCATCCGCGTTCGGTCCCTTGAATGGAGCAACGCGAGTGGCGTCGATTAAACGCGTGCAGTAGCAGGAAGAGAAGAACCTGGGCGAAAACAAAGATAAAAGGGGAACGAAGAGTATAGGACGGAAGGGGGGGATGTTTCGCGTTCGCCGGGGCGTTTTCTTGCACGGGGCTGTTTCATTTTTATTGGCCCCAAGAGAATTTACCTCGTAGATTACCTTGAAATACTCCGGGGAATTTTCAATTTATACACGGACATGGTCGGGCAAAAGAGAGAGAGAAAGAGAAAGAGAGGTATGGCGCGGCGCGAACGCAAGCGGATATTTAACCTGGGACTTTAACGCCGGGAAATATACGTGACGATAACAATAATTCCGGAAGAAAATTCTTGTTGTGCACGGCCCGGTTGCCTGCCGGCCGGATTTTAATCGAACGTTCAGGCGCCGGAGGATTATATAGTTATTTACGACGCAAGAAGCCTGCAGTTCTACGGCCTCCAGTGGCTCCAGTGAAGGTAGGATGCGAATCAATGGCCGCAATATTCCCGCGAAAACCTTCAACCTGCATGACGCGTTTGTCGAAGGGGCAACGGAAGTGGGTAAAATTGATTGGACGAATAATACAATTTTTGTCTTTTAGGAGAAGAAGGAGTATCTCGAATGTTCTTAGTTCAGCTTCTTAAAAATCAAACAGATCGACTTTCACTCTTGTAGATTTGTCGATGTCGTTACCCAGTTCCACGATCGATATCCAATTGTTGAGAGACATTCGTCTCATTAATCCATTATTAATGTTATAATTGTATTTATCGTAAAGCTGGTGAATAAACGATATGTAGTATGTATAGTATGTGTAGTATTCATGTGTAGTAAATTTCAGAGTAGATATTTCTAAAGTCACCGCTTTTGTTATCTCTTATTTATGGGATTGATTAACGTGGCTTGCTGACAGTTTAATTTTTGTTCGATATACATCCTATTGGATATAAATTCACAAAAGTGAATGGTAACAACTACGAGTTTATGGAGCAAATATCAAACATGACTTGACGCGCAAGACAACACGACGATAATATACCGTAGATTAATAAAATGAATTTCGTTTACAAATCGTATCTACTCGTCTTGCTGTGATAAAAATTTAACAAGTTGCAAAGCCACGACCTTTTAATTGCTCTCGTGCATTCACAACTATTTCTACCGTCGTAACGAAATCAAACAGTTTGTTCTGTTTTCACAGTACCTTAACCTCCACGATCTCAATGCTCCAAACTCCACATCAAAAAATAATGGCGATCGATGAGCCGACCATATAACCGTTTCCACTTCTACGAACCGTGGATGAATCTCGAAAGAACGATCTCAAACAAATCGAACAAAAAAATAAAACCATGCGACGATTCCTTCGAAAAACTGGGGGATGCAGAGGCGCGCGAATTACACGGGAACAGGCAATGGAGAAAAATATTTGCGCGCAGCGCAGGATTATATGTACTCTTTCACCTCTGCTCCGGCATCAATGAACACTGACACCGAGCGCGATGGTCCACTCATTTCGAGGCTTTTAGCTGTGCATCGACGCTAACGATTAAAGCCTCCCGCCCCCCCCCCTCTCTGCTCCATCAGAGAACATCTACATATATCTGTACACGTGAGTTCATATACAGTCGCGTGTATCAGCGAGAGCAGCTTTTTCTTTCGTTTCGCGGTGTCCTTATGCCCAGTTCACACGAAACGATACCGTCGTTTCTCAAAGCAGCGTCGATAATGAGGGTAAAGGGAGAGAAAAAAAACGTGTCATCCCACCCCCGGAAACTCTGCAGGCGATACGCCTTCCACACGTTCCTCTGTACACCTTTCCAACCCTCGTACACGTTCACAGCCACACGTAAACTCGTTCAACCCCTTTCTCTGGATGTGTTTTTCGTACGCTTGGCTCTTTAAGCGAGTCTACCCCTTTCTGTTTTTTCTCCACCCTCTGGACCTTGTGTGCCGGTCACCCGTGTGTCTGGACGTCCCACCCCTTTCACATTGCTCCTTTTCACCCTTTCTTTGCCACTACCAACGTCCAGGAAGGTACGTGGAAAAAGAAGGTTCGTGAACCTTTTTGCTCTTGATTTTTGTTATTGTGGAGGGATTTCGTGATTTGTTCGGGACCCGTGGATTTTCTGGAATCCGGGCTGTCTAAAATATAGTAAAACGTCTTTTCCTTTTTACGATTTAAGCTTCGGTTTATCACTGTTTTGTATAAACTATTAGAGGAATAGGATTTTTTTCTCAGTACAGACGTATCTCCGTTTCCCGAGAAAACACATTTATCAAGTTGTCCGAAAAGTTTCTTTCGTTTCGTAAGAAAATAATGGATGCAATCGCATTCTTTGTTTTATATTATTTTTGTCGAATCACGTACGATCGTAATAATAGAAATAGAAGAAAATGGATCGTACATGATTGAACGAAATAAATATAAAACGAAAAGAGGTTGTCCATCTATTATTTCCTTATAAAAGGAAAGAAACTTTCGGGACAATCTAATATATCGCAGCGACTGTCGTCACGTATATATCGTGAAGGGTTTAAAATGTCGCAAGTATCGGCATGCTACATTTTTTAACATCGCTCATGCCGTCGACAAGGGTGATTCATAGTCTCCTTAAAACCAGAGAGGCATTATATTATAATTGACAGTGAGGAGTACCTACTAAGCTTTCCATCGTCATGGCGTCCTCCACCCATTTACAAGCCACCGACCTCGAGGAAAATCATAAAAGCACCACCACTTGACTGCAAAATACTCGCCGAAGGCTGCTCGTCGACCCCAAGTCAGAGTTACTTTTACATAACATAAAGAACGATGCGATGTTCCGTTTATTATAGATTTTTTAGCATATAAATTACTTTTATCCATGCAAACATTTCTGCCGGATCAAAGTTACTGGACTAGTAAATTTCGAATGACGCGCGTTACGATTCGAACGTTGCCATCGATCTTTAAATGGGTATGCATATTTTACACCTATACGCCCGTTTGTTCATTCTCCATAAAAATGATGACTCAAAATGTACGATAAAAGTGGACAGAAGCTATTTGCAAAAATTCTACAAAAATAATCGAGAAATTTACCGAACATGGATGAAAAAGAAGTATAATTTAATCGTACCTCGTTGATCATGTTGCTGTGATACTGTAATAAATACAGGAATTCTTTAAGCTTTAAGCGTAAGCTTTCAAACTCGATAACAATAATATTTGAAGGTTCGAATAATTTCTCTGTGATCGTATCGCGTCAACCTAACTCCTCGTAAGTTTCCTGATACTTACGTACGTGGGCATATCACCTCTGATGTCGTAATATACGAAACTGACCATGAGAAAATATATTTTCCATTCATCTACCATTCAACCCCTTTCATCGGCCGCGCTGCGTCGAATTACGCGGGTTGTTCCGTCAATTTCAATCCCATTAATGCCACCCCAACGCTGGGTTCCTCTTCAATTTTCGGTTTACGCGCGCGTGATCCCTTTAAGTAGCTGACCAATCGGCCCATCGTGCGTTCACGGTTCGCGCGAGCGGACGATCAACAGTCGGCACGGAACAGCGGCAGTACGCGGCACGCTTTTGTGGGAAAGGGGGATGGGAACGGGCCAGAATTTAATTACAGCCCCGAGCAAAAGCTGGCAGGTATCAGAATTTAGTCGGATAGATCGTTCCTCGTTATTGCTACAGGGAGACACTGGGCTGGTTACGCGACGTCGTTTGTAATTACTCCATCGCGGTAATTAAATTACAGATACCGACTACGGAACAGTTTCTGCATTACGCCGCGACCGGCCCTATTCACAGCCTCTGTATCTAGAGAGGATGGCAGAACCTAGACACGTTTTACACGCATCGATGATGCTGCTAACGAATTCAGATACTGTCAAGCAATGTCGAATCCTTTATATTCCAGCTCCTTTGTGTTCTCTTTCTCTCCGTTCTCGCAGTTAAACGTCATCGTGTGGCAGACGTTTACTCGGCTTCTATGTTTGCGCGAAGGCTGGTGCTTCTTTGGAAACAGTTATGCTTTGGTAATCGACCGGTCTTTAGATATTATTGATCCATATAGTGAAATCGCTAATTTTATCCCGAATGCCTTCGATATTTGCAAAATTATCTCGACGGAGGAATCAAAGGACGAAAGAGTAGGATCAGTTACGTATTTGATGCTTTTGCAAAGGACGATAGTGTAAAATGATACACAGAGAAGGATCCCCACCGTTGTTGATTTTCACCGTAAACGATTGTAACTTTCAATAAATACGATAATTGTTCGAATTAGTAAAATGTCGTTGTTCCACTATATTCAGATGTATACGTAACGCAAGAATTAAGAAGATTCCGAGGGTATCTTAAGCGGAAGAATTACAATACGGAGACGCTGGCAAAGAATTGTTTCTATAAAAGAGTAGTAGAAAAGTTCTCCTGTAATCTCCCAAGTATTTATCCCTAAAAGATTTAGCGAACATTCTTTCAATGCCAGATTAAAAGCCCGATTAAGAGCCTAAAAAATCCTCTCGACTGCACGAAATACCTCGCCTATCTTCCGAACTCTGAGAAAAATAGCAATTAAAGCGAGAAAAAAAAAAAAGCCATCGGTGCGCCTTTCACCCCGTGGCGTCGATTTACGATCGGATCCGCCCAGAAAATGCAAAAACGAGCAATGGTTCCCCGGCAGTGAGAGAGCCAGCGTGTAGAGTTCCTGGGTGGAACAATAAGAAGGAGATTGGGGGAGGTAAACAGAGTGGAAAAGCGAGCTACCGAGGTAGTAGCCAGGGCACACACCGGGCGCTTGTGTAAGCGTTATGCGATTTCAGACAAATGGCGCGACCGTGAGCGGAATCGTGACGAGGAGAAGCGTCGTCCACTTGCGAGAGCCATCGCCGGAGTTTACCTTCTACTCCGCTAACTTACCATCAAGATTCGCACGAACGAAGGATGGCAGCTGTCCTCGGGAACGTTTCCGCCCCCTTCCCGCTATTGCATCCTGTGACTCGCAAGTCGCGTTGGAACGGGAGGAGAAGGAAATACGACGTGGACGGGTACGAAAATCCGAAGGAAATCGCCATTTTCTACGTGAGGCTTCTACTTCGTCCGGGATGACTGGAAGGGGAAGAGGAGGACGCGAACGCGTGTATCACTTTGCGGACTGCTCTTTTCTGGTGTAAAAGGTGACCGGTGAAACGAACGGCCCGGAGAAATATTGCTCGCACGAGGAAATATCGTGGCGCAACGAGGGTCGCTACTAAATCCCACCCTTCCGACTCTGCGAATGTACGGTTCGGGCTTTTATTTGCTAACTGGCTGGTAAGCAGGTGTATTGCTTCGTCTTTTGTGTTCTTTGATGGAGTGCCAATGGGAGACGAGGAAAATTTGGGCTCTTTTTTTTACGATCGTGGAGAGCGTGGTATGTGGATTGAACGAGGCTTCCTCGGCTCTTTCGAGAGTTACGTTGTGTGTTTGAGGTGTTGAATATTGGGTTGTAAAGTTGGTTTTCTCCGTTATACGATAATTGCACGAAGTTCGTTTTCTAGTTTGACAATCTCCTTGGAGATAGGGATTATGTATAATAAATTAAAAAATCTGGCACGACAAGCAGGAGTGTAAAATTTCTCTATTACGTTCTAACAAAATAATACAAATTTGATAAACGGCGAGGTTTTAAACGCTTGAAATTCCATTCGTCGCAATAACGAATACCGTGTTATCGGAAATATTACGCGCGCATAATTGATAAATATTTTTTGTTTGCTTATTAATGTTTGTGTTTAATCAAACGTAATTGCGTAAATAGAAACGGTACAAAGATCTGTATCCCTAGCACGTGTACCGGCGGTGGAAATTTTATTATTGCTGTTTACAATATCGAGTTAATTAACGAAATCGAATCGACCAAATGGGAAAATTGGGGGAAATTGTGATATACCGTCGAAAAGCAGGATACTTCGTAGCTGGGTATGTATTTCACCCAAAAGTTTCAACATCGAGAATGATGTTCGAACAAGGAAAGGAAAAAAAGAAAAGAGAAAAATACGAAGAACTCTTCACGTCGATTATACCAGACACTAGGTTTCCTTCTAAATCGTCCGGATACCAGTAATTCCGCATGAAATATGCTTCTCACTTTGTTCACCAATTACCTCGATGACTAGTTACGTGTTAAAAGCGTTACGAAAACGTCGGAATCGCGTGCAAACTCTTCCGAGGTGTCTTACCGACACGAAGTCAGACGATAAAACCCGTTCCTCCATGAATTTTCACGCAATCGTGCAATGTTGCTGACCCGTCGCTGTTACCATGCCTATTTACCAACGAGAAAAACAAAAAATATAACGTTTCTTCTTTATTCCTTCAAAGTCGAAAATTCGATTGAAGAAAAATGAATCAATTCGTACGAAATTGTTCAGTTTTAATTCACGCGCGTTTTCTTTCAGTTAATCTAGCTGATCGCCCGTGTTTTCCCGCACATGGTATCTGCAAGCATATGTCTCTTTATTTTTAACGAGCAGTTCATATGCAGAATTTCACAACTCTGACTTTAGTGAATATAGATATACGGTTATCCTGCGAAAGAAACGTTACCGTGTTTCCAAAAATCTTTCCTTATCCCATGTCTACGTCATAAAAGAAGCATACTGTCCAACATTTTTAGGCACAGTATATTTGAGTCGGGCGTTGACGCGTAGGCCATTTTACGTTATAATACGATGTAATGCACGGAAATCTTATTTAAGTAAATTTATTTGTCATAAGGAGGTGGCATGAATAATTAAAAATTTTAGGATATAACTGGCGACACGTTATAAAATATTACGTAATATAAATTGTGCTAATTAAATAAGATTTCCTCTTGAGACGTTGAATATCGATTTACGTACATACGTGGGCGATGCGAAATTGATAACATTATAAAAAAAGAATTTGATCGAGACTTCCGACATGCTGAAGAATAGAAATCCTATCGATCACGGGTTGAAACCCACAGGTGTCTTCCTACTTGTGAAGAGTGGTATACATCGACATCGTTGCTCTCTACGTGGATGAGCACAGAGAAAATGAAAAAGAGACGAGGAAAATTGAAGGCAGCGAGGGACAGAAGAGAAAGGAAACGAGGGAACGATCCATGATCGGTGTCTCATTGCGAGCTGTGTCGGGCAAAGTAATTAATTAGCGTAATGATTCGTTCGCGTAAGCTCTCGTTTCGTTCGCCTGTAACGAGTAGAGTTCCACAAAGTTTCGCAGACTCCGGTGCTGTCGCTGATGTTACCTCTGCCAAAGCCGTCTCCTCTCCTGCTTCTTCCCTTGCGCGCCATCGTCGTCGCGCTCCCTCTTTTTCCCCTCTGAAACCCAGCCTTCGCCCCTTTCCGTTCTCGTCCTTCCGAATATTCGTATCGAGTGATTTTAATGAGCGACACAAGTTGGGCAAACACGAGAAAGCAACGAGAGAAAAAGGAAGGAGACGCGGAATGGAACACGGGAAGAATACGGTTTCGCGATAATAGGGATATCGTCTCCGCCAATTACGCCACGTCTCGAGAACAATCAATTATCGACCTGAATAATTAAAATCGACACGACGATGGTACCGAGGAGATCGTGTTAAACGACGAAAGCGTTCACGATCGTTTCCCATGGATTTCTTTTTTGCGTTTCTCCTCTTTACGTGTCCTCTTCCTCGGCATCGAGAAGCGATGTGATATAATGGAGTATAGCTGCTCACGAACGATTCGATGTTACGTATTTTTAAAATATTCGATTCGGAAACATTCATTTTGTCTAGTTAATTATTTCTTTCTTTAAACCTGTAATCATTATGATATAATAACGTATTTGTAAATACTCGTAAAAACGAATAGAGTTCAGATTACGAGCCTCTGCTTTGGAATTATAGGCAAGACGAATCGTTCAATTAGAGAATGTTAATGTCAAAGTTAATGTTTAGAGCATCGTCGTTCCTTCCTGAGTTGATCATTACGCGATGTTAGTGGCGGGTTAGTCACTGATTTTTCGCAATTGTTTGCGCAAGTACCGGCTGATAAGAGTGTTAGGTGCGAAGAAACTTTCTAATAAAAAATTATAAAGGTCATACAGATTTGTTATAAAATTCCAGTAGATTAAACGAATTTTCTCAACGTTTCAATCTCTTTCCCCCTTCGTTGCACAAAATCCAAACATCGATAGGAGACACTAGACCAATGTGTAGACGAATTTATCGTCCGTCTGGGGTCACGAGACAAACTAAATTGCCGATCATAATACGTCGAGAGCAGGGCCCTCTATAATTCATCGTCTCAACGGTTCGCGTCGTATTAATAACCTTGTCGTCTGTATAAACTCCGCTAACTAACTTATAAGTCATTCGACTCGTTTGAGCGACAAATTCGTAACATAAATTACGACCGACCCCTGACCATCTGTCAAGTCAACGTTCCCCGAGCACAGGCAAACGCGATTCAAAAGATATATATTTATCCTTCTACTAGCAACTCCCTCAGTCGCGGCCTTGGCGCCCGTTGCTATGATTTAGAGCAGCGATCTTCAACCTTTTCCATCTTACGGCACGCATAAACTAATTACTGATATTCTACAGCACGCTAAAGAATACATCGTATTTGTCTCAAGATAAGGCATTCTAAATAGTCAGGTATTGCACGTTTTATAGCTGTCGAGGCGTCGTAAGGTGAGAATCTTTTCAAAAAATTGCCCAGTTCTTATATTTGTCATATTACCGACATTACCGACAATGGCGTCCATCGACACACATTCAATTCCAATCAACCTTCTTCCAAATTTCGACGAATTATGCTCCATGTTATTGTATACATGGATATATCACATGAATATATGAATATATATATATATATATATTACGTACTATTACATATCACGCTGTGGCTATCAAAATAATTCGTCTTCGAAGGGTGTAAAAATTCTTGTACCGCAGCACACCGGTCGGAAATGGACTTAGACAGCAAAAGCATTCGCTCTACTTCGACACCGATCACGGAGATACGATTTAACGAATTTCTGCGACGAATCGTTATCTCGAAAATAGAGATAAAGCGATAGCGAGATAGCGAGGGAACCGGACTTGAATAGTTCTGCTTCAGTCCCCGTGGGGAGTTTAATAGTATCGGTAATGGTCGATTAACCGACGTTGACTGTTGTAATAACGGCGAAATAGCTCGAATCCAGACCTCGGGACGCGATATTTTAGAAGCTGTTCAGGATTATACGATTCTTTTCTCTCGTTTCGTAGAATGAGATGTGGTTCGGGCGAAAGGGCCACTAATTGTGAGTCTTGGGTTTAACACGTCCCAGTTTACTGTGGGAAAGGTAACCAGGATGGCGTGAATGAGGGGATACAGTCGGTGAAGAACGCGCATTCCTTTCTTGTTGATGCTTGTGCATATATTAATCTTTCTCCTTTTCCCACGCGTTTTTGTCATTTACATTAGCTGGTCTTTTAGATTCTTTAGCGCTACGTGTTTCGTGTGCTGCTTCCTGTTTACTAGAATTTCATTCGTTCAATTCTTAACCGAGTCCCACTCGATTTAGATTAAATCGCGATAGAAAGAATTTCATTTCCATTAAATACATTACGTATAATTATATTATATGTATGTATCTTCAATTATTCAAATAGAAATTATATATAACGTTTGAATAGTTTATAACCGGCATGGAATTACAAGCTACGATATTTAATTACGTAAGCGACACTGGAAAGAAAAAGGAACAGGATATTGTACAATGTCGAACCAACCGCTATTGTACCAAAATAAAGATCTTTCTCGACACAAAAAAATATGCAACCCCAAAACGAGTCTATTTTCCCGGGCAATACGAATGCATTAAACCAACATAGCAGAAACAGTTTCAAATAACCAAACAGCGGAACGCAGAATCCAAATTCGCAACGATGGTCAACGAGCCGAGCTAAATACGGCGCAAGAAATAAGAGGGAAACGAAATCAAGCTGAAATTAGGGAAAGAGCGTACGAACGATGCTTTCGCCCTGATTTCATCTGCGTTCGATTCGCGAACGATCTTTCACGGACAAGTAATCGTATAAAATTGGCAATAAGGACGAGGAAATCGCATGAAATCGGAAAACGAATAGAAGAAACGGAGACGTTAGACGTTCATCCGTCCGCAAACGATGAAATGTTAATATTTAGTCCATCAATTACGAGGCATTCTTTCGTCGAGATTTTCCGCGGTGGTACATCCCCGGTATAACATCTCGCCGGAGTATTTTCCTTTTTCTTCCCTTCCTTTCTCCTCCTCTTCTTTTTTTTTTCTCCTCTCTCGCATCTCGTGTCCTTGTCGCCGGGGAAAAAAAATCACTTTTAATGGAGTCAGGAGCGAGATGGATCCGTCTCCGAGCATAAAGGGAGATCGTTTCTTCGCATTAATATCACTCCACGCGGGACTTCCCACTCTTACTCGCCACTTCCACTATTTTTCGCATTACGGGGCTTTCCATTTGCGAAGATGGACAGCGAGAAAACCAGGGAACGCAAACGCCGTCCATTAAGTTCGAATACGGAAATATTGGGATCCCTCGTTTGTATCGTTTAAACGTTTCGCTTCTTCCGCCATTTGAGCCGAAGCGGTCGCTTCAATTCGCGAACGATTCGAGTTCTGCTCCACGCCTTGCTAAACGTCGTCGAAAATCTCTGTTTCGTCGTCATTTTTTTCTTTTTTTTTTTCTTTGTCCTCTTCTCTTTCGATGAATTACGATGTTGGCCGCTGTACAGTCGTTCGCGAGACGATGGCACGGGTAAATTGGTGTTTCAGAGAAACGCAAAATCGATGGCTCACTTTTAGAATCACCTGAAAGCGACGAAACTCTTTGCTCGTTTCACTGACAAAGAAGGGGAGAAAGGAGGAAAAGACCGTGAATTTTTTCTACTAGTCTCTGCGTCTCGTTCCTATTATACTTGCGCGCTCGCAAATGATCAATCCGTTCAACGAGCACACGCTCGTCATCAGAAAGATTTCTCTATTGGAAACGATGACGGTGGAACGGTGGTAACGATCTCCGCGCCGATTCCACTTTGAAAAAACATCGGCTGAAACCACTGGAACAGGAGAATTCACAAAGAGGCGTGCTTCTTGGAAAGCTGGGCGGTTTGTACATAGAAACGGCAGTGACCGAAGTGCAGCGCTCTCGTTTCAAGATTTTCAGCTGCAGTAAACTTTTTCCAAGCGGTCGGTTCGGACCCGATACGAGCGCAACGCGCACAAATATCGCCGGACCTTTCCACTCTTTTGGTATTTCCCTCGAAATCTCTCTCTCTTTCTCTCTCTCTCCCTTCGAGCGTTCAAAGGACCAGGGGAGGGTACACGCGCGGCAGATGAAACGTCGCCCACACACGGCCGTTTATCCCGATTTATTCGACGCAGAGAAATAGAGAGGTAGTACGGTGGAGGGTGTAACAGGGAACTACCCTCAGTGATCGAAAGAAAACCACGAGAAACGACAGAGATGCAGAGGAACGCGTACACTCGCGTCCAGATATATTAAGGCATTTGTACGTTCGTTATTTACGATTGTTATTTCATTCATTATAGCGACGGTTTACTAGCTACGAATTACAAGTTACTGATATCAACAAATGTCCCTGAGTAAACTCGATAAGTTAATAGTAACGCGTGGTAATGAAAGAAATTCAATTTTCCAAGTGGCAAGTTTTCTGATCAATTTCGAAGTTATTTATTAAAGTCGTTATACCATTCGATGAAAAACGATGAAACTCTAAAAAAAGAAGTGCCTAATCTGTAACGCGAAACTGTTCGCCAAGGTTATAGAAAAATGATGGAGTAACGATCACGTGTAAATCTGATTATTATTAATCAGATGATCGATTTGTTGGAATCACTCGTAGCATTCGTAGGAACCGAACGACAATAATGGTATATATAATGGACGAAGTTACCGTGCTATTGAATATACGAACTCTATTCGGTCTGACATTTTAAACGAGATAATAACTCTAAATCGTTTTGATAATTTCCTTACGATCGTTCCACGTTTACTTAAACCCTCGCAACTGTCCCGATGCTTGCGAACAGAGAGCGTACGATCACTCATGGGCACAAAAAGAGACAGGCAGACACACACATAGCTAGAAAGAGAAATTAAGCAAGGACACGTTTAGGAAGGAATTAATGAACAGCGCAGCAAGGCAAGAGCTCATTTCGTCCTCGGCTTAGAGAGAGCGAGAGAGAGAGAGAGAGAGAGAGAGAGAGAGAGATTCGATCGATCGCCGTACAGCAGACTATACACGCGATTTAATTAGTCGAAAGCAAATGCTACCGGATAGAGAAGCGACGAACACCGGTGACTGACGATAGAAGAGCCAGGACAAGAGAGGGGGGGAGGGAGGGGGAATGCAGAATACAAGCAAGTGGAAGAGAGACGAGACGATGGTACAGCGAGAGAGGATCGTCTCTAGGACTGCCGGAACATAATAAAGCACCGTCTCATTGTCTCGTTCCTCTATCGTTCTCTCTGTTCTCCATTCTTCTCCCTGTGTGCCTCCGTTTCGTTCGTCCTACCGGCTTCTTTCTCTGTAACTGGGACAATACCGTGTGCCGATTCATCGGAAACTTTCCGCCAACCTACCCTCTCTACTATTTCTCTTGCTCGTACAAAGAGGCGGAAACTTGGCTGAAGCGAATTCGCGTTTTCGAATCCACTCTTCGCGAGTGTAGAGCGGATCATGGTTACGTGATACTTTCCCACTCGCTCCTTAGCGGCGACTATCTCATTGTCTGCTTTCCTCTCTTTGTCGTCGACTTTGGCTGCCAGTGGCGAACGACGAGCTGCGTGCGTGCACACGCCACTTTCGCCGCTTCTCTGCAGTCGTATTCTGGCTCTCGCGGGCTCTCGGAATTCGAGCATGGAAACGACGGAAATTGGGAAGGGGACGCAAAGAAGGTACTTCCGGCGAGATACTCGAAGAAGATTCCTAGGTGATCGGGGAGCTGAATGGTGTCTTTGAGGCTTTCGACCGGCAAGGGGGAATTTGAGATTCGTGGTTTGGCAAGTTTTGAGTTATTTTAGATTTACGTACTTCCAGCGGGATGCTATTTGGAGAAGACTCTTAGGCGATCGAGGACCTGGATGGTGTCTTTAAGATTTGTGGTTGGCAAGGGAGAATTTGGGATTTGTGGTTAAGGAAGTTTCGGCTTATTTCAGATTATATTCCATATTATTAAGAAACGTAGAGCATAGGGAAATAGCGTAACAAGTTGCGCTTTTCGATTTTTATAACGAAGCGATTCGAGCCTGTATTACATTAAAAATTTGTTTGAAATTCAGTATGTATTTTGTTGCTACGAAATTAGTTACGCCATTAGTATCTATAGAAAAGTAAAAAATCATTCCGATGAGAATGAGAAAGTAAAAAAGGTTACACGAGATGTTAATCATTTTAAATGAATCGAAGTTAATTGCACTAAACCAGGATTAAAATAGTTCATTATTTCGTTATAGGAAAATACCGAATTTTACGTTGCAATGAATTATATTATTCTGGAGAAGTTCAATTAAAATATACCTATGTCAGTCACTTAATTCTCGGATCCAGGATTTTCACAGCGCATCCGTATTTCTCTTCAAATACAAACTAAAACACCATTCTCCTCTCACATCCGAATGCATCCGACAAAAGCTCCGCTAAACCGAAACAAAAAGGGACAAACACATTTTCCACGAAGAATTAACAACGAAAGAATCCACAATAAAGGACAAGCATTCCAGACAAACAAAGGGAAACGGCGACCAAACTGCAAAGCGATAATCTCACGGATAAAGGGAGAACAAAAGGAAACCAGAGACACAGGTGTTGGCAAAAATGATACAAAGATATCGTCGCCGAATATTTTCACTGGGAATACTAATTATGTGCTACGAATGCATTATGCTAAAACAAAGTTGAAGGTATTAACCTTTCAAGTACGATTATATCTTCGTAAATCGCTCCCTCCGAACGCAAAGAAAAAACTGACAAAGTTAAGTGTTCCGATCAACAGTTGGTCAAAGATTGGCAGATCCTTACTTAAATTTTTCAAAAATACGCGTTAAACAGTATAAGAATCAAAAGTGAGTATACACCTCGAAGGCACGAAATTTATTTGAAAGCTCTTGCACGCATAAAAGATGCAAAGTGTGTAAGAATACAAATTACTGGTAAAAAAATATTTGCTTATATTTGTAAAGCGTATATGCTCGTTTCTGATTCTCGCTGTACAGCGCCAACATAAATTGCTCTGTATCTTGAAAAGAAAAGCTAATTATACGTACGTAAATATTAATAAAAGCGATTATACGTACGTAAAGGAGTTACACGTAATCATTGATTATCCTAAATCCTGACAATCTATTCCGAATAATCAAATTTTCGTTTCGTTGTCCATTTAAAAGGCTAAGCGTCTCTTCAGACACGTGTCAAGCGTTTTTCTACGAACACGTACAATGTTGCACGAGCGAACGCTGACTTGCACTGTATAACACCGTTGCTTATTACTTTCTTCCCCTTATACACGTTCGAACGTAGCCAAACATGCAATACTACACGCGAGCGGGTGTCACTTTGTTGGAGCGTAGGCGCGTGTTCAGCATTCCTAAAGGAATTGCCAAGGACGCGTGATCCCCGCGACGATGGGATTAACAACGTCTTCCACGGCCAGCGGCTGGTTTTTCAGTTGATAGGAAGATAAAGCGAAAGCGGGATTCTTCGCGAGGCGAGCGATCGTCTCCATGCGTTGTCGCCAGGGTAAAACAGGTCCTGGATGTTGTACAGAGAAGATGAAGTACGTAATCGAGGAAAAAAGAGACAGGGTCATTAAAGATCTTCGGTAAACATTAGATGATACCGGCGAGAGTTGAGAAAGGAATTAGAAGCGAGATGTAGATATAGCGAAAGCGAGCTTGCTTGTCAGAAGCCAAACTGACGAGCGATATCCTTCGTTTCTACGTGAATTTTATATGAATTTTCTAAAAATCTATAATTTATTTCGACGAGTTCGTTCTGTTATTAACATGAATGGTATAAGAGATTGCAAGTTCCAGAGTAAATGTTACTCAATAATATTTGCAACATAATCACTTGTTTCGCGTTTTGGAATCGTTACGAAGATCTTATATTATTCTCGTCTCGTATCTTTTATAGAAGAGCAATTTTTAAATGTAATTCGATGAAAACCGTGTCTGCCTTTAATTTTAGAATCGAATATGCGTTTTCGTCATCTTTTGGAGCATTTAAAAAAGCATAAATAACGTTCGAGTTAGTGCAGACTGTTGTCGATTAGATCGAACGATTGCAACGTAATAACTAAACCGATATTATTCGTTTCCTGCGATACGCATCGTAGATCTACGAACAGAAGGGAATTTAAAAACGAAAATAAAAAGCTCAAGAACGAGAGAAAAGCACCTTTAGAAAAATTAAGAATATCAGATACGCTATCCAAAATCTAGAATCATTCAAACGAAGCTTGAACGCGTTAAATTAAACTAATCCACAAAAACCAAGAAGATACGATAAAAAAGCAATATTCAGAGCACATCCCGAGCAAAATAAGACAAACTACAGACCGATACTATTATAGGACTAACACGAAGAATGCAAAGACCGCGCATGGAAGTTCTCACCGTAGATATAAGGTAGAATTCTCAAAGGAGAAAAAACAGAAAGAGTAAAAAAAAAAGAAAAGAAGAACGACCAGAGAGATGTCGAGGATATAACGTGGAAAAAGGCAGACGCGTAGAAAGAGAAGGGAAATTTGGGAAACGCTAGGTTCGGTCCATTTTCGTCTGTTCCAATATCCGTTCGCTAGACCCCGTTCAGAGTCTGCTAGCCGCCATCTGAAAGTAGAATAGAATCGGATCGATGTACACGCGCGACGTGCAACTTGCCTGGAATCGTAATTATGAACGAATATCGTTGGAAAAGTTGGCCGACGCGATAAAGTCCCGAGAAACTTGCGGCCAGACGAGATGCATGCGATTTCGCTCGGCTTTCGTCTGCCGCGTGTCGAAGAAGCATCGAGAGAAGTCGAAAGGTGTTCGAAAGCGAATAAAAAATCTGGCAGGAACACGGCCTGTTGCCGGAGCCACAATTATCCGAAGGCGATATTGCCTTCGAGAAAATATTTAAACGATCGATCGAACGATCGAGAGCGTGCGCGATTGGCTAGATAGATTGAAACACGGCGAAATTGTTCGAGGATGAGGTTCGTGGCTCGGCTTGGAAAGTATCGAACCACGGACCGTTTTGTCGTCTTGGATCGATAAGAGAGGCTGGAGTGGCTGGATAGAGACGCACGGGAACGGCCTTGATAGAAAGTACCACGATGGCGAAGTTACTTTGAATATCAAACTCGGTGAAAGAAAAACGGTAGGTGGTGAAGTTGATGGATTATTTGATGATTATTTGACTAACAAACGAGAGGAGCGAGTATGGAACTAGCGACCTAGTAATGGTTTGATATACGAGGAAAGTCATGGAAATATATCTGGTCTGGAGTATGATAAAACGAGGTCGTGAGGTTAATCAGAACTGAAACTACATAGTGTGGTAAATTAACGCGATAGAATTCGAGGAAGTGCGAGATAATAAAGAGCTGAAATTGCTATCAGATTCGTAGGAAGAAATTTTTCATGCAAAAATATAAAACGATTCGTTTCCCGCTCCGTTTATCTTCATCTGTACGGGTATGGTTATTTAAAAAATTTAATTTCTACGCGGATCAAAGATTTACTTTTTAACAAGTGGACGATAAGAATACGTGTGCGTGCGTGTGTGCGTGTATGAATTGTTTCATTACACTTTAACTTTATTTCGTATATCGTTTAAGGATGACTAAATGCGTATATCCGTAGGATAGTCTGGAAATCAACAGGAAAAGGATATGCGATTCTACTTATCGGTAACGCTGAAGAGAACCTCTGCGAGGAACTCGAACGTCCGGCGTGGATGTAATATCTGTAGCATATATCGTACATTCAGAAAACAATCGCGCTATTTCATTAACTGTTTCTAATTCACATAACTTCGAGCGATATCAAACCTCTACACAATCGTGAGATTCCACTCTATTTCTTTTCAAGAAGACTATTAGAACGACGTTCGTCGTTTAGAATTTGGCAATTTTACGTTCACGTTGAACAACCAATTGACTGACAATTTGTAAAATTTCTTCTACCGTGATAAACGAAGGCTTTATTGGTACCTGAAACTTTTCAAGTTGTACAATATTGATTCAATTGCGCAACAGGACCGCGTCAATTTTTTCACCGTATCTTCTATTTCGTGTCGTTTCAAGCATATCAATCGAACCAGTCGATACAGTTCAATCAAGAAAGAAACTCCGACTTTTTGCCATTTATCCACGTCCGTTTTCTGTCTCTTCATCTGTCTCCAGCCAACAATACACCCCATCGATGAACTCGTTCCGTTTAAAATACCCTTCCTCCGTAGACGAAAATAATATCTCATTACCGGCGTATCCAGCGTTCGATACGTAATTGGCAAAATGCTATCAAGCCGCGTTTAAACATTTTTATGAATACATCGTGCGCATTTCCCTTCGGTCGGTGCCTTATTAAAATCACAAGGACGGCCGTGGACGGAAAGGAAACCCGAGGAAAAAAGAAAGAGGAAGAAAAGTAGAAGAAGACGTGCTGCTTGGTAAACTAAGGGACGAGAAGGATAGATGATCGTAGCGTGGCACGAAAGGGGGGAAACATCGAGCTAACGACGAGACCAACAACGCAACATGGCCAGTAAACGGATAAAGGGCCTTTCTTCCATGTACACTATCGCTCAAAAGTATGTGCACAGTTTTTATTAACGACAGACAATTTCAAGGAATATTTCAAGAATAGAAGCATGACGTAGAAATTTGAAACGTCTAGAGAGATTCGGGATTGAATTGTGATACGCGTAACGTGATCACGAAATTACGAACGAAGATCGCAGGAGTCAGATACGATAAGTATAATATATTTTTGTCGGCTTTTTTACTTCCATGTCCCTTTATGATTAAAATGGAATATCTTGACATAGAACGGCTAAAAACAAGGAAACTTTTCTAAGTCTAAAAATATAGTTGATAATGTTTTACAAAAGTCAGAGATATAATCGTTATGGCATACGATTTGTTAACATTCTTCTAGTATCTCAAATATTGATTTTTATCGTAAAGATACTAAAATTGGAGCTTTTCGATAATTTTGTAATCGTAACACACAGACGCGCTATGTATAGCATGTAATGTTTTATAAGAAAACAGCGCAAGAAACATTCACGTATTGCTAATACAAATACCAAAGTATTCGCATAATTGCGAGCATCAGTGTACACGATGGTGTCGTAGCGAAATGGCCTTGACCGTGAAACTGTCCCTTTGTTCCTCGACGAGGCGGTGGCGGCACACATATTCCGCGAGCACGCCACATGAGAGAAGAGCCTTGAAGCGGCGTGACAAGACATCACAATGCATCGTTTCTATCCAAATAACAGGCTCGGCGTGGGTGGTTGGTGCGCTGTTCGCGTGAAACGAGTCGAAGACACCGCGACGACGACGACGACAAAGAGAAAAGAAGACGCGGGGGAACAGCAAGGAAGAACAGCGAGGAGCAAAAGCAGAGGACAAAACTCGGCGAAACGGCCCTCTAATTAACGAACCAGATTACGCCAGCGTGCGCTGCGATTTATTTAACGTCACCGGTTCGATTCAATTTCCCGTCGAATTAATTCGCGTCGTTTTAAACGAACTTCAATTAAAGCTTTCGCTCGGCCATCCCGTTCCTACTCGCAACTGTTTCTCGTCTAGCTCTTCTCTGTCGTGTTTTTTCTGAGATTTCGAAACGAGCGGCACAAAACTTCCAACAACAGTTCTATACAGTGTCGTGTTCGTCGGATAAATTCTTAAACCTTTGCGAGGTGGCGTTTCAGATCGGAACAACGGAAACACTACACGAATGGAACAATGCCACCAACGAATCGCAGAGGATTATTCAACGGATATCGCCGGATATTTGGTTGAATCGTATCGTAACAAGGTGTTGGAATAGAGTTTGTAATTCATACTAGAAAACGTTGAAGACTTATACGACCAGCCCTCGGAAGATTTTCTTACGCGAGGCCGATCGAGAAGTTCTCAATTGACATTGATAAATAAGTCGTTGGAAGGAGATGATCGATGAAAGCGGTTGAAATCTCGGTGAAGCATTTTGTACGCTAGACAAGGCTAGTCCAGAAACGTAACGATAGTTATCGATTCGCCTCTCAAAGAAACAACCATCCCCTTTCGGGTTAACTCGCACTCTGGTACAGGTGAGGAGGAAAAAGTTGCTCGTGAAAGTTCGCGAAAACGGAAGCGGAGTTTCTTTCAATCGAGTCAGCCGTCATGGTCGAGAGAAAATAAGGAGAAAAGAAGAGAGGGGGAAGAAAAAGAAGGGAAGGATAGAGGAAGATGACGAGAAAGACTCGACTCGGGATTGGAAAGCGACGAAGAGTCGGAGGAAAACAAACGAGGAGCCTTTCCCTCCTGATTCTGGTGACAGTCGGGCGAAATTGCGAATATCGAATTTCGCTCGGAAGTCCCCGCGCTGCGAATTCCTCCCGAGGGAATAGGATCCTCTCGGGCAAGTCGAATGGAAAGACGGGCAAAGCAGGGGCTGGGTTTCGTTTCGAGGGGTCGGCGAACGCGATTCGAGCACTGATTAAAAATACATATTAGGTCTCGTGTGTTTAGGGAATAAGATGCCGGCTCGGCGATAAGGTCGAACGAGAAATGGCCACCGGGGTGCACTGGCGTAACATCTTTATACGCGGAAACGCGCAACCTCCCCTTTCGTTAATCTTTCATCAGACTCTGAGTGGTAACGCGTGTTTTTCCGCCGAATCGAACGGTGAAACTTTCATGGCTGTTTCTTGGGGTGGGCCGTGTTTCCCGTGTCTCGATCAAAGCGATGTGTAAGCGTGGGAATCTGGGCGAAAGTTGACGAGATCGCGAAGATGATGAAGAGAATGGGGCGAAGCAATACCGTGTTGCAGAAGTTGTAAGTAGATTGTGCGCGTTCGTACAGATTCGTATTTTTGTAGCGTAAACTTGTAGGTATATTTTTAGATAGAAATACGAACGTAATTACGGAACAAATATTTATGTAACATGTTCGTTAATCTTTTTACTTTTACGTCATTTGGAAGCTAACGTGAATATTTTAGCTTTATAAAAATACGCGATACGTTGGTAAAATTTCGTAAAAATACCAACGATGAAGCTAATATTATGATGAATCGATGATCAACAACATTTTTGAAATGTTCGAGAGAGGAGCGGAAATAGCCGCACGTTTGTTTCCCGTGTCTCCTCGAAATCAAATAAAAATTCCATTTGGTGATGTAAATATAAAAAATGTAAAATATGACTTATACATTATTATACAATACTTTCCCTCCGTAAGTTTCATCCATACGAATTGTAGAGCATTATAACGTTCAATATTCTTTATACCCTTTCCCCATAAACTATACCGTTTATAGAGAAGTTATATCTTTAGTCTCTGTCGCAATATGTTTTTATGATTTGAAAAATACAATGAATTTTTTATAATAACGTACGCAGGACGCTGTTTCGTGAAATTCAACTGTGCATTGATCGATATCGGTATGATTCCTTGCCCTCTATTTAATAGATGAGACAATTCCCTGTTTAGGTCCAGTCTAAGGATCACTTACGCGCGTTACGAGAAAACATTAAAGGTTGTTAAACCTCCTCCAAATGTTTGATTAATAATGCTAATTAATGATTCAGCTGAATCGAATCTTTTATAAAATTCATAATATCCGTAGATATTTGATATATAAACCTTCAGTTAGGCCCGTTAGTTGTTGGTACGTTACGTTCCCTCGTAAAAGCGTTCTTTTATTGCTTACCTGAAAATAAAATAAAAAAAAGAAATTAGTTAAATATTTGCATAAGTATCTGTATCCTACTTATCGATATAAAGAGTTTAATATCGAAACTATCAACCTCTAACAGCTACCTAAATATATTATACATAGTACGTTATTATTCAAAATAATGCGACGAGAATAGATAAATCTACATAATCGCGTTTCTTATTAAAAGAAAAATTCAATTTAGATTACCATAGGTAAAAAAAAAAAAAAAGAAAAAACCTAAATAACTACGAAAATAAAAACCCATCGATGTTCCTTAATTTTAGCAACTACCGAGATGGTTGATAAAACGAGCGGGGATGGCGTTTATTCGACGAAAGTCTCAAAACTCGCCAATGGAGTTTTTAGCTCCGTTTTCCTTAATCTCTCGCGGAACTCGTGCCGCGGCAGGAATAATCGATAAAGCTTCTCGAGATTGTTCGGACGTGTCTTTCATCCAGCGAGAAGTTAAGCTCCGATAGAAGAGCCGGTGAAATAATTTCATTATCCTGATAACGGATCTTTGAATATTGGCGAACTCTCTTGATTACTTCCACCGTTCAATTCTCATTTCGCTGAGTTGATAAATTTAACGATGACGGGCAAACTGGGTCGCCGTACGATCATCCCATCCCCCTCTCTCTTTCTCTCTCTCTCTCTCTCTCTTTTTTTCTCTCCTCTCAACAGCCGCTGTCTCTTTGCGCGCTAGCTGCCAATGAAATCGTCGCGATAGCGGCCGGGAGAAACAGAGAGATAAATCTGTTTCTACGTACATGGAGATTCTACCATTGTGTCCCATTTTGCGCAAAAATCGTTCGACTTCGCCGGGACAATTGATCCTACGCCTTTTGTTCTAAACAATTCGCGTTGATTACGGAACAACGATGATTACACCTGCTTCAGCCATTGTTCGCTATAAAGATATGGCGTATATCTTTCGAATGATATCAAAAAGTTAAATCTCTCTCTGTTTTCTCGTTCGAGAGAAACTCGTAGTTATGTACGTTGTCGTTTGTAAGTGTACGAAAAACTTGGCAGATCTGTAGCGACGAAATTTCAGTTTGACCAAAGCGTACAAATTAGTAACGAATTAAGAATTTGTTAGAAGCAGCAATTACGTTATCCTTTTATGGAATCTGTAGACTATAAAGTCTGTATCATGTATTGAAAAATATAACGATAATACATTTTGCCACTTGCTATATTTGCGCTACGATATACATATTTACTATCTAAATACCTAGCAATATTTAAGTTTTTCTATCAGTTCGATGTAACCTGTCATTCAGAAACGAAAGAAATCTGAAGATAGTAAATAACGAACACCGGTATTATCACTGCATACAGTAAAAATCAACGTATCCAGGTAATAATACACCACTGCACGTAGCTAAGACGATTACGAAGAATAAAATTATTGCAGTTCGATTTATCCATCATATTGTGAGTAAGAACAAATCACCTTCCTATATTGTTATCATTCTTCGTCATCGTTCATTAACATACCTATTCTTTGTCAATCTAAATATTTATCCGTAGCTTCGTTCGCGAATTCAGGACTGAAAGAACGGAACACCTTGAAAAAAAGAAGAAAGAAAATACGAGAAAAGGACAAACGCGAAAAAAATGTGAATATATCACGAAGGGGCGAGGCGAAAATATTTAAACGAAGTCATCGCCACGGCGCAACGACGAAGATTAGTCCGGCGACGCGTTACGGGGTATTTCGTTCTCGTTAAAATAATGAAACGACGCGGTCAAAGCGCGGACCGGATCTATCTGCATAGCCGGGATTTTTCACACGGACGACGTGCTGTCGCGGCTCGAAACGGCCAGAAAACAAAATATTTTCAGAGAAAAGAGGCCCCGTCTAGAGAACTTATCCGGACCACGGGAAAAATAAAGCGACTAAATCACTGGGCTGGCCCACCATTCTCTCTCTTTCCCTCTCGCGCTGATTTTTCTTCCTCTATTCGTTATATCCTAAAGAATAACAATATTTCATAACGCATACACAAGTTCGGTTATTCCGTGCAAAGTTCCAGATTGAATTTTAACATGTCGAAGTTTAGATGACTCGTATGGCGATTAGGTAAATCGAGTCATGTTTGCTCGTTCACGTTTCGCTAAATAAACGTGATAAAATTTATTTAATCAAAGAGTAAATTACAGTAGAATTCTACGTGTATATCCGAACTTGACGGGGCACGAACAATTTATATTTTCGGAGTTTAACAGTTTATATAATTAGAGTTCGCGCGATCGAAGTTATTTTTCGTTCACATAATAAGAGCTCGTTCAAAACTGCAGTTACTCGGGCATTAACTAAAATTCCGTTTCGATAAATGAAATTCGGATAAATGGAGTCCCGTCGTAACATTTTACTTCTCCGTAAATATATATATTTGCCATCAAAACGTTTAGACACGCGCACGCGTATTTTTACATTCTTCCAAATAATTTCCACGACATTTTTCGAAATCCACACACTAGTGAAGAACGAATTTATCGCTCAACCCTATCTTGCTGTACTGTATTTTCTTACTCGCGAAAAAATGCACTACCATCTTTCGCACGGTGAACGAACGTGTCGTTTCGGCTCTGCTTCCTGGATGCGTTATTGATATCATTATCGTCGTTGCTAAAACGCGACTAGCCGCAGTTACCTCCGAAGAAAGAAAAGAAAGGAGTAGCTTTTCTTTCTCCGCGCCATTATGTTCGAGGATAAGGGACGCGAAACATAAAGGCGGCCTACCGACGAGCCACCCGTGGCTTATAAACCCGGCTTAACCTACCCTCCAACCCTACCCCATCTTCTTCTGTACTCTCCATCTCTGGTTCTGTGTAGAACCGGCTACAGAATCAACGTTACCCAGGTGGCTGATCGAAAATTTCCTGCTGCCAGGAAACGCCAGCCAGGATGATTCTACGGGGCGGTCTGCTCTCTCGATACTGGCCAGGATTTGCAGCAAATTGTTTCTTCGAAGTATTTTTTCATTTTTAAAAAACCACGGTGTTTGTGTATAGTGATTGCGTTGAAAGAAAGTTTCGGTTTAAGGATTACTAGTATCGAGTGGAGTGTGAGATGCGTGGCCGGTGATTTTGGCGGAAATTGTAAGAGATTATTTAGAATCAGATTAGATCAAGACGAAGGTACGAAAGTTATTTTTTAGAATTTACTTTGGAATTGTTGTACAAGTCGGAAACTTTGTCCTTTCCCTTCGAGTACGTCCACGAACTTTCAGAACATTGATCATCACGGTCTTGATAATTTTCTTAAACTTTCAACGGAAATATTCAGCAAGTCTTCAAGCAACGTAATTGCTCCCGGGAACGATCAATGATTCAAGCATCTGTATCGTGGAACTTTAAAGAAACACAGAGTTCGTGGTACGACTGAATGGTTAGCCAGCGTGAATTTGAACATGTTCAATGTAAACAATAGAATGGAGCGATTCGTTCGTTCTATAAGCATGCGCTTACAATGTGAAGGCATTAAAAATAAACTTTTGCTCGTTTAGGAGTCTATCGGAGCGTACTTCCACGCACAAAAGAATTCCCTTCTATTCAAAGGCGATCAGTTATTAATCTAGTTCAAATTCAACTTCCTCCGCTCGACTTCCTTTACTAAGCGTGTACCTCTCTAAGAAAAGAGAAGGTAAATTAGGAAAAATATCTTCTTATCGTTGAAAAAGAGAAAGGAGAAATTCCAAGAGAGATCACAGATAATTTGCAAAGAAGAAAGTTAATCCTTTCATTAAACTTACTCTCGTTCGCTAAACTGTTAAACTTGTTACAAGTTAATTTAGCTTCCGCGCTGTGTAACTAATTTCTTAAATTGTTCCTAAAAAAAAAAAAAAAAAAAATGGTCTTTGCCAGTTTTGAGAAGGCAAAGTATGTTCTTCAATTTTTAACAGCTTCTGCTATACGCATACCTGTACGGTAAGGACGTTTAACAACGTCAGAAAGTTTAACGGCATTTGAACTATACTCAAAGTCCAAAATAGAACGAAAAAAACTTTGATGTTATTTAAAATCCGTTGTTAATCCTGAACGTGTCTTTACTTCTAACATTGCGGGTAATTTATTCGAGAAGCTCGATCCGAGGCGGTTAATATTCCATGTAATTTTTATTATTGTCTCGACTAGAGGAATTATCTACAGTCGCTTCGCTAAATAATTTTTCAATCGATTTATTAGTGTCTACCGTTTGACTATTTCAAGCAATCCATTCACGTTCCCGGTTTTCTTTATCCTCGTAACTCGTTCTAAATTTACACGTGTTTCGTCACGATTCTAAGACTTTCGCACAGTACTACGGTGCACGAAATCAAAAACACCTTCGTTCTATCTCGCAGAAACAAAAAGAAGAAGAACGAAGAATATGACGATCATTAACCGGCGGAACAAAAAAGATTTCCTGAGGACGTTCTGCAAAATCCATCGTCTGGACATTACAGCGAGGAAAGTCCGGTCGGTCTCGTCGTTCAGACGAAATTTTTCGCGGGATCGATAGCGGCTTATTTTTCCTGGAGGAGGATTGGATTGGCCGCGCATCCACCGATGTAGATGCACGCGTTTCGGATCCAAAGTCAAGTATATCGAAGGTTTCGGCTTTCAGGGGAAATTACAAGCAGAACCGGCACGTTTGTCAGACGTGTAGGATACACGCCAGCAACAGCGAAGGCTAACAGCGAAATGGACGCTGGAATAACCGTCAGTTCGGTTCCATCAATTTGTCGAATAAATTCGTTCCACCGGCAATTTCATCTCTTCCATCTCTTCTCTCTCAGCCGGCTCTATACACCCTGCCGACTCACCCCCGTAGCCGCTGTTTCCATTACTTCACCGCGTTATCGACGCGGGGGTAAATACTGGCGGACGTAGAATTACAAAACTCGCCGCGGACACTGGCGAGTCGCTGATAAAACCGTAATAAAGACGGAGTTTGACGGCGCAAATTTGACAGCGGACGCACCGCGACCGTGCCGCTTTCGCGGCTTAACGCGATTAATCAAACGCGATTCAACTTGGCGAAAGCCGAATCGAATGGTTGTCCGGACGATATCTTGCCCCGGGGATCGTCATTCCTCGCGTTTCGATCGAAGATCTCTCTAATGCCGACGTTTCGCGCGGTTCGGCATCAATTTTATTACTCGATAAGTGTTCTTTCATTACGTTTCGAATAATTCTCTTGATATTCGTCAGCTCCGTGTGCACTCAAAGTTGGAGTTATCGGGAAAGTCGGTTGATACAGCGAAGGAGCAATTCGTAATTTCTCGTAGAAATATTATATAGACTTTATTTGACTGAACGTGTCGCGCGTGGATAAATTTAACAGTTTGCGTTTTTCGTTTTGTTTCGTTTGCTACAAGTTTCATGGTTTAGTCGCCGATAGCTGTATTATACATTTTCTTTTTTTTTTTTTTTTGTAAATAAATGGTTCTACGCGATTACTTTTCATTCGGTATCGCGTAAAATTTGACGCTCGATAAAAGTTGCCTAATGTTCTGTAAAATTCTGTCGAAACTCGGTGCTTTGTTTTTAAATATTTGCATTACGATTTTCCATTCAACGAATAACTTTAATGCTATTATTTCTCGCAGTTTCGTATAAATCTTGCGCCCATGTTGGTGTTTCTATAACTATTTCGAAAAACTTTCTTAAAATTCCTCTGCTTCCCATAAATTCTCGCGCTACGATATTTTTTTTTAAACAAATACCTTCGACGCGATCATTCTACGTGTTTCCGCATAAATTTTCTCGCTTGATAGATGTTTGGTACATTGTATATGTAAAATTCCCACAAAATCCGCGCGCAATGAATTTTAAACACTCGTATCCTGTTTTTTTTTCCTTTCGACACGATAAATGTCGCTTTGAATGCGGTATGATATTTCGTTAGGTTAAATCACGAGGTAACGAGCCGACGATGATGCAAATTTGATGCGCTCCCAAAAGAGGGACGATGATACTGTCTCATGCATGGAACTGGTAACATTTGTCCCCTTTCGCTGAAGCGAATGCACGAATTGAGCAAACGACAGGCAGAAGTTTTAAATTACGTATGGTAATTCAGCGCGATTTCGAGAATTCCGCGGGTCAAGCATGCAAAATTCATTCGCGTTAAATTTGATTCGGTTGACTGGTGATTCGAACGCGACACGCTCCCACTTGATTAAATGTTGTCTAATACTGTTGGCGACTGATGGATCGGCCAGACATTTTATTTCTGTCAATTTTAATTGCATTTATCGATATTATCTAAACAAGATGGATTTTACGAGAAAGATTATTACGTACGCCCGACTGTCATAAAATTTACGATCTCTTTTCGTACGAAATAATTTATTTATCGCGATTATCAGTCGTAACCGCACCGCGGATATTTATTCAAATTCTTATTTCTCTAAGTATCATTTTCAAAATGGAACCTAGACGGAGGAACGTTTTATCCATTGAACACTGCAAAGGATACCGTATATTAGGTATCTTATATTTCTGTATATTACGTGCATTCTTGCGTCGTTAAATTTCATCGGAATACGTAAGAATCCGCAATCTGGTTACAACATTCCGTATCGATATAAGAAAATATAATCAACTTCGAAAAATTCCTACCGCGGAACAAAGAGATTGCAAACTCGTACATAACAACGTAGTTGTATAGCTTGAAACAAATTGCATAATGCGACCTGGTTTTCCAACAACGAAATCCTCCAACAAGAATTCGTTTCTCTATTTCTCTTTCAACTTCTAAGCACACGCTCCCGTGAAATAACCGATTGCCAACAGTTCTAAAAACCGTGCTTAGCAACAGTTCTATGAATTCTCGTAAACTCCAATTAACGTGACTAACTTCTTGCTCCATAAATTCCACCGACTTCAGACAATCGTCAGCTGAATCGATAAACCAGCATCGAACCTCGTTTCCCCTCCTGTCATCCTATTATTATACGTTCCCAGCGAATCGTGCTCGATTAAAAAAGGGAAGCCACTCGAACGTGGAAAATTCAGATCAAAGCATTAACGGAATGAAAATATCGACGCGTGCACAAACCTCTTTCTCCTGTCTCTCTGCCTCTCTTTCTCTTTCTGGATAGCTTCGATTGACCGATGATCGGCTCGATCCAACCGGGTACCTTTTGATAGATCCATAGATCCGATTTCTCTCTTGGCGAGGGAGAATCTCCAACAACCTTTTCCTTTTTACATTTCCCTGGCGTATTCCCACGATACGTTTTCACGTACCGATGGCCACCGTCGACGGTGTATAATTTGACTGGAAAGCACGGCGAACGATATTCGGTTTATGGTTGCGCGAGCGGCGAATGAAAGTTCGTTGAAAATGTTTTCGATGCATTGCGACTCGATCAGCCGGCGAATAATTCTGACGAACGGGGGAAACGCGGAATTGTGACGCGGAAAAAAGCCCGGTTTTCCGTCTGCCACCCCTCTATTTCAGCTTAATATTTCCTGTTTTATTTACTTGTATCGCCAATGAAATACACAGAGTAAAATAAGCGAAGTGGAAAAATGGTGATGCTCGTGTTGGATCGATCAGGTTTTTTCGGCTCGGATTATCCGACTTTGGGGCAGTGTGGGTATTGAATCGATTCGGGGGATGATTATGAAAATGATCTGAACAAAGAATTTAGAAATATTATTGCTGTCGGCTTTGTATATTTTTTTTCTTTTCTATTGTTTTACTTCTTCGAGATACGAACTCGTCAATTTTTTAGTAACAGTGAATTATTCGACTTTTTTCAAGGTACGATATTTATATAATATAGGCACAATGTACTGAACATATATAATATAATAATAACACGTATAACTTAAATAATAACGAAAACAATTACATAAAAATTACGCTACGTTTCCTGAAATATGACCGAATACGTATAAAAGATTCCAAATCCTTTAGTCGACCGTTATCCAACAACTTTTCGTCCTAAAGCTTACCTAAAAATGACACTTTTAAATAGCAAATAAATTTAAGTAAGATAATCCTTAACAAAAATTCCGAACGTTCTACCAAACAAAAAACCGGCGAAATATCGTGCAATATCTCAAAGGTTAACGCGACAATTAGAGCACGTCGAGACTTCACAAAGCGCCTGCTGTCTCTAAACACCATAAATAAAAAAGAAACTGCGCGGGACTAAGTACATCTGTCGAAGAAATCTCCCAAGTGTACTCGAGTTACCAGCTGCGTATAGCATGACGTCTTGCGTGTCAACTTTTGTCTGAATGGCCCGGAAACCGTCTCGACGAGCGTCTTCTCGTGGATCCAGTCGGAATACGATCGAGCAATTTCCTGTGCTCGTTGACGATAATTTCGCCGAGATTCTCCGCGACGTATTAATTTTCCCTAAGATAGCGGGAACGTGGGTGGATCGATGCGAGTCTTGGTGTTCGTCCATTGTCCGGGCGCAGTGTCTCGTCTCGTTGCAACGGGCCGATTCGAGTGATAATAATCGATCGACTGGAGGCATCCCGCCAACTGACAATGGATCCCGTCGTACGCTCTGATCGCTGCCCTCCCGCGCTTATACACGCGCGTAGACAAACGTTCGCGTACCATTCTATCTATCTATCTATCGTATTCTCCATTCTCTCGAAGTCTCGTGTCTCTCCCTCTGTCTGTCTCTCTCATTCGTTCTTTCTGTGTAAGGCCGAGAGCCACGCGGTCTCTCCTATCTGCCGCACGTCGGCATAAGTAATTACGCTTCCGGCCATTAAATCACTGGGAAGAGACAGACGCGGCGCGCGTAGATACGAAAATGAAAACGGAAAAAAGAGAGGATAGGAGGAGATAGGAGGAGAAGAGGCGGAGAAAAGGAAAAAGCGAGAGGAGCAACGACGGTGGCTTGAGAAAAGCAAAGCTATTGTGCGTAAGTGTTTGGACTGTTTTAAAGTATTGAAAATGTAGTGCGCGTTGTTAATATTCGGATATCGTGGCGTTCGAGAGATTACTAGCCTGTACACTTCTTTATCAGTTCTTCTTCTTCTTATTCCATTCATTAACGTCGACAATACGGTCGTTAGCGACGGTATTTTTATAACACTGTCGGTATAAAGATATTACCGATTTGTTTTATTTAATGTTAAGATATAAGGAGTTCGTAGAAACATAAATTTTATCTGTTCGACGAACGTATTTTCCTATGTAATAGACTTTTAATGCTGTTGGTAGGACTCACTGTGGTTAGTAGAAGCATCAATTTTATCCATTTAACGCACAATAGTTTTTTTTTTTTATATAATAAGGGGTAAGCCAAGTAACAGTTGTAGATTACAGCAATCTCTTTTATGATTTCACAATTTTTCCTGCAATATAGAATAATCGGATAACTTCTCCTTTACAATTTCATAATCTTTCGTGGAACGGACAGCGATCAGATAATTTCTCTTCTGCAATTGCAGAGTTTCTCGTGAAACAGATAACGCGTAATTCATAAAATGTACTGCTAAAATGTCATTCTTCTTTATTATCAAACTTGTTAGATACTGTTGTTCGAAGGCTAGTAGCTTCCTAGTAGTTCGTGACTTGCGAAATTTCACTAACGTCACCAACATCGATCGCGCAAGGGAGAGCAGGTGTCCAAACACTTATGCATGACAATGTACATGGAGAAAGAGAAGCTGCATGAGAAAGGCAAAGATACATTAAAGAAACAAAGAAACGCGGGGAAGAACGAGAGAGAAAATATCAGAAGACAAAAAGAGGAGAAGGAACGTGACTCGAAATTAACCGCAACGTAACTATTTTCCAACAGACTCCGTACGATTGCTATGTCCCTTTCCATCCACTTTTCCCTCTCTTTGCTCGGCTCTCGTCGACCAGAGCGTTCATTCAGCGGCAGAACGCCGAGAAAACGGAAGAGGAGACCGAATGGCAAAGCCACGAGGGGGTTTTGCTGCTGGTTATGTGTGCACACTTACACACCGTTGGGAAACGAAGCGGTGCACGCGTCGATCCGGCGAGCGGGCCAGGATACGCCTGGTCTCGATGAAAAAAGCGTGTGGCCAAAGGGACAGAGCGAGCGTGCGCTAGACGAAAGGGAGAAAAACGAGGAACCAGGAGAACGAGGGGCGAAAAGGAGGGTGAAATAGGGTGAAACAGGGAACAGGACGATGGAAGGAGAGAGTAAGTTGCAGGCAGGGGGCACACGTTAGCCTCGAAATTGCTCGATTCGGTTATCGAGTATCTTCGCTCGAATTGATTCGAGCGTGGAAAACCGAAACGAGACGGTCAATATATCACGTATCGCACATTGTCAGCCCTAAAAAATTTTCTAGCCGCGTTTTCTTGCGTTCGCGTTCGCGTTCTCTCGTTTCTGCCTTTCGGTCGTTCTATCGTGCGCGGTAACGCTTGATTACAATAGGATTTTTTAATTTATCGGCTTGTTGCGTACGAAGTGTGTGATTCTACAAATGCATAGAATCTCACGGAATTTAGCAGTGACTGAATATATTAAATGGTATTTGGTATACGTTAATTTACAGTTCGAAATAAAGATTGAACAAGCTGCTAGTGGTATTTTATCGAGTATGGGACAGTCGATTTATATTAAAGTCGTAAATCAATTTGACATTCGGACGCGTTACTTACGACAATGTAAAAAGATCCAGACCTTTTGAAAATATTGTATAACCTTCGAGACTGTTGTATTAAAAAGATAGACAGATGGTCGTTGGTGATAATATAAAAAAATCAGGTAATACAGATATAAGGGATAAACCACATGGTCAACAATCGTCAATTGAAGACTTTGTTTTGTAATAATTACAGCTTTTACAATGGTAATATATATATATGCAATATTACATATATTTTTCATATAAATTAATAAGCAGTTGAAACGCGTGTGAAACGTTGTATAACAAAATCTACTTGTCTGTGCTTGTCGGAATACAAGCGTCCGATACCAATAGAAAACACCTATTAGTGCATGGATCTACCGAGTGGTAGCATATGTCCGCGCGCGTACGTCTGACTCTTACAGGAAATTCTACTTTAACACGGTCGATCGCTGCTACACGCCGCAATAAACACGTAGCGTAAAGTACTTGCCTGTTAATCACGTATTAATCGACGAGTTATGCTTTAACCAAAAATTTGAATAATCAGAAAATTAATAATTAATAACAGATTTATTCCAATTAGATAAATTGTAACTTCTCCAAGCATAAGTATAATATACTTTTTATTTTGAGTAGAAGTGAATTTGATATTATCATATTACCGTATTGAAAACATTTCATACCGTCATACCATCATGTTGAAAAATAGGGTAACAATAGATAAAGCAATTGTTACAGTCAAAAGATCGAGAGTTTAATGGACGAGTTAATTAGCCTTTCCCGATCAAGAAGTTTATACGATCGAACGATTTTTACGTTCGCTTATTCTCACAGCACGATCTTATCAACCTTAAATGATTTAATTCACGTCACAGTTCGCAACACAGTAGATCGAACAACTTCGTCTTCATTTACCATTGTTCTATTCCATTATCGATCGATCGTGTCTCTGTGTCCATTTCTGGTTTTACCTCGTTGTTCTCCTCAAAAAAACCGGTGAACTGGAGTAGAACGTTTTTTTCTCGAACGCGCGCGTACAGTCGATCGTAGTGTTTGAACAGTTCGCTTGGAAAACCCGATAACGCCGGGGAAAAATGTTTTCCCTGTGGATTAATGCTCGTTGATCCTCGCTGCCTCGCAGCTGGATGGTCGGTTCCACCTCGAAGAACGAGATTTAGAGATACCATTTAGAGGTATCGCGGTACATTGGCAATCGGTCGGCCGAGTAAATTCAGGTGTTTTAAAGGTATACGGAAACTTATAGTACACATTTTAATAATACTCGTAGGGATTAACCTATTAAGTATGGTATACATTCGGGCATCGTAAAAAGAAATTTGTGGAAATTTTGTAGCATCGAGCGTAATTCCCCAATGGGAGGTTGTAACTTTAAATCAAAATATATACAGCGTATCCCAGCTTCTTTTTCCCGCAGAACGATGTTAGTATAGAAATAAGAAAAAGAAACGACACGGAAATATTGCCTGGTAAATACTTTCTTAAACAGTTATAATAAAAATACGGAATAACAATAAACTTGTCTCGTATCAGTATCCTGAACTTTCTCTTTTTCAACGAGTATTTTCACGTTTTCGTACGTCGTTTCATACGTCGTTTCAAAACTCAGAATTTTTTCAGAACTAATTCCAACTTCAAGTACATTAAATTTGGTACCATTCGTCGGTACTTTCATATGGTTAGGAAATTTTGATACTTTGGAAATGAAATACGTAGAATACGATAGAAAGAAACTTCACTAAAAAGTAAGAATATTTCTTCTAACCAGCCTGTAACATAATGAACATAACGATAATAAAAGTTAGTAACACGTTGAAAACCCGAAAACGTTAAAACACGAGTAATCAATGCAACGAGTTAATTCGTCATTCCAACAGTTTAAATACGTTCTTCGAACACCGAACGTTTCCAAATTCCCCTAAATCGTTTGTAGATTCAACAAGCTCTAGCCGCAAACGTTCGAAGGACGAGAAAAAGCAGCTACAATCTCGACAAACCAGCAGCCTCCAGTGGATATCCTGAGCTAATCGGCGAAAAGTTTCGCTAAACAAATTCGCCCTCTCTGAAAGCTCTCTCGTTTGTTCTCCCGCTGGCCCCAATTACCGTTTCGCCGATTCGACGTCGAGAAAAGCAAACGGCTCGAGCTTCGTGCATCTGCATTTCCCCGCTAGGAATTCGCCCATATGCTCCGTGAAGTACGGAAATCACGGTTAACCAGCTTGAAGAGAGAGAGGAAAAAAAAATACGCGCGCAAGAAGATGACATCGTGCCACGAATAAATCTATAGAACTTCGCGACTTGGATTTAAAAGTTTCAAGCACGGTTTCAATCAGGCTTCGATCACGACTTTAAAATATCACGACGAAATTATATATATAAACCCACTCTAGCGAATAAAATGGACGCAACACTAACGTTTCATTGCAAATATGATAACATGGCAGAATTTGTTCTCTTTGTGAACATACAAAGTAAGTTGCGCTATAAAAATACGTAATTAGAAATAAACTCAAAGCCCATGGAACGACGAAGAACGTTTGATTAAAAAGCAAAAGTAATTCATTCAACACGCGTATCTCAAGTAGATATTTCATGCAATTTATAAACTTGTAGTGTACATGATTTAATATAAAATTAATCAACAGTGCAACAAGCTTACTTTTGTCAAAGAAAACGAAGAAAATTCTTAATCTCAATTATTTTAAGGAATATAATATTCCTATATTGCATGAATCTAATGTAAAATAAATTAGTACAAAAGAACGATCTCTTTTATTCGAATTTATGTTCAACGCCCAAATCCGGACAGATCTAACCCAAAACGATCTTTCCCGCGACTATTGCCTTCAACGCGTGTTCCTTCCGTTCTGTTTTTCTCTTACAGTCGATGGTGGTTTAAGTGTTCGAAACGGTATACTGCTTCTCGATGCGTTCCGCGTACGAGGTACTTGTACCGTAGGTGGTATTCGGCCAAAAACTTCGCCGTAAGCACGGCCATGCGGAAAATCGAACTGGAATCCCGCGGACTCGCACAATCTACGGCTCAAATGGCCCGGAACGATGGAAATTTTCGCGGTTATTGATTTCCCCGGATACAGGTGCGCGCGGGTACTCGTATTCTGTTTTGCCAAGGGGGCCACAATGTAGTCCGGTGATGGACGAAAACAATATGGAGGGAGATATTTGAAAAACAAACTAAGAGAAAGAAGAATTGAAGGGTTCTTAGCGTGGACAATAATCGCCCAACTTTTGTTTTTCTTTTCAGTGAAGCCAAAAATATCGTGACATCTTCGATTCAACGGATTTCGATCTCTTGTAACAAATATTGATCGTTGAACTGCGGTGTTTATGCATTTTTGGGAAGTTTGTAGACTTTACGGTTAGGTTAAGTTTGATTTTGGAGTAAAATATTACGAAGTATAAGTTAAGTTGCTATATACAGGTATAACATATCCTTGGACGAATGAAATATTTTTCATTGGCTAAGAAACGCGGGCAATGGGATATTTAAAGATGTCGGTGTCCTTCGTTCCCATCGTTGTTATTAGACTGAATCATCAATGTGGTGTCTAAAAACGATGATCGTTGATGGGAGGACGAAACCTACAACGTTTGTCAGTTATTAGCTGATAATTAGCAACTATACTTGCGAGGAACAGCTTCGATGAAAACTTTTTTTGCCACGAATATCTCGATTGTAATTCGTTGCACGAATTACGATCTTTTATATAAGCTAATAGATTTCATACATTTTTTACGTTTAGTAGATTTCGTTTATACGTTATATTATTATACGGACACTCGAGACTTTTCATCTTTTTTTTGTTTGACTTTTTATTACTGATTATTTTCAGTGGAGGATATCGAGTATATTGGTTGAACGATAGAATAGTTGGTTTTATTTGAGTTTTTCGTTCGATAGAGTTTAATGTGGATTTAGTGTTAGAACAGAGGGATGAATGTTGGGAATATTCCTGAAATTCGGCACGTCATAGTGATATTCACCAATTTGCTAAAAATTTCTGTGTTTCGCGTCAATTCAGTTTGACTGTCGTTGGAAACCTGAATTTTTTCTTCTTTCTCTCTCTCCCTCTCCCTAGCCCGATTTTTTTTTTTTTTTTTTTTTTTTAAATCATTGCTGGAAATTCGCAATATTCCGCGGGATTGTTTGATCAGGGGATCAGAGGATCTCCGGTGAATTGCTGTGAATTAATTTTCATCGCGATAGCTCGTGCTCGTTGCTAGCAGATTACGCTGCCCCGATCGTGTAATTCGAATCCCCGCGGAACAGCCTGGTGCCCGTATTAAAATTGAAAAACCGAGAGGAAACGAAACTCGTTGCCTTAATTCCGTCGATAGATCATCGTCAAATTATATCGCGGATACTGCCAAACGTTCAAAAAAAATTTTTTTGTAATTACCAACATTCAAGAAATACTTAATACCTGCACCTTTCAACCCATAAATAATCTTTTAATTGCGTATCAACGATACGAAAGATGTAAATTTTCCAAAAATAATTACTCTTTTAGTATCCGTATATGCAAAGACCAACGAAAAAAAAAAAAAAAAAAAACGTAATTTCTAATCCATATATTCCCTGCTTCAGAAATAATCATTCACTCAACTATCATAAACTAGAACACCTTTTAACTTTCTAAAAATATCGATTCTCTTATTAATCTTAAACGTAGAGAAATTAAAATTCCATCAAACGATACTCGAAACAAAAATGTCCACCGCTCTCCCCTGTTAAATGTCCTACTAAAATCGTAAACATAGAAAGAAAAACAAAAGTTAAAAACCTCATAAAAACAGATCCTAAAGCCCTCTAAAAGCTCCGTCAACGGCGGAAGCAAGCATCCTCCAAAAAACCTCATCGAGTCAGGATTCAGGATGCCGGCGCGTCTAAGCCAATCTTCCCGGAAGAGGGAAGAAAGTCGCTGGTAGCTCGGCTGGAATTTAGTCGGCCATAATCATTTAATTACCGGCATAACGGCGATGCTCCGCGGAAACGCGGATCCGTGGCAAAAACCGGCATATTGCACGACGAGTTTCGTATCGGTCTGAAGCGCGGCAAAAACGCGCAAAACGATCACGGCTCTCAAGTAGTATCGGTCGATAATTGGCACGGCGTGTAAAAGGGCATCGGCCAAAGAAAAAGCGTGTCGTGAACGCGCAGTTTCTTCTAAACGGTGTCTTCGTTGCTGAAGAAGTCGGCAGGATCGCTCGATGTGCCAATTAAACTGTCTCACGGACGTGAAAACAAAGCTCGGTCGCGCTTTATAGATTGCTTTCGTTCGGAAAGCTCGATGTGTCTATTTCGTACCGTCTCGTTCCACTGTTGAGGTATTTTTCTAGCGTGACAGGTAGAAAAAATCAATCTTTCTCGCATTTTCTTACAATCTGACACAGCGAAGATACGTTCATGAAATTTTGAAGTCTAATTGGCAGAGATAAACACCTTTAAAGGAAGCAGAGGTGGTACCGGTGTTTACGAAATCGAGGTCGTTTCTTTACGTAAAGCTAAGTTGAAAATATAGAATAAGGTAGTTTCGCGTTAGTATAGCGCTCTGTTTTCGAGGGAATCGAGTTTTACAATAATTGTAACCAGTAGGTGGAACTAGTACTTACTTATGACCGACAGTGTACAGAGAGTCGAAAATAGTTGGAGAAATAGTTGGTTTGTGTTATGCGGTTTGGAATGTTTGTTGGTACGTTTAATTGACGAATATTGTAATGTACAAGTTCATGTGGTAACGGGTTCACGAATGCTTGCGAGATATGAAATATGCGGTGGTATGTTCGATTGCGTGAGAAATTTGTAGAGAAATTTGTAGAGAAATTTGGGAAATCTGAAGCAATTCGTCTTCGTAGGGCTACAATTTGTTGAAAAATGTACGCGTCAGTTATTTTGTAAACTTCTTTATTATTTTTGCGGTGTATTTAATTGCTCACCGTTGACGAATTTTTTAAATGTCACAATAAATGAAGTTCCATTTATTAACTTTATTAACCAAACCCTAAGCCTAACCAAAAAAAAAAAAAAAAAATGACTGATCCTTATAAATTCATTGATCGCGAAAAGATGTCGCAGATAATGATAAATTCTAAGGAAATTTAAAAGACAACGTAACGTCGTTATTTCTCTGTACTTCTCAATTTTTCATGTTATAAATAGCAATCGGACGATGTTATAATTCGTAACTGAAACAGATTATCTTATTGAAATATGACGCCTCTGTTATTCGACAATTCTGAACGTCCGTTTCTTTTTTTTTCAATTACTCCAATTAAAATCAACTATGGAATTTAGTATTTCATTATTTGACAGATATTCGCAATAAATAATCATCTTCCAATCCTATCAAATACGCAATAAAATGTATTGACCGTCAAAAACGCTACAGACTTTTCAAACAATCCAATAACATGCGTTATAAATTTTATAGCAATGCTGATTTTTATCTCTGATAATGAATACTTCTGAAATAAATCGGAATATTGGTATATTTGTATAAAGAAGAGAAAAGAAAATGAACAGTGTCTGATGGTTTGGAAATGTGTGTTTTATATGATACAGGCTAAAGGATTTTAGGTAATATCGATAAATCGGATTGAACGACGCAAATAAATGAACGAAGCGTATTAAACAGAGCTTAACCGGAATTAACGGGAATCGAATTTTATTTGCCGTTGTCCTTTGCGTTTCAATCGGATTTTCGTAATAATACGCTCTCAGATTCCCCGAAAAACGTCGAGAAAAATGGAAACTGGACGGAGAATAAGAATAAACAAAAAATCGCGTTGATCGTTATCTTTGTTTATACTTACCAACAAACAACTAATTTATAAAGCAACTAATCAGAAGAAAAGGATAACGTAAAGTCAATGAAAAATAAAATCACTCGCAAGTTATTATTTAAAATTCCTCTGTAACACGTAGGTATACATTGTGCAAATATCAAGCACTATTTTACAGAGTGTACGTTCCAAATTATACGCTGTTACAAAGTTTCTTTTTCGCTCGAAAATTGGTATTTAAAATTCCTGTGTAATGCGTATACATTTTGCAAAACATTAAACTTTCGAACCTGCTTGCCAAATTATACGTTATACGAAATTTTCTCTTCATTTGCAAACTGATATTTACAATTTTTGCATAACGTGTCCGCGTTGCGTAAGATGACAAAGCCCATTTTCCAAATTGTACGTTATACAAAGTTTCTTGAAAAATATCGATTCTAACGTGACACTATACGACCCCTGCACGAATCCCAAACTCTTTACCTACCCTTATATGTCTCAGAATACTGTATTTCCACTCAATACATGTAAACTATAGCGCTCGACCGATTTTACGACCTCGCAATATGGGCTCCACAGATTATATCCATAATCTCATCTCGCTATCTCTACAATTTCCTCCAAATACATCAACTATACAATCTCAATCATCATTCGCCACCTTAATCACCGTAACGCTCCTTCGCTTTAATCGCCAATTCAAACGAGACGATCGTAAAATCATATAACCGTTGAACAGGAACAGAGCGTTCTTGCTTGCAACGCTTTCAGAGAACAGAAGTTTAATATTTCCAAATCGAATTCATAAGGATTGATTGTACGCGACGCAAGAGCGAGGCAGCTTGCCAGAATTCGTAAAAATCAAACGATCGTCGTAAAGTTTCCTTGAAATAGTTCAACACTTATCTAGACTAGAAAGAAGCAGAAAACAGCCATAACCACCGAGTCTGATAATTATGAAACCATCGAAAATCTTGGCATACGTTTTTCTCATTCGTTTCAGTACCTTTGAATATATTGCTTGATACGATATTGATATACCGAAGATATTAAAACGTCGTTTATCGCTTGACGCTTGTGCCCTTAGCTTCTACGAATTGGATTTAACAGATTTTCCTCGTCTTTGGCTATTTTATATCGACGCGTTTGGAATCACACGGAGCAACAGTTTGAGAAGAAACTGTTCCGCGGAAAGAAAATGATAGGAAACTTGCGCGAAGATACTGCCGTCTAGTTGTTAGACGCAGCGTAGATGAAAACGCGGCAGGAAAAGGAATATCACGACGTTCTTCGACCGAAGATTCGAAATCAAATTTCCAGGAAGTATAAAGGGGAATAAAAAGGGACGAGAGAGAAGAAATAGAGAAGGGGGGGGGGGAACAATGAGTCGCGAGGCATCTTGCCAGGCGAGTCATTAAAATAATAAAACTATTATAGCTGGGCGGAACCGGAGGAATCTCGATGATGGAGGCGTTCCTCCTCGAGAGGAAACCGGGAATCGTTCTTGGCGATACGAATTCCGTTCTCTCTTTGTATGAATACGATATTCCACGCAGCTTCCGAGATATAGCCCGGGGCCATCCTGGATTCTGGATAATGAAAGTAGGACATTCTCGGGGCCGCGCTCCTTGAATCGACAATGTTAATTTTGTTACGTCGTCTTCGACAATTTCTCTCTCTCTCTCTCTGTCTCTATCTCTCTGCCCGTGGACTCTGGTCCATTGTTCTGGATACTGGCGCAGCTGAAGGAACGCCTAAATTGATAAATTTCATCTTGGAAGGAAACGCTGAATCGGAATTGCAACGTTCGCTTCGTTCAAGGAACTCCGGTGAGTGCGGTTCATCTGGGTCACGAGGGGTTACTTCGTCTTGTGTTTGGTATTTTACAGGAATTATGTTTTAAATTCTCGGGGTAGATATCGCTAGGTACCGAGTGGAATTCTAGTTTCGAAGGCAGAGAATCGACTGTGGTAATTCGCGGTGTAATTAGAGCGCGAAACTGCGTTGTTTAATTCATTAAGGTGGTGTAATAGCGGGTAAAAGTTAGGGACCTGGTATTATTCGAAAACGTAAATAAAAGTCAAACAAAAGTTATACCTATATTATTTCGTCGGTACGAGAAATTTAGCGAAATAACTTTTTATAGCGGTATAATAATATCCAAGTTCTTTTGAATTTCATGAGGTGGTAGAATCTAGCTAAACGAAGCGATAATAAAGTAAATAAAATATTAAGCGAAGTCTCGCAAGTCCTTTTTATTAACCACGATATTGGGAAATAGAATTCAATAATGTAAATCGACTAAATTAAATTGAATTAATTTTAATGAATTGAAAACCAAGTGCCTGTTATATTGATGTGATATCGATTTTTAACGGGTTAATAGGAGTTTGAAATTTCCCAAGAACTTATTCAAGGTGCAAGTTATGAAATTAAAAACAGAGGAGAGGAAAAGTTCTTCGCTTTTGAGGCGCATAGAAAAGATAGACGAATAACAGGAGGGCCGGTGCTATGTAAAAATAATTAATCCGTTAAAGAGGCTATAGCCGGTGAACGTTAACCTGAAATTTATGGTTCATTAGAAAAGGGTTGCTGATGAGGTTGAAAGGTATAAACCGTACCGGAAAAGGGATGCTTCGACAGGCAACGAACCGATGGATTTTAAATTAAAAATATCGCTGACGGAATAACGAAGGCGAAGAATTTACAAAATAATGTAAAACGTTATAACTTGAAAACTTGAATTTCAAAACGTGATAAAATATAATTAGAAACAAGAGAAGAAAGTGGAAAATGTATGTAGACGGTAGATGAGAACTTTAATATTTTCACTGACCTAATTCGGTTGATGACTTCAGAAAATAATATGAAAGTAGGATTCTTTCGTTTTATGTAAATACCGTGCGCATTGTATTAAGAGAGGAAGGTTACTTCTTCTCTCCGGTTGGAAAAAGTCTTAATTTAACAACCATTGACCTTTTCTCTGTAAAAATAGAATCTTTTGAAATTTTGTAGACAGCTTTTACGAACCGAAGAGAATTCTCTCGGTAGGTTGGTAACTCGACAGTAAGCCGGTGATGCTGTCCTGAAATTCACGCTTCGCTTAATGGGGGTTCTTTCACCCTGTTGCCTACATAATTTATTAATTGACGTTCTCCCAAAATAACTTTGCTTGTGTCAATATTTGAGTCGCGACTTAATTAACAGCGTCGGCTACATAAAATCGTCGAAAACGTAAACATCGACGTACCAGTATCATTAGCAATAAATTCTATCTATACCACTGTCCGCCGTACAACTTTACAAAGGAAACAGAAAATTAAATCATCGATGGAAACTCAAACAGAGACACGTAGTATATATATTTTCTAATCGCGAATTTTACCTTCGTCTCAAATTGTTCTCAAGGAAGACGAAGCATAAAATAAATTAAAAATTCAAACGATAATGTGTATCTCTCTTCTAATGACGAATTTTATCCTCGTCTGAAATTTCTCTTGAAGTGAACAGAGTACGAAACGAATTAAGTCGTCGAATGATTCAGCAACAGCGGAAGAGGTAATCTCTTTTGTAGCACATAAATTTCTTTATTAAAGTTACCACCAGTTTATCCAAATTGAAAATATTATCACTCGTATTCAACTCATGTCAAATTCCTAACTTCTGTTTCATTTCTAATAAAATTCAATTCACTAAAGTTCATCGAAGGCTTTGTCTTCGTCCCTGTCTCTATTCTAGCTACTAGTATCGTAAGAGAAGAATAGCAATTTCTATCTTTGACCTTTGAAAGTTAAGGTGGATCGCGAATATCCACTCACAGGGTTCAGGAAGTAAAGTTGCTAACGTTTCGAGAGACAGAACACGAGGATTTCAATTCCCCGGTCGACTATGCCGAAAAGCATCTTTAAACAAACCCTAAAACCAAGGATGGCCGAGTTACGGAGGTGGTTCTAGGAAGACTAGCGGTAATTTTGTGAAGCGAGGACTACGGGAAGTTCGGTAGGAAAAAGGGATCTCCGGAGACAAAGAAATCCTCGGGCGGTTGGAGTCCCGCATAGCCCGGCTTCCGACGATTCCTTTAAACTTTTTCTCGTTTTCGTGACGCGTGGGACCTTCTGTATCCTCGGCACGTCGCGACCTATGGAATCACGAGCGTGGCAATTGCGCTACGAGATTTGCATCGGCGCGCCGATAATATGGAGCGGCTTTGTCATCTTCCTTTCGTCATTTTTTCCACCAACGAAATGAAATAATGGAGAATCTGTCGGCAACGAAAAGACATTTCATAAACGCAGAAATTTGTTTGATCGGACTGTGACAGCAGCGTGCAGTGAAAGACGCGTTGAAAGTTCTTACTCTTGACTCTGAAACGTGTACAGTTTCGCTCGAAAGTTTCGAGCATTTGGGATATTTATTTAATTTTGTTTATTTAAACGTGTAAAAATGTAGAGAAAAAAAATATATATATATTGTATGTAAAAATATACAAAATATCTAAAATATAGTACGAAATATTTGTTCAAGTAAATTCTTCCAGAAATGTTCATTCGAAAAAATGATCATACGTTATATTTTCAGTTAAATTTCGCGTTACAATTTAACGGGTCGTAAAATCAAACAGGAGGGAAATTATTACGTTTCACGCGAACAAATTTTTAATATAGTGTCGCTGTATTTTGTACAGTACATTGAGATAAAAATGTATATTTCTGCTGCAACTTTTCTCTCATCGTTCTCCAATTTATCAAAATAGTAATTGATATTTGCAACTTGTATACTTCTAAACGAAATACTGTCGATCATAAGTTGTCGTTCCTTTTGTTATCCGGAATCAAGAAACAAAATGCTGCGTACAGTTTATCGCAAAATGCTTCGTATATTCTGTAAAAAGGCGATCCTTTAATCTTAAATTTAAATTATTCGAGAAATAGTCCACCGATTATTGGTGAATCAATTGTTCGAAACTCTAATTCTTCCATTTCACTGCATCTCCACCCACGATATATAACGCGATCGTAACTCGTATACACGTACAGTCACATTTTTTCCTATTAGTAATTTATCTTTTCAAATTCATTCATTTCCCATTACCTAAAAATCTTCAAGCTACAGAATTATCCTTCGAAAGTCGCCGAGATCAACGAACGACAAGTTACTTGAACGCTAACAGCGTCAGTAAACCGTGTTCCTAAACTGCTTGACGATCAAAGCCAGCGTGAATGACGATCTCGATCGATTAGTTATCGAAATTCCCTTGTCCGGGTGCATCGAACCAACGCGTCTCAGACAGCGACGAGATCTCGTCGATCAAGTCCTGTCCGTGTCGTGCGGGAATATTCCACTGGTACGCCGTGTATCCGCGGCAATCCGTCTACGTAGCTAAGGACACGTCAGACGGCGAACGCGTTTAGGATGTAACATCGAATTAAACTGATATACAGCCGGGGTAATGGGGAATTTTACGCGAGTATAAACTGAAGGATCGCGATCGCGCTTATAGCGCGCTTTACGCGACGCGTGTCGTAAAAGCCGACGTCCGCAAGCAGGAAAGAAACGGTGATCATAAATCCGTGACTGAACATGCTGGAATTTTTTCGAGATCGAACATCACTCGCCAACTAGCGACCGATTCGCGATGCTATCGATTATATCGAAAGCATGTGAAAGGTGTGTTCGTAAATTGTTTTAAAATACTGTAGAATCAGATACAGTGAATTCTATGGATGGCTTTATACAGGGTGTCATTGATATAATGATTATGTCTCTCTCAAAGAGTAAACGAAGTTCATTCTTTATAAAACTTATCGATTTTCAACGTCTGAAAAAAGAAATCCTATTTTCGTGAATTTATTTATCGCAAGGAGACAGCGTGAATAATCGTAGATTCCAAGGGAAATTAAAAGCAAATAGTGCTTGTAATTTTCATTCTTTCGCGCATTTAAATTAACAGAGTTGGTCAATACGGCTTGTGAGCGACTCGAATGCAGAAAGCACTAGGAAACAGCATGATAAGTCACATCTTTCGTTCTTTATTAACTATAACTATTAACAATATTAATAATCCTAATTCAGACAAGGGGGGGAGCAGTAGGAGACGATGGAATAAAAAACGTTTTTCCTCTATTTGAAAAAAAATAACTCCAAACAAAAGCCAGTAGTTTTATAGTACAAAAAGCCCCGCACATATTTTTTACGCGCACCCTTCATCCGAAATATTCTCTTATACCTATCCTACCACCGACACAACAAATCCTGCGCAAGCTTCTCAAATCATATTTTACGACTCCATTGAAAATCCTGCAACCCCTGCACCGCTCACTCCACTGGCAACATTGTCATCTCTCAAACATCCCATAAAACGCATTCATCCGCCATTCACAATACTATCCGACCACGTGTACCCATTCACGGGTGCAAGGGAGAAAGAGTGCGAGCTAGCGGTACATAGCAGGCCAGTCGAAAACGAAACAAAAGGCGTCGCCGCCCCGTAGCGAAGGTTTCACCGAGGGTGACAGGGCCCCGAGACGCCGGCGTTCGTTCAGCGGGGCACTGTGCCAGCGACATTATTAAAATAGAACACCGTAGCAGCTACCGAAGACTGAGAACGAAAGAGAAAGGGTAGAAGAGAACGTTCGAAGGGCGCGCGAGACACCAACGACGACGAAGGACACGAAGCTACAAGAGGAGAGGTCGAGCGGCAGCTATCAATGGGTCGACGCCTGAAGGGTTCTCGCCCTTCCGTCGTTTCCCTTCACGAGTTTCTTAGCCGGAGCACGCGCCACCCCCGGCACGCTGCTTCCGCGAGCGCAGCCGACCCTGCGCGGACCAAACGAATTTTAGCCAGGCTTAGCCCGGGGGTTGGCTGCCGCTTTGGGGATTGGTCGAGTCCTCTTTGCTCGTCTCTCTCCATCCTTCTGCTTCTTTTTCCCGACTCGCTTATTCTCTCTCTGCTCTGCCTGCCCCTGTTGCCAAGTTTCGGCTCTCACCTGTTCCCTTTTCAGCCGGAAACCACCCTTGTACTGTCTGTACAGAGTGTGGACGTAATATCTCTATGGGAAAATTAATTCTTTTCGGAGGAAGATTTATTATGGCTGGCAGAAGGTAGCGGAGTTGTGAAATTGGTTAGGAGGTAAAGTTCATATTTTTGGCGGGTGGAAATAGAAATTTAAGTTGTACCGGAGCTTGTACTTGGCCACTTTGAAGTCGTTGCAGGTGTTCGAAATATATTTCCAATGAAAGTCTTAAGTCTCTCGATATACGCGTGTTTCATTTACTTTATCAAATTATCACATTTATGTAAACAAATATGTATCTTCTTCCTTTTCAAACATATTCTCATGTACATCTTTCATCTGTGCACGTCTATATATCTATGTACATCTTTTTGGACGTTCATTCGCAACGAAATCAAATATCCAATATGACAGTGGAGATGATTTACTCGCATCGTCTGCCATAATAATAAAGTTAGAAATTTATAAGAGACTTCTACTTTAGGAAAAGATTTATCAATTTTAACGAGTTTATAGTGGAATTTAAAGGACGAATTTCTTTTCCCAAAGCAACATCACGTCCTCGATTCTTGTGTTGCAGATTGTGTTCGTGCTCGCGGGATATCTGCCGATTCGTGATCTCGCATGAGGTTTCAATGCGGACTTTCTTTGTACCGAGGAATTATACCGGAAATTCGAGGCAACGTGTCTGTGTTTTGCGGCAGAGAGAGAAATTCAGTACGGAATCTTGAAAAGGGATCGTTTTTGGTCGACGACGATATCAAGTCCCTGGGGTAAGCACAATTTTAGAACACGATAAATATAGTTGAAGGAGTTTTGTTCGAGGGTATTGTTTCTGGTACTTTGGGAATTGCGACACCGCGACGGATCGACCTCTACCGTTAAGGAAAACTTGAAATTGAATACACGGTCGAAGAAGAAAATTCGTACGAGTATATACGTTAGTATGAAAATTACGCGTATGAAATATTTCATCAAAATTTATATTTTACAGCCTAATCTACTATCCGTTAAACTTTGTCTCAAAGAATTGCACTAAGATCAATCGCATCAAAGAAGACTCGAACTCCGATGGTAAAACGTAGTAAGGACTTTAGTAAGCGTTTCAGAATTTTTGCACATATTCTAGAAGCTTAGAAAGGTAAAAGAAATCTCTCAAAACCATCTTTAACCTCTGACAATTTCTATAGAACAGATTCAATATCCCATCGATGCTCGGAGATCAATTAAATCGCAGAGATCAATTAAAAAGACATTAAACTCTTGGCAAGCAGAACGTGACTATGCGCAGACAGCGTGTACTTTCGTGCACGCGATATTTTACGCTTTTTCGAGACAACGCGAGTATATTTATACACGCTGCCATCGACGACGTCTCCCTCGAGACGCGAAGAGAGAAAGTTCAGGATGTACGCGCTCAACACGCGGAAAATTCTACGACACCGGATCTGGAGCCACGCGCAAAAGTCGAAGAGAACACTCGAGCGAGCTTCAACCCGAGGATAATGCACTCCTCGAGGATATGATGCGGCTGTTCCTTGTTCCGTCACGTTACGTGTTTTGAACCTCGTGTATGCTACTCGTGGACTCGATTAAACGGATATTATATCTGAATACCGCGACCATGTCCTCGAAGCAGGATCGTTCGATGGTTGTCACAGCTTTAAAGAAACTTCCTGGAGTTGAAGCGTGAAGTGGAAGGGAAGATTTTGCAAAATTTCTTTGAATTTTTTTTTTTATGATATTTTAACGAAATCCGTTACGGATAAACGTTGCGTTAACGAAAGATATTAAACATTAATCTGCAGTCTTCATTCAGTCCATTTACATTATCGAATTGTATTTCGAAACATAAAAAAATTTTCGTGCAAACGTCTGTCTTATTTGGTCTTTTTTCGAGTTATATAATTTTCAAATCCCGATGATACGCACAGAAAGTACTATAGCCTGAAGGCAAATACGCAGCAGTCGTGTCATAGAATTTCTTTTGGAAAATTCTAAACGCCACAGAATTAATTGTATTATTTTTATCCTCAAGGATTATTTAAATATACAAATTATTTAGACACGAAATTATGTTTCTTCTACGCTATGTTCGTATTTTTACAGCTTCTGCTGTTTCGCATCTATCACGGAACTGGGTCTTTCACATGTTACGAAACATCCTATACATGCAGAATATCCTATTATTATGGAAACAGGTAAGGTATGCGATTTCTTTATCACGATAAAAGAAATTGTAAAACTCTCTTTGTTATCTTCCAATATAAGAGTCCGTGTCTGATATATAGCTTTTAAGAAACGCAGGGAATTCTATACTATAAATTGTTAACATTTCTCATAGTTAGAAATAGAAATATAGGTTTCATGTTTCAGTTTTGATTTCGAATATTACGTTAGCTTTGTTCAGTTATTAACCGTAAGACGATGGCACTGGGTTTAATTAAATTCCATATTCAATTCAATTTGTTGGGGCATAGGTATGATGGAATAGTCGAACTTGGTACAAGGATTGGTACTTAACTCTTCAGAATGTAATTACACATAACCTTGTCTGGAGAGTTACTGTTGGTCTTTATGTAAATGTACTTAACACGTATACGCGTACTCCAGTTCGAGGAACGAATTGATTATGACCAAATAACGCTCAATGTAACAGAATCTAACAGAACCCGTTTCCATTAGGTTGTAACGTATCAAATATCTGCTTTCGTTGTATCGATTGTCTGAATCTTTTTATTTTGAAGAAATATTCTCCTATCCGCTTTCGTTGCATCGATTTTCTAAACCCATTTTGTTTTCCACAAATATTGCATTTTCGTCTTTCTGCAGATAAATTTATATTATACATAAACAATGTATTGTATCAAAATTGAAAGTTCTCACTTTTACATTATGATTTTAACCGTGTAACAATAAAAAAAGCTGGACATTTTATATATCATAATTTAATTGTAATAATAAGAACAAATTCAACATTTTTAGAATATGATCTCCGCTGCTGGTGTTGTTTAACGTTGCTGTAAATATCTAAACAAGATACCCAGAAAGTACTAAATACGTACAATGCCAAATCGCAGTGTAATAAATGTTACTTTCTGTATCTTATCTTGCTCAGAAAGCTTCGGTATATTATTCCTTTCGTTGGTACGTTCCAAACAGGAGAAAAATAAAATTCCAGCAAACTTTATACAAACAGAATACGAATACCATGATCTAGTTTTAGTTAGTGTAACGGTACCACTCTGTTAAATTACTCTTGTCACTCCATAACCTACAATTTCACAGACTATAGAATTTTCAATACTTCGAAAAAAAAAAAAAGAAAAAATGATACATCTCCGTGCCATAACACTTCGCGATGTTTTTGAGCATCATACGTTTCCACCTCTCCTCTCGTCCAGTTAACCGTAGTCTTTTTCCATTTTCCACGATGGTTTTTCACCGATCAGTCGTTCATGTTTTCCCTTCCCTTTAATTTATCGTCCACAACCGACTAGCCGCGCCTTTTTGCACAGTTCGATCGGGTTAGGTCACCGGATCGTGGGTTAAGAGGTTCCCCCCTGGGTCACGGGACGACAGTTTTCCCAATAGCTGAGTATCTGTCAGGGGGCTGCGAAAGTGCATTGTCGAGCACGTCGAGAGCATCGTCTTACAACGTCCACGATGAATGGCCGGAGTAATGAACCGTTGGGACGTTGTATTTCGATGATATTCGGTTACACGTTACCCTCGGTAGATGTGAATTAATGCTAACTACTATTGAGAATTAAGACGTTTCGTTCGTCGAGTCATTAAGTAATTCAAAATACGTTTCTATCTAACTATTACGTTTTCTCTCACTTGTTGCTGTAACGAAGCCAAGCAATCCCATAATCCACATACGTCTCGATATAAAAATATCTTTAACGTTAACCTCGACAATTTTAACCTCAAACCTTTGCAAATCCGCTACGAAAAATCATCAAAAATAATCTCCCTGTCTATATCACGTCAATCCGTTTCCAAAAATGTTCTACGATATTAATAACACAATAATCCACGCTACATGAATTTATCAATAGGATATATTTCAGTAAAATAAACGTATCTTCAGTCCTAACTACAACAGTTTCCACCTGAAAACTCTTCCAAATGCTGCTTCTGATCAAACCAACAGCTCCACGTTTTTCGTCATACAAATTCGTCAATAGGATACGCTTCGGTAAAAAAAGCCCCAACTCTAATCCATCAATTTGAACCTCGAACCTTCGCAAACCCAGTCCCCGCAATCACCAAGAACGACCGCATCACACCCACCCTGCTCCGCCTGAAATCTCCAAAAACGCACTCATCTCGAACCACCACTCAGAGCTCAGAAGAAAAACCTGCCACCCTTTACCTTCCCCTACCTTCCATCCACCTACAACAATCGAGTCTGTGAAACTCTGTCGCGCGACGATCTTTGGAAATCTCGCTTTCGCAAAGGTGGAACAACATCGTCCGAAACGGGGGTTGGCCGTCGTAAGAAACGCCGGCGGAAAGAATCGAGGGTTAAAAAAAGAAGGCGAGAAAGGGGGTAGGAGGCGAAGGCGTGCACCCTCGCGGAGGTTCGTCGATCGGCGGATCCCCACGTCGTCGCTCCTCAGGATCGGCGAGCTCCGTCGTGACTCGGTCGTCCTCGGCTGGTGGCCCAGTCCGTCCCCTGTGTTCCGACCCCGTTCCACCAGGTTTCTCTCTACCCTCGGCTGCGCCCCCGAGCAGCCGTCGCGCGCGCGGACGTCCCGACCACCCACTAAACCGAGCCACGGCGCCGAGCCGCGACTACGCACTATTGATTCGCATGGGAACGAACCAAGGAGCCGGAGTCGAGTCGAGGGGCGGAGGAGGGCGAGTGAAGGGTGGCGGGCGAGTTGTCGGCTGGTCCAGGGACGGCGCTTACAGCCGGGTCACCCGGCAAGAGCTCGGGGAAAAACATCGAACGACCACGGCCCTGATCAACCTTCGCGCATCCCTTGCAGAACCAACCCCCCCATTCGCTCGCTTTGTGTCATCGAAAATCAGGTTTCTGACTGAATCTAGTTCACAGGGGTGGGATTTTTTGTGCGAGATGGTTTTTCATGGTAGATATGGTGGTTGATGGTTGGACATGTTTATGCATTTATGGAGGATCGAAGTTCTCGATAATGGCTTCTATAAAACGATGTATTATGTTACGTTGTATGTTGCGTTATATAATACAGTATGGGTGTTCCAAAAATCGCGATACGAGCGACCGGATGGTGATTCCACGTGCAAAAATAAGCGGGAAGAAAAGAGGAATAACGTTTCTTCGTTTAAGGCTCCGTTTTGTTAAGAAACGAGCTCGAAAACCCATTAGATAGTCGTGTATTACTTGGAAGTTTCGTGTTATGAAACTTCTGTTTCTGTTCGTGTCTGTATTATTAAACATGGACAACGTCGCGATAATAAAGTGATTCCGAAAGGTACTGATCTTATCCTTATTTACGAAACCATACAAATTAAATACAGGATAAAGGAAAGTAATAATTGATTCGCGGAGATAGGATAACGATAATAACAGGAAGCGAATCGTCATTGTCCATATTTAATAATACAAACACGAACAGGAACAAAAGTTTCGTAATTCGAAACTTCCACTTAATACACTGGTACCGTAGATAAAGAAAATGTTACTTTTTTCAATCTATTTTTCACCTTGTATATATCATACGTTGTTTCTTATGGTGTCTTTTTAAGTTTGCGTTAAGTTGTTGACTTAGCTTTTGCCGAAGATTATTGTATTACGAGCGTTTATGTATTTATAGGGAATCTAATTCTTCGATGGGTTCTACAAATTGTATGAATGATCGTTTCCTTATACACGCCAAAAACCTCCATATGGCGTATGGTCTGCCATTTTCAGATTTACATTCATTTAGAGACTTTTAACAGAAATTTGTTACCGTTTTGTAAACTGTTAATAGAAGGAAAAAGAAAAATCGGTCTTGAATCGTGTCTTGTAAAAAGAATTAATAATACGAATATTTAATATAAAAACCTTCGATTAACCTTGCCAGTCTATGATACGCTACGTCTCCGTACGATAGTTTCCATTTATCGCTTACCTGAAAGTAAAAAGAAAAGAAGCGGTCAGTTAAATATTTCCTAGATTACTAATGTCTTCTTCGCTATGTCTAATACGTCATAATTAAAGAAGAATTTTTTTAAAAGCTTAATAACCAAAGTGTTTAAAGATTAACTTAATTCGATGCTTAAATGCAAGATATCAAACGCAACCCCAGTTTAATTTCACACCAGTTCCTCGTGTTTTTCATTTATACATTATCCTACGCGCATCAGGAAGTCTAGGTAAATTTATAACGAGCCACAGGATGTGAAGACCGTTTCGAGTCAGCGTTTACACGCGGATCGGTGAAGCCACTTGTCAGAATTTTCGCTAGCTACGCCTCCGTGAAAATTAATACGGATTAAGTCCTATTACAACGTGAAAATCATTATTCCGAAAATTCCACAATTACCGGTGCTAATCGTGGCAAGGCCTGGTCGCTATAACTCGCTGAACCAGTCGTGATAACGCTGTAAAACGCTGTTAATACGCGTGTTGTGTTCCTTGTGCCCCATTTTCTGGCGCTGTCGAGCTTAATCTTCCCGGTACAGCTACCGGGTTCACCCTGACCCACGCTAAAAAAAGAACATATACGTGTATTCCGAACAGGTTTCCGGTCACTGTTATTCGTTTCATATTCGGAAGCCACAGCCCCGATCGACCCCATAAATTGAAAAGACGGAGGAACGTGACAATGGTACAAACAATTTTCTTAACGTATCTTGAAATTTACGCCGCGAATGAATTTCACGAAATGTTCTCGTAAACGACCGTGATCTATTCGTTAACTGCTACCGAAATGATGGCCATTAAACAATTCCATCGTAATATATTCGTATTCCCGGCTTAAATTCAAATCTCAGGAAACCCAGCCAGCCAACGGTTAATAGTGCCGCACCGCGAAAAATAATTAGACATCGTGTCCCGACACGCTCGATAAATTGCCGCGCCGAAAGTAAAACTTTGCACGGCGGAGATGCAAATTCGAAGGAGGGAAAGCGAGACACTTGTTCGTCCACTTGTTGGATCTACCGAATCCGGCGCGACGTCTAGACGATGAACATGACGTTGCAACGTCTATAGAACTCTATACGTATCGTCTTTCTACCCTACGAAGGCCTGAAACGCGTTCCCTACCGAAACGTATCGTTGGGACGAGCAATCGATCGGAGCCGCTATAAATGGGCTAGCCGGAGCAAAAACGCGTCGAGTGCCCTCCAATGCCTTCCTTCTTCTTCCTCTCGATTCACTGACCGCCACACATGTCGAGCAATACGAGTTACGACCACGAACACCGCTCGAGTTACGAAAAACGTTCAACACAAACCGTTCGCGTGTGTCGCTTCTTATTATTCGAGCTCAATGTACTCGACTTCCGTCTACGCTCGTACCTCGATACAAGATGGACTGGTAAAACTGTGCAACCTCGTAAACCGCCGCGCTTTCCTTCACGGTCAGCGCGTTAAAAATACAAAACACGCTACCTCGAATGAAACTCCACGAGTTTATTTTGCGAACGATTTTCTTTGAAACGATGGGAAGAAGCTCGAGCCTAGGCTTTTTAGCGAGGGCGATCCTTCGGAGATGGTGGGCTTTAAAGTTCCATGAAATTAGGGTCCATCGGAGAATAGACCGGAGAAAAGCAAGGCTAACACGGTTTATTGGGAATTCACCACGGTCTTGTGTATCTTCTTTGATCTAGTAGATGAAGTCCGACTTGTTCGGACCAAGTTCGACGATAAAAGCCGAGAATTAAGAGAATCGTTTTGCGCGTAGGAGTTTCTGGTCGTTTATTCTGTATGTAAAAAGAAGATTTTTTTTTTTTGAACGACTCATCCTTAATGTCTGACTTGTTTGCTTGAAATTGTATTCCTGTTCCTATTACATTTGTCTAGTCGACAAATGCTTAAAATTAAAAGAATACGTCTACGAGCGTTGGAAATAAATTAAAGTATACATTTTTTTGGAACAACCGTTACGCTAAATATTTCTCGTGTTTTCTTGAAATCTTATTCCTTATTAAGACCAGCGGGAACAAAAAAGTGTACAAACCGCAAGAGAGCAAAGAATAATAATAATAAAGACGAGAAACCGGGCGAAAGCAAAGCAACATAAAACGCTTGTGGTGTGGAATTAACGAGTGGCTCCTGCCGTCACAGCGGAAGTGTCGTTCCGAGGAGGACACGCAGCGAATACGTCGTTACGCTTCTGACCGCAGCTTGGCCGAGTATTCAGACGGGCTGCTGTTACGCTCGCTGCCTCGTTAAATCACACAAACACCGTCAGATATTTCAAATTTACCTGAACTTATGCTCGGCGTGCGTAGCACGTGACACCGATAGGCGATTCGTATAATCTCGAAAAAATTGGCAACGATATTGCCGTCGTAAAGCGTAGAAAGCGACGAAGGAGTTTGGAAAACGAAAAAATCGAGGGGAAAGTTCTTTGCGTTATATAATCATTTCTATGGCGATAAAAAATGGAAAAAATACTCTATAAAGGAATAAGGATGTTTAATGAAAAGATGCAGGTTCGAAAAATTGATAGAATGAAACGAAATCAAATTTCATATATTACGGTGTAGTATTTTTGCGTGTTAAGTGTAATCTGTGCATTTCTATACCGTTGAAGTCCGATAAATGCACGTGGGAAGTTTAACGATCATAAATCTACACTGAAACGAGCCAGATACTGATACGACTAGTATGAATATTGTATTCGTTGCATTATAGTACAACCTATTAATCTATTAATCTGCCTCTGCATTGTCCGATTATATACAGCTATAATAGCGTTGATTACGCGAAGGAAATTATACATTGGATGGATCTAAAAAATACACAGAAAACAGTGTTTAAAATTCGCATACATAAGCATACGAATATATTCTATGGAAAATAAAAAAAAAAAGAAAAAAGGAAGAAAGATATATCAAGTAAACTTTAACAACTCAAGGAGAACTTTTTACGTTAAGAAGATAAAAAAGATACAGATGATGTAAAAAATAGACAGTCGATAGGTACTTGGTCGTTTTATGGCCGAATAAAGGTACTTTTTATCGTCAGACTCTTCGTTTATCTATAAATCCTCCACGATCCTGTCCAATGATTCATAAAACCTCTCTTGAAAATGTTTCTAAAACACACTGGGTATCCAAGGCATTTCTCTAACAAAAACCGGTACACATTCCACGCACAAACTTTTCCGACCACTTTCATAACCGCGAGAGTCGTTTCACCACGCTCAGGACACATCTTTTCAACGGAACTTGTATCTAGCAGCAGGCAGCGCACCGAATTCAATTAGTCCGCCTCTCGCTCGAAAGCGCCGCTGCTGTCTATTAACTTCGACCAGGGACGGTCTGAAATTTTAACGAGCCATTGTACCATGTTTCAATACGTTCCACTCTTTTTCCACGCGTTTTTTTTTTTATTTTTTATCAAACAACGAGTTAGCTCGCTTCAAGGTGCTACATTTACAGTATCAACAAGTTCGTCGATTCTGTATTCACGATAGAAAAAAAAAAAAAAAAACAACAACAAAAAAGAAGAAAAGAAAAGAAGCGAAAAGAAAGGAATACATAGAATGAGAAGGCAAACAGAGGTGGAGGTTCTGAAATTTCAGAACGATGTCCAACGTTTACGCCTATTAAAGGCCAACGTGGCGTTAACGCAACATTTCATTTGTAATATCTTTTCTGTTATCTTTTTATGCTTGCTTTACGCTATTACGTTCTGTTGAATTCACATTACGATTATGAAACAGAAATATGATTATTTTCTATTAGTGGGAAAACGTTTGCCTCTTCTCTTAAGCACGCAGACATTAATTCCTGGTCAAATGAACGTTTCGGATGCTGTAAAAGTATTCCTTCAAAGCAAAGAGACAAAAAATAATGTTTGAGTAGCTGGCGGTGCCTGGACGAATTCTGGATCAAACTCAGATTTCAACAGCTTAAATATCACTACAGAACGAAATTTTTGTTCCCTATCAGAAGTTACGAATAGCTATATATATATCGTTGTACCGTATTATTCAAACCTAATTTTTCATAAGAGTTCGCAACATGTACTTTCGAGTAGGCAGGTGTCTTGACAAAACAACAACATTGTCTACACTTATCCAATAACATCGCATTTACGAACTTTTCACACGCTATTTCGTCGCTTGGTAATTAATGGATTAATTAACGAGACAAAATCAACTTTCGAAGCGTACCATTAATAACTCGTCCCCATTTTCGAGATCCAACTTTTTCCACTATTTGATGTGCGCGTTCCAAGCGCAGCCAAGCGATCATAATTTCCGCGCGACTCGAGTTCAGCGTACTGTCGCGGTGAAACGTTAAATTTCGCAGGGAAAAACTATCCGCCGGTTAAAAAATCGGTTGAAAAAGGGGAACGCGACGACGTAAGTTCGCGTAACGATTTAGCAGAATAATTTTAGGCGAGACTTTCAGCGTACCAGAGGCGAATCAGCAGCCATCAACAGGCTTCTCTCGCAATCGCGCGCATTAACCTTTGATACGAGCGGTAATTACGCGCGCGCAACGTATTTAGCGAGAAAAATATTTAAAAGAACGAACATATCCCGGGCGTTGGATGCACGGATGAATCGTTTGCACGTGGGATGCGATAAATACATGGCTGGCACAAATTTCGCGAATCTTCCTAACTAACGCCCACGAGATACATTTTGCTCGTCTCTCTGCGAATTTATAATGCATCGATTAATATCAGACTTTCTATGTTTAGCAAATATTAGTCTACTAATACCTGAGCTTCTTTGAGCAGATAGTTTATTGACTAATAATGTTAGTAGAGTTATAGTTATCAGGTGTATGTCGAAGGTTGCGAATTTCTCTTTTAGAATATTGCAATTTTTTAATTCGATCGAACGAACTTTCTCTGTTCGATAAATGCTGTTCGATTATTACGTGTCCCCGCTTGCACGATGGTTTTTCAAATCGATGTCAATAAATTGAAAAGAAATTCTGTTTCGTTGTGGCTAGGGCGTGGATTTTTACGCATCTATAGGAAATGTAAAACTGCAAAAATGCACGTAATATACAAAAATACACGTAAAATATTTAAAGTATAGCAGGCATTTATTCATTATAATATTCAGCGGATGAAATAAATTTTTGCTAGATTCCATTTGATTAGTTAGATTTATAAACGTACCAACTTGCATAACGAGCCGACAGCAGTCGAACAGACAGAACGTTTAAAATGGAATAATTTATTATACCATCTACCCTCGTTTCATTTATTTTAAACAAAATGCTCTCTAAAGAGTACAAAAAAAAAAAAAAATTACCACAGCAGAGATTCAAAACAACGACCGAATATTTTACACGAATATCTTAACAAGCTTCCAAAAGAAACTTCTAAAAAATCAACAAAAATGTCAGAACATGCTTCTAAAAAGTAACATCGTACGCTAACAAATCCAATAGAAATTTCGTGTCGTCCAATTTCTCAACGTCGCAAAGTTACACAGGTAAACAGGTATCGCTCGTACAATGACCCACTACACCTAATTAATGTCAGGCGCAATTAATCGGTTAAGCTCTGAATTTATCAATTTCGAGCGGTCTCCGGACTCCACAGAGGCAAAAGATATAGACACGAGTTTGCTAGGGTGGAGGGATAGGTGAAATTACTTAAAACGACTCTCCATTAAATTAATTGCAGATACGAAAATAAATTTCCGAAATTAAACAGCCGCTAAATTACTCTTTCGGGCAATACGATCGCGGGACAGACAGCTCTGTTCGAGTTAATTAATAGCGGAAGCCATTAATACTGTTATGATATACATACACGGGCGCAGCCACGGGCAAAGAAAAATTAATAATGCAAACGGTCCCGTTCATCGATATTATAGCAGCGACTACAGTGTGTCCGACAGTGTTTCCGGCATGATTTGCACACGGGGTCGGAAGAATGGCGGGATTATTGCGCGTTCACGCGGTCGCGAATACGTGCGCGCTGCTGACAACCGGCAGAATTCTCTGTTTCGGTACTACAGGGGTGACTCTGACAGAAGTTCAGGGGTTGAAGCGACAGACTGTGTAAGTCGCTTTGAATTTACGTTTAATGGCATTGGTTTAGGGTGACGTAGGGCCACAGTCACGGCATTCTTGTAAGCGAATGTGGTTACATTAACATTGATGAGAGGTGACGTTAATTTTAACACTTGCACAACGTGCCTGTCAAATCGTCGAATCGTGTTCCACCTTTGTATCGATATCGCGTTGCGAGGAGTTTTAGTCGGAAGTTTTAGCTAGAACATTTTCAAAGTACTGTTCCGTAGAGGAGCTTAATGTTGGCAACGATCAAGCGTACGGTACAGTTAATGATCCTTTAGGTCGATTGAAAAATTCCATGGAGAATAATCGTGAAGCGCATCAAGCATCGTTGAAGTATTATGAAAAATTCGATTAATAAACTGTGTAATGTTATAACAGCTTTTTCAGATAAATCGAAAGTTTGTTTTAATACCATAACGGGAAAAAACTTCGATACTTGGAGTCAGGTTACAGAGACAGTGGGAAATTAAAAAAAAAATGCAAACATGAAAAATTCAACAGCGAATAGAATAAATGAATTGTGAGTAATAACGAATATTAATGGAAAATCACGCTAAAAATGTCAGATCTGAAAAAAGCTGTCGAAATATGAGTTTCGTGCTTTTAGTAACAAAAGATATCTAAATATATAATATAAATATGTATAAAGAAGACGTGTACGCTCGTCACTCATATTGTCAACTTCTCGGAAGTAATTCCTTATCTAAGAATTCCGTATGGGTTTACATACCATATCGCATTTCTATCAAGAATAAATTATCCTACTATTACACTTGCAATAACTATTTAATATCGATTTCCCCTTACTAGGTTTCTCTTCTTATTTAATGCCGTAATTATAGAACTTGCAATTTAAAAGGCGGTTTGACTAACAGGTTGAATGAGATTTACCACTCGTCCCGTAAACATTTTCAATCCTATATCTGACAAAAAAGATAACCAGTCCGTAGCCTCTACCAACACATTCCCCATCGATTCCATCTTATTAATTCAACGACAAGCGGAAACCACAAACGTGCCCCGTGATAAGTCCACTATATATCGTTCCAACGTGTTGCGTACGCGAATCGATGTCCAACTCGCGAGAACGATAATGAACGAAATTCTACATGAAACGATTCGCGTCTCATTAAATCTCGGCGGTTAATGCGTTTGGGTGGGGCCGGCTAGGCTCGTTAAACCACGCCAGGCATAAATCTTATTCCGAAAACGGCGAGTTCCCGTTACGCCGGAAAACTGCATCCAGCCGCGGCAAGATACTCTCGGCTGAGGGAGCCGCGTTTATCTTGATATATGCGAATAATATGGCATACATCAGCCGTATTCTTTCCTATTTTTATGGAGATGCGCGTTTATCGGTATGGCTAGGGATGCACGGGAGGGGTGGGAGGGAGAATATTAAAACACGAACGTCTCTCTTTATCATCGTGGCTCGTACCCACGCCATGAATTCCCCCGTACGTAGTACGCCCCCATCGAAAGCTTGTATTTAACTTTCCTAAACGTGTAACTATCGTACTATCGCCCCTACCGATGGAATATTCGACGAAAGCGAACCGTTCTCCGTTCTTCCTTTTTTTTTTTTCCTTATCTCGTTACGCTTTACGACTCTCTCAGTTTCCTTCTATTTGCTTTGCGTATATAGCGCATTGTAAAATCAGTGGAAACGCTCTATCGAATAGATCGTTGGCAAGATTTTATGCACAGACTTAGAATATAGATCGGGTTAAGTTCATTCGAGGATTCTAAAAGTATGAACTTACGCAAACATCCACCAACGAACGTTTAATCTAGAATTCAACCAGCGATAAACGCGTTAATTACCCGCGATAAGAAGAGCCAACAAGATTCCAACAAACAACGAAGCGGTCGCCACCTGCAAACGTACAAAACGACACCTTCCTGTTTGAGATTTCGAATCTCGTGATTAGCAATCTTTTTCCTTCGTTTCCGTTTTCTCGTCTTATTCGTTTCATTCGATCGTAAAACTCAACCAGCGCGGTAGGCACGCTAATTACCTATCGCGGAGACGACGAAGATTCGATAACCTAAAGTATACAGCAGCTACAGGCGACCGAAAGAACACCTCGCGAAGATCTAGAGCAACGGAAAAAGGTCACCCAACTCGATTGAACGAGCAAGTCACCAGCCAGAAACTTTGCCACAGAAACACTCGGCTACGGCTCCGTTTAACGTTTCCAGAGCGTCGAAACCTCTTCAACGTCAAACACGAGTACGAAGATCGAATGATCAGACAGGCACGAACGACGTGACGCACTGTGCGGCATTTGAACGACGATGCGGGACGAAGATCAAAAACTGCATGTAATGTGCGATTTTCCCGCAACTTGACATCGGGGTTTCCGACGTGCGAAAAAGTCCGTTTATTAAATCTTTGTCAGTATTTACTCCTTGACTCGGTTTCTTTGTCCAACCACGCGTGACGACGTTTAAGCGAATAGCGTCCATACTGGGAACAATCTTTCCATTTTTTCGTAATTCAGGTCACGCGGAAATCGTTTACCCTTCCTTCAGTTTCGTCAGACATTGCAAAAAACGTTTAACGAAGGACAGAGTTTTCGTACAACTTCCAAAATTTGATGGAAATAAACGCGGCCAGAAATGCATTTCTCGATCGAGTCGCGATTACGAATGAATCTCGTAAGAAAATGATGAACAGCGGTTTGTAGTAGGAAAAATTGTGTAGCGATGCAGCACATCGATAACTTCTTGACACAGAACAATTAAAATTACAGAACGGTTTGAACCGTCCAGTTAAACAGCTCTTTAAAGAAAGAAGGACATTTTTAAACTAGAAACTACGATGATAATACGTGTCTTGGCTGAAATTCTCGATATTTAAGGCGAAACAAACGCCATTTAACGAGAATTGTCAAACAAGAATGTACAACGAACAAATGAGCTAATTTCCGATTGATTAGACCTCGATATTACAAGTGACTTTTACTGATCCTCTGTCGATCGACGTATCATCGAGTCATAAGATCAAAATCGAATAGGATTGCATATCTCGATTTTTGTCCACTGCGTGCCGTACGGTACGACGCGACGTGTCGCTGACACGAAGGATCGATCGGTACGTAATCGAATTCCATCGTTGGCCAGGGACGAACGCCTCTATTCATTCAGGATCACGGTCATCAATGGAGGCACGGATTCTTGGAATCCATGTCAAATTCCTGGCAACCGGCCGAAATATCATGACCGTTATTCAAGATCATCGACGAGGATGATCGTGGTCCGATCGAGGGAATTCGCGTGAACCGTGGATGGGATCTACCAAAATGATGCGACGCACGATCGGCAGGTTGAGACTCGCGACGAGAATTCTCTCGGACGAACGACCAACGTCAACGAATTCCTTCCGATCCCCATTTGGCCGACTAATCCAGAGAGAGAGAGAGAGAGAGAGAGAACAGAAGGGAGGAAACGTCCCGCTCGACCAACTGGAAATTAGGTCGGGGGTCGGTGTACTATAGGCTGGATCCTCAGGGGCGCGCGCGGAAAGACCAAGTGGCTCTCTTTTCTTTTTTTTTTTCTTTGTACGAAGCGTCTCCCTTTTCGTCTCTCTTGATTTAACGCGTTGTTAACGAGTGTTACGCGAATTCTATATACGATATAAAGATATACGTTATAGCGGACAAAAGAAAGTTTAAATACGAGTGGCGCAAAATATGCCAGAAGTTTAAGGAACAGATTGTATTTGACAAGAGCAACGGATAGAGAAAACGCATCACATGCTGTCGTATCTGAAGCTCTGCGAAGTATCATCGATCCAGATTGTCAGGGTTGTAATTAATCGATCGGAACGTTGCATTTGCGGAACAGAAAGATCCAAAGTACGTGGCAGCAAATTGTGGAAATTATTTGCACGAATTTTAGAACAAAATAGTAAGCTAACCCTTACACGAAGACTCGTTCGAACGAAGCTTAGATCGCAGATTGGCGCGCACTTGAGAACGTCGGAGCCCTGGCTATTTGGCGTGGCTTATCTCGCGCGAAGTTTGAGAGTAAATGTGGAAACATCTCGCGGGATACAGCTGGAGTATCTTGTAATAACTCGAGGCTTCGTGTGGTGGGATTGGTTGTTACGTAACCGAATGGGTTGGTAGAGGGAAGCTTGAAAAATAGGTGAAGTGTACGCGTTACGTGGGTAAATGGATGGGTGTACTTTGATTAATCGGGGATCGGCTCGTGCAGCGTGTGAGCGCGTTTCGTGTTTTAGACTTATTAGAAGATTTCGTGCAAACGACAAGGGAAAATAGCGGTTTGATAAAGAAAGAAATATCGCTGAAATCAATATACGTGTTGCTGCGATGCAAATAAATATGCATACACGTATTTAAGGATTTTAAAAGAGAAGAAAAAATGACACTGATATTAATCGCAAAGGAAGTAAAATTGAACAAACGATCCATAGAGTAACCTTTGGCTTGCATCAACAATATCAACGTTATACGTTGTGGATAAGACGTATAACAGTGGACAACCGCGTTATTCGATAGACATCAAGGGATATTCATTTGTCGATGCTCCAATGAACGAGCAATGGACAAGCACGACACGATGCTAGGATATTCAGATAACAGGATATCCGGATGCTCGCACGCCGGTGTCTCTGTGCGTCTCTTGAACGCTACGAAGTCTACTACTCTGCGAGCGTCGTTCGACCATTCACTGGTCAGATAGGGTGGCCATTGTATGCGATAATTCCTTCGAGAGCGAAAAACGTCTCTTGCTCCTCGAGAGCTTTCTCTGCCTGTTTCAGCTATTCTAGAATTCTCCTAAATGTCACTTCTTCGTTCAGGACTATCGAGAGTATCAATTAACATTGGACGAACGGGCAAAATTTTCAGGTATCTTTAGGAACGACAATATTGGGACACGAACTCACCGACTCAGCAGTCGCGGCGTTGTCTAACCGCAAAAAAATGGAGACGTTAGAGAAAAGCGATGACAAACGTTCCTTCAACTTTTCTTTAACTTTACGAAATTCTATCCAGTCATGTTTTCCAATACCAACGCGCAAGCACGTCAAAGACATGCAAACGAGATCCAAACGAGAAGAAACTGGTAAGATTCTAAACCGGGGAGTCTAAAATCCAAAGATGGAGCAGGTCGAAAGTCAAGCGCAGTAAAAATTCCAAAATTCAAAGTTATCAAACTCATCGACTAGAAAGATCTTCCTAACTACCCTTCAACTCTAATAGTCGCAAGAAGATAAACTCTCGTACCGTTTCACGTTACGAGCCGTTGCACCGATCCACCGTAATAATCCTAAATCAATGGGAATCCAATCAAACTACCCCTGATGCGTCCACCGATCCTCCGTGCAACAACCCCCGCCCGCGAATCTAATCGGCAGACGCGTCATTTTCTCCCAACCCCATCTCAGCTTCTTTCGACTCTACGACCAAACCAGCGTGGCTCTTCGGTTACGCTGATCCTGGCGGATTTGCGCGCCCCCCTCCTGAATCCAATAAATCTGCAAGCACGGCTACACGTTACCCTGCCACCTCTGGTCCTCTCGCTTTCGTGGCAGCGACACAGCCGGACACCCCTCTTCCAGCTTGTCCCTGGACGCGTACGCGCGCGTGCAATGCTCTCTCTCCATCGCGTTTCGCTCTCTTGGGTCGTGTTCGCATGTCAAGCCCAACCGCTCTGACACGCTTTACGCTCGAGAGGCTCCTTTGTCGCGGCTCGTCGGCGTGGCGTATAACTGGCGCGCGCGCACGCCTATGCAACACGCTTATCATCTGCGTTATCGGTACGCTAGCAAGACACGCGTTCGTTCACGCTTCTGACACCGTGTCACCGGGTCACGTCTGCCGACTTTCGCGAACACAAGTTGGAATTTTTCGAAGCGAACCACCGATACAGGTAGTCTCGAGCGTGTTCCGATAATGGCGCCAGAAGAGACGATAGTAATGGCTTTGGAATTGTTTCGATGGAGAAAGGGACGCTTGTGCGGAGCACCGATATCGACGTGAAATCTCCGAGGATTTTACGCAAGTGGTAAGTCGAGCTGGAGCGGAGGGTTGGTATACTTTGTGTTGCAGGAGTGGAAACAGATTATGCGAATCGTCTGTCTGTCGGTCTAAAGTCGCTGATACGGCGACGACAGAATGTTTATTCCATTCGGGAGATGGCAGGCTGTGACTTACACAGTGGTTAGGGGAAGTAATTCGTTTCCTCGGGGTCCGTTTCTTTTTCAAGTCGTGCAGCAAATGCTATTTAGTAATTGGTAGGCTACGGATGTTTTCGTAGATTCGTATCTTTACGGATATAATTAGCAAAGTCCACTAAATAACAACGATATCGGTGTTACACTTTGAGCGTTTCGTATATTTTTCCGTGTTACGTGCATTTTGAAAAATTTACATGCAGATGTTCGATCTTGAGAGTAAACTATCGATCGTGTTGAGAATCAACGGGCTGTTCTTCGTGCTGAAGAATATTTCTGTGCTAGCCTAGTAAAAATTCTATTTCGAATAACCACTGTGTTTAAAGGAGTTACAGGGAAAAGGATGTGAAATAAAAGCAATTGAAATTGAAAGAAAAATCTGTGAATGGACAGGAAGGAACAACCACCGGTCCGTTGCCATAAATCTACAACCGCGGATGGTATTGTAAAACAACTCAAGAATGCTTATTATTGTCTCGAACTGAAAGGAAGGTCTTCGACTCGAAATGCAACGAGCTGGTTGATGATAGGGTCGGCCCGTGTGGGTCCGTAAATTATGGTGCTACACGTATGGAAGTTGCCGCATAACTACGTGGAAAGCCCATCTCGACGGATGATAGACCACACGCGCGTTTGTATTTTTGATAGAAACATCGGCTGAAGTCGAAACGCGGCGGAATAGGATTAGAGGATTTGTCGATGCAATTGCTTAGCTGAAGCTGCCTGCAAATTATTATAGGCAGGCGTGTAAGAGGCTTACGAAGCTACGAAAAGCACTTACGTTTTTGCTAAACCATCGAATCGTTATGAAATTTCGATAACGATATTCGAAATACGACAACAGAAATAAGCGAATAAAAAAGGATTTTGCCATTTGTCAATGTAACAAAGGTATTAATTTTCCTTATCGTCGAAGTACAGACAAAATAGCAACGGGACAAGCGTTAAAAACTTTTGCCAGTTAACTCTTTAAGAGGATAATAAAACATAGTGACTTTGTTGTTATCGTATCTTCTGTATTAAATTACAATTTTATTGCTCTTTCTGAAACTTTGTTCAAACTGGTCGAGTTTAACTTTAAAAGACGAACGAGACGTATCTACGAACGAACAAATTTTTTTTTCTTTTCTCCTGACTAAACAGAACCTAACAAATTTAACGTTTTTCTACGCTCGTTTCTCGAGGAAATTCAATATCCAATCTGGCAAAATCGGAACCGATGGCACCGCTGGAAATCTCCGTTTTAGCTTTTGGTACAATCTGAGAGAAAAAAGGACGAGACGCCCGAATGGTCGAGCTATCGACGAAAGTCGCTGCTGTCTGCTGAGTCGCGTTCAACGAGAACTTCGACTTTGTACGCGTGTCGCAGGATCGAAAGTATCGAAAGGTTTTCAATCGAGGAACCGAGTTTCTCATTTCGAAACTAGTCGTTTCCTTTTACATAGTCTAGTGTTATAGAATTTTTAGAGAATGTTATCGAGTCTCGCGCGATTACTCGTGAAACTCTTGTTTTAAGGAAAATTCGTACGATTGTAGTTGAGACTGAAAATGTTGAGAAACAGATCGTTGCATTTCTTTTATCGTAATTGACATACTTACCGATTCTTACGATTCGCTGTGCTTTGTTTCGAATTTAGAAGAGAACGAGATTTCTCAAGAACGTAAAATAAGATTTATGACTGTAATTTTCGTCTGTCAAGAGTAAAATAATCAAAACCTGGCAAACTCTCAGAAACAAGGATCAAATTATCTTTTCTACGAAGGTCCTTGAATTTCTCTGTATTTTAACTTTACTTTCGCTTTAACAAGCAAAAGGAATTCGTAATATTTTTAAATATTTATCGACATTCTTAAAATACGAAACAACGTAAAATTAATGCCAGAAATCGAGCGTCGTTCATCGAGAACACGCATAATTTCATATATATTTTGTTCCAGCGTGCGATACCTCCTTTCAAGGTTGAGAGAACACGATTGTACCGAAACGGGGTGAACGAAGTGAATATTATAATTTGTAACGAGGACTAGTGGCCTTGAAAGATTAGGATTTTTTCGTACCGGCTATAGTAACATTAACATTTAACAACAAAGACACGGTACCGAAGCGAAATGTCACGCGTACGTATTTAAGATGTCGTGCTGTTTTATTCCGCAAATTTATAGTTAAATGAACTCGTAGAAGGGGCATAAAGTCTCATTACATTGGATGTTGGAAGAAGCCATTAATCGCCGATCTTTTCTCCCGTAGCATTCTGTACTTCGAATGGCGGTGACGTTCAAGGTAAGAATTTTACTCAAAAAGTAATTTAACGTTTACGCACGTTAGAATATCACCGAGGTCCTCGTGTTCCTCGGATGGAAACACTATTACCGAGAGCCTTATACTTCTTGGGAAATTAATTAGCCTCTCCTTTATGGACGATCCGCTCACGCATTGCGTACCTTGAACTTTCTTTTTCACTGTTTCCGACGAACCGCAATGAAGCCGTGCATTCAATTCTCTCCTAACTAAGCGAAGTATCGTATATCTTTCTCAATGAGAAATCACGAAGCTCTAATAGGAATTCGAATAGAAATTTGTTTCCATTCAAAGAAAAGAATCGAGGTGCTTGTAATAAAAATCAGTTTTATTATTCTTTTCTGTGTTTTAGATAATAGGATGTTGCAGCAATGAAAAGTGAGAATCGTCGTATTTTCGAGGGTTCATTTTATGAATTTAGGCGAGCAGAGTAAAAATATCGATATCGCAGGGATCATTTAAAATTATCATTCAAACATATCGTAAAGCTAACTTAACTTCCACAAAGATTTAAATAACGTTGTATTTATTCATAAACTTGATACTGATTGCTGCAACGTAATACCGTTTAACCATTGATTTGTTAAACATCGATTCGATATTATTTGTAAACTTCTATATTTCTCTTATCGCATTTCTATCACTTATTCAAACTATAAATACGTAAAAAAAGAATAATATCAAAAACCGAGTCCCCCGATCTTATAACTCAAATAACATTGTAAATAACACGCGACGACAAACAGCCCGTTAAAAAGGTTGCAACACGTTAAATAAGAACTGAACGTGCTAAAATATTCTCATATTCTCCTAAATTCTCCTCAAGCAGTATAATTCGACGAGGGTAGCTTTTACCACGAACCATTCCATTTCATCCTATAGTTTCAAATTACACGCTGTTAACAACAACAAAAGATCTACATAATATATAAAATATGCGAATTATAAAAACAAAGAACATCCACGAGCCTCGTCCCAGCAGAACCCTTCAAAACTCATACGAACGATCGTGCGCGGGCGTTCGTCATACGGCCGCCTGCCATAAAGCAGAATTTTCGAAAAGGGAGCGCAAAACGATCCATTCACCGTTCCCCGACTAATAATTCCAAAACGATCCGTTTTATATTTACGACGTGTACACGTTTATAAACGATACGAGCCTAGCCCGTTTGATGTTCGCTTTATTTTATAGTTTCCCGACTAACGCCGTTCGACCTCGTCCGCCCTACGTTCCTGCTACAACCCCGTTTTAGTTCCATCTCCGTCTTCCGTGTACCTGTCCTGCCTTCCAAATATCCGCGTACTTTCGTCAACGTCGCCGTCTCAACAGCGGTCGTAATTTTTGCCGGTTTAGATGCAAAATAAATTTTTAATTATCGAGCGGCAAATTTTCCAGTCGATCGATGTAGTTGAACAACAGGTCTCGGGAAACGTTGGTTTATGGCGTTAAAAGGCAATAGATGATCGACCGAGGGAAAGGATTTTCTGATCATTTGCAATTGCAACTTTCTAATTCGCTCTTAACCCTCTGGAACCGGAGTTTCTCCTTCGGCTTCGGCTAAGTTAATTTTTAAGTTCGATGGTTTCTTGGAGGAGAAGTGATTTGTTTGGAAGAGAAAAACCGGAATCGACGATTGCTGTAAATGGATTCTACGACATCTAAATAAATTTTATGCTTGCTACGTATGGACGATCGATTATGTGTAATTATTCGAATGGGAGCAACAAACTTATCGAAAAATTAATCGGAGAAATATATATGGACGTACGGATCCTTGATACTTCAACGCTGTTTTTTATACATTTTAGTGGAGACTTTGGAAGTTTCGTTTTCTTTTCATTGTTATCAGATATTCGCGTGTATAAGAACGATCGTAAGTACAACGGTTTAAAAATCTTCTACTGCGAAGTTAGAATTTGTTTTGAATTGAGTAAGGGGATAGCTTTCGGCGACGATTTAAACGCAATAAAATGCAATGGAACTTGGTGGCTCGTGAATGACGTTTTGTAAGGCAAGAGATTTCAAGTTCTAGGCTAACAAATAGCGTGATTTCCGGCAAGGGAGAGGAAGAGAAGGGCGAAATTTCCAAGATTTCGGCGTCTCGATAGGAGACGCTTAATAGAAATCCCGGCAAGATAGAATCTCGATTGGTAACATTATTATTATGTGCCCGCGAAATTTCCAAGCGACGACAAGGGCCCCGATCTGCGGTTTCCAAGTGTCTAACTCGCAAACCAGCAGTAGTTAGCAGAAGCTGTTAAGGACACCATGAACATTGAGTATCGCCGCATCGATTGTCCTCGAATTCGCCACGCAAGGAGTTCGAATTACCAGCTCTACTAGCTAAACACGAGACAACAACGAGGTACGTCGAAATCGACCACCAAAAGCAGAGCCGTTTCCGTTTCAATCGCCCGCAATTCCGTTTCTAGAAATTTCAAAGTACCACGTATATCACGAAATATTATAAATATACTTGAGATTCGAAAATATCGCAAATATCCTTGATACACGAAAATATTACAAATACATACTCTTAAAAATCCGAAAGTATCGTACATAGGATTAGAAAATACTACGAGCATTCTGGAAGCTCGAGAACGTCGTACTCGAGGATATTTGGTCGTTTCGTAATTTTTATCACTTTTCAACCAAGTAGCGTTTCTTATTTATTAGAGCCAGTTAAAGCTAGCCTGATTTCATAACTGGCGTTTAATCTTTAATAAAAGATCAAAGAAAAAGATTAAGAAAGTTTCAAAAAGATCGGAAGAATAGCGAAAGAAGGATAATTGAAATACCAGACGAGGAGAGCACTTGCGACGCTGCATACTTTACGAATAAAACGACACGAGTGAAAATCTTAATTCGGTTTGCGACGAAGCGGCAGATATAAAAACAAATCGAGGATAATCTCTGCTATTCCAGGAGGGAAATTTTTCTAAAAACAATTTGAATTCCGCGAGTCACGGAGACATTAGAGACCGGAACATCTCGATAATCGAACTCGTATAACGTTTTCCTGTAATTCCGTATCGAGCTTTTAACTTGAGAAAAGCGATCTAACAAATTCACGGTAGACCAAAGTAAATATCGAAGGAAATAAAATAAAATACAACTACTTTGCTAAAAACAAAAACGAACAACAACGCGTCGATCATCCCAGGGGAGATAAATCACTCGTCACACCATTCGAAGAAAGTAACCTCCAACAACCATCTAATCTTAGCTTCGTCTATTCGCGTTAAACCGTCTTCGACTTCGCCCCTCCGGCACCAACTTTCTTTTAATCGAGAAACTTGTTCCTGGCTACTAGTTCAGGCACCACCACCGACAAAATCGGCCAGCACAGTTTCATCCATGTCCTCGTTTAGCCTAATCCACGCGCGATCGATACGAGGAAAGGACGAGAGGTCGATCGGCTCGTGAGTTTCTCTCAGTTCGGCCGAGCAATTACTCGAAATCGTTCCACCGTCGAATCGGCCAATTGCACGGTGGCCTTGGCGCGAGAAAAACGACCAACACCGAGCGTTATTCCGAAGGGGTTGGGCCACGGGAATCGCGAGAAATCTTGCTGGAAACTAGCGGCCAGAACGCTGGGCCGGTTCTCTTCGAGTTTCATTAACTTCTGAAAACGCGACGCGTCGATCGATAGCGTGGCCGCGGGAAGCTTGCTTGTAACCCGGGCAAAAAGCTGCGATGAAGCACGATAATCCGGTGCGCAGAGACGGCCGATATACAAGTACAGGAAGCTCAGCGTCGTCGTTCGATGTGTATCCTGTCGAAAGACAGGCAACAGAGAACGACAGGAGAAAGGACGACGAGGAAATGCGCGAACGCGTTCTAGGATGGCGATCGTGGGTTTATTGCTCGTTTTACGGGTCCCTGACGCTTGTATAATTGTCGAGGGCGGAGGGTTGGCCCATTTTCGAGGGGGAAATATGGCTGCGACTCGAGCGACTCTCGCCGGTAAAAGTCGATACTTCGGCTGGAGAGTTCGTTTGCTCGTCGTCGTCGTCGTCGTCGTCGTCGTCGTCGTCTGTGTAGAGGCGGCTAAAAAGCGGCACCAGCTTCTGCTACCTTCCACGAGCTTCTAATCAGCCTACATCTGTCTGTTGTGCATCCATCCAACGAATATGCGGCGAGTGGAAGCAAGAGCAAGAGGGAGAGAATGGGTGTACAAGCGCTCGCGCACGCCGCCGTACGCACCCCTTTGTACGCGCACACCTGACGACGGGCCGAGGGTGTGCGGGTGGTTGGTTTCTAACAGAGAGGGGTAGTAAGAGTGGGAGAGAGAAAGAGGGGCAGAGAGAGAGAGAGGGAGAGAGAGAGAGAAAGGGAGAAAAGCGGAGGCAGGCGAGACCGAGAGAGGGAACAGGGGAATCGAGATATCGATTCCACGCGCGATACCGCCGGGTGTTTCCGGGCCTGGTCGCTCGCTTCGAGCACCTTCGACAACTTCGACAACGCTAATTACAGGATGACGAACTAACCGTGGTCACACCGGACTTCCGTTCTCTACTTCGTGAAAATCCAGCTACCTATCATCGAAGGGGAAAAGAGAAAGAGGATAGGTGGTTGAATTTTTCCTCTCTCCGTTCTTTCAACGATCATGACAGTCGTTTTTCCACCATCCTCCCGTCCATTGCCACGCTGAAGTTGCTCGTTTATCATCGTTCGGGATAATAGTTTCCAGATCCCGCGAATGACCTATCGATAGAAACCGGTTACACAAGCAGCGTGTATCGGTAAGCACGCGACCGTGCCTGCAGCTTTGTGAATGGCTGAAAGGAAATCCGGTTGATTAGTTTTGGATAGAAACGACTGCAACTGCTGCAAACTTCCTTTAATTTCGCGTGGCCCGTTATTTGGAGCGGTTTGCATGTTGTTGGCGGTAAAAAGCGATACACAGAGGGAGTGTAAAGGGGAGAGGGAGGGAGAGAGAGAGAGAGGGATGGAAGAGTAGAATGCTTGGCAATAGAGGATACGTGTACGAGAAGGACAAAGAACGTTTTTTCAATTACGTATTGAAAATTAGTCGTGGTTAATCGGATTCAGCTTTGCTGTTTCTCTTTTTGTCGTTTTTCGTCCTTTCGCGCCTTTTCCGTTCCTGCGTGCGATGAAAATAATCGCCCTCGTTTCTGACTTTCAGTGTCTTCTTCTTCTTCTGTCCCGTTGATCGTTTGGACAGGCGGAAATTCGAAACTTCGGATTGACGAGGAACTTAACGCGCTGAGGAATAATTTGTGTTTACCAGATTAGATTTTTGCAAAGTGTGATTGACATCGATAATCGTCGGTGGCTCTCGTTCAGCAACGAGACAGGTTCGATGAATTTCAGTGGTCTTCTGAATTATCATACCTGCCAATTTCTTCGCTAAAAGTAAAAGGTGTCTCGCAACTTTCAATAAATTGGCGTTTCGATTGACAAGATTGTTTCAATAGTGCGAAATGGATCCATACATAATTCGGTAAAATAACAAAACAAAAAACGTCGAGTGTCTATTATTTCTAATACTAGTACGTCTACTGATACTTAACATAAATTGAATACTCTCTACGCTTTCTCTTTCCCGTTTCACCATTTTTATTTATCGCAAATCTCTGTCACTAGATTAGCACCGTATCATATGTATATCTCATGACACGAAGCGCAAAATAGACTAAAAAAATTCATCGAACTCTCTCAACGAATCTAAAGCGAGCAGATGTCCCAACCATCGTCGTAACTTGTCTCGCCAAATAACAACGAAACCTATATTTCTATAAAACAATCTCCGTACTCTTAATCCAGCTCCATCTTGTCCATCCCACAAATCAAAACCTTGTCCACTACGCCAAGCCCTCTAAAGCGTATCGCCAACTATGACCATCGATATCGAGATAAATCATTACGACGACAGAGACCCTTAAGCCCGGGGCCGTAGTATCCTACGGCGCGACGTAAGCCGGAAAAATCGAGGCCAGTCGCTAGACAAAAGCCAACAGAGGCGCGTGAGCCCCCTAACAATCGGCGGATCCACCAGGGTACCTAGAGGCGAGTCCGCACGAAACGCGACAGAATCCAACCCGGAGGATAACAGTCAGCCCCCTGTGTCGCAGCGGTCGACATGACACATTCCCATCGCGTGATGGTGCAACCTCCAGTCGAGCAAACCAAAACCCAACCCCCTTTTCCGCCTCAGCCTCACGATACGAGGAATTAAGGGACAGTGACTCGCTGCGAAGACGACAGCAGATACGTCTCTGTTGCGATGCTAGGCGGTGGACACGGTCACGCTTTGGTCGTTGTCGCTCGGCTCGAGAAACGCTACGTGGCTTCCTGACAGACGGAACAGAGAAAACTCGCGTTCTTCCTTCTTACGTGTCGTGAAAAGTGGACGCTCGATGAAGCAGGATGCGAGACGCTATGGGAACGCTCGGTCCAAAGGGAATTTTGAAGGGACCAGGGATGAATTACGTAGGTTGGTTTCGACGAATGGCGAGGTACAATTGCGCAGTTGAAATCGTGTAGGTGTTAAAAGAATAAGAAATGATTTCGTTAGTAGGAGGAGGGTGAAGTTTGGGTAAGTTTTGACGAGTGGCAGAGAGGAATAAAGAGGTTGAAACGGCGGTATTAATTGGCGAACAGGTAAGAAACGACTTTCTTAGTGCAGACGAACGGGATAGGATTCAATGAATTAGGAAGAACAGTTAAGCAGTTTGAATTGGTAAATAACACGCGTTGAAACAATGAAAAAATGCTCCTTCGGCGAGGAGGAACGTAAAACGAATCTCTGTTGCGAGGATTATTCGGTGGAATTCATGAAAAACGAAAATGATAATTGGTTTGCCTCGAGCACCGGAAATTCCCAATTTCCATATTTCTCGTGATAATGCAATCGTAAACCTAATTTCGATCGATTCTAGTAGATTTAACAATCATTTCTTTCGGCATTTTAATAGCTTTAATAATAATTTCTATCGCGTAATGGATTTTGAGCAGCTTGCTTCTCACGATAATCCAATTACGTGTAAATCTGATTTTGGCCAATTTTTAATAGTTTCGATAATTTCTTCCTGGCTTCGAAAATGTCTTTTTTTCTTCTTCTTCTTCTTCTTTTCACCATATGCCGGATTTTCAAAGTTAAGAGATTCGCGTACTTCGTCGCATTTAATCGCAAAATTAGCCGAGCAATAATTTCTCCAGAGTGAATAAAATTATTTTCTCCGTTTCGCTTAAACATTTTTACCGTGTGGGTGAAATATACGGCCGAGAACAACGGGCCCGCGAAATATATGCAAACGAGGATAGTAAAATGTGTTTCGTCATGCGGCCGCTGAAAAAAATTCCGCAAATATTGCATACCACTCTGTTCAGAAACGCGATTACTGCCATAACGAATTCGTTATTTTCGCTTCAAAAGCGCGAACGCAATCAGGATTTGTATTCCGCGATTCATTAAAGAGAAAATCGATTTTTTACCCTCTAAAAAATTCGTCTCATGATACGCATGTCCATTCGATACGAATTGTACTAACCTCTCGTCTTTTCTTTTTCCCGTTTTTCAGTTTATTTAACAACTTACGGTTTGTGAGAGATCCGTTGACAAAAATTTCGCTAAAGTTGCACTTTTATTTACGAGATTCAACGGGAAACGACTCATAATCCGCGCTTAAACTCGTATCGTATAAAAAGTACCTAATAAAGTGGCGCGATAAATTTCATAAGCCACAGGCTCTATGTACATCGTATTACGATAGACGCGTCGGCTCTTTCTTTTTTTCTTTCTTTTTTTTTTGTGCATTTTAAAACTTAACATTTCGCGTGATTTAACATTTATTTATCGTCGCTGCACGCTTATTCGAAGTGATACGTGTCCGCTTAATTTTTCAAACGGGAACGAACGAAATTTACCGAACACGCGTATGTACGTTTCGTTTAATCATTTTCGTTGGTGGAAAAGTTTATTTTGTTAAAAGCGAACCGCGTTCCTCATTTAAAATATATACGTAACATCGGTCAGTCTGTGAGTTTAATTGCAAAAGTCGCGAACAATGTAATATTCTGAACGAAATACAATGGTGAAACAGGTACTTGCCCGTTAATGAGAGTTTCGGAAATTCCGAAATGTTAAAAGGGCGAAAGGCTTGCGCGATTCTGCTTTATAAAACGTTAACTACTTTGCGAAAACGTACGGATAGAAAGAGCGGTTTAACATCCCCGGACATTCCACGGAGTATCAAAAATTCTATCGCGGCTTTCGATGTATCGTATTTTTTACGTTTGGGGGCCGCGATAGTGGTTCGTATTTAAGGGATAAAACGAATATATTATCTATTCGTATAATCACAGCTAAAAGATGGTACTTTAACGACCTCAAAAACGAAAAGATAACGTCGACTCTTGCCATGAATTATCACGTTCGAAAGTATTTTGTGCCTTGCAATATTCTAGCAAACGAATCAAAATTGAAATAATAATATTCACTTCTGTAACGAATCACAATGTTCAAAAATATTTTATGAGTTTGTTAATGAAATTCAGCGAGTACGGTGATAGAAAATTTTGTAGATATATACAGTGACGTAATTGTATTTTGTATTTTGTATTGAAGCAATGCGTGCTCTTGTACATATAAGCTTTCAGTAAAAGTGTCGATAAAAGTGTTCCCTATTCTTGACAAATGCATTTAATAGTATTATGGTATAAATTAGCACAACCAATAATTAGTATGTACATATATCGACAAGTAAGTATATTTAATTAATTATCCCAATGAATTAATGAATTCGATCAATAAACAAAGATTCAATGAATTTATTGAATAGATACAACGTATTAATACAAAATATCCGATATATGTACGTACAATAAATTGATACGAACTATGTCCAGTAATCTACGTCTGGTAATATTAGGTCGTGCAACAAATTCGTTCAAAGATCGTTACTTTTATATAAAATCTGTTTATGGGTTGACGAGGCTCGTATTATTTTGTATTATTTTCTAGCATACTTTGCAAATTAAAAAATCCCAAATATTAGTACATTCTTTTATCACATACATACATACATTATACATTCTATAAATTGCTCGATTACTATTGGTAAAATAATTCCAGATATCGAAACGACCAATATTAGTCGTAATATATCTACGATAGAAACACCCTTCCACGTTTCGCAATATTCACGTGTAAAGTTGCCATCCTCGTCGCCCTTTTTCCCACCGTTTCCTCCACGCAAGAAATATCTCTCACGCGCACCCATATAATAAACTATAACGAATGCCATAGCAGTTTCAAGGGACAAAAACGTTGCAAGTCGACACACGAAACAGCATAAACGGAACATCGGCTACGTATCCCTTTTATTAAGCGATACAGACGGAAAAATAATTAATTAAATCAATTAGGAACCAGGGTGAGTAAACGTAATGATCGAGCCTATACGTGCAACAGGCCCTTACCATCTTGTTAATTTAACCAGGAAACATTCATCGGCCGTCGTCCGAGGTATGCTATCGTCGAATTTAATTACAGAATCAGAGGCTCGGGGCATACGATCGCTCGTAATTATGCGCATCCATGATTAACAGGTTATCGAGCTTTGACGTGGAATATTTATTTGTGTCATCGAGAGCGCCAACGAGACGCCGCGAGATCGTGTTCGCGAATCGCGACAAAAATCAACCTTCCCTTCGTCGCGAGGTGATCCCTAAGAATCCGCCCACGTGTTACGATCCGCGATTAACGAACCACGAAGTCGAACGATTAGAAAAGACCAGGCAAACCACCTATTCCCGTAATTGTCCAGTGAAGTTTTTCGACGGAAGTCTCAAGTTAAAGTAGAGGTTCGATAATAAGCGATTGGCGAGACAGGATTATTTGTAGAGACCGGAGAGTTAAATTGATGCTGATTGTTAAAGTTTAGGTGTCGACGGCGATGGAAAGGGACTATCAATGTTGAGATTAGTATCATTAATAACGACGTAACCGTTGGCTTAATTATTAAGAAATTATAAAATAGAGCAGGATATCAACGATTAACGCAAGACGCGGTTCAAGCTTTCGTTTCTTGACCATAAAATACTTCCTGATATCTGGCGGCACGTAATTATCAAGCTGCGGATATACGCGCGAGTTTCTATTTTCAAAATGATTGGAAATTGTTAGGAAAAATTAGTGAAATAATTCAAAGAGTATGCGCTTTTAATACTTGGGTCAGACAAAACCATTTATCGTAAGGAAAAGAAGATTTAGAAAACTGCTATAACAGAATCATACGTTGTGATCTAATAATTGGAACATACAATTAATGTAGTAGAAAACGCTGTAATATTTTACGAATGTTTATCAACGATTGCCAATTGTTTACCAGTTTTAGCCAAATATTTATTAATAACGCTCTACGTTAATCAACCGTCTCTTAATTTTTCCCTATGCTATCCATCTAAATCAATGGAACACTGAGCTGTCTATACAACTTTAGGATTCGCATATACACACGGCCTTCTGCACATACACTTTTCTCTTTCATGAATTTGGACTACGTTAACGCATATGTTCTCCCTTGCTTCTGAGAAACTAGTTTCTTGGTACTCGAAGTGTTCTCTATAATCACCCTTTATAAATAGTAATTAACATATAACAAATACAACACATAAACAACACCTTGTTCACTACGGAATGATCTCCTTGCAATTGTTATCATGAATGCACGGAGTCCCTTTTACGTGCAAGCTTCGATTAATGGTAAAACCAAAGGGGCGAGGCTTCAGGGAAAAGGATGAATGCCGCGAACGTAATTGTGCAATTGTCGATCGCGACTTTTCCCCAAGAGCATAATCGATCTACTTGAAAGGCAATTGAGTGTTCCTGCGATTGCTCTCAAGCCCCATGAATGCAGCCCTCCGCTTTCGTCCGGAATCGAATGCAACGCGATAGCGTTCCGTGCCCCTGCACAAGCGTAATGCCGCGCCAATGGGAAGAAAACGAGCGCGTGCACGCGGCCAGTCGAACGTGGAAGATTAGTTTGTGCCAGGAAAAATATGATACGATTAGTAGCCACGTGTACCTTCGCTGCGAATTACGATCTCGATAGCGTGATACTAGCGTCTATACAAACTACTCGAACGCTTCTAGACATACAATAATTGTGATGTACTATTACGCGTTATAAGAAACACATTTCGAAATTTCATTAAGACGGTTATGAGGCTTGGCTGTCATCGTTACAAAGTCCGAAACAAGTCTGAATATATACACTGTATTTTCTACCTATTTTATTATAAATGGTTGCAATCTTCGAACGTTTCTATTCCAACAACTTGAAGTCTCATTAATCAAGGAAAATGCTCGTTGCAATCGGAATGAAAAGCGTCCTCCGTTGAAATTTAATATCTCTGCTGTTCTTTACTTTGTCCCTGCCATCGGATCTCGTTTGATAAACACTTCGATACGATAACACGGAAAATATGAGAACACCGGAACGCCAGATAGTAATTTCATCAAGCACGGGAAACGTATTCATCGAGAAGATTACTTAAAATGGAATGGACGGTAAAAGTTTGGCTTTGGACCAGCGCGAAACGCGAAAAAAAAAAAAAAATTCCCGAACGCGGGAAGGAACTATTGATTTACCGGAGCTCCGTATTTTATTTTATTCCAGAGGTTCAGCGCTTTCAGCGCGCGATTTCCCAGCGTTCGTTCGTTGTCCACGCGGTAGGACAGATGTCATTCGCGACTCGCGATAGCGTTTTAAAAAACACGCATTTTAAAGGCTTACAATACGGTCAGGGTAGGAATACCGAAAAACAAGGAAAAAAGAAGAGAGAGAGAGAGAGAGAGCGGAAGGGAAGGAGGAAAAAGAAAAAGGAAATATCCGACAGAGAAAGGGAGAAAGAAAAAAAAATATATTCGAGCTCGCGTTACAGACGCGTGTAATACGTTCCCGTGGGGCTGATACACTCGACGAAAGCAATTTTCGAGCAATGAACGCCCGATGGTTTTACAAAGGCAAATGATGTTTGAAAAAGTTAGAGCCGGTCGGACGGCGCGAAACTTCCGGCCAGAGGAGAGGGCGAAATGAGAACGCGATAAAGCCCGCCGGTGACTTTAGAGGGGAACGTTCGGGAATAAAAATTCATGAACTATGGATTTCAATATGGAACCGCCTAGGCTTCCGATTGCCCCAGCTACGTCAACGAAAGTGAGAACCACGGGGCAAATAATCCGCTCCATGCTACCCTGTGATTTTCCAAATCGTTGCAAATCGTCGGTGCAAATCATTTCGATAGCAACACGTCGCCGATCGTTCGAATATTTATCGCCTACCATAACATCATTTGGAACGAATTATATCTTTCACTGTTGCCGTTCGCTGTGACAATCGGAAATTCGAAAAGGGTTCTTTGAATATATTTATCCAAGTATCGTTTCGCGATGCGCTTGTCTTGGCAAGATACGTACATTTTTAAGCAAACCTTGAATTTGGTTATTTCGTTTCACCGATGCAATGCGTGTCGAAATACGCATATTCTTATATGGTATGGCCAAGGCGGCTGAATCAACGAAGCGCAATATGATTTACAATTATTCCAGTCGTAGCATCGAACTTGCATACAACATCGGGATTTTTAATCGCCGACCGATCAAACCTGTACTACTCAATTTATCTATCACGGCGTTCGACTTTTCCTCCAGACTTTCTCGACGCATTTTAGAACATCTTATATCGTTATTACACCGTAGTGATAAGATCCGAAATACCTGCTGCGATAAGATTTCGATCAGGCCATAGAAGAATAACGTCCGCGATCTATAAAATAAATATAGAAAGCAAATCTACGAAGTTCATAAGCAACGAATATTGTGTTCCATTTTCTAAATGAAATTTCACAGCAGAAGGGTAACGCCATCTTCCCGTAACGCCATTAGGAGCCCAGAAGCTTATATGCCGCGCAAATTGCGTTAAACTTGAAATCGGTATTTTTATCGGTGCCATATCACTTATACAAGTTCCTGGTTGCAGAACAAATAGCCCTAATCCGCGGTGTCGCAAGAAAAACAGCTTTTATGCTCGAACATAACGCGAGCAGAATGGAGAGTGGCACAATCGTAAGAACGGTTTACACGCACTACTTATACACGAACAAGCCGAATGATCCTGCTTATTGCTCTAACTACCCCATAATTACCTTGGCGCTGCTTCTACCAACACGCGCGAGCCTCGAGTACCAAGTAGCCAAGTAACAAAAAAGAAAGGAAAAGGATCGGCAGACGGTAAAAGCGGGAGGCGGCCAATTTAAAAACGGACTTATTCCCCTTTAATGAAACCATTTCCTGCGCGTTATCAGGCAAGAAGCGGCAACGTATCGAGTAGCAAATTGCCGCGAATTCCCTGCGTGCGTCGTTTTTCAAGCGAGCAAAGGCTTTCCCACGAGAGGACAGGCGGCCTGGCGCTTCATTCATAGTCGATGGACCGTATCGCGGCGAGATAATCGAGCGAGAACGCCAAGTCGCTACTCGTTTGCCGATCGCGAGGCGTTAATTGCGTCGGGACACGGCGTCCTACGTTACCGGAGAAAATGCCTCTCGCCCGATTTTCCTTCTCTTTTCCATCCGTCCGCTACGCTTTCTTTCGTCCTTTTTACTTTACATTGGAAAAGTCGCCAACGCGACGACTTAACGCGCGACTCCAAGGATTAACGAGCGTTCCACGAGCCGCTTTCGAATACGCCGGGACGTCGACCTGCCGCCTTCCTTCATCGTCCACTTCGCTATATAACCCCGGGACTCGTCACTTATCCTCCCATTTGCCCGAAATTATACTTGATGCGCGTTCCATCCGCTCCCGGTTTCGACCGAATGAAATTCTCACCGGCACGGTGAAGAGGCTTTAAGGTTCATTGCGGGATGTTTCTTAGATTTCCAGGGGTTGTTGCTTCTGGGTCGAGCTTTCCTCTCTTTCGGGTTGGCTTTAAGGAAAGGGGTAATGGGGCATTCATGAATGAAATTTTTTGGAGAATCGGCTTTTTTCGTCGAATATTTGTTAAGCTTGGATTCGCTCTGAATCGGACTTCTCTCTCGATTTCGTCTTAATGGAGACATTATGAACGAAACTCTCTGGAGAATGGAATTTTTCGACCGATGTACAGGTGGGATTTATAATTGTCGACTCGTTGAGCTTCGTCAGTAAAAAGATCGTATCGCTAGACGTTTATTTCGTTAATTAGTTAAATAGATGGATCGAGTATTCGCTTGTACCTCGAAACGTTTTGTTAATTAAGCGATAAATGTATTTGTTCTTAATAAAAGTAGTACGGTTGTACATACTAATTTTCTTCCCTGTAAGATCAGAAAAGGAGTATTTCCATTATGTAAAAAGCATAAAATACAATGTTACAAAAATAACGCACATCTGTTATATGCACGTGAAATAATAAAAATAGTAGACTCGATAATATCGTATTAATATTTTGCACGTCCCTGTATAACGTCCTACTTGGCGTTGACGAAAGCATTAATCTGTAATTTCGTAATTTTCTGCGCGATTTCGCCCAAGATCCATATGCGTCGAGCGCTTCAAATTTTTAAATACCTTCCAGAAATAATGACGCTAAAAATAATAATCTTGCGATAAAGAGCACCTTCAGTTTCTCTGATAAAACACACACTCAAAATTCCACACGAGCATGCACACTTTCGTGACTGACTATGTATCCGTAGTATAAACTCAGCGAATGTTTCTCGAGTTCTCCCTACAAACACGACACTGTTAAAACGTTAAAAGCAAGAGAACTACGGTTTTATTCGCAACAAGTGAAGTTGCATCGAAGGCAAAGTTTCACGACGAACCGTTGAACGTTCTCGGGCACGCCGCGAACGATAAGTAACGCGTCCAGAGGGGTGGCTGCCACCCGAGAAGCGCAAGGGGTCGGAAATATACGCGAGGTTCGCGGACGTCTGCCCGGCCCGAGAGAAATTCGCGCACTTTGCCACGTTTCACTGAGCGCGATTACCATCTCCTCCATCTTTCCTCGCTATAAATTCCCATAGTGTCGCGCGTTAATCCACGGATTAGCCGGTGACCGGGGATTCCGGGGCGGACACGCGCGTGGAAGAAGAACAGCGCAAGAGAAGCGGAACGGGGCACGTGAACGTGGACTGGACGAACTCGTTTCGCGGGATTATGGATTAGTCGTTATGTTTAAGGAAAAAACTTGCTTCTGGCCGGCGAACGCTATTCTTCTGGCGTTGTTGGTTTTCTCAAATTGGACAGTGATCGTTCCAATCCTAAGGTTATTCGTTCAGTTTCCTTATTTTTTACTCGCTCTGATGGTTGATTGGTTGGTCATTCGAAAGCCATACCGTTTAATCTCGTACGTTGAACGGAAACGAAGGTGACGTTGTTTCTCAAAATTTATGCGAAAACTTGGGATTGTTTAAAAAATGTCTGCTTTATAATATTAATTTCGTGTATCTAGTTTTCCTCGTTGAATATAATTTTGATTGTTTCGTTATTTTACACCGAATGAACAGAACTCTACCCGCAAAGTCTCTGCGATCGATTTATAACAAATACGATATAACAGGCACTTAACTGCTTGTAGACAACGGAGAATAGTACAATAGTGCAATAGTACAATAGCCGGCGATCAATTAGGATTATAAATCTCTTCGTACAAAGCAGGTATTTGGTAGATATGCATATATGTAATGTTGCATTAACGGATTAAATCTATACCATTTCTTCCAATAACAAATTCGAGGAATAATTTCGACCAACGAATCGTCGAACAATTTGATTTACAATTTTACGATTGTTTCGCTTAATGAGTGTATCTTTGAAACGATTAATTTGAACATCCTCAGCGTGAACGGTGTTAATTATTGTAAAATTACACACAAGAGCAAACGAACTAAATATGCATATATGTAGTCTAATCAAGTGCAAGCGCAGTGTGGAAAATGAAAACTTCGCGTGTACTGCTCGAGTACATCGTTTAAATAGTCCTGACCCATTAACACGCGGGATTGCTAATCTTTTAAATCAAGTTTTTACATAACGTTGTTTTATACTTCACTCTACCCCCAAATATCCAGAATATTATTAAACGACCACGATTTACTTCGGCCTCAAATTGTACGTTGTGAATTTTCATAAAGCAGACTTTCTATTATTAATTTCATGTTACAAAAACCCATTTGGAAGCAGTTTTTAATAGGTAACATATTCCTCCAGGCAACGTGTTAATTAACACGTTCTCCGCGTATGCCTTGCCTCTGAGCTGGCATTTATTTTTACAAAATGAAACCGACTATAATATAGAAAGCATATTAAATATCATGAAACCTCGCGAAACATTTTTATAACAATATACATAGATAAATCATATATAAAATACGTCGTACAGAGAATCCCGCATTAAAAAATGTATCAAACTGTCGTATCAAAAATTTTAATAAATTCTCGTATTAACAATTTTACGATAGAGGATGCGATTGAATGAATCGTACAAGCCGGCGGAAGATTATTCGTTACGTAAAAGCGAATCCAAAGTGCTGCGATAAAATTTTTACATGTAAGATTGAATTCTAGAAAAATTGATTTTATATACGCAATTTGATAGCTGTGAAAGCAGTACTATACCATATTTGCATTAACTTCTACGCGATTAAAAATTTTGTGAATTTAAATTCATTAAAGCGCTACAGGTTTTCTCGTCTCTTAAAAATAAATTGATCTTAAAAGAACCAACGCGTAACCCTTTCACTTGGAAAGAGACTTTGGTATTCGACGTACGCCGTGAATCTTAAACTGCAAGTATGCTTGAATTAAATTATCGATATACACTACATATTTGCCTTACATATTCATAAAATTCCTCTGTAGAGCCAATTTTTTCGATTCTAAACCTAATAAGCCAAAATAACCACAGACCCTCTGATAAAGCCATGCACCCATCAAACCCATAAACCACCCCTAAAACAACCCCCATTACCATCCACTCTCTATCCGATAAACACATCGCATCACACGCACGAGCCCTCAGACCGCAATTACAACGCTCTAACCCGGATCGTTTAAGCAATTCCGCAGCAAGCATCTGTGAAAGAAGCGCGTGTCGCGCGCGAAGGTTCACGCGGATCGATCGCTCGGTCGCGTGAATGGCGGCCGCATAACGAGTCAGATTGTTCAGTCGTCTCGCACGATCGAGCAACAAACCGGAACAATGGAGAGGCAAACAACGGAAGGAGAGTTCTCCGCTGAGTCGAGCAGGGGCGCCGCGCGTTACGTGCGTGTCCGTTCGATTAAGTAATACGAACGACGTTGCACGAGCGCGTGGCGTGGCCGTAAAACCCCGTGGAACGAGAGAATGCCACGAAATTGACGATAAATCTTCGCGGCGTCGCTGTTTGCCGCTGTTTATTTCCAAGCTCGCTACTTCGCTACCCGGTCCACCGAGGGAAATAATTCCGGCGCCCGTTTCCTAAAGTCACGTCTTGTATACAGCCTGCATTAGTTGGAGAAAATCGCGCCGCGAAATATTGCCACGCGTTCCTTGAGCTACGACGTGAGCCGCGAGACAAGCGGCAACCTGCTCGAAACGTCGCTACCGCGCGCGATAAAACTAACGCTATCTACCTATTAACGAAGTTTACACGCAGTTCATAGAGGAACGGCTGGCTTTTGACTCTGGCTTTTGCCAAAGTTACGCCGGCACTTGGAAATTTCCGAGACCGGCGGATGGTGCGCATTGGTTGACGTCGAGGCGCGTCAACTATCGAGAGCCAACGAGAGATTTCCTTCTTCGTGAATGTCTGTGTATTTCGACGGCAGGTGGACTGGTTTATTCCTTGAAGAATTTTCTGATACGTAACGTTCTATACGCACCTTTGACTTTGCCTTGGGAAATTTTATGGCCGACGTGCTTGGTGTGCATTATATATGCTAGAATCGGTTGCCATGCCGTAAAAGGTAAAGGTTCATCGTGTTGTGGAAGAGACGTACATTTGGATGCTCAAAATCGTTCGTGATAGGATTTAGGTAACGATCAAAGGTCGCCAAGAAGCGTATTATCTCAATCCGTATCTCGACGCTAATTAAACAGGACCCTCCTCGGTAGACGCGAACTGCTTTCCGAAGAAAGGCCGCGATTATACATCTGAATATATTCGATACATATATCGAAGCGATGGAAAGTGAAATTAAAATCATATTTTAAAATGTCTTTTCCAAGTGTATTTCCTTTATCTTGCTAAGCGCGATATCTTATATACGCGTAACAAGTGGCAAGTTTCGACAGAAAGAAACAAACAAACATTTTACACGTCATCCTAACGCAACGACCCTCCATTCTCAAGATACAGAGTACAAAATCCGCTCGCAAGCCTGATCGAATCATGAAATTGTTAATTGGTCCGTAAACAACGCGACTCTATAAATCCTTTAGCCAGTTCTCAATTACCACTCCTTCTCCGACGGTATGATCTCTGCACTTGCTGCCTCACGAACGCCAAAGTAGATCAAAATTACAGAGGGACACATAGTCGAGTCCATCCCCTTGTTAATTTAACATTGACCATCGTCCTTTCGCGGTCGTAAACGTCGACGGGTACAAGGGTCATCGGTTACAGGAAGTGGTGGTAGACCCTAGTTTCGAAAGGTATCCCCAGGTGAATGGAAAAGCGGAGAACGACGAGCCCTTTGGGGATCTGGTGACTCTCGCCGACTTTGGTAAATGTTCGGTGAAATTACGCCTACCAAAATTACACGTTGCAAGATCATAGTGGCGCGCATTAAAACGTTGACTGTCTCACGCGGCGGTAATTCATGATGCATGTACGTTGCTTAATTTTTTGCAACGATTAAGATACGATAAATTTCGTGGAATTAACTAATATCGAAGAACGCGATCGATTCAGATAATATCGTCAGGAAAACGTGCAGTGTATTTCAACAATTTATCGCGGATCTCGAGACAAAAAATATATATATATATATATATATACATATGCAATTCGCGTGGCGATCAAAACGTTAATGGCCGAGACTCTGCTTTACTCGAGCGCGCATGGACGCCTTTTTCTTCGCTTCGCGACAGATTTAATCGAGCTGACCTCTCCAGGATGTCGGATTTCTTCCGTTTCCCACTCAAACGCTCGTTTAAATACCTGAATTTATACGATACCCACGCGCCGCAGCGATAACAACGTGACTTTTAGAACCGAGCAATGCAGGTTTCTTCTACGTTTTAGGTTTGTTTCGATTAGACGCGTGAAAGCCGGTTTTTGTCCGACCGATACTGAATATTTATTCGTCAAGTCGCGTGGGAGGATATCAGAGATTATTCGTGGCAGATTTTATATGGTACACGTATAGGCACAGTTACATATACGTATAACGTTAGGCTTTTCTCGTGCAATTATTCTTAAACACTGATCGACGTCATACGAATAACTTAGATCTCAGATACGGACGATAAAAGCTGTACTCCACGAATAATTACGAACAATGCTAAACGTATAGGATATTGTACAGATGTGTGTTACGTTGATTGTAAGAGAAATTCGCTGTATCGCGAGGATCTTGGTACTAGAAACATTTTAGCAAGAAAGTTTAACGATAAACAACCAGTTATTTGCCAACTCGACCCGTATTCTTCTTCACCGCGCTATGAAGGGATAGACATCGATAAAGGAAGAATATTGTTTGCATTTTTCCTGAAAATTCTAGCCTTTATAACGACTCTCCCCCCTCTCTCTCTCTCTCTCTCTCTCCTCTGCTCAAACCACTTCTCCTAACCTCACCCACGTTGCAGGTTACCACAGGCGAGTTAATCCAAACAAACGGCAGCTCGTCCGACCACCAATTAATTACACAAACACGAACTAGCATTCGCCGTCAACAGCGTACGTCCAAGTGCAGTGGTCTTGACGCAAGCTGCATACACCTCTCCCAGGTCTTCTTTCAACTTGGAACGCGCGACTTGCCACACTTCTGACCAAACAACAGTTTCCAATTACTCTACGTTAGTCAGCGACCGGAAGACAATCAGGTGCAACGTGTAACCGAGCACGCCTCGACAAAACAGTTATTCCACGTCCCATCGTCGCAGTTGCGCGATTCATGGACGCAAGTATCTGGCATCTCCGATAATTTTCCTCGAGTTTCCTATCGTCAGGAAAGAGATAGGATCGGCAAGGGTGACTGCAATCGCGGTACACGTTCTCGACCAACGTGATATCGTTTGCGCAATATTTTCATTGCTACCTTACAGGTTTCGATCTGTGCAATCCTTCCAATATGAAAGACGTTCGTGATAGGCTAAGCGCGATCAACGTGAAAACACGAAGATTGCGCTCGATCTTGAACCCTACCCTTTCCTTCGTTTCCCATTGTTTGATGTTTGGTTTGGTCGTTGAGTGGAGAGAAGGACGTAAGATTCGAGAGGTACGGTGGAATCTTGGAAATTCGCAGTGATATCGAATTTCATCTTGTTCATCTGGTTGTTCGATTGTACAGTAAGTTAGTAAACAAAAGCGTAGCAACTTCCAATTGAATTTTAGAATAAACGAACGTTTGGTTCGGACCAGTAAAGACGGCAAATTCTGAAGCATTGAAGATTTCCAAGAATTACAGCGATCTTGAATTTATTTTCGTAATTATAAGTTGAAGGAACAGCGCGTAACGGTGATTAGGATTAAACCTGAAGACTGGTTTTTCTAATCGCACGTTGCTGGAAAAAAGGGAAGCGAGTATACGAATTACTCGACTCTGTGGAGGGAAACTGCGGTGAAAGGACGCTTCGTCCTGGAGTTCGAATTTTTATTTTCGCCGTAAAAGAAAAAAAGTATTCGCATACTTCTGTAAAGCAAAACTTGTATAAAGACCTGTGAACTCTTTTAAAAGCTAAAAATAATATACAGAAGGGACGAAAAATAGGAATGTTCGTTGGCCGCGTCGTAAAACCGACCTAACGCCAAGCTCTAACAATATCTGCCGGTAAAATCTCGCGAAACGAACGAAACGCGGAACGAAAGCGCGTACAGGGAGATTTTTCCGACATTTTCAGTAGAAAGCGAGTGACGCAGAAGGCGTGACCCGAGGCGCAACGATCGAAGATCGAGCCATAAACGCGCTGTTACGGCGATTAACGCGCTAAATGGATCGCGATCGACGAACGCCCGTGCTGTACCAAGCCCAAGGCGTTTTTTCCACGATGGAAAAGGGAAATCGACGTAGACAAGAGGCTCGAAGGCGCAATTACACTGCCCCCATCGGTGTTGGCATATCACGAAAGATGATCCAGCCGCTTCGACGGATAGATAGCTATCGAATCGTTACGAAAACGACTAGTCGTACACAACTCTGCCGCGTTGCTTCCCTCGTTTCGGTGAAACAGTGGCTAATTGCCGATGAATCATCGCACGAAGGTATTGGGTCATCACGAAAGTTCCTGTAATTTCGACCTGTCCGTTTCGACAGAAAATTATTTGATTCTTTATTCGTGGCAAAGTAATCGGAGCTCGATGTTTTCATTTAAAACAACCATTTGCGTACGTCGGCGTAGGTGTAGTAGCTTTCCGATTTTTCCGTCCGATGTACCTTTGTTAATACGAGATTGTTTGTCGTATGTAGATAAAAATGTACCTTCGTATGTAGGATAAATATAAAATAAAAAAAAATAATGTAGAGGACTCGTCGAATAACATTTGCAGAATTTTATTTTCGGACGATTCTTCAAAGGAATAAGGGATTTTTAGACTGCGCTAACGTGAAATATTTGGGCAGAATAGGCCATCGTTTGCGTACAACGCTGCTGGTTATAAGCGTTAGGACACCTACTCGTTACGATCATTGCCAAACTTTAATCAATATTTTGCTGTATTTAGTATTTTATTTAGTATTATTAAAAACTACGTTGCAAGGATTTACGATAAAATAATCAAAAAATAAGAGCAGTGGAAAGCATCGGAGTTAAGTTAACACCACGAAATCTTTAAACGTAATACCTGGTCGACCATGCTGTTGATTCTCGCGAACGATGGCCCTTCTCGTTAATGACACGTTAGATCGCAAAGTTGCGCGGAATTCCGTGCGAGCAAGATTAATTTTACGTGTTGTCGGGGTAAAATTAATTTTGCAACCGGGTCGTGGAACCGGAGAAGTTTTCGTAACGGCGCGTACGTTTAGAGACACGCGGAATTTGGTTGAAGCGTCAGTCGCAATTACCGTTGTAGGATGTAAAGGAATTATCTTGGATACGTCGGTCCTTTGTAACAGCCAGGATAACTATGCTTTGTGTACTTTTACAAGAGAACGCGCTTTTGAACCACCAAAAGGAACAATTTCCTCCTTTTTTATTCTTTTTATCTCTGTTACTGGAAAACCTTCTCTGCAATTTATTTCTCTCGAAAACACGTCGAGGAAAATGCAAAAAGCGTGGATCGAAGCTCGGATGACAAATAGGACAAATCACAGTTTCTGTCTTTTACAGAAGAGCAACCTCAGAATGCAGTATGTTGTCAATAAATTCCATATCAAGATCTTTCACTCGATTTTGGGATTATGTACCCTCTTGAACATTTTAAAGAGTTACGATCACATCGATCACTGGACACTGAGCAAATCGAATCAACGTATCAATTGAATTGATTCATCTCCCATCAAAAGGCTTGTAGCTATATTTCAATCCATCTATATCATTTTCCTTCGACTATTTCATACAAAGACTGGAAGGGGGAAAATATAATAAGTCACAGAACCTCGATTATCCGAGGTGATGCAAACCGGACCTACCTCGAACAATCGAAAACTCGGTCATAAATCGTACACTAAAATGACAGAGAACCTCTTGATAATGTAACATTGTGATATTTAATTAATTATTGAATCGGCTGATAGTTTGATTAACTGCCTGTACGATATCTGACTATTTGCACTTTCGTACTCTTCGTGTTAAAATTTCGAGAAATGGAATCATGTTCCGAGCATCTCGGATAATACGAAACTTTGGTTAAACGGAACTCGGATGACCGAACTTTCAGACTCCACTGTATTCTATCTTTTACGGAGAGACAATTCTCGAATTAAATGCATTCATAATGGACGATAATCTCGCGTTATCAATCGTCTTCTTATTATTATATTATCCAAAATATCTCACGCATGCATATACACACACATAACGATATATCGGGTTGTCCCGAAAGTTTCTTTCGTCCTGTAAGGAAATAATGGACGCGCCACGTTCTCTGTTTCACATTATCTTTGTCGAATCACGTATAAGAAGCAAATAGAAATAGAAGAAAATGTATCGTGCATGATCGAATAAAATAACATAAAACGAAAAGAGGTTGCGCGTCTATTATTTCCTTACAAAAGGAAAGAAACTTTCGGGACAACCTAATATAACGATACATTATTCCAACTCTGCGATTACAAAGTAGAAACGATACGAAAATTGCGTCTCCGGATTGAAGACGCTTAATCGATCGATAATTATAATATTCACAAATGACAACTGATCTCCAGAGAAAGGAAATGGAACGTATCAGGTTGAAGAGGGAAAGAGAGGGTCCTCGTTTCGCGAAGGTTCAATGGAAACGTCGTTGAAAGCGAAGAGAGGAGTTTCGCTGTGAAACAATCGAGGCAAACAATAAATCTCGAGCCGGCGTTTCTTTCAACGAGATTTTCATCCGTTGGAAGGCTCTCCCGTTAAAACGGCCGCTAATTTGATTATTCTGGCGCCATACTTCGACGCGATTCAAAGGCTCCGGTCGCACGCGGCGGCCCGGAGTCTTTTAATTATTATACATACTCTTGTTCCGCGAACCCGGCGAATTCTCCGCTTGCTGGCACGTTTCTTGGTTGCTCGGCTCGCTAAGACTATTAAAAATTCATCCGGTGCCGGGGTCGACGTAATAATACAACGCCTTTTCCGCTTCCCTGCTACGTTCTAGCATCGCTTTTAAGCTGGCTGGTCTTTTCCGCCCCTTTGCGCTTCATTGATATTGCACATCGATCGATCTGTATAGCTGCAACCTAACCTTCTGCCTGCTTCGAGAATCGGACACACGTATCACGATTTTTACGTTGCTAACCGAAGATTATAGGGGATAAACGTGACAAGTTCATTTTTGTGGATTTTTCTGACTTTAATGGTATTCGATACGAGCCTCCGACAAGCCGAATTAACGAACGTCACTTCTGTGAATCTTTCAATTTCAGCGATGAGAAATATAATTACCGTTTACAGAAACTTTAGAGGGTGACGTCTTTTGTTAATCAATTTCCGTATTTATTCTTCATCCTTCCGATTACTTCACAGTTTCGCTAGAAGCTCTCGATAAATCATTTATAAGCCTATGTTTGCAACAAACCTATTCTTACTGTCGCTCGTACGTTACACACGTAGTTATTCCGCAATGAATAAGAAACGAAAAACATTGTACATCGATCGTCGATTTTCACAGTAGGGAGAACTAAATTTGAACAACACGCGCATTAAATTTGAATTTCCCAGTGTATAATTAATTACAGCGTTAGGCAGCGTTAATTTCCTCGATAATCTAACGATTCGTTAAGACCCACGACTTATCGCACGTTCTATATTTAATCGATGCATTCGGTGCACTAAACACACGGTTATATTAATTGCATCCCTGACACATGGTCCATTTTCTCGGATTACATAGAAACGCGATCTGAAAACTGTTTGCGAAGGGGCGTAGAACGAATTCGCCGCGAATATTGTATTTGCGACCAGTCAGCGAAATTGCACGGAGGTAGGAAGCGTTAATTGCAACGTCTAAATGAAATCAGTTACGCTAGCTCAACCTGTAGCGAGAGAATTATCGAAACACAAAGCCCGTTGTAACGCGATGAAACGTTTCATTTTTTCCCTTTTTCCTTTTTTTTTTCTTTTTTTTTTTTTTATCACTGCGCGTCAAATCCGACTTGGATAACTCTAAAAACCGAAACGCGAACTGTAGTTTCTTTTGTGAGATAAATACTTTATTAACTGCTTTCAGAACTCGTTTCACCGTCCGCAGCGTTTAACCGATAACCGATAACTCCGCGTTTACGATGCTTCGAAACGGCAGATTCTTCGTTGGTAAACATTTTCTCGAAAAGAACGAAGAATTTCTGTTGCATTTCACGACTTTAGTCGCCATTCGTTATAACAAGCTTTGAACGAATTTGTTGCTTCAAACAAAGTTTGAACAATTCAAACTTCTTTGCTCGAATCTCATCTTAAATTAATCGAGATATTCGCGCAAGGACGTTTTTTAATTCCTTAAATGCCTCCAATTTAATTTCTCCAATTATTTTTAATCGCTCAAACTTTCTTATCCGAATCTCATTTTAAATCAGATATTCATGCAACGATACGATTATTTTCAATTTCTCAAACTTCTTTATTCGAATCCCGCTTAAAATTAATCACGATATTCACGCAACAATGCCATTATTTTTCATTGCTCAAACTTCTTTATTCGAATCTCAAATCCTTCGAGGCTCTTGAGAGCTTACCCATCGAAGTTCGGATTTAAAAGGCTCGAGAGCTTCGCATGTCACTAACGCCACTGCACTTATTCAAATTTATTATTTATTACTCGAAGATCGATAACGTTGTTGCTTCGACTATTCGTCAGCTATTTGAAACGTTGAAGTTATTTGGTAAGCTCGGCGTGAAACGTTAAAGCCAACGTGTATTGCGACAGAAAATTAGAAAGAAAAAGTTGCAAATAAGAAAACTACGACCAAAGACGAAGCCAGCGCAATTTCGTATTAACGCTTATTAATTCTAAACTGTCATAAATCTCGAAGTTCCTGCAAACTCTGCCGACGATTCCAAAAGAAAGAAATTCGTTCGAGTCAAATGGCACAAGCGACAGGCCAGTGCCAACGTTCAAAGCATCGAACAATAAAGTAAGCAGCAAATTCGCGGGAAAATCGTGGGGAGGATGGAACCGCGCAAAATTACACGCTTGACCCGAGCCTAGGCTGTCGACTGGTCACGAGCGTGTTAACTAATCGCCGCTGACGTTAAACTTAACGATCCGATGACGCTTACACCGACATGGATAGACAAAGGGAGAATCGCGGACCAGCAACGTACCAAACAGGGGGAAAGAGAGGGTGGCGAGAATCCACGCGAGCCTTTCGGAGACCCCCGGCAACAAGCAACGGCAACAACAACAACCGGTGAGAAGCGACGCGTAGGCTGGTGCAGTGGTCAGCCGGAACGAGACGCGAGTTTAGCCGCAAATTATCGCGACGCTGGGACGATAATGGAAATCCGATTGAAGCCGTCCATTTGCGACGCGTTATGGGACTGTTTGGCATTTTAATTGGGAAATTGCAATTAACCGGCTCGCCTGTATTATCGTTCGATCGTGCAGGCACATCGTGGCGGGAATTAGACCTATGCGAATCGTTTCTTTACGTTTCCTTCGACCGTAGAATCGTGTATTGTTCTTCGTTGTTTGACGGAGAGCTGCTAGAGTATGCGAAGGGAATTGAATCTTCGCTTAGGGTGTGGTACTAATCGAGTCGTTGATAAATATCCGATGGATAAACGCACGCATTCCTCGATTTATATGTGGATTTTTCTTTTTTACACGATTTACACGATTAAAGAAATATGATTCTCTCTTTACGTGATTTAATTTGATCCAACGCGGTTCGAATAGCGCCCTATTTAATCCTTAACGTCCCTTCTTCGTAATGTAAAAATTTAAACATATCTTCGCCGTTTCTCGAGATACTGGCGAGAGATCCGCCTCGAAGGTACTACTTACCGGGATCAAATTGATTCGAACACCGAGCACGCAGAGAATATTTGAGGGGGAAATTTATCGGCGACGAACGATCGTCGATGAAACGAAGCGGAATCCTCGTCGCGTCCAACCTACCGTTCGTTCGATTTATTTATCACGGAGGCACGCGATGGTTATCGTTAACCTCGCTGAACGTTCTTCGACGTCTATTTCAGTACCTTCAAAATACCCTTAAGTTGAAACATTTACGTTGTTCTGTCTAATTTTCATTCGATATTCCTGTTTAATTCTCTTTCGAGCAAATATATTCGTATACCATTCTAAATAATACACCATCTATAGACCTAACAGTACTTGGTATGGTTTTGGTAATCTATATTAAAATATTCCTGCTTATTCATAAAATCGATAAAATTCAAATAAAAATATCGACGTAAATATACTTGTGACAATTTCCTCCTGTCACATTCATACAAGAATCCAAAAGCTTTTAGCCAATTTCGTACTTACGAAACGCTGTGTATATTTGGAAATATTAAACGAGCGGAACTCTACCGTATCACGACCATACACCGATCGCGTTAAACTTCCACCGGTTCGATCTTCCTCGTTCAATAAAGAAGCATCCCTTCGACGGACCTTTTAATTGGAAAATCATAATTGGCGCTGTCTACTCGCCGTAGACTGCTCCTTCAAAGATATTCCCCACGACATTTTGCTTCCTCGGGGACCATCGGTTCTTGCGCGTTTCCCCTCTTCCTACTCTCGAAACCCTGTCTCCCTTCTTTCTCTTTTCCTGCCCTTCTCGCTTTCTTTCAAAGTCTCTCTAAAACTCTAAACGGTCTACAGCGCACTTTTCCTATAATCGAGTTCCGTCCAGCGCGAGACGCACGCCTTTTCGAAAGGCCGTCCGATACACGGCTCCAACTTTTAATTGGCAAATGGTAATTGGACACGCGGACACGCGCAACTGGAGGAGATCCTGTGCCCGCCGGCCTTCTGTCCGGATATGGCCGCAGATTTTGATAAAAAGAAATAAAAGAACGTTCTCTAGTACCACGTTAGAGGCTGACTCGAGTCGAGATACGATCCGAGTGAGCGAGCAATCGAGGGTGAAGAGATTTAACGACGATTAGTATAGCGTATAGAATATACCGGTGTGTGTTTAAAGAGCTAAAGAGAGCTAAAGATAAACTTCAGGCTCGAGGTTGGATTTCAGGCTTTTTCACTTTTTACTTTGCATCTTTCGCTCGGTACGTGTACTTACGTATGTGTACACCTCTAACGAGATTTAGAATCTCTCAGATTTTGGTGCCTTTCAGTAAGAGAACCTGCTCGCAGATTTCCAATTAATATTAATATCAATTACAACTACCACTCGTTGATACGTACCTCTGTATAATAAGGATAATAAATATACACAGGATAATAACTAACGAACAAGATATATAAGCCTATGCGTATAATTATAATTACAGTTCAATCCCAATAAAACTCTACGTTAACGTTACGAGAAGCATATAAGTGTTCTAATTAACGAAATTATTCCAATAACAAATTAATTTCTAATTATTATAATAATTCTAAATAACGATGAAGATGGACAAATATGTACGCGCCGTTGCGACGAAATTGCAAGAAGGTCGCCTGTAAATTCGAATAATCGGAAGAACAACGGATCTCGCCAGTCGCGCAATAAAGTCGCGAATCTTTAAATCAGCCCAGCCTCCGCCTCCATTAAGCTGTTCGTCTTTGCAGCTCGAGATCGAAGACGAAGAAGCAGAGCAACCAAGAGCGCTAACGATTCGCCCGCAAAGGGGGTGAAAATTCCGTGACTCGTGTTTCACCAATACGAACCTCGCGACGTAGAAACACGAGACACTCGTCGAAGACACGCGCGCACGGAACGTGTATCGCGTTTCTCCGGCATTCACGAGACGAATCGTAGAGAGAACGCGAAGCCGCGAAAGTCAGGAATTACGGATGTAACACGATTTCTTGATGTCGACGCGCAGGATAATTCGCACGGAACGATTCTCTGTCTCCTGGAGGAGAGACGCTGGCTGGCTGGCTGGGATCCTGCGCCGCCTTTGCCGCCTTAATTGGAAAATGCTAATTAGCATCCAACCCCGGCGCGATATTCCCTGTCGAGCGAGACACACCGGTTCTCTCCTTCCTCAACCCCCCCCCCTCTACCCTTTTCTATCCCTCTCCCACTGGAACGCCCTTTTCGTCCTTCCGTCGATTCTCCACGACGAAATTAAAGCTCGCGAAGGGAAATTTTACTTTGCTCCTGGTGTCTCTCTGCCCGTTGGGAGGAGAAAGGATAGGATCAGGGAGTTGATTTCGAACGCGCGATTGAACAGAAGTTTGGCTTGGAAAAAAAAAAAGAACGGCTCTGCCGGCGAGGAGAATCTTCGGGAAGAGGGAATGAGAAAGAGTGTCTATTGTTTGAGAGAATCGTCGGGACTGTTTGTCTATGAAGATATTAAAGTTCGATTGGACGCGTAGCTGCTCGTTCTACTTACCTACGCCTCGAGTTATCGCTTTATTATCTTTTTCGGTTCTAGTTGAGCATGGTTTGTTTTCTCTTTTAATTATAGTAGATAGTCGGCGATCGTCGCCTTTGTGAATTTAGAAATATCGATAATCGCGGTGTTTCACGAGTTGCACTTAATCGCCTAGGATCCGAGCTTACCGATACTCGGTAAGTTGAGTTCAAAGGCTCGCGTGATTATAATTCGACTGCGTTCGACATACGTCCTCGCAATTAGTAATCAGTATCTACGTTAACGCAGCATGTGTCGAACTAAGTTTTGACGGAGGAGAATCATGCCAGCTAGAAGTAGATGCGATGAAACTCGATACGAAACCGTTCAAGACGAACACCTTGCAACGACTCCTTGTCGCATTCTATAAATATATATAGTTCAATATATATATATATATATAGTTCAAAATATACAGTTTAGTTCAAAATATACAGTTTAGTTCAAAATGAAGGATAAAGAATTTCCTGTTAATTATACGACAAAATTCTCAACGAGATGCTGCATCGACATTACGAGATCAAAACACGAATTAACGAAAATCTCTCACATCGTCCGAGCTTCTCACTGCTGACATCTAATTTACACTTGCAGACTCGATAGAATCACAGCTGCCTTTCGTGTCAACATTTGAAATCAAACAGATCGCGGGATAGCAGAAACCGAGAGGTGAAAGTGAAATGGTAGGATAACTTCCTAAGAGACGCGGATCGTTCTTCGAGTAAGATAGGCGACTTACACCCTCGATCCTTCGATTCGACAGCAGGATTCGACGAGACCGTCTTCTCGGCGTCGTCGGTTTCCCCTCGGTGACGAGCCTCGATAAAGATAACAAACGGCGTAACGGTGGAATGTAACGAACGATAATAAATCAAACGATCGTTTTCTCCGCGAGTTCGCTCCTCTATCTCCGATTATCCGCCATAAAATCGAATCGATTCTGGCCGGGCACGTTCGATTCGTCCGCGTACCGTTTGCTCCGAAACCCGGCACCCGGTCTCTTGAAAAATTCAACGGCGGCTGCACGTACGCGCGTATTTCAAGCGGAAATTCGAGCGTGTTCGAGAGAACACCGGATCGAGTCGATCGATCGATCCGTGTAATTCAATCGTGCAGCTTGGCCGACGAACGGAAACAAGCGGAAGCGCGAAACCAGCCGTTAGACGCGCCGTTTACCCCTTTTCGTTTCTAGCACCTCGATCTTAGTGGTCATCCGGGAAACGGATAGCTGCCGTGGCTGATGTTTCCTGTTATACGAAAACGACTCGTATCGTAGATGTAGTCGACGAGAGGAATTTGGAAAAGCGTGTGAGTGAATTGAATTGAAACGAAACGTTGGTTGTTCGATGTTCAATTATATGGGAACGTAGGACGAATGCTCGAGCGTCCTTCGAATGGGTTCGCGCTATCGCGTTGTGAGTCGAAGAATATTAGAATTTTTATAACTCGTATTTCTATAACTTTTGTAACTTTAATAACTCGCTTCGCTAATTGGTCAAGGCTGACGACCTTATTTAGCCAGATATCGAGATCGATATGTTGCTACCGAATCCAGAGTACATAGAGCAGATATGACACCAAACGCCCGCTTTACGAAGTCACTTTGAATGATTAATTAACGACGTTAAATTTCGCTCTCAACCTAACACCACTATTGTATCGCTTTACTTAGACGTAGCTTTGCGAAAGAATTGATAATATAAGTATTTAATATAAAAACCTTCGATTAGCCCCGCGTGGTCACGTTATGTCCCCATAAATCAGTTTCGTTGCTTACCTGAAAACAAAAATGAAAGAAGAAATTAGTTAAATATTTCTTGGAAATTGTAACTATATATATGCACATATCTTAATTATCGCAGATTTTTAGGTACGTATATTAAACAAACGTTTGCAGCAAGTAGAACTCGCAATTCGCGGTCTAACGACAAGGCAAGACTAAAAGTAGTTTAAAACATGCTACTGTAGATCATTTAGCAGTACGGTAGAACTGAGGTAAATGCTCGATAAAAATGCATTTAACGAGATTCAGAGTCTTTGACTTTCCATAAATTTGTCAAATTTTTTCTTGCAGTGATAACAATGCATAATTACACCTATTAATACTGACTACGATTATGATCTAAATTAGGTCGCCACACTCTCAACAAAAATAAGTACATACGTTTGATCACTGCTTTATCAACACACGTTATCGCTACCCGTTTTTTATACGCCATAGTATTCATTCTATTGTTCGAATATGTAACGTTAATAATCTACGCAATCGTACTATATAATTGCTACGTACCATATTCAACGTATGTTACCGATGTTATCGTAGCGAAGGAATTAACTCTTTGCACTCTGACATTTCTGACACCAAGTTATTAACGAGTATCATGCACGCTGAAGATAAAGTATGCAAATCTTTAAACGATCTGGATACATTTATAGTTTGCTGGTCCATAAAGTCAGACATCGTATAATTTGATTTAAAGGATAGTCTATGTTGAAATTTGTGTGTATTAGTTCGATCAAACATTATAGATAATTTAAAAAATATGATAAGAAAGAACAAGGAACAGATTATTAATATCTAATTCGACAGAATTAATTACATAAATTACTATTGGCTCTTGTGACTAATATTTGAAATATTTAGGAGTAACGAAAAACTTGCACATGTAAGTACGTACTAATGAAGCAGTTATTTCCTCGCATTTACATAAACAACACGAATGTTTTCCACGTGTATATTTATCATCGTCTCGATAAGCTTCGGAGAATATTTACTTATATAATATGTTTTTCTGCAAATATTGTTTAATATACGTAATTATAGAGCGCTTTAGTTAACGAGACGCGTTATATTGCTCTCCTGAACATTTACTCGCCTGGAATACTAATACAAAATCGATGATGCCTATATTTACTAAACCGAGTTATATAACTAACAATCGATATATCATATGACATCGAAAGATGAAAATACCTAGGAGAAGTATTCGAAGCATAAATAGTTAAAAATAGATCGTCTATTGAAACAAATCGATCGATAGAAGTTAGTACGACATGGTAAAATTATTATCGAAGCGTCTGAAAGCGACATTTGAAATGCAAATGCTCGGAAACAGACGTAATTCGCATTTATTGCGCCGAGTTACAATCACTGTGCTACCAAAAAACGTTCATCGATTCACCCAAGAGGAATATTCGAAGCAAAATAGGATCGATAAGAGATCTTCGAATTTTCTAAATCAAGTTATATAGAAATCGGTATGACAACGAAAAATGATCGAAACGTTCATGAGAAATACTCAAAGTGCAACGGGTTCAAGCAAACTCTCTCCATCTTCGCACCGAGTAATTGCTTCCCATGTCACGAAGGAGTCGCCTGTTAATCAACAGGGCGATTGTCAGTCGATGCAAAACACGAATGAGTCGTCCATAAAGAAACGCGTTGGTTACAGCCAACGCTGTACGTACGTCTGGCTAGCGACTTCCTTTTCCTCTTTGCGAAAGCGGAGAAATAGTTAGACCTCGGCGATAATGCACCGTGGATCGTGCTGATGCGTACGATAATCGATCGTCGATAACCGCCGTCCAGTGCGCGTACGTGTCTTGGTACGATCGAATTAGAAGCCCTGCACTTAGCCGTGGGCTTTCTAACGACTCCACTACCTGCCGATTTATGACTTCCGTTTCGATGAATTGATGACTATGGAGAAACGAAAAAAAAAAGAAAAGAAAAGAAAAAAAAAACAGAGCAAAAAGTGTGTCAGTACTTGGACCTAATAGATTTCCTTTTGCAATGGTGATTTGATGGGAAGGATGTATCGATCGGTGGCTAACTTGGGTCGAGTGCTGGTTACGCTAAGAGACGCGCGGAATAACTTTATCGATTAGGTTCTTTGAGCGTAACGATCGTTCCTCGAGATTCCTCTAAACGGATGGTAAAAACTCTTCGACGAATCGAACTACCTTATTTCCGTTAAGCAGAACGAAACGTTGGAAAGGCGGAGGAAAGGATTATAGTCCTTGCTCGTATGTTCAGAAACGCAATAAAGATTTCATATATCTTGCGATATTTTTATTATTCCTACGCGAGAGATTCTTTACGCTTCTAACTTAATACTCGTGCAAAGATTTGAACAAACTTTCATGCACTCGAGTATTCAACGATGAATTCAACAGGAGTGAAGAACAGGAGTGAGCCATTCTGAACACGTTAACTGAACAACCACTTGATGAAACGCTTTCTCGCGTATTTTGAAATCGCGAGCTAGCGATTCGTTGTTTAAGTTAATCGCCGCTTACGATTAAATGCTAATTGAAAATATCAGAATCCAGTGTCATCTGCCAACTATACTTTTTCGTTCGTCGAGTTCGTGACACGGAACATTCTTCTTCGCTGATACCGCACCGAAGCTGACGTGCTCCGTCGGAGAAAGCATAATTCATTCGTCACCAAACATAAACGTCGCTCGAGTGCGACGTTGTTCACGCACCAGCAAACGGGAATTAAGCCGTGACGCCTCTCCGTTGGCGCAATAATCGATCGTGAACGGTCATCGTCGCTTTATCGTCCGCTTTCTCCGTCGACGAAAGCAATAGGGAGATGGTAGCCTGCGCGAGCAACGTGTTTATCGTCGGGAGAGGACACGAGCGATGGTGGAAGCCGCGTGGTGAGAGAATAAAGAAATTAAATCACAGCTTAATCTCGTCGGACACGCGAAGCTCATCCACGCGAAAGAATAGAGGGACGAGCGAGGAAGAAAACCGCGAGAAACGCGCGCGCTTCTGTTTACGCTCGATGCATTTATGCATGTACGCTTCTACACCGCGTATATACGAATATTTGTGTCGGAGCCGATGCGTGTCAAGGAAATTTCAGCGGCGCGACGCCGCGTAGGAAGTACTTACCTCATATAGGTATAGTAACCAGGCGAGCGATCATGGGAGCGATCTACGCATACCTCCACGCGATGATGACTCGACTTTCATCGACGAACGTATGTTTCGATAACGTCTCGAGAGCGTGCTATTCATTAAGTACGCTACGTAACTTCGAAATTGTGTTTACACAATGCAGAACACTTGCGTTCGTGACTATTAAAATACATACTTGTAAATACGTGTTTTATTTAATTATTCTATTTGAATAAATCATCGGGAAATTATCAAAGCCTTTGGAAATTATTACGATCATAGTCTCATCAATTTGACATAGGAGATTTAATCTCTCTCTGGTCTTGTTGTCTTCAATTTTTCCCGGCCAATCGTTGTCGGTACATCGTATTGGTCGACATAGGAAAAAACGTTACAGAGCCATATATAAAGAGAGACGTAAAACGCACGTCGTTGGTACAAAATGTGAATAGATCAGGAATATGTATTTACATCTACGTAATAGTTGGAAGTTATCGCGAACGAACAACAACTTGAAGGAATTATAGTTATTATAATTTACTGCATCGCCAGAATGTTTTCAAACAGCGTTAAGAAATTTCTACTGCTCGAATTATAACTTGGCACAAATAAGACGTAAATTTCTATCGACGATTGATCGTTTCCTAAATACTTTGGATTAAATGTCACATGTGGTACGAAGCCGACAGATGTACCGCTACTTTTCAGCAAGAATTTACATGAACGAGAAACGAAGGAAAATTTCCCTCGCTAAAAACAATTTCCTTTTGAAGAAGGCATGAAAAGGTCGAGGAACGAAAGGCAACGCGAAGCATCGTAGGAAAGACGATCGACGTTTTATTGGTTGGTCCGTGCTGATCGTGCGAAAGGCCAAATAAAATAGCGGAGTTACAAGCGGCGCGTGCGTATAACGCCGAGCGGATCGAGTATCGTCGTCTAACGTTAGAACGTTTAACGCGAGAATCGGTTTTATTCCGCTCGCCGGCTGCTCTGAATAATTCATGCCGTCCGAACTCCGCGCGTTTCCAGCCGATCTCGCCGTTGCAATTCTTCACAGACAGGGGAAAAGTTGCACCCCGATCGGTTGCGTTGCGAAAGATTAAACTTTATCCCTTCCCGTGATGCACTTACAAAACGATCCTACGTCTTCCACCGAGCTGATTCAAACCTCCAAGGCGCTTATATTTCCCTCTCGTTCTTGCAGAGAGAACCGTCGCTTCCCTAAGTGCTCCTTAATTCTTTTCGATAAGAAGCTACAATTTGTTTCGAGAAGATTTCACCGGAAGTTAGTCGGCTCAAGACCGAGCAATAGCACGTCGCAATCTTACGCGTTTCGTAAAATTGCAGGAAAAGGAAATAATAAGGAAAGAAATATTTCGACGAATTCTTAAACTTTCCTTTTGCAGTCACAGATTTCGATCGCGTACACTGGTCGAAAAGGATGGTAAAAAACGATTCCATCGGAAATCAAATCACTCCTGATCGCGCGATTTCTCTCTGCAAGAAGTTAAACAGAAAACGACTGAAAATCCTAAAAAGAGGAGGAGAACCGAGGAACGAAAAAAAGAAGGAACGAGAGACGATATACACACGTTGAAACTGCTCGCAAAACCAACCCTTAACGGAATCGCCTATAAAAAGAGAAAAAGCTGTAACTTCGGTAAACAAACAGCGGAAAGTTCGAACAGAGAAAGAAAGAAAAAAAAAACGAACGATCTCGTTGACACGGTTAAGAGGAGCGAGTTCCCGAGATAAAGCTCGCGATTTTCAACGAGCCCCTCTATATAAAGCGGCGGCTCGCTAGGCTATCGACTTTTCGGCAACCGCCTAAGCCTTGTTTATTTCGGCTCCGGCCAGGAAAAATAAATTCAACCAAGCTGGCGGGACGCGTCGAATCCGTTCCGCGGATGTACGCGATTTCCACGCCGTGCTCGCGCGAAATTAAAGCGCAACTTCGACGCCGTTTACGAGGCCATCCATCAAGTGGTGCGAGCCGCGATACGACCATTCCAAAGTTGCGGCCCCTGCCGCGTGCCGTGCATTCGCTATGTCTTTATTTTTGTTTTCCTTTCTCTCTGCTTCTTTCTTTCTTTTTTTTTTTTTTTTTTTTTTTTTGCAAGGACGGGGGTGTTTTAACTCACCTACGACCCCCGCGTGTTTCTCGTTGACCCCGGTTGGTCGTTGGTCATATCCAAACCGGACGAAAAACACCAGCTCGTTCGAACGATCGATTTCCCCCGTTCTTCTTTTCCTTTTTTCCCTTAATTTTTTATCTATTTCCCTTCTTGCTCCCGTTTTGTCCACCGCCGAACGACTGTTAGTTTCTGGGTAAGACACGAACAGATCCGAGCGAAGTGAATGCAAAGCTGATTGGCTGGTAGGGGTGAAAAAGAGGAACAGAACCGGGAAGAGTATTTGCAGGAATGGGAGGTTGGTTTTGGGTTGATTGGATTGGCTAGGAAGAGTGATTGGCCTGTTTTTTCTCGTGGAAGAAAGGTTTCTTTTTCTGTTTGGCCTTTTGGAGGGGGAAGATTGGAAGAAGATGGTTGAGATAAATTTTGGATAACGTACGTGCTGATATTGAGTGTGTAGCAGATTTAACAGGCCATCGTTTTTATCGAATACGATCTCGTTTCTCTATTCTCACGTTTTACTTGTCAAGACGCGTATTTTTAAATCAACGTCTATTAAATAAACAATTACGTACTTAACAATTTGAAAATCAGCCGAAACGAGCTTAGAATCAGTCTGGTAGCCAATATCCTAAACCACTAAAACCTATCCGATTTCATTCTTGGTGATGACACTCCGATTCATCAAACCACTATATTAAATATACGACATAGAACGAGCAGATATATATATATTACAACGTAATAAAATAAACAGAAAGTTTTATAGAATTTCTAAAGATTCTACGAGAATCTAAAGCTTCTCCAACTATGTACCTGGAAAAATCCCCAGAATCACTTCGCTCTCCATCCAATCCCACCCTGATCTCTTGCCAAAAATATTACACGATTCCCAAGGAGCTCGAACAGGAATTGCTCCCAGCTAAAAGCTCAGCTTACGATCGTACAACTATACGAGCCATGGTTCGCGAACGCAGCGGAAGGGAAAAAAAAGGAGAAATCGATAGGTTGAAGAGTCCTTTAGGCTCTCGTACACCTAATATCCGGCGTTCGCTTCACCCTCAGACGACGAACCCGCTCACTATTCGGTTCAAGACCTCCCAATGCTACCAACACGAATACGCGTTTGCCAGGTGAGGCACGAAGCAACCCTCTCGCCCGCCCTCCCCCTCGTTCCCCTCATTGATTACGTCCGAGTATTTCAGGGTGTAACAGATGAGACAAGAGAAGATTTGTGAGACGACGATACGAGGGAGGTCGGGTCGACACACCGCGAGAGAAAGACGGGTACGCACGTACACACGTATGTAAACTCGTAGACAGCCAGACGGAAGGATAGAGGAAGGGAGAGAGTTTACAGTGTATCTATATGCAGAACGTAGCACAATCCTGGCGGTTCACGTACAGGGTGTTCGTGATTATCCGACAACCCGAACAAGCAATTTCTCATGGTCACTCGAGAACCGCTAGGTAATCTCGAGCCACTCTATGGTAACGTACGGCACCGCGACAAAGGGATTCCCGAAATTTCTCATCTTAAGGGGGTTGAATCTCGGCGATCCGCGGGTCCCACCAGACATTGACAAACAACGAAATTCGATCTCACGAGAAATTAACCGGTGGTGGAGGAAAGGCTCTATCGTCTTTAGTCTTCGGTTTGGTCGGTAACGCTAGGTTCACACGTACACCTGGTAACTACCTGCGTATCATGGTATGCATGGAATGGATACCAATGGTATAGTAGGTGCGAACGATAAATCTAGGTCGTGAAATCGGTCAGTGGTTAGGGTTTACAATCTCCAATAATAGTAACAATTAATTCGAAACTTATCGATCTATACGTTTTACGTGACTCGTTTACGGTCATACACCGATTCTCGGATTCTTCTTGAACTGCTAATGGCAACCGCTTCGAAATCCATTTAAAAAGATCATCGCGTACGCGGGACATCGACTTCTGCGAGAGCGAAAATACGGTAATCGAGTGAGAGTATTATAGAATTTATTAGCGCAAGCAAGGATACTCGAAACCGCTGGAATACACCGGTGAAACGTGTTTGAAATTTTGAAACACCGCCGGTCAATTTTCCAACAAGTAATACGAATTGATTATTTGTTGACTCTATAGGACGATGATGAACATCGGCATCGTCTTATTAGCATTCATGCGACGTTACTGCGAATCGACCCGAGTATCCAAGTACTTGCGAAGCACTGTATCCCCATCTCGAACTTAACTTAATGACGATCGAAAAAGAACAAGGAGGAAAACCACGATCGAGACGCGTCTCGGATAATTGAACGGACAAATGAAATCTGTTTGCCCAGGCCGAGGTACACCGGTACTCCCGGTTCTAATATCGAAGCTGGATAGGCCAGCACGCGATCGATATTGGATCGAGTGAAATCTCGTCGCATCCTGGGAAACCGGTGGCGCTAGACGAGAAATCGTGGCTAGACGACACGCGTGTCTGTAACCTTCGCGCGTACGTGTGTGGACAACCTTCGTAAAAATGCAGATTGCGTCAGTGTAAGCGTTCGCTCGTCTGTGGAATGAACGAGACACGTCGAAGAGGCCTCGAGCGCCACTATACGATGGAATAATGTTAAACGATCGGCATAAAACATCGCCCGTGTTCGCGTCGATTGCGTAGGCATACCAGCGCGGCACTACACCATCGGCAGCCTTCGAATTATATAACAAGCTCGCGGTTTGCTCTATCGACCACCGAGGGAAGCGTACTTACTTTCCACGCGATCGGCGTTCCAGCCGATACCTCGAGTCGTGCGGCAAATAATTCACGCGACCTAGCGCCTTCCACTCCGATTAGCTGCAACCGATGGCTCGACGATCCGAGAGGATCGTTGCGGATTTTTGTGTACGTACCCGATGAAGCATCGACCGGTAGAGATTGTTCGATCGCGGATAAATCGAGTTTGGAGTAGGTGCGATGAAAGTTACAGTGGAGAGTAGATAGGGTGTAGCGTAATTGGGTTATGGAAATGTTTGGTTTTGTAACGTGGATTAACGAGAGGCGAAGAGATTTACAGCGTTTCTATTCTACGCTTATGTACAATGGCTACGAAATGTAGTTCGTGCACAAGCTTATTTTTCCGATGAAGCGTTTTTTGTCCTTTTTTCTTTTTTTCTTTTTTTTTTTTTATCTTTAGCAAGTCTTACATTTCGTTCGGACCTCAAACGATGCGTGTTCCGACAAAGCGAATTTTTCTCGATCAACATCGTAGGAGTTTCCGCGAAAAGTATCATACCACGTTGTCGTTCGTGTAGTAAACAGTGACTTTGCGACAAACTAAGACGGCTAATGAGGAGCGCTTTACAGTGCTACAACGAATACAATGGTGTAAAAATACTTTTAGCCGCTGTATATTAACGACATACATTCTTCTTCTGTACGATAAAACGAACAAAAAGCAAGCAATTTGGTACCTCAACTCTCAACTACTTTCCATAATCAATTACATTACTGCAATTAGGATATTACTCGATGTAAAAGCAAAGCGATTTACACGCTTTCGTCTTACAATTATTAATCACATCTTGGCGCGACAACGTACGTCGTACCAAGGTATAAAGTATCTACAAATAAATAGCACTTGATATACAAGAAAAATAATCGACCTCTGACATCCGTTCTGTCTCCCATGACACGCGATATAACATCATTACGCAATATCGTAGACATAAATACAAGCACCATTAAATCGATATAATAACCACAAAATAACCGCGTCAAACGCGAGCTCTTTTGAAACGACCTCCGATGACACACGAAAAATCTAGGATTAATATCATCAAATAACACCTCTCTTCTCGTCTGAACCATCATTCCCAGCCTCACCTTCGTGCCACCAACGAACGCTCTCAAGCAAAGGTAAACCCACCCATCGGCCAAACAAATTTCGAACAACCATCGACCAACGCGATAACAATCTCGTTATTTCCCCCGTGGTCACCCAGTAGAGAGAGAGAGAGAGAGAGAGAGAGAGAGAGAGAGAGAGAGAGAGAGAGGGAGAGAGAGAGAGAGAGCCGGGGCTAGTGTTGGGACTGATACAAGCTTACGAATTTCGTATCATATCAAAGATGTGCGAGAAATACCTTGACAATATCGCTTACGTGACAATATCGATAATTGAGGGAAAATATCGGTAAAGATTTGAAACTTCTATTAGAAATCTACAAATTATCGATACATACCTATACTATATCGTTCAAATAAGAATCGATTGACTGGTATCTATTAATTGTAAATTAAATATGTTTCACGTACATTGCTTGAAATGTATTTCTTAACATTTTGCCAGTAGACGTAGCTTTATCTTCAGAATTGAAGAAATTCAACGGGAGAAAGCGACAGCGTAATTATTTAAAACATTGCACATACAAGCATATTTTATGCAACTTTCCTTACGTGCGATGAGATATACTTCGGACTGTTTTATAAATAAAGATCGATGCATTCTCGGTATAATGTTGTCGCGAAGTATTTACGTAGCTGTTCACGTTTGTTTCAAACTTTACCAACGCAATCGGAACAATCGAGTCTCGTTACAATATCCGTACAAAATGTCTCGCGAGACACGCATAATATGTTCTCAAACAACTTCCACGAGTGTCCGAATATTCCCATAAACCACCATAGCTTTCGAATTGTTCGAGTATCCAATATATGCATGGTATCAATCCCATCACTAGCGGGGGCCTCACGGACGCGTAAGAGGGAAAGAGTCGACGAGGGGGGCATCACGGGACTTTGTCGTGGTCGGGCCTTCAGGATCGAGTCCCACGCGTTCCCAGACATTCCAGCTAGTAATTGCTGGCTGCCGCCTCCTATCTTGCCGACGTTCGCTCGCTTCTGAGCCAGTCTCTTCTCTTCTCCGCCGCTCTCTCGTCTCTTTATACGCCTTTCTCTATCCTCTTCTTCCTTTCGTTGCTCGTAGTTCTCTGTTCCAACTCCGGTCTTTTTCTCCTCGTAACACGGCTGCCCTCTGCTCTCCGGCAATGCCCTTTCCCTCGCGCGATTCTTTGCATCGTGATGCTGCCGTTGCTCCTCCTCGACGCTCGTTAGCGTCCCGGGAAACGTTAGCGGAGCTCGCTAAACCCGGCGCTAACTGCATCGACAGAAATCGCTCGTCGAACACTCGCACAACGTTTGTTTCAAAGAATGCGTATTCGAATATATATAGTATCGCCGATATATAGCGAAAGTTGAAGGGCTGCTGATTAGGCATAGAGACATATTTTTATCCCGAGAATACCGGATGACGCGGAAAAAAGGACCGTTCAGTCGTCGAAGGACGCGACAGGAAATCCAGAGGCTCGGAAAATTATGGAACTTTGCGTGCGAGCGACGTACATTATTATGGCACGGATGTATCTTTCGTCGGTATCATACAACGATTTTGGAGGGCAAAATCATACCGATCGGTTATCTTTCTAGAGAATATAGAATTTTCCTTCTCGTGGGTTATTTCAAGAACAGTAAGAGTGATCGAAGAAATGCTTGAACAAAGTTGTATGTCTTTTCTCTAGCTACAAAAAAGTGCGTCAATTTCGTTCAAAGTATCAATACCTTTGAAGTAGCGGTAGTTCTCTAAGCTCGAGCTCAAAAGCTCAGATTTTCTACTATGTAAATTCGCGCGAAGATATTTCTTGATAACGTTTTCTCGCGTGTTCGAGTAGTTTACGTTATACGGTTTTCTGAATAATATAAAGCTTCAAGCGCGAAACGTTGAAATCAAAACCTGAATAAAGCGTGAAATGTCTTGTATAAATTGCTTTTGTTCGCTAGCGCGCTTGCTCCGTTGCGTACAGTCTCGCGTTATGGACAATTAAGAAAATCCAACAGCGTATACACCGTGCAGGGAGATTGACGAGCAATCTTCGCTTCGTTCGTTGGCTAGCGTCGTTTCTAACCAGCGACGAGCTGATATTGTCGTTTCACGGCCTTTTCTTCTGTCTTCCGCCCGCATGTAAACGATTTGCCCTGTGCCACCGTTAACGCGCGCCTTTCATCCTCGTAGCATCGTATTTCTGGACCCGGCGATCCGGACCTCTGATATCTTCGTTAAGCTACACCAGTATGTATTTGCGAGTGGAGCGGCTCCGAGCCGATTCGCTGCTCGTAAAGTTCTCTAATTAGGGGAACGTGCGAGGGTGCAGAGGATGATTTGAATTTTCGTGGCTAGTTGCTGTTTTCCCTGCTTTGTCAGGAGATTTTATACCGTTGCATTAGACTGGTGTAAATACGAGGCTTGGATGGTTCGTTGTCGTGTCTTGCCTTAAATCTTTGCGTCTAATATTTATGCTGCGTAATTGGTATCTCTCGTAGATACCGAGTAACGTTCATTTTAGAAGGGAGAAAATAAATTCTTGAAATATAGCGTACGAACGTACGTGTTAAACGGACACCGAATAAAATATGTGTTGCTAAGATCGATCTTCGACTTTTGTATTTTTCTATCGATCGTCAACGCGAAGAAACGTAAATTTGAACAGCTTTCGGACTAAATTTTGGTTCGATTTTAACTGTGATTAAACGCGGCCGTCTAACAATTAGACATTTTTTACGCATTTCATTGATGTAGATCAAATTTTGCTGCAATTTAAACTGCAATAAAATACCGCAGTATAAAAGTCAAAATGAAAGGCTCCTGTTGGATTTTTATCAGATTTCATTCGCGTAGACTAAATTTTTATTCAATTATACAGCTGTAACGTCGAATTGAAAACGAAACGTTTTTTCCTTTTTTGCATTTTTATAGGTTTCGTTCGACCCGAATAACTATGGCCCGTGAACGTTCAATTTTTTTGTCTCTTATTACCGGAGATAGTTTAAAAAATGCCGATAAATCTCGGGTGTTTCGACGTTACATTCAAAGGAGCAAGAGATGCAACAATGTAATAGCAAGTGTAATACGCTAATTCTCGAGGCGTACAGGCTTTCGTGACCTCGTGCGTCTAATTTGCATCGCAACAAGGATATACATTCCCATTATCACCTATTTAGTGAAGATCCTGTTATGGAAACGATCCGCGTTCCACCGCGTTTCTTTCGTTCCTTTTCCTCGTATTTTTTTCCCCTTCTCGACGTCGTTAATTGGTTTCCCCACCCTTTATCCCGAAAAGAAATAAACGTTTTTCATATTGGCGCTTACCTCGTGCTCTCGCGTAATTATAGTTATCCCCTATAATTTTATACCTCTATTATTACAGTAATTACTACCAGTATTATCGATATTACTGAGCCCATTATTATTACTATCGGCAACGTTACCTTTTCGCCCCGATGGCACTGCGGTTCCTAACAGTATATATCACATGTATTTTCTTCCATCTCTCCTCTTTCTTCTTCTTTTCCTCTTTTTTTCATTTCGCCGTATTTTTCAATCGTCATCAGAGAGACCGAGAGACACAGAGAGAAAGAGAGAGAGAGAATACGAATGAGATATTCGTGCGAAATTACACTGGTTATTATACATCGATGGAAAAATATCTCAAAAACCGAACCAGTGTTTAAATCTCGATTACGCCACCATAAAAGGTCCGAAACGAAGAATCAAGGAACGTGTGGGGAAATACGTGTATGATGTTCTACGAAATAATATCACTTTGATCGTTGGCGTTTCGGAGAACGGATGCGAAAGTCTTTCTTAATGCCTGGCGATCTTTTCATGGTTTAAAATAAAACAAGACAATTTATATTCGCGCCCAGCAGTTTATTCACCACGGACAAAATTCCTCTTCAAGTTCATCTCGGGCAGAAACAAGAACCGAATCTGTCGTCTAAAATAACACTGGCTGACTAAAATAAAGATAAATTTCGACCGCGTAAAAGCCAGGATTAAACTCCCGGCCACCAACAACACATTCGAAACGACGCTATCTTTCAGTGATCTTACTTTTTTTTTTTTTTTTTTTTTGAAAATCTCTACGATAATTCAGCGAATAATCGCCAGTTTCTCGATATCCGCCTTTTATCGGAAATTTAAAGATACGCAAAGACGCGCAACGTATTCAACGCACGGTGCTCGACTAGACATTTAATCGGACAAATCTCTGATTCAAGTTCTATCTCTTTGCTCGTACTCGCAAAAATATAAATTTACATGAAAATCCACCATCTGCTCGTAACGCAATTCGCTTCTACAATGCCGTAAAACGTTAAATAAATTATACATAATAATATCAAATCACGCCGACCAAGTATGTGTATACATATCGCACTTAGTTCCACTATAGCGAAACGTATGTGATCGCACGTTTGTCCCGAGCAGAGAACGCAATGACGTTACACAGCGAGGAATGTCGCTTGGATCAGTTCCAGACGTGCTTATCGTTTGATTAACCGTCTTAGTTTCCGGTCCGTGTACTCACGTGCGTGATGGAAGGAACGCGGGATTGCTCGGACAATAATGCCCGCTCCGGACTAAATCCTTGTCAATTGCCCATCTAAATTCGGGAATTATCCTCGCGTTATTGTTATCCCGACCCTCGTTATTGTTATCTAGCGGCTGTTACAGGAAAAGATACCTCCTGGAGGATTCGCCAATCTGAACTCAGGATCGATGTTTGCTATGTGTACACGAATGTTGCATTGAATTTTGGCTTTGAGACGATGCGAGACGGAATTGGCCGAATGGAACTTTAAACAGTGATGTGTACGAGTTTCTGTTTCGTTCGTGAAGTTCAAAGAATCGTGTATAGTTTAAGGTTTTTAACGTATGGTCCAATTCTGTGTCTAATTACGTTAGTGTCGTGACTTTTCTCAAAAAATTAAAAATTTCGCGATTTCTTAATGAAATAGTAAATAAAAAAAAAAAAAATACGAGATTTCTTCTTTCGAGGTGAAGCTTCGGAAAAAATCATTTAACCACGTAATTACCAATTTCGTTAACGGGGCATTAGGTTCTATGAAATGTTCGATAAAACTGACATTGTAAAATTACCAGTTGAACGTTTTATAAGATTCTATAAAATTATTCGTGCTTTGGTAAGATTTAAGAACATTCCAAATCCTATTTTAGTTAGAGGACATAGAAGGAAATATTAAACGGACTTCGTTCGAGCGAATCTCAACCTTTCGATCGATTTCTAATGTTCCGTGTAATGATTCATATTTAAAAAACGAGGAAATTCGCGAACCGACAGGTGTCCGCGTTTTAAACTATTGATTTTTCATACATTTAGTAACTTTTCATTGCGCAGAATGAAGAAACGAAGAAATGAAGAAATAAAAATATTATTAATAATATTTATATAATAATATTTTCATACTTCCACTCATACATTCGTCCACGTATATCAAAATTATTCCTTCCAAAATCGTCAATTTATCACGCTATTACACGCAACAGACAACACTCCGATATCTTCCATCATCCCCTACCAAATCCACCCTCACAAATAACTCAACCTATCGCAGAAACCACACGCTTCCACCATCTGAAAGGTAACAAATTACAATAAACCCTCTATCATTCACTTCTTCGTGTCTCATACATTAAGACACCATGTCGAATCAGTCTCCAAATAGCCCGTCACGCTGGAACGAGATCATCCGATGGAATTTTCGCGGCTCGTCTCGCGATTTCCCCCGCAAAGTGTTCTCCGTCCGTCTTACGAATATATCCATGGCGTCTTGTATCGACTGTGTCTCCAGCGGAGCGTTAAATTGCGTTCACCGATGGCGAAGTCAATTACTTGACACCTACGGTCGTGCGCGGTCGATCGATGCTCGGCCGATTTGTCACGCGTTTCCAATCGCACTATAACCCCGTCCATCCTCTGCACCTATACGTTTCCGCCGATTGACGAAAAATCGAGCCGCGAATCGATCGTCGAAAATATGGAAGGGACGAGGATAGGATAGTAGGATAGTTGCCACAAGCGAGATTCACGATGATTCACGAAAAAGACTGGTCGAACAAAGTTGCTCGATCCCGATAACAAATTGCTCGGTGAGCCTCGCTATCGAAGAGGAAAAACTGGTCCTCCGGCGATTTCCTTGATTTTTCTTCCATGTGTCTCGTTTCTCTAATACCGCGGTTCCCAACCTGTGGATCGCAAGCTTTGGAGAACGAAACGCCTACGTCTCGAGGATCGACGTGATTATATCGTTGGTCGAAGATCTTCGATATTCGTTTGTTCGAAGCTCTGTGGAACGCTCACTGCGATAGATAAATGCTGTCGAGCAATACATTCCGCTACTTGGCGACTTCCATTTGTACGCGTATCGTGGAACTGGAGAACTTGAAGGAAATGTCAACCAAGAGTTCTGTTTCTTCGGAGAACTTTTTAAGGAAGAATCCATTACAGCGGAGAGAGTCAGTGTCGATATCTGTGACGTTAATTTCGAATTGGTGAAACAAGTAGCGGCAAGAGATTTATCATAGGTACGAAGAGGAAAGTGGTTCGAATAATTTCACCGGTTTCGCGCGTGTCTTAACACGTCTCTTATTTTTTTGTTTGACGTATCGTTGGACAGTCTTTCTTGAATGTCTCTTCCTCGAAGGCGACGAATCTCAAGAAGGGATTGGGAAACACTGCTCTAACGCGTTTCCACGATCTTTTCCTTTCGTTATTCTTCGTTTCTCTTTCTTATTTCTTAGCGAGAGTTCAGAAGCTGGAACGTATCGTGGCCGGTGTTCCTGCGAGCATCGACCGGCTGTTTTTCCCCCTTTGGACGCGATACTCGCCCCGTGGCCTGCCTTCGACGCCTTCGGGCTAGACGTTGCCTTAAAAAGAGCGCGACGGGTCGCGAGAGAGTCGCGACTGGTTTCAACCAACAGATTCTAACGTCGCGCAGAGGATGCCTTTCGCGTGGGAGCGCCTCGAGAACGATAGATTTCCTTTCTTTTCCCTCACCTGTTTTTCGTTCTGTTTTTCCTGTTCGTACTATCGCGTTGAAAGCACGCGATGGATGTAAGCAGAGAGGATGAGAATCGATATGGTTTGGAAATTGCTTGGAAATTTACCCAACAGCTCTGCATGGTACATTCGCTCGCGAAGTATATTCGAACGCTTGTAGAGACCTTTTATAAACGTATTACGTGTTTCTTTCGTGGAACATTTTCAAATTTCACTAGCGAATGTAACGATTACGACGCTTATTCTGTCGGTCAAACTGGAAAGAAATCTCAGAATGTATTTAAAATTAGAAGAAATTTAGACAGTTACAAGAGATATATATTTCACAGAAATCACAGTCAATCGTTCGTTGCATTAACGAACGTTCATTTTTAATGGTTCGCTTAAACTTGGAATAGAGCGTTCCGCAGTCGATAATCGTTTGGAACTCGATAGAGGCGACCCGTGTGAATTTTGTAACCGACTCTCGAGTCTTTCTTCTCCAAGTTTCGGTAATAGAGGCGAGAGAAAATCGAGGACGAACTTCCTTACCCTTAGAGATTGAAATTCACAAAGCGCAAGTTTCCAAGCTAATAATTCGTTTAGAACCCGATGCTAAAAGGTTTCGCATATTTTCAACCGACATTGAGAAAATTGTGAAGCGACAAAAAAGAAAAAAAAAAAGGAAGAAAAATTATACGAAGCCCGTCCGGTGTCTCGGCGAAGGATCGGAGGAGAAAAAGTTTGTGGCCTAATAAATTTCCGTGGATCCTCCGACGAACCGTCAAAGTGATCTCCCTTGTCAGGCTGGATTTCGCAGATGTTCCGTAGGAAGATATGAAAATTTTAATTCGAATCCCCCTGAAAGTTCTTGTACCGCGGCATACGTGAAACGCGATAGAACGCGCGTCTCGCATTTGCATACGGGCGAACTTTGCGAAGGTTGATAGAGCAAAAGAGAGGCACAGAGGTTTCTAGACTAAAAAATTAATAAAACTGGTCCGTGACACGGGCTGCACTCTCCACGGCGAGCGGATTTCTTTTCTTCCACCGCTCGCTATCGGACTCTTACGCTGGCTGCTCGGCTGCTTTCCATATCTGCTTACCGTAGGCGTGTCACTAAACGTCAGCTTTTCGCGCTGGATACCGAGAAATTCGATCCACGATCGCTCGCTACCCCGTGTAACGAATACGGAACAAGCGTATTGTGAAAATTTCAAGACACGAGGGTGAAACGATGTTCCTCGTTCCGGTGGCAAAGCCTGTTCCTCCAACGTTTTGCCGTAGCATCCTTTCTACTCTGTCAGAGTTCGCAGCTCGAATATTTTTCGCGCGTTCTATATTATTCGTCGGATAATGTTGAACATTGCGAATAAAGATCACATTGGAGATACGCGATTTTCATCTTTTCTCTCTCTCTTTCTCTCTCTCTCTCTTCTTGTTTAGCGATATCGAAAGTATCTTTGGAAACAATTCGTCGATACCTGCTAGAGTTATTTGCGAAATACGTTTGCGTCTATAATGGATGTTCGAACCGTTGAAAAGATCTGCGAAACAGTGCTAATACTAGATCTTATAAGTCGAAGCCAAACTTAAAGTTCCCTTTCCTTAAACAACAACTGCCACCTAATAGTTTTTCCAGAAGATTCAGTTCTACCTTCGTGCATATAATTGGCACGAATTCTTGAATACGCGATTTTCTCCTTTCTAGACGACAGAGACGTTCCCTGATTCGTAACAGTTCAAATATAATTCCTCGATATCGAGATCTTGTATCTTAAACACGCGTGTTTCGTTGTATATTACTCATTCGCTTCGTTTCCGATTTCTTTTATCCCGAGACTCGAACGCATACGATAAATTCATTCATACCATGGTGCGCCATGGTAACCGTGTTCTATTCTCAAATCATCGTAGTGCGTTATCAAGGTTTGGTTTATTTGTAGAAGCAATATTAAACTCACAGTCGCGCTTTAGTTTTATCTCGAACGTGATACACTGGTCACGTTTCTCGATGTTACAAGGCGAGAGGTCAAAGGACCTCGATACGAAGAAAAATCGATACGTTAGAAGCCGCCTGATCCGTTAGAAAGTCACGGGAACGGAAAGGGTACAAATTTTCTTTTTTTTTTTTTTTTTTTTATGAAAAAATTGCTTCGGCGACTTTTAAGCCGTGCAAAGCTCGCGGGGCTCGCTAACGAGATTCCTCGAAACGCTCGTTAGACTCGCACACATCGACGATTTGCACAAACGGTCCCGAGCAGAGCGAAATATTAATCCGCTTTGCAGATCGTAGACAGCGAACTGGTGCGCGAAACGCAACATTCCTCGGACCGAGGGTACGCGATTAAAATACTACTTGCCAACTGTTATTACGGGCATTAGCGTCTAATCGGGACCAACGTGGAACGCTTAATTGCCGACCGTGATACCTCCGGTCATCGTCAGCGAATTTCACCGCTGGTTATCTTTAGTATTTCTTGAAACGCGATAAAATTATGTTTACGGGTATTGGTCGTGCGGATATCCCCCTCAAAATGCGAACATTTTTACCACGTTCGGCTATATCGAGATACGGAATATGGAATATTTTTATCCGTGAACAGCAGCATTAGAACTGTTTAAATACACGCGAAACTGTTAGACCATGGTGAATCAATTGCGCGTCTTCGCGTGCGAAATATTTCGAAATTTAATTAGCATCGTAACGAGACACGATTACCGTGAAACTAATCTGGAAACGTATACAAAAGTATACGAAATCGTATGAAGTGAATAGCCAGTTTAAATACGTAATAGGCGTTAAAGATGATTTCTTCGAATTAATATAACGGGTAATCGTTCGAATCGCAACCGCGTAACGCGATCGATCATTCATTTTGAAACTGACGAGACAACGTTGAAATCAAAACTCTGACAACTACAACGTCCAGCCAGCCAAGTGACAAAAAGCTGGCGAGTCTTCTAGAAACGAAAATCAGAGTGAACGCGATATACACAGCGGTCTGGTATTCCAGATTAATCTGAATCGTTTCGAGGCAACAAGAAACACCGAGAAAAGGAATTATATCTCGTCGTCTTTGTCTCGTATCCTTTCACCCGAGGCCGAAGGAAATTCCAGCAGTTTCGTCGCCAAAATATTTATCAGTCCCTTTAAATATGCAATTACCGTTTGAAAATTCCCAATTCACCGGGCGCCGTCTAAAAAGCGACACAGCAGAGACGGCCAACAGGGGCAGACAAAGACCTTTCCTGTTCCGCGTGAAAAGAGGAACGCGTCCAGGGGATTAGAAATTCATGACCAGCCGACAAAGAAGCGGCTTTCCAAAAATCCTCTGGCAAAAAGCGTCCGCGTATTTCGAAGGAGAGTTCCAAGCGAGAATCCTGTCCTCTCGCAGTGTCCGCGTCGCAATAAACTCGATGAATCTCGACCGAGCCTAGCCTGTTGTTCCGTGCGCTTGCCATGAACTTTTTCGTGTTACACGACGTACAGTTTTCAACTTATTAATTCGTTGATATCATTAATTGACAAATCACTGGCAGCGAGAAAGGAACAGAGCCCTGGTCCGCTTTTGTACGCTATAATACGTCTAACATAATAAACGCGTTAAATGGCAAACAGCAAACTGTGCATTGGTCCAGCGACCAGGGCTTCATAAACTATGGGTCGCGACCTCGTACGGGTCGTAGAATGACGGGGTCGTGGGGTTTGTAACTGTCACACACGAGTAAAATGAAAAGTGCCAATTGTCCGTTATTGGAGGATCGTAAAAAATTCAGCGAGTTGAAATGGGTTTTGTCTGGAATTAAGAGAGAATTTCCAGCGACGCGTGGAACGACTTCGGCCACGCTTCTACCATTTTATCTATCGCAAAACGACGTCTTCGTCGTCGACGAACGTGAAATCCAAATACCGATGAAACGTGGGAAACGTGAAAGATGCTCTGTTATAAAGAATATTCGTACAACAAGTGGCCATGTGAGATAAGATTACAAATACAAGGGAGAGTTGTTTGAAATTAAACTTCTTCGATTATTCGCCGGTTAGCGTCTTCTTCGTATACGTCCTTTTCGCGTGGCTTTTTGCTTATAGAATTGGGACCGCGAATAGAAAAAGTTTAACAAGCGCTGTAGTAAACGAATCACAGTGAACCGCCAACTGGTAAATCCCGACGTTTAACGCAGACCCAGCAAACGTCTGGGATAATCCCGCCACGTGACGACGCCATCAATGTGGCGAGTTTCGCGGCAATTGGTCGTCGTAATCTTTCGCGTTGACATTTATTACGAGAGGGTCTTGCTGGATCTAATATAGCCTCTAAGAAGTCCACGAAACGACGCGAACGTTAAGTCACACTGATACCATGAGCCACGCACGCTATTTAACCCACCGTCCGACACACTATCGCAGATCAGGCCAAGATTCACGCGATCGACAAACAAACCGTTCAACGTAATCTCTCGATTTTCAGCACGATTTTCATGTTTTTCCACGCGGAACGTAATCGTAGTGGCCTGGAGGTTGGTCAAGCATTCGCTAAGTTTCGTAATAAAGAAGAAACGGAGAAACATGGTCGGGCAGGGCACAAATTCTGGCTAAATGAAGAGAAACGATCTCCGTTAGAACGAGGCAAGTTCCTGAAAACGTTGAAATATGAATCACCATCAGGGACCGCGCAATGGCCACTTACATCGGTTTACACAGCCTCGGAACGAGCGAACACAGTTACTGACTGTTACTTCTACGCTCCTCTTTTTATGGCTGCATATTTCTGTGGAACAAAGTTCTTTGTGTTTTCTTAGACGTCAGTCGATGTCTATAAGGTATATCTATAAGACAAAGACTTTCGAAACGAGGAAAATAATGGTCTTGATGTGCTTCTTTTTCCTTTTTTAGCGATTTTTCACCAAATCGCGTGTTTCCATCGTTGACGAATTTTTTAAATGCGAAAAATGTAGAAAAAATTACCGGTATGTAGCATTTTTTTTTGCCGGAATTTTATGCGGAAGACGTGTCCAAACATTATAATATGGCATCGTGTTTATTGGAACGAAAGTCAGCTTCGGACTAATTAGAAAAGACACACGATTTCCGATCCGAGTACTTTTACGATCCTCCAACTGCGTTAAAATGTATTGAACGAATTTAACGCAGAATTCGGAGAAATTTCATGAAAATTTGATTAAAAATCTGGAGCTAAGTAACACGGTAAGCGTCATAGAAAAATTATAACGCTAAATATACGAATGCTTACTTGCTCGAGACTCTCGAATCTCTGTTTACCTTCGTCCAACGTTTCGAACGAAATAATAAATGCACAACGTTTCAACAACACGCCGACAATATCTGAGATCGAAATTCATCCATCTCCATCTCCAAGATACATTAATAGCCACGGACGAACGGATACGTATAGAACACGCTCGAACAACATCGAACATTATACGATCGTACGTATCATGGATGTTCTCTGAAAAAGCTTTCGACAGAACGATCTTTTTCTACGATCTTGTTAACAAAAAGCGACTGTTCCTCAATTATCCCGTAAATCGTGCGATGGATAGCTACCCATCGGTTGAAAAATCTGATAGATACATGGAAAAAAACTAGTTCGATCAGCGCAGGCTGCCGGATAAACCATAAATAACGGATCGAAAGTGGAGTTTGAAAGTGGTGCTTTCGTTGCTTGCGGCCGCGTAGCACAGACTCGAGGTGTATAGAGCTCGTCGAAGCAGTAGCCGATGTTTCGCGATCCGCGTAGAAGGGTGCTTAAATCGGTTCGACTCTCGCGCGTTCGCTGTCTGCCAGGCGATATGTCGCTAATCCAGCCCCGTTCCCCTCCCGCCGATCGAAATGAAAAATATCGAAAACGGATAGCTACTCGTCGAGAGACTCGAAAAATTCCGATAACCGGCTATTCTCGCGAGAAAAGAGAGGAAATTCTTCTTGATCGTCGATGCTTCTGTTTCACGACTAGCCAAGTACGTGGTAGCTTGCTGTTTCACAATCGATGTACACGATAATGGATGACTCGCGCCGATTTGCTTAGCGGAAAATAAAATTTGATCGTACGGCAACAAATGTAGTAAGAGAAACGCAGAGAAAATTCAACTTTCGTTATATCGCGTATCGTTGGTGAGATTCTCGTTGCGGTAACGAACATGCAAGTTCTTTGGTCTGTCGATGATTTACCAGGCGTATCTTGTTCTCCTCCGAGTTCACGAATGGCGATATGCGTTTTAAATATCGATGATATTCGACCGATTTTTCCATGTTTTCTCCCTCTCGTTCGCTCAAGAAACTCGGAGAAACTGTATGTGACGTTAAAATATGTAGGGACAGTGTTTCGAGAAAAAGAAGAAAGTTCATCCCTTGATATTTTTCTAGCCACGAATACGTGTACCAAGTTGTTTTATGAATTTCACTATCCTTGATAAGAATTTACTATACTACGACCGATTACGACAAATGCATCCAGGATTTTGTTTCCTCAAGTTGGAACGACACGGAATCGAATCGGAGTATCGTCATTGCTAAAACAACGACGTGGAAAACAGGCAGGGTGGGACGCACCCTGTGCAATGGTACATCGTCCCTTTTCACCCTGGCCACACCACATGCACCCCTCGGGCAGCTGCTTGCCGCTTGTCGTGCCTTCGGGCCAGCCCTGGAGCCTAGGCTCCGAATATCGATTTGTCGGACATTACCACGAGCTGCCGATGGAAAATGTTATCGACAGAGTGTGTCTGTTCGCTCGAAACGACAGCGAAATACGCTGGAATCTGGGTACAGGTTGGTGCAAAAAACCGGCGAATTGGAAATGGCAAACGCAGATTTATTCGAAATACACTTTTGGGAAATAGACGGTAATCGTAATATCGATCATATATTTTATACGTACCGACGGTTCTCGACGTTTCCATGAACGCGATATTAAAATGCAAAAAATTCGTATCTGAGAGTTTCAATAAAAATGTAAAAATTATATAAAAACGTCGAAAGGAAAGTATACATCGTGCTTTTAATTGACGCAACGAATCTCTATTCAGGCTGTACGTATTTACTCGATCGTGCAAATTTCCGTTACAATATTAAATACCTAAACTGTCGTCGGAAATGAAATTTCACAAAAATATAAATCCGCATAATTCGATATCGCAGATTGACCAAGTATATTACACCAACTATCCATACGCGCTATCGGCGAATCGCTGGCTCTCTACAATTTGATATCACACGAATCAATAACGAAACGTCGCAACCGAATAAAAGAAAAGGAAAAGCTAAACATGATCCGCTGATGAAAGTCGATCCGCAGTAAATAAAAAACGCGTTATATAAAATGTAATAAAAAGCGAGCCATAAATTACGCTGTGGCGTTTTGTTACACAACGATAATAAAATAATGCTCAGTTTCATTTCGGAATATTTTATAACGTCCAATTGGAGGCTGCAATTTGTTATAAATGAAAAATAAATAAATGGATAGATGAACGATCGTGTACGAACGAAACGTTCCGAGCCTCTTCTGAAACAGCTTGTACGCGGAATAAAACACGGGTTTGGAATGCACGGGGGTTGGTTATTCGAGCGTATCGCTGCTAATACAGTCGCAAAATTGACAAGCACGAAGCACGATGAAACGGCGAGAACGTAATACCATTCGTTTATCGAGCGCGACGCGCGATGTTCCTCCGCTCGACTGTAACTGAAAACGAGGAATAATTTCTATTGCATTAGTCGGCTCGTTCCGCCGACAGGACACAGACCACTGCCGACGCCACACCCCCGATGGGAGTTACTTTTTATTTAATTTTGATTCATCTGCCGACCCTATCCGTGCTCCGTTTTCACGCAAATTAACCTTCCCGACGCGTTAAATATTTAACCTGCGATACTACATATATACCGCGCTTATGAATGCGCAAATGCACGAGGCGAATTTTCCTCGAAAAAGACGCCGTTATTGGACGTAGAAACGAATTTCGTCCTTTGTACGAGAGAGATTGTTCGTCGTTGAATTTTATCGTTCGTTTAATCGATCAGTCGTAACGTATTTAAAATTATCTATGCGTCTCTGTTCGAGTTCGTCGCCTTCGAATTTTCTTTCGCTGGTCGGGACGTTCCCGATCGGAAAAATGAAGATTACCATTTCCAGATCGCAGATATTTCGTCAAAATTAGAACGAATCGTTTCCATGGATTTGACGGTGTTCTTCTTTGTCCGTAGTTGGAAAAAGAGGAATTATTTGTATTATTTATTTTGCCATTTTATTAACGTTAAGATCGGTACCGGAAAATCTCGAAACGCCGGGAAAACGTTTAGATAGAAAATAGATTCGTAATTGATCGATTGGTGATCGATTAATGCCATCGAATTAATTCAATTTCCACAGACGTAGTTTTTGGTAAGCACAGATATTTTTAATATCCGTCGCATCGCGTTCAATCACGCTGCACAGATGAAAAATTAGTTTGGCCACCTTCGTAGACGAAAATTATTTTTCGACGACGGAATAACCATTTCCAGGAATTTAATTAATGATCGTTCGGTCGTTGAGCGCAGCTGGTATTATTCCAAAGCCGTTGCCACCGGAAACAGGGGATAATTTCTACTGTATTGGTTGGCTCGCTGTGCCAGCAGAATATGCCACTTACGAGATGCAATTGTTTTACATTTATCGCTCGATTGATTAATCTCAGCCAACCGAATCGAAAGACTTTATTCTTCGTTGCCTCTTCATTTCCTTCTTCTGCGATGTGGTAACACGAATGGCAATTTGCCAATACTCTACGCATGCTCTACCATCCTTTACGAGGTTTAATTACCAAACGCATCCAATCGTCCGTTTAATCAAGCGTTCGACCATTTTTCCGACAAAGGTAAAGATTACTTTCAAAGGAATTCACGAGCGTAATTTCAATTGAATCGACGAATTTATCGAACGGAACGTCGGTATATTTTTATCGTATCCGAATTCATCTACTTAGCAGCGATAGCTTCGATAGCAACGGAAACTTGGAGCACAGAAACTTGGTAGAAACAAAGATCGATCTAACGATAGTCATACTTCATTCGTCAAAGACACACGCGCAACCGATTGTACCCCATAATCTCGATACAGTCATGATTCTTTCTATCAGCTATATGTTCGACCAATATCTTCATTCGCGTTTGTCTTAAAATCAAGTACCGCTGCCATAATACATGTAAAAACTATCGAATCAAGAGGTAACTTGTTTGTCTCGTTTCTCTATAAGCGTATATCTTTTAACAAAACAGCTATTTCTTCTTTTTGCAAGTACAGAACCTGTACGATATTCTTCGAAATGCACGTACCAAGAAAGCACATACTCGCAAAGTGAAAAGCGAGCGAACGTACTACCGAACCCGGTGCCTGCCTGCTTACGCAAGACAATTTTTATAATTGGTCAACTACAACAACCGGCGTTCATCGACCGTCTCATTCTTAAGCGGGCAATTTGATCACCGAAATCGTTGACAAGAGACAGAAGAGGAATAGTCGAACCGAATAAGCCGCCAGATAAAGAAAAACTTCCGCCAAATACGAAGAGACGCTCGAAGTAATATTTTTGAGAAGGGTTGCACTGGACTCTGGTCGATACGGTATCTTTCATTGTCGTCGTACAGATCGAACAAGAGGGAGTGAACGCGGTGAATTCCAAGTTATCAGGGTTGCATTTATCAGTGTACATACTAGGAGGTATAATTGTTTGGCTGGCTGAGTGTCATTCCGATAGCGGACGGTCAACGAAGTTCGTGATTGCAATGCCGCGGCACTCTCCGCAGATCGAAGGGAAGATTAATTCGCTTTATTGTCAGCGTGCAAATGCGAGCGCGAACAAAAGGGACGATGAGCAAAGCAAATTGGTATGTATTGAATTACCCGGTTCCTTATTATACGGTTGAATTCGTGCGAATCTTTCGGGCGGGCCGACGCACGGGTACACCTTCAATTTACATAGCAATGACTAATTGAAAAATTTATAAACGCCATTTAAATGACAATACAGAGCGACCGGTCGACATTTTCCTTCGCGACCGACCCATCGTCGGATGGCAACGGGCCTTGGGCGGCGCGGTGTATTTTGCCGAGCGCGGAATTAAGAATCGAAACTGGCAACTGCAATTCTGTTTTATCGTGGCTTCGCGCGCGAGACAATCGACAAGTTGAAACGGTGGACGACGCACGACCGTGCGTAATTGCAATATCTGCCGCTGGACAATGTAAAACTTCTGGCACAGATTGAACGATGCCCGATGTTTCTATTTCCTAGGCTTGTCCGTAAAGTTTTGCGAGAAAGACGCCACAAATTACAAATAACGTTAAATTACCCGAACAAGCGACGCACGAGTAGATTACTCGGCACCGCCGACTATCAAAACGACCAATTCACGTTTCGTAGAAACCCCATAGATTTTATAGATGCTGCGTGTATTATGTATTTTTCTTTCGGTAAGTTATCGACGATTCTAGTATCGATAAGATGCAAACTACGTAAAACGCGTCATAAATATTTCTAGCGTGTCTTCCACCGTGTCAATCCTCGACAGTTTTGGTCTCGATAAAATATATCGACGCCAAGTTCGCGAAATTTTCTTCAAATTTCGCTCCGAACCTTTCCAGCGAGACGTTCTTATTTCTTCCTTTTGTACGTCGAATGTTAAACTTGACAAATTCCCTTCAAACCCCGGCCATTACAAACGCGAAATCCCTCAGCCCATCGAAACGACTACACGTACACTCGACAGTACATGCAACGCGAGTCTCTCTGAACGCATCTCGAGTTGCCACGACGAAAGCTCGATAATCGAAAACCAATGCAATGGCAAGAGGCATCCGCGCCATCCCCGAGATTATCGCCTGGTTGATCCGAAGGGAGTGATCCCGCGAACAACGAATCTCAATCCGAGCGTGTCCCTCCCTCTCAAAGATTTTTAACCCCTGTTTATCCGGTTCGCGACATTTCCCAGCGGATACCTGCCGCTCTTCCTCTCGCCAATCTACCTCGTAAACCTTCGACCGCGATGGCTGGTGTCTCGGCGGGTCTCTTGCTGTTCCGCGGAACGACCCGCGAACGCACGTCGTGTGCCTCGTTCTCTCGCCAGGCTAATAGAGACACCGAAGAAGTCGAGAAGCGTGGATCGTTGCGCGGTTAGTCGATGCTTCGAGAAATAGGAGAATAGAAGGTACAAAGAGAAGGAAGAATCGTTATTACTTGTGGTTCCGAGGAGAACACCTATACGCTCGTTGCTTTTCCGTAGAATGGTTAACGTCTTCCAGCTGTCGATGTTTGCGAAGCTTCCTCTTGCTCGTTTTTCGATCCCTCTGTCTTCGGATCCGAAGATGGATCGAATGCCGTGATTTTTTCGCGTAGAGAATTTTCCAATGTCAGTACGCCATTCGTCTTTTCGAGTTTGCGTTGCTGTAGTTGGATTTTGGAATATCGTTACGCAATCCTTCTTAGTCGTTTCGAATGGCGTCAAGGCCGTGGTAATCTGATCTTTAAACACTGATCCAACGTTCTTTTCTGAAAAGGTGTCGAAAAGTGTCGAGTCTGCTGTTCGTGGCTCTTCATTTTTCGTTCGAACAGCCTTAGGACTGCTGTAAAATTATTAGGTTGTCCTGAAAGTTTCCTTCCTTTTGTAAGGAAATAATAGTACGATCCATTTTCTTCTATTTCTATTATTACGATCATACGCGATTCGACAAAAATAATATAAAACAGCGAATGTGGTGCATCCATTGTTTCCTTACAAGACGAAAGAAACTTTTGAAACAACCTAATAGATTTCCCCAATAGATGTTTAGATATCGAAGCGCAAAGCGTTTTACATTGCTACTTTTCACGTTACTTTACACGCTACTACATATCGTATACAGTTCACCTGTTTCTCGTTATTAAGAAATTTTGAAAGAGTCAGCCAAAGAGAAGGAGCCAAAAAGCGAATACAACGATGTAAAATACACGAAGGGAAAACCTAACGTCACTCGACCGTCGATTCTATACGAATATTAGGCAACTTTCCATTATAGTTTACGTAGTCCGTGCCATTTCATCAGCCCATAAATGTACCTACTTCTGCGAATTTAACGACCCCGATTGCAGCGCGTGCTTATCCGACGATGCGATCGGGACGTGTCCATCAAGTCGAACCGTTGCTAAATGCGATATAAATAACTGAATAACTAACGAACGAAAGAGCCACGAGGGCGCGCAGTTGAAAATTCGCGCACGGCTCTTACCTACATAAAAACACGGTATTATACAACCGCTTCGCGTTCTTTTCATTCGTGTTTCCGAAAGCTCGATCATTAGGCAGATAGGTTAGCACCGGTACCGTCACGAAACCTGGCGTTTCTGGTTCGCGACCGACCACTATAATTGCGCTCTACACTTTCTCGTTACGTCGCCCCGTCCTGTTATCCTATTTTCCAACGCAGACGTTATCTTTTTCGTACCGTTATCCACGTCGGCGTATCGCTCTGTATCGCCAGTCGCTGGAATCCAGGCTACCGGGTGGCTATCCCTCCAGAAGCAGATCTCGTTTCGTTAATAAATCGAAACGAGAACGAGCGAAATACGCTGTGCAGCGAGATAACGCGTTTCACGGTGTGGACAAGTACGGGAGAACCGTACGCTTCGGTCTCTGCATTTATTTATGCTTTCTCATTTATGAAACAAGTTGCGCGATAAAAATTGTATCCGTTAGACGAACGCAAAGCGCGAAGCCACAAACATGGAATATACTCGGATTAACGAAGGAGAATTTCTTCTTTCAGCGATTTTGGCTCATGGCTACGATATTCAGGGAATAGCGTCTATCGTGGATTTCTGCTATCACTCGCTTCATCAATCAATTGGCATCTAACTCGTCATCTTAGTTAAATCATATTGGATTTATATTACGATGATGAGTTTTCGTCAAATAATTTCTGCTGCAGTTTCATTTGGAGCAAGTTCTTTACCCACACTATACTGACTAAGGAGTAGCTTGAGCAGAAAAACAATACGAGTGCAACGGTGCTATATTTGTTACGCCGCGTGGCTCACAGCAAACCGTCTTTCTCAACCGTCATTCCGCTAAAAGAGTACATTTAATTACAAATTCACGACACGACATACTTGCGTCTCGCACAATACAATGTCTGTTTCCAACGGTTCCTATGTCCTACAATATCACCGAAAAGATCTTCTTACCACATTTTTCAATCACCTACATTGTTGCGGGACATATCCGATGTGAGATCGATACCTTGTGAGAAAGTTCGTTACCGTTCGAGAAGCCTGATGAGTCGATCATAGAAACTTCTCGATGCTGGATCATCCGATATATCACGCGACTCAGTTTCCAACGGTCACGAAAGACAAGGAACATAGGAACCAAGAGCATCAAAATCAGTTAGTTCTGTCCGAACCTTCAGAAAGCATACATCGAAGATCAAAACGCAAGCAATCTTTAAGCGCAGTCAAGGCGAATATATCGAAGAGTTTAAATCAAAGAATTCAAGTCTAATTATAACACAAATTTAATTGTATCGTCGCGACGAAAATAACTAATTGTCAACTACCTTCGGAAATATTGTTGGAAATACATATTTTGGTATTGTTAATCAGTGTCAAATTCATTACAACCACCCTTAATATCCGAAAAGAATTAAGGGAACGATCGCGTTCGTGGCGTCGATTGTCAAGATCGTAACGAGAATTTACACATCTCGTTGGCGCGTTTGATCGTGATCGCGTCTCTCCGCGAACGGTCGTAACAATATTGTTTATTGAAAATGTACGAGAGGATAAAACAACATTTAATTAGACACGCGTAAACGTTCAGCTGAATTAGCATAATAGCGTTCGATAGCGTTAACGACGCAGGAGAACTATAAGATCTATCTATAGCGAACGTCTCGAAACGTAGCTTTTGAACTTGTGTCGTACCTCGATTTATCCGATCGAATCAAGAATGGCGGTATACGAATGCCATTGATCCGCGAATGGTAATAAAAGTAACGACGACTGACGACTCCACGTGATAGATACTCATCGGCCACGTTAGAAGCTAATAAACGTGGACTGCCAACAGTGATTAGAAAATACGGGAACAACGTTAACCGTCGTCGTGTATCTGCCACGGAGCTTGCTCGCTTTCCGCGCTAACGAGCCTAATAATTATACACACTTTCTCCGAAGAAGACGGCTGTGTGTTTCTGTCATCCTACGTTCGATTGCATCGTTATCTAGCCCCGGTGTTATCTAATCGTAGCTGCCATTAATACCAACTGAAAACGTCACCGACCGCTATTAGCGTCGATCCTCGAAAGAATAAATTATGAAAACGAAGTTCGGCCAGTTGTTCCACGCTGTCGTCTGTAATTCCCTCCCTGGTACAATGGCGTGCTCCTACGGAACACCTAACAGTACCGTGTGTAATACCACACTCGCGTGGGTCGTGCAGAATCGTAACGAAATTTTCGTTGTATATACGGATATTACAGCCGATCTACGGTTCTCGATCCTTGAGCTTTCCAACCGAGAATAAGATCAACGGATTTAACAGAGATATAGATAGCACCGCGTGCAATCTAGTTGTCCAATCTATAATAGAAATATGCATATATATGAACGCGTGAATAGATGTTATTAAGTAACTACGAGGAGATAAAAATACATCGATATTAAATAACCTCTGCAAACAGGTCGTTGCAAACTGCGATGAACCGACCGAAATAAAACGCGTTACAGAATGCTGCTTGAATCGGGAGCTGCTAAAATTGGAACCAATCTAAATATATATAGATATATCGCATCTAAAAGCGTTCTTAAATATGTACTTCTACACGCGCGCTCGTCACTTTCCAATTAAGTTTCAATCCATTTCTACGTTACCATTACAAAGTGTCAAATTGGAAAGGAGGCTTAAAAGGGTAGCATCCCGTTTTCGATTATAGGGTTATCTCCGCAACGTGTTATCTACGTACCGATATCTCCATGCATTATACTCATTGCTGCACTGCCGTGCGCTTGGCTACCACTACTATGTGCCGACGCAGTTGATCTTGAGAGGGGACCGGATTCCCAGGGTGCATTAAACTATCTATCAATCTATCTCGGTACAAGAGACGCGGAGAACACGCGTGTAGCTGCGGCAGCACGTGCATCTGTGCGATCTCTCCCGTAGCCAGCGAGGATAGAGAATGCACAGAAACACGTATATACGTACATGCATACACACAGGGTGTTCCAATAGTCATGGTACAATGGGAGGGTTTGGTGCAAAAACCGGGCGAGTTTAGATATTAAAAGTTGCGAGAAATGGAATGAAACTGAATTTTAAGCGCGTCTTGTTCGGGCAATCGCGCTAACATTTTGGACTCGCGAAGGCATTAGCGTGACAACTGATGTAAGAAACGATGTTTCTTACATTTTTGTAATGTTTGCTACACTTTTACAAAAATTTACTTTGCTTAAAAATGTATTTTGCTTTTTCGCATCTTTGTTTCTACTGGATTTTCTTTCGCGTTAACCAAACAGTTTCGTAGATAAACCATTGACACACGGTTGGTCGTCTCTTGTTGGTACACGTTATCAACTTCCCGACGGTTGATACGATTCTTGTTCGTCAGAAAACGACGACCAGTAGGTTTACGAAACACTCGAAACACGTTGGCTGGCAAATTAACGCTACGTTATCGCCATCGTTAACAATGTATTTTGGAACAAATATATGCCGGATATGTCCTAGACATAACCGATTCTTATTCCCAAAGATCACGTTGTACGAGTGGAAAAATGATTACAAACGTATTGGACTTGTCCGACTCTTGCACCAATCGATCGACGATGTATAAAAATATACAAAACAATTTCTCAACAAACACAATTTTTCTAAATAAACTTGCCCGAATTTTTCACCAAGGTCTTCCAATTATCGGCGAGATGGTAATTCCACGTGAAAAAAATAAGTGAAAATAATTCGTTTTCCATTTATTTTTCATCGATTATTCTCTCCTATTCGGTTCAGAATCAGTCAAATTCAAGCGTACCGATAAACTTTCATTTCGCTGAATTTTCTCAAAAACCAAGCGCCATGTAGAAAAATATCTTATTCTACGTTTCCTATTTCTTTCTTTTTTTTTTCGCGTAAAATCCCTCCTTCGACGACTGTATCATGGTTATTGAAACGCTCTGTACAAAGCACGTATACGAGGAAAATCATCGTGGTATGGTTTATGCGCCTTCCCGCTGCAGATGCAACCAGCCACGCACTAATACACTCGACTGCACGCGTGCTACTAATACTCCCGTACGTGTGCATTCGTACGTGTCGTAACGTGTGGGCGATATGCAAAGACCGTACTCTCTGGCGTAAAAGTGAAATCGACGTTGAACGTAACAATTTGATCGGGTCTTGTGAGAATATCATGGCAACTTCGAACACAATCGAAAGGGTGAAGGTTGTGCAGCAGGAAATATCGGAGGATGGTGATTAGGGAGAATTATACCACGCGCTAGATCGTTGAATCGCGATTGTGTCTGAACTAATGCGTCGTCGATAAATTTGTTTAATGGTCGGAGCAGATACTGTTCATTTGAATATCTGCGATCCGATAAGTAAAGACCGTTAATTTTGCATTCTTTCGATTACTTGTGACCCGATTATATTTTAATTATATTTGACCTAATTTGAGCAAGCTATGACGCATGATTTCTCGCTATAAATACTCCAACTTCGCCGGACTTGGTAACATTGTAAAACCAAAGCGAAACAAAAACGAATCGTGCAAATCCACGGAATTCCTTTCAATTACGAAATTACTTGCGTCGTAGCTAAAAATCGAATAACAGAGATCGACGAAGAAATGAAACGTTTCGTAGCCATCGTCTACGTCAAAAATGTCCAAAAAATCTTCAGAATCCCCTTCGACGATCACGACGTCGAAGAAACCTAAAACCCAATAATATCGTGCAACGCATAGTCATCCTCTAAGCTCGAGTCAGACCCCAGTGTAAAACGTCAGTCATCCCTTCCTCGAAAGCAGAGTACAAACATTTTTCCCAAGGTTGGAATTAAACTCGAGGAGAAAGATGATCACGTGTTCTCTTATGTAGGATCGCGAGTCTTTGATCATGACACGCACCGTCAATATTGACCACGCGATTATTGGCAATCCTACAAAATATATAACTCGATCCCGTCTCCCTGCTAAGTTGATCAACGCGAACGATGCTCGGTTCATCGTCGATTCCATTACAGACGAGCCTCGAGAGGCTAGGAAAACACAAAGGCACGCTCTAAACTATACACCGATACTTTTGTCAAGGAATGTATGTACGCTACCAGCTACCACCCCACCAAACAAGAAAATAGTACTCCAACAAAGGGAGGTCTCCACTCCACCATGGCACAATGCTATCTGTTCGATGTACTTCCGCCCTGTTGCGTTTTCCCGATTCTACCCGAGACTTTTTTTTTCTCCGCCCCTCGCCTATCATTCGTTCGTTTCGACTAACCCCTCGCTATGTCTCTTTCCATCGCTCTATCGTAATGTTGGCAACAGTCGCGGCAGCAAGTTTCAGCTACCCCGTTTCGCCACTCGAATCTTCGACAGACCCCTGCGAAGCCTCCGGGCAACATATGTTCTCGCGTACACTGCTGCTCCTCGAGTTTATTGAAAGGACGTGTGGTATCGTGGATGCTAACTAACTGCCAGGGAAAAAGAGGGTTTCAAGAATATTTTCCTACGATAATAGTATCGTAGCTTATATTGGTTTAAAGCTAGCAGAGGTTCTAATCTAATCTTCTCGCAGCCACATTTTCTCGAGGGTGAAAATGTTTTCGGTGTATACCTGGGTCGAGGAAGTTTCTCTTCGTACGAATACGAATATCGAAGTGCTTTATGCGTAATAGTCAATTATAAGATTGTATATGTACAGTTTTATGATCAACGATTTGCTCGATATCGAAGAATACGTGTGCACGCACGTTCGTAACGCGTTGAAAATCGTATACGAAGATTGGAATAAATTGTGTACATTTGTGTAGAAAAACGTACAGAATGTACGTGATATACGATAAAAGCGTATAAATAAAAAGCAGCAAAACGAAGATGTTTTTACCATATTCGAGGAATAGGACGAACAATTATTCAGGTTCTCCGTTGCTTGAATCGCGTTCATGAAGATACGAATTTCGATCAACATGTACGATCTAATTATTACCACGAAATAAGGTAACTGTAGCTTAGGTATAAGAAGGCGATAAAATTCAACGAAATAAGCCCTTTATAATTTAAAAAATTTTTAAATATCCTTCGAACCCGATATTTGTGGCTTTTTATTCGCTTCAACGATATAGTTAGGTATCTCTAAAGCTCTCATAAACTTCCCCAAACACAATGTAACCGGTATAATATAGACAGCGAACTGGTTATTTAAGTTGTTGGAAAGAATCTCAACACTTTGTATGAACTTTGCGTACTTCGCATATCTATGTTAAATAGATGCCAGCAAGGAGATAAGCGTAGAAGACGAATTTCAAAGAGACCTCCGCGGCCAATATTTCCTCTTGCGGCGAGTTGCCCATGTAACCTCGACTCAAATACCGATTTCCGTGTATCTCTCTCACGAACTTCGCGTCCTTCGCATATCCATGCTAAGTAGTCGTAGCTACCTATTGTACAGGTTGCCACAGTACGAACAAGACAAATTTTGAGAAATTTCTCGCGACTAACATTCCGTCGTATAATGTAATACGCTGTTAAGACGAATCTCTCTCTTTCTCTCTCTCTCTCTCTCTCTCCAATCGTTTCCACGTCCATTTCAAAGTTCGCGTATCCATGCTAACTAGATACTCGTGAATGGACAGCCACGTGAAAAGGAGGAATTTTAGACGAATTTTAACGAGACTTCCCAATATCGACATTTCGTAGAGCAATGAAACGGTTTATGACAGAAATTAGGCTTGTTCACGTTTGTTTTTCCCAAGAGAAGAACGAATGTTAAATCTTTCTAACAAGCTATTTATCGTGTTACTCGATTTCTGTAAGCGTATCTGTAATTATATTATCGACATTTAATACATACAAATTAGTGTCTGTTTGTCTTTTTCCTAAAGAAAAGAACGAATATTTAAATTCTTTTTTAGCAAAATATTCGTCACGTTACTGAATGTCTGTATGTGTATCTGTAATTGTATTATTAATATTTATTACATGCAAATGTTCCCTCTCTCTAACTCTCTCTCTCTCACTCTCTCTCTCTCTCTCTCTCTGTCTCTTTGCATTTATTTTGCAAGTTGATTTACGCAGTTTGTTCCGAGTGAGAAATGCCGCAAGATTTTCTGTATCTTCTTTCCACTTGGTAGAACTACTGCTCGAGGTTTCACACTCCATTAGTAACAGGAAACGATGCATTAGCAAGTCCTTGTCATTATTTTAACGCGATACAAATACATAACTATATTAATGCATTTTCTTCATTTATCCACATGGAATAGTATAAAAGAGGAAAAATAACAAGTTCGCTCGAGCGTTCGGCAATCACAATCGGTAACGAAGGAAATTAGTCAAAGAAACCGCAATGAGTGGAAACGATCGAACGTTGTTGCACGAGTGTTCGAGCACGGTACATGATTGCGATGACCGAAGGAGAGCTGCTGGAAACTTAATCCATGACCGATGTTTTGCTAAATCTTCTACACCGATTAGTTGAAATTAGATGAATTTCAATTAGATCAATTTTCATCAGTGACTTGGATAACATTTGGATAACAAAAATTGTGCAAATACAATACGATATTCTACTGTAAGTTAAATGCTATATCGGTGTGGTATATTTCAATCCATAGCAGTTTCCCGGAAGCAAAATATACAAAACGCACAAGAGGGAACAGATAAAATGCAAAAGGCGAAATATATAAAATTCGCGTGCCGATGATGGTGTTAACTGCATTTTCCTTTCACGAACGTCTTGCTCATTGACGGTCTGTTTCTTCGTTTCTCGAACTGCGAGAGCATGTTTCGTAGTAGCCGCGGCGAGCAAATAGGTTAATGCAACGACCTCGTGCACGCCAATTTTTGCCCCGTGTCTGGTCTACGATCCACCTCCTACGTGTCCCGAGCGAGTCATTAACCCCGTGCTAATTAATTAGCCGACCGAGTCTCTTTCTCTTCGTCGTGAAACGTCGTCGCTCTTCTCCTACGACTATCCTTCCCAGCCTTTTCCATCTCGTCCACGTCTTTCAGGTTTACCTATCCTCCGCGTGTCTCACGGCTAAACGATATTTTTCCGCCGGAGACAAGACAGTGACACGGTGCGGCAGATCCCTGAGTCGCCAGTCAGTTCTTTCACAGTTTCTGCATTGTACAGCGAAGTAAAATACAGCGACGTTGCGTGGTAAATCCTTAGAATCGACATCGACTGATCTGAACGCATTCAGGGACGCACGTTGCATTTTAACGTAGAGTTCAACACGTAACGTATGCAAATGGATTGTTGCTTATGGTTGGGTAAGGTTTGCGAGTTCACTTACGAGAGCAAGATTTCCAAGTTCCAATCGCTATTTGCAATATTTTGAATCTCCCGCTGCGTCTAGTTCTCCTTGAACGAGGTAGTTCAATTCGTTGGCGAGGTTCTCGAAGTTGGAGAATACACAGTCGGTAAAGAAGAAAAATAATTGGGTACGAGACAATTAAGATCGAAGAGTACGTTGGTGGTTTAATTCGTTGAATATTTACGGGAGACATAAAGTACGCCGACACCGGACTAAATATTCAAGTTAGCTTTGATTAAAGTATAAGAATCTCAGGCCCTGATTTCCTACGTACCAGAGTATTTGTCGTCGATATTGATATCGCGAAACCAAACCAGATTTAGGATGCATTGTAATCAAGGCTTGGAATTAGAGATAAAAACAAGACGTAACAATGCTTCGGTCGACCTCGTGCACAAGAGTAACGCGGCAGGGTTAAAAGATTTTTCTACGACGAAAGAACACGACTGAACGACGGTTGGCCAAAGAACGTTGGCCGATCTCGAGCAGCAACTTTTAAAAAACAGGAGAACACGATCGCATCGAAAAAGAAGCAAATAACCCAGTACAGTTAAGAAGATTTTTTAACAACAACAAAAAAAAAAAAACTCAATGAAAAATGACGCGAAGAGGTCGGCAAGGTTGATTTCATCGCGTAATCTAAATACACCGCAAGGTTATCGGTGGTGGACCAACGTGGAAGCAAAGTTGGAACCGTTGAAACGATATTGATTTCGCGCGAGTAAATTCAGCATCCGTGAGATCCTCCGGTGAAACGAGTCGACTCAAACGAGTTCCCTCGGCCGCAGAGTTGGACAAAGTGCTAGTTAACTCGAAATTACGGGACCACGCTCGTTTTTCGTAAGCGTAGTTCTCTCGATCGAGCTGCAGGCAGGCAGAGAGGAGAGGCCATCGTGCAGAGAACGTTCCAACTTGCCTGATTGATTATCCCGATTATTTCGACGGTAGGAGCTGATGGTGGGATCAATCGAACCGTTTCCTCCAGCTACGTTTACGGCGAGAGAGTAAATAGGATTATTCGATTCCCTATTTGCGAATCGGTCGACGCCTAGTTCCGTTTCGCGAATTAGTCTATCGGAAGGTTTATGGAGAACGCTACGACACGACGAAGTCGCGAATTATCCAAGCGGATTTATCCTTCGAGGCGAGGTCCAAACACCGCAGGATTTCCTCCGTGAATCTTAAGCCTGTCCTCGTTAAAATTAAAGAGACCATCGTCGTTGGGACCATTGTCTCTTCGCGTATAAATCACAGCAAAATATACATGAGCGTAAACCGAACCATGAACCGAAATAATCGTGTCACGGTTCACGACGATGCTCAGAGTAATGGAATCAACCGAAAACACGAATCGCCTAAGAAATCACGCTATAACACCGTGTCTTTTGCGTTTATTTCGAAGCGATTTAGTAGCATCGTGAAATTAAAATCGTTTACGACACGAGCATAGCGGCAACTGGCGCTAAATAATAATACGAACGTGAAAGTTGATTAGAATAACTATGAAAACACGCGATTCAGGCCTACACAAGGAAAGATCTACACAATTTGAGATTATCATCGTAAAAAGGAGATCTGAGTTGAATCTGTGCATTCTATGTGTTACGCCGCGTGGCTCACAGCAAACCGTCTTTCTCAACCGTCACATCAATAATAGAGTACATTTAATCACAAATTGACGACACGACATAGTTGCGTCTCGCACAATACAATGTCTGTTTCCAACGGTTCCTATGTCCTACAATATCACCGAAAAGATCTTCTTACCACATTTTTCAACCACCTACATTGTTGCGGGACATATCCGATGTGAGATCGATACCTTGTGAGAAAGTTCGTTACCGTTCGAGAAGCCTGATGAGTCGATCATAGAAACTTCTCGATGCTGGATCATCCGATATATCACGCGACTCAGTTTCCAACGGTCACGAAAGACAAAGGACATAGGAACCAAGAGCGTCAAAATCAGTTAGTTCTGTCCGAACCTTCAGAAAGCATACATCGAAGATCAAAAGATCTTTAAGCGCAGTCAATACGCGAACGATCGTAACACTATGTATAGCCTCTACTGTTTCAAACGAAGAAACAACTCTTCGAGATTCGCGCAATTTTCCAATACTCGTGGAGGGCGGTGTACAATATAAACATTCAAGGACTGCAAGCAGAGTTGATTGAGCAATCTAGAATACGTGGAAATCTCGAACGAAGGGTGGCTGAATGAAGCATGATGCATCATTCGAGCGAATTTAAAATTGATATAGGGAGGAAGAGAATTAATGTGAACGAGGGAGATGATTCGTTGTGTCGCGTTTGCTAGACACCTAACGCGCGCGGATTCGAGGTGACCTTACGTTAGTAATCCAACAGTCTGTGCGTTGTTACCCACTTGCGTTGCAATTGTGCAAGCGAATCCAACGGATGACATGATTATCCTACGTGAGCCGTGGGTATTACGTCAACGTAGAAAATGTCGATGAGTAGGTACCAGTGAAACGGATGAACGCTGGGTGTGAAAATACGGAAACCAGAGGTTGCATCTTGTACACGGTGTCTTAGAATCTTCGGAACAATTTTTGCGAAAGCGTCGTATTTTAGGAGCACGAATTGGAGACGCCGTATCGTGTCGATCTTTCGTGCATTTTTAGACGCGTTGCTCTTGCAATTGTTAAAAATACGTAGGTGTGCGTCTGTTCAAACTCGCTGTCGACATTTATCGAGATAGAAAATTGATTGATTCTAGGTATATCGTTGAGATTAGAAATGTCAGAGTTGCTTCTATCTGACATTCCTATGAAGTACACGTATACGTTGCGCCTTGAAAACAGTCAATATAGTATAATACGAATTTGGTATTTTAAACAGAACACCGAAAAACACTTATCTTCCGTCGAGAGCGAAGAACTTGCGAACGATTAATACGGATCTCGATGAAAATAATTTCTACCAATGCGTTAATGAGCCGACTGGTTTTCTCTGTTAATTTGTTCGATGACCAGCTCGTAACTGCATGGACTGACACACGAGGCAGGCGCGCATTAATCAATCCGTGACACAGGCTGATGTAACCCATTCGCGTTCCCAGAAAGACGAACATCTCTCGACCAATAAAAAATTATCATCTATTTCTCGTTATCTTTTTTATTGCAAATTAAAGCGCGCAATTAATTCGCCGAAGAAATAGACAGTTTTGAAATAATAACGAATCGGCTGAAGGCTCCTGACACTTCCGATATACGCGCGGTCTAAAAACTACAAAATCTTCCTGCAAAAAAATTGTTCGCGAATTCTCGAAAAGAGAACATCCTGTTCCAGACTGTTTACCCACCATTAACGTATCCCAAAGCTAGCCTCTAATTACAGCAACGCGTAGAAAACGGCAAGGGAGAATGTCAAAGATAATTGCCTCTAGAAACACAGATAGAGAGCCAAAATTCAAGCTTGCTAAAAACGCTGTGAAAACGCCACGAGGAATAACTGGAACCGTCAGGTGAGTACTTAATAAGCAGCGACTGCTCGTCGGCTGGGAAACTGGGAAATTAAAAGCGCGACAATTATCAGTCACCGTCGACATTTATGCACACACCGCGCTAGAATATAAAACGTTTTACACGAGTATCGTGACGCGTCTCAGTAATAACGCAATTACGTTATCGTTCATAAGTGTCAGGATTTTCTTTCCTTTTTGATCGAACTGTACGTAACAACACATAAAAACGCGTAAACGATACAACGTTGCGCACGCATTTCCTTGTATCGCGAAAGCGTAATAAATATATGTCTACACCTTCGGTCTCGGACGATCTTTCAAGTAATCCGTCTCTACGATTCCGAGGAGCGGGATTATCGGACATTTCGGTGCGGCACGCGATTTACGTTTTACCCACAACTGTCGCTTACGTGCTTTCCACCGCGTACGCGTTACGTTTTACAAACTTTCTACGTTGACGAACATCGTGAGAAGTGGCGAGCACATTTTGCGTACACGATCCGCGACACGTTTATCGCGCGAGTTTTCTGTCGAATCTTCGTGGAATATTTAGTGTTGGGGCGGTGAGTGCATCGTTTCGTTAGAATGGCATCCGGACAAGAGGGAAACACGCGGCAATTTACGACGCAGTAATTGAAAGAGCTATTGCGCGAACGCGATCTCGTGGTGACGGGCAGCAAGGCCGAATCGATCGCTCGTTTGTTGCAAGCAGATCCGCGTTTTACGAAACCTCTCGCAACTGGTACAGGTGCCGGCGATACTTTGCTAGAATCAATCAGAACGTTGTTGAAGCGACTGCGGACACGCAAGTGTTGCGACAAATGACGAAGATAGTGCGCGCGATGCATAGCGAAGAAGAGCTTGCAGCGAGCTTGCTGCGTGACCGAAATCGCGGTATACGCGCCACTTTTCGAAAATACAACCAGGCACGCGTTTTGTTCAGTTTGAGAGATAGTATTCGCCAACGGTCTGGCCAACTTAATTCGCACAGCAATCGCTCGGTAAGCGGAAAAGATGGGCCGAATATTGTTCCCCGTATACGTGAATTTCGTCGAAATGTAGGAATTAACGACGAGTTAATTGTCGAAGGCAACGCTTGTTGTTCCCTTTTCGTGAAATTAAATTACGCGTATGGACTGCAATTTGAGTCATCTATCAAAAAAACTGAACGCTAATACGTCTTTCCACGTATTACTTCTTACGTATATGGTACTATAATATATATTCGCAGTTTTAGCGTCGCCGACAGTACTGGGAAAGCTCGGATTCGTTCTCAATATTGAAAGGCGATGTTCTATAAATTTTAGCAAAGTAACGAAATACTGTATTTTGGTAAATGCTTCTAATTAACGCGGAAAAGACGACTGTAGCCGTCTTGTGCTTCAAGCGTTTCACAGATACAACGCTTGCAACCGTGCTAGTCATGTGTATTATATTATTGAATCGCGATATAATCTCGCTTAATGAACTACTGTTTCCTCTTCGGTGTGCTAGGAAATAAACGATAAATTTCAAGTGTCACGAAGGTATCGTTAAGGTCTGGCGTACCGGGCAATGCAAGACAGCCGACAGCTATGGTCGTTCCCTTCTTGTCCTTCTCTTTTTTTTTTACAAAAGCACGATATAGGAATTATAAAATAACGTGATTCTACGAGATGTCCGCGAATGCATCCGTATTTTATCCGTATTTATGTATCCGTGAATTTATCCGTAGTTTCGTAACTAAAAAGTAATAAAATTCCTGTCGAAAATAAGCAAATATCTCTGGATACTTCAGAGTGGTAGCGTAGCTCGCGAGAATGCGAACGTAATCGCCGCGAGCTCCACCAAATACAATCAACATATTTCGATGGGGTAGGGTGGAAAAAAAATAATTCCCCCATGCCGCTGGTGGGATAAAGCACATTGTACGGTAGCATCCCTCTCGCGATTCGTATTATTCTCGCGCAACCCCAATTTTCTTGCCGATGCACCCTCGCGTAGGGTGGCCGCAGATTTTCAATCTGCATTTCTCTTCCGCTGATCGCGCTGCCTCTCTCCTTGGCTTCTATCAACCCTCTGTTCTTTCCTCACCGGCGAATTCTGCGATACACGGCGATACGAAGAGAACAGAAACGCGTTGCGAAGCGGAGAGAAAAAAAAAAAAGAAAGTCGGACGAAAAATACAAAGACGTTCGTCGGAGGGGCTCGTGCAGTTCGAAAGGGTTGCGTTTCGCTGATTGTAGAGACGGCGATGTAAAAGTCGGCCAGGAGATGGAATATTTTGAACGACGAAAGTATTACAGACCGTGGATCGTTTGTGCGTACGCGAGAACGTTCACGAACGTTTGGGAATTTAGATTTTTGCGAATACGATCAAAGAAATGGAATCTAAACGGAGATTCGCTTCATCCTCTGTGTATCGCAATGAATATTTCTGTTTGTATATTTCGCGTATCGTTGTACGTTGCGCTTATTCTATACAATTTTGCATATTACCGTTTCGCAACTGTTTCCCTCTAGCTGCCGCGAAAGTACGCGTCCTAATGAAAGACTTTCGTAATCTAAAATTCAAAAGACTCCCATACAATGGGTACAATTCCGGGCAACAGTGGCAACGATAAGTGAGTCCATTTAACCCTCGAATTTACAACTTCGCCGTGTTCGTTCCTCCAACTGTAACGAAATCGTGTTCCCGGGATTTTATCCTGTTCTTTTTCTTTTTTTTCTTTTTTTTGCTCGATTTCGACGCGCAGGATATGAACGGCGGATAAAAGGTTGCCGGGATAGCAAATAAATTTCCCAGCGTAGACACGAGCAACGGCTTTAAAAGTGTATTACCGAATCTAATTTCGTTGCGAATTAAATTAGCCGGCGCGCACCGCGAGAAAATCAGCCGTGAACGCTTCTCTCCTCGTTCGACCGGATGTTTCGTGGCCCTATGCTCTCCGTCCCGGTTTCTCTAAATAAATTCAATACGCATATTCTGCGACACCGCCGCACGAAACCATCGCCGAGCCAATTGTCGCTCCCCTTCCACGCGGAAACAAGACGGCGCGATTAGCTTCGAATTCCTAGAAACAGAACGAAAGGTACCTACTCTGCCGTTTACCTAAAACGATGGATCGTTTAAGCTTTATTCGCGCGGGCGTCCTGTTGCGTTGAAACCGGTGCGAACAAAGTCGATTTATCGAGAATCCCGATTCGTGCGCAATTAAACCATTCGGAAGAGACGAAAGAAGGAAAGGTCGGGAATAAAGCGACACACATAGTCGAAATACATGCACACACGACGAACATACGTACGTACGTATAAAGATAAATGGAAATGCTAGGAAATCTAGGTCTCGACCGCGAAATCATCGCGAGGGTCGATTCGTTCGATCGTGCGGCATCCGCGCGGAACGTTTCAATTTCGCGTGCATCGGCTGTATCGTGGTGTTGATTTTATGCTCGATATCTCGTTCAGCCTGCTCCAAGATAACCTTTATCCGAGCAATTAGATCTCTCCGATGGGTCCATTAACTGGCCATGTTTCTCTAGTTGGTAACCGTTCGAACCGGCCGACGCGTTAATTCGCCAAGAGTCTCTGATCCGACCCGGTGACGCAATAGCTGAACCACGCCGCGTATCTACGCGTAGCGCCTCCGTCTTATCGCGCATTTGCATATTTACTCCGACGCGAGAGACGATCGTTCACCGTGGCGGACATTAAGTGCCGCATCAGAGGCTGGCCGACGATTTTCTCGCTACCGACCTCGATAGTTCGCATCTCGAAGACGTTCGTGAACGGTCGAGACGACGTCCGAATTCGCGTTGGTCCAACGTTCCACCACCTAGCTCGTATATCCGTAGATAATGCCGCCAAAGTATCAGGTTGTCCCGAAAGTTTCTTTCCTTTTGTAGGGAAATAACGGACGCACAACTTCTTCTCGTTTTATATTATTTTATCGAATCGTCCAAGATTCGTTTTTTTCTATTTCTATTATTACGATCATACCACGATTGGAGAAAAATAGTGTAGAACAGAGAACGCGGCGCGTCCATTATTTCTTCACAGGACGAAAGAAACTTTTCGGACAATCTAATGTTTCGACAGCTATCGTAGAAGATCTTTATGAATACGTTGCGTGTGTAATACGACTATTTTCGTTATTTTTATTTTATTATCACCGCGACGAAATGGGACTGTCGTGATTGCGTTGGTAAAAGAAATCAATCGGACAATGTAAGGCAGAGTCGCGCGGCATCGACTGCTCTAGGTTTTCTCGTTGCGTCTTCGACTAGAATCGGCAAAAACGAAAATTTAAGAAATAAGCTTGCGATGCAGATTGCAGATAAAAGATGTTGCGATTCGTCGAGAACGAAAAATTGTCGGCCAGTATCGACCAATCGTTTAATCGGTAGATTTTGCGCGGGCGTAACAAAGTGTCTGAAAATATGCGAGGGACATTTATTTCTAGGTGTCGAAGAAATTGGAAAAACTGACAGGATTATTTCTACTGCGATATTTGAAAAATGTCGGCAAAAATATTCGAGGTTTGTGTCTCAAGTTTTAAACAATCGCCCTTTGTACAGACGTTGCGAAACGTTGCAAACGTACGTTCGTTATTAGCGACAAAATTAATACACGTCGTGGATATGATTATAAACGTATGATTAATGTTAAATATTACGTCTCGCTAAATATCATATATATTTGAAAAATGTCGGCAAAAATATTCGAGGTTTGTGTCTCAAGTTTTAAACAATCGCCCTTTTTACAGACGTTGCGAAACGTTGCAAACGTACGTTCGTTATTAGCGACAAAATTAATACACGTCGTGGATATGATTATAAACGTATGATTAATGTTAAATATTAAGTTTCGCTAAATATCATATATATTTGAAAAATGTCGGCAAAAATATTCGAGTTTGTGTCTCAAGTTTTAAACAATCGCCCTTTGTACAGATGTTGCGAAACGTTGCAAACGTACGTTCGTTATTAGCGACAAAATTAATACACGTCGTGGATATGATTATAAACGTATGATTAATGTTAAATATTAAGTTTCGCTAAATATCATATATATTTGAAAAATGTCGGGAAAAATATTCGAGGTTTGTATCTGAAGTTTTAAACAATCACCCTTTGTACAGATGTTGCGAAACGTTGCAAACGTACGTTCGTTATTAGCGACAAAATTAATACACGTCGTGGATATGATTATAAACGTATGATTAATGCTAAATATTACGTCTCGCTAAATATCATATATATTTGAAAAATGTCGGGAAAAATATTCGAGGTTTGTGTCTCAAGTTTTAAACAATCGCCCTTTGTACAGACGTTGCGAAACGTTGCAAACGTACGTTCGTTATTAGCGACAAAATTAATACACGGCGTGGATATGATTAGAAACGTATGATTAATGTTAAATACGGTCTCGCTGAATATTATCACCTACCGATGCGATCAATAACCGACCGTTAGAATAATTTATCGATCCCTGGAAAGCGTACATTTCCAACAACTATCTGGTAATTTCTACGTACATCTTCGATTTCGTTTGAAACGCGATCGCGACAGTCGTGTCTCGTTGTAACGCCAGTGAAATCTCAAAAATGTTTCGCGCAACACACGCGATACATTCGTTACAAGTTTCTGCAAGTGTTCGAACGCTTTCATAAATCATCGCAGTTCGCAGACGCAACGGTGAATTTTCTAAAATCTAGCAACGAAACACGAACGAACAGCAACCCTAGAAAATGGTAACCAGGGGATAATAAAATTTGAACGAGCAACGCGGGGCGAAAACTGACTGGCGCCGGCACGTTGTTGCATCGGCCACCGTATTTTATACTGGTGCACGAGCGCGGCACTTTCGCACAGGAATAAATATTTCAAGAAAGTACAAACCGTATAAAGCGTGAAATACGGCTGGTCTCGTCCGCGGCTATCTCTCTTTTCCCCCCGTGGCATTTTTCTACGACGATACCCCGTAATATTTCAATCTGGCGGCGCTAAGAGTCGCGGGGTCGCGGTTCCCGCCATTTCCATACCGGTCAAACCCGCGTTTTACGCGGCCGGCGAAGTTCCATTAAAGTTTCACCGATAGATTTCGCGCGACGACTGCGATTCGCGCCGATAAGAACCTCGAGAACGCGAAAGATCCGCCACAGTCGCCTTCGACTTTGTTTCTCTCCCGCCATATCGTCCCCCGAGCCAAAGCATTTCCTTCGTCGCGACTGTCCTCGTTCCCCGGCATTGTATCACCAGCGATTCGAATCGACCGGCTCGACACGCGCCACGCGATAAAATTTCGCCACCCGACGCGCGCTGATTAAACGACTTAAAGATTACTTCGAAATCCTCGCGAAGGAACAGGAGGAGGAGGACCATCTCCCTTTGGTTACTTTCCACGCTCGAATCTAACTTTTTCCCAATGGTACATTTTGAACAGGAATTTCCCAGCCAAGAATATCGGATAAGCTTCTAGATAATTCGTTCGATAGGAAGACGTTTTAAAACGCGCTGTTTCTTTACTTTTTTGCCGATTGATAATTCGTGCTTTAAGGGAAGCAATATTCTCCGAGCTTATCGGAGACACATAAATTCCTAGACGGAGGTGGGAAGGACGTTTAAAGGTTTAGGAACCCAGCCGCGAATTTCAGTCACCCGGAAGGCGCGGAGACTTTAAGGCGGAAAGAGATAGGCGGAAACCGAAGACGAGATTCCGACGCCGGCGTTTGGAAGACGATCGACGGGGCGAAGATGAGAATAAATCAACTTTCTGAAATTGAAATCGCGCCCTCCCGGTACTGTTTTCCCTCGGCGTATCTACGGACGATCGAACCTCGTCTCTTTTTAGCCACCTGACTCGTTTATGATTTTCTGATCCGTCGATTTCAGGATTTCGTTAAATCGTTACAGCGGATCGATGCGGACGTGATGTCGGTTTTTGATCGTGTAGGAGGCAACAGCTTCGAGCGGGTCGTATTTCGCGGTTTGCGATAAAATTATTCTTATCGGGGTGGTATTCTGCGTTCGTGAAACACTCGGGCCTGTCCAGTCCATTTGAGATAAATGCGAATAACGTAAATGCAACTACGATAGATTGATAGATTGGGATGTGCCTTCGGATCACCATTTATTTCGTTCCACGCAGAGCTCCTCAAATGGTAAAACTTTTAACGACGCTGATGATGTAAAATCACATTTAATTCAGTTTTCTACTGGCAGAAATCGGAAGTTTCGTGAGCATAGAATTACGACACTGCCTGAAAGATGGCAGAATTTTCCTTCTTATTTAAAATACGCGATCGCTTACTTGCCAAGCCAATACTTGCGCTTCTTTCTTGAAACCAAGAACGTAGAAGAATCGACAACGTAGCGAGTTTTAAAGCTGTTCTCCTATGGAAATAGAAAATTTCGCTCGTCCTGGTCCCATCCTTGCATAGCCTACGTATCAAATACGATTGATCTTCTCTTAATACGCGACAAATTGAACCATTCGAATGTAAATACAGATACCCCGGGATCGAATTTAAAAACGTGCAAGCTCGAGCGACCCGAGCAACCCTAACTCTGTTATACCACGGAAATCGCGTGATGCACTCGCAGAACGATGGTTCGCAGTCGGATTCGAGCAAAGTATCAAGCGAAATTCCTCGTTACGGCAACTCTTTTGCCGCGGTGCACCCTCTTCAGCGAGACTCGTTAATTCCACGTTCTTGCTCCACCGCTAAATATCCTGTTGGCGCGTAATAACAGTCCGCGCAAGGTCTGGTGCACGACTTGGAGAGCGGGTGGAACGAGTCCGGGGGCTAATCTCGGTCGATTAGAGGAAGAGAGGATCTGCCGGAACGGATGTGAAAATTCCGTACGGTCCGTTCGTAAATCAATCGACCGTTTACTTTTTGCTCGCGAACCCTTAAGCCTCTGGCCCATGGACCACCATGCTGCAACTCTCCTCCGAATCGCCACGTGAAAGCCTGGTCGACTTCTATAAATAAGGATTTAGCGAAAATTCTCCCATTGCACAGACACGGGCGCGCGTACAAATACACACACACACACAGAGAAAGAGAGAGAGAGAGAATATGTATAAAGAACCCTCGAGAGCGCAAGGCCAATTAGAGCCGCGCTCGTAGGAAAATATAGGCTTATTATGAGGGTCGATCGATCGATCTCTATCGGGGAGAGAGGCACGTTTTCAACGCGGACTCGAAGCGAATTCGATAATAGCAGGGTATTATTTACTCGGTCTTCTGTCCGTGTTGCCCTAACGAACGAGCTTAATGGTTTTAAAATGTGCAACGCGCGGCTTTGTAATCGGAGAAGAAGTAGATTTCGTATTTGTAGCTGCCAAGGTTTTAGGATATCCACGGGCTGGTTTCTTCTAGCGCTAATCAATCCCTTAACGTGCAACTTTCTTTTTCGACCTAAACCGGTTCAAAGTACACGGTTTTGTTTTTAGCCAAATGGTTCCTCGACTATGTAACGTAGTATATTTTCAAGAGCTTTATATCTTCGAAGCTGACAGATTGTTTCTCATGTCGTTCTTCGGGAATAAAGCAACGCGAACGTCGGAAAATCCACAAACACCTACCTACCTTCTTATTGAAGCAAATTTGTCTAAGAAAAACGGAGCGTTTCGAGCAACGAAGAATCCACCGGTACGACGACATCTCCGACCTCGACTATTGCGCTCATCGAGGTAAGCACCTCGATCGACAAGTGAATTTCCTGGCCGATGAAAGCGAAAACGCGACGAGGAAGTCGGTCGTCGTTCGATAAGCGATAAGAGAAATTCGCGAGAACTTGGTCGGACAATCGTTCTTTGCGCGTTCCTCGGCTGTGGACAACGATTGCGTCGTTACATCGAGGAGCGTGGAAAAGACGAGAGATGAAAGATAGACGCTCGTCTATGAAAATGGAACGAGGAGTATGGAGAACGCGATGCCAACAGGCAGCGTTTTCCCAAGGGCAAGAGAAAGCTGTTCCCCTGCTAACAGTAACCCAGTTAGAGCGCGCGGTTGTCCGTGCGTATCTCGACCGTGTATCTCTTGTGAAGCGAGCACTCGACCGGAAGTCGCTGCCCCTCTACGACGCGTTGTCCTTCGTAAAGGAACTCGCTGCGAGAGGACACAAGACAAGAGAGAAGAGGAGCGCGAGGGCATCGTGTCAACGCGGAGAAGATTATTGGTTAGCAAGAAGATGAGCAACGCCTTTTATTTTTACTCATTTTTCTTTCTTTTCTTCTTTTCTTTTTTTTTTTTTTTTTTTATTTTGAGCGGATCGAAGATTCGTAGTATTTATTTTGAGACGATGTAATCGATGAAACTACGTACAATAATGTGGTTTCGTTAAATTCTACGAGGCTTTCGTTCGTGCTTCGAAAGCCCTTCGTCGATCAGCTTCTATCTTTCTTCTGGTATCTGCATAGTTGGACGCGCGTGTCTGAATTTGAGCGTTGGACTTCGAACCGGGAAATTCGAAGCTGGAAATTTGCACGCTTAGAGTCGAGCCTTGTGTATTTGAGATCGATGCTGAGAATTCAAAGAAATTGTACATTTAAATCTGTCTTTGAATATCTGAATCCGAATGCGAGAATTTATATTCGAAACCGTACGCGTTTAAACTGGAATTTAAATATCGGAATTCGAGTCGCAGAATTTCAACTCGAATTTGTACGTTTAAACCCGAGCTTGTGTAATTGAGCGTGAACTTAAAAGGCTCGTATAAACGAATAGAAAAACCTAAAACCCGAACGATTTCCATATAAATTTAACGACTTAAAGTCGAATTTGAATTTGAATTCGGAATTGAAGTTTGAATGCGAATGTCCAGCGGAAAAAGAACAGCGAAACTCGCCGAGGAAAAATATCGTCCTCCCTCGTCCATAAATTTACTTCAGCCTGGGCAAAGCGTTGTTTTCCAGCAACGGCAAAAGAGAGGAAAGAAAAACAGGAATTAAATAATCTATTCGGACGAAGATATCAGGTGTTCTAGCTCTAGCTTGCATTTGCATATATTATTCGAACGAGAGCCGGTGGATTCAAAACTTCGAGAGGAACGGATTAAAAACACTGAAACACAGGGGCCGTTAATTCTCCGAGCCTCTGTCGTGATTCGACGCCAAACGAAATAGAACCGCGGCGGTTGTTCTTCGAGGGGCGCAGCTTTTTCGATAAAAGCCTAAGCTTAGTCGCGAGCTTAATGGATTTGCATTTGTATAAGCCCGGACGTGGTGGTTTGGTCGTCGAGGCGCGAGGTGTCGAACGAAAAACTGGACGTCCAGGATTCCGACGAACCGAACCGTGAATTTTACCCCCACGCTGCCATAATCCGACGACAGGGGTGAAAGGAACGATCGCCGCTGAATTATTATTTTTGGCCAACGAAAGGTAACGGGCAAAGTATAAAATCCACAGGGTACAGAATGCGTCGTTCCGCGACTGAAACGAAATTGGTGCTTCGTAGACGATCCGTGGATTTCAAGTTTTTCAATAGTATTATCAAAAATTGAAATACAACAAACCTATGAATCGCTAGTGGAATTTTTACATTTCGCTTGTTATATTAACTTTTATATATTTAACTCGTTATTACGTTCCGTATCGCGCACTATCGTATCGCGTATTATTCGTTAGAATTAGCCGAAGGTTCGATCGAAAGAGATAACAATTGACAGAAAGAGATCGTCATTGTGCGCGTCTTGTGTTCGTTATATATGTATTGACGTTGTTCGTTCTGACGTGTATTCTCAATATAATTAAAGTGTGTACTAGTCGATTTGAATCTGTTAATATCGTCTGTTATAAGGACAGTTCTAGACATTCCCCTCGGGGCAAGTCAAACACGATCATTAAATCAAAATCTAATTACTGGACAACGGATGTTTGCGCGTTCGTAGAAAATTTGCAAAGCGTGCAAAACGCGCATAAAATGTACAAAACATTCAAAATATATATATTCTATTGGAATTTAACGAAGGAAACATTCGTGTTATTTCGTTTTTATAAGAATATAAATTTGCCGAAACATCCGCAGACCACGGTTAATTTCTAAACGTTACTAGACTGAATTTTTCCCGAAAAAACATAATAATACTAATAGAAATATTTCATACATAAAAACCTCCGATCATAACCCTGCTAGTTCCCCGTATATCAGTTTCTTCTTATCGCTTACCTGAAAGCAAAATAAAAAGAACGAATTAATCAAGTATTCCTAGAAACCATTATTATCGCATGTATATCGTATATACGGAGTGTCTCTGAAATCATGTTACAAACGGTCGATTTCTTCCCCGTTTTGATAATAATTTCATAAGGCGAGCAGAACTATCACGTTGATAAAATGATTTTTTTTTTTTTGTTAATGTAATACTTTTATCCTTACTGACGATACCACTCCAAATGCGGACACTATGGAGATAATATAACGATAATGATAGTAGTCAAATCGCGTTACGACTGATACACCTTACGATCGACCACCAATCGGATCCTCCGACTCATTTTTCTCGAAAACGATGCCTTAAAAGGAAAAATGCTATTCCTTCTTCCGGACATATTCTCCCGCGTAGAATCCACCGGCCGATCGCGTGTACCCTGATTTCAGACACACCCTGTATATCTTACAACGAACGCAAGCCGCAACAAACGAGCAAATAAAGCCTCGTACATATCAAATATCCACAAACCTGTCTGCATACTTCGTATTGCCATTAAATCACCGTTAACCATGACTCGTAACCGAAAACGTAACCAAAGGGGAAGAAGATGGACAAGATACGACTTGAGACAAACGGCCTAACGGATCGATCCGTATACTTCCACACGAACCGATAGGACACGGAGGCGGCAAACTTTATGACAGATGATTGGCTGGAAGCAACGCGCAGGGAGCCAGTATTCTTTCGGTAGAGCAATAAATAATGGTCATCGGATAATACCTCTTTGGCCCGTGGAAGACAGGGAGAACGTAGGTTGGAGGGGAGGAGGAGGAGGAGGAGGAGGAAGAGGAGGAACAGTGAAATCGGTAGAGATGCCGGATATTGGTTCCGTTCGCTGCTCAGAGGGGACACTGAATAATTTCGCTGTTTATCCGTGGCACCGATATGCCAATTTATCCCAGGAACGTGGTTTATCGATCTCACGAGGCGGTCTCGACGTTACGCAACGCTTTTCTTATTTTATTTCGCGCGCGAATAACAAATTGCCTGCGAGTAAAATACACGGAGCGCATAAACAGTCGTGGATTCGACGTCGCCGGCCTAGGAAATTCAATTACGTTAAAACCGCGAAACCGAGCCGCGTGTTTTCATCGAGAATCTTCGTAACGTTTGATTTTATAACGCAATTTTTAATATTCATTCGGAATTTGAAATTTTAATTGCACGTAATAATAACTTGTAACGCGTATTCGGTCGTTGACCGAGTCTTTTCGCGTTGTTCGCGCGACTGAATTTTTAAAAGCGCGTTTCTTCGTATCCGTAAACCGAACTTTCGGTACTTTATCGGGAATTTTCTACTTCAGCGGACTGTCAATCAATGCCACATCGCTGGGCCTGTTTGTTTATTTCTGAATGTCCAGCATTATATTATATATATCGTAGCATTATTATATAAGTTCATATTTTTATGAACACGAGCGAAGAAATGGCAGAACTTTACTTCGGACGTTTCGTATATTTACGTAAATATTTCACATTATCTTAATTAAATATTTTACTGCTGTATTTCAAGAGTATTCGTATCGTTCACATCGCTGGCTGTCGAATGTAATAGCCACTGTCCAGAAGAATTAACTTCACAAGCGAAAGAACCGGATAGATGCGGCACGCGATCACAGTTAACCACGACAGATAGGCTCGTACGTAGTAAACGAGCAGTAAACGGCGCGCGCTACTTCCGTCCGTCTTCGTTCGTCGGTTCGAGCTGGTTCGAATTCGCAGTTCGCGCCGCGATAAAGTTTTTTAATAATGTGATTCTGTGAAACGAGACCGGCGAACGTACGCCTCAAAGTGTTCATCGAGATTCGCGAGAAACCGGCTGATCCACCCTTACTCGCGTACTCGCCGCCCCCTGCCTCGCGTTATCGCGGTTTTCAACGCTTGTTTTACAGTTTGCCGGCCACGCAAAACAAGCTACGATCTCACAAAGCGCCGGTCCAGCCTGGCACGCTCGACGCCCGGCTCTATGAAGTTTCGAAAACGAATTTCGTGGCCGAACGGTCGCCCACGTAATTACAGTTTTTGACATTTAGGTTTGACGGTCGAGTTAAACACCGCCGTACTGTGGAGACGCGTCGTGCTACGCGCTTTCGTCGCTCGAACATCGATTTTATCGCGCTTTTACTACCGCTGGCATCTGCACTGTTTCACGCTAACGTTAATAGTACAATTTTCCAGCTTGCAAGTTACGAATTGAATACCGGTATTGTTAAATACCTCCGTATCGCACTAACAAATTTGATAGTAGAACAAGTCTACAATTAATCTCCTAGGAGATCTCGTTCGTCGCAGCGTCGATTCGTTTTACATAAATACATATGTTCGCGGAATAATTGTCACCGAGTTTACGAACGAACAATAAATTATTAATCATACGTTCGAGAAAGCCACAAAGTCTAAGCGAGATCATTTTTATCGTTAATCGTTGGCTAATGTTTCAGACCACAGCCCATGTTGTGCGCTAATTTTGTTACCAAACGTTCATTTTCAAACCTAAACCAAATTCTACCGATCACGACGATCGTGTCTCGCTACACTGCTGACAAAATTTCGAAACGTCCGTACATGACCTACGCCATATATACCTAAAAATATCGTCGTATCAATCCCATCGCTGCGTCCGATTCAAACCCCCCTTCTGATCCGAGCGGAACAGTCAGTCGGCGTCTATTAATAAACACACGACACGCGCGCAATAAACCGAAAACTAATTTCCACGCTTGCCACCCCTTGCAGCTACCGATAATGAAATAAATCCTAACTAATCCGAATCGAACGATCGCATTTTATGTAGCAGTCCGGTCAGAAAGTTCTTTTCGATAACAATTTCCTCCATTTCCGTGGTTCGGCTCGCTTCCCTTTTCAACCCCTCAACGCCATCCACCGGCTCGAAACGATGCAATTACAAGCAATCTTCGTTTCGCGTGACGATTCCATCGATACCGGTTACTATATTGATTCCACGACGATACACGCGGCCGTCTACCCTGACTTTGCGTTTCCATTTTCCAACACGGGCTCGTCGCCCGCCATACGTTTCTCCTTTCTCTCCCTTTCCGGCGTTTCTCTCGCCGGATACGTCCGCGAGTCGGGCACACAGATTCCAAGAGAGGGTTGCGGAACGCTCGTTCGAGCATAAGGGAGGCAGAAGCGGTGCAGGCAACGGTTCAACCTGCCCCCACCCCCCTACCGACAACAGTGGCATTTTTCGTTGCACGCGGAAAATTGAACTTTCGTGTATCCACTTTGGCACGGCGTGCTCCGGTACTCGAGTTAATGGTAACGAGGACACGCGAGTCGAACCGCCGCGATCGTTATTTTATAATTCGCTCGTAGCGTTCGCCATGGTATTTTGAGAAAATATTTTTTCAAGCGGAAAGAGGGCAGGGGTTAGGTGAGAGGGAAAATCGCAGATTCCAACGGCCACTCGTTAACCGTTTGGCGTGTCCATTCCTTTCCATTTCGATTTCTTTCGTTATTTCAGCCCCTCAGAGATCGAACCAATCCACGCGTCTTTCGTAATTTTCTCATCTTCGTTACCTCGCTACTTGATTACTTTCAATCGAATGACATAACAGGAACTTTGAACTTGTTTAAAGAAGAACAATGTCCTAGAATCACAAACGTTCGCTCATTGGATCTTACGATCCGAGAGAACAAGGGAAACATATGACGTTGGATTCATATATAAGTCAGTTGCTCCGACGTTATAGAGAAATTCGAGTTTAACGTCGCGTTGCGAAACCTACGTCGTTCCGAATTGTCATCGCCAACGAGTATCGTCGTACGTTTCGCCGATACTTTTTATCAGTCGCCTCGCTTAAACGTCTGCCAAACCGTACCTCTCTTTACATCTCCTCGCTATAATTATTTACAACTTATTCTCTATCTGACGCGTAATATATTCTACCAATACGCTTCCCTTCTAAACGAACGCGAACGAATAAATGAGGAAATAAGTAATGTTACGAGGGGACGATACAAACTTGCGACAAAAAATTCGAAATTCAAAAAACGAATGAAAAGGAGATAACGCCGAAAACGTCGTCACCTTTTTCCACTTCTCGACGCACGGAGTTGATTCGTACGGCTTCTGAACAATTCGTTTCGCGATCTCCTTTCCTCCCCTCCTGCTTTCTCGATATTGTTTTCGTTTCTCTATCCTACGTTTTCTTTTTTCGTTAAATTCCTTTACCAATGAAAGAAACTCCACGAGCTTTCAGAAGTGGAAACGCTCGCCCCCAGCGAGTACAGAACTTTTGAAATTGAGCATAACGGGGCCAGCAACCTGCCTTCCTCTCTCCTTTTGACTCCGCCTCGTGGACGACACCGGTATAAAACGGCTTTTGGCTCGCTTTCAAGCAAACTCCGTTGCACGCCTCTTCCTTCTGTGTTTCTTCCTATTTCCGTCTTTTATTACGCTTTGTCACCACCTGCCACGCAGCGTACACTCGCGCGAGTTCGTCATTATCGCGTCTTCTCGTTACGCCTTTCCATACAGTCGAATCCGATAGTAATACGAGTAACAAACGCCCTTCTTAGTCGCGCTAATGTTCTACGAATACTTTCAGCTCCCCCGGTAGACATTTACTGCTCCTACTTTGTAGTTTGGAGGATTTGATTCGAGTCGCGTGCGTTTTAGAGTAGCTGGAACACGTTCTTTGGATTCGTTATGTACACCATATTGAGAATACTCTGATAAGAAATTAGGCAAGCATTTGAACAAATTCCAGGGATATTAAAGGATATTAATATCGAATATATCGAATTTCAGGTACATTGAAATTTTGAAAGCACAAGGAAGTTAATTAGATACGAAATAGCAAAACTAAAAGTCACTGTATCTGATAAACGAGATCGAGTAGAACGTAGATTTACACAGACTCTTTTCGTTGTTTTTAAATATCGAATCGGTCGCGTAGATATTGCCCGTATTTAACTGGATTAACTCTATGCGTGAGAAACGCCAGTTCGCAGCGTGGCCATTGAAATTTACTTAAGAAAAAAAATAAAATAAAATAAAATAAAAATTAAAAAACCGGAAAATTTCCAGCGTTCCGCGTCACAGCCGAGGCGTGCTCTTTTCTTTGAGAAGCCCGTAGAAAGTCGAGGACCTTTTTAATTAGTGTACCTCATTAGTACCGCTGTATTTCGTGCAATATAATTCCACGCTTCATCCATCTTCTCCTCCCTTCTTTCTCCGCTTCCTTTCGCGGATTTCGCTTTCTTTCGGGTTTGCGCGATATCATCGCTAACGAAGAGTTCGCCAGCGGAATCGATGGAACCGGATTCATGGAACCGCGTCATCCGTCAAATCAACGCGCCACCTCGTTTTTAGATGAAACGCGACGAGGACGATGGAACGCGAAGTCACGAAGCCGGCATTAACGCCAACGAACATCAGCGCGGAACACGATTTCGTCAGATATTGCTTCGATGCAAAAATTACCTCGCTCGTCAGCGTATAACCTTTCGAAGGTTGTGTTCGAAAATGCTGACGAGGAATACCTTATTGGAAGCGAAGCTACGAGTAACCTTGAGACCTCGCAGCAATTAGTCGAATCTTTAGCCACGTCCTTTCCGCTCTTCCTCGTTTCAAGCGAATCATCTTTCGGAGATTAAGACCCTCGCGCTTTCGGACGAGACGTTTCGTAAACTGATTTCAACTTGAATCTACGTACGAACGAAACAATTTGCGTCCTAACGTTCCTCACAGCGAAGAAAATTCCTATCGCATGGCTACGATGCCGACGTACGATGAACAGCCAAAGATAAATCCAGTCCTACTACATCTTTAGAATTATCCAACACAATCAGGTTCGATATTTCAGACGTATCATCTGCTACGCATGTGTATATGCCACGTGTATTACAGCCGAAGCCGATAAAACGCTAGCCTACGCTCACATACTTTCCAGCCAAAAACCGATAACTCGAGGAGCACAAAAAATTGCACGAATCGCCTTAATTCAAACCGCAACAGCTCCAACTCCCGCCGCTTTTTCCAATTCGCGCAACGTTCGCCATTCTTTCCAACGCAGTCACGATTACAAGACAAAACCCAACCGGTACGTCGAACCAGCTTAAACGAAATACAAGGAGAAAAACCAAGCAGGAAAGAGGAAAGAGAGAAAAAGAGAGGAGGAAGGGAGAGAGAAAGAGAGAGAGAGAGAGAAAGAGGAAAAAAGGAAAAAGAAACAGCCGAAGGTACGCAGATGTCGAACCGCCGCGTCGCCCTTTTCACCGATGCAATTTCTCCGCGTGCATACTCCCTTGACACCGTGAGACAATAACCCGGCACGGGGCCCGCATGGAATGCGACCAACGTGAAATAACGCGAACCACAAGCCGTCGATGCTCGCGTTTCCAAAGGTTCGCCTCGGCTAATGCGCCGAGGGCCGATGCACTTGCATAATTCCAGCCTCTATCGGCCGATCTACCAACGCGACCTTATTCTGTCGTCTCTCGGAAACTCGCTCTCGGAGAAGCCTTTTTTTATCGGAATACTTGGCCTGACACGTTGCCACTGACGTCAGAGGAGAACGGGAAACCGCCGTGTATGGCACGATCCAGTGATTTCGCGAAGAGAAACAGAAAGGAATAGGAAAGGTAGACACTGGCCAGGTGGATGCTGGTTTCCTTGCTTTCGTCGTACGTCGACTCTGATCCGGTAGATAACGGGACGACGACGAACAGCGATGCACGCAATTGAGAAAAATCCAGATGATCGTTGCTTCTTTGTCGTTGCACCGTATCGTCCGACGATATCGGCGTATAAGCGAGTAATATAAATGTGAACGACAATTCCGCCAAAAGTCGGCAGATTAGTGACGCTTCGCTGTGCGTCTGAATGCATTCTCGATCTGGAAATCTCGATCAGGAAGATCCGAGAACGTCGACGGTTGAAAATTTGCACGCTCGTTCGTGATACATTTTTCTTTGTCTCGAAGAACTCGAGCATAGATGTGTACAATTGAAGTTTCTTTCTTCGAAGAGCAAGATCTTTTGGGGACTTTCGGTCGCGCTAGATCTACCGATGTCAAGCGTCGGGAAAACCATCTTTTGGTTCTGGATCTTTTGCTACGAGAGAAAGATCGTATTAACGAGATTTGTCAAATCGGTTAACTTTACGAAACAAAGGATAATAAGAATTCGGAGATCTTGTTCGGCGAACGCTTCGAACAACTCGTGGGAGAATCTCACGACGTCCGAAATAAAATTCATCCTGTTCGTCCAACGTACAGCCAGAACCGGATCAAACTATCTAAGAATAAAGCGAAACTTGGTAGAACGAAAGACCGAAATGACTCGACCAATTGATGGCACACGAAGCTAGTCACGGTGATTCAGGATCGATCCTGGTGAAACAATAACGGGCAACTTTTCTGGTTATCCAAAGTTTCAAATAAATTCCGCGAAACCTGGCTATCCTTTACCTGGCTGTCGTCGCGGTTAGAAGAATTTTAATCTTCTCAGAATCTTTGTCGCGGAGCAATAGATCGATCTCTCTGACGTGCAATTAATCGACCTCGCTACCGTCTAAAAAGCAAGATTACAAGCATTTTTAACGACGCGACCGTGTCTAACGAGCGAATTGCCTCACCCCGTCGGCACGATATTGAAGCAAGGTAGCAGCAAGAAAAGAAAGAAAAAAAGAAAGAAAGAAAATAGAGAGAAAAGAAAAATAGCGACGCACCGTTTTATAATGTTTCTGTCGTAAACGAGCAAGCTTATTTAATTCTACGCTCCGGTTCTGCGATTCTTTTCGTCATTGTCGCCTACGGCGAATACGCAACGCTCGTTGCAATTACATCGGTCTCTCGTCGTTGTCTTTTTTCTCGTCAGGATCGCCGCTTACACGCTGTTCTATCGTAACAGTTATTGTGCTAGGAACCGACTGGATCATCGTTATTTATAACGGGCTAGTCGCGTGAGATCGGATACAGTGGACGATGATCGACGAGGAAAAACACGAGGTTCGCTAAACGAGGAAATTCACCGAGACGTTCGTTCGTGTACGTAGTACGAGTGAAAAATAACAGGATACGGTTGTTTCTAACGCTGTTAAGTGGAACGTTTGTTGACCAGAGACTTCTGACCGCGATCGTGCAATTACAAGTTCATAAGGAAATATTGATTTGGTTTGCTTGGCTTTCGTATACTTGAGACATTTACTTAACAAGTTCGTTTATTTTTCATAGAAACGAAACGACGCGGAAAGGATAGGGGCGCTTTTAAGCAAAGAGATTACTACGTACACAAGAGCGGAAATTTATGCGACCGGATAATTTGTCTTTTCCGATTGATAGGCTTCGTTGCTCGTACGAACGTTATCTACGAATATTTGCTGCCGTTCTGAAAATTACGTTTAGATAAACACGAAGATGAATACGTCACGAGCATCCATCGCGTACGTTGCTTAACGCCGGCAGAGAATCGTTTTCCGTGTCATTCTCATTTTTCATTGCCGTCTCGTTCTAGTCAATCTCTATCGCAGTATCGTCAAGTAAACGGGACGACAGAATCATTTATACCCGTAATCGTCAAATTGTTTTCAACGGGAATGTTGTATCGAGCAGTGCGTAAAACGAACATACTTTACGAACGCGACATCCGAATTAGCACCGATCGCTAGGTATCTTTTTTAGTCAAGACGCGCATACGTCGAGTTTGGTAGAATTTGAAAGTGAAATTGAGAAACAGCGGGATCGATAGTTCGCAAATTATGCGTTCGTGGAGATGTTCGACCATCGAAGACTGTGTACATTTTCTCGAAAATGAATATTTCCCGTCGACTCGTGGCAACTAAAATATTCCTTGGATCTTCAGAATGATAGTTCGCAAGGATGGCGAGAAACGGATAACGAACAAATGGACGAGGGTAGAAAAATGAAGAAGAAGGGAAGCGGATCGAGAGCGGCGGTTCCACCCTTCGCGATTCCGAAAAATCATTTTCCACGCCGCGTGACTCGGCCCCGTTGCCGGGCTGATGATTACGCGGTCGCCCCGCTATCGTCGGCTTAATCTCCATAAATTACAAAGGAAGAAGAAAAACTCGGATATCGAATTTCAATCGGGCCTTAATCACGTTTCACGCCCGACCTCGTAATGCGATTTTTCCTTCTTGTAAATCCTGTCGCTGATTAAACTCGATCATCGAGAGAGCGGTTCGCTGGATTCTACTGTACGGCAGGGAAACGAGGCAAGCAAAAACGAAAACGAAAGACAGAAGGCGGGCAAACGAGAAACCAGAAGCGGCGGTGTTCTAAATTTTCAACGATCGGAGGAAACTCGGCAGCCGAGGCCCGCCAGGAAAAGGGTAGTTTCAAAAAGTCGCTATAAGCGATAACGGAAAAGCGTGATTAATGTCGCGCTCGGTCGAGCGAATTTTATAGGACCGGTAGGTGACTTGCACGTGGCGCGAGTATACGGATGATAAATTTAATTTTCGACCAGAGCGGATCTGAACTTGAACATCGATATACGCTCTTGCATATCGGTTTTCACTCTGTGTACGTAAAAATACAGACACGCTTTTAGTTCGGCGACCTAGTTAGACGATTGTAAGATGTGTCCCGCGAAAGAATGGACGCGCGAATAGCTTTGCTATTTTCCATGACAGTAACGTTTAAGGTATGATTTGTACACGCTTTCGAAATAAGAAAGGCGATGGGAAGAGAACAAGATTATTTAACGCGGTAAACTTCGGAACGAAATAACCGCGGGAGCAATTTTTTTCGTCGTATCTCTCCTTTCGCGTGATATTCTCATTCCGTCTATGTCTTAAACATCTTCCACTGAACCACTAAAACCGAAGTAGGCAGACGTTTAGACGTACGTATGTAGATAGAAGATTTGCATACGTGCACATTTGGACGTACGTATGTAAATTTTCCATTTACATGCGCGTGCAACGTTTCGTCTCAAGCGCACGTGTTACTTCTTCGAACCTGCCCTAGCAAACAACCCAGCACGGAAAACAACTAAATACGCAACGCGCAAAAGATAAAAGAGACAGGAGAAACATTTCGCGCGACCTCCGTCACGCTCGAGGAGGTCGCGCGCTTTTTTCGCTGCGGTTCGAAATTTTTTAATCGCACGGCTCTCTGCAGTCGAAGCGGTCACCATCCAATTTGCACGAATGGCATTTTCCTTGAACGTGACGCACCGATCCCTCACCGTCGCCAAACTCCGCTTCCGTCTCACCCTCCAGTGTACAGCCCCGTCCCGGTCGTTTCCGCGCTTCTTTCGTCACGAAAAAAATTGAATTCCAGCTACAGAGACGCGCACCCGTGCACACACGCCCGCAGCCAACCCTCTTGGTTTGCGAACCTCCACGCCGTTTTCCAGCCCTTTCTCCAACGGCGCTGGTCGTTCAGTTTTTCGGGTTAGCTACAGCGCCATTGTCCCACGGTTTTTCCACATGCCAACGGCAGAGGTTACAGAACCACGATCTCCACCAACCCCCATCATATCGTCTCCTCTGCGCTGGCATAGGTTTTTGGAGGCGGTGCGGGTCGCGCGAGGGCCGATAGTCCGGCTCAAAGAACGAAACTGCGAATCTGTCGATAGACAGAATGGCTCTGGGGCTCGTAATCGCTGCACGGTCCGATGCATTGCACGCAGACTTGTATAAAAATGCAATCTCGTCTCCTACTTCTCTGTCTCTCTCTCTCTATATATATATATGTGTGTGTGTGTGTATGCGTGTATATACATACATATATAGAGTACGGACGACGTGCTTCAACTACCTTCGCTATACTATCCAGAAAGCTCGGGCCCGCGTACAAGCACGTCTCTCCTTTACGATAGGTATTTGCGGAGTAATGTTTGTGTTTTCATTACAGTTACGTTGTGGACAAGTGCTCGCGGATACTAGGGGTTGCCTGCCGCCCTTATGCTTGCTCTGCCAGAGTTTCGCCGGAATATCCATAGGATAAAAAGGTAGGTAGAATGTTCGAAGGATCGCGATCGAAGGGTACCATATGTATCGGGCTGTCCGAAAAGTTTCTTTCGTTTTGTAAGGAAATAATGGATGCATCGGATTCTCTGTTTTATATTACTTTTTGTCGAATCACGTATGATCGTAATGATAGAAATAGAGCAAAATGGATCGTACATGATACATATATACATCATACATATACATGAAATGATATAAAACGAAAAGAGATTAGAGCGCATCTGTTATTTCCTTACGAAAGGAAAGAAACTTTCGGGACAAGCTAATAGTTGAAGTGGGCAATGTACGGTGCTTCGCAACTGATTGTTTACGGCGGATGAGGTAATTTGGCGCGTATTAAGATGGAAAGGAGGAGGTTAAAAAGCGATAATTTACAAGCGCGTATTAAAGACTGATTACAGATTTCAATTATTGTTTTTGCCGCGTGTCTTTATCTGGCTGTTTCTATTATGATATCCTTTTTCTACGAGAAACTTATTCCTTCGCGTAATCCTCGTATCTAAGTACTTCCTTCTCGTCCCTGCAGTCGGTTACTCGCGGGCAAAATTTTCTACCGGCAACGGTAATAAGGTACGAGCGCGAGGAATTGGATCTTACATAGCGATCGATGTTACAGCTGCTTTCGATTCTTGAAAGCTATATTTTACAAAACGATTAAATCGTACGTTTCTTTCGAATTCGCGCGACATTTACGCGAGCTTCTCGATTACAGAAAACAAAGATATCGCCCGCTCGCTAAGCGGAGCGACGATCGATCGATTTTCTTCCTTTTCTTTTCAATCCCCGATCGAGCACGTGTTTCAAAAAAACCAAGCCGTGGTTTATAAGCGTACAAAGTCAAAGACGCTTTATCGCGTAGATCTTATGTACGCGAGTACGCACGCAAACGAATAGGAATTTGTTTCTAGAAGAATTCGTTGAAATAGCAACTCGTTCGGATCATCGCCACGATCATCGCCAATTAATTAAAGCGTCCGGATACTTACGATTGGATATACGATCGTGTTTCCACGGTACTTGAAACACGGCTTGTACGGTATTGGAGACGCGGCAAAAACCGCGGAAATTTTCAGAATAACCTAATAAAGCTGGAAACGCGATCCGCTGTTGATACTTGTACTCTGTTATAATATTTCTAACCTTTCCGGTGTAATCTCGTAGCAGTACCCTGTTGGAATGTCAGTCACGCGTGTTAACGAACTAGCTTCTTTCAATTACCGGCCGAGCATCCCCTACGAGGTCGACGAGAGGAAGCCCGAAGAAACGCAACGTAACGATAATTAATGAAAGAAAAAGCCCGGTGCAAGATGCGTTCGTTAACGAACGAAGAAGATCGTTTGTGTCTTTCAGGATTCTACGAATCGAACATGACGGGTCGTTCGAATACGAAAAAGAGTCTCTACGGCGAACGCGTCTCCTTCTATTTAGCAAACGGACGAGCACGGGTAAAACGTGACGATTCTAAACTTGGGAAAAACAACCTTCCATCCGTTTGATTCGTCTTCTTCGAACTCGAGCGTTTTTGGAGGAGGGGAGAAAAACGAGAAGAAAGAAGTTGAGAGACTTTCCGTAAGAAAAACGGCTCTTTGTACGACAATTGGCAACGAATAATAAAAGCTCGAGAATTGCAAGCGACGAACATGTTATAATTCGTTATCGTTAAACAGCTGTATAATACAAGGTGTATGTATGATTGACCGTTTCCAGCGAAACATAAAATTTCAATTATCGTTAAATTGGCGCGTCGATATCGCGCGATTGACGAAATTATAGAATCGTTCCGTGATTATATTTTACGGTTTGTAATTATACAGAGATATATATATATATAGGAGTTGCGTAATGAAAACAGACGTTTCGAGTTTCTTGTAACAGTTGTCGAAAAAACGACAAGGATTAGCCGCTGTAAAACTTGCGATCGACGTTACAGCTGCTTTCGATTCTTGAAAGTTATATATTTTACAGAACGATTACATCGTACGTTTCTTTCGAATTCGCGCGACATTTGCGCGAGCTTCTCGATTACAGAAAACAAAGACACCGCACCCTCGCTAAGCAGAGCGACGATCGATCGATTTTCGACTTTTCAATGCCCGATCGATCTTCCTTCCGCTGAATTACGTTCGGAGCACGTGTTTCAAAAACCAAGCCGTGGCTTGTAAGCGTGCAAAGTCAAAGACGCTTTGTCGTGTAGACGGATAAAAATGTAATTCATTTAATGGCACCTCGGACGAAGCGTTAAAAAACAAAGTTTAAGCTGGTTTGGCTCGGTATGCTTGACGATACAGCTTTCTTTTTTGTAAGCCGATCAAGCGGGATCACGAAACTCGTCGACACGGACGGTCTTAATTGGAGCTAATCGACAGACCACCTTTTTCACGCCGCTTGATGGCCCCTTTTTTATGGTTCACCAAGGATCAATGAGGTGCGGCGGACGAAAAAATCATCTACCCCCCGTTAAATCTTATCTAATCCATCAATCGTGAGGAATGGTTACACGAACGCGTGAAAGATATCGTTAATTCGTCGTGTTAACGCGTCTAACGCGGAAATTCCAGCAAGATACTCATCACGGGGCTATGTTCTATGTGTCGTACTTTTGTACAGGCAGAAATTTCTTATTAGATGTTAAAAAATTCTAATTCTCTGATCTCTTAACAAAATCGTTGCAGCGGCTGTTCCGTCGACATAAAGTGGTACACGCGCGAGAGATTCGTGGACATTAAATCGATATAAAAATTCTCAGATCGTAACGATCTGTCGCGTAATGTCCACGTAAAAGTTCAAACGTTCGGTTGAATAAAATTGAACGGAAAGATCTCAGCAGAATATATACGCAACGATGAAAACCGGCTTCGAAGAGGAACAACGAAGAGAAAAACCTAAGAATCTTGGCCGCTTCTATCAGCGAGAATAACCCTTTCTGGATGATTTGAAAAATAGATTTGACAGCGAAAGAAATCGTAAATACGAGTTTAAGCCGCTATTAAGTCGGAACCTGATACCGTAATGAGGCATAATTTCTTATCCTTTATGACCACAAAGGCTGGCACTGTATAGAAGATAATTTCTTATCGAGTCGACCAGATAACGTGGCGTATCGTTAATTTCCTTTCTAACAGGAACACGTGCTTTTACTTGTCTACAAAGTTCTGTTACAGGATAGTTCAAAGTGACTCAACTCGATATGGCCCCGATCACGTACAATCGGTTGCGTATTAAATTCTCGTATTATTGTATCGAGATCGGTAGTTACCTCAATTTATGGCTGTTTTCATTAACGATAAATACGTATTCCAAATTCCTTCGATTATTTCTTTTATCGTTACAATCTTTCCTTTATTTGCCTTTCGCTTTATTTCGTTATTCTTTTTATCTACCTGTTTATCCTATTTTCTCCTCTTTCCTTTTACTCTTGAAATTCTTCCGCGATAACGCCGTATCGTTCTTTTTCAATGCCATTGTGGCCTCTTTGCGTTGTTTTCTTTTTTCTGCTACAATACCCTCTTTGATAACCCCGTGCTCTTTTTATTCTTCCAATTACTTCTTTCGTATTATTTTTAAATCGCTACGTTGAAATTCCTTCTTTTTGCATTCTACTGCTCCCCCTCCGTCTCCTACCGAACGTAGTAGATGCATAAGGGATGATTCAACTGTTATAAAAAGCTGCGTAATTCTAAGCGCGCAAGAAGCTCGAAAAACCTCCTCGACAAAACCTGAAACAAGACTCTACGAAAAATCCTCGAGGAAAATACGAAATGATTAATCCCGGCCTCGAAGAACGAGGAATCATTTCCTGCGGAGAAAACAGAAACCACGTGCAGAAAACGGGGCGATCCATGGGTTGACCAGAAGGAACGTAGCCGAAGAAAAGGCGAAGAAAAAGACGGCACTGTCCCACGGCAGCCCAGTTGTCGACCAGGCCAAACAAACAATCTTTATCTCCTTTATGGTCGTCCTTATCTCCGGCAGCTGACTCTTCTCTACAACTTTCCCGTAGCAGGTTCTGCCTTTTTCTCGCCCTACGTACGTGAACGGATCCTTTGTGTTCCACGCCGCATACTTTCTCACCGTGAGAGGGGAACGAACAAGAAAAAAAGACAAGAAAAAAAAGAGAAAAAAGACAGGGGAAAATAAAAAAGAAAAGGGGTGGGGGGAGTAAAAGAACGTTAAAGAAACAAGAGACTCTAGGAATGAAACAAAAGAGAAGAAAGAAGGAAAAGGACGTCTGAAAGGGAAGAAGCAGAGAAGGCTGGGTCGTGCGACGAAACGCGTAGCCACGAAAATTTGAATAAATCTCTTCTCTCTCCATCGTCGTCACAGTTCTGAATATCGTTTCAACGCTTTTCCACAAACTATACCCGCCAGCTTTCCCGAGTGGTTGGGCGTAACTGAAAATTCACTGGCAACCCCGTAGTTAATTTCAATGAAGAGAACCACTTCCTCTCGTCATCCATCCCTCCCCCCCCCTCATTTAATTTTCGAGGTAACAAACCGTGCAAACGTTTTATTATGACTCATTCGTGGGAACCTTTGACATTACGCCTTATGACGCGAGACCACTCGCGTGTGTCCGTCGCACTTCGTGCTGGAAAAACTTATCGATTCATATTCGTGCGATTCTATTTTTGAAACGAAACCCCTTCTTTTCTTTTTCTTTTTTTTTTTTTTGCTTTCCACCGCGGCGACGGAGTTAAGGAAGATAAAGGCACGACGAGTAGCGTGTAACAATTTGTAGGATAGATACTCGAGGACTGTGAAGAGAGTATATGCTCTGCACAGAGGCTGTATAGAGAGAAGTTTGTATTAAATTTCGGTGCTATCCCCCGAATTATTACGTTAATTCGTTGCACTGTGATATCGAGCGATACTCGCGGTACAGATTACGGTCGGAATTCGACGAAGACAGAACGTTCTGGTAACAAAGTTTAATGCGACAATGTTAAGAGTTTTAATACGTTGGCTGCGATATGACGCCAGCCAGCTTGTTACTCTTTATCTAGCCTCGTGCTAGACGATGCTGCGTGACACGGTGCAGTATACAATTTTCACAACGCATACGGCAATTCCCGTATTAACAAGAAAATCGTGATCATCGAGAATGTTCGCTACTGCGTCTTTCGGGTTCCTTTTAGTTTGTTCCTTAACTATGAGAAACGCGGATCTCTGATGAAACTGAGAAACTGATAAAATGCGAACTGAAACTGGTTAGTTTATCTGCTGAGAGTCGTATATCCATACGTATGTTGAAAATATCGCGTTGTCGGAAAAGTTTCTTTCGTCTTCTAAGGAAATAATGGACGCACCGTGTTCTTTGTTTCATATTATTTTCGTCGAATCGTGGTACGATCGTAATAATAGAAATAGAACGAAATAGATCGTACATCATTTGAATAAAATAATATAAAACGAAAAGAGGTTGTGCGTCTGTTATTTCCTTACGAAAGGAAAGAAACTTTCGGGACAACCTAATAGAAAAAAGATATGGCAAAATTATACGCATTTAAAATTGTAATTTTTCGAAGAATCGAAAGTTGCGCAAATAAAACGACGCCGAAAGAAAATCAGGACACGTGTAACGATAGAAAATCGCAAGAGATCGTCTTCGAACGTTTATCGAAATTTCTATCCGAAATCTAGTTCGCTAAATCGCTACAACTCGACATTACCGTTAGAAAAGTTTCTACGCGTGGAAACAGCGAGAGGAAAGCTGGTGGAAATCTCGAATTCGTGTGCAGGATTCGCCGCGAAGACATTGAACGAACGACGCGGTTTCCGGAAGGCGTTGCGGAAGATCGTTTCGATCGTCCGTAGCTGGAGCGTGCGAAAGAAGCACGTGACGCTTTAGCGCGTCGTTTCTTCGTCTTGCTCTTCACGGTATCATCCTCGAAGCTTTCGATATCGCCACCTGTTACGTAAACACGAGAGCACGGCGCTCGTGAAGACGCGGCCAATTGATTTACGTCGTAAGTTACGTCGTCCGATGACGAATTGCCGTCTTCTGCGGCAGTCATTTAGCAAGCGAATCATCGACTTCCGTCTTCCCACGCGAGACATTGGATCATCTTTCGATCGACAGATTCGACGATCGAGTAATTCGATTCGATGGTTTTTCGTTAGATCTTCTTGAAGATTTTCGAGTCTTTAAAATCTCGTTCGTTTCTTCCTATTTTTAATCTAATTTTCTTTTATTTTTCTAAGGAGAGGTTGTACCAGATAAGAAAATTGTTGCCTATTAAAATCATTACATAATACTTTTTAGCCGGTTCCGATAATTTCTTAATAAGTATACTTGAAACTTGCTCTTCTGTACGGCGGAATATTATTATCCATTAAAGCAAGGATGTTGCAATTTAAGATCCTTTATACTTCCGTACCGTTTTCTTTATATTTTCCTGCTGTCTAAGAAAACGACGTGATTTTACAAACCGTAATTGGTCACAGCTTATGAAAATACGCGGCTCTACGCCGGCGGATGTTAACGCGTTAATCTAGGAGCTTCGTATAATCACAAAATTAAAATGTTCTTCCGCAATTTCCGATACTTTGTTACTACGACTAATGAAAATATATAGACATTTTCTAATAAATATCGATGTTCGCTCCTCTTATTCCCTTATTCTCGTACGTCATCCACTTGCTTATCTCCATTATACCACCTGAATTAAAATCATCGTTACGTTCTGTACGAATGAAATTTTCACGCGAAATTCCACCAAAGAGGACGCTGCTTGGGCTAAATGCCCCAAACTTCGCTAATGCACCGACCGCAACAAAAACATAAAAAAACTGATAACCCGCCGCTTAATTATTCAAAGCTAAATCCAATCTACAAAATCGCGCAACTAGAACCGACGAACCCGTGTCAGTCTCGTTTCCAACAAATCGCCGCAACGACCGTTCCGCGTGTACCGCCCCAGCAAAGTCACGGAATCGCCAAAAAAAAACGACGAAAGCGATAGAAAAAAAAAAGGAAAGAACGGGAAATAGCGTCTCGTAGTAAAAAAAAAAAGATCGCCAAGAAAATCCAGTCTATCGGTCTACGATCGCCTGGCGATCGATTTAAATCTCTGCTGTGGTAGCGCGGCGAACACGTTAAGCTGGTCGTCGGCGTTGCAACAAGATACGTACGAATTGAACAACAACGCGCGACGTGTACGGTATGTAGCCAGGGCGCTGTGCAAAACTTTACTTTATATCCGACCCTATGTAAATGAGAAACGATCATTCAGGTCGGGTTGTAACGTGGCCGCACGAACCGATCGTGGGTGCACGTGTAAAATCCAGCAAGAAAGCACGCGCCCTGTTCTCGTGTTTCTTTCCTTAGGGGTTCTTTAAGCCCCCATGCGGCGCTGTCACGCGATAACAGGCCCGATCCCGGTTTACCGATTACCCGGCTGCTAGTAAAGCAAACGTACGTTCCTTGAATGCAAATCGACACCGATGGACGAAACGGCCCGGACCCGTTATCGTACGACCGTGAAGCCAGCCAAGACCGTCAGGGCACCGCGAAGAGGAAAATCCATTTGCCGCTGATGCTCGCGATTCCTGTAATACCACTGCCGGGCAAAAAGATAGCCGGCCGACCGATAGCGTAAAGTTCTTAACGATAGCTTCGTAATTCTGTAGGTTTATCGAACAGCGTGTAAATACTAGCTTCTGACAAGGCGACGCGTAGTGGAATCGGCATCTGGATGATTTGCCTGTAAGGAGCACCGCGTCGATGACGGTAATTGCTGCTGAGATCGTGGACGAGCAAGGTGGCACACGGTTATGCGTGATACATCGATATAGAAAAACATGGAGCGCGCGGAGAAAACTGTACTTTGCTTCGTATATTTTAGAAAAGTAAAGCGAAGAAGCAAACCGATATTTAAAGTACCAAACGACGTACCGTCACGTGTTTATAAAATTATCCGTATGACTTTTATTCGTCGTAAGTTCGTTTCTTATATAATTAAATCTATGATATTTTTACGACGATTACTCGCGAGGGTCCTAACGTTGCGAGAATCTGTTTCTTTCTAAAAAAAATTGTATAGTTTCGCGTAATTTTCTTGAAATTTTCGCTACCAGAACTGCACCGATCTCTTACCTCAAGGACTAAACTTCATTAACGAACAAATTAACAAGTTCTTACTTCGCTTTCCATCCATTTCTGCAGATGTACTTTCAAACCTGATGCATATACACGCTTCTCCATAGAAACCATTCGAAAATATGTTTTCGCTATTGATAACTAACAAAAGAACAACCTTTCCAACGAGTTGAGAGAAAGTGGCTTTTGAAAGAATCGAATAATTTTAATCATTTTCATTACTTCGATCTTCGCGCGCGCAAAAAAAAAAAAGATAAAATAAGAAAAATGTATTGTTAGATAAATGGAGCATGCGTTACGATTCGAGCGCGTATCGGCTATGAAAGAGAAATTGGAACGCAAATTAATAGCGGCAGCAATCTCGATTCAAACCAACCATATATATATATATATACACATATATAAAGTAGGAAGCACGCAAAGAATATTTTTCACGCCCGAATATTTCGCTTTTTGCACCGGTAATTTTATTGGACAGATTTGAATATCGCAGGAAACTTTCGAGGACAGACTTTATAAGCCGTTAATTAATTACTGATCTTCGTTTTAATTTTGTAGATACGCTATCGTTCCGCCGGCCCAATTTTACCAGTTATTTTGATAAGTTAAAAGGCAGGCCACGGGAGCCGATTTCACGACAGCACGTTACACGTCGAATTATTAATACGGGCTTTCGAGGTAAAGCCGCGTCCAATTATCTTTGTACTCCAACGTTTCGCCCAGTAGTACACTACCAGTAGCGAATATCAGTGCGTTTTTGTTTCTCTGGTCAAACTAGCTGATGTATTGATGCGAACACGTATTGGCGTGTTCGAACACAAAAACCATCGAACACAGATTTAACTCCGAAAGACACGGTAGATTATTCGAAGAATCCAAGCTGTAAAAGCTGCGATATGATTTAGCGATAATAATGTTCATCCAAAGACTCGTCAAGACCGTGTGTCTGTACGTTTCAAGCGTTCTTTTAATTAGTAAGTAATTTATTATACTCGAAAACGTTTATGATAAATAGCATCTAATACGGTGTTTACAGTAAACGAATAAATAATTTTGAAGCGTTTGTATTTCGACTTTTGAATAATTTTGCACATCGGATTCAGGATTGAAAGGATCGCTATTACTTTGTTATACTCGCTACGATACTGTATTACCGTATCATCGGCTTGCTGCTAATTGCAAGCGCTCTGTCCGCCACAGTTTTTCTTATAAATAAAAGTTCGTCGCTACAAAGAATTATTTGGTAGTTTCGTGTTTCGAGGATGAATTTGAAGATTTTAATTGACATAGGAACTGCGAGAGAAAAATACAAATTTGTATCGTTATAGAGTTTCGTGCAAAATAATTGGAAATCTCTGGAAACTAAAATGGAATAACAATTGAACGATATCGATGATCGGTGAAAGCCTGGAAACTTTATACGTAACTTGATTGCAAGGCAATGCGTACATGTTATTCGCTGAATTTGGAGAGTCACGAACGTGTATCGTTAAGAACTCGACGATAGCACGTGCGCGTTGAATTTTTGTCACAGAGTATACTTCAACTCGACTGCCTTGACTTTGATCGTGCATCTACAACGACGCGCCATGATTCCGCTTTTATCATTGAATTCGCTTTCCCTCCCTCTTTGGATCGTCTGTTCTTGACTCGCGATTTATACCGAGCAACTAGAAGGTACGGTTAAAATATGCCACTCGAACGTTGCGATTTATGCGGCATTTTGCTAAAACGAGAGGAAAAGAAAGAGCGTGACGTCGATGGAACGTAACGCGGATAAGCGGCTGGAAAGTTGCCTAGAAAAATGATACAAAGGCAAGTGTGTTTTCTATTTGGTCCTTCCTTGATTTCTAGATGTACAGGAACGATTTATAGACGTAACCATTTTTCCCAATAAGGAAGATACTGGTACGGTAAGGTAGATACGATTTTTCATCCGCCAACCGGAAGGGGCTAGTTAGTTCGTCACACGCACGACACGACACGTGGTTCGCGCGTTACGTAATTTATTATACTCGGAAATATTCATAATAGCGTTGACTTTCGAATAATTTCACGCACGTATGTTTTCTGCACGGAAAGAGGAAAATTATACGACCTATCGGATGTATCTTAGAGCCGAGAGGATCAGCATCGTACAAAGTCGTATCGCTTTAAACGGACGAAGTCTTTCCGCTAGCAAGCTGCCCAGTCGTAAGCAGTTGAAGATTTTTGAAACGAAAGAAACGCGTCCACTCGAGAAGTCATATTCGCGCCTTATCCGACATTTTCTTCGCGGTATTTGCTATCGTAACGTTTGGCGAGCACGTGTGTTTCGCTGTTACATTTTTACGATTCGTCGAAAACCTCGTTCGTAGAAAATCACTTAAGCCCGCGTTTCGCCTATATATATATGTATATATATGTGTGTGTGTGTGTATATATATATATATATGTATATATACGATTTGAAAACTCGGCGGATGAGAGTAACGCGGGTCGTAAAAGAGATCGGCGAAAGAAAAGTACAGAGAGAATCGCTCACCGTTAAGATGCACTTGTGACTCGGAGAGATGTATTCCAGCCCCCGATGACCCTCGCCGCTGAAGCACTTTTGTATATTGGTCATGAACTTCCTTCTTATGGACTTCAACGAGTAGACGCAGAGCGCGGACTGCTCCTTCGGTGTGTCGCTGTGCGTGGTGTTGCTCTCGGAAAAAACGGCGTACAACACGTCGTCCTGAGCGGTGATGCCTAAATCTTCTGCTAGAACCGAGCCAGCCTTGCCGACGTACGCGGCCTGCGCCAGATTGTAAAACAAGCCATCGTTGGTGCAGTTGAGCGGTACCTCGGTGTACGAGTAGTAATGCTCGTCGTCGTGGCACACTCGAACCAGCTTCGATATGAACACCGCGGTATCGGTGTTCTTCATCTGCGTGGTTAAAAAATAGCTGAAGCCACCGCTGCTGAACCCGTACACGTAGTTGATGGGATATCTCTCGCGCGACAACGAGTTCACGTACATCCTTGTACCGGTGGTAACGGCGGCTTCCGCGATGTTCAGCATCCTATCCCTGTCCAACGATCTGGAGCTGACCGCGGGAACCTCCGATCGGTACGGCGAGTTGCCGGTGAACGTTACACCCACGTACATCACTTGGGAAACGGGTGGATTCGGTGGTCCGGGCGCGATAAACGCCACCGTCGATGCAGTAGCGTTGTTCGCTACCACGGCTTCCTTCACTTCTTGCACCACTTCCGAGATATTGTGAAGGTTTCGTACCCTGCAGGTGCCCTGGGACAAACTTCCGCACGAGATCAACCTGGTGGTCGTGTAGTCGATCACCAACGCCTTGTTCACGTTGTCCACTAGCCTCGTTGGCGTTTCACGAGGGCAGTCGATCATCGAACAAGCGGTCGAGTCGCCTTTCGGACCGGTCACTTCCTTCATGACCAGCTCCAAGTCCGGCGAGAGCTGATACAACCGATTCACCCCTCCCACGTAAACTCGACCGGTGTTCTTGTCCACGACCAAATGATTCAAGCGTTTCACATCTGGGTCGGTGAACCTATATAGTATTACGCTTGGCGACGAACGGACCGGCAGCCGGGGAGACAACAGCACCAGGATCGACAGAAGCAGGCGAAGTTGCTGTTGATGCGACAGCATCGATCCCATCCTCGTCGATGACTCGCTGCTGCACGGGAAGACTAGCATCTTACTACTCTACTTTCTACTGCTACGCGGCGCACGACGATCCGTCGCTACTTCCTTCTTCGCTGTGCCCGGGAATCCTCGCGGAGGCGTCTTCCTCGAGCCTCTCCCAGACCTGCCAACAAAACCAGACACAAGCTTTCGTTTATGCTCGTCCCTTTTATTCGCCGATCAAGTTTCAAGATAAAGATCGCCTTGATCGAGAAAGATCGTAGTCCACCTATCGCGCTCTATCGATTACCATTTGCTTGTCTCAAGAGTAGGGTTTTCGTAGAAAGTCTGGCCAATTTGTCAGCTATCTTCCAAGGTTTTACATCTTTTCACGCGACGGATCTCATCTTCCTTTTCAACTACGATATATCAATATTCCGCGGTTTGGTCGGAAAACGACGCGCCCTTTCCTGCGATCTTTACCGAATCTTTGAATCAACGGGGGTGCTCATTTTCGTCGTTACGGCGGGTTTGTGAAAAACAACCCAACGGATCCGTGTCCCTTCGCCTAGCCATATTCCGATAGACACAGGCTGAAAACTCTATTTTACGTTGTGCCGCGTTTAAGACTCGGCGTGAGAGAACCCAACTACCGATCGGTAGTTTTAGTGTCCCCCCACCCCCGCTCTGTACCCATTTGCATTTTATGGAGTAACAGGGAAACGGAGCGTGAAACGCTCGTTGCTGAAGTTTACACTGTAGCCGCGAGAAAGAAACAGGGAACGTTAAAGAAACGCGTGGTATTAATTTCAGATAGAACGTAAAGTCTAAGAATTTCTCCCTCGTTATCGCGTTTAGTACGCAAACGAGTGTAACCAAACGGGATAACAAGGCTCGCGTACTTGCTTCTCCGATGTTGAAAAGAGTTAGTTAGGCGGCTTGAACGACGCGTTGTAAAGCGAATATATCGTTTACGCGGACGGACGGAATCGTTGAAGGCGTATAAAGACGTCTTTAACGAAGACCGGCCTTAAATCAAAGGCACCTAGTATTTTCGCCGACGCGGACGCGACGTTTAGCGTGACTATACGGCTGTTTTACATCGATTGCGAGTTAACAGCGGACCAACGACAACCTGCACGCACGACACACCTCGCAACGCGAAATAATTGCTTCCATTATCTGTTCACGCTCTTGACGAATCGAGTCGCGTTACGAGACGACTCGTATCTATCGATGATAACGTTACTCGACCGATAAGAATGGACGAGCGTAAACCGAAATGACAAGCGCGTTGCGACTTTTATCGCTCGTACTGCGATTCGGTGTCCGGTCGTTCGTAAAGTTGCTAGTAAAGTGCGAGCAACGTTCCGTGCGTATCTTCGTGGAAATAGCGTCTCGACAGGTAGACTTTTTCGAGAATCACGTTTTTACCGCCTATCGCTGTACCAGCCTCGCGTCATTATCGTAATTTAAAGGCTCGCGTCACTGAGGAGGTTTAAGGCGAACAAAACGAACTTGATTGTAACGATGCTCTCGATAGACGGGAGAATACCACGCAAGATTAACAACGGCGGTAAAAAATAGAGAGCAATCGGAGCAAACGCTTGGCCGGCAGCAGCTCGCGCGCAAGAACTGAAATCTTACTCGCTTGGTAAACTTAAAATAAAACTCGAGCGCGTGGAAACGCGCGCGGATGAAAACAGGTAGAAAATTCCTTTGCCTTCGACAGGGGCTGTGTTATCCGCGAGAATTGCTCGAGCACGCGATCCGAGAGGCTTCGTCGTTCGAAAGTTCACGCAAGACTTCCTAAAAGTCACTGCACGGAGCGGAAAAGGCGAGAACACGGCGGACAAAACCGTGTAAAGAGAGAAAGAGAGAGAGAGAGAGAGAGAGAGAAAGAGGGGGGGCCATAGAAAAAACGAAAAGGAAAGTATCTAACAATTTATCGACCAGGGAAACTAGGTGCCTTTGAATCGGAACCCCAACGCATATTCCTCCTCTTAACGAAATGAAACGCCCGACTTTGTGCAGGACGCGCAGAAATACGTGAGAAAGAGGAAGAAAAAAAAACAGATGAAAGGAAAAAAAATGTTGTATACCAGGGAAGAAGGAAGGGAGTGGATGCAGAACCGGCCGGGGGGAAGAAAAAGCTGTTTCTTCTGCTCGTTCCTTCTTATCGCGACGTAACGGTAACGTTCAATCGCAACAAAAACTTTCCTTATTTTCCCAACACCCATCTCAGGCTCTCCCTTCTGCAACACGTCAATTCCAGTTTATGGGTAGAGGCCGTGGAAGGTAGTGGAAGTCTACCGTGTGCCACGCGTGTCCTCTCCCTTCCTTTCTTCGCACGTACGTCTCCTCGTAATTGTAATTGACGACGTTGTAACGACGATTCGTGCTTTGATCGAAATGTCGGTATTTACGAGTTCTTTTCGGCAACTTCGGCCGCTAAAGTATGGAAACGGGAATTTGCCACGGAGACGTATATTTACAGGCGACCGAGGTACAAAGATGCCGACGAACGATGAATATTTGAGGTTTCAGGCTACGGGGTGAGAAAGAAAGTTTCGCAGAATACGAGACCGAGGAATCTGTTCCGCGTAGTTTGGCTGAAACGGCTGGAAGAGATTGTAAAGTGGAAGAAAGCAACACGCGAAGATGCACAGTCGCGCGAAACACGCGAAAGAAATGAAGAGTGCGAGTTGTTTCGCGTTGTTCGGTCGTTCTCTGCTCTGAGATCGTTTTTTACGATTATTTCGGATCGCAGCGTATTCAACATCCTCGACACGGAACTATGGCCGAGCGTTCTGACTTTCGCGTTTTCCAATTTGCCGTTCCATCGAATTACACGAAATTTGATTTTCTAATAAATTCTGCTACCGTGTGAAGGCTGAGAGGCCTTTTCGTTCGATTCTCCGCGTTATCGCCATGAGATAAGCATTCCTAGAAATACCGGCCTCTATCGAACACGATTTAACGCATCGTATGTACATTTAACGTTTCAATATACGCGTTTGTATTCTTGTTCGATGTCCAACTATCGTCTTTCCGCGATATAGAGCACGAATAACGAATAAAATTCTTACGGTTGAATTTTACCTTATACGTCGACCGTACGAGCGCGAATAAAAGCGCTTATCGGATAAAATTGAGTCATCGATTGGCGAGTGACGACTCGCGATTGGCCGAGTTCGAAAAATGAAAAAATCCATCGCTCTCGGGCAACCGATAAGCAGAACTCGAACGCATTCCACGAATATGACGTTAATGTGAAACAAGGTTTCCGTTATCAAGCTATATCTGGAAAGACACGATTCCTCGTTTTTGTGTTCGCATATCGCGTTTCCGTTCGAAAATTAATCTGCCAATCGATACAGCAATCGACGTTCTGACAAAACGCGATGAGACAGATATCGCGAGCGAAGCTTCGATTTCAATCCGTTTTTTAATACGAAAGCCGGATATAGACCGAACAAAGTCAGCAATCGAGAGCTAATCTATTAGCAACGACGTATACGGAGCAACGTTCTATATAAAGTTAAACGAACAATCGCGAGAAACTACAAGTAAGACGCGAAGGGATTTCATCTTCCAAGGTAGCCAGCAGATTAACGTTTCCAAGACGATGAAAATCGGAAAATACAAAATGTCGGTTTGGTGCTTTAGCATCGATATTTTCATAGTCGAGGCATTCAACGTTAAAACTTAATCCACGGCCAGCGGAATGGAAACGAGGAATAATTTTGGCAAAAGTTCGAACTATATTTCCATATAATTAGTCACAACGAAGTTGTTCAAGTACGAACGACAGACGCGATTAGAAACGTCGATACCAATAACCGCGAAAAACAACTACCGTTCGATGGAAGTAACAACGCTGGACGAAATTTCAGAAGCCGCGAACTCGCCTGTACAACGAGTCTAATTATTCCATTCGATGTAAAATTACAAAAGAGAAGTCCGTAGAGCGTGTGATTTGTAGCTTGTCAAAATTTCGTTAAATTACATCGCGATAAGCCGAACCGCTTCGAATTCCAACGACAAACTGCCCGTGTTTCTATACATTCGCTCAAACAGTTATTTATCATTGCGACAAAAATATCGCGAAACTGCTGCGGATCCGCGTTCTTTTTCGTCGAAATTTAAAGAAAAGTGCCGAGTACTCGTGTCCTTGAGCGTTTGATCGTCCGAGCGAAGACCGGCGAAGAGCGGCAAGAAAATTTTTCCAGAGTACGAATTTCCTCTTTTCAGGCGAACAGAATGGCAGAACGGTTCTCCTTCGCCCAAGGGCTGAACATCGTATCGGAACGCGGCAAACGATCGAACAGAAACCGCGCACGCAGTTCCAATCTCGCTCACGGAACATCCTATACGGCGTCGCGTTTCGTCCTTTTCGTACGACGAGATGAAGGCAAACGCGATGTTTCGAGCCTCGTACGAAGAAGCACGCAACGATCGAGGAACGTGGAAAGAGGATCGCGGCGGGTTATCCGGCAAGTAGATAAGCATCGCGAGATATCCAGGAACGCGCGGTTCCACATAGAAGGGGAGCCAAGTAGCGGCAAGTATGCGTGCAAGAGCACTATGTTTGTTCCAGGTGTGCTCGTGCGAGCGCGAGGAAGATCGTAAGGAAAGATGGTTACGGTATAGTTGTTGGAACCGATATACCGAGATCGTAAATTAAAGCGTTAAGTGGCGATTGATGTATTCGCTTCTCGAGAATTATTCATCCAGCTTTCGGTTAAACGTTACGCCCGATAACGTAACTTTTAACGAAGTAAAATGAAGAACGCCGCGGTTTATTTGTTTCTGTACTTTGTTCGAGAAACGGAATCTAAGTAAACGTGCTTCTTATCCTTTTATAAACGGTTCTTCGCTTTGCACATTTTATATATTCTTGCACATCGTACGTATCGATGCGACAATTGTGCACGTTTCAATGTTTCGTAAATGCAGAAACACGCTCGGTCCGCTAAGGAATTCTTTCCCTTGGAGACGATACCACAAGCGAGAGCTACGTTCGTAGAAAGATACGTACAAAATATAAGGCGAATGGGAAACGACAAAGGAAGATTTTGCTGGACAAAGATTTACACGTTTGCAAGTAAAAGAAGTAAAAGTAGGACAAGATTTGAATCGAAAAACGCTCTTTGAAGAAGATTAGCTCGTTTGAGAAGCTACGGCACATCTTTTTCTGCAAAAAAAAAAAAAACACCCCTAATCGTCTTCGACGTACGCAATTTAAACTAAAAATTCCACTCCAAAGAAATTCGTAAAATGGCGACTATCCGTGTCTCTTCCGCCGATTGTACGCACGAGACAAGGCGCTTTTGTTCTTCTCGCGCTATCTGATAAAAGCACGCGTGCCTTTCCCCCGTGTAGTGCCATTCTGTTCGGTGCGCGACACACGCGCATCGTATGTAGGTTAAAACCGTAATTAACGATCGTTTCGATCGTCGACAATTTTCACCGAAGTATTGTCCGATCTAACCTCGGAGACGTGGCGACACGGATGGAAAGGACGTCGTTTGTCCACCGCAGGGACCACGTACCTTCGGCTGGGAAACACAAACAACCGTGAAGCGACACTTTAATTAGCGTGTTTACCGGTGAAGCCAACCAGTTACGAGTAGAAAAGTTTCACGTATTAATCCGGATATCAGAAATAACGGCATCCGGAGCTCTCGATCGCGGCAAGAATCTCTAAGGCGGATTTTCATATTTGTAGAAGTGACAAAGATCGAAGGAAAGATCGATTCGGTTAATCTCTCAAGGTAGAAATTTCCTCGATCCGACCGGTGAAATATCGAAAATCTTCGCTTCGCTGGAAAATCTTTTTGTACTTGCGTTTTATCAAGTCGTTATTTTCAGTTTATTAAGTCATCATTTTTATTTTATTAACTCGTTATGTTTCGTAGCCGGCGGCGTGCGTGCAGCGAAAGCATCCTTTCTAACTACCACGGACAATTAACTCGCCCATAAAAATAGATCGAATGTCTATGAAATATCTTTCGATCCTTCGACTGCTCACTCGTAACATTAGCTACCGTACGATATTTTCCATTCCGCGTTTACGAAATAATTGAAAACGTAGAACAGCCGATACAAAGCCCAATAAGAATCTAATATACCTAACCACGATCTATATCATCGAAGAAAAGTACGAAGTAATAGACGCTAAACAGTGTCGTTAAACGTGCCAATAGCGCTTGAGATTTTCGAAACGACTCGCCGCGAAACGCTAAAAATCTCCCGTTTCTCGTTGAACGATAAAATCAGCGTCGACCACCGATGGCAATTATCTTGGCGAATACTTCGAACCATCAATGGAGACGATCAGTCGTGTCATTCCGGAAACGTAAGGAACAGAAAGCAACGAAAGGAGAAACGTGATTGATTGGAGGTTTCCAGAGGCGATACAGTCGCTTCGAACGCAAACTACGTATAATTTCTGCGCGATGTACGCCGAGAGCGTCCAGCAGAAACGGCCGGGCGTTAATTTTAATTACAAAGTACGCGCTTTAATATGCACATTTATTTTAATGGAAAACCGACGGGCGCTTCCGTGCGATGCGCCCGATAACCTTCCCACGTACCTGCTTATATTTCATCGTTTTGCGTGGAAACACGCGACAAAGGACGAGCGCTTTACTTTCATTTACTTCGCCTTGAACGCGCAAATTTTGTTCAGAAATATTACGACACTCGCGGGTCTCGTAAGAAACGCGACGATTGGCCCAAATTATCAAGTGGCGTTCGGAACGCGTTGAAAAAATTGCTCGAAGCTATTTGCTGCACTCTAATGAGTCCTAACTGGTTCAGAAACCATATTTAATCGACTCAACCGGAGATCGTTCAATTTTGTCACGGTTAATATCGTCGAGTTTCTTTCTTTAATTCTATAAATATTCCAATTCTACAAATTCTACAAATAACTATAAGACTTTTTTATCGTAATGCAAAACCTCGCACGAAGAAAGTCCGACATTTACGTTGAACGTGTCGAGGAAATAATATTTTGTTACGCGACGTTATGTAAGCTACGCTTGGATAAAAACGATCCTTTCGCGAGACATAGAAAAGATTCTATATAAACAACCGTACAAACCGACGGATCGATCCTTTTTCCATTCTTAATCGAAACACGTTTGCCGAAACTACGCTAAATATTCCTGACTCGCGGCAAAGAATTCAAACGTCACGGAATTCAGCAGGCCGATACACGGCAACGCTGATCTCGATTAAGGCCACTCGAACGAGAAACGTCGGAGAGCGAAGGAAACTCCTCGCGGGGTTCGTCGAACCGTCTGTGAAATCAAGGTCGTTCCTCGGCGAGATTCGATCCTGAAACCGGGCCAGAAACGTTCGCTTTGATCCTTCGATTGCTCGTTAGAGAATCCGCGCAGATGCCAGGTGAAATGCGATCGCGTAACTAACGCCTTTGGAATTTTAAGGAGACCGCGGTAGAATGCGGTTCGGTTTTCAAGAAACGTCCGACTCCCTGCCACGAGGTTGGAGGGTGGAATTTAAATAGTCGGACGAGAAGCTACGGGTAAATTACGAGGTTGAAGTCACGTATGGTTAAAGAAGAGGCCCGTTACCAGAGCGAGAAACCTACCTTAAGGGGTAAACTGCTTTTCCAAGCCGCAATTCTCCGTAACAAATGCGATCATTTGGTAAACCGGAGAGAGTGGAGACTTTCCAGTGGCAAGGAGAAAAAGAACGAGACAAGGAAGAAGAGCGTGGGTGGATAACGGGAAGGGACCAAAAGGGGAGCAGCGTCAATTCTTTACAGTTTCTTACTGTTCCCCTCGAGGTAGCCTTCCTTTCATGGTAAATTAAGAAATTTTAAGAAGTTTGTATCCATTGTGCGTGGGGTAACGCGACAGAGCTCCGTCTATACGAAAGCATCGCAGAACGAATATTTCGTACCCCGTTAGCTACGACTTTTCGCCACAGATAATAGGAATTAATTTTCGCGTACGAAGCATCAAGAATCGTGCTGGATTTCTATAGAATTTTTCCGAATGTATCGTTACCAAACGTTCGTTGTATTTTTCCAAGCCATGGAAACGTATCGCGGCAGAAAATACAGTTGTAACTTGATTAATTATGAAAGCAAGGGGTATGCAGTTGGCTCTCCAACACGCTGGTATAGTGGAAAATCCGCGTGGCAATACCAAAGGAGACGGGGGAAGGGCCGACGGAACTAAAGAAAATTTTAGAAAGGAGAAGCGCAATACAAGGAAGGGAGGAACGAAAGCAAGAAGCACAGAAAGGAACCAAAGTACAAATGGTGCAATAGCGGTAGATAATGGATCATAGGATAGAGCGTAAGAAATAGTTTATAACATAGAGTGTAAGAAGAAGATTAAGATAATGGAATAACTATAGAATAATTATAGAAGAATAAGACTGAGAATATACGGTAAACGCGATATAATGTAAAGCCAGAAGTCCGTGCAAAGCCGAAAGGCAAGGACTAAGTACAAATAAATAAAAAAAATAATAAAAATAAAATCCGTGCGTAAAGCTTGACCTGTATATACATGTACGTACGTGATAATCTGTCGTTGATCGAGAGCTTTATTCCGCATACTACGTGTGTACATACGCGTGTTATTACCGTATCGTTATAATAAAATAAATCGAAGAAGAAAACGCTGCCTACACGTATACGTGTACGTATATATATTATGTACCAATATATGCTTATATTACTTATACATATGTTATATTCATATTGTGGCGATTCGCGTTTTTCTTTTTTCCTTTTTTCAAACGTACTTTGCCAGACGTTTAGTTTATTGTGCAAAGTCACGATTTACTTATACGGACTACATAGCTACATGGTGTATACGTCTTCGTGGAAACTCCTACGATATCGATGGAAAATCCGCGCGTAACCAAATTCGCGTTGCTTGAAAGTCAACCCCGTACTTTTAAGGGTCGACGCATGTACCTGATCGAATCTATATTCTACAAATTTTTACATACGCTGACAATTAGCGACCAATTATTCGTCTCATTGCGATAAAAAGCGAGTTGCGACACGGAAAACAGTAGCTCGTCCTTTTCAAAAATTTCTCTGTGAAACGTTATACATATTTGGTATTTTTAGTACACCGAGATGACATGCCTACTCGTTTCAGAATTTTTTACGATTCGAAGAACTCGCGATTTTGCTGCGAAAGAGACAATTTCGAATTTTCTCCGCTCGCTAGTTCACTGCGCTTGTACAATTTTAAGAAGCTTACAGTTTCGCTGTAAGATATCGCGATATTTAATTATATCACCGACTCAATCTGTATTACAGGCTGCAAGTTTCTTCGGCTCTTTAATTTCCTCAACTTCTCCCATTAATCGCGCTGAACTTATCAAGTTGCTTTTAATTTCTCAGCTGCGCGCCGACAATTGAAAACGAGGAAAAATTGCAATTACTCGGCGAATCGAGCGTTCGTCCTCGACATCTCCGGAGAATCGAGGAAACGCGGCGAGCAGAATAAAAAAGAAAAAAAAAACCTTTCTGAAAAAGGTTCGGAAACAGATGTGCGACGCAGCGTTATGACCGTGTGGCAGTTAGTCAGAACGAATTTAAAACGTTCAGATATCCGAGCGAGGAAACTACCTTGCTCCAACGTGGGAAATACCTTGAGATAAACTGCCTTCTTAAGAAAACTTCCACGTAACGAATGCGATCGCTCGACCAACTCGGATCGACCTTAGTTCGCGACGAAAAAAAAAAAGGAAAAAAAAAGAGCAAGGAGAAAAGAAAAGTAAAGCAAAAGTAAAGAAACACGGCGAAGGAAGCAACAGAGAAGGTAAAACGCGAGTTATCCGGTAAAAAGGATACGCGATTCCTTTAAATCTGCGCAGCGTTGGTCCGCCGTGCTCGCTCTTCCTACGAAACTATTCTGATTCGTCATTAAGTAAATGGCGAAAGACGTAGAAAGAAATCGGCCGGAAGAAGTTGCCGAGTAATTTAGAAAGATATACAGGGTCTTCGCTTTTCCTTCGACCCCTGCGCCATGCACGATAAGACGATTAGAAGACGTACAAGTTCTATTGTCTAAAAGCTTTCCGTTCAACCCTTTGTTACCCGGACGGATTTGGATTAGCAAAAAATCTCCAACCGGCAGAAGAGAGGAGCGATTTTTCATGAAAATTTAACGAACACGGGCGAGGCAGCTAAGCGATATCCGAAGTGAATCAATTGTGGGAGAAGGAAGAGCTAATTCTCAATCGGTATCGTTAGGTTAGCGTAGCATACGATAATCGTGGATTGGTTGGAGCTTAATTTTTAATTGCTCTATGTTGGACTATGTTCGTTTTTACTTGCCCTCCCGTATGGCGGAATATCGAGAGTACCGTTTGTCGAAACACCTATTTCCTTTCTTCTTCTAATAATCGCATCGAAAGAAATCTTAAAGACGCGTTACGCTAGCGAAAAACAAATATCCTTGACGCACCGTGCGACCATTAAGACAACTTGTAGCGTCCGATACTAAAAAGTACAATATAAAGTAAGGCATATCGACCTGTAACACGGCAGTTAAACGCGTGCTAAGAAGCCTAATTCGCCGTTTCCTTGCTCGAAGATTCCAAGAAAATCACACGAGCGTCGTTCATTTTTTAAACAGAACTATATGTTACTTTAATGCACTCGGCTGTATCGTGATTCACGTTCAAGGAAGCGATACCGAATGACCGGGAATATTAAAGGAAAATCAAGGTCGTAGGTTAAAAACACCTTGCACACGCTATCGTTAAAATAATCGCACGATATCGCGTTGAAACGCGAATTAAAGACACATTAAGGGAAAACTTACGACTCCAGAAACCTGGAAATTCAGAGACTTTTAAACACAGCGAAACGTGTACTCTCCCCCCCCCCTATTTCCCTCCCCTCCCCTTCCCCGAGAAAAGGTCGAGAAAAGGATAAATCAACCGGTGAGACGAAAGCTGCGGAGCATCGAATACGATTGTCTGTGGAAAAGTTGAATTAATTTACTGCCGATGCAGGAAAGAAAACAAAAGAAAACGGAGCAGAGGGAGGCCGGTCTGACTACGAATACAACATTTTTCTCGAGTGCAGTCGGCTGGCTTGCGCACCTTAATGGCTCTTTAACGAGTTAAACAATCGTTAAGAGTTTAAACAATCTCGCTGGTTCGACTAGATTCTCTCGTTCTCTCTCTCTTTTCTTTTTAACGACAGATTTCCACGGAGTCGCATCTCGCCACTCGAGCAAGTTCAAAGAGCTGAGTTTTGGTTTGCAAACACTACGAAACTTTTCTCCGTTTCCAGTCTCCGATCCAAACCTCTACCATCCCTTTGGTCGGTTTACCCACCGTTTCGGACAACGCACTTCCACGAACTTAAGTCGAAACTAAGTATCCAGAGGATCCAGCGCAAAGACACGAGCCCCATGGAAACGGACTTCCTCGTTAGCCGCCGTTGTTCCGACAAATTTCTCGACCGCGTTGTTATTCGATCGTATAACTTGGGCGAAAGGCTGGAATCTCGTCCTGGTGTGATTAGTATCGCGCGTACGCTTAGATCTTACTTAGATCGCACTTTTAATTCGCATCGCATCAGAATGGTAATAGGAATGAAATTGATCGCGAGTGTCATCCAAGTAAGATAAGACAACGCGTTTCTCCACTTCTATTCTATTTCCTCCGTGCACGACGATGTAGAAAAATTCCCCATCGGATAGGCTGCTCGTTTCACATTGCAAAACCGATTTGTACGAACAAATTTTAACGTAGGAGCAAGCGGAAGGAAATGGAGAACATACGGTTGAACATAAGAGAATCGGAAGCATAAGATCGCGACGAGATCGTCGCGGGAGAAACATCTTTACGAAGTGACAGGCACCGACCGACAACGATCCTCGCAGACCCCCTTTCTAAACGCTGTCCCCTAGAGAAATACCGCAAGAAATACGCCAAATACTATAAATCCTTACCCTGATCCCCGATTCTCGATCTGCCAAGATGCTTACGTACGTATCTATCCGATCTAGCGGAAAATCGCGTTATCCGACCAGGTACTCTATCCGGTGATCGTCGATCAGAGTCGCGGAATGGACGCGAGAGTAGCGGAAGAATGAAGAAGGGAGCGCAAACGAGGCAGCATCGATACCAATGAGAAATAGCGGACAACGGGTCGTCCTAGTGGCGCGGTTCGTAGCGATGTTTGCCGATTTTTCCGGTCGCGATGGACTCCCCCCCCCTCTCTCTCTCTCTGTATAAAGGCGTTCGCTCGAAGGTGTACGCAGTTGGACTGCCACAGGCGAGAGAGCGATCGAAGGTGAAACGAAGAAAGAGAAAGGTGGAAGGAGAGTAGGAGAAAGACTACGAGAAGCGTCGTGCCGCTCGGCAAAGGCCATTTACCGGTGACAGAGACAAATAGAACCGGGTACGTTCTAGGGGGGTCCGTGAGAGAGAAGCCGCGTGTCGTCCAACTAACAGAAGCAGAGAGGACAAGAAGGAGGGAAGTGCCTCGGTCGACGAGGATCGAGAATATGGCCATAGTAGGAGGAACGAACGACCCTCGGTAAGAGCAGCGCAAGACGATGAATTCCGTCACGGCCTGGCCCTCGTGCCAGGTCCGTGACTCGATTCTTCAGCGCCCTTTCCCTCGCGCTCTCTTTTTTTCTCTCCTTCATCCCTGCCGTTGTTTCGCTCTAACAGCCGAGAAACGTACACGGTGAAAAAGCTCGCGATTATTTTTCCACCCGTGTTTCTTCGCGCTCGAGGATCGACGTTGCGACATCCAACAGACCGACGATTGAAACTACGAGACGCCACTATCGCGGCAATAAATTGAGCGATTTACCGAAAGATATACGGCAATAAAATTTGAAACCGATCCGAAAGGAGATCGCAGATATATATATATATATATATATATTTATTAATATATTAGTATAAAAATTAATATATATATATATATATATATATATATATACTCCGCTCATCTTCGCTAAGTCTTACGCCTCCGATAAGTATCTCGTAAGTCGTACGTGCACGTTTGCAGCTTCGTTTCAAATTTTACCGATACGATCAACAACAAACCTATCTCGTTACAAGCGTTTATGAGATTTCCGAATGCTTCGTACAGCGTATACGTAAAAGATTTCTAGCGGCGTTCGACTACTTGCACGAGCCACGCCATAAATTCCCCGTAAGTACACGAAGACGCACACCATCTACATATCAATTATTACTCTATTATTATCAAGCCTGGCATATGCACGCGTTTCAACAACGACCAACACGCGTGTTCCCTTCTCCACCCTATATCCGCCTCGCTCTTTCCTCCTTTGTCTTCTTCTCGCTATCGCGAGGTTGAATAATTTCGTTGCAATTAACGCATTCATCGTGCCCTTGGGCCTTGAACGGAACGCAGCATCGGGAGCAAAAACTCGAAGGTACACCCGAGGAATGGACGAGCATCGAGTAGAAGGAAGAAGAAGAAGAGGAAGGAAGGAGAAACGAGGAAACGAGAAGGATACGAAGGGATCCGTCGAGGCACGTACACGTTCGTCGGCCTTCTCTTCCTTAACCTGAATATGGAAGAGAGGTTGTGGATGCCGCACACGGCTCGCCGAGAATGCAGCGTGTCGTTGCCCCGGCACAAGTTTCAGACGCAAACCGCCGGTTCTTTTATTAAAAATCGCCAGCTGCCCGAAACTTTCTACCAAGGAGCGGTTTTTCTTCTCTACGCTACGTTATCGTTTCGATGTGGCGAAACAGCAACACGCGGTTAAACCGAATTAACCAGTTGATACACTTTCGTCATTGGTCTTGGTGAATCGACAATGCGCGTACAAAATTGAAAATATATCGGTGTAAACACTGATATACGTAAATATACAGAATCAATACATATCGGTATTGTAATAAGTATATAACATAAGCGTATACTACGTAGGTACAATTTTATGTATATCGTGAATACTATTCGTATTCTGAATATTCAACATCGCGCAACGGCGAGTAATATTTGGAAGCGGGTTTTGGCTTTGTTCGGTGAAACGGGAATCTTTTATTACGCTTGCGACAGAAATTGCAAGCTCTACGTTCGACGGTAACTTGCTCGAAACTTATTAAAACGAGCTTACGGTCGTACATTTCGAAATATCGGGTTGTCCCGAAAGTTTCTTTCCTTTTGCGAGGGAAATAATAGACGCGCAACCATTTTTCCTTTTATATTGTTTTATTCGATCATGCACGATCCATTTACTTCTATTTCTATTATTACGATCGTACGTGATTCGACAAAAATAATATAAAACGGAGAACGCGGTGCGTCCATTATTTCCTTCCAAGACGAAAGAAACTTTCGGGACAAGCTAATACGTTTCGCAAACGCTTCCAAAGTACGATCCGAGAAACGTTTGCTGCCATGTAAAACGATACTGTCCGTAGCAACTTTCATTTCGAACGCAGAACACGAAACGCAGAATAAATATCGATAAATAAAAAAGCACAGACGTTTACCGTCTCAAAGAGACGACGATAATAAACAGGTACGTCGGTAGTCGTATCACCGAAACGATTAAAAGGTCGAAAACAAAGAACAGAGCCGTGTCTACCAGCGATCGTTGAAAAATGAATTTCGTACGTAAACGGTGGAAAATGCAAACGCGGATGGCCGAAAGGAAAAAGTTGTGGCGAGAACGACTTGTTGTCCTGTAGGAAACTGCATCGGATAAGGCACACCAACGCAGGGCAAAAGGGACGTTTACTGTCCGAGCTGGCATGGACCGACGTTTCATGAAACATAAATGCCGGTGTATCCATTCGCTCGAAATCCCGGGCGGGTCGTTTTCGCCGTCTCATTTTCTATACTCCATTACTGCTGTCATTAAACCCCTCGGCTGGCCATCGAAAATCCCAAACCTACCGACCGCCGCCCCTCTTGTACGCGTTACGCGCGCCCGCTCCGCCACGTTTTATTACGATTAAGAGTCCCGCTAAAACGCGTTGTCCAAACAGATAGATAAACGAGGAGGCAAGGAAAATAGAGGGTGTGGAACCTAGAGAAACGTGGCGTGGCCGGATCACCGCGCCAGCAGATGTTCCCGGGACTGAAACGGGGCTCGAACGTCGAAATTCGAAAGCAGAAACGCGCGATGCGCCGCTAGGGGATCCTGGCGCCCCGCTCCGGCCAACTTATACGCGGTTTAAGGGTAGAAACGAACCAAGGAGAATGTGAACTCGCCGGATAGAGCGAGAAGAACGAGCGTGCGCGGGACACATGCATATACAGGGTGTCTGCGGAATTCTATGAAAGTCGAAGTTACCGTCTCGAAGATCCTCTTCGTTTCATTTGGCGCAACGTATTTTCTGCAGCAAGGTCGTATTTCGGTATCAATGCTTCTTCCGTAGGGGAGGATTTTATTTGATCGAACGTTGCTGCAATCGTTTGAAACCACTTATCGCAGGCCAGTTCCTATTACGTTGAAACAGAAGCTCGGCCAGGTCGTACTTTGATATCGATTCCACTTCTGTTAACGGATTCTGGACAAACACTACTGAAATCATTTACGTTCTTCTGGAATTTAATCAACGATCGATTTAACGAAGATAACGAAAGAGCAGCAACCAACGCAACGGAAAATTCACCGACAAGGCTGAGATAGATAAAACGATACGCCAACAGTGACTAAATCGCTTTCCTCTTTATACCGCGAATTAAATTTTCTACCGATTGCGTTATTAATTGAAAATCTGTACAGACAATGTCGTCGAATGCGCGGCTGACACGACGCAAAATTCGTTATACGTGCGCTAAACGAGCTCGAACGAATCATCGACCAAAATTCTGAAGTCACTATCCAGCCTTTATCATTGCACTGGATCCCCTGTTGATTCTGTTGTCCATTGAAAATCGCTATTATTAACGATTTCCTGCATTTCCGCGCAAACGATAACAAGTTCTTTCTAAGGATGACAGCGGAGGAAATTACGGAAGGAAGGAGAAAGAGGGAGGCGGAAGGGAGGAGAAAGAAGATACGGGAATCAAAATACAACAGACGTTACAGGAAAATTACCGAAGAAGAGTTGCCAAAATACTTAGAAGGGAGGATAAAGTGGAAGGATAGATTATAGCAAGATTCAGGTGTGGAAATGAGACCGAAGCAAGAGAATACTGGAAAGAAGAGAGAGAGAGAGAGAAGAGATGCAGACTATGTAAAAAATGCAAGAAGAAGACCCGAGACACGTAATAGAAAAGTGCGAAATATCGGGAGAGCCAAAGGACGCCGAAACAATACTGAAGGAGACGGGAGAAGGACTGACGGAACTAAAGAAAATAATGGAAAAGAGAAATGCAATACAAGGAGGGGAGGAAGGACGGTAAGAAAGCACAGCAAGGAAGCAAAAGTACAAAAGTAGTAACAGCGGTAGAAAAATAGAACATAGAATAGAGTGTAAGAAATAGAATATAGAGGATAAGAGGTAGATATAAGAACAGAGAGACAGATAAAGTAAGAAGATCAGTTAGGCAAGACTGATAAATTGTAAGCGAGCAAGGCAAATGAAATGTAAAGCCAGAAGTCCGTCCAAAGCCGAAAGGCAAGGACTATGTAATAATAAATAAAATAACAAGTTCTTTCTAAAGTAACGTTAACAAATTCAAAAGCCTCTTCTTGACGCCCAATGGAAACTCGAACGTTCTTCTTCTTCTTCTTCGTTTCCGAAATTCCACGAGACGCGCGCAGATCCCAAACTTTCGGTACAAACTTGTCCGTACAAACGTTCTAATCGTTTCCAAATAACGAGTCCACTCTTTATGGAGATTACTGCCATAGCTTACAGGACACCCTGTACGTAACACCAAAAGGGAATCCAAGTGGTACGCCGGGGCTCGTGGCGACTAGGAGAGAAGAGGCAGGGGTACGTTGCTGTACAAGACTCTCGGTAAGCTCGATGCCTGTTAAGTTTCTCGTGTATTATATCGCGTGCCGAAGCCCCGAGGGACGTTCAAGCTTTGGGGTTCGCCAAGAGGATCGACCGGACCCGTACCGTTCACCGACGTCCTGCTTAAACTCTGCGGAGGAAAGGGCGAGCGAAACACCCTTCCTAGTTTTCGAGAGTGTCGCAGGGGGATTTTGGGTTGGTACGAGACCGGGACAGGCGACGAAACCCAATGGATCGCCGAAAATGCACGTCCCACAAACACATCGGGCGAACAAAGAACATTGTCGGGCCGAAATAATTGCGCTACTGTCGGTAATAATGCGGCCAGATGCCTGCGTGCGAATACTACCCCAACGTTTTCCACGGAGGCCTAAGGGGACGCTGAATTCGACCAACTCCGCCGTTTCTACGTTTCGCCCTTGTTTCTTGCTCTCGTTGTGCGTTACGCTAATTTATTTACTTTACCTTGCAAAGTTTTAAGAAAGATCGCGATGCAAATTCCGCTTGAAGGCAGCCAGGCTGCGATAAAACCATCTATCCGTTGCTTTATCTTATCGTATAACGCGATACAGTCGAACGAGATTTCTGTCTAGAGCGAATAGAAGCGCGGATGACGACTAGGCGCGTTTCTTTTCGACTGTGGAACGTCGATTGAGAGCAAACGAGGATCCTAGAATCGTGCGAAGGTGACAAGAGGGTCTTTCGTCTTAACGTCGATACGTGTTAGGAAATTCGATGGAGCGAACGAAAGTTTCCATCTCAGCCGCGGTATCGTTCGTTGAACGCACGAAACCGAAGAATAGCAAACGCGATGACGAAATTTAACGACACGAACGTGGAAAATCGTGTCGAACGGTCGTGAAGATTTTGGCAAGTCCGTGACAATGTTCCAGCCTCATCTAGCTGTCTGCGAGTGTATCGTAATCCGATGGACGAGCGAGAGCTGGCCGAGTTAAACGGAACGCTGCCTGTACAGGCAGAAACGAATTTATAGTCTGCCCTTGCGATAACCAAAGTATAGAAAATTGGCCGAAGGAACGGTGGAACGCGAGCGATAACAGACAACGAACGTTTCAATCTGACGCGATAAGGGTCGAAAAGTGGAACGCGTGTAAACTGTTCATAATATTCGATGAGACGAGACCCGTTAAAAATGCATCAATCAACGTTAACGGGCCATCGGGAAACAGTAAGCAAAAGGAGCAATAAAGTGTCCGGTCGCATTTAGGATGCACCGGTTTCAGCGACAGCTTGACAGTTTGTGATGAATCGGCGGTACGCTCGGGATGATACCCGAGGAACGCGAGCACCGGCTAGGAAAATGGGTCGTTTCGTCGGCTATTTACAAAACGCTCGAGAACAGGTAAAAAATGACGGGTTACCGTCTGCAGACGGTCAACAACGGCAAAGACGAAAACGACGACGGCGACGATGTCGAGGAGCGTCGAGATCGAGGATACGCGAAGCGTCGTTATCAGGCGGATGATGTCACGCGAGTGGCACGCGACCTCGCGACTTTCCGTCTCTCGCTACGGAAACTCCGTACAGCGCTTTTCCATCGAAATGAAACAGGCTTCTGTCAACGGAGCTAGACGACACCGGGGGTAACAAATCACCGCGGATATGATGCGTCGTGACGATCCTCGACGAAGGTTCTCGTTCGGAAATTTATCACCGCTCGTGTACGTTTGCTCTTTCGTTTGACTTTTTTTGCTTTCGTTTTGGAAACGCTGTTGTTGGACGAGAGAAGGCAAAGTACAGATAACTCGATTACGGTATCATATTTATACGGTGTTGTATCTTTTATGCAGTTTTAGGTTTGGTCGTTAGAGCATGAAATTCTGGTAATGCGTGAGCATGAAAGTACTGTTTTGAAAACGTTACGAACTTTGCCAGCGAGCCGATAATACGCGAGTACAAAGCGTCCGAGGCAAAGTAATAGAATCGTTGTAATATTTCGCCAGATCTCTGTTTAGACGCCACTTCCTCGATTCGCTGTATTCGTCGAAATGTGAATTCGCACGAACGATCTCTACAGTCTGACTTAATAACGTGAATATTTAATATAAAAACCTGTAGCGTCGCTGGTAGGTGGCGACGTCTTATACGCATAATTTCCTTTTACCGTGCTTACCTGAAACAAAATGAAAAGGGAGGAATTAGTTGGATATTTCTTCGAATTTGAATCGTGCGTGTCTTAATCGTTCAGATTATATGTTAATCGTGTCCGGGAAGATATTTCGAATTTTCATAAACGCATCCGTTGTCTACGTGAAAATAAAATATAACGATTGCTCGCGGTCCTAACATCGTTAAACCTTCTTCGATTTTTACACGCCAATAGTCGAGAATAAATCTCGTTGTTTCAGAGTTAAACAAGGGAAGCGTAGACAGAAAATGTATCTAATAGGGAAAAGAAGAGAAAAATCGAGAAACGAAAGAATCGGGCTCGGTGCAATTGTCGTTTGCTTCGATTTTCCATAGAGCCGTTAGTATTAGGTCGTCCCGAAAGTTTCTTTCCTTTTATCAGGAAATAATAGACGCACAACCAATCTCTTTTCGTTTGATATTATTTCATTCCATCGTGTACGATCCATTTTCTTCTATTTCTATTATTACGATCGTACGTGATTCGATAAAAATAATATAAAACGGAGAACGCGGTGCGTCCATTATTTCCTTACAAGACGAAAGAAAGTTTTCGAACAACCTAATAGAACGTTAATCGTTGCGTTTGCTATAAAGATCTATGCGTGACGACAAATCGATAATAAAACCATTATGAAGGAATACATGGACGAAACAGGTACGCCGCGTAGAGACGTTCAACGAGCAAGCACAATGATTTCATTGGCGCGAATCTCTCGCTCCGAGATGATAAATAGCTGCCTACGGATAAATAGACATTATTCCCACGAACAACGTTTGCGTTTTTCAAGCGACCATTTATTTAATACGTTTTAAGAGACTTTTAAATCACTGGCAGGCTTCATGTTGAACGGGCCTCGACTCGCCTCGAGTGCTCGAGCAAGTTAAGGCTTTTCCATCCACCTAATCCAGTTTTGATTATAAATCACTTAAAGCCGTCGTTCTGACAGCGAAACGAAGTTTTCGAAGGCTGTTCCGACATCGAAGCAGCTATATTTACCGACTCGCCAGCCCGTAATTGAAGGATTTATCCAAGGGAAAAAAACTCTCGCCTCTCGCCGCTCAGACAGCCTTTTTTCCCATCGGCTGCATTTTCCTCCGCGTCCGAGCAGCGACGAACTAGAATTAAAGCAGGCGAAGTTGCGCGTCGTCGCGTCGCGTCGCGTTTACGCGGCTCCTCCAGATAAATCTACCAGTTGCCACGCAACCTATTTGCGTCGTGAAATCACGCGATATCGTCTAATTCAATGTCGTTTATTCCATCGCGCGGACGACCTTCTAAGATCGCTTCTCTACGATATCAGACCTCTGGAAAACTTTGCATTCGTCTGGCCATGAATTTTAAACGCATCTCTAACATCTATAATCGAGCTTATAAAAGCTTCGACTTTTCATCTCAATTTCATTACGTAGAGACACATGGGACATGCCAGAACCGATGCAACTAGTTATCTCCCATACCTGTTCTTACAGCGTCTATCTGTTCTACACGTGTATCGGAATACGCATACGTATCTACAAGACGTTCGTACTCTACGAGATTCAAAGTCGAGGACAAACTGTTCGTATAATACGAACGATATAAAGATGAAATATCGTCGAATTTGTCGATTTGAACTTCTTCGTAAGAAACCTACGACTATTATCTAGCACCGGTGAGGAGGACAAACCTCGATCGTTTTAATTAATTGTATCTTACGAGAGAAAAGAAACGAACAAGTAACTGCATCGAGAGCGTTATCGAGCGAAGAAAGAGCGTAACAGTAAGAGAACGATACAGACCAGAATATTAATCGAACTGACCTCGATACGGCAGACCTCGTCGAATATCGATAATGCTCGACAAACCTAACCGTTCGCGCGTCGAAGCGAAAACATATAAACCGAGAAATCCTCCGAAAATATGCACCAAGGCTGAATGTCGAATTACGTAAATTTGTGAATATCAAGGAAGGAGATCCGAATCGAGCGATAGAAATCCCAGCCACGGAGGATCATAAATTTGAACAAAGGATTTACCGCGATGAAAAAGTATTTCTACGATTTAACCAAGGTCGGTTGAATCCTCTGACAAGCGGCTTACAAAATCGAGAAAGCCGGAGCGACTCGTCTTATCTGCGAATTAGAGTCAATTCGCAGGTCTGGGATGATGCATCCGAGGAGAGGGCTCCTGAATGCATGGCAACGTCAAATAACAACAAGTACATTACGTCGGGTTAGCATGATTCATACGAGATAACGTCGTGGCAAGATAATTATGGTTGTTACGGGCAAACAAAGCGAAGGTACGCGCAGAGCTACGGAACCGGCGTCGTCTATCGACCGGCCGAGTATACACGGTTCGACAATCGACGCGCCGCCACAATCAACGCTCGATTCAGCCGCGAACGCGTCCCATACAACACCAGCGCGAACTTCATTCGACGTTTAATGCGGACGAACCATTCGCGTCGAACCGATCGTTCTTATAAAAATGTCCGGAAATCGTGTTTGACGTATCGTTACTGGACACGTATATCGGATAATCGTCGTCCTCTCTGTCTCTTTCACGCGCGCTCTCCCCTTGTTCATTCCCATCGACAACCCTACCGACCATCTTTTAAATAAATTTCAACGCGTCGAACAGCTACCGGTTATCTCGACGCGTGTCACCGTCCATTTAAATCCGAACCCGAATGAAATTACAGGGGGCACGTGTCGGCCTGAAAATCTGGCCGAAATTTGGATCTCTCGACTCTTGCAAAAAGCAGATAAGTGGTCGTTTTTTTTTTTTTTTTTTTTTTTTTTTTTTTTTTTTTTTTTTTTTTTTTTTTTTTTTTTTTTTTTTTTTTTAGTTTTTTCTTTTCCTTTTTTTTTTTTTAAGTTGCTACGAGTAAAATCAAGATCAGACGAGGCGGAAGTGACGCAGCGACGAACGCGGCGAAGCTATCGATCGCTTCGAATCTTCTTGCATCATCTTCGTGATCGCTGTGAAACGTAAAACGGAAGAATCTGTTTGCCTTTCGCGATACTTTGTCAACTAATAATATCAACGAGTCGACGAGTTACGACTTCTCCTCTACGAATTTTGTCATTTCGAATTATTCGTAATTATTTCCGTTATTATCGTTCGTAAAATTAAATTTCTCTTAATGGCGGGTTTCTTGCCGCGACAGAGAAGCCTTCGTTAGTATCGGCGATTTGTATCTCGCGGCTCGTAAAGTTTCGCTAATGATATTAGTCCTATCGCGCGAGGCAGCGCAGAGAACGCAGAATATCGCCGTGTTTCTGGAATGTCGGACGACAACGTGACGATAGAACGGCAAATATTTCTAGGCTAAACCAGAGTCGACGAAGTTAAGGGTCAGCCAAAGTCCACCGACGACCGATGTGTAATTCCGAGCGGTTTTTATTAGGACTTTAAGGCTGTAAGCCACTTAGGTTTAATGGCACGGCCGCGTTATACGCCCGTACGTTCCGGCTAGCTGGAGTAGAGAGAAAAAAAAGGGGGGGACAGGGGGAGGAAGAACAGAGGTAAGCGAAAAAAAGGGAGAACGGAAGCGTTGCGCGGACTAACTCGAGAGAGGACGAAAAAAACAAATGTCTCGAGTAGCCGATAAAAAAAAGCAGGAAAGCGGATACTTTCATATCCTACACATACGTTGGTTATCGCGATATCGTTACATAAGATACTTCATTTTATTACAGAGACACGGCGCGCGAAACAGCGTCTGCGGACGATCGTCGCAACACCGATGATTACACGTGGTACTTCTACCGCGCAATTAGTCGACCCAGACCTTCGCGTTGTTCGACAATCCGTCATAATATGCAGTAGTCGGTGAACGAAAGGATCGAAAGAGAGAAAAAAGAGAAGGGAAAGGTGCGAGTCGATGGAAAAGAAAGAGCCAGACCAGAGTCGAAGGAAGCTACGGAGATCAGAGCAAGGTGGAAGAACGAAGAGAGACGAACGAAGGGCACGAACGCGTAGAACGGAACGAAATTCCTGACCAAGCAGCGTACCGTGGTATTAACCCAGTTCAACCTGGGCATTATTGATTTCGACGCCGACCAGACGGTGTGAACCAAGTTTCATTCTTAATACTTTTCGAGCGTTCAACGTAAACGCGCACACGGTGTTCTCGTTGCCAACGTACGACCGAACGGAGAGGATCGATTATCGGGCTGAAAGCAGCGAGCAGCGAGCGAACCAACCAACGCCGCTCGACTCGCGTACAGCGGGGCAAAGAGCAGACCTGGCCCGGATTCTGCTCCCGCCAATTCTCTCTCTCTCTCTCTCCCTCTCTATCGTTATTCTCGCGACCTCGCAAGCGCGTTACTTTATTATTATTTCGTCGTTATCTCGATTGCCTGGCTTCCGGCGAACGACGCTTTTCCCGGCAACGACTGAAATCCCGGTTGCTGTTCCCGTCGTTTCCCGCCGCTTTCATTCCGCCTGTATCGTCCGGGCGAAAATTACTTTCCGCCAAAGAGGCACACATACGCACATACACAGAGCTCTCCAAGCGCGGATATCGACGGTGTACGCGCGCCACCGTAGCGTTTTCGCGACACACCGCGAACGCTTCGAAACGATTTAATTCTGCGAATACCTGGACAATTGGCCAGGCACGACCATCCGACGAATACATTCTTACGAAATCGTTTCGCGGGAATGCGATCCGGATCCACGGCACGCCGATATTTCAGACCGAGCCATCAGCGGTGCAGATCGCAAGGTCGTTGGGACGAGCGGCCACGAAAAACAAGACTCCTCGAGCCGAGGCGAGACAGAGAGCCAGTCGAATCAGGCTTGAAAGAGATCGCCGATCGGCGTTCTCTCTCCTTTTCTAATTAATTATCATACTCGACTACCGCACGGTCCATTTGCGTTAGTCACACGCTGCTGGAAAGCGCGGAGCGGCGATATACGCGGCGAAAGAATCTTTAGCTGGAAAAATTCCTCGCGCAAAATGGAATTTCACGAGAGAAAGCGTTACGTTCGGATGTTTTATTCATTCGCCGAGATGATCGAGTCGTTTTAGAACGAGATTGCCATTTTGTCGTCGTCGATTATCGTACACGAGGTGTGTTTCTGTTAGCCGCGCGTTACGGAACGGCACACATAGATCCCGAAAGAAACTTTTGCTCGGCCAGTCGCTTCTTCGAAAAAGGGGCTGGAATTCCTTCGGAGAAAGCGTTCTGTCGGATCGCTTCGTTAAGACGACGAAGTTGTTTTAATTCGAATCCGCAGTTTCGTTACTTCCCGACGGAGAACGATAACGGCAGATAAGAGAAAATATATGGATATGTTTCCGTACGGGCGAGGTATAGCAACGAACGTAGAATTTAAATTGATGCGAGCGATTTTGACTCGGTGACTGGTACTTTGAACGTAATCCGTGTCTTTATCTTCTACGGTAAATGACAAATGAACGTAATTTTATACTTATCGAACGAAGCGATATTTTACTAGTGGAATTTGTATCGGGGCAACGTCACGGATCTCCGTTTAATCGTACCATTCGTACACGCGAGCAGTACTCCTCGACAAAGAAAACCTCGGAAGAAATGGAGAATTAATTCTTAAACGACGCAGAAGCAACGTATAAATTGACAAGTGACGCATACGCTCGAGCTGCGTCGATCTTCTAAAACCCTCGATAAACATTCAGCACCGATGACTTCCGAGACATTCCTCTACCAATGATACATCGCGTCCAATCGAACGTGTCACGTTTCTTATTCATCGTTCGTTTCATTTTCTCTCTCTCTTTTTTTCTCTTTTTTCCGTTTCCGTCGCGTCGTTTTCCCGACCAGACAAAAATCCTTGTCCCAGAACGAACGGAAGATCGATTAATCACGAGAGAGAGAAAGAGAGAGAGAGAGAGAGGCGTAGTCGTATCGCGTTTCGACAAGTGCACGGGAAAAATACGCGGCTATATTGCACGTTATTAGAGAGAAAGCGCAGATCTCTCGTTCATTAAAGATTATATGCAAATCGTATGCAAATGCCATGCAAATACTGTTGCACACTTTTTCCACGGCATAATGCACACCATAACGGCTAAGCATGACTGCGATGGAGTAATCGGCCGGCTTCGTATTCGTCGGTCTCGCTGAAAGTCGCTAACGAAATTACGAGCTAACAAAGACAGTATCTCGGCGAAAAGTTCTCTAATCCGCGAAGTTTTAATCTACAAGGCTTTATTATATCGTATCGTTCGTCTTTCTTGTAATTTCATTGATTATATTTTATTACGCCAGTTGTGCCGTATGCATGTAGATTTTTCTTATGGCTACTATCGACGTGCATTTCATACGACAGAATAAGGGAAAGACACGACGACGAGTCGTGTGTTTTTCTGCTTTTACAGAGTAATGTTAAAATTTGTCACCAAAACGCATAGCGTTGCCGCTACTGGACGATATATCCGCGTTTTTTTTTTTTCTTTTTTTTTGACGATTGTAGCGGACGATTAACACGCCGTATGATGTATCACGTTGTCCCAAAAGTTTCTTTCGTCGTCATATGTTATGCGTGTGTTACAGTCGTTGATGATTACAGGTCAAGTCTGACTTTGAAGAAATAAATAATAAATATGGTTACGTTCTTAATTAAAAATACGTGTACATATATATACACATACTAGTATATGTAAAAAAGAATAAGTCGAGCAGTCTGATTCTAACAAAATTCGATGCAAGAATTTTTGGGCCATAGAGATCTAACGACGGTACAAGTATTAGGTTGTCCCGAAAGTTTCTTTCGTTCTCTAAGGAAATAGTGGACGCACCGCGCTCTCTGTTTTATATTATTTTTGTCGAATCACGTATGATCGTAATGATAGAAATAGAAGAAAATGCATCGTACACGATCGAGTAAAATAACATAAAACGAAAAAAAAAAAATTGCGCGTCTATCATTTCCTTACAGAAGGAAAGAGACTTTCGGGACAACCTAATACGTTGCTATCGAAGTATAAAAACCACGAATAAGTTAAAATAAATTGAACAGATCGGTTCCTTTTATATTTAGAGTCATTGTCGCGCTAAAGTATTATATAATTTGGAAATTGTCACGCGATTAACGAGATAAAGCAGTTTATTGTATCGCGGCAATTAATTACTTCCGAAACAAAGAAAGCGCCAAGAAATATGATTGTTTGTACGTTATTAATATAATTTACAAGATATTTCACTATATTCGGATAAAACGTTTTTCCATGAATTTTTCATATGCAACTTTTATCACTTAAGGATCGAATGCAAAGCGATCGGAACGCTTTTCCAAAACTTCGAAATTACGATTTTTTTCCCTACATCTCCGTCGTTTCGTTCTTACGACGACGAGTCTACGTAAAAAAACACGCAAGCCAAGGTTCGACCAACCACAGGCTAGAAATCCGCCACTCGTCGTAACACGACTCTCAAGGTGAACCAACCCGTGTCGCATCGTCTATGTAATCGTCTTTACGTAAAACGTCTTTCCAGTACATAACAACGCAACCGTAAGATTCCAGGCGATCCCAAGATGCAATCTGTTAACCAGTCTCCGAGAATGCAATCGACCACGATTACATATTTCTAGAATCGGTTCCTCGTTGCCCTTGTTTAATATTCAACGATAATTCTACGCTAAGAGCTTGCTGGATTTTTTTATCCCGAGCCTCGTTTCATCGTGGCTGGTTAGAAAGGAACGAAGCTGCAAAAAGTTTACGGTACAACTTTGCGCGATATTCGAACGTCTTAGCGCGATCTCGATAATCGCAGCAGAGATTCTATTGTTCAGTTCATTGAGTAAACTTTCGTCTTCTTCCGCAACGCGTTTCAGCAAGAAATCTGCTGCGACCAGGAAATATTAATTTCTATCGCTTACACGACAATGCGTTATTGTACGCTTACGCTTTACAACATCTTAAAACGCGACACCTATCTATCTATCTATCTTTCATCTGATTGATCGCTCGAGAGAGTAACGAGGAGAAGAGAATAAAGATACTAATCCTTCTCGAATTCAAACGTAATTCAAAAATGACAAACTCTCTTCTAAGAAAAATCTAAAAAAAATCAAGACGTCCCCTGATCATCGTAGCAATGTCGTATGGAATATTTTACTCCTTCGTAAACCTAACACCTGTAACTTTCGCGCGAAACGATATCCTCGAAACCAAAGGGAATACTTTTCGAGACGAAATGCCGCCCGATAACTTTCTTCTTGCGCCGAACACATTTGCTACGCTCGTACGAAAAAGCGTAACGACGAGACTCGACGATTCTTCCTCGTTCTCAGACAGTCGAACGTTAACCTCGCTCGAACAGCCAGCGTTTTGAGACCATCGTCCACGCGGAGAACGAACGCGACAGCGAAGAGTCCAATGGAAACGACGAGTCGATCTTATCGATGCTGGCAATATCTCGCGGTTGCGTTCGCGCCAATTATACGACAAACAAAATTCTTTCTCCCACGATGCTCGCCGGTACTCTTTCGATCGCGGCCACGATAACTCGAGCACCGGCACGGAAAACGTCGATCACGGGTCTCCGTCTGCCAGAGAATAAGTCGTTAGTTTCTTGTCTCGTCCAAGGGGGGGGGGGGGAATCTTCTTTCTTTGGTAATCCACGGCTCTTGGAGAAACGACGGCAAGAAATCACGTGGAAAACGCGTGTAAAAACCGACCGCGATACTCGCGGCACGAGAAGGAAGGAGAGACACGCGGTTAGAAGAGTACAAGAAGGCCGGGCAAAATTGAAAATTACACCGACAGACAGCATTTATGGTAATACGGCGTGTTATTGGCGAAGGCACGGATAATTTTCAGGCGATTCGAGCGGCGAGGGACACGTGATGCGTTCGTATCACGCGCACGGCATCATTAAAATCAAAGAGCCGCGTTTAATTCAAACATCGCCCGAATGGATCGGCGGCCTGATCCCAGAAAAATCTCCTTGCCGACATTTTTTTTTTTATACCGCTACCGAGCCACTTACAGACGTGCATACGATGTTTTCGAACAAAGGGCTCGTAACAAAAATCATGCTCGTCTTTTTTCAGAAAAGTGAAAGTATGCCGTGGAGTCTTCCTTCTTTCGTCCAATATAATACGTCGATCTTTCCATTCTTTTCGTTTCTTTTAACAAAATATTCATCGTGTTGTGCGATGCTTACGAGGGTAGCTGCAATTGCGTCACCGGAGCCACGTGGAATCAAATTATGGAGCAGATGTATTTCCAATCGATTCCTTTTAGTCGCTGCTAAAACGCGTTATCGTTTGAAAGGTAAACAAAGCTGTGCACTAGCTGCCCAATGTCTCCGAACGAACCGGGTAAACGTAAGTTCGAGGGGAATCTAACGGTCGTATTGGCTCGCGCATATTTGCGCAATTTGGCAAACGACGAAACGACTTTCAACGATATTTCTCAGCATCGCAAGGTCCTTCCTTCCTCTCGCATGCAAAGTTCTCCGTATCGGTTCAAGATTAATGGTTCGCACGTGCAAGTACCAACACGGTACTACACTGCCATTTTCGTTTGCACGCGGAACATCTACCCACAGTTTCATTTTTACGTACATCGTGTTCGTCTCGTCTCGTCTCGTCTCGTAATTCGATCCACCTAAACGCGCAACACGTCGTTGCTCATCACGCGATATTTAAACGTAAATCGCGTATAGCTTCTAAACGAACGTGGCTGGATTATAAGACGTAGAGTAGAGATCGTTCAATGAAACGAGGCCTTGTGAACGAAAGTCCTAACTACCCTCGCTCTCCAACATCCGATTCATATCCACGGATATATCATTCACCGCCTAACGTTGATATTTCTCCACGTTGGCATGGCCGGGTCCGAGAACAGGATAGCGAAAGAAAGAATCGAGTCGATTGCGCTATCGTTGATAAATATACCGTATAAATCCCGCGGCTAATCACGGGCATCGATTGCACGCACGGCATCGACTTTCGCAATCGGTGTTAATTCGCGTTGCGCGTTCTTAAGCGAGGCACCAAGCAACGCCGGTGATTAATCGGCGAGTACGTATGGAAGTCATAATCGCCGTTTATGTCACGCCGCTAATAAATCTCTTTTTAAAACGGAGACACCGGCGCACTTGCTCCAACGAAACCGATTAATCATCCGCCGGCAACAATCGGCCAACAATGAACGGTGGCATCGTTTATAAACATAAATTGTCCGGCCGTTTCGCGAACGGCCACGGATATCTCGACGAATTCTAATAACGAGCTAATGTATTAATCAAACAAAGTTTCGCCGTGTATCGCCGGTATTCTAATTCCCAAGTAATTTCGTCCGTGAAGGAGATTTTCGCGTAGCTCGCGGCGAGACGAGAGTTTCGGGACAGCGAGAAGGAAACTTTCGAGATCGCGTTTCGCGAATGGATATCCGAACGGAGCTTAACAACGAGCCAATAATCATCGAACAAAACGCCACGTCTTCTTGGTACTTTGATCGAAACGGACGCGGACAAAAAGACGAGGCTATCGTCTGGATGGAGGCGACGATACGATTTTCGCCGAGATTCGCCGACTACGATTAAAATATTCTTTAAAATCAGACCGCCGACAAAAGTGTATTTCCCGTGGTTTCTGCCCGTAGCTTTCGTTCGTTCGCGATTTACTCGTCTCTGCGAACCGCGCAGCCACAAGACAGAGAACCGAAAACCTAATCGCGTTGTCGACAGATCGTTATTCGGTTAATTAATGCGACGCAACGCGTGCGTCGACAGCGTGCACGCTTCATACGCGCGAGCAAAGTCCTGGCGCGTGAACGGTGTTCGATGGCCGATTTGGAAGAAAAAGAAAACGGCGGACGAGAAAGGTGGTAAGAAAAGTAAGAGGAAACGGTAGTATCCCGTTGGAAATGGGAATGTGCGTCGTCAGGCATTTCCATTCGCTTCCTGCGTCCCAGTGCCCTTATGCCGCGCTCGCAACGACTTCCGCTTGTGCGTCGCCGCGTGACGAGACACAACGACGCGCGATTCTTTCCCTAAAATGGCTCCGATCGCTGTACCAAGAGCCTGAGCAACGCTTGTACCAAACGCCAGGACGAACAACGCGTATGGCTAGCAGCGGATAATCGTTACATGGCGCCGATCCTAATTAAATCGGATTCCGCGTATCCGGGCGCGAGATATTATCTCTCGAGGTTTAATCGACTGGGAATCGATTAACGGACGTCTTCGGTGCGACCAGAGGGAAACTTCACGCGTTGCGTTATTGGGTCACCAGGTATTCCGAACAAGTTGAACGCGTTCCGTTCGGGTAACCAGATATCTGGGTCTTGGATTTCCTGAAAATTGCACGCTATCTGGTAATAGTATACTGTCATCGTGACGCGCGATAGTCAACAGCGAAGAAATCAAATTGGAGAATTTCTACGCGCGTGTCGATACTCGGTCGAACGTCGTACGTAATCTATGTTTTTGCTCGGCAAAGCAGCTTCTTCTCAGACGTGAAAATTTTATCGCGTATCTTATCTAGCAGGAGAAGCAGTGGCGAGTTTTCCGACGATACGTCGCTTTGTACAGTTGAGCCAACGTGATCGGCTGCTCGCGACGATGACGAATCTTATTCGTCGTGTAATTATACGTAAAAAGAAACGTACGATTCTAGGACAGTTTTTGTCGCTGTGCGACGAGAAATTCGCAAAAAACAGTGCGAAAGAGTGTCAGAATTTTGGTGGCTAACGAAGCTCGCGTATAAAGTAGAAAAAAATTCCGAGAATAAGGACCAGCAAAAAAAAAAAAAAAAAGAAGAAAAAGCTCCTTCGCTCTTTCGCCGCTATTGGCGCCATTGAAAGTTTGTTCGCTGTACCGTTCGCGCCTCTGGGATTTTAACGCTTCTAGAATCAAAATTTCAAGTCGAATAAAAATCCAACGCTAGAAAATCACTTCCATTTACCGGATTTCCATCGTACTTTCATTAATACGACGCGCTTTGCTGGAACACGTTGTCGTAATTGTAATTACGCGAATATGCCAGTTTACTTCTTCAGGCCAGACCTCGCGGTATATTATGTACGGAAGACACGCGCACATCTTGCACAGAATACACGACGCGTAATAGTACGTGCAAGAAGTTGCGCGCGCTAATTCCACGGTATTAAAGTTGACGATCTGTTCAACGGCGAGAAAACAACATACGTAGGTTAAAAGGCAAGAAAAACAGGCGCGTTGCACGAACCTATCGATCGGTTAAAGATCTAATGCCAGCTTTCGGTAATCAGTAAGATTAATACGGTGATGACATCGAGGGAGCAACAATTACATCGAGTTTCTGCCCACGGTTCGTTCTAATTATGCGTTCGCTGGCTATGAAAAGGCAGAGAGAGAGAGAGAGAGAGAGAGAGAGAGAGATTTCACAAATAACTCTCCGCAGCCGCTGCTCGTCCTCGCTTCGGAATACATATTTTGTTACGTATGGTAAACCGGAGGAAGCGTAACGCGAGCATCAAGGCAATCTGCACGATCTCGTTCCTGTTTTCTAGCCCTTTTGCTTAAGCAGAATATGGAGAAAATGTACGAACGCTGGCTGGATGTTCGATAGCTTTGGAATATTTCGTCGATCTTTCAAATTATGGTATCTTGCGGCTAAATAAAAGCCTGAGCTTTGTAAAAATGGTCGAACGTGGAATATCTACTCTATCGGAGTACCACGATACACAAAAAGTACGTGCTGTACATTGATACAAATGTACGTAATAAGCGGACACACGCACATGGAATAACGAGTTTCTTACGATATCGCTGATAATAGTATATCCAGGTTCCGTTTCTCCAGTTATGTTCGTCAAAAGTACGTATCGTATATTTAAACGCGTCATTAATCATTCTATTCGCGTATTTTCCTATACTATGTAGATTTTGCACGCTCTTACGATTCAAACAAACAAACATGCGGTCTAATAATTGCTCGTCGACCGAACCAACGCCGGTACTGGTAAAACGACCGCGATCGTCGTTTGTACAAGCGGAAAAGAAAGAAAGAAAAAAGAAAAAAGACATTGGCCAGAAGCTATTCGATCGACTGAAATTCCTCGGAAGATGGTATCGACGATCGCGCGAAGAATTTTTTCTGGCTATATAACCAGCGAGGAGATAGTCGTAAGGGGAAAGGAAACATTTTCACGTCGTTTCTTTGGACAGAAATTAAATCCCGAGGAACAATGCTGCGCGTGCAGTTGCGCGGCAGCCGCGCGGAAAATTATTTTTTGCAGACGTCCCTCGGATTATTTTCTTCGAAGCAGAAGCACACGCTCAAAGGCACGCCACTAGGGTAGGATGGAAAGAGAGAAATAAAATGAAAGTCGCGAGAACGGCTGAGAAATATAGAGAACGTTTCTTTTCGCGTGTTACAGGGGCCCTGGAGAGGCTGGAAAAAAGAAACGAAAAATATATTTTTGCCCTTTTATCGTGGCAGCCGAGCGTAACCCGTTTTCCTTCCAAAATAATTGTAATTCATTTTACTCTCTCTCGCTCGCTGAGAGCTTTCGTTCTCTCTCTCTCTCTCTCTCTCTCTCTGTCCCTCTCAAAGGATCCTAAACTCGGGGAAAAAAGACAAAGCACGAAAGAGAAAATATCACGGCACGAGCAAACGGAAAAATCCTAACGGCGTACGGTGATTCGGAACGAAATTACAGCAACCAAGACACGAGAGAATCGTTCTCTTTCTGTCGCTCTTCCGTTCTCCGAAACCGGTCAGAGCGGAGAAAATTAGAAAAAATTCAAAGAGGAATTAGTTGCAGATAAATGTTCGACCGCGTTTAGTTTCCTCAGGACGACGTATATTTGCACCGAAATAATTTCAGTGGAATTCGATCGCGATGAGATTTCCTTGTTAGTCGCAAGATTTCGTTTTTTCGACGAGACAACGATGGATCTTGCGAATGTATCGACAAAGGTGAAAAATATTCCATGGTAATTCGAGTATTCGATTACGCTCGCCGAATACTTGACGCAGTGGCGCGATTTTTATAAAGATTCTTCGAATCGCCAGAAATTAAACCTACTTCAACCACTTGAAAGAATTCGTTCTCGAGAGGGACGACAAATTTCCGCGAAAAAAGATGTACCCGTAAAGTTACACGATAGTCGGAACAAAGTCACCGAAGCAAGCAATGTACGTGTAATTTAATAAAGCGCTAAATTTTTCTTCCTACAACCCTTACAACCGTGCGATGTAAAATACTAAATACAGTCGAATTTGATAGAACTTTCCACAAAAAGAAAAAGAAAAAAAAGTATCGAAACTATATCCTAATTCTTATGGCCGGTAGAATGCAAAAGGCAACCTGCCGACGATTTCGCCAACAACTTAATAACTCGCAACGCGAACTCGACAATAACGTCGAATTAAGTCGGACATGTTAGAATTTCCTCAAAAATTTTTAACGAGAAGACCTCCTTCCGATTGACTGATTCTTATGGCCGGCGACGTACAAAAGGAAACGATTTCCCCTGTTAATCAATCCACGGCGCGTGGTATCACTTGCGGCATACTTTCACGCTAGGGGTTGACTTTGGGAAGCATGGTTTTCCATTGGCGACGCCGGGCGTGCTTCGTCCCTTAGTCCGACAAGTTTACCCGGGCGATAAAACGGCCTGGCCGTGGCTACACCGAGCAAATTGCAGGACGGAATGTCGTCCTCCTCTGCCGTGGAAATTCTGTCGTGCAATGGCTCCCGTATCCTCCATCCATCCACCACGTGGATCCTCGAATAAAGGAGTCGACCAGCTGTAAAACGGCGAACCGTTATTACGAGGGGACTCGCCGCTATACGAGCCGTCATTCTGGCCAGCGTTATGCTCTGTAACTCACTCTCAGCTACCTCCCTTTCCTTCCCTTTTCACCTATTTTTCCTCTCGTCCGTTTCTCCTTTCCCTCCTTCCACCCTTGCCATTTTCTTTTTCTTTCCGTTTCTTCCGATAGCGGGATGAAAGGGGAAAGGCAGACGGAGTAATTGCCGCCGAAAGATCAAACGACGAAGAATCATTACACCTTTCGATGGAATAATGGCTTTCTGCGATCGATCCAGTTGTTGGTTTTCCCCTCTTCTTTTTTTTTTTTTTTTTTTTTTTTTGCGGAGAATTTCGAATTCAGAGATTACGAGCTCCGCGAATGGAGCAAAAGATAGTCGAACTTTTACGATTTTTCGTCTTAACTTCGAGAAGAAATTATTCCTGTGAATCGTTAGCGCTGGAGTGACGCAACTTTTTCGGCATCGACACGTTCGAACCTATATATGTACGTTCGTCGCTGGTCGATTCGTACGGTAACGCGGCGCATTTTCGGTCCATCTTTTTGTTCGATCTCTTCTTCGGTTGATCTGTATCGGCGATCGAAAGAAGAGAAAAAGCCGAAAGTAAAAAGTTGCGAGCGTGCGTGGAGACCTCGAGACAAAGTATAGGACGTGAAGGTATACGGAGAGCAACGCTATTTATGCTCGACGCAGATGACCGATGCAAAGTTATTAAGAATTTGCATTTTTTAATACGTGATATCTGATATTTGTATTTTAATTGGCGGGATTATGCGCGTTGCATCATTAAGCTTAACGTAGACGGACGATAAAATATTAGTATCAAGATTTTAGCTTTTAATTAGAAAATAGAAATTGCACGCTGCTCTTGTTATTTCGTACAATTATAAACTTACGTTTCACCTTCCTGTACTTAGTTTTACGAAATTACGTACGAATATAATTACTCGGAATTATATTTTTAATTAAAGATTGGGCGATCGTTACGATTATACAAGCAGGATCGATGATTCCGTAAACGTGTATTTCCAATAACGAAATTATCCGCTCGTGCGCTCTATACATTATTAAAAGTACAAAGCTGCTGAAATTACATCCTTTTAGAAATTAGAAATATAATACGCTTTATCATAAATTAATATATAAATTAATTAATACATTAATACGTCGTACAACTCTTTTAATCTTAACGCAACTCGAAACGCTAATAATTCACCGGTACCATGCTCTGTTTAATACATTGAATATTTAAGAGAACTTGAATTTTCCATAAATTATTACCGATAATAAAAGCACGCTATAGAATATTCCAACGGTATCGGCTTTTCATATCGGGGCGACGATGACCGATCGACGCGCTATCAAAAATATCATGTTTCAACGGTATACCACTTCGACGAAGCTCAAGTTTTTCGCTTCTCTCGAATATCTCATATCCACGTTACATCGTAAATAGTTAAATGTTGCTGTGCTCTATCAAAAACGAACACCGTCGCCTATCGAGCGATCTTCGTATTACAAAAAGTCCAAAGCGCGTTTCTTCCAATAACTGTCGATAATCTCACCCGTTAGAGTTTGCTCGCGTCTCCTAATTTCCCTTAAAGATGATAATATTAAAAAGAGAAAAGAAAAAAAAGAAGAAAAATATCGAGACGAAAGATTGCTACGACGTGCCAAGGTTACGCTCGACTTGACCAAGACGCGCGTATTATACGATCGAAATTTTCATTGCGTCGAGCAATGGAGGAAACCGAGGTGAGGTGCCGCGTTCCGCGCGAAAGTGGAACTCCGAAGGCGGACTTGGGCGCAAGCATCGGCGGAGAACGTCGAGAACAAAACGTCGTGAAGCAGGATCGTTCGGAGCAGGTCCGGTCCCGATGAATCGTGCCGCCGTTGAAAGCCAATGGGGCCCCGAAACGAGTTCCAAGAAGGAAGACAAAGAGCCTCGTAATGACAGGAAAGAGATCCAACGCAGATGGCAGGGGCGACCGGTGGTAGGGTGCAAAGACGTTCGCCCCCGGCGAAAGCTAATTTGACTTGGCGCTTCCATTCCACGTGTTCCTGGCAACCTGCGCGCCTCGATTACAAAGAAGACAAAGGGGCGAAACGTGTCTCTGTGTGACCGGTGAAAACGATCCTCGGAAAAGTTTGTGCAACTGCAGCCGGTGAGAGCCAGGGACCCAACAACTACGCACCGCTTAGCTTCTATCCGCGAGATCTTTCCAGCTACTACTGGAGCTCGGCAACGAAGAACAGCGCAGGAGGTCAACGTCGGGACGAAGGATCGTTTTGATCCGAACACTCGGAAGCTCGATCGGAGAATTTGGAGAAGGAATACTCGAGAGAGTATCGTCGATAATCATCGGACTAATGCGTCGTAGTGCGTATATGAATATTTGTTAATTTCAGAAAAGTTTCGTCCCAAGAGGTTCCTACTAATTTCCTAGTTTACGTTTGTCCGAGACTCAGGTTGAAATTGGTCGTGTTCGATATTTGCTTATTGTCCTCCGAGCTTGAAAATTGACAAGCCGCGAGCGTATACACTTTTCGTCTGCGACTTATTGATATCGTAAGAATTGATTCCGAGTTATAAAATTATCCGGCTGAAACCACTTGTGGCGTGTACCCTTTGGTCGAAGATTAATGACTTCTGGCACTCCATTTTCGACCCGAGAGGAAAAAAAGAACTCGACCGATGTTGCTAATTGCCGGGAAATATAGGGACAACCAATGATCTTGAAATATTATTAATTCGTTGTTCGCGCTTCGTCACGGCGGTTAAATAGCGGAGAAGTTAATGAATGGAGTTAAGGATGCCTCATTATCCGGCTCGGTGAAAAGATGAATTATTCATCGTGTCATAGGCGCGACCGAGGAACCGTAAAAAAGGTTGGAAACAACTCTGCCAAGTATCGAAGATTTCCTCTCGCGGTCTTCCCTCGAGAACGGACGACGGTTTCGCCGCCATTAGGTCGATAACAGCAAAAAAGTCGCGGCGTATGGAAGAAGAAGAAAGAAAAACAACACCCGCATTGATTTTAGAGATTCGAACGGTACACGAATCGACCGGCAACTTCCTCGAATTTGTAATAAACGCTTCACGAGAGAAAACGACGCGATATCGTCACCATTGTGAATATTCATCGAGAGGAAACGAACGCGATGAGAATTCAATGACTAAGCGGAAGAACTCGTGCTGTTGTTAACTCGAGGACGAGTAGGAGGTCGGAATGAAGAGGCTAATTATCGAACCGCGTTAATTGCCAAACCATGCTGCGTTATATTTTCCCAACGGTCGAAGCATAGAATTTCTAAAGCTTATTGGTTTCCGAACAAAAGACGAATAAAAAATGTACCACGGCGAAATTTCACCGGTAAGCGCGATCTTCTTCGATGATAGAGCTTTTAAGGATTAAAAAAATAAAAAAGAAAAAAACACACGCACGACGGTACAACGTGGAATCAACGAGTCGTCGTAATCGTCGTGGCGTGTTGATTTTATTAATAGAAATTATTCGCTGTAACGTTTACGCAACGCAGCATACTCCTCCGTAATTACAACGCATAATACGCATTATTTCTCGAATAGACGCTGGAACAGACAATTGCCGGCGATTTGTAAAATACATTTCTGTAATAGACATTCCACGGATTCCTGGCCAAATTCATTCCACCGCGTCACCTGACAAATATTTGTCTAACTACCGCACGCTTCAGGGTCCATTCTAGTTGCTTTGTGTCCCAGATAAAACCCAGTCGCGGAACTTCGTTTCTTTGCCGCCGTGTCGAATAGAGAGACCATTGCGAAACCAGTCTGTGTCGAACGCGAAGGAAAGCGAACGTCGCGTTAAGTCATCCACTGCGGGGGACTTGGACGTAACTGAAAGTTCGTCGTGATTTCGCGTTTGTCGTCATCGGCCAGCTATTATTAGAGAGGAATCGCGCGTCAACCTGTCGCGTGAAACATCGAAAAATAGCCGCGTATTGTGTACGCTCCACGTTGCCGTCGTTTTGGAATGCCGTCCTCGTCCAATAGGCAAACGTGCGTATCATTGGAAATATGAAGCGATACCCAGTGACACGAACCTATAAATTTATCGCTGTTCCTTTGTTACTGGGTTGTAACATACATACGCGTGTATACGACAGACTTTCAGCAGCCAAACCGGTCAACTTGTTGTTTAACCGAATACAATTTCGTTACACGACTGCGCGATTAACGTTCGACGAAACGAACGATATCTTCGTAAGTTCGTTGCACCAATACGACATAAATAATGGCGAATTCTACGAGCAATTATACGACATATAAATATGTGCAATTGAAATATCCGAACCTCGGTTTTATGTCGAGAAACGAGGAAACCTGTAATATTCTAAGGAAATCTTCGTGCAAAATTCCAACGATAAATCGACGTGTATCTATTAACAGCGATTGAACGTTCCTTAAACCAAAGAAACGTTACGACGCTAGAAAAACACTATTATATCAAGAACAACCGAGGTTTCGTATAATTGCATCGATATATGTAACAGCGGGAATAAATCTATAAAAATCGAAGGCCGCAACGCGATTAATCCCAACTTCTTCTTTTTCTTTTCTTCGTCGTTTTCTTTAATTTTGATTGCAGACCGTTAACGATCGGATTAGACGATTCCGATAGAAGGCAGCGAACTACCGTTAAAACCGGTGATTCGAAACTACAAAATAATTAAATCCTGGATAGATGGTTAATTGCCGAAATTCGATGGAGAAATACGGCCGGATAGAAAAAAGAAACGATAGTAATTTATCGTACAGGTTTGCGAACGGTTGAAATAACGGCGGTCAGTTTGTTCGATTTCCTCGCGTCCAGCCTGGTGGTTCGACTAAAATAGTGGAACAATTAACGCAACTATTAAAATCCCTAGCGGCTATTAAGGGCACACTCCATTAAAAATGGATTAACGTTTTGTATTCAAATTACTGTAAATTATGCGGAATAGAGGGGGCACGGCTTATCGGAAAACCGATTGCAACGAGGAAACGGGCAAATAAATAGCATCCGCGTTCACCGTCTTCTTCCACGTTGCTGCTAGCGATCGAGACGATCCTAAACGCATTTCGTATTTATCACTTTAAGGCAGATTGTTCCTGCCGATTGCAAAGTAGCCTTGTCGCGTGACGCGAATTAATTCGATCGCTCTTTCTAATTGCGTATAAACGATCTTTCAGCGAGGAGAAGACAGGGACACTACCTTCGAGCTTCAACAAGTTCCAGATAAAACTGCGGATTTTTACGCGCTGGTAGACAATTCGAAAGTAGAAAATCAGGCCGAATGCGCGTCACGCGAATAAAATATCTAGATACAGCCAGGGTACGGAGCTTTCCGTGATAATTTTGATATGCAAAACTATTTCCAAGAGAGATTCTGTTTTTTCGATTATATTCTCAGCGACGCGGATTACACGCAAAACTCTACGGTCTTGATTATCACAGTTCACCGTAGCTGCGATTCTTGGATTTCTCGTTTTCTCGATCTCGCTCTCGTTTCAATCGAGAAACGACGTTCGACGGTTGAGAAGAATAAAAAATCGAGCGGGGAAATTACACGTGCCCTTGAATTATACGATCCTTTTGCGTTTCCTTTGGATATTCAGAAATTCGAGAAACGATAGCAACGCGTACGCGCGTGTATCGGTGGAAAACGACAAACAGAATTGGCGACAAAAATCGAGTCAGCAGTCACGCACACCAGTGCGCGTGGTTGTACAACACGTGCAACGGGCTATGCAAACGCAGCCTGTGGAAGAAACGAACTGGGACCTTGCACGAGTGACTAGTCACTGAATCATTCGCGCGATAATCATCCACGCGGCAGTTTGCGCGAAATTCGTTCGACTGTGCGCGTCTTTGTTCCACATACGTCTACCGTTCCTAAGTGTCAGCACACTTTGGTCAACGTTGATCGAAGCACGAAATAACGGCGACTTTCTACCTTTCTGTGAAATCGCCGGACTAAAAACCCGATATCGCGCGACCTAATATCGCGTAGCGATCTAACATTGGTCGGGCGAATATTTGATTATTACAGATACATAAAAGCTACGGCGTCTCGATTTGTCCGTAACATTCCAATTAAAAATACATCCGGCGAGAGAAATAAACGATAAAGCGTCTGGATACCTTTAACCGACGATAGCTAAAAGTAGTTACACGGTAACGCGAAAACGCGCAAGATCAAAGAACGGTGTTTACGTTTCTAAATTAATCCGTCGCGGTTCGATCTCTCTTTGTTGGAAGAAAATCGGCCACGATGCTGGAAACAATAGGAATTTTTTGTAACTTTACGTCGTGGCGATGAATCCGATAGCTTTCACGACCAAGTTTCCATTATCGAGGCAAACAGCGCGATATTTCTCCATCTACAAACGCTGCCGGCGCTGCTGCGCGTCATATCGCTCAACGTTCCGTATTGTTGGCGATCGCTTGCTCGTCACTTGCAATTGAAAATTGATATACATATACGCGCACGCAGTATCGGCGAACACGGTTACTAGAGACACGCGTTATGCCACGATTGTGCCTGGAAATTGATTAGGCCATTCATACTTTCGGCTCACCCTGCCAACCATTCATGGTTGCTACGTGCCTCTTAGTTTCGGAGCAACCGCGACGATGAATTTTCATTCGACATGTACCGCGTACACTATCGACTATAAGTTTACGGTCGCCAAGTATCGAGTTAAACAAAATAGCGAAAAGAACGATCCAATGAAACGAAAACGAAGTTCCTAACGAGGTACGTTACGCGTGTGTAGGTTCATTGAAAGGATTAAGCTATATTTCGAAAATGTACGATCAACGACGCAAATAATACTGTACTTTGCACCGACTGACTCACGCGGTTTATTTTAAGAAAACATTTTATCACCTGACGTATTAGCAACGATTCGGTCAACAGTTGTTCGTCATTCTTTCAACTACCAATGACAACGAATCGAATGTAACAAAGCGACGATTCTTTCGTTGCTCGGAGGTACATCGAAAAACATTTTTTTTTTTCCAACGTCCGACCTTGTAACTAAGGAAACTGTTGCCCGCGATAACTACGATACGTTATCGTAAGAGAGATAATGGACACGACGCGTATGCCAATGACAAATCATATTTAGATATCTTTGGAAACAGTTTGAAAAAGTTGAAGCCGAGAATCAAATTTTTCAATCGGGATCTTTGCGTTCAAACTCGTCGTTTCATATTTAGATCCGCGCCTTTAAATTCAAATTCGTATCTCCATATTTAGATTCGGATCTTTCCATTGAAATTCCAACTTGCCTGGCGCCAAACTCGCGTCTCTATACGCGTATTTGAAGTTTCAAGCGTGACATCGCGTTTTTAATATCTACCGCACATCCAAAATCCAGTGGAAATTTAAAGCCAAATTTTCAAACGCAAACTCAAACTTTCAACTTTACCTACGAACTTGATAACCGAGACTCCAACTTGCCGATCTAAATTCAAACGTCCAAGTGGAAATCCGTATTTTCGATTGTTAACTGCTGTTTCGCGTGACCAAAGCGCTTCTTCTTCTTACACGCACTTCTTAAAGGTCGCGAGTTCTTTAATTCGACGATGCGGAACAGGCCAGCCAGTTAACCCGGTGACACCGTTTTTCAATTAGTCTTATACAAATTCCGATATTTATGGGATTATATCGCCGCTATTATCTCCGGTTAATCTCCTATCTTTCGGTATCGCGAAATCTGTTAGTTTTCAATTTGCACGCGCGTGAAACACACCAGCGTAAGTATGATAGATGCGTGGAGGCAACTACGAATATTTATGCTAATTTCTTAAGCTCCTTGATAGACGGGCTCACGGGGGAACACGAATAAACCGTCTGAAACGGCGACAGAAGAGAAACAGCGAACACATCGATCGTTGTCCACGGATTATCGTCGTAATTCTCGCGTACAAACGATTCCGTCTCGCAGTTTCGCCCGCAATCGCAAACTCGAAAAGTGCTCTTCGATAACGCCGAATATCCAATTTATAACTGCGCTAATTACGCGCTTACTTTTCCAAAAGTAACGATCTGAAGTATTACTATCGTTAAGCTGGCTTTTGTTTTTATTTATCGGTAACGTCAAAATCTTCCTTCTGTATATTTTTAACACAATTTTTGCGTCCGATTAGAAGACACTTCGTAAAGTTAGCTTATAATAATTTTCTACGAAGTAACTGAACGATAAACCCATGCGTGTTTTATCGAAAAGCAACGAAATAAAAAAATTTCGAAATAAATAAAAAAAAAATGTTCGTTAATGACACATACTAGTGACGTTTTACAAATTGGTTAACGTCCAAGCGACGAAAACATTTCGAGTTGCGAATGTAATCGGCATTCGGTGTAAATCGTAAATAACGCGTAAGTAATATTATCGTAGTGGATAACGAAATTCGTGGAACGTAGCTAGGCGACGTACGCTTATCGTTTTCTTCGAATTACCTTTCACCGAATTCTCGATCAAGTAAGAAATAGATCGAGTCAGAAAAATGTCATCGATGATACTTCACCAAAGTTTAACATATAATAATAAATAATTGCGTGTTTCGCGATTGCTCAAAGTAAATAATCTCTGCAATCGACGTTTGAAATCAATAAAAAAAAAAAAATCGTGATAACCTCTAAATCTAAAAATACGATAAAAGTCACATTCTCGCTCGAAGAAATAGACAAGCGCGGAATTATGGAAAGTGTCCCGCACGGTGATGATTTTCGATCGGCCGCGCAAAATCAAAGGGCGAAAATTTCAAGGCGTGGTGAACAAGCGAGAAACACGCTCGTGCACAATGATAAACGGTCAAACATTTCTGCCAGAGCGAACGGAAGCGCCACATGGCGACAAGGATAAACGCGCAATAAGAAGGTCACGTGAGGTCTCGACCGTTCAAAAATCGAACGGAAGAAAGATCAACCTTTCAACGACTATCGGCGATATTACCGCGAATCGAAGCAACTTTCCAACGTTTCTCCCCTCGCAAGCTGTAAAATAACTCACGCGTGCGATCGAAAGTATGTAATTTCGTACAGCACCGATTTAAATCGTTGAGGGTAACGTATCGTTGCATGGCTCGTTTACGCCACTCGATGTTCTAAAGAACGAGCCTATCGGACGCTCGAATAATCAGCACGAACGAAAACGAGTCACCGCGAGAAAGAAAATTTCGATGAGAAATCCTAGCGAATATACGAAGAACAGGGAATCACGTATATTCGCGTAGCATAGAAAAAAAACTCACCCTCCCACACAGTTTTTATCCCCGACAAGATTGAGGTTATGTTTTACCTGTCACGCGTTCCTACTCTCCTCGGTGGGTTTCGTCTTACTCCGTGCAACCTCGACGGCCTTTTCGGCGACACACTTAAACATTATCTTCTCTACCACTACCCGGTTTGTATCTCTCCGTTGGTCGACGCACTAGCACTAATTTGACACACTGATTCCTTAAGTCACAAAATCGTATCGAACAGCTATCCACTCATGTGATCACAGAAGGGCACACGCGCACGCGTCCTCCCTCATGGAGCGACGATCATTCGGCGAACTGACCCAGACTGTGATTCAGCACGCTGGAGAGAGTCGTTCGGTCGTTCCCCGGCAGCGTAAAAGCGCGAACTCGAACGGAGAAGGACGAACAAAGTCGAACCGGCACGGACATGCACGAACGCGTCCGATCAAGCATGCGCCGCCGGCCTAATGCTTATCCGACACCACGCTGCCTTCGTGGTTCGAGGGGTGTCGCGTGACCACGAAGTCGCGAAACACTATACTGTCTGGCACGAAAGCTATTGCCGTTATCTTTTTTTCTTTCGTTCTTGATCGTGAGATTTACCATAGGCCATAAACTGTAGAGCACTGGAAAAACGAGAGCGCGAATTGTCGTCTCCCTTCGTTCTCCATCTTCCACGGAACTCGGATTCGTTTTTCTATCGTGAATAGCAACGAACCTGATAGGGGCGAGAAATATTTCCGCAGGCCGCCAATACGGTCTAAGCACTGTTATCTTCCTACCTATGTGTATTGCATTCTGTTTACTCGATGTACAGGTATTGATTAATCTATGTGAAACTCCTCTCGAAATCTTTAGGAAACGTTCTTGTCTCTTTGGAAATGACCATGCATATTACCGTGGTCAACAATTTTCAATTCGTCTTATATCTATATCGTTTGTCATAACGTTTCGACAAGTAGCAGTGTTTGTAACAACATCCTTGAGAAGTTTCACGAAAACAATTCGAATTAAAGAAACAAGCTGCGCAAAGGAAACTCGTGTATAAGCAAAATACAGCAATGTAAAAATATACCAACCAACTTTACCTTATTTCGATCAAAGGTATACCTACATATATGTCGCACAAGATATTGTACCGTCTTCGCGTTTGGGCAGTAGTAAACGCAATTTAAAAAAGGCAAAGAAACTAAATATTACCGTGTAACAGAACGGTAGCTATCTAGCGTAACGGAGTTTCACCGAAAGCGAGAACGCGTAACCTTACATACGTGTTCTTCCTAATAGGCACACCGATGCCCGCTCTCACGTATTTTTCTGTCCCCGTGCCGAGAGAGAAAGCTCTCGCGTCCAGACTCCGATGGAATGCATACCGTAGGCAGTAATCCGCCCGCGCTCACGAGTCTCGTTTCGACTCGCGACGAGGAGGATACGCGTAAACGCGCGTGCCAGAGAATCGCGAACCGATACATCCTGATCCAGCAAGCCCGATCGAACGCGACTGGCCTATACTATAAGTACATACGCCGGGTATACCCGGTTTATGCCCGTCGTTGTCGACGTTGTCGTTGCAGGCCGCAAGAGTTGCTCTCCTTTGTAGATCGAGGTGTTACGCGATACGAATGTGTAACACGATACATCCTTCAACACGAAGAAGCGTATACCGGAGTGCACAGGCCCTCCCTGGACACCGAGCAACTTTGTCGAATCGCTCGCGCGTGAAGCGAAGGAATATCGCTTTTCGTCGAGCTTTCCTTCCTCCGGTTGTCTCTCTCCTCCTCCTCCTCCTCCTCCTCCTCCTCCTCCTCCTCCTCCTCCTCCTCGTTCGTCTTTCATCGACGTCGAGCTTTTACTGCTAACCTGCCACACTCGATTTGCTTTTGAAAAGATCCCTTCGATACGCAACACCACGACCCGATACTACCTATTTTACATATCAGTAGCATTAATTATAGATTATAGGAATACCGTCGAATTATCTCGGTAATAGACCGAGTAAAATTAATCGCGTTTATTGGCCACGCGAACGGACCATTCTCGGAAATTACGAGATACACACACGGTCGGTTAGCAATTTTGTTTATCTTCCGCTGGTTATTTACGAGACAAAAATTCGGAGTTATTTCCTCTTAACGTTCTGTTATGAATTCGAGATGAATAGGTCTGCCGGGTATCTTGGATTTTCCTTTACTTGGAACTTTTTATTCTTAGGATTAAAATATGCCGCGAGCGTCTATAATTTGATTCGAAGCGTCCAACATTCTACCTTGTCGAAAAGTTTTATAAAGATGTAAATAGACGAAAGAGATAAGATTTTCTCGTTGAAATTATTTAATAGGTAATAATTCTTCCCCAAATTGCAACTTTGTAATTGATTCTTCCTAAATACATACGCGTATGTATTCTGATGTACGCTGAAACGAACTGGTACCGTTTCAAGATTTTACAACCAATCGTAGTTCGTTCTAACGTTACTCGCCGTATAATTGTTATTATGCACCGATCCCGGAATTCCAACATCGATCAGAACATCGCGGCACATGTATCTTGCAAGTTTCCCTTTCGTTTATCGGACACGCATTTGCTTTTTAATGTCATGCAGTCTGATAGCGCAGACGCGATCGCGTCGCTGCCATGCAACGACGAGCATATTCCAAGAGTACCATTATCGTAATATCCGTCTCGTTCGTCGCATCTGATAAGATAGGATAGGAGTGTATAACGCCGCCTACATCAACCGGATGAATGAAACCTGGACCACTCATCCTATCCCTCCCCTCTCCCTCTCTCTCTCTCTCTTTCCACGTTTCTCTCGCATTTGATTTATTCTTGGCACCGTCCAACTTTCATCGGATAATTTATCAAGGAAAACTATGGAAGTTCGAAGTACAATATTCGCATCGTGAGAGCACGCATTATTCAGAACAATTAGGGATTTACAACGAACCGTGAAACGAGGCAAACGTTAAGAAGTTTTGTAATGGAGTAATACATTACCAGGCTTCGTACTGATATTATCTGAGAAATTGCTGGACTATTTTCCAAGATAAGTTCTCGAGTTTCGTCGTTTTGACAAAGTACGACGATGGTTAACAGTTTCGATACGACGATGGTTAACAGTTTCGATACGACGATCGATAAAATGATAGCGAAGGCTGATATCCAATTGTCCTCGTACAACGTTGTATCGTATTTTAACGAGTTAACGATTGACAAATATGTTTATTCTCGAATGACAAATATATTTATCGTCGGCGAAGCCGATCTCGCATTTGATCAATATCGCGCATTATTCGTAAGCGAAAGAAGAATCGGACGACGACGGGAGGAGCGCGATTAGTTTCTTTCGAAAGGTCACACGAAGCTGAAATACCGCGGCATCATTTTTACCACACACGCCAGTGGATACGGCTCGTTACTTCCCGTAAGAAACCACGGAGCTATCGGGGAACCATTAATTTTACCAATTAAAGCGACTCGAAACCTAAAATGACTGGACTAATGAAAACGACGGTGGAAAGGCGAAAGGGCATTTCGAGTCGACGAAATAACAGCTTCTTTCTCCCTGATAAACAGATCTCGCGTTACTTGAACCAGCTCGCCTGAATTCCACCGACTCGATGAATCCAAACATGGTCGAACAACGCGTTCTTTTCCATGCTTTCCTATATAAATTCGTTCGGACAAAGCAGACGCGGAAGAAAATCAAAGCGCCAGTGAAATTGATTACGCGCAACCACGTGTACTCCTGGCGATTAAATATTCCAATGTAACTGCCTCGCTGGAATCTCGCATTCCACAAAACGTTCGCCTTTCCATCCTTTACCGTGAACAACTTCTCTAATTTACCTATCCCCCTGGTAATGAGACACCGTGCGAAATCCATTTGGAAATTGGAACGGAACGTCGCGTGTAATTGCATGAGAGAAACGAAGAGGCTAGTCGAAGAACGAATCGGCAGCAAACCACGACCAAACGTGCAAAAATTTCACTGCCCCGGTCAACAGTGGCGCGCCGAAAAGACTCGTTTAAAGTGTCCAAGGAGCTTTATGCACGTTTCGCGTGAGTTTACCTGTACAACGGATCAAAGAGAGCTGGCTGGAAGAGCGGAGGTTGCCCGGCGAAAGAGAAAGGAGCGTGAAAGAGAGAAAGACAGAGAGAGAGAGAGAGAGAGAGAGAGAGAGAGATGCAAGCGACTACAGGATAGGTAAGAGAGATACGGTCGTTGGCCGGTTCAGGCAAGGCTGCTGGCAAGGAGAACCAGGGCTGTAGTTGCAAATAAAACAGACGGGTGCATTCTCCATCGACACCGGTGTGTAATAACGGAGTAGCTTCGATAAAATATACGCGAGTACTTTCGTTGTTTTCCAAAGTAGCCGGATGAACCGGTTCCAGAATAAAAAGGCTCGTTTGGTTACCGTTAAAAATCCTCTTGTTCCTGAGCGTTACAGAGAGCAACAAGAGCGTGATAACAATAGGGACAGGATGCATTTTAGGTCTCGCTTAATTCCGGCATATGTATTATTAAATGGCATTGGTACGCTTGGTTCGCGAGTCACGCAGAAGATAAACTCAGCAACTTCGTCGTGTTTAACGAACGTGATTGGTCAGCTCAAAGTTTGATCGCTGGAAAATTAAATCGTTCGTGCGTTCTCAATTTTGCTCGATTCTTATACGTGTACCGCCGATCGCGCGTATTACGACGATCGTCGGTTTGCGAATCACACGCAAGTTTTAAACTGACGCGTACCTATTGCCACACGGAAATGAATAAATGGAAAATAAATCGGAAAACGAAATCGATCGGTTTCAGGCGATTCGTCCATTGCAATACTTTGACAAATTATATTTTTATTCGGTATTTTACCAAATTCGAATTCTCCTTGTACAAGTTCTCGTTCGAAAGAATTCTCGCTCTACGGAAAACGTAGTAGCTACGAGGCTTCAGCCTTCGTTTCTCAATGATGCGATCGTTCGAATAAAATAACGAGAAAATGAAAACGGTGGGAAACATCCAATTTGTATCAAATTGGCATCTCGTCCAGACACGATAAGCGTTGTAATACGTGCGCGGTGTATACTTGGAGGCGAGATGAAAAAGATTTCGCACGGTGGGAATAACGTTGCATTTGTTAAGAGACGGATCATAGAAGTCGTTTAGCTATCTAAATTATCGCCACGGACGACGAACAAGGTGAAACGGCTGATCGAGGCAAGTGAACGATACACGTAGGTTGGAGAGGTTCGTTCGTAGACGCGGATACGAAATTAGAGCGCGTTCAGGTAGAAATAAGAGAGAAAAAATATAGTAGCGCGTATAACGATGATGCAAACTATTGGACGGTTTCGCAGCAAGCGTTCCTCAACATCAATCATAGCCGGCGTTCTTAACTAGATCGAATCGATTTATTATCGACGTCTGAAGGTATTCTTCGAGGTTTATTCGTTACACGCAAGTTCGATGGTATTCGTAAGATTCGATTCTGCCGAACGACACAGATTCCGCATTTTGCCTCGAACGAAACGAGAACGAAAATTTCCATGAAACGTCGTGTAATTGTTACTTTTTAACCTGTCCATCGGGTTACACCTTAACCAGAGAATTTTATGATCGACGGAGTAAAAAGTGATTTAAGCAAATCGATCTTCACGCTTGCAAATATTCATCGATACAGGAAAATATTGAAACACTCGCGGGGACCTTTTACGAGTACTATATTGTACGTCGTACGCGTTATACGAAACACTCTGAAATTTCATTAGCACTTTAACGAGTCCCGACTATCGTGATTATATTGGTGAAGTTTGAAGCAAATTTAATAACGTACATAGAAGCTGCAAGATATTTAGGGCGAGTATATATTCCACAGAGATCATAGGGAAGATATTTAAACAGTCAATTATCCACGACGTTAATAAGCCTCGACGTTCAGCGGGATCCTCTTTAAAACACTTGCTCCATTCATGCTCCGTACCAATTTCACATTAAATATACATCTGCGTACGTTTTCGGATTGACTCGAGATTTTACGTCCATCTTCGGTCTTACGTTTTATATGTATAATTACGGAGCCGAGTCACGTGACAGCGCTGACGACGTTTCAAAATGTTTTATGTAACGCGGCAAACGTACACGTCAAAGTTTTCTACGACGAACGTCCGAGCGTCTGGAAAGAAAAAATAAGACGCCGGCCATCGACTAAACGATCAAGGCTTCCGAGACTTTCGAAACTTTCAAGACGTATCGAAATTTTAAAGACTCAAGACCGAACATGTTCTTCGGAAAACTTTGGATCGCTTCGAAGTTGACATTCGAACGGCCATCGCTAGCGATAAGTTAGTTGGCCAGCTACCAGGCCAACGACTCCAGCTTGGCAATTCCGTTTGGGATTTGAGAAAAGGATCTCCGCTCCGTACACCTCGTGTCAAGGTGCAACGACGCTCTTCTCTTGTCCTTGAAGTTTCTTTGTACCGATACTCTCTCTTTCTCTCTCCGGTACTCTGGGATACTCGCGTGGCAAGAATCGATCAGAAAATCCCGCGTTTCAGAATTATATGGCGAAACGGTAATAGCGAGTCGTTCTCGGTGCTGTAATGCGTTTCGTTATGCGACTATCCGGACGAAATTGTTGCTCACGCGGACAAGTTGTCGCTCGCGTAGCTCGTATCGTCTGCTTTTTGCGTAAGATCGAACTAATTAATAAAATCTACGAAAATTATTCGCGCGCCATTGTACTTATTATATATATGTACGTAATAGGCCTGAGAGGATGGTCGATCGGGTTTAAGGACGTTATGTTTCGCATCGGACGATAATGGTATTTTCGCTCGGCCACGAACGCTTGTTTCTACGAAGATTCTACGAAAATCGAGTTACCGTATAGCGGGCTCTCGCGATGAACGAACTTACGCAAGTACGTCGTTCTTGAACACTTTCGCGACAACTGGTACGGTGAATCGAAGGAACGAACGAAACGTAAAGTCGATCGGTTGAACTCTTAAGGGGCTTTCGTGTAACGAACTTGATCATTCTGCGTGTACAAGGTCGAACGTTGAATCGTAAGACGTTGAAAGTTCAGGTGTCCCCGGTATACCTTGGTATTACACGGTTTCGAAGCGATCGCGAGTGTGGAGATCGTATCGCTAAGCGCGGTGGAAATAAAACGCGCGGCGTACAAAGTGGCACGATGTGGAGAGGAAAACGAAGAGGGGGTTGAAACGACGTCGATGAGCAAGGGATGAAGTCCGGAGTGGTGGGAGGAAAATAAATCGATAAACGCCTCGTATGCGCGCCCGCAGCACGCCGGCTCAATTAATGGAATAATAACGTAGACTACGCGAGCCGGAGAGAAGGAGTTCCGTTACAAGATATCGGCTGGAATTTGGCAAACAACAATTATCTCCGTTCACTCGTCCGTAACTTTCTCGTTGTCGCGGCGTTGTCTCCTACCTCCGGTAACTAATTCTCATATCACAGATGGTACACCGGTTAAAACTTGGTCCGGAGGCTCGCTGCCACCGGACCAAGTTCATTCGGGCTTGACTTTCGACGATAGCGCCAACAGCAACAGCAGCGAGAGAGAGAGAGAGAGAGAGAGAGAGAGAGAGAGAGAGAAAGAGAAAGAGGCATTCTGAAACTTAGACAAACGGTGACCGACCCAGAAGCGAACTAGTTGAGTCAACTGACCTAGAAACATCGAGAAACACAGGGGCCGTGGAAACAACTCGAACAGCGGCGGCTAGTCCAGGCTACGGAGAACCGCTCGTACCCGGCGCTTTTGTCCATCGAGAGATGGAATTCAGTTAGCAAGATTGCTCCATGCTGACCGTTCGATTTCCTCTGCCGGAAATTGAGAAGAATTTCGAGCCGATAACGAGGTCGAGCGCCATGTTCTCCAGTCCGACGACCGCTTCTTCTCCACCTACTCTGCCGCTACGAGGCGCACGAACAGCCCATCCTAAGAATTGATATCTTTCGCTCAGAGATTACCAGGGACACGGCTTCGTACTTATTAAGAGGGCATCGAGCTCGAGATCGCGCTCAATTATGCGGCCAGCTACGAAACACGGGTTGGAGAGAGACGAATCGTTGGATAATGAAAGAAGTTCGTGAAACGCGGAGAAGGGAAAAATGAAGCGAGAGAGAGAGAGAGAGAGAGAGAGAGAGAGAGAGGGAAGGGAGGGAGAGGGGAGAGAAAATGATAAAAAAAGAAGCTGGGGAAGATTCCTCGGTCTGAAAAGGTATCTTCGTCTGGAAAGTTGAATAACTCGCGTCTCGTTCGCGGCTAATCCGATAATTTCGATCAACGACATGCCTATCTAATCTAAACGCAATCACGGCCAAGAGAAAGGAGAGGATAATAAACGTGGCTATCCTCATGGTCATCGAACAACGACGGGCAACGATTTTAAAACGAATTCGTCGATGCATGGCGAAAGATGCTAGAAAGTCAAGGGGCGCGCATCTGTTCGGTATTGGTCCGAGGCTGAATTAAAAATAATTACTGTAGGCCGTTTCAACGAAGCGATAACAACTCGATTACGATCCCAGAAACGATGCCGGGATTCAACCGACGGACCTTTGCATCACGAATTTCCATTATCGAAATCTTTAATCTAGATCCGTGCTCGCTCGCACTTTCTCGCCCTTTCGCGTCCCTTCTCTCCGCCTCTCTCTCTATCTATCTATCTATCTATCTATCTCTCTTTCTCTATTCGCCAGCGTGGTTGATTTCATCTTTACACCCTTCGAGCATTTCGCTCCTGCGATTTAACCCCCGATAAATTTGCCTTGTTATAAACTCGCTCGCCTCGTCGGGGGAAAATAAAAATTTCGATGCAAAAGAAGCGGAAGAGCGGAAAGTAATTCGCCAGACTTCAACGCTCGGAACAATGCGCGGACGCGTGCACGCGCGTTCCTCTCCTCGTCGAACGCGATTTATAAGATATCCGCGTTTGCGTAAGGTACGAAGAAGAAAGAAAGAGGAAGAGAGAAGAAAGAAGAAAGGGAAATCCTCTGTGCAAATTTAACTCTTCATCGAACGTTGCGCTACCTCGTAAAATCCGGTAAATATTCACCTGGCCGACTTTACAATTATCGTGCCGGTTAAAGCTGCCGCGCTACCAGATCACCTCCATTTCGACAACAAATATTTAAAGATGGAACGTAGAATAGGAGATCCGATTTTCGTAGCGATACTTTACGCGGAGATTAACGCGAGCTTCGCGTTGATTTCGTACTCTGAATCTCGAACCTAGCGAAAGTCGGGGGCGTAAATATTTGAGAAAAGAAACGGCAAAAGGAATCGCTGGTTTCAAAGATTTCTGCAAATCGACGTTGTTCGCGAACACCGGCAAACCGCCGGAACGTTTTAGTCGCAGGGTCAATCGTCAGCACGGACGTTCGAAGAAATTTGCAACAATTTATACGACAATCTCGCGACATTCCGAACAGAGATTATGGCAAAAGTTTCGACAAATAACCGTTTAATTGTATGGCACGGTAAAATAAAATACGCGAAACGTAGAGTCATATTCAAAGTCCCTCGAGCGCAAAACGCCTCTGTTTACACGGTAGGACTGATCTATATTTTTAAACAAGAAGTACCGTTGCCTTTCAGTTCGACAAACAGACAACAAAAAAGCACTCGAGTCGTTCCAACTTTCAGATTTCGATCGATTAAATAGGCGAATAGAGCTAAACGAGAACTCGGAGAAATCGAACGCTGCGTTATATTACGATCGACGATACACCGTGAAACTTGGCCTGTAGAAACACCGATGCGACACGCCCGACAAAAACTTCCCTCGCGAAAGAGAAACAAGGACGCGTACCATGGTCCGCTGGAATCGCGGCGATTCCGCCTCTGCCTGCGTTTCTACCACGTCCTTTTTGCGTGTTTATACTCGAGACGCCTCTCATCCGAAGCGAACGGTTACGATTTCGAAATTCGTAATTTTCCACGCACCAGCCTGCGGGCCCGCATTTCCTTAACGACGGTAATGAAGCCACGGTGTTCTGTCGCTGCCTTCCACCGTCGTTTCTCTTTTGCAATTTCCCCTTCGGCCGCACTAAAATCGTAGCGAACAGCCTCTTCCCTGTAACGAGCCTCGGCCTTACGAAAACTTCCGCCGGCGTGCCACCTTCGACCCTCGATCAATTACGATTTTTCTTTTTTTTTTTTTTCTTAGGGCCGGTAGTTTTGAGAAACTAATTCGAAATTTTCTAATTGAGTCAAGGGTTTATGCGCAGTTTGTGCAATAATTATAAGCGAGTTTCCTTCAGCTCGGACAATTTAACGTATACATACACGCGTGTGTAAAGTGGACTATGATATATATATATATAATAATCTGTATAATTTATATAAATCTATTGTGGTTAAATATCGGGTTAGTATATTTCAGGATCACAGTATGCATTTCGTCCCTTGTTTATATTGTCTCTATATTATCTCTCTGTCGTTGTTACTATACCTGATATAATTCACATTAAATAATGCATATATCATGCGTGTGTTACAGTCGTTGATAATTACAGGTCAAGTCTGACTTTGAAGAAACAAATAATAAATATGATTACGTTCTTAATTAAACATATGTATATATATATATATATATACACATATTAGTAAAGAATAAGTCGAGCAGTCCGATTCTAACAAAATTCCATGCAAGAACGTGTCTTACGTCGGACTATTATTGGGCCATAGAGATCTAACGACAGTTCTAGTATCGGGTTGTCCCGAAAGTTTCTTTCGTTTTCTAAGGAAATAGTGGACGCACCGCGCTCTCTGTTTTGTATTATTTTTGTCGAAACACGTATGATCGTAATGATAGAAATAGAAGAAACTGGATCGTACACGATCGAGTAAAATAATATAAAACGAGAAAAGCTTGTGCGTCTATTATTTCCTTACGATAAGGAAAGAAACTTTCGAGACAACCTAACGTTAATGGAATTCGTCGGATTGTTTTTAAATATAATCTTTCGAAAAACGAAAAGTGACAATCGCGTTTGATTTGACGGGAAAAAGATCCGGAAAATAGGTGCTTCTTTTCTGCCTCGCTACATACACGTAGCGTATTCCTTTCTTAAAGGTGTAAAAGTTCGTGCTAGAATCAAAGTTCTCACGACACGTGACACTTTAGCAGAACGGTTCATTTTGACGTATCTATTCGTGATTTTATGATACTATTTAAGGCGCGGAGAATTTCCTGTCGCTCGTTTCAACGTAGCAGCTCGCGTAAATGTAATACGGTCGTTAGAAGATGCAGAAAGTATTATGTTCTCTACGCTGCGTTTTACGTTGTATTCACATCGTGTAAATCGTCTCTGCGATAATGTCAATATATGCTGCAATAAAATTGATTTACTTTTTAGGTCGACCGAAATATCCAGCCATTATTATTTGCAACGACATCTTTATAAGTAGCTGCATTATGGTCGTTGTCTCTGTATCATTACTTCGCCATTACGGCACTTTGATGTATATTGCAAAATCGTTTGTCGCGGCTAATAGATGTATTAAATTTTTCCAAGCGGTTTAGCTTCAAACGTTAAAATGAGAATTTTCCCTTTGCATAGTCAACGTCGCATCTAAATTTATTAATTCTTTATACGCAAAGTAGCCGACGACGCGAGCGAGATTTTACGCGTGAATTTCTTCCAAATGAATTTTCCCTTCTTTTAAAGAACGTTTCCAACTTCCATTTGACCTCTCGTAATCGGAATTTCGTTTCTTTCTTTCTTTCTTTTCCTTTTTTTCTATTTTTCTTTTTTTCTTTGGAGAAGCAGCGATTATGCGATTAATTACAGTTGCATTGATTGTAATTGAATAGTTTCTAATTAATTATAGCTTCTCGGTTTGATTCGAAAAGTGGGACGCGATAATTGCCACAAGTCGATCGCTTCACAGTAGAGCATAATGATTCAGAAATAAGCGTATGGGTGTGTACAGACGCTCTCTCGTCTACGTATGTTAAAACTGTCCGAATTTTACGAAATGTTTCTAATGCAGTAAAGAAAGGCACTGTACTCTCTCGCACTGCTCAATCTGCCTACGAAATCTCAAAGAATACGTTTACGTTTGCTTGAGCAGGCAATCGAAGAAAAAACGAAAATCCCCCGTTGAACCAAGTTCGTAAATTTCCAACAGGCAACTGGATCCTCATTACGCTAGAATTTGCAGGATTTTAAGTTAAACGATCGCAGCGCGTACCTATGGATAAGCAGAAGTTTACGCGAAATGAACGATAGCCGCCTGCACGCACGATGCGTGTGACGATTACAAAGCGATCGTATTATATGCGCGGCACGTTCTCCGCGAGAAATTGTCCCAGCGAGAAAAGCAACGCGACGTTGCAACACGGATCGCGGAAATAGTTAATAGACCACGCCTGCGACGTGAAACGATATTTTTCGTCGTTCCTTCGGGGAACGAACCTGTAAACGGCAACGATTTTCAAACTGGTTCCCGACCAACTTTCAACCACCGGTGCGTCCCGATTAAATAGATACCTTAGGGTGCTAGAAATTAATCCTTTTGGTCGAGGGGATGTACAGTCGCTCGCAAAACTGCACGATCCGTAAAATTCCATGTTACAACGCAACAAGTAACTCTAGCGGTGTTCTTCGACGTTCGACATCTTTTATCGATCGAACGTGGACGTTGCTGCGCTCGAAAGAACGATACAATTTATTACGCGTATTAACAGAGAGACGTAAGAAGATGGAAATTACAATTTCACGAAGGTACGTACATGCGTACGTGCACGAGACGATAAGACCGATAGACTTGACGTTATATTAATATGTCGAGGATCTCGCTTCTGTCTGTTCATCATTGACCAAAGACTTTGTACAACCTCATCTGCGGACATTTAGGTGTTTCGCTCGACTTTTTGGTCGATCAAGGACGAAGCAGCGAAATGGCGTGCAAAAGTTACGCAAACGCGTAACGATCTCGAGAAACGTAACTCTTACGATCGACTGTACGTCTAAGCTACCTGTGCTAAAGTATGACATTAAAGTCGACATAAGCGGAGAAGCGAATATATATTTATTTCGTAAATATATCGTAAGTATCGGTTTGAATTTTCCCGCGTTGCTGCTATGATCGCTGCAACAGCAGCGTGCAGGCCCACGCATCCGTAGCTATTGCAATCGACTCGATTATTACGTCGACGAATTCGGAAGAACGAAAGGTTCGACTATACGAATATGAAAAATGTACAAGAACCTTCGGTTAGCTGCACTAGTCGTCGATACGTTATGTAACATTCCCATATGTCAGTCTTCTGTTTCTTACCTGAAAATAAAACGAGAACGAATCATCAACGTCTAATCGTTTTTCTAACAATTTGGATCGTCTGTCGCGTTCTTGGTCGAATCAGCAGATATCTCGATACACGTGAGCGAAACACGGTGCGCGATCTATAGTACAGCGACGTAGACCAGGAAACGGCTAGTGTTTTGAGAATCAACAAAAACTGTTACTTTCACCGTATGAATCAGACTTTTAGCGGAAACTTTTGGCCCGTCGCCAAGACAACTGGCCCGGTCTTCCCTCGTTGGTGCAAGTAGTACAGATATTATCGTCTCAACGGTTGCACGACCTTTCTGCGTGCTCGATACAGGAAAACAAGCGACTCTTTGGCAGCTAGCATCGCGCTAATGTCGCTGCCTTTTCCCTGCTACAGCACGTGTCCGTCGGTGTAATCGACGATGAAAGAAATCGTCGAAAGAGCGGAGAGAATTCGCGAGGTAGGAAAAACGCGAAAAGTATTACCAGCGACCAGAACCGAGTATCCGAATTTCCACGGGCTCGTATAATAATTACGTTGGCGAATTTCTTCCTCGGAATATTCTCTGCGCCGTTTGTTTGGTCTCTGCGCTTCTTATTTCTCTTTCCGCGGCTGAAGCTCGTTGAACATTTTCGGAGTACTCGGAGAATCCGATTTATTACGCGTTTCGGTATTTTCTTCGCAGTAGCCGAGACACGCGGAATACAACGATGTCAGGTTTAAGCGGAAGTAACGCGATTTCGGTGAAATTAGATTTTAATTGAGTTAGATGTTCTCGGTTGTCGGTTTATAAAACGACGGATTTAGATGGGTTCTTCCGTCGGCGAGGAATTTTTCAAATTTGTGGAGCGCGCGAAAGAACTTTACGCCTCGATTTTACACCTACTCCTGAGCAAAGTTTTTCTTGTAAAAGACAAGGTAGCGGTGTATGATTTACGAAAGCGTAAGGGCCACGAACGTTTCTCGAAATCGGTCCTAGTCGGCCAACCGTAATCGTTTCCGTAGAGGAATGTCGGACGCGGTGTGATTTATTTCCAAGAGAACCGGCCAAGAGAAGTGACGAGGGAAGCGTACACACTGCGACCTGTAATTATCTGTTGGCGGAGTCAGCGATGAATTACGCTCGTGCGTAAAAAGACATAATTACGGTGGTCGAGTTTCGGCGCTATTTCGTCTATACAGAAAACACGACGAGGAGATTGTAACGAGACACGACTATCGTGATATTACAGCGGCAAATTTCAAGCTGACCCGAAGATCCGTAAAAAGGAGTATATTAGATTTGGTACATTAGATTTGATATATCGGACAGAGTATATTACATTTACCGCAAATATGTCTGCGAGTATAATCGAAAGAGACGACGGTCTTTTGATTCTGTGCTTCGATTTCGCTCGTTTTAGCAAACGAAACGGTTCGCTAATATTATTTATTTATTTATTTATTTGTACTTAGTCCTTGCCTTTCGGCTTTGGACGGACTTCTGGCTTTACATTATATCGCATTTACGGTATATTATCAGTCTTATCATTCTATAATTGCTCTATAATTCGGCTCGCTAATATTTTGAGAGAATATTTATCGTAAAGTTGGAAGGAGGAATAGTGCGTGCCAGTGACGATCTTTGCACAGCTTGCTCAAACGCGAGATACTTTTTAAGAATATTGAAGAAATACCAGCGGATCGAGAACCGAGCGATGGAACGCAGGAGGAAACGGTTAAAATATTTTCGTCAGTCCACTGTGTCGTCGAATCTTGGCATCGTTTCCTATATACACACAGTAATAAGGAAATTCTATGGTTTCTTGGTCGGTTTTATTTTAAGGCGATCGGCGTAAGGTTTGAAAATTTTCCAGATGTCGAGAGAGAGAAGCCGGTCGCTAGCCTCTTCTTCCTTTCTTTTCGTCGGCACGCGTTTCGCAGAAGGCGAAACGGCCCGGTCACGTTTCGACACCAAAATAGAAGTTCGCGTGTTCCTTAAAAACTCGTATCGATCTTCCTTAGAACGCTCCAACTGGGATTTAAAGTTGGCCGACGGTGTTCGCGGCCGGGACATTCGTTTCGTTCGATAAATTATTCCGCCCACCCCGAGGCCACCAGCCACGGGGAAATTCGAGACCGGCCACTTAAGTGGAAAACCATTCGCTCGGCGGAACAATAAATCGCGATACGCCGAAACGCGCAATCGATACGACTTCCGTATTCGATTCGACGTTCCGCGCGTACGAATCGCGAGCAGACCGTCCGTTTCCAACGAACAGATGTACATTGTCATGGAACACTTGTTAATTGAAAAAGTATCATACTTGCGCTGCCCACTTTTCTGCAATTTTCTGTTTTCGTTAACTTCGCGAAGCAAATGGAACCTGATACATACATGTATATATGTATGTATGTACGTATGTATGTATGTATGTATGTATGTATGTATGTATGTATGTATGTATGTATGTATGTACGTATGTATGTATGTATGTACAAAGATTTATTTCACGCGTCGAATATTTTAAGTACTTCTCGAATATTTTCAATGTTTTGAACGTTCTTTATATAGTTGCATGTTACAATTGATAAGATTCCTTCCTTGAAACGTTGAATATTAATTACGTACCTCAATAGCGTGAAATCGATAGCTTTGTAAGAAGCAAAGTTGATCGATTTACTCGGCTTCCGAGGATTCTAAATTCGACTCGTGTATCTTGTAAAATGGAAATTGTTTGTCCGCGTCGTTGCTTATCAGAAACCTACTCGATGACGTACTACGATTAAATATAAAACTCGCGCAGGTTCTGACCGCCTCTAAACATCGTTGCTGAAGTTACTCGCGACAGCCCCTCTCTATCAATCTCTCCTCTCGTAAAAATACAGTACTCGCACAAGTTACGTAAACGAGGTCGAGATAAATCTGTTAAAAAGCAAGAAAACTGATACCAGAAAGAGAAACATGGATCCGTTCTAACAAAAAAAAAAAAAAAAAGAAAAAGGAAAAGTCGTATCTACCAGACAAAGCACAGTAAACAAGATAACTCTTCCCTATCGCCATAAGCCAAATATCTTTGCTTAAGCTACGTACCTACGGCATCGTCGTTATCCCATGGAACAGCGTTCCGCCAGGTACAGAAAATTCACGAAGGTAGCAGATCGAAACAGCGCAGAAAAGTCAGCCGTTTAGAAAAGGCCTTCCGAAAGGGAGTAAAGGAAAGGGAAGGGGTAGTTTTACCTTTTTGTCCAGGCAGGGTGGTAGTTCGCTTCGCGTGTCCCTCGCGCCGCGTACGACAATGAGGAATCAATAGTCGCGACGGATACGCCCTGTACGTACGTTCGTTTCCCCTGTTTACCAGTAATTCGTTACATCCACCGAGACAGTTTCCACAGATTCGTATCTGACTTCCGGGATGATAATTTCGTGGCAGGCAAAGAAAGCGAATTTCCAACGCTGCGATCTCCTACCCTCCTCCTCCTTCTCCATCCTTTTCTCGTTTCATCGAACGAGCAAGGAGCAACGAAGAGACAGAGAAGCCAGGGGAAGAGGTAAAAGTCCTTGGTTATCGAATTAGAGTCGCCCGCAGAAATTTCGCAATATATAACGCGTCGTCGTTGTATCGTATTTATCACGCGTCTACTCTCGTTCGCAAACGCGAGGACGCACGGGCCTCTGTTACGCGATTCTATTAATATTACCGATACGATAACAGATTTTTCGCTGCGCGCATTCGATTGCGATTTTGTTTCGGCGTTCTCGACGACTGATCGTTTCCATTGGCCATGCACGCTAGTCTACGTTACACCGCGGATTCTTATTCCTTCGTAGAAAATCTGAAGGTGTAACATTGCACAGAATACGTGCAATATGAGCAAATGTATATATTGATATAAAATATTCGAATTACGGCGCTTTTCGTAATATTTGGTAGGTAAAACAACGTTCTACCGTGATTTTATTTCTTCAATCGTATTCTCAAAAATATGAAACTGGCTAAATATCCGCAGTTTAATCATCGTCTTCTAAATCATCGCTTTGATACTTGCGAACCTTAACACGCTATATATATATATATATATATATATATATATATATGTGCTCCTAATTGTATATATAATAATAGTTATATATATAATTAATTAAATATATAATTATATATATATAATTAATAATTATTGCTACATATACACTTACATATTACTTAGTAGTAATTACATATGAAAACGTGACGAAAAGATTTTGCGATTAGAATTCGCTCGTGTTGAACGTTTAAGCGTACGTTTTTACGTATTTCGTGGCAGAACGTTCAAGGAAAACGGGAGTTAGACCGAATTACCGATCTTTCGCGAGACGAACGCGGAATAAAACGTAGTTAGGCATTCGGCGCGGGAAGAATTGCGAGCAAAGGTCTTTTGCCATAAAAGAGGATCGTTCGACCAACCATCGCGCACACCACGATTACTCGCTACTAAAATCTATTCGATCCTTTTTATCCGTGCCTCGAATGTGCTCTCGACGAAAGATTCGCTCGACGTTCCGCGCCGCGATTTCACCCCCCCCCCTCCACCTCGTACGTTTCCAAGGGAATAAGCCGACGAACAAATCTTTTGCTGCTGGTTCGAGCACGAGACGATCAATCCATCCAGCGTAACACCGAGCCGTCATTTTTTCAATCGAAGCTTCGGCCCTCGAACGTTTGAACGGTCGCAAGTTGCGCGCTCTTTTTATCTGTAATTTCGCAATTTCCAGCGAGTTTGCAGTTTCGTAACTTTTTATCTTGCCTTTTTAGAGCTCGTAATTTTAATAATCGTTCGTTTCGTAATCTTTCAACGACGCAGTTTTTGTTACTTTTATCCTTCGATCTCCACCACATCCGACACGTTTCGTAATCGATCGACCGATCGATCGTCAAACGCGCCGACGAACAATAACCGGTCAAACGTCTTGACAAGAATAAAGAAAGAAGGTGGCGAAACGAGAGGCCATTCGATAGATCGTAACGATTGGATAACAGTTACCGGTGTCGATACAAGCAAATAAGACGAGGATCGTGTTCACGACGATTGGGACAACAGAAACTTAATAAAAACCACCATAAAACTTGAACGACCCCCCTCGCAACGATGAGATCCGTAACGGCGTAATTAAAAATGTAGGGTCGACACAAATGTAAGAATTAAACATGATTTACGACAGTTTTTACCGTTACACCGTTCATTTCGACGTTTTACGACGTCGAATTGAAATACATGCATTGCCCCGATGCTAGTTGCGTCGATTTATGACGGTTCTTAATTACTCCACTATCTCCAGTTTCATGGAATTGGATGTTTAATTAACGAATATAAGTCGATGAACAATAAAAAAAAAATAAAAAAAGGCCAGTTAATCATAATTAGTTGGGAAGAAGAAACGAGATTCCAAGGAATTAGTAGCGTAGGAGATACAATAAGCTAGTTAACTTGAAGTAAGTACACGCGTGAAATACGACGATCCAGAGATTCTTATTTCTAACGACTATTTTCCTCCTTTTCGCGTTTCGTTGCTTGTAACTGTCGTTGTAATCGCGGACTAACAAACGACGAAAAATCGTTTCGCTCGCACGGTGGATTCGTCGAGTTGCGAACGATTTCAACGAACTTCTTTGGTCTGACTACTGGTTCCACGAGACTAGATCTTTTTGCGACGCGAACAGATCGTCTCGAAGCACGGATGTAATTTTTCGGTTTCAGCCTTTATCGTTTGTTGTATATTATACACGTCTCGCGATCTTCTGTCACGCTGTAATCATCGTTGGCGCGCAGTACAGCGTTTGTCACAGTCGTCAGAATGCGAAAGTCGAGAAACTTTCTTAAAGTTGGATTTTTTTTTTCTGGAAGCATGAAAAATTGGAAAGTTCTAAACGCTCGGAGAATATCGATTAGAAGATTAAACGACGGAATAAAAATTTCAGGTTCGATCTCCGGAGAAATTCGCCACAAACGAGCTTTTTCTGAAATTGATTAGTTTTTCAGCTACCACTTTTCAGTTTGGAAAGTAGTTAAACGCGACGCTTCAAAAACTCGATAGGCGGTAATTCGGATAAGAAAGATGAAATTTCTTCTTCGATACTATACTTACGTTCCGACAAGGACCAGTGCTATACAACCGGTGGACGACTTAAACAGGCTTCGTAACAATCAAGTACTTTTATCGTTGTTACACGAGAATTCTCCCTTGGGTCGCATTTACATCGGGCAATTACTTTTTCCTGTCGACTAACAAGTCGTTCGACCGGCAGGTTTATTTTACATCGTCGTCTTACATTTTCATCGTTTCGGATAAAATATACCGCGTAAAGCAATAACACAGATTTCATTATCGGTTATTAATTGTTCGCCAATATTCATCATTATTTACGGCTATAAATAATACGTAATAATAATCACAATTAACTATAATTATTCGATAACTGTTCGTCTCGGTCTCTCGTTAATTACAATTTCCCAGTGTTTACACGGTCAACTGCAATTAACGCTATCGGTATACTTACATTCGATAATTTACTATATCGCTAAATATCAATGAATTGAAGGGCACAAGGGAAAAGAAGAGATATGAAAAATTGTCCCGTCTAAACGCAGCCTGATATCGCCTTTCTTCCTTTCTTTGTCATTCCGTATGTCATCGTCGTATTGGCCGTTTATCACGAGTCGATAATTGTTGGCGTCGCGAACCCAAGAAACGACAAAGACATCTTGCCATTACGCTTCTTATAGCCATGCACGATTCGTTAACGACGCATAGAGTATCGCCACGCGTATTTACAGAAAGTAAAGGTTCTCGCGGAAAGTAGCGGCAAGTTAGAGACCGCATGGATAAAATATCGTGCAATCGGGAAATGTTGAAGACACAGAGACCAGGCTATAGCGAATATTGCAAACGTTACGAGAACTTTGCTTTCGATTCACGCATCGCTTTGTCAATGAAACTTACTCGTCCATTCTCTTTCTTCTTCTGCTGCGGATTCGTTCGAAATTTTATAATTGGAACGGCACCCTCGTCGTCGTCGTCGTGTCTCATCGCGGAATGTCTCGTGCAACGCGCGTAATATATCTCCACGAGAGATTTCCAAAAGCGTTGGAAGACTTTCTAGCGAGCCACTGTAGTGGCGTCGAAAATATCGAGCGAAATAAACATCGGAAACAGCAACAGTTTCGCAAGAATTGGAATTCGCGTAAATAAATCGTAGATGACGAAGAATTGGAATTCTCATAAATGTCTACTTTTGGGAAAATGAAGCTCGTTCCTCGCCCCCTTACAATCGCTCGATCGTCGTTCGTCAATCGTGAAAATAGAATTTCGAAAGGAAGCGTAACGCGTGCACGAGCAAAAATTCTATTTTGCTTTTAACCGATAATTGGCCGGGTAATTGATTTAATAACCGCTTTCAGGTAGCGGCACGAATGTTATAAAATGCCAGGCTTAAAAGCGAAATGGAGCGTTAAAACCTTTCATCGAATTCGACATTTTCGCATACTAATGGCGCGCATCAAAGACGAGATTTTATACATCATTTCCGTGCACGTCAGTGGCACGCCGGCCCTGTGTTGCGCACAGTAACCGGCGGCAATGAAAACGTCAATCAAACATCGATAATCTTTCTATTCTTCCGTTCCTGGCCTCTTTCGTCGTCGCTTCGGGCTTCCTGCATTTCCTATCGATCGAAACCCGTCATTAACGTTAAAACAGCCAGCTTATTATACGGCTTGATTTTCTCGGCATTTTGTGTATGCCTGGTTTCCATATAATTTTCTATGATTCGTCCTAGTATCTATCTCTGTACGCCATATGTCTACAGTAGAGAACAGTTGGACAAGTCGCAACGATCTCCATCTTTCGTTTCTCCAATTACTCGGAATCGTGTACGAACGTTTTCGCTGTTAATACAGGGTGGACGATATAGTAAGTAGTTGAGGGAAAGATGCCAAGCGATCCGATAAGTTCTTTCGTTAGATCAATCGGTAGGAAGTTTGTTTTAACGCTAAACCTACCACGCGTGGTCAAACGACCGTTTTTGGAATTTCGTTTAGAATTTCTCGTATACAACGTTGCTGTATCGCCATGTAACCTATTGACTTTTCCTGTAATATACGTGCAACCCGTTTTTCGATATTCACAACTTTCTTGATCGTTTACTTTCCGTAATAAATTGGCTAAGATCTATTTCTATATTAGGATACTTTTTTTTTTTTTTTTTTTTTTTTTTGAAGCGATCATTCGACCGCTCGTGGTAGGGTTAAGTATACATGAAATGTCGGTATGTTTAGCGTCAACATACAACACAGGTATGTCGATGAACGTTACTATTTTTACGTTTGTAAAAATGTTTCCTATCGCTCGATGTGCGTACATAGTTGTGTATATATATAAATGACTTGTATCAAAAAGATCGTTGCTTTTCATCTTGTTTAAAAGTTATCGATGGCGAAGATCAAACGGTTGTACAGCGTCCGGCTTGTATTTATATTTGCCTTATCGGAGATTCCGCGTATTTATTCATTTTTGTCGTATCAATCGATTAACTATGTATAATATATTAAACGATATATCAAAGATCGTAACGTTAAACGATTTAATAGTCGTCCGTTCTGCAGACAGTTCATGATTTGATATTCTGTTATAACGACGCCAATTGTAACAAATTTCGAGAGATACGATACGTTTGAGAAACCGTCGATTTTGATAAGATTGGCAAAAACCGAGTCTAAAAGCGAGCTATTTGCTAGGATAGAAGTTTTCGTAATTGTCTAAATAACACGATTGCTGCTACACGCGAAAGCTGTTTCGCTCTTTCTCTTCGTAGAAAGTAAAACACGCGAACGATGTTTCGTTACAGACCCTCTAAAGCCTTACTTCGGTAAATGGGATTTTCCATATGCCTATGGTGTTGGAGCTTGCGGCCACTTTACTCGATACGCTGCTAAAGTGTCACGAGTAAGTTGGCGAAAGTATACGACACGAAAGAATAACCGACAACCTGAAAAGATAAATATTTCAAAGATGTTCGAACTATAAGGAAATTCGATCGAGTTTGTACGCGTGGACGATCGCAGGATTCAAAGATGCAGAAACGATGGAAGGGAGGAAAGTATGGCGCGGCTCTTTGGCAATTTCGACCCGATTTCAGCCAGCTGCCTCCTGTTCCAAGCAAAGCCCGAGCGGACGAAGGAACAGAGGGGACGAAGATGGAAGGAGGACAAGGGAGGACGAAGAAAAATGAGCGAAAGAAGGGCGGTGAAAAAAGATTGGAAGAACCGTAGGAATGATGTCATCGTTGGCAATGCAAACGCCAGGCCAGGATTACAAGCAGGAATCGTGACAAAAATAAAACAAAAAATAGAAAAAAGAAGGAACGAGAGAGAAAGGAACAAAGACAGGACGAAAAAAATCTCGTCGATGTAACGTGTCAAGTAGCCTGAGTAATAGATTAAAACTATTTAACCCGTGGCGACGTGTCTGATATAATGATACAATTAACCGAATGACGATTGGACCAGGTCAAATACGAGACTCCCGGGCGGATAATTAATCGACGTCGAGGATCGTGTCAAGTACGCTTAACGATCCCCTATGATTGAAATATCTAACGTACCAGCGTTAATTAACGGTGTTCCAGTTTTTTAATCGTTAGATCTCGCTTACAAAACTCGCGTTTCCGTCTGATTTTAATCGGCCGCGACGAGGGAAGTTTCTCTTGCTAATTAAAATTCGCTTTCTCGCCGGAGTCGCTGACCGTTTCATCGAATATTCGATTGAAAGCAGCGGGGTAGATGCCCGCCGGGGCAAGAGACGAACGAAGGGAACGAAACGGAACAGCGCGAGAAAGGAGGAACGATCGTCGAAAAAAATAAGAAACCAACGACGAAATTTCTGTTCCAAGGAGCGTAATAAGAATACGCGTAACGATATACGGAACGGTCTAGTTTAGCCGGGAAAACGATTCGGACAGTGGTTCGTTCGTATCGAACGAGAAACGAATATCTTGGTGCGTACAAACCGCTGGCCGTAAGTTTCGCGACGATGCTCGTTACATCTATTGAGAAACTTGAACGAATTTTACTTCGTTCGGTATTTTACCTTATAAGACGCATGTAACGCGAACAAAATAACGTATCCGTAATGAAAGAGCTGATTGGACGATTCCAAGCTGTACTAAATACGTATCGGGTGTCCTAATTCTTACGACCGGTGGACAGAGCGCGCGTAAGTAACGAGAGCTCTTCATCTTCGGATCAATTTAATTTCCAAATTATTCGTCAGATCGGCAAACATCGTTTGAAGTAACAAAAAAACCTGTTCGACGTTAATGCAAACGGCGATATTGAAATAGTAATGGCGCGCGTATACGCGCATAATAAATAATAAAATATATTGTTCCAACGTCCTTTAAGAAACAATTTACGTTTACAGCCCGTGGAAAGCGCTACTTCTGGTTACCGTTTCCTCGTCGAGTTTACGTTACGTTTGATCGAGCGCGAGTGGATCAGAATGTCAGCCAGCGAATATCTACGAACGACACCTATGCGCAACCTGTACATCGTTAAGACACAACGGGGCGAGACAGAACGTCGTGAGAATGAAAAATTTATCGGATTCCTGCGCGCGGATTCCAATCCCGTGCCCGTTTAATTTCGAACAAACAGAGGAACGCGATGCTGCAGAGCAATTAAATAAAATATCGGTTATTCGGGCCCAGGAGCCCGATGAGAAACACGCTTTAACCGTGAAACCTACGAAATGCCGAAACGCGAGTGGCACGGTTCGTAGTTTTTCCTTTCTATCGTGGCTGAGCCGCGTTCGCTTCAACGTTATGAATTACGAATATTGCGTGCGCGAATCTACTATAGCCGCGTATAACGTGATCGTGCAACAACCGTATTTTACTTCGTTAGAGAGGAAAAGCGCGCAGCAAGGGAGAAAGAACGGAAGAGAAAGAGGCAGGATAAAAGAGCGTGCTAGAAATTTGCTTTCCGCGCGCGGGCACGCACGCTTTAGCAAACGAGGAAGCGTCGAGAAGGATTTATCGAGGCGTCGGGCACGCGGTCTCTGTATCGTTTCCCAACCAGAAACATCGTACGCTACCACGTGCGTGCCCCGGCCAACCTTCCTCTTTTCCCGCGACAGATTTTGTTGCATTTTAATCGGCTATAAATTTACGACGCTGTGACGCAAGAGCGGAAGGCGCGCCAGCGAACCGGAAAATAACGTAACGCATAACTTCGAAGGATGCTTTGTAAAACTACGTACACGTAGAAGTTTACGATGCCGCTATTTACGTATTTTTCCGAATGTCTCTGCGAATCTACGAGACTCTTTCGAACTTGCGTGAAACTGTAACGAAGCTAGCTAGCCTCCGATTTCCATGATCTTTGGTTTGGTACGTTGTCAGACCGAACGTTTCGAATATGTTCTTTCTATACGTATAAGGGGCAGACTTGGAATTATTCGCGAAACACTGGCAAATTCGACTCTGCCCGTGTCGTGCGTCTGTAGCGACGTATGCGCGAGGATCGCTTGCTTATCTCCTGTTTCTGATAGATGAGCGTTGGGCGAGCTTAAAGGCCACACGCATACAACGTGCATACATACGCCAGGCTGTAAGGAACGTCCGTTACAACTTGTAATTCAATTAAAAGAGAATACCATCGTTGGCTACGTTTACGTAGGATAATAACGAATTGGCCGTAAAGACAGTAGGCGCGATTGAAATTACTCTGATCGAAAACTAACGAGCGATTCGTATTATTTTATGAAAGGAATAACGATTATTATAAACCAAGCGAGTTATATCTTAGCGCAGCGATTATGTGTATAGGAGAAAAACGATGGAAATATTGAGTTTCGCGACGTATGCAAAAATCATCGGGATCGTGGTCGGCTTCTCTGCAATTTCGCCTCGTTATATTCGTCGTTAGGAAACAACGTCTGAAACCGAGCGAAGAAAGACGAAGAAAGGCCGAAGGAAGTAATAAAACCTCTTCAAGGTTTAAACAAAGGTGTTCTTCGGTTTCGAAATACGTAGCAGATAAAAGAAGAATATGTTCCTCTCTTTAATCGCCTGCGCTCCGACTTTCACGATATATCGGTACGTTCCAACAGATTTCAATTAAACCTTTTTCACGGCGAAGTCTCCAAAGTTCGATCAACCGATAATTATTCGCTATTATCGCGATACTCGAGCCCACGTATCCAGACCTTAGAGAAATTAATTAAACGCTGCGTGCCGGAGTCGCGCGATTCAGGCAACGATTCTTCGATGCGGACTCGCGTTAAACGGAAACATTGGCGTGCAATCGATCCACCATTCGTTGCCATGCACTTGATTAATTTGAATAGCTGCGCATCGTCTTTCAATCATAGCGAAACGCGTCGAACAGTTACGCGCGCTACGTGTCCTTCTATCGTCTTATCGTCTGCAACGTTCTGCGATTATCATCGCCAGAGCGAACGAGAATTTCGTACGAACGTTTTGTTCGTGGCGCGTGATACCTTGATCGACGTGTCGAACACGGCCACACACGCTTCTCGTTGTATTATTAGACATTTTCTTGGATGGACGAAAGCCCGAGAGAAAGTTTTCGTTGCGATTTTATGAAAATCCACGCGTTTATGAATGCAACTAGGAAGATGGCGAATAGAAATTTACGTCGTCCTTTTAAACGCTCCTAAGTTTATTACGAGCGTGTTTGGAATCTTAGAAATACGAGACAGATCTAGGATCGTGGCCACGATGGAATGTACATACGTTCTGGGAATATCCGCGTAATTTACGTGGTTCGAGTGGAAGTGATTGTAATATAGAGCGTGAAAGAGACAATGTGCGCGAAGCACGTATATAGGTAGCTGCATATCTCATACAGATCGGTATAGAAGTTGCATTTGCGTGGCAGTTATTGCGCGGATGGAATCGAAAGCGAAAGTTGTCATACGTCGTGAAGTAGAATAGCCTCGTTTAAGAAACCTGCCGCTACATTAGATCTCCACTTACGCAAATAAACCTGCTCCGCCGATAAGGAATTTTTCCTACCAACGCCAAAATTCCTTTACCTCGTCGCTTGTTACCTTCAAAAACTAACCCGTAGAAATACGGCGAAATAATTTCACAACGCAAAATCAATCGGCAACGTAGCGAACGCGTCTCCTCGTGCAAAAAGCAAACCCCGTAAAGAATAGAAAACGCGACTCGTCTCCGTTAAATCGAACGCTATTTGCCAGAAATCGTACAACGAGTAGTAGGTATATAAACGATTACCGGCTAGATACAAACGATAAGATAAACGACACGGAGAGATTGGAAAATGAGCCAGCCAGCCAGCCAGACCGTTATTCCGGGCGCCTGTAAATTACACGCGAATATAAATGCGCGATGGATTTATTCGACGGTGATTCTGCGCGTCGATTCCGCTTATTAACTAAACAGACTTATTAGAATAGCGGAACGTGGCACGGTGTCAACGGCAGACGTAACGCGAGAGACTTCTCGTTAAGCGGAGCCGGTCGCTACCCCGGCGTTGATTGAATTCGTTAATTTTACAAGGCGACACCGGCAGCGCCCGCTGCGAATTTTCGACCCGCGCAACGCCGTTTATTGTCAAACCACGACAACGACGAAACGACGACGAGTCGTTTCCTCTGCCGGTGTAACTCTGAAAACGAGGCTTAACGTGCGCCGGGGGATCGAACCCCTGCCAACACACAGCCTGAAGGGTTTCCAACCCCTTTTCGTGCGAGTAGATAGCGGTGACCCCTCACCACATACACACGCGCGCGCGCGCGCGCCACCGAGTATGTACTCCCGGCAAACTTCACCTGAATCATTCAATTCAAGCAGGGGCTCTTCAAGGAGAGATTAACGCGCCAGCTCGCGGCATCGGGACAAAGAAAAAGGAGCGCATCGGGGCAAAGAAGCCGGCAAATCCAGATCTAGCTTCGTAATTGCCCCATTCACAGGACCTAGGACGTCTGAAAGAGAACCCCGGCTAACGCGCAGCCTGATCGAGAAAATTCTAAATGTTCCGTGAAATTTCTCCGAGATCGAAGATCGCGACGACGCGGGGCGAGTTTTGAGATCTTTGAGATTCTTTTGCAGCAGGTCAGAGGACGTACGGTGCTTCGTGCTCGATACGTCGTTCCTTTCGAATACGAATCCTGTACGAGGCTAGATCGGCATCCGTGTTTCTAACAATACGCACTATCCGTGAGTATTCAGACACGGCGACCACGCGAAAAGTATCGTCGTTACGCGCATCGTTGTTTCTCAGCCAAGCTTTTCTCCTTTCTTATCCGACTCCGCGCGTTTCGTCGTCCGGTCCAACTTTCGTAACCGTACGAAAGCGTACAGAGTGAAATGTATGCGGCGCGTATCTTCGTGCTCGTATCCTTTTCACCGCGGTGTGCGTATTTTTATTGGGAAGCGAACGAATCGCAACGAGTCGAGGAGACCGAACACGCTGCGGGTCGTTCGCAATACGGGGGAAAAAATCAAGAACGATCGGAGACATTTCAGGGTCGGGTCGATGTCTTTAACGTTTCGTACCCTTTGATACGGCAGCTACTTTCAACGGCCTGAATAGTCTCGTTGTAGCAGGTCTTTCAACGTCACGAGTACATAATGAAATCATGTCGAGAGTACATCTTGACTGGTTAGAGGTCGAAACTTCGAGTCTCTGCGACGAGGAACGATCACCGGGGCTGTACTTGAGAGATCGTAAGCCAGATTTCTAATTTTTCAAACATCCTTGACGTCATCGTCGACTTCCATACTCGACCTTCTTTTATCCTCGCGAGTCTCGTTCTTCTCCGAACCAACCTACTTTTTCCGAGAACACGTGTACTCGTTTAAAAATTTCAACAATACAAACTACACGCACGAAACGCTAGGTAGATGCTGACGAATAATCGCCATTGTGACAAATCGAAATTAACCTGTTTTATTACCATAGATAGCGTGGCAACAATTCAAGCAGCTACTCAGCGGAGTAACGGTCGTAGGAATTAAATACAATAGATCTCGTGGCATTTTCTAATCGCTGGTTAAAACGCCGTTACTCGTGATAATTTTCCACAGCGTAATATCCTCTTTTCTAATCTCGATGCGAAGGGAAACAAAGATTCGAAAATAAATTCACTGCCAATGCCGGATCTTGTCTTTCCGCCAGTGAATTTTACAAGACGTTTACTCGTACTTTGTTTTACTCGAAAAGTTCACACGTGCCAATTAATCCGACGCGCTAGCCTCGAAATATTTACGACGATTCCCACCGATAATCTCTTCTCCGTGCATTTCGAACGAATTTTACAACTCCAATTACGCGCGTTGATTCGATCTACAGCGAGAAATATATTCGTTTGCGAGTTAAAATACACGTGTTATCGATCAATTTGAAATGTTAAACGTATAACTGTATAATTGAACGGCGAACCACAGACTTTCCAATCTAAAATCCAATTTCCATAGAATCGACACTTTCGTGGGTCAAAGTTGCTTTCTAAATTAAAGATAAAGAGGGGCGACACGATTTATAACGACGCGCGTTAGTACGTCGCGCGGTAAATCCACGTAAACTCGTCAAAGAAACGAACCAACGAAATAATATAATAATAATAATATAACATCTATATAATAAATATATCAAGCAGTCTTGCGATTGAATACGAAAAAAAAATTACTCGACGAGATTAATCGTCCCATATTAGCGAGCCACGATGAAAAAGGAGCAAGATTTAATGTAATATCGTCCTTGGAAACCAGCCATCCACCCGTCCTCGAACAGATAGACTTATCCTCTCGCAACTCGTCGACTTTCCGAGTCATCAAGATGCGACAGTCCTCTCTTCCCTTAATCTTTTTCCATTGCGACCGATGTAATTTAACGACGCGTCGCAGGCCCCGTCCCACGAATAAAGAGGTAAATATCTCGGCGCTGGGTGCCTGTTAACCTCGCAGCCCGATTTTATGACGTTCGCCATTCATTATGCTAATGGTCCCGGACTTAGATAATGAAGAGCCACTGCAAATATAGTAGCCTGCAGAGAGGCACAAGGGACAACGTAGCCGACTTAAAAACAGTCTTACGACTTTCGCGTGCGAACTATCGCGATATTTATGCGTCGTTGTACGCTGTTTACGACACTCGGCCATCCTGCTGGCCAACGTACGATAAAATCGTACGAACATCGGGAACCGATCCTCCGACTGATCACGATGAGCACGCGTTTAACGAAACGAAAGGTTTCGTTCCAAGTAATTGGCCAGCGGTCTTTATTGAATTATTCGCTTATAGTTTAGACGGCCAATTAGCTTTCGTTTATCTTATTGCTTTAAAACCGTACGGCAGACGCGCGGAGAAGAGGAGGAACGCAGAGAACGACGGATATGTTGTATCAGCCGCTGAATCTGTTTTTATATTCACGAGTCACCTTAATGTATCCTCGCCGTTATTATTTTCGCGAGTAACGCGCTACGAACGATCGATTTCCTTTATCCTATGTTTAATTCACGACTATGGATATTCCTACAAGCTGTTTTTGCCATTCAAGTTTTGCCTTGCTTTTAACCCTTTCATACCTACCCCGGTGGCGACCGCGCGTTACTCGTACAATGATACAGTTCTGCCATTCTTACGAATAAACATCATTTTATCTTTTATGCCGTAGCGTTCGTGGCATTCGAGAAAGAGCTTCGATGATTCAAAGTACGAGAAGAACGTGATTCTGTGCAGTTGCTAACATTTAAAAAATGACGTGACTCGACAGCCAGAAAGATACGCGATGCGCGGATATTTAAAGAATCCGACAATTAATCTCAATCTGTATTCGAATAAATGAAATATCACGTCAGAAAAGTGATCTCGTCCCCCTGTTAGTTCGAATAAGGGAACTTCTGCTGTAGTTGAATCAAATTGCTGTTCCCTTGATATCAAATAATTGACGATTAAACGAGTATTAAAATTCTTCGTTGCGCCCATTTTTCGCGACAGCGCAGCTTCGACATTCTAAAGTTCCTCTCGTCCTTGTTCTTTTTTTTTCTAATTCGTCGCAACGAAAGCTCGCGTGGAAGCTTCTTAATCCGGGCACACGCGTCGTCGTGTCGAGCCGGTTTTACACGTTGTCGCTGTGCGACGCGAGCGATTCTCGTTTTCACGTGCGCGCACGTGGACGATGGCAGGGGTTGGACGCGTGTTTCGAGCTTTTTCTCGGCTGTGCGGGTCCGGGAACTCGCGTTCCCCGGTCTAACGCGAGGCAACTCGAGCGATGTAAACGCGCGTCAATCCGTGACGCCGTGCTGCGCCGAGCCGAGCCGGACGTCGCGTCGCCTCGTTTTGTTTATTTTTCGAGGAAAGCGGCGCGCAGCACGTGGCGGCAGCTTGCAAATGACACATGTACACACGCCACTCCCCGTGTATCTCTCTTCTCTCTTCGTCCCCCTCCGACGTACACGCTGGTTACGTGCACCTCATTCATGCGGACCGATCGTGCGGGACAACCGCTTCCATCCCCGCAAAAAAGGCCCGGATTCTGCGACAATACCGGCTCGACCCGCGCGAAAACAACCACGGGAACCGTGTTGGGACAGCTTGCGATGGATTTGCCAAGCGATCGTTACCAGAGATCCGTGGATCTAGCGAGGGTTGCGTATTGCGTTTAAAGCTTCTCGGTGACTGCTTTTTCTATTCTTTCTTTTCTTTCTTTCTTTCTTTTGGCAAATTAAATCTGAAACGGTACGCTGTTTTTTCTTCTTCTTTTTTTTTCGGATTGCTACGCGATCGAGATTCCTTTAAAACCCTAAATTCCATGAAACGCGTAATTAGATCGCCGATGTCGGTGCATCTATGGGAAATTTTTAATCTTACATTAAACGTTTGGTAATTCGCCGTAATTCGAAAGTCGTGGCAAAACGAAAATCCTACTTGTTAGAGTAAAAATGAAATCGCATACGCGTTTGCGTATAGGTTAGGTTAGGTTAGGTTAGGCTCGGTTGCACGGGTACCTGAAAACCGAGCGCAGAGGATCTAACTTAACCTAACTTTTGAACCACGACAAAGTGGTCTCACACCCCGGACAAAGTGCATCTTACTCAGGATCTTCCCCTCCACGTCAAGGTCATTGGATTTGAGGCAGCTTTGCTTCACGGCATGAGGAGACACCTCTGCTTTCATTCGTATAAATCGTCATTATTATCAGTTTTATCGCTACGAGACCATTTCCTTGCATCAGTTTTACTCAAAGTTTCTCTACCGTTGCCAGCATCCGAGCAATCCATGCGCTTTCCATAATTTTCGGTATCATGTTTTTGGCTTTTAATGCGTGCGATTGTTTTCTTCCTTCTAACATCACGACTTCGCTAATTCTGTTACGCTTACACCACTTTCGAGCTTTATCAATTACGTCGTGTTTTACTTCGACAGTTGGAAAGTTATTAGTTTCATACGAAATCCTTCTAATCAGAATTCACTCAATCGAATAAAGGAAAGAACACGTTGTATAGGAGCAGCAATAAAATGTGCGCATATTTGAAATGGAAAAAGACATTCGTTGCAGGGAAATGTTATTACGTTATACGTCTAATAAATGATATCATATATCGTATTATGTTGTATCACGTTCGGACGAAAACATAAGAGCGGCTCTACCGTACTTAATTCTTTAATAAAATCATTTAAAAAAAAAACACTTTCGTTTATTTTATTGGTTCAAAATGATACTTAAAGTGACAAAGCAAAGAACGTAGCCGGCCAAAGTCGTCCAAAACCATCGGAAATAATAGAGAGGTCTTTCAGGCAGTAATATAAAAGACGTGGGAGAACCGGAGCAGGCAATGAGCTCATAATTCGCTAAAAAAAGAAAAGCGAAGCGAAGGTGGTGAGAAAATTGCGAGGGCGTTCATGGAGAATTTACGGGGTTGGATTGCCATTTAATTGGCCAGTTTGTGCGGAGAACGGTTTAAATTCGATTTCTCGGGGAATCAGGTGTAAAATAAATTTGGACTCGAACGGAGGAGCGATTTTTCGTGACGTTCGATTTTATAATAAGTTCCGTTTGATGTAGGAGTCTTCCTACGTGGCACGAAGAACGAAAGACCACGGTGAAACACAAAATTGGTGATATTCCGTGTCTGTGTTCCAGCGTGTCTAACGCTTAATGAAATTTATATCGTTTCGTACAGAGGCAACGTTACATAGTAATGTATTACATAGTAATTACTTACAAATAGAAATTGCTCTTAAATTTTATACCACAGTGCGTTGTACGGTACGTAGGACACCGTACGATAAAAAAGACAAAATTTTTTAAATTCCCAGCCTTACAGCGTTGTCTACGAGTAGTCTTCAATTATATAAAATTAACGATTTTCCATATTCCTTTGAAGAAATACGGACCAACTTATCACGCAACCTAATGGAACAAATAAACCGCAGCTAAATCTCTTGGACGATGTTACGTCAACGCGAAGGAGCTAGCTATCGTGCAATCCAATTTGTTTCTACCGCCATCTGACGTTGTATCTTCTCTTTAGCGTAACATTTTTTACACATAATAGTTCCCGCGGTCCGCTTTTTAATCGGCTTGATATATTTAATCGAAACATACGCCCCGAATAATCACCGGCTTTCTCACCTTTATATTCGCGGGTCTCGTCGTTACTTTAATTAACCGTCGTAAACAGTTACGTAAATTACGGTAATCCCGCTTTAATTCGGAGGAATGTCACGGCCACTTTGTATCCCGATTTTTCCACTCGAATCTCGCCCGACCAGTTCTCAGGGAGTCGATTAAATTTTGCAAACGAAGCCGGCTCGATTTAATTGTAAAGCCTGCCGCGTGGCAATAAAGAGAGACAAGCGGTCGGATATATTAGCGCGTGGATGAAGACGACAGAGGTAACATATGTCGACGAACGTGAATCGGGATTAAGAAACGAGGTAGGACGGGCTTACTGTTCGCTACGTCGTGAAATGAAAAAGAGAAAAAGTAGAAGGAGCGCGGGACCCGAAATCTCGTTGACAAAGGCGACGACGAGTCGTAAAAACCAACCGAGAGGATTTTACGACGATATAACACGTCTAACGATCCGATTCGCGACGCTCACCGCTCGCAATTTTTCTGCAACTAATCGCGATTTTAATATAGTTGATCGCTTGATCTGCTCGGACACGCTTCTAAATCTGACGTTGATGACCGAAAAAGACGGCTGACGCGCGCTTTTTCGCGTCTTTTCCTCTCTTAATACGTTGCTTTAACGGCCAAAAACGTACGAAAAAGATACTAAATTATTTCTATCGATATCGCCGTTTTAATATCGTGAACATGGAGAAAGCACGAGCGTCAACTACCGGCCCACGATATTCTGCATTTACCTACATATTAATGCAGTTCTTTAATCGTGTACCGCTTTTGTCTCCTTATCGGATCTTTCCACAAATGCAAATCACATTGTTACTGATATATATAGAAAAAAAAAAATCAATTTTATCGTATCCTAATATCTTACGATGCGTTGCACGTAGTACCAGTATCAAAAAATAAAATAATATATTGTAACTTTTTGCACATCGTATACCGTATATTGTAGTATTTTGTATATATACGGTATATTATATTTCGTATATCTTGTAACTTGTAAATTTTCAATCGCATTAGTAGCGACACGTGTAAACATTTGTCGATCTTTGTGACAAACTGGTATACTTATGTATATCTCCGAATGCAGAAATTTCCATTACGAGGATTTCTACATCGTGGAGTGTGCAGAAATAACGTACATTTCTGTATAACATGTATCTACACCATACGTATATGTCTATATTATCAGTCCCAAGCGACAAACGTACGCAGACTCAGCGTATCGTATAACAGCTACTCCACGGTCGGCAAGCTTGACGATATGCTTGTTTAGAGATATTTCTAAAAAAAAAAAAGGTTGGACGTGTATCTCGCGATATCAAGACTATCTTAAAACGTCCCAATAATGCTCGGCTATACGTAACACAATATACCAAGAATTAAAGAAAAGCCGACCGACCTATCTTACTTTTTCCCGTCCAACCGTAAATACAATTACCGTTTAATCAATTAAACGCTCGTCCAAACACCGTACGTCGAAAATCGAACGTGACTGCTTCTCTCGCAACACCCTGTATATACCATTAGCTGGCAAGACGAATTGCGAGTCGAAAAGTGAACGCGAACGCGCTACTTCCGTGTAGAGCATCGCAAAGAGAAAAAATATGAGAAAGAAACGAAGATATTTAACAAAGCCGCGTATAATTACAGCCCCGGCGTAGGTTCGCTGGTCGATGATCGAAATAGGCCATTACAGGTGGAAGGTTATTACCGGGGGCGAATTACCCGCGGCATAGGCGTTTCCCGAGAAACTGGCCGCGATAAATGTAGTGCGTTAATCTTTTGCTCAAAGAAACGAAGGACGGAACGAGGTCGAGTGCGCGTTTCGAGCTCGGTCGGAAGTGCGCTCGTGAGATACGACGCGGTTGCCCCTTTAGCGTAGAGGAGGAGACTCGCACGAGGGATGCGAAGAAGAGGAAGAAGACCGTGGAAACGAAGCGCGCGATGTCATCAGGAGACAGCCTAGGGGTAGCGAATTTTTCAGAAAACGGCAGAGGGAGCGTATGGGAGAGGCGGTGAAAGGAGGGAACAAGAGAGACGACCGCGTGTTCTCTCGCTCGCGACCACAAATGAAATCCAAACAGATCAAAAGGTCTGCAGATTGCACGGGCAAATGATACGAACGACTTTGAAGCTACGGTAGAATTTTGAAAGCTCATCGACGCTACAACGAGACTCCGCTCGATTCGATCGCGATCGCGATCTGTGCGTGAAAAATTGAGGATCGTTTTTTCTTTACGAGAGAACAGTTTCATAGTTCAGGCCAATATAGTCGAAACTGGATAAACGGACATTGCCACAGATTCGAAGATGAGGGAAAAAGATGCCTCTAGCCATCCTGAAACGCTAAGTTCGTGTAATAACCGCTAACGAGGTTCGTGTAGTTTTATCTTGCAAATCTCTCAAACATTGCGCGTATGCGATTCATATTAAATTCCTCTTCTGTAATATCACTCACGACTTTGGAAAGAAGACGTTTCGTACGTGCTAAATATACCGCTATACTGTAATACTACAATAGCTAATACCACAACTAATACTGTAACTAATATCGTACGACTATAATGCTAATCCTTGTGCAAAGCCTCTTTAAGTCTTTCGCGTTTGTCGAGCCTCTGTTAGGCGAAAAATTCGATAAAAACAGAACTTCCGTAACTCGGAGATTTTAGCTGCTCCCTCGAGGTTCGCAGTTCGACTGTATAAGTAAAGTCGGCCGTGGAAGTTCGAAGTAAAATCTATGACGAAATATACACGAGATTCGCCTCGGCTGCGTCGCCTCCATTTTAGAGGGCAACATTTCAACGCGAACTCGTATCTCATCTCGGCTCTCGCGGTAGATCACCGTTCCGCAAGATTTCCTATCCGTTATAAAAGCGTAAGGAAACTCGAATAAATGTCTCTTTCTCGCTGCTACTTTCTTCTTCTCTCTTTACTTACTTTTTCCAATTTCCACGAAGATAAATATCGTTGTTAAAAGCGAGTCACTCGAGAGGAAACACGCGTGTACAGAATGAATTTTTCTTTGTTACTGTGAATTATGCTACGCGGGCACCTGTGGTACAGTCAGACCGCAAGGACGTTTCGTTTCAGCGAATCAAACGCAACGTGGTTAATTGCAGGAACGTGCTTGAGCGTAGATCGTAAGCGTGCGTGAAATTAATCACGATCATTTCCTTCTTCTCCGCTATCGTGAGTTTTGATCGATATCGAGGATAACGCAGGCTCGACCTTCGCGTAATTCTCTTTTCTTTTCTTTTTTCTCTCTTTCTCCTTTTTTTTTCTTTTTTTTTTTTTTTGTCACTTGGAACCAAGATACGGTAGAGTTCGCCGACAAAGAGACGTGAAACGTCTCTTGTCGTCCCACGCCTGAATTTTCCAAGCGGCAAGTTACGTAATTTCTTTTTTCACAATTTTACTTCGCACAGGACAAGCAGTTGCTTCGTAATCCGCGAAATTCGTTTCTACAACTTTACTTGTTGGCACGTACGTGTATCGTGCGTATAATACACAACGAGACTTCAACTAAGCCGACCCAATTAGAAGATAACCGAACAATCGTATTATGGAATGATACGATCGTGCAATATAATGTAATTGAGGAATTCGAACGAAGTCAAGGTAATAGAAGAAAAGAGACAAAAATCGCGTCCACGTTGCGACGAATTACTCGAATCGATCTAAGCGGTTCGTGATCTCGTGCGCCGTTAACTTTCGACTTTCCGTTCCGAAAAACCTTGTGGTGAAACGAGGAAGAAAGTGGAAACGAGAAACGGCTGAATCATAGAAAATTAGATCTAGATAGATCGTTTATCAGAACGAATAAAATTCTCTTGCTTCGTTTATTATATGTAACGAACATCTGTCTCTAAATTTATTATACAAGGTGGAGCGGTAATCGTAGGTAGCATGAACCGTGCAGGATTCTACGCGAGGAAAATAAGAACCAGATCTTTCGAGGAAATCGTTTTGAAAGATTTGACGAGTGTGCTTGAATTTAGCTAGTTTCGAATGGAACAAGAGTAAATAGTGGACGGGGGTCGAAACTACCTTTGAAAATAAGTGACAAACGCAGAGTAACATTTTCTCGTAAGAAGCTTCGTTCTCGAGAAAAACGAATTTGAAAATGTATCGCGCGCGTGTACGAGACCACTTCGTAATTAAACGCGTTTAAACTTCGTTTTCTCGAGAACGCGGCGCCAAACGAAGAAATTCTATTTCACGTATTTTTTACTTATTTTCGCGTACAAGAGCCTCCTGTGGATCATTTACTCGTATATACTTGCCCGGTATTCAGCCAAGTCGAGTGTATTCAGCCTTGTACTCGACAAATTTTCAAACTCGACTTTCTCAGGAACGAAGCGTCGTCCGACTTATTTTTTCACGCGGAATCACCCGCCGCCCGATTGTACCGCTTTATTACCTCAGCCTGTACGTACTAAATTCCTCTTCAACAGGTATCCCCGCTCGAGAGAGACACCTTACGTATACCTAAGCGCGCAAAAAGACACGTCAAATAAAACAAACCAATGACTCGGGTTACACCCGTCAATTTCTCACACGCGTTACCCGCGAAACAACGCCGTACGCTAATTTGAGCTGGTAAACGCGCCAACCTCGGCTCAGTTGCTCGCCGTAGAGCATGGCTACGAGTCGTTACAGAGCAAAGGTGAGTCGCGGACGGTTGTTGGTTGGCGAGATAAAGTCAGAGTGCAAAGGGGTTAAATGCCGCGCGCCTCATAGATGCAATTTCGTTAAAAGAACAATGATTTCCTTGGCCGTGTGCAGGGGACGTTATCGAGAAGGCCCGATCGGTGATGAACGTGGACCAGACGGGCCAGGATCGGCCGTCTTAAGGTCAATTCTCGAGATAATAAATCAGTACGCGCGTTAAGACGATAAATCACAAGGTACCGAGAGGCCGCTCGTTCCTCGGCCGCTTCGTCCTCGGATCCTTCGCCTCGTTCCTACGATCTAACCGCGATTAGGTTGAAACTTTCCACCGAAGATGTATACGACGACCGCCGGATACATAATACACTCGAACGGGCTGCTCCGGATAGAACTAAGACGGCGAAGGGAAACTTTTTCAACCGTTTCTCGGTATAGTTTCCTTTCGCAGCTCGATACACGGTTTTCCGTTTTGCGGCCGGAAACCAGAACACCCGAACGAGTCCTGCTAAGGAAATACCGGCGGAGAATACGACGACGCTTGCGCCGAGCGAAGGCCGGAGCAAGTTAGAAGCTAGGATCCGCGAGCTGTCGTGTCTACGCGTTTGTCTTTTGTTGGGCTTTGCGGGCTAAAGCTTGTAATTTCCAGTCGATATCGCCACTATTGGATCGTGGGTGTTTATGGATGAATGCGCGGTTGCGTAACGACACAGGAAAATATCTAAAGCAGTCGGAAGTTGTTTGGATTCGCGTGGAATGTATTTGCGTTTACGATGTATTAGGGTTAGATTGTTATTCTAATATCGATTATACGGATTCTTTGCGGTCCAACTGTCCGAACGAGACGATCATTTTTAAACGTTGTAAACAATTTCTCGGTAACGTTGGCGATCTCCTTCGGATTTCCTAAGCGCCCTGATACTCGCGACTCGAGCGCTCGTTGCTCTTAAAGAACGTCGATTCGCGCTCGTCGTCTTGCAAATTCACCGTAACCGTTGCATCGCAACTCCGATGGAAAACTCCGCTATTATCCATGGCGATCGAGTCCCGTCGATTCCACGGATCTGTATTTTTCCGTGGCTCGTTCCCTTTCCCTTAATTTTCCTGCTCGCGAGTGGAGAACGCGGTTGTACCGCGATTAAGACAAAATACAACGGATCCGTCGAAGCGTGGAAATCGTCGGCTCGCAGCTTCCCTTGCTTCCCTGTCGGCGCGCATCTTTCGAGCCGCCTAACGACGAAACTTGCGGTAATTGGATTTAATGAGCATTCTTTTCCTGCGTCGAGATGCCGATACACCGAGAGTCGAGCCCGTTTGGCCCCGTGCTCGTTCGATTGTGAAATACTCGAGCACGCTTTGCTTGCCACGCTCCTCTGCCTGATCCGATGTAACTAACTTGCTCGAACTTGGAATCTTCCGATATTCGTAATATACGCTACACAGGATATTTCAGACCGAGCACATCCAGGTAGATTATTCCGTTGGGTCGTTCTCGAAGTAAATTTTTCTTTTCATTTGGATGTCGTATTTCAGGCAGCTAACTTGGCGAAGCCAATTTGCAAGATCGTTATATCGTACACTTTAACGATTGACGTTTCGAGCCTCGTTTAGGAAAGAAAAATTGTTTTCGAATCCGTCGAGTCGTTTGTCGCCTCGTCGGAAGTGGAAAAACAGAGTGTGCACTTTCGTCGTATTTTGATCGTAAGGTATTATCATCGTAAAGTAGGAAGAAATTTCCTTCCGGTAATTTCGATCTGAAAGATGCACCGCGTTCTGGAAGATCAGTCGAGTTTGACGAAGATCGAATGATAAAGACATTGGTGGAATTTACACGATCGAAGGAAACTGTTTCATTCTATAAAAAAAAAAAAAAAAAATATCGTTCTGCATTCTCGCGCAGAAAACGAAATCACTTTCCGAACGATCCACGACTTTTCCTTTTACTAGCTCTTTCCAATCCGCGTGACGCAAGAATCTTTAAAACTCGCGATAGCCGACTCTTTAGCCCGTTTTCTTTTTTCTTAGATTGTCAAGTCGCAGCTTAGTCACGTGGAATGCTTTCCATCGAGCTAATTGTGAGTATGTACATCTGATATACGATGTAGATCCGATAGGAGAGATAATATAGATCGTGCCTATCTAGGCGCCAACACAGTTTATTATTGCGCACTGATCGATCGTATTATTGAAATTCGTAACTGTTGCAAAATTGGATATGGGCGAATCTACGACCACGTGGATTTCGTGCAACGCCTGGCGTAAATTATTAGTCTAACGCTGTGCGTAAGAGATGGCGCATTGGTTCGACTCTCTAACTGCTTAGACGACGACTTTCAACAAACTTTGTATCAATGAATTAAGACTCGCATATACGTCGATACCTTACGATCCTGTATCAAAATATACTCGTGCAATATAATGTATAGTCAGGGCGATGTTAACGCACGGATAGTCGAGATTCTTGCCCGACCACAGAGAAAGATAGTAACTGGAAAAACGTGTAAAACGAATGTCATCGTAAGAATAGTTACGAGTATTTCGATTGAAATTACAATAAAATTGTAGCAAGACGTAGGATATTCTGTTAAAATGGTCTTTAGATACTAGATCGTCCCAAAAGTTTCTTTCCTCTTGTAAGAAAACGATGGATGCACCGCGTTCTCTGTTTTATATTCTTTTTATCGAATCGCGTATGGTCGTAATAATAGAAATAGAAGAAAATGGATCGTACATGATTGGATGAGATAATATAAAACGAAAAAAGGTAGTGCATCTGTTGTTTCGTTACAAAAGGAAAGAAACTTTCGGGGCAATCCAATATAATACATTGCACAGTAACCTTGCGCGAATACAAAAATCCGATTAATCGTTTCCCGGGTAATTTGAATTAATTTCGTACGAATACGACAGCTGTTCCGATACTTACGAACAACAACGTACATCCTTTGATTCTGTTAACGGCGTAATATCCTGCTGGGAAACGTTGTTGTTAATATCGTCGATCGTATCGAGCCTCTTAGCGGACAAAGCGAAGAACAGATCGAACGAACGAGAATTCTCGCGATGCTTGGACGAAAAGCAGACGATCCGAGGAGTCAAGAAATCAAGGCGGAATAAGGAGAGGAAAACGAAACGAGAAAGAGCAAAAAAAGAAAGAAAAAGGAAAAAAAGAAGAAGTACAACAGGGGAGGAGATACCTTTCCTTGCCTCCTCTTTTCAGACACGAGAGAAGATGGTGAAGTTTGGAAAGCCCGAGGCAACCTGCAAGACCGTAGAAAAGGAGAATTCCTATGGAAGGGGCAACGAGAAGTTTGAGGAGAGCTACAAGCGGCCGGAGAAGGCCCCGGGAGGACGACGAGGCGGCGAAAAAGAGAGAGAGACAGGGAGACAGACGCTGACAATGAGAAAACGAGCCACGGCGACTGGACCGAAGAAAGCAAGCTGTTGAAAAAGAGGAGAAAACGTAAGAGGGGAAAGCATCGAAAAGGGACAGGTAGATCGGAAGAGTGGGCGTAGAAGAATATCGACGGCCATCGAAGAGAACGTAAGAAGACCCAAACTCTCTGTTATTCGACGAGCATTGGTGAATTTAGAGTATACTACTGGGAAAACTGGTATTTCCTGTCGTTCGTTTTTCTTCTCCTCTTCGATGAAATATGCTCTAATAACTGTTGTTAGATATCGAGGATCGACGACGTTAGGGAGGAAATTTTTACTTTAGAATTCGTCTAAAAATACGTTTCGAGTTATCAAAGAGGACGTAAGAAAGCTGATCCTCCGTTATTCGGCGAGTATCGAACGGAAGATACGCTGCTGGAAAATTACTATTTCGTAGCGTTTATTTCTTTCCTCGAACATACCGTACGTTAATTGGTAAAGAAATAAAAAAAAAAAAGAAAGAAAAGAGAAACCAACGTTAAGAACCGGATTTTTAATCGAACGTTCGTACAGGCGCTCGGTATAACATTTAACAGATGGAACGAACTGCCATTTACATTGCTTTCGTCGAGTTACGTTGGTAAAAAAAAATATGAAATTGCATAAACATTCGCAGTCCAGTTACGACTGTCGTTTTATTAACCTTTACACCGCGACATTCGACTGTAATAGAACTTTACCGCATATCCATTCACCGTGGGATTTTAATTTAATTTTGGTATATCGTTAAAATTTATTTTCTCCGGCTGTAAGCTCCAAAAATGATACCGTGCGTGCTATACCAGAAACATCGAATACTAAAAGGATTTTCCTCTCCTCTTCTTCTCAAAAGTAATTTTGAGAAGAAAGAAAATTAATTGCACGGCGTAATTTAAAAGAAATCCGACTTTCTACGCGTTGCGACATAATTAAACCTTCAACCGAGATGTTCTATTCTAACAGACAAAAACTTAAAGGTTAATAATAATAAGAAAGAAGATCAGCGGAAGATTTCTAGAAACTTTAAAACACGGAATCGCGGAAATACGTTAACTAGCCTGTGTGTGTGTGTGTCCGCTAATGCAAACGGATTAGCGTGTTACCTAATGGCGTGCGACTCGTTTCTCAACCTTTTCGGTACGGTATGCTCCGAGACACGCCTTTCTTGTCTCTCGTGCCGGCGTTTGCATGAAATTCCGTCACATGTTAAACGATTCACCTCTTGCATTATAGAGCCACGGCGAGCAAAGCGAAAGAGCTCGTGATTCGCAGATTTTATGCGCATTACGCTACCACGCTGTGCTTGAACATTGAATATGTTTCTCTTCTCCATTCACAACGAGCCAACCGCCACGACGTCGTTCCAACTAAGAAAGCAAAATTCCAATTTTAAAACCAGATATCTCGCGGTACGCTTACACGGAAAACTTTGACAGGGAAGCGCGGGTCCGCGAGAAAATAGAGCGATTAAACGAAAAGCACGGGAAACTTTGGTGGCTGATGGACAAAAAAAAAGTCGCGGCAAACGATCCTACAGTAAGCTGCTCGTTACGTAAAACTATTCTCAAACCGACGTGGACGTACGTCAGCCAATTACGAGGTAGAGCCTCGAAGTCCAACGTAAAATCAGTGAAGAGACGACAGAACAAAAGATCGAGAGCCATTTTCAAGGCAGACTGTTACTTTCCGGACGAAAAAGTAAATAAAGAAACCGGATTATATGAATAACCTGGCCAGAAAATCGCTGAACACCGCAGAAGAGCGCGGAATATAGAAAGATATCACAACGATACACCAACGGATCTCTACTCCTATTCGCGTCGATTTGATTCATCGCGGTCTGTGCTGAGTATCGTTGTGCGATAGATCGCAGATACATACGCAGATTACGGCAAAAAATAAGAAGAAAGAAAACGAGAAGGTTGGGAGAAACTATTTGAAAAGTGTCGAGAGAGCCTGGAGGAATATCTCGCGCGTAATCGAACGGAGCGGACTTTGATCGTTTCAAGAGCATAAATCATGCCGCGGTATCGAGACCTTTAACGTGTGCAGAAACAACGAATGTCGAGCTATTGCATATTCAAGGAGCGGGCGTTGAGTGAAATCTGGCCGAACCAGCCACGATTACGTATATCCGATGCACGATCAAGACGTGCCATTGTTTCGTCATTACGTAGCCACGGAACAGCCTAGATAAGGTTCAACCTCCGTCATAGTTGACGATTCTGCGGCTGGTCAAGCCGGAATGTATCCCAACCATGCGCGCCGCTCTATCCTCCGCGCATCGAATCATTTCTGTTTCGACGTTTCAACGTTCCGCGTTCTACGTTCGCTGGATTTTTCTTTTCCGAGAACGCGGCGACGAAGCAAAGTACTGGCACGCGCCAGCTTATTTTACAAACTTCTATAGGGATTGGCGAAATACGCGGCTCTTTATCGAGACTATGCAAAAATATACGATGGGCTGGAAATAGCTACCTAACCGAGAAACGATCGATTTTAACGTAAACGCGTGGATCAAGTTAAGAACGAGGAAACAGACGAAGGAAAGATGAACTCTCCGCTATTGTTCCAGGCTTTCGACAAATTAGGACAAAATTTCAAACACTTGCAACGAGAATAAAAAATTCGAGAATATATATATATAAAAACTCGATCGTCAATGATCCGAGAGAAATCTCACTCTGGAATTTCTTCGAGCAGAATTATATATATAGAATTAGTATATAATATATATTATATAAATATATATAATATAATAGAATATATATAGAATTATAGAAAATATAGAATTATATATACACTATATATGTACACTACTGTATATGTATTGCCGTATGGATATGATCCATACAAATATTAGAGTTTTCTCAGAAAATCAATAACACTGTCGATATCTCGAGTTCCTCAACGTCTATGTAGAAAATCGACAATACCGTATCGACAAGACGTATTGATCCTTTCAGTTGAGAACTTTTAGTTGAAATATCGACCACATACGCAGATAGGCTGAGAGTGCTCTTAAACTACAATACGTAAAAATTCGATATACGTGCGCATAAACTTGAACGGTAAACGAAATTATTGCGAATCGCTTACGAGCCAACGATACCGCTGCGAAGTTAAATTAAATCGCCACTGATAGTCTACGGAATAAATAAATAAATAACGACGGTAGTAACGATACAGCGTAGAGAGAGAATTATGGCTCCGCTGCTTTCCATATCAATGCGCGTACAACAATGCTCGAAATACAACCGAAAGGAAGCTGAAACCTGGCCCAGAGGGTATTAAGATCGTCTCGTACGCCTCGCGTGCGTTGCCGAAAACGAAGCAGGCGAAACAGCAGTCGATGGAACGTGGAATAGGTGCCGGTACAATGATGTTTTGCAAAGATCGTGCAAAACGGAGGCAGCTCGGGAAAGAGAAGGGCCGAGGTAGCGGAAAAGAAAGAGAACGGAGACGTATAGTTGGAAGATGAATTCCGATGACCGGCAAAAAGGAAGAGAAGAAGAAAGATTCGAGAAAGAGGGATCGAGAGACTGACAGGGGGATCTGGTGTTGGTCCACCAAGAAAGAAGAAAGAATAAAGAAAAAAAGACGGCGGAAACAGGAGTACCGAACGGTCGAACAGGTTGAGGTCAGGTCGCGAGGTATACCTTAGGTCCGGTCTCCTTTGGAATTCGCCGAACACGCGGGGGATATTAAAACCAGTCGAGTAATTTCCTCTGGAACTCGTCCGCTGTCTAATTAAACTTTTCCATTTCGATGAATAAGGAACAGAAAGACAAAAAAATGTGGCTGGCATATTGATATCGATACACACAGTTCCTGGACGTTGAATTCGGAACGTACGAATGCTAGGAGAGGAACATTTCATCTTTTGTGCCGGAGTAATTGTAAAATTCCGTACGTTCTTGTACGGAGAAAGAAGCAAGGTGTTGGAATCGAACAGATATAGTTCCGTTTCCTTCGTAATTCCACGCATACTGCTCGTTTCTGTTAAATGCTTTTTACGTGGTTTTATAACGTCCTATATAATTTATCGTAGTCAGTACAGTTTAAGTAAAATTCGATATTTTATCGTAGAACGCACGTCACTGTGACAACGAATCGCTGTTCTATCCGGAGCATTCAAATAATTGCTGCACAAATATATTGCTATATATTATCTACTTATATACTTGGTCTAAATACTTCAAATGGGACGAGGAACGACGAAGAAAGCTGAGAGAAAGTGATAAAACTACAGGTTTCTCCCGTCTCTTCCAATACAAAACGTCCTATTCGCGTCTAAACTTAGGACCACCTAACTCGACGATACATAGGATATATCGTTACGGCCATCTGTAAGAGATGTTCCTTGCAGGGTTATCGATAGAAATGAAAATGCTTTCTCACGTTGATAACACGAATCGTCTGAGAACAGAGAGGCAATGCCCAAGAAACGACGAACGCTCGTCTCATTATCGACGAAACTCCGATATACATATACGTTAAAGCGAGCCTCAAAGTCGTGACGACGAGAGGAAAGATACGCCGACAGAGGCGGAATTGAACGCGAGATTCATAGAAAGCGATAGAAAGAGAGAGGGGGGGGTGGAACAAGAGGGAGGAGTGGATTAGTTTTGCAATAAGGAGGAAACGATGTTCGTTGAAATGCGAAAAGGACGGGCAAGCACGCGTTGTTACGGGGTAAAAAAAACAAGCGACGCGAACGAGAAGGAAGAGGAGGGTACAGCGAGATGGATGCATTCGAAAGGACTGGCCCGGAGAGAAAGGGACCGCCAGGAGAAGAGGATCGTAGAGGTGAGGCCCCCTTCTGGCCGAGATAACTGAGGACACTCCGAGAAGGCTCCGTGGGACTGGCGGAGCTGCCAGTTTCTTCCTTCTCTTCTCTCTCACGGATACGAAACCGAGAATCTAGGACTCGTCGTGTATACCGCGGTATGTATATATGTATATTATATACGTATGTACGTATAACTGGCTATAGCGGAGAGGCACGTCGTGCACGAGGCATACTCTTCTCGATTCTTCCTCGTGCCCCACGTTTTCTATAAGGGCGCCGTGCCCAGTTGCATCACCGTGGTACAAGCTAGGCGGTACAGGTCGTTTCATCCGTGCTTTAAACGAGACGCCTTGTTCTCCCTAACGATTTGTGTACTTTCATCGGTCCACGTTACGTTTATGTTCTACACGCTCTCTGTAACAGCTCATTGTTCGTACGTGCAATGATACCGAGGATGGATATCGCCTAAACGTGGGAAGGAAAGGATGATGGTAAACCTCTCGCTGGAAATGTACTGGTTTAGCGTTGAGAAGATACAGGATTTAGAAAATATCTTCTTTCTGCGTGTATTCTATTCGATGATACGATAGGACGAAGTTTGGTAGACGGTATTGGTGCGTCAAATTGAAAGTTCCGGGAAACGTTGCGTACAGCGGCCGATGAGAGTAGTTGAACAGGTACGTTTCTGGAATTTTATCAACACCGTAACGAGACGCGACGATCGCCAGAATGAAATCGACAAGGACTTTCAAAATTAATTCAAATGAATCCGAACGAGGTTTTAACGCAGACGAGTATAGAGACACGAAAGGATGTTCGAAATCGAGTCGATAAATAACATTCGATAAAGAGGTTTCGAGTTGCTCGAATCGAAATCACTCGAAATCAGGTAACGCGAGTAATCTGAACAGGTTGCAGTACGATTGCATGTCGAACAAGTGAGAGAATGGTGTTTACAAATATTTGAAGAATTCCGTTTTTCCGATAGTTATTACGTAAGGCCACGTTGTTCGGAGAGGATCTTCTCGTCAAACAAACCTACGAGAATGGTAACAGACCCCCACGAGCTCCAGAGAAACAATTTACGAGTGGAACCCTCTGAACAAATACATCGAGTAATCCGACGAGCCCTCCTGTTATTTCAGGTACCCTCTGACCCCAAATGACCCTGTCCATATTTTTCTTTCTTTCTTTTTTTTTTTCTTTTTTCTCCGATCGATCCGATTAACACGGACGGTATTTGAAAAGGATATTCGCGAGTAACGTTTAACACGCAAGAACCGACAAATCCTTTCTTCTTGCTCGATCAAAGTATCGTAACACGCGTACGTATGAATTATATATATATATATATATTAGTTGGATACGAACGATCCGGTTAATTGAAGGAATTGGATCAAAGAGAAAAGATTCGTTTCATTCGCCAAACATCCTTTATCTCCGTGAGAATTTCTTCTTTTCTTCTTTCAATTACAAAATAAACTAGAATGAAACGATTAAGAAACGAGGTAAATTCCTAAAACTACTTCTCCCTTCGTTTTTAATATTTAAATTTCTTCCCTCTTTAATGTCAAAGTAAAATACTCGTAGAAAGAAAGGACGCGACGGTCAGGCGATTAAGAAGCCAAGCCTCATCCACGGCGAAACGTGGCCTGCTTTCGTTAACGACGCGCGCAACACCGTTCCTTTTCGATGCAACTGCGAAAAGAAAGAAAGTAAAAAAAAGGACGAGGATGCCTACGCTCGCGCCGACCTCGTTCCTCCGCTATCCTTCCTCATATTCTCCAGTGAAATTGCCCAGGGTTGCCGACGGAAGGCCGAACTATAGACTTTTTGAGGTTAACCGCATCGCCGGTACAGCTTTTAATGGTCAAAGCCACGAAAGCTGCTCGTATTTTAAACCCGCTCATCGTGATCCCAAGCGAAATTCTTTCATCGTCGATTAACTTCAAAACGGAATACCGGCCAACCGCTAACGAACCCGTGTAATTATGAATTTCTTTCGGATTCCGCACGAAAAAAGGAAAAGGAAGGGAGGAAGAAAAAAAGAAGAAAAAAAAAAGAGACGCCACCACAGATCAGCGCTTCCTGAAACGATTGTAACGAAACCATCCACCACCCCCAAGAGGTAAATGGCGTGGTCCAACGATCCAGGTTACCTTTCTACGAAACGACATCCGTCACTGCGTCTGTGCCTGTTTTTTTTTTCTCTTTTTTTTTTTAACCAATGTCTGTCCCTATTCGCGAGAAACACGGGCGGAAAAACGGTCCTATTCGAGTATTGATCAGAAGTCGACTGGTACTCGAGCGTTGTATCAACGGTAATTGAATTTCAGCGTTGCACGCTGTCAATCAATTATATTTGAAAGGGAAAAAAATCGGAGGCAGAGTGGGAGGGAAGGTGAAATAAAAAAAGAGAGAGACTGCAGGCAATCGCTAAATATGTATATAATCTGACGAACGTGGTCGCGCAAATAGCGCGTACTATTTGACGTCAATCATTTTGAAAGTAATTGCACCGTTAACAAAAATGAATTCGCCTGGCTGCCATATTCGTTTCACCGGTGAATTTCGTTTCCTCCTGTTGGGGGAAAAAGAAAGAAAAAGAACGAAAAGAACGCAGGGAAAAGGAGACTATAATGGGAGGAGGCGGTGGAAAGCGATTGGATTTTTATTCAATCGACTCTAAAGAGCTTTCGCGTAAAAAACGCCTGCCCGTTTGAAAGAATAATCGAATCGAATCAACGTTAAACGTATGCACCGCGTATAAGTACAGCGACGCTCGTACTTATAAAACAAGCCAGAAACTTCCGATTCTTACAGCGTGTCGTGATTAACGCGAGATGGAACGAAGTATAACGGCTCAGAAAAGTGTCTGACCGTTTGTAAAAACTTTCTACCGATGTATCATGTGTGTCATATAGAAAGCATTCTGAAAGAACCAGACGACGCGAAAACGAATTTTTGCAGGTGTAAACAAATGTCGCAAGATCCTGCGACGAATGAGCCCGTGGAATTAATTATTTGTATTAATCTTACGTGAGTGTACTTATGCGATAAAGTTAAGAAATCAACGAAAAGCGGAGTTTGACCTTTTGAGTCTGTATGTAAGAAATTGAAAATTTCTCGGTGGTTTTATTGCTGTGAGACGCAGCGTGTTTCCGAGAAGCGGGAATTGCTCGGAATCAGGTAACCGAAATCAAGTAACTAGCTTCGTGGGCGCGAGCTAATTCAAGATTCCCCCAAAGACGCGCCGAACGCATTAAATTAACCGCGTAATTCTCGCAGAGCATACGAACGTTGAAAATGATCACCTTAAGTAATGATACGTGTTCAGACGCTATAAAATCGTTGTACTCGTGTTAAACCATGTATGACTAAGCGTAACGTAGAATTCCCTGTAACGAAGATACGTTGGTACGCGCAGGATATTAGGTGCTCGTAATTACAAGAAAATATTAGGCGGGTGCGAAGGTCTGCCGGTTCTTGCATTATCTATCAATAACATTGTTTTTTCAACTCGGTGGATACTTAGTCTTACATCCTTCTTACTTCGTTACGTTCTACGTTTAATGGAGAGATACTTTGCGGAAATGTCGCCACTGAGCCGAACAAAAAGAAATCGACCAAGACAACGATTCGTTTGTTTCGTTTTCGTCGAAAAATTAAAGACAGAAAACAGACGAATATATTAGAAACAATTTTACGTTGATTAGATAACAATGGCAGGTACACATGTGGTATTTTTAATAATTCGGAATTATAAAATTCATAATATCCGATGGATCAAACAAATATTTCTCTCCATTTCTCTTCTCCATTTCTTTGCTTATGCTCGTAAGAACGTAACGCAAATATCCATAGTGCGGTTACCGTTCATCTATAATTTTGTTATTATCGATTGCAATATTGATAACAGGAAAAAAAGCCAGAGACTAGGACAAACGAAGGATCAAGAGGATAAAGACGTGCTTTCGACGAGTTCGGAAACGATCCGGGGTGTTATTAGCGAGGTCAACAACCTTTCGACTCCTTGTTCGCGACTTGGAGACAGAGAGATCGAGGGTAAGTCACGGATACGTGCAACGTGGTATGCAACACGATGAAATTGGAGCCAGTGGTGTTTCGGTGGCGAATCAATGTCGTATTTTTCTCTTTTCCGGACAGGAACAAAATCCGCCAGCCGGAGGACCGTCGACCAGAACACGGCGCGGAGTGCGGATGAACGAAAACAAAGAGAACAGGGGAGGTATAGACAAAACACTTAAAGAAGAACTATTCTCCGCTCGAGCCTGTTTGTTTCTTACTCCACGCGGACAAGAGAGCAGGCCAGGAAGTGAACGCGGCCTGTTACTAAGCGTACAATGAATCCCGACGCGACATTGTACGTTATCATAATGTTCGGCCGACCTCACAGGACAAAAACCCTCTCCCCCCGCCCCCTACCAATCCCAGAATTCATTTCTTTCGCAGACTCTCAATGCCACGTTTCGTTTCGTTTCGTTTTGCAAATATAAATGATTTGCATTCGAAGAATGAAAGACAAAGGTTGGTGAAACGCAGAGAAAAAGAATACAACGACGAAGGTCGTGGTATACGGTATACATTATCGTTCAAAAGTATCTGTACACTTTGCATATTTCTGACAATATGTATTTTAATTAGGAAATTAAATATCGCGTAAATGGAGTTATTATCTTGTTATTTATTTATAATCGACATAGCTATATACGTTCGATTGATTGTTGGAAATTTATATGCAATAATAAAAACGAACTGGCGTTTCTAATCGTCCAACTTTATATATTTTATATTCAGACTCTTTGTGATTTCTGAATTATAAATCACGCGAGACTGTACTTTCAAAGTTGCATTCTCTTTCGTATTAAAATCGTCCCAACTACACCGCCCACTGTTTTGTTTGCCTGTCTCGCGTTATTTTATTGATAGACAGGGAAATTGAGATGTGGCAATTGTATCGGTAATATTAGCCAAGTAATTGCGTCGACGCAACATGTGCGGCAGAAACGAATGTATTAAGAAGGATTTTCTGAACCGACAAAAAATGAACTTTGTCCAACCTTGTTATAAACAATGGTATTTCAATATTACCCTATATATATATATATATATATATATATATATGAAGTAAAATACGTACATAGCAATCGTTCTTTAATAGCTAACTTGAATTTATATTCTATTGATCCGAAAAAGAAGGTGAAAAGCGCTGCTTCCACTAAATTATTAATGTCTAAACAACTGAAGTTTAAAAAATAAACGATTTGTACAAATCGATGAAAGTGTCGGGATATATACTTAGGAACGATAGTGTACGCAGAATTTACGCGAAGGAAAAAGAATTCATGGAATGTGACTCACCTAAACGGCAACGTTGTAACGCCAACGAGAAATTGACTTAACGACGATGAAGTCACAGTTTCGGACGACAGACAGGGGGTAGGGGGGGCAAAATCAGTCTCACACGCCCCCCCAATGTCACTCTGGACCCCCCGTCCTCGATGCTACTCCTTTGCAACGTGCTCCGTTTAGAGCACACACTCTCTCTTGCCACGCACTACCCGGCCACTCACGGTCGTCACCAATTTTCTATCCTCTTCCTTTTTAATCCTTTATCCTCTCCGTGATCTTCTTGTCTTTTATTCGCTCTCCTATTCTCCTTCCTCTCACTCGTCCTTTCTCTTCCACACTTCCTTTCCTTTCTTTCGCAAAAGCTTTACCACTTCCTCCTTTGCTGTTCTCCCGACGGTTTAATCGATAAACACTCGCGAGAGTCTGTTAATCGGTTACACCGATAGCGAGCACTGGTCATCAGGGGTCGAAGAAACGCGCGACGAAGAACGATAACATCGTTCGTGTTCCTCCCGCTATTGAAATACGTTTTCCCCCCACTCTCGATCGTAGATCACCGGTTGTCACTCTATTTCTTTCTTTCTTTATGCATCACCGAACGCGACGAACGTAAATATATGTACGCCAGTCCTCGGACGACGTCGTGTATTCCTCTTTCCACACGTTCTATCAATCCTATCTATTCCTATCTACGTATCTAACTATCTATCCATCTAGTTATCTTGTTCCCTCTCTCTTGCGTACACGGTACTTTCAGACGCGCAGAATCATCGTGCGCGCCTGTTCGATTCTTCCGTATATACTTCTGATATGCGTCTGTCACGGGTTGAGGATTTACGTACACGGCCAGCAAAGTGATTCGGACGCTGTCTGTCGTGACACCACCATTGATTTCTTCCTCTTTCGGCCAGTACGAAGTAGAAAACTGGACCGTGTCGATGGGAGAGGTATCTGTCTGCTCGGTTCCAGCAACGAGGACGTGGCCTATCGTTGTACGTACCTAAAAACCATTTGCGATCGATCAGAGGCTTCCATGCGATATGACGGACGATCGACGAGTCACAAACCGAATCGAAGGAAGCGAGTGCGAGAGAGAAAGATCGCCTAACGTGCCACGAAAACTATGTACCGGGAAGCCAGTATGGCGCCGTCCTTCGTTTATCTCTTTCTCTAACCCCTTTCACTCTTTCACGCACGCACGCATACACTCGTCCCTTCTCTTTCATCGCTTTCCATCTCACTTTTCTGCTACGTTCGTAAGTGCCCGTCCGACCCTCTCTCTATACCCCGATCTTCTTCATTCGCCTCTTTTCACTATACACGTATATTCCTTCCTTGTCTCTCTTGTGTTCGTTACGTTCACATGTATGCGCCTCGCCGGTCTCACTCTCGCCACCACCTTCTTCCTCACTATTTCGTGTTAACCACGCGCATACACGTTCGACACTTGACTGTCACCGGCGCACACGAGATCATTGAATTAGTCGAGGACCAGATTATGTTAAGGTTATGACACGATTCCAAATTCCACGTACTATTAAATAATCATCGAGTCACCGACGAAAAACACCGACATACACTATTAGAGTAAGGTAATTTCACTGATTCGTGCAACGTGACATCTCTCCTTTTTATGTATAACCTCAAACGACGAAATAAAAGAAACTATATATATCCAAACTAGATGGAACACCACGAAGGTGACACAAGTCGACTGAAGCGTTGGGGCCAGAGACAGAGGCGGACAAACAGCAAATGTACAATATATATATATGTATATACAATATATATATATATATATATGTATATGTATATGTATGTATATGTATGTATATGTATATGTATGTATATGTATATATATATGTATATATATATAGCTCTCACGACACAAGATACACTGGACACATTCTGATCGACGCGCGCTTACCACTTTTCTCTTTCCCTGTTCCTATCATGCATCGCGTAGCCGTCCCTTCGATAGCCAAAACACGAGACACACTCGAGAGAAAGTCACCGAAAGAGCCACAGCCCACAAACAGCACCACCGTTCATCGTGTCAGGGCGCTCCGTTTCGTCGCCACTACCGGCGTGCATACCCGGTGGTTCTTCACCGCCTCGGCGCTAAAATGGCGATCGAAGTGACAGCTCTCGCCTCCTCCTCGCCGGGTTCGGTCGAGCAGCCTCTCTTTCCACGCATACTACCACGCATCGACTATGTTCTACTTATCTTTCTCTCTCTTCTTCGATTCCCATTCGCTAATCTCTTTACATTTACTCTCTTTCTAACCTTTCTTTTTATCAGGCACACGCACACTCACCTACACATTCTCACAGCACGCGGCACAACAGAATAAGGCTCTCTTTCAATAATATCAAGGTAGAATGGAAATCAGCCACGAATCGAGCCGGTTTTTCGATGCGTACCACGCGGAACCGACGACCACACGTAAACGCACCAGACACACCGTGTGGAGATGCTTCTCGATGGCGGCCTCGAATTCTCAGTCCCGGACGACGCCTACACCACCACCACGTACCACCTTAATAGCTGTGCTTTCCCGGACTCACGGGACTCGACTGGGCTCCGCCAGGCCACGATATCCCCGCCGCACTTGCGCCAACCGGCTATTGCTCCTACCCTTCGCGAAGATATACTAACCGTTCCTCGTTCTTACGCCCACCCCCAGCGCAGTTCTATTACCCGTGCAGACTAACTGAACCCCTGCGGAGCTCCCACGCCCGCGAAACAGCCAATGCTGGAGCCTCTCCGCAGGACCGTCTAACCTCGACCAAGGGCGCCAACCTACCGAATACGTTTTCGGTTTCTTAACCAACCTTTATGATACACCGGTATAGAAGCAATGTTTCACGGTTATTAATTATTGTTAGAGACATCGGTAGTAGTAGAATTAAAATTCATTCTTAAGTAATAAAAATTGTTCGTCGACGAAGGGTTTTTAACAGCGCAAATAAATATAAAGTAGGTTTTGTCGAATGGAATGAAATTAAAGTAGATAAATATGTATAAATTTTCTACTTAAAGGCTTTGCGTAGGAGTATTCTAGGTTAAGAAATAAGTAGAATTTGTTAAGTAGAGAATTCGTTTGTAAAACGAGGGTCCCAATTCCTCTATATACGGGTCTAGCTCTCGCCCCGTTGAATCGTGTTGTGACTGGGTAAACGAACGAAATACTCTAATGGTCTACGTTCGTCTGTTTCCATTTGTTCCTTCGAACCTACGAAACAAACGACAATCGCGTGATAACATTCTATTCGTTGTTTCATCCCGATTTTATAGTATTGCGTCAAACAAAGAGAGCTACGTATATATAACATTACACAACTTTAATGAGAAGTATAGAGGGAGAAAATAGAAGAGGAACGCGTGTATATGTAAATATGCATCCCTTCACCCGGACCTTTGCGGAGAAACGCGCGATAGAGAGAAATATGGGAAGGGTAAAAACGAGAAGCGTCCATTTTTCGTGATTTTCCATTTAACACATTCTATTTATGAGAGCTGAGTTGGCGCAACTATCGAATCACAATGATTACGATGTTCAAAATTTCTCTATAAAATAGCCTTAAAGTTTGGTACACTGATTGGATTAAAAACCGTTTATTCAGCCTAATCGTACCTACATGAAAGTATGGTTACTTCGAGATATGCCATTCTCGATAAATTCTTATACACGATTCTGTAACAGGATATAAGCAAATGTTTTGATACTTGAATGTTATTAGTATCTTAAGAAAATACGTCAAGTGTTATTACTTCCATGTAAAATCTATCTGTCGTTAAAGAAATTTTTATTCATCCCATTTCTTTGTAAACGTATCTTAAATGTTATTTCAACAAAATATTCATATATAGGCGTGGAAAGGGAACAGCGTTGATCGTTTGACGAAGGAATTCGCGAATATGGGATTCTCTTACGCGGAGTTGACCGTTCAAATTTTTCTCCGTCTCTTTGAAGTTACCGGCTCCGCTGTTCGGCTTAGCTGATATCCGTTCCGCGAACATCGGTCACGGCACGTATAGTCGCCCACTTGAGCGTTGATTTCTCATTGCGGGACATTGTTCGACGACTTTAACGATGCAATTAATCCTGGAAGGTTGATCGCTAGAATACCCTGTCGACAGACGAAATGTATGCCTCGTCGAACCGGTGTCGTGCCAGCAGCTTAATTAATCATCATACGATAGAACTTAACGACTTAATCTTAAGGTAAGGTTACGAACTATTTAACACACGAGTGTCGCGTCGTCCGTGTCGTGCCATCGAACAGTTGTTAAATATGAGATGACGGGTGTTAAGTAAATATTAACATATTGTCAATCCCGCGAATCGAGCCTCTCTATGTACTCTATGTACATACTGGCTACCGGGCGCCTTTTGTTTAAGACGTGTATTAATATTCTTATTTATATACCATATAAAAAAAGACACGATAAATTCATTTTTAATTATTTGTCGAGTTTTATGTTATTTGATGGTTAAAGGAATGTATCTTAGTATGAAGTTGAAATAGGGACAATGCGTTATATAAATTCGTAATAAATCAATATTTTTAACGTGTTTAAACGTATGGCAGAAATATATTAGGTTATCCCGAAAGTTTCTTTCTCTTTCTAAGGAAATAATAGACGCGCAACCACTTTTCGTTTTATATTATTTTATCGAATCATCTACGATCCATTTTCTTCTATTTCTATTGTTACGACCATACGCGATTCGATAAAAATAATATAAAACAGAGAATGTGGCGCGTCCATTATTTCCTTGCAAGACGAAAGAAACTTTTCGGACAACCTAATATATTTATTTCCAAGATCGAATAAAGAGATGTAGTGCCGATAAAACGAAAATTGTTGCTCGTCGTGTCTTTCTCCTGTTATCTCAAAATTGTAATATCTACAATAATATACATATGTGCAATAGGCTTAATTATTCTCTGCAAAGTTCAACGTTCAACATTTAAAACGATGAAACTTAGATGACTCGTACAACTCTACCTTACTACGTATCTAATTAAAAATGTAGCAGATAGAGTCGCGAGCGTGGCGACAAACGACAGACACCGTTTTTGTTATTTATGCGTATAGCCAGGTTTAATTCGATTTCTCGACCACCGACGGTCGGAGATCAAAGTTCTGTCCGGCCGTTTTCGGGCCGTTCAATCGTCGGCGCAAAATATCAAGCCGTGGGAGCCGTAATTGAATCTGTAGCAGCAACCGAATCAGCGCGATGTCCGATCATTGTATTATACGAGTCACTCGCCGATCGACATTCGTTAGTCAATCGTTCGTATAATTGTTGGGTTACAGTTGCCCGGTTAAGCTGCAGCTTTGTAGTTGAGGTACCGGATAAACGAGCAACGCTAACAACACGAGGCGGAGTGACACGTTGAGTGAAAGAAATACGATCATTGGCTCGTTAGATAGCGCGGAACAAGACAGAATTGTCCGACAAAATGTGTAAAAGGCCTTCCATTTCACTTTATAAATAAACGTGTCTGGAACAATATGTTGAGAAAGACATTGTTATATATAACACGCGAATAAAATTGGTGTCAGTTACAAAATCGGAATTGTCCGTGATATATCATCGACACTTTCGCCTGTCACTTTTCCTGTTTAATCTATTCGGAATCAACATTGCGCCGCTTAACGTTTCGTTTGTAATTTCTCTCTAGTCGATTCATATTATGGAATTCTGTTCTTAACGTTGCAATTGTGAAAGGAAATACCGTCGTATTATTAATAGTAAAATAACAAGTTTACCAACGTCGGTAACCAACGAAGCCCTGTTGCATAATAATTTAAATAACGATATTAGCGAATCGACAAATTAAGAGTTACATATAGAGATGATCGATCTCTCTTTTACAGTTTGAAACAGGATAATCAAATAAGTTGTAGCTTGTAAAATTTATTTGTAAGATTTCCATAAAGTATTAAGTTATTTTATCAGCAGACTCGTTACCGTTATGCAGAGTTACTAATATCTAATCAATTCCAATAATTTGCTACTTGCCACCTGTACAATTTCTCCAACATCGGTCGAACTATACGATACAAGTAAGAGCTCCGGTATAGATAGAAACATCGTAGCGATGAACATCGTACGCCAAATCCACGATGCATCGATTTAGAAACGAAAATGAGCCCCTCGAGACCAAGCATTCGCGTATGTCACGTATTCGTTGGAAACGACAGCGTAAAATTCTCGCTATCCACCACCTTCTGTTCCGCGATCCAGTTAAGATGCGACGGTCTATGCGAATAAAACAGGAATACCAAAGAGACGTGGTCCCCGAAGAATGTAAGAAACGAAGAGTGCAAAACAACGACAGGTAATGATACATGTAACGCGTAGACACGCGAAGATTACGGAGATTAGAGTCGTCCCACAGGTTGGGAGCGGCGAGAATGTAAAGTTGTTGCTTTGTTACCTCGGTAAACAGTAGGAAAGCGGTGGAAATTAGTCGTTCGGCTAAAGCCAGTGGCAGGAGTGGCACCGCGATAATTAGGTTTCACTTGGTTCGCTTTAATAATCCAGACAACATGTAAAGTGCATTGCTGGGATCCTTGCATCCATGAAAGCATAGCTACGCTGCATGAAAGTGTTTAGTGTGCGTGACCAACGTTAACGTTACCGCTGCCTGGCCACGGTAGGTGACAAATTTTGCAAGGACAGCCGGAATTATTAATGCCTTTCCCGCGGAGAGGCCGAGACGAGGCGCGAAATTAGCAAGCCCGAAAGCGGTACACGGTGCGCTACAAGCGAATTCCAATCGAGATAATGAAAATTAACGACGTTAAAGCGACGTCACGCTCGTAATTAATTATCGCGGCCCGTTTGCCCGGTTGTCGATCGGCCTCTCTTGGCACACCGGACCCTTTCCGCAAGGGAAGGGCCATAATCGCGATATCAATCCTTCATTAATTCCCTCGGCGAAGAACGAACGACTTGCATCGAAACTCTTCCACACGACGCCACGATTAATTCCTTAAGACGCTCTCTATATCTATATATGCATGAAACACCGGCTCTATGAATTATACATCGCGTCGCCGGCACCCTCGCCGCGAACTTTCTTGCGGCGGATGATCGTTCTTGCACTCACCAACAAAGATAAGACAAATAAACCAGCCGCCTCTTAATAAACGCCACTTCCAAAACTGTTACCCACCGATAGTTTCGTCAGAAAAAAAGAATACTTCAAGCACGGACGAATATTTGACGTTGATCGTTCGATAAATCGTTAAGTATTTATTTCTTCACTGACGTACACCGACGTACGTGTAAGTATTTGGACATCTGGCGCAATTCGATAAAAAGAGAAAGATTTGTGTATTTGTTACGTAATAGACTGTCTCTTAACAGGGCCCTTATGCGATTAAAACGTACACTAATTATCATTTATCAGTTGTCAAAAAAAAGTGCGCATACATGTATAAATGATAAGAAGTCCACATGCGTGTATGATAAAAAGAATGCACTTAGTTGGATGAGAAAGCAGGATTAAAGAACGTGTCAATGATTTTTCTGTTGGTCAATTGTTCTCATCCAAACAAAAATATTTTTTAGAGACAGAAATTAAAAAGTTTCGTTTGAGAAATATTTTGTTGTATTACGTCAAATCGTTTGAAAATACTCAAATGCTTATACATTATGATAGTGTAATTAATTGCATCCCGTTTAGCTACCGTCTTTGTTAGCTATCAAGAGTCGTACATCAAACTGCAGTTGGTTAGAGTGAGCTGTACGAGTACGTATAACGAACCTCCTTATCTCGTTTACTTTTCGCCGGATTTTCGTATCTGTTTTTTTCTACGAGCCATCCTCCACGCTTGAATTCTACTCTTCGATAACACGAAATTGCATCCTCTGCAACCCACGCGTCGCGTCTGAGGTCAATTTATATCGGAATGCAATGCACGATTTTAATGCGTGAAGATTTGCATATGAAACCCTTGGAAACATTTCATCCAAGAATTCTATTTTTAAACATTTATTTTGAATCTTTAAAATTAGAATTTCTATTCACCTCCATTCCAAAATATCTCTATGTTCTGTATAATACCAGACAATTCAGTATACATATACTAATCTTAATTTTCTATGTTTTTTAGAGTCGTAAAAATAAAGTAGATATCTAAACTCGTTTTTACGTCTAGATTTGGCAGTCGTAAAGATATACGAGTACACACAACAAAGCTTTAATTCGGTTAACGAGCGCAACGAGTGCTTTGGTTGAAATTTCGAGTTATGTATCATACATCTGGTATTCAGAAGCACCGACTGTAGAGAAACACGTGCGAAACACGTGTGCGGAATGGCTATCGTAAAAGGGAAAATCGACTTGAAAAAGATGACTTAATCTGGAGAGCTTTGAGGTTGGTAAGTTTCATTTAATTTTTCTGGGAAAAATGAAATATTAATTTGAATTGTTGGATTACAGTTTCTTGCAATAGAAAATGAGACCCTAACTAAATTATGAAAACTATTATGAGGATAAATATTATGCTGATCAAGATGTTTGTCTGTGCTCCATAATGTATTTTCTACCATTGAATGAAGATGATGAATAGAATGGAACGACTGATGAAATAAAAAATATTATATAAGCGCTAGTCAATACAAATCAATTATATTACAACAGATATATGGAAGAGAAATAGATTTAAACAAAATTTATTTAGATCGAGTGAGATTGAAAGCACGTTTAAATTTATAAAATATAGGTACTGACATGTATACATCCATTATCAAGTATTGTGGATTGTTAGGATCAGGCTCAGCGCTTAGAACTGTCGCTTCTTTGTACAACCATGATGCTTCCGTACTTCCATTTCCTACTCTAATACGTTTCTTTATTAAATTAGATGCACTTGTAATTTCTTGTTCTATTTTCAATCGTAATAAATCGATGCCTGTCAATTTAGCAGCAGAAACGACTAACGTATCCTCTGGTATAACGCTTTCTATGACATCTTTTTCTGTCAAATCACATTTATTAGCAACGTTAATTATTACTTTATTTTTATCCACCATAGGTTCGAGTGTTTTTTGAACATGTTGAATTTGAGCTCTAACATCAGGATGACTCACATCAAACACATGAATTAATATATCCTATAGAGAATTAAATAAAATTACTTTAAGCCACTAGATTTCAATATAATAAAAAAAATAAGATTTTACATACTGCACTTGTAGCATCTTCTAAAGTTACTGTAAACGGCTCTAGTAAAATTTCCGGTACATCCTGAATAAAGCCAATAGTATCGACATATAATACTTTTAACATATTTGGAAGCAATCCTGCATGTACTGTTGTATCTAAAGTAGCAAACAACTTGTCCTCAGGTTGCAACGAAGCATCGTCTGTTAATGCTTTTATCAAAGATGTCTTGCCAGCGTTTGTGTAGCCAATAATAGCAATGCTTGGAAAACCATAATTAACTCTTTGTTGTTTTATCCTTTGTCTATGTTCTTTTAATCTTTGCAGTGCATTTTTTAACTTTTTTTCCCTAGCTTGTAGCATATTCTTCATTTTTTCCGTATAGTTTATTCGTCCAATACGATAATTAGTTAAATCAATCATTTTCTGCTTTATGTATGGAAGTTCAGCCAAAGCTACCTGCAATTTTGCCTCTGCTGTCTTTGCATGTTCTCGGAAAATATGAATGACTATAGAATAACGATCATAAATTGGCAAGTCAAGAGCTTTTTGCAACTCAGCAATTTGTACAAATTTCAATAAATTTGTACTAATAAATACACATGTAACATGTGGACATTTTCCAATATCTTGTTTCAACGTTTCAAGAGCTCCTGGACCAACTAACTTATTTTTGTTCAAAGTAAGTAGTGGAATTAGTTTCTCACCAATAACGCTCCAATCTGTTAGAGTATTAATGAGTGCTTTTGCCTCGGCTAATTGCAACTGAGGTGTAGTATTTCTTTTCTTATTAACACCCCATTTTATATATGGTTGTATCACAAATACTCTATTTCCACTAAGAGCTGTTCCCAAGCAGTCTTGGGATACCTGTGCATAAGTGTTCTTTTCTTCCTCATTCTCCTCATAATTAAATGTTATATTAGACGCATGTTTACACTGATGAATAACGTTTAGTATATTAAATTTTCTTCTTCCATTTATTATATATTGTGATTTATTAAAAATAATAACAAGACTTTTTAAACACTGCATCATTTAATAATTATGTGATATTTGGCTCCTTAAATATACACTAAAAAATAAATACCGCAAAAAGCAGTTATACACGTACTTTCATAACCTCAAATTTACCATGTATGTCGATAAAATGTTCAATTTAATTTTAAAGAAAAATAACATTACATTTGAATAAAGACTTTTGTTCCTTTATATTCAATAAGTAGAAGAAAAAAACGTATAAAAATAAAGGATAAAAGCTTTTATATTTTAAAATAAAATATTTAACCTTATCTAACATATAACTCTTGTATCAATATGTTAGAAAATTGAATATAATGCCAAAGTATATATCATTTTATATTAATTAATATTCACGGTCAAAATAAATATAGATTTCGGTTTTAATTATACTCGTATTTATATAAATTTGTTCTAAATAAAAGAAATCATTGCATGCACTTTTCAATTAAAATTAAAGTTCTACTTCCTTTAATACATAGTATATGTTACAAAATTACTAGATTAGTTTTTTTAACATAAACTTGAAATATTTATAAATCGTATGATATCTTTAAATGCTTAATTCCTATGTTTTCTTGTAATATATTCATTCGCACGAGTTAAATTTGAGAATTGACGTAAATGAACAGATGTTCTTGCCACGTGACTAAAAATCTTATCACGACACGTTCCACTGACAAGATGTCAATCTCTCCAGAATTGAGAAATGTGACTTTCGAAAATTAAAAGTAGGATTAAATTAAGTTTTATATAAAAATGGAACCAGGAATACTAACGAAAGTTTTATCCGATTTTTTAACGATTGTCGATGGAGAGTTAAGTTTACATAAAGGAGAATACTTCCTGGTAATTTTAAAAATATATGTATACATAAACATTTATTTATAACCCTATTGTATACAGTTACATTGTTCTTTTTGTAAAATTGGAATAGGTATATAGTATCATAGATAAGTACTGGTGTTATGGAGAATCTCGCGGCAGAACTGGAAAATTCCCTTCAAGACACTTACATAAAGTAGAAATTCCGTCATTCCATGATTCTGAGTGTTTGTTTGTATCAACTGCTAGCTTTCCAGGGCAACAAGATGGAGATCTATGTTTTCCTGAAGGTAATTTATGTTTCTACATATGTCTACTTTGAAATAACGGAACTATTCTAATGCATATGTTTCACGAGTATAGGAGAAATTATTATTGGAGTACAAGATGTTGGATCCGGGTGGTACTTAGGTCAAATAAATTCTAAAAAGGGTATTTTTCCACTAACACATGTATGGCAAATTGACACTAAGTTATTGAAGGTATATTATTTGTATAAATTAACATTTTAATTTAATAATTAAATTGCATTTATTATATAAACAAAGAAAACATTAAGAAAACACTAATTTGTATCATTCTCAGAAAGCTTTGGAAAAGAAGATTACAAGAAAAAAGGCTAGAATAAAAACTAATTTAAAAGCACAGCTTGACGGAGAACTTGATTTGGTGGAAGGTGAAATAGTCACTGTCACAGAAATTCTAGGTGATGGTTGGTGCTATGGAACAACAAACGATGGCAAAATGGGTATGTTTCCAGAAGGGTTTATATCTTATATAAATGACAACACAGATCAATTAGATACAGCATCCGTTACGGACGATAATTCTCTTATATCTATAAATTCCAATGAAAGTATATATAAAAACATTGAAGAAACACCTTCTGCAAGTTCCTGTGTGGAAGAACCTGCACCAAATTATTATGATTTATTTCCTGAATTCAAACCAACTTCTTCAAGTGTAACAGAAGATATAAAAAGTACCAATAATCTGAATACATTAGATGTAAATCCATATGCTATAACTTTATACCCATTTAGTGCTCAATTTCCAAATGAGCTTAATTTTGGAGCAGGAGAAGTGGTACACCTCATTAAACATGTAGATTCAGAATGGTTAGAAGGTACAATAGATAATCAAAAAGGCATTTTTCCTATGTCTTATGTCAACATCATAGTTGACTGTAGCGAAACGAACAATGAACAAAATTTCTGTAATCAAGAAACAAACACTATACAATATGATGAATTAGTGCCTGGAACTGAAGCAAAAATGGAGTACACTTTTAAAGCTCAAATGGATGGGGATTTGACTATTTTTGAAGGTGATACAGTTAAAGTAATTAATATGGTAAATTCAGATTGGGTTAACGTTGAAGATCGCTTTGGTAAAGTTGGTTTATGTCCAAGAGGTTACTTGAGTCCATTGTCTACAGAATCATCAGATGTTAGTATTTTGGAAGATTTTGTAATAATACGACACGATGAGGCAATTTCTGAAAGAACAATGGAAGAAAAATCAAAAAGACTTTCAGAACCTCATAGACCAGCACCGCCTGTACCCGCTCCGGGTAGTACTCCGCTACAGAAGGGTGTAACAGAGAATGATTCAATCCTAGATAATGTGAATCAACAAATCCACATTACTGATAATGATAATATAGAAATTAAACAGAAAAAGGCAGATCAAAGACAGAATGTTATATCGGAATTAGTTCTCACCGAAAAGGAATATGTTCGCGATTTAAAGATGACATATGAAACATTTAACTTATATAATCCAAGTCAACTTGAATCTTTGGGAGTAGATGTGACCACTTTATTCGGAAATCTTTTTGACGTTATTCAAGTTGCAGAAGAATTATTAGATATGATACTAAGAGCAATGAAGGGGTGTGATGAAGAATTACAAACTATTGGTCCTTGTTTTACAAGAATGGCTGAAAAACTAAAAGGCGTCTATGTAAAATATTGCGGAAATCATGAAGCCGCATTATTTTTATTAAAGAAGGTTATTATATTAAACTCACTTCTTTTTTACCTTTTATATGTTAAGTATTTTATAGATTATTATATGGTTTCAGTATGAGAATAACGAAGAAATAATGAAGATATTCAACAAAGGAATTGAAACATTGCGGTATCAAGTAGCTTGTTTTGATATGAGTTCTATCCTTATAAAGCCAGTACAACGAATATTAAAGTATCCCCTTATATTATATGAGTTAGTAAAGGTAAGTCATGCTAATACTTATATATGTATTGCCAGTGTATTATAAGCTTCCTTGAAATTAGGCAACTATTTTATAGTGTACTGATGACAACCACCCAGATAAATCTACAGTTGAGGAAGCATGGAAGACTATGACTGCTGTCGCCAGTCATATTAACGAATATAAACGTAGAAAAGACTTAGTATCAAAATATTTGGGTAATGACAATACATTAATAAGAAAAATGGCTAAACTTAATATGCATTCTGTGGCAAAAATGTCTACCAGATTAAGTACACGATTTTCTGCTAGTTTGGGATTAACAAATGTTGCTATTGACCCAGAATTTGAAGAACTTGTGAAACAATTTAGATCTGTTGAAAAATGCGCCTTACATTTAGCTAAAGATACTGAACAGTGCCTTACATATTTAAGCGATGAAGCTATTTCTGGAGAAATGATATCAGATTTCTTGATTCAATACTATCAAGGAACACCTAATGTTGAAGCAGTGAGACTTAGAGACATAAGATCCACAATTTGGTCACAACTCGTACAAGAATTGAAGATATGTTTGAAAAATAGAGTTAGCGCACCAGTAAATTGTTTAGCAACCTTATTAGAGGGACCTGCTGTGTTAATAACAAAGACGCACGACAAATTACTTGATTATGATGCTGCTATCTCCAAGAGTGAAAAATATAAAGAATCAAGAATTGTGAGCTTCTATTGTGTTTAGTTATTCCTTTAAATAACGCGATTAGACAGTATAGACACATCACAACATTTTATTTTTTGTATAGGCACAGGATGAATTATCAACAGCAAAAAGTAATTACGAAGCTTTAACACATCAACTAGTGGAAGAATTGCCAATTGTGATTGATGCTGGAACAAAAGTATTAGTTGATTGTGTTAGTGCTTTTGCACAAGCTAGAAAACTTTTATGTGGAAAAATTACCAAAAGATATTTGTCTCTTTGCGAGGTATTTCAAATAAAACAATCGATATGTATGATTATATAGAGTTTAAAAATTTAATCATATTCATTTATATGTGTAGACCTCAACTCAATTATCACGTTCGGACATTTTGGAGTCATTTTTAGTTAATCATAGTTTATTGTGGAACCAAATAACTCGTTTTGCATTTGCTGGATTAAACTCACGGGTAGAAGAAGCTCAATCCACATGGTGCCCACAAGGAGAAAAACAAAGAATTGCATTAAGAAAGAAATACTCCAGTGATAAATTATATGTTGTTACAGAAAATATAACAAGTACTTCCTCTTTGGATATGGGTGCAGCACATGGAACATTAGTCGCAGTGATTAAGAAGCAAGATCCTATGGGTGATGCCTCTAGATGGTTTGTAGATAACGGTGTTGCTCAAGGATTTTTACCTTCAAAAAGTTTGAAACTTCAACAAGTACCACAAATTGAATTACCCAATGAAGTTACTACTTCAGATAAATACAGTAATACATCTATATCTAATCTAATTTGCATGGATTCTCCTGAAAAAGAAATCAAAACTACATCTCAATCACATTTGGAAGAATTATTAGACCTTAACATTAATGAAGATATGAAGAAAGAGAATCACTATTATGGCAACATTGAACAAATTCCTAGAGTTCAACAATATCAAAATTTAAACTACGAGGTAAGTAGTATTAACACATTCAAGTTTTTTCATACGCGCCTTCTCCAATAACATTTTATTCCAGTTTCCGTTAAATTACATTTTTATAAATTAAAATTGGAAACATAAATGGCGTGAATCACCGGTGGGTTACGCCGCCTGATGGTAAAAAAAGATGTGATTCACCGGTGACCTACGTCGCCAGATAGAAGTGCAGATTGTGGTCCAACGGTGATTTGAACGGCCGATTTGAACATGTTAAATATATTACGGAAATTTTTCTTATTAAACTAAATTACACTATTTTCCAGTTTTATTATGCAGAATATGATTTTTCTACAAAGATACCTGGAACATTGCCTGTTGTTAAAGGGCAAGCATTGAGACTCGTTAGACCTCATGATGAGAAAGGAAATGATGAATGGTGGCTTATGGAAGATCGTTACGGTAACAAAGGTTACGTACCTAAGAACTATTTACGGGATCCACCCGCGGAAAAACAATAAACTCGCAAATAAAATGTCAGTTCAGTATGTTCATGTATTAAATTGTTGATATTAATGTTCCAATGCACATATATAGTTTCATTTATTATAAAATTTTAATTAAGTCGTTGAGTAAGGATTATATTAAATATTAGGTTTTACTGGAGGTATTATTTTTAATTTAATGTTAATATATATCATCCATATATATTTTACTTGCTTATTATAATAGTACTTATGCTTACATGCTTTACGCTTAAACGTACTTCCTCAGTATTTATTAATACATACATATGTGTGTGAAATATAATTGAAAGATGTATATCATAACTTTACTTATAATAATGCATTACTTCTGTGATACTATAAATCTGTGTCACTTTAAATAATCTCAAAATTTTATTGTTTTACTTACAAATATATATGACCTGTCTATATATTATATACATTTGAAATATCTATATATTATATGTATATGTTATTTTTTAATTAACTTTATAAAACATGGGTACAGTTTTGCATTTTATATAAAAGAAATGTACATATATATTTAATATTATAAATTATCTTTATTGTTCCATATTTATCAAATTATAAAGATATTAATAAAATTCTTGTGTCAATATTAGTCCATCTAAATAATTTATTAAACACAAATCAACAATCAATAATACACATCAGATAATACACAAATGAGGAAAAGAGCAGATTTCTCTGCTTGAATCTCATCATCCAAATCGAGGATACTTGGAATATGTATTTTATGGTACCAAAGAAACCATTAATATGACCCATATTTTCATCAATAGTCAATAATTTGTATTTTGAAGTAGGATCAGCTGAAATTACTTTATATTTTCCCATAATCAAAATGAAGAGTTAAGACTTATAAAGCATATTGGAACGATCCGTTTTATAAATAATTACCGATAAATCAGTGGTATCGATAGGAGGCACAGGAGGAAAAGGCGCAACAAAAATGAGAGGAACTGAAGAGATAAAATAAATTGCATACTCGAGTACAAAGTAAATATTGATATTATTGTACTACAGGCTGGACATATAAACGATGAACGTGATCTCAGAAATTATTTATAAATTGATATTAAGTATCTCATTAAATGTATGAATTAATAGTAACTTGAACAAAGAAAAAAATAACCTGGCACATATGATGACCCGCAACAATTTATTATAATCAAGAACAATGAATTAATTGGAGAGAAGGAAATGGAGAGCAATTTAAAAAGCAAATTGCAGTTTATTTAATAATAGTAAGTCGTTGAGCATAATCGGATATTTTCGTTATAAGTTGGAACCTTTGTCTAATCGATTAACCTATTTTTGACGAATCAACGATTTTTATCAATTTCAATGTCAGTCATTCGATACACACGGATAGAAATATAAGAATTCATGCAGAGAAGGACGAAGGTGTCGTATGAAATACAAACAAGTACAATTATTTTTAATAAATCTGTTGTATTATCACCATAATATAATACAGTTACTGCCACAACGAACAGTCAATAGAATAACGTGTGGTAACACGTATTCACGCCGTTAAATTATCGCTTAGGTTTACAATGAAAAATTAAAAAGAGAGAATGAAAATAAAAAGGACAAAAGTTAATTACACTTAAATAAAGAAAACAGTCTTTCAAGGTAGAGATGTAATAACTGCGATATGAGATACGATTAGTTATTTCCTTATACGCGCACAAAACGATCAACTTATCCTAAATTGCGCTATATGATAAAGGAATACTGATATCTAAGCATAATTCGCGAAAATGCCCCGAAACGCGATAACACGTTCGAAAGTAATTCTTTTGGTGTCTCGATTACGAGACAATCATATTTTATAAATGTTATATTACTCGTTAAATGCAAACGTTTACCAAATCTACGTGTAATGGTAAAGCAACGTTTCCTTTCACGCGATGACAGTTTCGTTCGTAAAACCGCCGACCGATATGATTCATTATTTGTACCTAACGAATTAGGAGAAGTATTTTCCTTCCACATTTTAATTGCTCGATTATATTCCGAGTACGTGTGCGAAATGCGTTCTGAGTATGATTTATGCCATTTAAACGATGATACTCGATGACCTGATTACAAAACCTCTCCGCATAACTTTGTCTTTCCTAATCGAATTCCTCGACGAACGATTACAGGCCGGTATTACATGTTAAAAACTTGAAATCATAACGACCATTACGATTCAATTGACATTAAATATTTAACAGTACCATTAATCATTTTTTGATACATCGGACTTATACGTGTGTCCGATATATGTATACCACGTAAGGTTAAAATCTACCCGAGGCTTAACTTAGTTATTAGTCGATAACTCTGTTATCTCTTAAACTCTCAATGGTTGGCAAGGTATTCAGAAACGTTTCTTTAAAATTTTACCGCAGATTGTGCTTTGTTATAGTCGCAGATCATTAAGTTCAACAAACTCGAGCGTTAAATACGTTTCATATTAAAATCTTATCTTAACACATTGTTGACCGGTCACGGGTAAACCCGTTTTTATGTATAAAGTAGAATAGTTCGATTTTGCGTACAATAGGCGGTGGCACGCGTTAATTTTGACATGAAATAACCAGTCAACAATATGTTAACAGCCCGTCGGATAATATTGGCAAAACCTTTCGACGTTGAAAATGAAATATATAATTACATTCTTAAGTTAACAATTCTTAAGTGAAAGCAGTACCACGATAATAGCGAACGAGCCATGGAAAATCTCGCATGCATAACGGTATATTCAATTCAGCGATAAAACTTTCTCTATGGTGTTCCCTACGTTTGCATGACATCATCATCGTTTCTCGAATACCTCTTTACTCTCTACTCTATGACAATACAATTTCACGACGATTTTCAACAAATTTCTGGGAAGCGTGATTAAACGCCTTCGAAACGAAAGATGCGAGTAAGTGTGCTCTTATCGGTACCGCACACAGCAACGATACAATATATGTAAGTATGTGAACCGATCCAAACATGATACATCATTGATAGATACGCAGTGATATACGGTGGACCGTCCAACTTTTCTCGCTTCGCTTCATCCAAGGATCAACCGTGTTACTTTGTATATAAATTAATCGCCCAATGATCTAACGTTTTCCATAGGACAACTACACCGTTATTCTCCTTGCTCCCTGCATTTCGTGCAGAGGAGAAACATCATTCAATGACCCATGCTCTCCCATAACAACGACCCATGCTCTCCCATGACAACGACCCATAACTCTTTGAAGCTTCAGTGTCCCAAGTATCCACACTGTTCAGTCACGTTGGCCTCAATACCTAATTAACCGAAGTTGATCCGGCTACCGTCTGTTCTTCAAATCTCCTCGGTCGTTTTCCGATTCGCGTTTCGTGCCGATCCGCGCAGCACAAGATGTTCAGTCCCAGAGAATTCCTTTAATCCGCTGGATAGAAACGTAAAATCGCGCGACCTTGTATCTCAGAGTGGCACAGCTTGCGCACCACGTCGAGAACCTCTTCTGCAGGATAAACGGTATGTGGCGGAGGCTCGATTTCACCGGAAGCCACCAGCTCGACCAACTCGCGAAGTTGTTCCAGAGTACCGGCCTCCACCGATTTGATACTCTGCTGCCATTCCTCCGCGCGTCTGCAGAATTTTGGTAGCAATCGATCGGCCACTTCTTTGATCACGAACACCACGCCTCCTTTGCTCAGGCACTGCATACTGCGATGAAGGCTGCGCGATGTCGTGCCGAAATCGATCACCACATCCACGTGACCTTGACAGGCGTCCATCGTGCGCTCGATCAGCTGTTTCTCGTACAGATCCTCGCTCCATTGTACCACGTTCACGCTGTAGTGAGAAAGGAAACTGTTGGTGAATAAATCGAATGGACTTCGGGTAGGATGCAGATGGACTCGGTTATTTAGCTATCTACTCTAATTTCCTGCACCATGTGTAGAGCGGATTGAATGGAAATTAAAACGATGTTTCGATAAAAGGGTGGAGGGATTTAGGCGTATTGTCTGAACCAAATCGGATTTATTTGGATTTAATGAAAATATGTTTGATATTGAATAACAGACAATACTAATCCCACTAATACTCCACTAATCTAAACTAACTACTTGCCCAAAGAGTTACCTTTAAATCACCGACGATCATTTCATCGAAAATGTTTTTATCGACACGGTTTCACCGATACCTAGTTTGCCGACAGTTTTTATTTACCCACACGTTAATGCGCTAATACTTTTAATAATTAATATCGTCGATATGGATCAAAATAATAACTTTGATCTATTTCCACGTATGTCCGATAGTTTTGTATTATTCTTTGTATTTTTCCTTCTCTTCCTCGGTTCTTGTAATTCTATTTATATATAATAGCATTTGTCTGTTTCTCTCGATTGTAATTATCATTTAGAAATATTCACACGGATGATTTATGCTGATTAATGAAGTAGATAACTGTAAGTCATAGTGAGTTTTATCACTTTCCCTCCCTTCTTTATCTTTTTACGTATGGAAATGAACGTGTAGATAAAGGTGAATAGTCAACGATACACATCGCGGTAGGTATAATATAAGAATTGTCGGTAAAAAAGAAAGAGGGAGACATCGATCATCAGTGATTTAGAGGTAATCGGCTGCTCAAAGCTGTACATGCAAGTGAAAGACGACAGAGTGCAGTGATTATCAGAAATTGAAATACATTATACATACATATAGACAACGACATGTTTTGATCCTTTTTTCAATTCTTTTTATCGGTTTATATCATATTCAAATTGGATGACGCATCGTGTATATAAAAGTATGCGGAAGAGATCGGAGATACGAATTTATGTAATAACAATCACGGAAGAGATAGATGGAATCAAGCAGAACGTCGATGTATCTAAATGACTATCATTGGTGTCGACACGATCAATTAGCCAGAATAACAAAAAGAAAACGGCTTTGCTAATCGACCAAACATTGTCAGCTGCCTGGTTCAAAGATCAACGACGAACAACGTTCGGTCTAATACGCGTCGTTCATCCAGCAACCAATTAAAGGCAAGCCAAGCTTCGAGAGAAGGTCAATTTCCATGGTGAATCTCTAAAAAAATGTATACGTGCTATCGCGTGATTATTTGTGTTATCATGTGATACAAGTTTCTCAACAGATACACTAATGCTCAAATGTATCCAGATATATACTTGTTTATATTTGATAAGATGCAATTTAATTATGGAATTCTAGATAAAAAGTGAACTGCTTGGGTCTTTAGTAACGCACACGAATTGGATTTTCAAACGTTAGTCAACAGATACGGAACGATAGAAAATCCCTCTTTCCAACTTAATGAAAGTACTTGATTTTTTCGAGAATCTTTTACTTCCAATTTATTTAAATTAAAATTCGTTAGTTTATCAAAAGCACTTTGTTTTCAGATTTTCTAGGTTATGATCGATGAAAGATTACTACCGTCACTGAGTTTCTAGAGAAATGTAATCAGAAATGTAATGTCCAAGACCAGATGACAGGTCAAAATGTGGAGAATTCGCTGTTAGGGTTAGATTAGGCTAACAACACCAAGAATATCGTTTCTCTCGAAGGATCTCGCTTCTTTGTCGCAAAGAAAACATATTTGGCAATAAGAGACGTATTTGCAGCAAAGACGTATTTGCAGTAAGAGACGTATTTACAGCAAGAAACATATTTACAGTGCCTATCGTCTACCATCTAACATCAACAAGGTCGTACCATCCGACACTCGAAACAACTCACCGTTGAAATTCTTGAGCCATGGTCAGTCCATCGTCTTTCAGCGAAGCAATCGTAATGGTAACTCTATCCTTCATGTTGCTGAAATGATATGCCGCGATTCTTAGAGCCCAAAGTGCCAGACCACCGGTGCCAACAATTAGAATCTTGCAAACGCTCTTCTCGCCTCTCTGCTTCAGCACCGCTTGAACGTGTTCATGAGCGGCAAAAACGGTATTCATGGCTAATAGAGCACCAGCTGGTAGCATGGCCGCTACGCTGAGGCTCACGTTGTCTGGGATCTTTATAAGATACTTTAGATCGTAAACGACCAGGTATTCGACGTATCCATTTGGAATTCCCTCGTAAGGATAAAGAATCACTCGATCTCCAACCGTGTAGCCGCAGTCCTCGGGAACATTCGCTCCAAGAGACTCGATCACTCCTGCTACCTCGTATCCAGGGAACAGAGCTGCGTCACGGACTCCGTGATGAGGCAAAGATGCTGGGAAATCACCCTCTACAGAAACATCTGTCGCTAAACTGCTTCCACTGGAGACAGAGGTGAGGCTGGATAGGCTTGGTGAACGACGAGGATGATAACAAGCACCTGCACACATCACCCGGATCCGGGCTCCGTGCGCTGGAACATCGGGAACAGGAACGTCGAAACTGAACACCCATTCGCGACCCGTCACGCTCGGACTGTCGATCGACACCTGCCTGCATAATTTGTTCATCTTCTTCTCCCTGGAAAGAAACACCGATGAATAGGGTGAAGGGTACTTCCAATACGAGTAGATTACGTATTGTGTATTTTGTGCTACGCTTTTTATTTTACCCATTAAATGTTATTACGCGGATACTGTATTTCTTCATTTCGAATTTTCCTACAACGAATATTATGCGCGTTCTGTGCATTTCTGCGCAATTAAAATTTTACAAATGCATAAACATCCGCAGCCTGGATACGAACTATCGAGAGCAAAAACAGAGTAAATTATTCTTGGCATGTTTTTGAGCGTTAAGCTTATGTTATGCATACACATATATATATATAACGCAAGCTATATCAACCCTGTTACGTTCTACGAATCATTTTCGATTTAATCGCGTTTCCCTATCGTTGAACGATTTCACAAATTTGTAAGACAACGGAAGAATTCTCGCTTATATACGTGATTTTTCGTTTCAAGTTTATAGCAAGATCTTTTCCAAAGCACGAAAGATCTCGCCCTCTTTACGAAAACAAAGCCGAAGCATAACGGTTTGAAGAGCGAAATTGTATCTGCCGTAAGAAAAAGTAGGATACTGTTATATTTTACGAAAGTCTACGAGCGAGAAAATAAATGTATTATATTAATATCGATTATATTAAACGGAGGAAATTTTCAGACGAGGCCAACGAATTACAAGCGACGTATCAGAAATTTTGGAGCAGCCGCAACCGCAAGCGGAAACACGCCGTTAGCCCGAGTTTCTACACGTCAGCTGTTGCCTCTTACACAAGATTCCACCAAGGTGCGTATACGACTATATCATATATCGAGATAATCGAGGCAATTTTACACTTGCGCTGACCTCAACTCTCTTTCGATAGACGTAATTCACTAAATGAGATTAAAACACATGCATACCCGTTACAAGGTGAGAAGGGCTTGTGTGTAAGCGGTGCCACTGACTCCAATTCGACAGGCATTCTGTATCAGACTCTTCTTACTCCTATTTCACGGTGCTCGATTATTATCAACAACTTCCCCTCTAAATACCTTCTCGACGAATCTCGCGACTCGATTCTTCGAATTCACAATACTAGATCAATTGCCCGTGGAATTATCTCGAAGCGCACTTTCCAATATATCGGGTTGAAACTTGGTCGAAGGAAAACGAGCGATCGTAACGAAAGAATGATTCGAAAGGAAGGACTTAAAGTTACGAAGAAAAGAAGAACTTTGGTAAAAAACAGAGTACGTTGCTCTGTGAACGCGTAAAACGTACTAGTGGAGCGCGCTCACGCTCCTTCACTTTTATAGCCAGGCGGGCTTTCTCGTTCAGGCTGCGTTAGTCATGGTAGGCAGGAAGGGAGTCATGGTAGGGATCCGAAGAAACGGAACGTAAGCAGGTACGAGCATTCGCGTACCACGTGCAACCTCTGTTTTTCTCCTATATCGACGCCCTCACGTTCGTCCAGTGCTTCGTGATAGACGCATGAATGAGGCGGAGATAGCTCGTGTTTTTATTTCGATGACGACTGCCATCGATTTAACTCTTCGAACACGTATTTCGAGACTGCGTGCTGCAAACTCTATGTTCCTTGTTCGGGTGCTCCACGTGTTGTTCGCGGAAGATACGTACGTATGTATGTTTCCGAACAATAGAAGTACATAAAAACGATAGAAGAGGTATAATTATACGTTTCTCGATAATAGTTCACGTATTATCGACATTATCTTTTATCGTAAATCGATCGCGATGTATTCGAAAATTATTTGGGAAAAACGCGATGAGATCATACTTTTTTGTCGATTGTTACTTTATTTTCGAGTAAAGAGAAATACCTCGACTCTCTTACGTACTTATTCTACTGGGTTATTCTAACGCAGCTAGAACCACGTTCATGATGAAAGAATCGTTTCTTGTATCGTCTTCACCGATAAAAAATAGGAAAGGAGAGAAGGCTGCTGGCTATCGTATAAATAAATTTGTGAATGAAGAACCGAGAATGAATACCTTCTTATAATAAAGAAGTTATTTCTCTATCAACAATATTTCTTGCGTTTTTGGAATCAGGTATAAGAGATACACCCTTTTCATATTTTATCACTTTTACAAGAGGTATTAATAACTGCCTTATACATGCGATATGAAGGTAGCGAAAAAATCAAGTAATAACCTTCTCCTTTTCGAAACGATACTCTTGGCTTCGAAATGTTTTCCTGTAAAAGCGTCGAGCCGCTAATCAATCGTGTTAAACGATCTTCGAAGTGCAAAAGATCAATGTTACCTGGTGTTACAGCAACAGATATCTTTGAATAATATGAGAATTTGCGTGATTACATATAATCGTAGTCTATGAAATAAAAAAAAAAAGAAACGAAATTAAAATTTCCAGGGAAACAGTGTTCCTTGCATTTAAATGTATGCAGGTGAGAATTTGTGCGATTATAGTCATATTCTATGAAAAAGAAACTCGACATTAAAACTCACAGGGAAAACGGTATTCTTTGTATCCGAAGATGTGCAGATAAGAATTTCCTTGATTATAATTATATCTTGTTAGAGAGTTTGCAAAAATATTCCCTTACTCTGCACGTGTTAACAACGATGGAAATCTTCTCGAAGTTACATAGAATCCTTCCTTAGATTTCTATTCAAATAATTCGGCGAATATGAAGCGTATATCGCGGGTTATTCATCGCTAGGATAAGGTAATCTTTGTATAACGATCACGGAAAACCGCCTGACATCTCGTATTTTCGTATAACGAATAGATATTGAATATATAGACAATATGACATCAATGAATATGGGAGTGCAATATGTTCTCAGACAACAAAAATACTGGCATACGTTATTAATTATTCAGATATGTGAAAGTTATATATAGTCGATATTTATTAAACATTATCTTATCGACCGAATGTTCTATTCTTACAGCGCAACTTTGCTGAACAATCAATATTCATCGAAATATGGTTATTTATATGTCTTTACTTGTTTCAAAGTCGATAAAGTAACTTAGCGAATATCGCGCTGTACAAAGCGATCAAAGGATTACCTTTAGTGACGTAATTAATATCTTCGATCTTTTTATTAAAAAAAAAAAAGGAGAAATTTCTTTCATATTTAACGTTTAATTTAAGTATAAATAGAGATATTTTCTATATCTATATCCAGATTCCATATTCTAGAGATACTATATAGATACTTTCAATATCGAATTGGCTAATCGTTTCAAATAGTGTAAAGGAACGATGAAAATGCAATGTGTTATATATAAAAGACTATAATTAACGTAATACGACGATAAAGTGATATTAAAATGGTATATTAAAAATGGATAAATTACTGAAAATAAATCATGGCTTTGTCTTAGTAAAATCCAATGTTAATTTAAGAATGGAAAATTTTTAACTCGTGATTTTTACGAAGGTGTTTAAAAAGAAAAACACTGTTCCTAAGGATCGATTTGGATTTTGAGTATCTTGTAATAGACTGTGAACAGGCTAACTGATTCTTTTCTCAAACGACGCAGAAGATTGCAACGACGATCGATGATCTTCAGAATTTTCCCGAATCTTTTAATAGATTTCACTACTTGGATTTGATTTAAGCTTTTCGATCACTAGTGTTCTCCAATCCGATAAAATAAAATAACGATGATCGATTATTAATTTGATGTATCGTATGACACGTGCACACGCCCGGATATAGTTGTACTCGTAAAGAATAACATTATTTTGTTTTGACTCGAATAGTGCGCACATGTATATAGCCATGTGTTTATTATTGATCAAGTGGTGACATCATTCTTATCAACTTCGCGATGACCCTTCGATGTTGTCCAATTTTCATCGTACGTCATACGTATCCGCGGGCAAATTGTCGTCGCTGAATAATTTCAGACGAGATTCGCCTTGAGACGAAATTAATTTTCCAGATAGACCCCTAAGAAATTGTCGCCGATCGTTCCAAATACTTCACGGAGTGCTGTATCGTGTTTTAAATTGCACGAATTTATTTTCGACAGCAACGACACTGATAACGATCGATTTACAATATTTATATAAAACCAAATGTCATATGTTGTACACGTGAACGTAAATGGAAATAAAAATATATTTATGTAAAGAGATAATAATATCGAATGAAAAGAAGAGTCTTTCAGCGAAAAAAAAGCACACACAACTGTGAGATATAATACAAATACAGATAAAATAGAGGAAGATAAAAATTGTGAGTTACGTGTAGGAGTGTTGGCCCTTATACTACAATAGTTTCAGACGAAATATCATAACGACGACCGTTCGGTTATTGTCAAGAAATTATCAAAATCTGGGTTAAACATTCGTTCATGCAAATAATTACCCGAGTTTTCTAGTAGGAGATAAAATAGACGTTGCCTCTGAAATTCGTTTTCTCTGTTTATTAGTTTCTATAACTGATTATCAAGAAAGTGACTTATTCAATAAACAACGAGCATCTTTCTGTAACATTTGCATCGTGGTACGATTACAATTGCATGACTCACAACCGATCGTCGACAACAAACAAGAACTCGAGACAAGTAGAGTAAACCACGAAAGAACAGCCCAAACGTTAGATCTAGTATTACTTGATCCTTAACTCATTGGGAACCAAGCAGTGAAATAACATCTGAAAAATATGTAAGTGCGACATTATTGCATAGTAAGAAATTTAAAGGTCTGGGAATCTGAAGATCCGAAAGGCTGAAACTTTAAAAATTTAACGACTCTAAATCGTTATTTGGCCTCGTTAGAAAATACTTACATTGTAGTAAACATGACAGCAAAGATATTGGTATAAAAATTGGTATAAAAAAAAAAAAGTAAATTACGGTGTTGTCAACAATCGTGATTGAAGAAGATCATAGTTTCCTCTATTTTTTTTATTTTCCATGACCTCCTTCAATCACGATTGTTGACAGCGCCGTAATTATGAGTAGGTTAATTAACAAGGTCAATTAAAAGGAGTTCGCTATTTTAATAGAGAGAATAACGCAACGCAGTCGCAATCTTTTTATCAAGCCATTGTTTGACCAAGTCAATTCAACGATAATGACGCACGATAACGTCAACGCCTACATTTCCTCCGTTACCTAATTAATTTCGTCTATTAGCATTAATACATTGTGTTTTTGCCATTATATCTAACTGGCATTGTTATTATCGTACGTACGAAATTTGCAGTCGCATCAAACACGCGGAAACAACCGAGACAGACAGTTTGTCTACATTCCGGAAATGCTTACTTCATGCTGTACTGAAATAGCATGAAACACGATAAGAAGACAATCTGATACTTAAGAATTATTTTAGGCTTATCCTAGAACCGTCTTTGATTGTTTCGCATAACGAACAAGGTTCTGAAAGCGAATAGAAGCAGAACTCGTGATAACAATACCAATGAGAGTACCATTTATTTATTCCTTACTTTATGATTCTCCAAATATTTTAAAAATAATTTTTTAAATGATACTTTAAATTATTTTTTAGCAATTCTTTAATCGTTAAAGACTATCATAGAGAAAATTCCAGTCCGCGCAAATTTTGTTTTAATAGTATTATCCTGTAATAATATCGTCGCAATGTTACGTAATAACCATTGCAAGTAATAATTTTGCCACTTTTCATCCAACATCTCTAAAGTAAATCTTTTCCTTGTTTAGATATTTTCAAATAATTTTCGTGATTTTTTTAAATTCGTCATCTTGTAAATAATTATTTCACTAATATTTCTAAAACGGATTTCTAAAGAAAGGAAACCTGGATGAAACTGAATTGTTTTCACATAGAACTAAGAAACAGCAGCAAAAATACAATTAGCTGCAATTACGATACTAACCTTGGCTTCGAGGAGCAACATAGTACCTCATGCAACTTACATTGTGTAAGAACGTGTTTGTCATTCGCAATATGTAAAAAGATATCGTTATTCGTGCTTTATACTATATTTTGATCGCACATCGATCGTTTATCCTTCTGTTATGAAAAATACGATCTATTATTTTATTTCCAAGAAAACTACTTTCTCAAAGTCTCCGTTATACTGAAGTCGATTATTATTGTTGATCAACGCGTTTTATCTCTTACAAACAGTAGCTGTTTGAAGCTTTTTCATTACACAGTATGTATTTTACAAACTGTTTATCTAATAATCTTATGTAATAAAACATTTCAACGATTCGGATAAGGACGGATTAATTCGGATAATACGTTCGCTTGGTACAGAACAGAATCCATCAATTTTCGCATTAATCACCTAAGCCAGCTTTTACCAAGCTTTTGTATCTATTTTAATGATTTTCAGATTATGCCACTCTCTCATCTGATATTTTCAATTATTAAGTTGCTACAGTATTGAGTCAACGTGCATCCAAATCTTAATCGCGTTAATTCCGATAAATGAACGAATGTTTAAACATTTATTTAACGATAAACTATTTATATTTATCGAGCGATTATTTAGCGATTAATTGTCTAACGACACTCTTATGTGTTGTTTTTCTTCAAATGACCAAATAATATTAATCACTGATATACTAATAAATTAAACACTTGAAATCAAAAGCCATCGTAATTAAGAAAGAATTAAGTTTCAAAGCAGATACATTTTTAATTCGTTTTACGACGACAATCTTCTATCACACAGATACTTTGTCGATACTCAAGACAGATTCGACCGATTATACATATCATATTATTATCTTTTCTTTACGGCAAAAGAACATACCAGAAACAAAACATGCCACACGAGCAACTACGTTCTAATAGCATCACAATAACAGTCGTTCAAAGTACATAAAATCATGCCCGTCTATGGTTCGTCACCACAATTAACGATACTTGAATTATTCCTGGAAAAGATACTGCAGAGTATCCTGTGCAACGATTACATTTTAAACGTAAATACTGTGTGATATCTCATTTAACCGGGTGTTATATCATTACTCGATCAGATCAATAGAAGACATTATCATTATTCCAAGGATTTGTCTATCAGAGGAATCTAGATTGAATCGAAAAGATTGTTTTACAAATTATTGCTCTGCGGTACAGATGAGTTCTTCACAACGAAAAACGGAAACTCGAATGGAAAAATGATAAAGATTATTGTAATATTCATAAATATTTTATTCGTAGTTTCATTTTCATTTGAACCGAGAAAAGAACGTTTAATTCTAAAAAAAAAGCTATTATTCAAGGAATTCGCGTTAATGCTATCACGGATAAAATTTCAACACAGAGTATATTTTTGTTATTTGAAAAATCAATAAGGCTAAATAAATGCGATTTTTATTACCGTTATATTTAATATTCGCTAAAAATAAAATAAAAAAGAAAATAAAATATTATTTATAATAGCTAAAAATAACATTGTGGTGGTATTATTATGAGTGGATAATATTATAACAAAAATGCAGAGAAATTTCACCTTCTTTAAGAATATCTTCGGCATGAAATTGAAACAAGGAACTACATATAGGTATTACACACGCAATAACAGTTATTTCATATTTTCCTCAAACTTAAACAATTTTCTAGCGATAAAAACATACGACTTAGTCGAAAATCACTCTAAAAATGCAGAAGGATTAAATAACAATACAAACTTTTTGAAAAATTATCATCTTGAACTAAAATGACTATTATATTATATAATATGTATACAGTTGCAATTTATGCGCTGTGAATGAACCAACAAGCAGCTGATCTCATCCTGTATTCCGAAAAGACAAAGAAATTCTCGCGATGCGTTCGATGCTACTTGAAGACAAAAAACCTTCGCAATACGAATAATAGTAATAATAATATTTAAAAAATACCTATACTCCACAATTATCTAGAAATATTTCTATGTTTACCGCCATATCTTAGATCATTTTACTTGTCTATTTCATATTTCTCCTTTTCCTTTACCTATCTTTATCGTTTAAAAACATGTTTACGATGTCAGTATTTAGAGATTTTATGATTTGACAAAAATTTTCTGTTTTCAAGCACAATCTAGATTCCTCACGTATATCTATCAATTGGACAGTTTCTTATTAAAAATCAAGTGTAAGTCGTTCATTCTATCACGCAATCATCTTTATTATTAAAAACTTTATCACATGATACTGCGTGCTCTGAAGAAAACAGTGAATCATAACCTTAAAAAATCATTATTTCACGATAAATTCCACTATTTCCAGATAAATGCATCATGTGCGTTTTCTTCGGAACAAACATTTTTCGGTATTCTTTATTAGAGTACTATTTATTTTTTCGTAAAATTATTTTTAGTTATGCATTCAATAATTTCTCACCACAGTTAACGTACATTTTGTGCTCTGGAACATTGTAAATATTTTTAAGTGGACACAAAACAACACGCAGTTGGCTTTCTAAATTTGCACACGATATTCTTATGCCTTCGTGATACAAATACATAAATCAATCGCGCGAAAAAAAAAGAAAAAGAAATCGTTACACCTAACGCTCGCTACTATCAAGAGATACTTTTCTACTAAGAATCGATCGTACGTTTTACCAACGGAACAAACAAAATACTTTTTTTCAACAAAATATCGTCACCACATTACGATATGAAAAGGTTTCTACTTTCAAGCACCAATTAGGTCGGAAAATGTATCAATGTAATCCGAACCCTGTAAATTTTATACCAGATGTTCGTTTAAAAAATTTCCAGACTACACAACCGTGCACCTTCTCGAACTTTAAAAAAACATCGAATTATCGAATGTTTCTCGCTAGTTCTATACGTGTAAGCAACGAGTTACGAAAATGTTTACAAAAATCGATCTTTAGAATGATTGCAGAAATCGCATGCCATCACGATTCTATTACCACGCGAAAATCTTCCACTGAAGAAAAGGAGGGCAGTACTTTTACTCGTAAGAGCGACACGAATCGACAATATATATGGTACCTAAATCTTGAATTTAACCTCTATTGTCGAGCAGCATGTTTATCTCTCCAAAATCTTCAACTTCTCTTCTGTAGAAGATAGCACGTTTAAATTAGACGGAAAGAGACAAATCTCGCGTCATGAGACAAACAAATAAGAGGAAATAAGCAGAGAAGAATCTGTGTAAATATTTACACACGTATGGGTTTATATTTCTTAACCGTTAATATAAAAATTCTACGTTCTGAGTTCTCGTGCACAATAGTTTACCCATTACGACAGACCTCCGTTTGTATTGATTCTATTTATTTGAACCAAGCTTTAGTTATTACCCGATTAAATGAACTCCATGATGGTTAAATACATTTATCTGAACGTGAACTCCTATTCTATAAATCAAAAAATCATAGGTGATGAGAAAAATCATATTTTATGTATTGTATGTACACCAATTATATAAATTATTTGTTTCTCGACAAGTTCATATAAACAGAAATCTATCGTAATAATATTAGTGAATTGACAACAAAAGTGCACAAGTTTACAATTTCCTATCAAATAATCGGATAAATAGTAATTTACAAAATTTACTTCAACAATTTCATTTGCTTTATCACCAAACTCAATACAAGAGAGTACAAGAATATTAATGCTAATGACTTGTGACTGCTAAAGTTTCAGTGTTTTATAATACATATCAGTTCAATTGTGCAAGAAGGTTCTGATCGATCTCATTTTTCGAAGCCCTTTGAGAGATAAAAATGAAAACGAGGATTTTACCATGAACCGATGTACATAAATAGCGTAGCGCGACTGGTGTGAGACTGCATCGGTGGGATACGGGGAAGGGGAACTCGGTCGATGCCGTGGAACCGTGGCACGTTGGAATCACGTGCACATCAGCAAGCATCCGCGTGCTCAGCCGAGCCGCTCCGCACGACACGCTCTCACCTTCCCGAGTACAATGCCCGTGGTGTTTCGGATCATGTTTACTCCCCCAAATAAGCGACTGCGTCCGTTAGAAAATTTTATCGGTCTTGTCGCGAATATTCGAACTTTTGCGAGCATTACGGGAGTTTTTGGAAAAACTACTACGTATGTATAAGCCACTTATTTGCCAAATTGGTTCACGCCATAAAACAAAAAATAGAGAATATTGATGAAATTATATAAGATACTGAATTTTACTAATTTTATAAGGCACTTAACTTTAAAAATTGTTAAAACGTTTTGGAAAAGTTAGCCACTTTGACCAGTGGATGGCTTATATCAATATTTATGTACAATATATACTTTGGGTTCTCTTATCTTGTCAACAAATAAACAAACTCATTCAAACAAAAATATAGGTACGTCAAAGGAAGATTGAAAAATTGTACATCGTCGGTGTGAGGCAAGCCATCGGTAACGCTGGTATATAAATAAAAATATATGATAGATATTTTTGGACGTTTTAAAAGCACTTATGACTGATGAGGTTCAAGCATGGATGGAAGGGAGAGTGTTTTGATGATAGAGCTCCGGTAATACTACTGGAGTGACGCAAAAGCCTTGTTTTTATTCTTGTTCTTTAAAGGGGTTTGAATAATATGATAGATGAGAACGAGGAATTTTTAGATTAATAATTGAAGGATATGAGTTCGTATGTAAATACTTCTATTAAGATGGATGACTTTTAATTGCACTATCTAATAATCTATTATCAATTTGAGTCTGTATTGCAGTTAATAGCCATTTAAGCCTGCTGCATTGTTTTGGTCTTAGATTTTGTTGAAGATTTTCTTAAAAAATTATTGCGTGAAAAATACATGGGCCGTAGTAGGGTTAATAAAAGTACCTATTATATAATATAAAATATTCAATCATAACAGAGTACAGCTACTGGGCCTTATTTTGTATATATATACATGATATAATTATAGCGGAGCTAAGTTTGTTGAGTATTCTTTGAGGGTCACGTTATTGTAACTCGTTTCATCAAGGGTTACCTCGTTGCGTAACGCTACGCACCTGGACAATATGCGGCTCTAATTTTATAGTTGAATATCTCGAAACATTATGAAGTAGTACAGGTTTTGTCAAACAGAAACTTAATTCATATACGGTATTATATACAGTGACGAATAAAACCACATTTTTCTGCAAAATCCTGTATAAATCTGTAAAACATAGCCTTCGAACCTGAAGCTTACATATGCATGTTTAAATCATAATTCATTATTAGTAAACGGTTTAATGATAAAGTTTACTGAAACGTAAAATTTCAATCACTGTAAAATTGATACATGAACTGATTGTAGAATTCTTCGATTCCTTTACAAACCTAACCTAAATTGATGTAAAACTAGCAATGCATACTAAAAGCGACATAAAACCCGTTATAGGAATCGAAATAGAAATTTTGATTATAATAGTTATTCAAAATAAACATTCTGCATAAATGTTTTAAGAAACGAATATCATAAAACAATATCATAATAATTCTCAACTTTTCTTATATTTTATAAGGTAATTCAAATAAAGTATCATGTTCATCATGTTGTTTCTAGTTCTCACAAAATTTTATAAAACATATACATATAAAAATATTGATACGCAAGATTTAACAAATCCACGGCTGTGGATTAAGATAGAATTAAAATTATGTATAATTGTTGTGTCTATTTAAAAATGAGACATCAACGCAGAGGAATAATAATGCTTGAGAAAAGACATTTAAGAGGATTATATATTATGTGCAACTGGTTTGATGCATAGGCGATGCAGCGTTAGTAACATCCAAAACATTAGTTCAATTCAAGGAGAAATAAATTATGCGTTTGTCCTTGCATGCGTCCTCGAAACGTGATATTATTTTGCATAACATCGTTTCGCTGATAATTTGAAAATATCGCTCAAAAATCTTTATGAAAGGAAGTTAACTGATAAAAGAGACAAATATTTCTCGTATTAAAACAAATTGGTACTTTATGAATCTTTTTAGATTTACCGCTTATTTACAAAAGACTTATAATTTTTAATCTAAGAGAATATTATTCTTTTCGAATATATTATATTAAAATATCCCCTTTTAGTTATCAATTAGTATCAAGACAAAATGCTATAAATGTACTTCAAATGCTATTTTGCAATTTATCATCCAGAATCTTACTATTACAGACATATTTACTCGCGAAATGACGTAACTTTGTTAATTGAAGTTTTAATCTAGTTTATGTCTATTCTTCTGTGAAACATTCTTGAGCATTGAGCACCTATTTGAAATACTATTGGATAATAAAAAGATTATATAAGTTCCTCTAATATTACAATTATAATTTTCATAATTTTGTTGTAATATTATAATATAGTCTATAGTTTTGATATATATATAGTTATAGATATAGTATATGTCACATATATATTACTTATTTCGAAAAAATAAAACAATGGATCGAGTGTTATAGCTATGTACGTAAACAGATATCAATAATGATAATCATTCAGGTTGGAAATGGTAATCGCGATGTTCTCGTTGAACATTGCTTTTTGCGGTTCTCGTGCAAGTGCACTTCAGAGAGCAATGAAAATTTAATTATTTACACCAATCTACTTGCAAAATTTTAATTTAAAATAGACAAACATTTTTATGGGTCATTTTCGATTTGCTTAGGTAAAAGCTTTTGTTAAATTGTTTTGCGAAGGATGATAAATATAATAGTACTGTTCCCGCATTTTAAAGCTGATGTAATTTTTGTTATCAATTTTAGTCCTTGAAAGATCGTGAAACAAATTATCATAAATATTTCAGAGATAAAAAAGGTATATACTGATATACGAACCTAAGAAGTTATCAAAAGAAGGCTCAAGTCTTTTGCATTCACTAACATTTGTAAATCGACGACCTACCTTTTTAATACATGTTAGAAAGTTACAATCAGACCTCGAATCTCTCTGCTCATCAGAAAAAAATTAATAAGCGTTAATGAATCGATTAAGGTAAAGGTGTAGTGAATGTATGTCCTAAGAAATGATGCATATAGTTTGCTTATTCATAGACTTCATTTATGACATCGTAAATATACATAACCTCTTTCTTAACTCTTGAGATTCTACTGTATATTTAAAAAAATAAAATGAAAATTTCAGTAAAATTCAGTTGCGTAGGTTATGCAAAATGTTCTTGCATTTAATCAGCGATAATATTTTTAGCACGCCAGTGCATCTTTTATACGCGCTGAAATAAGCAACCGATCTCCGAATTGATTACAGCGCAAGCTCTGATTTTGTTTACACTATCATAGGTCGATGAATGCGCCTGATTTTAAAATATCGCAATTTTGCGAATATAGCGTAGTTATTCGTGATATCGCGCGTTTCGTTTGGTATGTGTCACGAAGTGATAACATAAATACGTATCGTGAACGATCAGTTGATAACGTGACACGTCTCTATGTTCCAATCAGCTGTTCAGGAAGCGTCATTCAGGGGCACAGAGTTGGCACGTTGTTGTCGATATCGGTTACGTGAAAACACCTACAATATCTGACGTAGACGTCAGTGGTCGATATTAACTTCTTTTTCTGCCAGTTCTCCATTTACTTTTACTTTTCCATTCGAAAATTAATAGATTGTGTAAGCATAACGTTCAAAATTACATGTAAATTGGCGTAAATGAATAAGATACAGTAGCATAGTAACAGTAATTTATGATTACTATATTCTAGTATATTGTATCCTATCATATATAAAGTATTGTATCATATATTCTGATTATTAGCCGCAAAAAAATTTGCAGGGTGACTGATATTTTAAATTTTGCAAAATGTCAGCATATTTGAAGAATGCACTTACTATACGATCAGGTCTAAAATACAGGATATATATTTCGTCATCAGAGATTCACATACGACAGTTTTTTATCACCAACATTCATCTTTTCATTTAACATTACAAAGACAAATCAACTTTTTCAATACGTAAGCACTTGTGCTCCGTATAAGTGATATACATACACTAATTGTGAATACAAAAATACTCGATCAGAGAATTGAAGAACTTTATATAATATCCGCTGTCCTACCTAACACTTACGATCGTCTACAGAGACATTAATTTTTCCGCGAACTTAGCTACAAATCCATAAGCAATTATTATGAAAGACAAATAAAGGTTGATTTCTCACCTTACAAATTAACAGTTTGATAATGTCGTTGATGTCAACTGCTTTCACGAAAACACGTAAAACGAACACGTAATGCTGACAGTCACACGCCAAGCCTTCGTTTATTCTGATAGATTTACTGTGGAGGGCAGAATCGTATCCAGCGAGGGCGCTTCACGGGGAACCACCATCGCGCCGACTCCGAAAAGTCTGCAAATCCAGCGTCGAACTACGACCTATGGAAGGGATGTCATCGATCGCACGTACACAAGGTCTATGGTCTGTAAGTATAGCAATCCCTTATTTTCTATTCTTTAGAACGAGACGAGTAGTACTCTTATGAGTGGAAAACTCCGAACAAGCTTCGGATCAATGGATTCATGGACTACGACTTTTATCTTTTAGAGTACATATATTGTTAGTTGTACTGGATATATTTTATTAAATACATCCGATTCGTTGTTTATCTCCTGGTATTTTTAGTTCAAGCGTCACTTTATTAAACATTATGATACGCTTTTCAATGAGGTAATTATTAATAGAGATGATTGAATTGGAAATTTTTAAATATTTAATCATGGATGAGATATAATATGGGCCAGTCAGTGTATTTTTATGTTACGTAATGATGTTAGCTATTATATATAAAAAAATATTTTTTCGTAACGTCAAATAATATTGACAAAATTTTTAATTATTTGATACATGCATTACAATGTATGACACATGCATGCAAGATTTTTTAAGATCTACAAAAAATTTAAAGATTAGAATGAATTTCAGATTGCATAAATGGAGTACGCAATCCGTAGCTAGATACCATTTTCTAAAGAATAACTTTTAATAAACGACATCAACTATCAATTCTTGCCACGAATAGGTGATTACCATAAAAATACATATAAAGGATAGAGTACGTGAATCATATGTTAGCATGTAAATGGATGTAATATGGCAATAGAAAGAGAATACTGCATAGAAGCTGCTTGTGTCTTCGTCTAATCAGACATGCACACGATATCGTTCGTTAATCGATATTATACTTCTATATTCACTACATGAATGTGCATATTGTATATAAATATTAGACAACGACACAAAGGGCTTCTATGCAGCGTTCTCTTTCTATTTTTATATCACTTTCCCAGCTCGATCACGCACTCTATCTTTATATCTCTATAGTGATTACACAAGAGATCCCACTGTACACTAATTTCAATCGCCTTCTAGTAAACAAGTCTCAACTGTTGCTGTTAATGATAAATCTCTTGTAATAATATTCGATATTTATTAACAATTAAAATTATACGCATAAATGATTAAAAATTCTATTTTATTTCGTTAAATTTGAGAATGTAGATATTGTAGACATTCATCTATCTATACCATTTACAGCTTAAAATACGCTGGCTAGATTCAGAATCCGTTTCGTACGAAGACAGAACGTTGAATGAACGCGAGTTACGATTTCATGACTCTTATATAAATAGCAACCACTATCTTCGATAAACAGCGGAAATCCACGGTAACTGCCGATATGATAAAATTTCTTTATAACGATAACTTTTATGTGATTTATCAATTTTTCCAATTTTATGTTAAATAATAGTTAAAGATTAAATTGATTTATCGAAATACATAAATGGTTGTTCTTATAAAAGTATAGAAACACTGAGAAGGAGCAAAATTTATATGAATGTTTGGAAAAGTATGGAAATTACATCTATGATTATTTTGAGCTGATGGTATGAAATAAGGAGTGTTATAGGGAAATAAAAGAATATACATATACATGAAATAAAAGGAATATGATAGTTTGATTTCTGTTCAAATATTTTCAATTATCATTAAAAAGAAATAAAATTGTATTTATTAAACATTAAACATGCAAATATTACAATAATTCGGACAATCCAAATAGATTTCCTTTTTGCAATATATTATTTTATAATGGAATTTAATTATTTACTTTCCACTTATAAACATTTTGTTCAATACTGTTTAGTGCCTATGAGAATTCTGTTATCAACATGAATCTCATATAGACGTTAGCAAAAATCTGAAATCAATCGTTGAAAATATATTACTTGGAGGTAACATTATGACTTATAACAGTATTAGTAATTTGCTGTAATTATACATACTGATTATTCTTTCTCGCCTTCAAGTTGATAATGATACCGGCGTAAAGCAGCTAAGCGTAATCTTTCAGTCTCCAGGGCCTGCTCTAATTCCAGTACATGTACTTGTGCTTCCATTTCTAATCGTTTGGCTTGATGTAAAGTTAGTCCAGAAATATCTAAGTCATCTGTAAAATATTAGTAGTTATTATTTTCTTATTACAATTGGGAAATATTAAAACAAATCCCAAAAAACGACATTACCATTTTCTTCAACAAGTTGACTACAATTTTTAGCAGTTGCAACAACACTTCCTGTTGCTTGCGTAACATCCCTTGATGCTTCAGAAAGTGCAGCTAAGTTAGAGCTATTTCTATTGGCTTTTACTCTACTTGCAACTACCAATTGCGCTGTAGATGCAGCTATTCCCTGGGATGCAACCACTAGTTGTTCAAATTTACCATTGCCAGCAACAACTTTATCTGCAGCTTCTCTGTAAACATTAAACAATTTTGTAAATAAACAAACATTGCAAAAAACTGTTTGTACTTACAGCAGGAGATTAGCACCCATTGCTACTGCTTTAGCTGCAGATATAAGTCCTTCGGACCATTGATGATTACGTTTATAAAATTCTGTTGCAGAGGCAGTGCCCTAAAATTTGAAATGGATGTTTACACATATGTATGGCAAGAGTTGAAATTCCATCCTGGTCGATATACATATTGTACAATATCAAATTAAATATTATATACCATTTACCTTTCCTTGTTCCACAATTTCTGCTTGCAACAGTCGTGACTTTTTAACTAGCATTCTTATACATTTCATTAACTCTGTACAAGAGTCTAGAATTTTTCCATTCACTTCTAATTTTAATCCCGAATCTGCTGCACGAGATTTCTTTAGCATATCCTGATTTAACATAATAAAATATTTCATATAGAAGTAGTAGATTAATTATGACATAATAGAATGTAAAAGATAATTACTTGTATTCTATTTGCAGCTTCTTCTATTGCTTTATCCATACTTAATAATTCCATTTCTACTAAATTCCCGATAACTTCAACAGTGCCTTGCCCATTAGACAATGTAGCGGCAAGATCACACACTTTCTTAAATTGCTGTTTTACTTCGTTGATTTGACCCACAGTCACGGGTGATTTTTCTCTTATGTGACTAAACATAGTCAGTGATTGCAATCCTAACTGTTTACACTCGTCAGTCAATTCTATGATAGAATAAAAAATCAGTATATGGTTTTTAATCTTCTATCAATCTTTTCAATTTATAACTTACTGTCGCCCAATGCAATATTAGATGTAGTATTGGACGTAGATTTGGCGTGAATAATATAAAGTCCCAAAATATATGCAACATGTATTGCATTTTTAATGAGTACTTTTCCATTCGTTGTATCACATACGTAACCGGTATACGCTGCATCTAAAGTATCTAACGATTTTAGAATTGGGTCTTCTAATTTTTCAAGATATTGAGGAGTGCAAGTTAAATCCGACATTGCTGGATTATCAATAGCACTTAATGAGTATTGCATAATGTCTTCCGCTTCAGAAATACAATTTACTGGAATAAAAGTTCATAATTTCAAATAAATGAACGCAAATAATCTCTCACTCTGAAACGAATGAAACACTTACGCAATAATTCATGTAACATAGTATGTGCATACGTATTCATTTCATTACGGCATCGTTCGGCTTCAACTTCCAACTTTTCGATTTTTAGATCTAATTCTTCTTTCTGTGCTAACAGATCGTGTAGATCCCCTTCTAAAGCCGTTTTTTCAGAAGTTATAAAATCATTTTTGGCAATCAAAGCCTAAAATATTACATCTTTACCGGAACGAAATAAAAACAAACGTAAACGTAAACTGAAGAAAAAAAAGAGAAATATTAACCAAGTTTTCAGTTTTCGCGTCATTCAGTTGTTGTTTTACATCGTCCAAATCATGCTGAGCTTCAACAGCTTTTCGTGCTTCTTGCTCTGTTATTGCTTGGCCTTGTATTAATTCTTCAAGACGACGTTCTGCTTCAAACGTTCGTCGTTCAGCTTGTTGTTGCGACATTTTCAACGTTCCTAACAGTTTGTCCACTTCAGCTTTCTATTGCATAGAAACATATCCAAATTCAACATCTAATATCTTTTGTCCCTTTTTTTAAATATTTGAAAGAATCCTACCTTTCTAATTAAATTGATATGTTCGTCTCTGAACTTTGAATATGCATCTTTCAATTTTTGAAATTTCTCTTGTAAGACTTTGTACTTTTCTAGAAAGAGAAAAAAGATTGTACTATAGATGTTTTACAATATTTTATATAATGCAAGTGAAAACAGTTCTAACCTTCGCTTTCATGAACTTTCACCATCATATCTGCTTTCTGCTTGACAAAGTCTTGATTAACTTGCTTTTCCTGTTCAATTTCATTACCCTAAAGAGATATGCGTAATAAAATATCCCGTTTATAATAAATATGCTGACAAACGATCAAAATATCCATACTTTAAGGAGCAAATCCGATTCCAACTGAGTAACACGAACTTGAAGATCCCCCACGATGCGCTGATGATCAGTCAATACGCGATGTAATTCTTGTCTTTGTCGATTAATTTCCTGCTGCAAATGATCGATGAGACTTTCTCTAAAACAACAAACGATTGCCTCGTGTAACTTTCAAATTTCAAATACATTTCATATGCAACTAACTTTTAAACTTACCTTTCTGCTATCGCATCGGGTGAAATCGAACCATTTCGCGTGGAATCTAGTTGATCACCTGGTAACGAACTTGTATCGGAAGTATCAATGAGATCAACTACGGTGTCAGAGTCCAAAGATTCTTCTGGTGGTAATACTACTATCGGTGTAACATAAGCTCGAAACTCAGACTGTATTAAAAAATTTGGTGGATTCTGGAACAAACATATCGCATTACAAATATAACTTATATTACAATTAATATTATAAATATTGATAATATTACATGTACAACTATTATTATATAAAAATTACATTAAAAGTAATATTACAAGATAATAGTTGAAAATTACCTCAGGTAACGCAGGTATTGTTATAAGATGCTTAAAATACTGTCTTTGTTTAACAGTATTGTAAAATTTCTTTAGTTCTTGAAATTGTTTAGAAAATCTATCGCGATGGCCGGTTAAAGTATCCGCAGGCAGAGCACCATGAAGTTTAAATAATATTTTTACACAATAATCGTAAAGCTGTGATGCGTCTAAAACGCAGGGGATTAGTGGAGCCAACCGACACTGTCCACTCACAGTCATCGAGTTGGAGGGTGTGTTCTTCAAAGAAGTGGTAACTGAAACGTTTCATTTACATAAATTAATATCAACAAAAATCTGTAATATCATCGACATAACGAAATTTTGTGGCAGGTTTTGATCGAGAAGTGGTTATTAAAAGCGATACACTCAGCTTCCATAATACACGGGACGATAGGATAAATGTATCTGGTACGATAGGCTTAATTGTACCTATTTGCTCGTTCAAATACCGCAAAGTATCGGGTTCTGTTTTTACAATTTGTACATTCGACGTTGGATCTAATTGGAAATACGAATCTCCTTCGGTAGCTAGATTTGTCGTCGGTAATTCACGAAATAAAAAGATATTACCGTTATGTAAATTGTTCTGTTCATCCGTCAATGACGCCTCCATTCATTTATTCAGCATGCAGATCTCGATTTAACCGGTCTGCCTTGGTTCAGTTCGATCTGGATAATCGAGATTCCAGTAGATTAATTACGTCAACGTAGCGAAACCTAAGTTGATACCGCGTTGCTTTCATTTTACAAGCACAATCGACACTTTCACGCCAAAACTACTCTAGTATAATCGGCCAAAATGATTCATCTAAGAAGGAAGAGAATGCATCGGAGATTGAGGTACTCGTGCAAAGCGTTTGTCAGCAGAAAGTGTGAGAAGGATGATCTGTTTCTCATCGATCGAAAGGAAGCCAGAAACTCGAACAATACAAAAAGCATCGTGATAGACGGGAATCCAATCCGTACCTACCTGCACGTTGTAAATTCAAAATGTCATCCATGTAATCGAACATTTCTACCGACATTTGGAAACTAAACAGAAAACATTAGAGAAGAGATCATAAAACATGGATCAAGGACTAAAAATACAAATACAGTAAAATTCCAATTATCCGAACTCATTGGAGGATACTCCGTTACTTATTACTGTTTCTCGTTCGTATAATATGTAGGATCAGATAATTGTACCGACTACGTGATTAGATAATTGAGAGATTAACAAAAATGATACTTGTCAAATTTTCAACTTCCCAACTTCTGTTTTAACAAATAGAATTCAAATATAACCGGAGTTCTACTGTAAACCGATCAAGTTGAAAGCTTACTAGACATTAATATCGTTCTCCCCTATAGATTCAAGTTCCTCCGGTGTTACTTGAAGATTTCCGGGTATGCGTGGGTTTCGTTTGTGAAAATCTAACTTGGTAATCAGTAATCTTATGTACAATTGAATTAATGGGCCATATCCTTCCCGCAAGTGTTGCCACAATTTCCCAAGATCTTCCAATCTTTTGCGATACCGTTGGGAATCTGGAATCACTTTCTCGTGACCCTCTCTTAGTATCTTGTGCAACACATGACAAAATTTCCAAGCGACGATCTGATTCTCTTGCAGTGGCTGCCGTAACATGTACGTCCAAAATATCGCTCCACCCTTCTCTTGATGTGTACCTATAATCGCGCCTATATTTCTCTAAGGAACATATAACGTACCTTGAAACACAATTTTGCTAATTGCAATACCTAATACGCGCTGCTAATCTTTCGCTCGTTGCTTAACGTATCCTTTTATCAACTCTGTATTAAAAAGGCGATTTTACGAAGCAAGATATAGGATTATCTATTTGCTACAATTAAGAGACATTAATTTTTATCGTCTATCAATTTGTTAGTGTACACTTGTATGTTCTGAGATAGTTGCTCGAACAGTAAATTCATCCTTTAAATTCCACTACGGACTTGAGAAAATTATTACATCTTTTTGCTAGAATAAAAGCTTCGTTTGGAATTGGGACAAAAAGATCTCTAATACATAAAGTACTTTTAAATTCAAAGTTCAAAGTTAAGTTGGAATAATTCAGAAAATATTTGTAGACGCGAAGGGTCAATAATCTTCTCATTTTTGAAGAACTTTTTGTTAAAAAGGATACTTCGCACATGTTTCTCTTTTACAGGCGTTTCCGTAGGATTTACAGCTTTCCCTATAGAGATACTCTAAAAGTTAGAAATCATTTATTACAATTTATTCACGACATACTGTCTTGAGTTTCGTCAAACATTAAAAACATTGATTTAAATGTACAAATATGTTATACATAAATAGTTATAATTAAAGTGAAATGATCAGAATAGATATTTATATATGAAGATTACAGGAGGAAAGAGGGAACAACTTTTTCAATTTAAGGATATACGCTTATACAGCAATAAATGACAAATGAAGGTTCGTCAATGTCTAATGTCTAAAATATATACACATATATATTTAATCGGATAATCAATATTTTTTACGTATATATCTTTCAAGAAAACCCCATAGCTATATTTAATGCAAGGACAATTTTGGTAATATGTGATTGTTTGATAAAGTATTGGAATTTAAATTTAATTAAAAATTAAAAAAAGAAATGTGATTTAACGTGTTTTTCCTCTGTGATCTTCATATATAATCATATTTTCATTTCAATAAAAGTCAGTATTAATCTTACATCCTTATAGTAATTGTAAAAGCAACAAATCTAAAATAGTTGCAATGTTAAAGACATTCGTCGCATTTAGAAAGACGAAACAGAATCTTTCCATGAGGTTCATTTACCAGCTGGTGGAGTTGTTTATCGGTGAGCGGAACGACACCCGTCATGATAATAGCGTACAACAGCTGCGATAGAAATTAAAGCACGTGTAAATAGAAATCCTAATGGTCAGTCCATATGAAAAGTCATCGTTTCACCAATTCGTCAGTCGTGTCGAAATGCGTTAAACGAGCACGCTCGACAACGTTACGTTGCTCCACATCGCCTGAAAAAAATATAGAATTTGCGATACTTTTTACGAAAAGTAACGATGTATCACAAGATTAACTTTACTGTCTTCTTTGGATCATTTTCGATCAAATTCTTATTATTTTTTATTCTATTTTTTTTTTCTTTTTTTATTATTCTAATTATTTTTCTGACGTTAAAAGATTTCTTAAATTTAAGGAAAATACGTGACAATTATTATTAATACGCGTGATTTCTGATTCATAGAACGTTAAAAGTCCTTCCTTCTTCCGGTCGAAACTGCAGCGAAAGATTGAAACTTCAAGAAGTGGAGAATTGCAGAGTTAAACTATTGCACAATGATTATCACGATTAAATACAGTCTTATAATTTTATAAATATATTTACATTTAAAACACTTTTTAAAAAAGAGATAGGTAAGATATGTATGTCACTAAATGTTCACTATTGTCCATTACTTTAGAAATGTCAGCTTTAAAAGGTTCAAAGCCCGCGTAATTTGTGTGGTCAGTTAAAGTTAAAACAGAAATATATGATATCAGTACGTTATCATTATCAGATACATGATTGAAGCTAACTTCAATGTTGATAAAACGCTATAACAGATATTATCATCAATTTCTTAGAAGAATGATACAATGGAGAAACGTAAATTTTTCAAGAAATCCGTTTAAAATAGACTACCTGAAGTGGAAAATTATTAATTACCATTTGACAATAACAAAATCTTCTTCTTTTAGGGGTAAATTAATAAACCTTGAGTTCGTAAGTTCGAGTAAAATTTTTAATAAAATATTGTTTATATGTATTGTGTACTAGCGTCAAATGGATCGAAACAACTTTTGAATTGCGACATTTTTCTTATTAAGTAACATAATTTACATATACGAGTTTTACATTCAAAGAATGAGGAGTTTTAATTTGCTTTTGAACTGTATTAAATTTTCTTTTATTCTTAACTTGAAACAATAATTGGACTATGGATATTTATATAAGTTCATATCTTTACGAACATAAGTGAAACAACTAGAACAAAGGCAAAAATTTGTTTCATCTGCCGAATATTATAATGACTTTGGATATTTTATATATTTTTGCATATTATGTGCATCCCATGTATTCTTCGCTCCTCTAAGTTTACCATGAACGCATAGAAATTCGCAAACTAACAATGATATAAACTATTGAAAAAAGAAAGAAGCAGAACTATAAAATACTGCAAAATATGCTACAATAAAATTTTCCTTGAATTCTTGACTATTCTAACTTTTGCTGCGAAGATCGTTCGATATTCATAAAATACGTATTCGAAGTGTTCAATCTCGGAAGTCTAAATGATGGGTCCTTTATGTTCATTAACCCTCCGAGTGGTGTCACCGCAGCAGTACGGTTAACGATGCCTTGTGCCAGAAAAAGTGCCGCTATACGGTTACGTTCATTCAGAAAGTACTGCACTGGTTGCACTTGTATATTTAGATGAACCAAGCGTGATGTATGTATGTATGTAGTTCATTATAGCATAAGTCAAAGACCCTGAGTATCGCAACAGCAAAACAAAGATAACAACTGAAATAAACGCAACATTGACAATATTCAATCCTGACATGCAATTACGATCCAATTACAAGTTGTAGCTAGCATAAACATAAACAATAAATTGCTAAGGCATTGTTTAAAAATATACATCGATAGAAAAGAAACATTCGTATTTCGAGAAGATAATGATAATATAAATGATTACTTCGTGTAACGGAATAAAATATCGATTATTATATGCATAACTATGAAGTTTGTATTATACAAAGATGTTTATAAATGTAGCGACGAGGTAAATAGTAATTGAATTCCAATTAGTTATTGTAGCTATTTGTATCGGTAGACGATAATTGATGCGAATATTTCCTTCGGTCGCATACATTTATTTTCTCAGGAAACATGACATATCTTGATTAACTTGATGTTTTTTGATCCTCTTCTAGAAAAATGATATGTAAATTATGGTCGCAACTGAACTCATTCAATTTAAATACGGGGCCTTGACCATGGAAGTATCATATTCCTATTGTTCTATTAATTTTCTACGTAAATGTCAAGAGTTAAAATTGTTATATACATGTACACATATTTTCTTTCGAAATTTTGTATAAATAATAATAATATACGTTAACATAAACAAATAAAAATAATTAGTAACTTTTACAATTGCTCTATAAAATATGAATATATTATCTTAAAAAATCAAGTATTAAAATATATGTTGTAACGTGCTTATGTATAATTCGTATAATTTTCTAATATCTATCCTTTTTAAATTTGTTTACACGCGTGTCATATGATGACATAAATATTTATAAATACCATTATAATTCAAGCATGTGTGCCTAAATAAAATGACATTCATGTAAAAATTACTCCAATTTCGTTCACCGGTAAAAGAAACGGTGCATACGATAGAATGTGTGTCTGTATATACGTGAAAGAACATCAAAGAGGCGGTTTCCTGTTCGCTGATGTCAGATTTTTCTTAGAACGATGTATACAATATCACGTTATCAATATTAATGCCAAAAATGACGGATATAAATGTTCCTCGTGAATAAAAATTTTCGAAATTTGAAGACTGTACACAGAAATAGTACTGTCAATGACTTAAGCCTTCAAATACGTACAATATCATAATAAACACATTTCCTAACCTATAAAAGGCATTGAAACGATATACGAATTGGAACGAGGTCAAGGACCGCATTTTCATCGTATACGTCTAGTTTGAAACATTTGTACAATTTAAAAGCAAAATATCGCTTTTAGTATAGTTTTACTGCTGTAGCAAAGATATAACCTTACGTTCGTTTTAAAAGGCATCGATACATTAAAATACTTATTTCGCAAATATAGCATGCAGTTAAAAATTGAAACTCGTATTACGTACCTAAAACTAATCCAACAGTCTATGCCATTAAATCCAGATCTCCGCTTTGTTAGAAAACACAATTATGTATTAAACTCATCACACCGTCAATACACGAATTGTTTCAAAAGATTACGTAGCATAGATCCGGCTATCATAAACGGGAACTTCATAAATGCGCACTAGCACTTCTTTTAAAATATTAACGCATCTGGCTTTGAAAAGTGCGGCAAACGTCAGATCAATTTATCTAACTGATTTCTTTTAATTAAAGACCGTATTAGAAATGCATCGATACGCAGCAGTACGGATTCACCGATACGATATTAGATACGATGGATAAATATTAAAGATAGCAATGAGAAAGTTAAATAATAGCCAGATAGCGTTATTATTATATAAATCGAAATTCGTATTAAATACGAAATAAATACGTGCTTCCCCTTCGCGAGTATGATGGAATACAGTGAATCGCTTGGAATATAGCAATAGGTGTAGCGTGCATTCAGTGTCAAACCGCTATTTCGAGCGCTCTTCCAATGGCGTAGCTGACTTGTGAAACCTGCTGGCGCGTAAACTCGCTTTTAAAGTAACATTTACTTTTACGTTTTTCGTTCACATTTCAACGAATCGTTGAATGTTACCGCTTTTATTATCTCATCCTCTTTCTTCTCTCGCTAGTATCATTATCACCTCGTTATTTGTGCATTATTTATCTCTTTCCGGTATAATGCTTATATATAATCTTCCCTGTTTTAAGTTCTTTCAAAATACATATAGCCATAATACAGTCATCAAAATTTATTTTGAATAACATTAAAATCTCTAATCAATAAAAAATGTAATGTTTAATACAATAATTACCTATTTCTTTCATTTTTGTTATTGAATATAATAAAATTTAAAAAATGCCACTATGCATTAATTAGTTGATCAACCATTTATTGTTGCTTTTCATACACTTAAACTTTCATATGATTTTCATATCTTTTTATTATAATTGCATATTTATTTTACCATTTTTTTAAGTTAATGTATTATATAAAAATTGACATAAAGTAGTTTAGGAATTATGTTAGATTATTGAATGAGTTCATACTTTGCTTTTGAAATAATTCTAATCTTAATTGTCGTCATATAATTAAAACGAAAAAGAAAACGGTTGAAATGGACCTAATTAACATATATTAGAAAAGTGAGGGATCTTCACAAATGATTTGCCAGGTCTTCTATCGCTAAGATGAATATTAATATCATAATTTATAATAGATTCAATTTGAAACATGTAGTGCTGTAAAGAGTACAAATGAAATCATTGAACATGTATTCAGAATGAAATAAGATATATATAATATGCTCATATATATTTCAATAAAAAAAGTAAATCAAATTTATTATAAATAGACAATGTATCATGCATTTTCTATGTTTAATAATATCAGTTAATAAATAATTGTATTTCTCCAAGCCGATATACATATTTTAATTTTAAGGATATAATAGTACAACATATTATAAACGGGTGTAAAAATTGAATACATATAGTGATAATAAGTTTCGATTTTTACATCCATTTGACATTAGATTACATACATCTATTTTTAGTATATTTTAAAACATCATAGAATATTTTGAAAAAAATATGTTGCATATTGCAGTAGATATAAAAACCATTTATAATAAATAAATTCCTTTTCCTTTATAGAATATTATCTGGATTAACATTTTCTATCTGAAATTTTTCTAGATATTTAAGATATTAAAGAATATTAAACTTATAATCAAAACAAAAGTGCATGTGTACTATGTTTATTTTTACATTTAATTGGACAAAATACAGGTAGCATTAGTATTTCTCTATTTTCTTGATTGGTATTACTACTAATGGTTATAAGTAGAGAATTTATCTTTAGTAAATATTTAAATTTATCGGTCATATTTACTTAAATATAAAAATTATAAAAATGTCTTAGTTTATATGTTGTAATTAGAATACTGTATTTCCAAAGCATACCAAAAATAACAATACCAATCATAATTAATAAAATAATATGATTTTTGGTTAGATAGGCCTCACAATAAAATTGATTTATATGTTTTTATATATTCGTCATTTCATACATTGATACATACATATACATGGTGTCGCGTTAGGTAGTCAAGTGTAAATCATATTTTTGACAAATCACTTTGATTTATATATGTATATCAATTATGATTCATTATTAAATTAAATCAGATTCTAAGATCAGTGCACAATACATACAATATACAATGTGAACAAATACAAAACATTAAATAGAAGTGCCTATCCTCTCCCGCTTTATCAATGTCCAATTAATTTCTTTCTCGATTTTTTCATATATTACAATTAAAATTAAGTAACTTTAAATATAAATGAATAAAAATCTAATGTAGCACTGCATTAATAAAATAATGTTTACTTCTTTCTAGCACATTAAAAATAAAATTATCTATATATGTATACTAAAAGCATCTAATATTTTATGGATGTAATTTAAGAACTAATATCACTATAACGCTACAAAGGAATTAAGTACAGAAAGCATGTAATGAACATATTTGAAACTAATAAATTTACATCAGCCACAATCTGTAAATTAAAACTTTATTAGGTTTCATGATTTAAGCAATATATAACATTTTCCCTTATAATATTCCTATTCAGTACGTATGTATATGTTCTTTTTTTTAAATAATAAATACACCAATAGAGTCACTTGTTACCTCATGATGCGACACGCGCAAAAAAATATACAAAGTAATTGGTTGAGAATAAAATGTGGAGCAGGAGTAAAAAGATCAATTTAAATTGGAGAAGGATTAAGCGGTGGACAGGCAACCCCCAGCCCCTAGCAGCACCCTCCACCTTGCGTGTTTCCTTGACCACCAGTACCCGCTAATCCACTAGGACTTGTCGGTGAATGCTGTGGTCCGATCTTGATACCATTTGCCTAAGTACATTTAAATTTTGTTTATTAAATGATAATGTTAAAAATACAATATTATAATAAAGTCTTTGTTATTCTAATTCTCTGATTTTACCTCATTATTTATGTCAAATACACCTTCCTGAATTTTTTCATAAATTACTTTTGCTGTATTGATAAATGCATCCTCTACATTGATCGCTGTCTTTGCACTGGTTTCCATAAAAACAAGTCCATGTTCTCTTGCAAAAGCTTCACCTTCTTCTCTCCTTACTTCTCTTCTATTATCCAGATCACTCTTATTACCAATTAACATGATCACCATATTAGAATTTGAATGTTGTCTCGCATCCTCTAACCAAGTGGTCAAATGATTAAATGTTTCTCTACGTGTAATATCATATACTAATAAAGCTCCTGCTGCTCCACGGTAATATGATCGTGTAATGGAACGAAATGCCTCTTGACCTGCCTATAAGTTCAATTTAATTATATAAGCAATTATTATTCCTTAAAATTCACTATTGTAAGCATTTGTAAAATTTAACGCAAAAAAAAAAAAATAAATAAATAATTACAGTATCCCAAATTTGGAGTTTGATTGGCTTTCCATCAATTGTAATCATACGGGCTCCAAACTCAACACCTATTGTTAGATCATGAACAGGCTGGAATCTCTTATCCGTGAACTGCAGAAGTAGGCAAGATTTCCCAACTCCTGTTTAAAAAAAAGATGTCCTTACATTAAACAATTAATGCAGATTGGAGATATTTCCATAAAATTAAAAGTCAATGAGTCCAACCAAAAAATTATAAACAAGAACATATAATATTAAAATATATTTATTTATTTATCTTATTCAAGTTACAAAGCAAAAAGTTCAAAGATATATTACATTTATATAATAAACAATATATATCAAAGTAAACAAGCCAATTACAATATTATAAAATATTTATAGCAAATTTATAATTACAACATCTAATATCATTTCCTAATAATACTACGTATATACATATATAGTACAAAAAATTTCATATGAAATCTGTTCTAAATGTAAATAAATGAATAGGACACCTTTTAAGTTGACGAAATTATTATATAAAAGAAGCTATGCACAGACGTTACATTGAAAGAAATATTTAATTCATAACATTAAATGTGGTTGTGAGATACGCGCATTATAATTCCTACAACTGTTGTAACGTTTACGAATCAAAAATATTATCGACGAAAGAAACGAAAACAATGGGTCCTGTCACGGTCGACATAGTGTAGAATGTAGAAATCATTCGAAATTTGTTTTAGTAGATACATCAGATAATTACCTGTATCTCCAATGATAATGTACTTGAAAAGGTACGCGTACGACATTTTTCGAAATCACGTAGCAAACAAAGATATCTACACGAAATGCGGATATATTAGAAAACAGAACTTCACTTTTTTTGCTGTCTTATCTCTTCTGCTTCAGCATGACGTCACTGAATCAGTTCGGCAATTCTCGGGATTTTTCGTATTATTCGTAATAAGTTCGGGTTTCCGATATCGCGCTGCCGTCGCTTCAGTCATCGACGTATCTTAGAAGCATTGGCCGTGTTCCAAAATCACAACATTTGATACCTTGCTGACCATAGATATATTAAAATATATGTTATATGATTATAATATTGTACAACATAATCGTTAATCTGATATAATTCAAATTCCATATGAATTCATGTCACACTATCATGCTTATTTTTTTGTATATTCCACTCCACCGTTCTTCGTATTCTCTTAACTACGCATATTATCAGAGAGGAAATTCCTCATCCCTCTCTGATATTGTTAACAGATGTAATCAAATTTTATAAATGATTCCTTTTTATAACATTTCTTTTACAAATAGAAAGAAAAGTAACAATGTACACGAAAAATCGAGAATAGATCTGGAATCTAAATGTAGTAATTTTGTAAAAGAATAATTTATATTGAGAATGATAAATAATTAAACATTTTTAAGTATATTATTGTATATTGACTATTTATTCCAACGAATGAAAGTATTTACGAGGGGAAATAGAATAAGAAATAAATAACAAAGAACTTTGTTAGACTTCGGATGATGTTATCGGTGAACAAAGCTGTTGGCCAATGAAATCTTTGTCCGAGAAATTGATTGTCCAATGAGGATAGAGAAACGACTCTGGTGGTAAGTAAAAGTAGTAAACAGTACGGTGCGAATCGAGCTATCGTCGACGTCGAAGCTGTCAAACATGGCGAGAATGTCGATCTTGAATGGTGGTCAAAAATGTGAATAGGAGGTTCACGTTCGGTGGTGAGATTGGTGAATCTCGGGTGTTCTCGTCGTCGGCAGAGGCCGGCGAGAGATGCGATCGGGAGTTAGACTGTCAGGCCGAAAGTGAATGTGCCGAGTGAACGGCCCGGCAGTTTTGCGGCCGGGATTAATCTAAGGGCATGCCAATTCGGGAACTATGGGTGCTCAACAAACTAAGGAGAGAATTGTTCCTGTCGGCTCTACTGCGCGACAGACGCGCAAACAGCCTAGGAACCTCAAGGAGTCCCGTCTTGTCGGCTCTAATATATTTACAGAGCACAGCGGTAATTCCTTCTCTTATTTTCCTACTCTCTCGCTTTTTATCTTCTATTCCTTTCTTACTTCCGTCCTTTTTCCACTTCTCTCCCTCACGCTTTCTTCCCCTCTCTACTTTAGTTTTCTCTCTTGCGTTCATGCACTTTGTCTGCTTTAACACTGCACTTTTAACAGATTATGAATGTAGAAGATCAGGAAAATATTAAATAAAGTTGCAAATAACGACATGTACAAAAATAGGCTGTAATTTAGTTATATAATTAATACATGCACATATGTATATATATATTTTTTTATTTTTTTATTAAATTTATTATTAATTGTTTTATTATAATATTGTTATAAAGATGAAATAATTGTTAAATGACTTAATATTCTAAATTAGTTCTTAGTCATTATCACAGATGTATGATAACAGAGTCTATTTGCATTGTAAGTTTTGTTTCTGTTGTTCTGAACAGCATAATTTCTAATTTTGTAAATTACCTTAAACAATTTAATATCTAAACCATCATAATTGTTAATTTAATGCATCATATATGATTGTGTTCAATAAGGAAGAAAATAAATATTTTCAATAGATATAATATTTTTTTCAAATAAGATACTAATATTTGTATATTTTATTAGTGAAAAAGAGATGCATCATAACTCTTTCGAAAAGATAAAATGCAGATGAAAATACTGATATTAAATTTTATTAATTAACTTTCTCACATTAATTTGTAGTCATATGCATACAACAGTATTATGATGTTGTGCAGAAGCTCTTTTACAAAGCAGACCGCTACCTCACATTCCGGCATTACCAGATGGTGATCCACCAAATGGGTCCAGCATTCAGTCAATTTCACAACAAGTGAATATTCAACAACATACTGTGGTTTCTTCCGCTGGACTTTTGGAGGCTGCAAACAGGTTATTTTATAATATTTATATAATTTTATTATTTTATGAATGTTTTTCATCATGCAATACATAAGTATAAATATTCCATGTTTCAATTTAAAAAAATAGGTTGATGTACATTATATATATATAAATTAATTTAATATGAATCTGGATAATATTAAAATATATATATCATAGGTGGACAAGTAAGGAAAACCTATTGGCACAAGAAGAGGATGATCCTCAACTATTTGTGGCTTTATATGATTTTCAAGCAGGTGGAGAAAATCAACTCAGTCTTAAAAAAGGTAATTATGTTTGAAAACATATTTTGTGTTCCAGATTTTCTTGCACTTTATAGGTAAAGGTAAGATTAAAATATATTATAAGAAGTCCATAAATGTTTTATTACAAATCTGGAGAAAATACCTGGGATACCTTGTATAAATATAAAGATATAAATTTATGTTGTACATTGTAAATTATTTGAATTTAGGAGAACAAGTTCGTATTCTAAGTTATAATAAGAGTGGAGAGTGGTGTGAAGCTCATTCAAGTACTGGTCAAGTAGGATGGGTTCCTTCAAATTACGTTACGCCAGTAAATTCCCTGGAGAAACACTCCTGGTATCATGGAAGGATATCCAGGAATGCTGCAGAGTATCTCCTAAGCTCTGGTATAAATGGTAGCTTTCTGGTTCGTGAATCAGAAAGCAGTCCAGGTCAACGCAGTATTTCTCTGCGATATGAGGGTAGAGTATACCACTATAGGATTAACGAAGACAGTGAAGGAAAGGTATAAAGTTTTATATATCGTACTAATAATTAAATGATATGCTATAAGATGTAAACACGGTATTATGAAATATTAATATTTCAGATGTTTGTTACAACTGAAAGCAAATTTAACACTCTGGCAGAATTAGTACACCATCATTCAATGCTTGCTGATGGTTTAATCACACAATTACTTTATCCTGCACCAAAGCACAATAAACCTACTGTTTTCCCACTTAGTCCAGGTACGTGGAAAACAATAATGTGTATCATACCTGTGATACTCATGTAAAATTATACAATCATTCTAAAGATGAAATGTATTGAAATTATTTATTTCAGAACCTGATGAATGGGAAATTAATAGGACAGACATAGTCATGAGGCATAAATTAGGTGGGGGGCAATATGGGGATGTCTATGAAGCTGTATGGAAGAGGTATAATATGACTGTGGCTGTAAAAACCTTAAAGGTTAGTTTTTTAATATATTAGTTATTATTACTATTTATATCATTTTTTATTTTTATTATTTTTGTTTACTCTTATATACCTTTATTTTATAGGAGGATACAATGGCTCTAAAAGACTTTCTGGAGGAAGCTGCAATTATGAAAGAAATGAAGCATAGAAATCTAGTTCAGTTATTAGGTGTATGTACTCGGGAACCGCCCTTCTACATCATTACAGAGTTCATGAGCAAAGGAAATTTACTAGACTATTTGCGGAATGAGAGTAAACATCAAATCAATGCCGTCGTTCTGATGCATATGGCTACGCAGATCGCCAGTGGAATGAGTTACTTGGAAAGCAGAAATTTCATTCACAGGTATTGTTTAATACTTTAGAATAAATACATTCTATATGGTATACATGTTATTACATATTTCTAAAAATCAGTATTTTTCTATTTTATGAACAAACTAATTCTCAAATAATTTTGGTATGTATTTTAATTGTTTTTTCTTTTTATAAATGATTTAATCTTATTTATATTTATTTAAAAAATATATTTTTATCCCAATCTTATACACTGTCACTATGATTAACATATAAATCCAACACACACATATTCATTACAAAATATTTGCATACTTATTTCAGAATTTTGAGCAAATATAAAATTTTACTGGTGATTACTTAAATTTTTGTAAAAAAAAACACTAGAAAGACCTAACAAGTAAAGTACATAAAATGTAATGTTCACTTTTTTACATAATGCATATGGAAAAATAATTAATTTTTTCTATCTCGCAAACTATAACTACGTGTCTTAAAATAGTATAGTTTTGTAGATCAGTAAAGAATTAACTTTAAGGTGGTATGTATTATACAGAGAAGTAACCGTTGCACTTAAAGCATTTTTCTTGTAAGTAGCTGTTTTTAGGGAGCGATTTGTAGCATCACAAGGATCACTGAAGAAAAGTAATGGCAGATTACAGTGATGATTATGATATGTATATTCTGCAAAAAAAAAAGTACATTCAGTTAGTTAGGAGAAATTTTTTTAATTTCATCGTCCTCTCCTCTTAAGAAACGAGCTCGCGTTAACATCGCGACTTTCGAAACAGAGATCTAGCGGCTCGAAACTGCCTAGTGGGTGAAAATCATCTGGTGAAGGTCGCAGACTTTGGCTTGGCCCGGTTGATGAGAGATGATACATACACGGCTCACGCTGGAGCAAAATTCCCTATAAAATGGACTGCTCCAGAAGGACTAGCATATAATAAATTTTCTACGAAGGTAAAACAAGTTTTCTTATAATACAGAATTTTAGGAATTTTTATTCAAATTTGTTTTATTCATATTACATTTGTACTTTATTTGTATCACATATTTGTAGTCTGATGTGTGGGCATTTGGCATCTTACTTTGGGAAATAGCAACCTATGGAATGTCTCCCTACCCTGGTGTTGATTTGACGGATGTCTATCATATGCTGGAAAAAGGCTACAGAATGGAATGTCCACCTGGATGTCCACCGAAAGTATATGAATTGATGCGGCAATGTTGGCAGTGGTCTGCTGCTGATAGACCTACTTTCAAAGAAATTCACCATTCTCTTGAAAATATGTTTCAAGAATCTAGTATTACAGAAGGTAAAATAATCGATCAATTCCATGTAAACAGTTCGTATAAACACGTATAAAAATTGTGCTTACAGAAGTTGAAAAGCAATTGCAAGGAGGAGGAGAAATTCCTTTACTTTCTTACAAAAAATCTCAGACTGGTAGCACTGGAAATATTCATGGGCTTGTTCTAGTTTCTGAACCATTATCTTCTTCAGGTATACATGTATGGACTTCGTAGAATATTGTTTTGTGATAATTATTTTGGGTTATACATAATGTATAAATATGTTTAGGATTGAGTCAATCCATATTTAATCTTATTTAAAATGAGTTGATTTTTTAATATTACAACAGTTTACGATCTTCCATTTATTTGTTGTAGATACTACCAGTTCAGTAACGAAACTGAGTACATTCACAGGTGGTATGTCGAGTAAGAACAATAGTAGTATCGTACAAATGAGACGTTCTACAAATAAAAAGGGAAAACAGGCCCCAGCCCCTCCAAAAAGAACGAGGTATGAAATTTTTTTGTTTTCGGTGTAACGAAACCTCGATTATTACATGTTTATTATAATTTTTTTAGATCTGGTTACAATAATAAGTAAATAATTCAATATTATATACACACATATGGAATATACTTTATCTACCACATTACTCGCATAAATCTGCTTTTATTAAATTTCTTTCACATAATCGAGATTTCAAACACCGACAAATATTGATTATATGGTGATACGATAACATAACGATTGGGTAACAGCTTGCTGTCGTCGTGCAGTTCGTTCCGCGACTCTGCCTATCAAGAGCAAGACTCTCAAAACACTGAAACGAACACCATGACTCTCGACGATGCCACGGATCTAAATGGTATTGATAAGATTCTCGAAGGTATTTTCATTCTACTTTAATCGAGCGTACTGATACGTGCACGTACTGCTTCAGTTTCCTACCGTAAGCTCTATATCTAGCTTTTTATGTTCAATTCTCTCTGCGTTTATATCCTTCTTTAAATTGGATAAAAAATTAATTCTTTATAGTAAAACTATAGATTAAAAAAGAACGAGTTCGTTTTGGTATTTTCATCTTTATTGTGTTATAACTAATTTGTTTTTATAAATTTATAAAATAACTTAAGAAGTATTAATATAAAGAAAATTTAATATATACAAAGGAGACTACTTTTAATTTTCGAACATACTGTTTGTGTTTCGTTATGTGAGCTTACGGAACTTGTTCGCTCTCAGCGAAAGGACTCTAAGCAGAAAGAGAATATGTACCGGTACGGTTTGTTGTTAAATGGGAACTCAGGTATTGCGCGAGATCTCGCGACGATGGCTCAAGGAACGATTGCTGCAGGAGGCTGTGAGATCGAGGAGGATGGAGAGGGTTCTCAGGGTACGGCGGAACCAAACTTTATCACTCAACCTTCCACGTCTCCGGAACCTATACCTGGCTTGACCTGTTCACAAAAACAAATTAAGCCAAGACCTTATCCATCGAAAGAAGCATTACCACAAAAGGTAGTTCTCTAGCGCAAAGAAATATTAAAATAGCTTCCAAAAAATTTTGAAACTTAAGTCACATAAATAAACATTTTTTACTTAATTTTTAGCTGGTACAAGTTGGTGCATTAGAAGTACAGAACGTAAAAAGAGCCATTAATCGTTACGGTACATTGCCAAAAGGTGCTAGAATTGGCGCGTATTTGGAGTCTTTACGTCAGAGTGGCATGCCATCGAATCAGGAATCGACGACAGTCTCTTCTTCCATGACTGGTACAGTGGAACAACATGAAGCATCTATTGACAATTCGCAACACAGATCTCTTTCTCCTCGTCAAAGTAACTTACGAAGTCAGCCTCAAATGACTCGTAGTAATTCTTCAAGCGGTGTTGTTAATACTTATCAACCTCCAAATTCTCCCCGGGCTCGAGTAGTAGCTGTAAGAAAGAATAATCAGTCTGATGCTGTCGGTTTAAGAACTTTTCGGGTTTCAAGTAACTCTAATTTTCGTACTGCAAGTCCATCGAGATCTGTTCAACCGTCGTTAGCTGACTTGGAGTTTCCTCCTCCACCTGCAGATTTGCCTCCTCCACCAGATGAAATTTTTTCCGGGCAAGAACAAGCTGAACTACCACCTCCTATTTCTTGCAGCGAAATTTCTCAAATAAGAAATTCTCCATTATCCATAAGAAAAGCAAAGAGCACAGATTGGCGTTCAAAGGAGGATGAAAATGAGCATCAAGAAGACAGGAATGATGTTAGTAACGCAGAACCCTCTGTAAAAGAAGCGTGTTCGAGGTTTGGAGTTAATTTGAGACGCAGAGAAACTCAAGATAACTCGTGTAGAACTACCGATAATAAAAGAACGGGTTTTAAGTCCAGGATAGAAACAATCGAGCCTGCTGCACCACCAGAAGAAGCACCACCACCTCCTCCACCACCTCCACCACCAGTTTCCACAAATTCACCTCCTGATAGTTTTGAACGGAAACCTGGAATGAAAGAGATGTTGGAACTGAAGCTGATAAATGAAATTAAACAAAGTGCAGAAACTAAACATGGTACGACTACAAAGAAACCTGGAGTAATAAGCAGTACTCCATCTGCACTTTTGGATCCAGCATCACAGTTACTTTCGGAACTTTGTGCTAGTTTTAACATGGATTCTGGACAAAGGTAAATCCCAATATATATATATATGTAGTGTGTAATAGGTATTTATATATCAATGTGTTATATGTTTGTTTTTGCTTCCCTGCATTTTAACTGTTGCTTAAGACACGTATATATATCTTATATTTTTCTTATCATATTAGACACGCTCAAAATGAGTATGCTGTATCAACTTTAAAAACCAATGAAGCAACTCAAGAACAACAACTTCAAATACATAATACTCATAAAGATTCGTGCATATCTTCTCCAGTAACTGAGTCGATACTCTCAAGCGGAAGTGTCGGTTTCAAGTTGAAGAGAGTAGATAAGCGAAATAATCCGCAGAAAGAAGAGACATCCGATGGACAAATAATCGATTTCAAGGCCAGACTTCGAAAAGTTGAGAATGCAGAAAGGGAAAAATCGTTAGAGGAGAAAAGTACTATCACTGAACAGTCTTCAGAATCAGAAGAACAACAAGATGATAAGCGCAGAAGCACTGGTAGTATCAGCAGTTTAAAGAAGCTCTGGGAAAATAAAGAATCCTGTGATAGTCAGCCTCACAGCCCAAAACTCAGTGTCAGAGGAAGTAGCGGTAAACAAGAAACTCTTGACCAGACAGAAGATTCACCCGAAGATCATAGTGGAGCCTCAACCCGTAGTCAGAGGTACATTAACGTTTGTTCTATTTTTTATAATACTTATATATTGCTTACTAAATGGTAGTTTTCTAAATCTTCAATTTATTCAATATTATATATAAGTAATCATAAAACATAAATCAATATTTCTAGTTCTGGTAGCAAAAGTGATACTAGACTATGGCCACCACCTGAACCAGAAAAACCAGTTGTTCCTGCAAAACCACTAAAACCATTGTGTTCTTCAACTAAACATTTTGGTTCTTCAATTTATGCAACACCAAACTGTACGAAATCTCAACATTCAGAAGATGATTTAAGTAAACAGAATACAGACTCAAGAACCGCAAAACAGATCGTACTGGAGCTTTCAACATTAATTGAGAACAGCGTATTAAATTTGAAAAGTAGCTCAACGATAGTAATGACTAGCTGGCTTCAACTTTCAGACAAGGTAGGGCTGTTACATGGAATGTGCGCTAATCTCGCAGACAGTGGTATCGCACCACATGCGCGATTTCAGTTTCGCGAACTTCTTGGAAGGTTAGAGCTTCAGGCACGACAACTTCGTGCAGCTGGTACTCGAAATGTTGCAGAGAATACAAGACTTCTCACTGACCTCCAAAACACGATAAAAGATGTTGTCAATACCGTACAAAGATAAACTAGAGAAATTAACATCATTCTCTCTATCTCCACCCTTATTCTCGTCCTCATTTTCATCCGATACTATTTGCAATGTCCCTGTCTGTTACTCAATCGTGAAATGTTTTGGACATCTTCGGAAATCTTTCCGAAGTCTTGTATCAGATTTATATGTTTTAACTTTTGTGTTGAATGTCAAGCAACTTTGTGGTTCTTATCTAATCTTAGTTGGGATCCATTTAAAATACTTCTTTTACAATGGACATTTTATAAAGTTTTGTTGCAATGGTTTTCCTAGAGATACTTTCATAATTTTGCTCCTGGAGAGAGTACACAAAGCTAAGGATATTTTAGAGTAAGGCCTCAAGTCGATCTCGGCCTCAATCAAATACTGGTTTGATGGAAAAGTAAGAAAAATCTAAAATTAAAATACTAAATTAAAAAATATATATATATTTCTCTCTCGATTTTTTCATCAATACATTTCTTAATATAGACTGCGATTAGCCATTTTCCTTCGGATTTTGAGATATTATTATAATAAAAGCATTATTCTTTTGATATTGAGAAAAAAGACCATATAGTACGTAAATATAATTCACTTCTATTTTTTATGTATTGAGTTTTGCAAAAAAAGAAAAAAAAGAAAAGAAATATGTATTCTCAAGAGCAAAGTGAATTTAGAAGTATGATAAGTATATAAATAAGGATCAAATATACTCTGGTTCCTTAAATTTTTTTAATAATAGTTTTAAATTGATAGAAAAAGGACGAGTAATCGCAGTTTATCGAAACGAAAGAACACATATTTATCTTATGAATACAGAAAAAGATACTTTTTGTACACTGAACACTTGGTTCTTCTTTTTGTAAATTAATTATGGTTACTTCTACGTCGATCCAATATGTATCCTGTATAAGTGAAACTCTACGTGAATCATACTCGTCCGCTATACGATAAATGTAGTGATTATAGTTGTCGAGTAAAACATCTCGGTGTTCTTTCATCGAACTTTCTTGCGCCGTGCTTCGTAATATCATACGCAAAGTCTTAGGCTAGATTATACATCGTAAGTGCGAAAACTTTTAAGCGAGTAAGCCATTTTAATGCGTGAGAGGATGTAACAACTTTTGTATTTGTATAGAGTAAGTCGAATAACAGGTATGCTTAATAATACAGTAAAACTTTGATTAGAGAAATTAATCAGAAAAAATACTCTTAAATTGATGGACTTTTCGATTAATCAGCCCTCATTCATTTTATTTACATATGTAATAGTATCATCTATTTCGTTTTTAACTCATTTATGATATATTGTTTCAGTGTCTTAAAAATATTTATTGTTTGTAATATGTATAAAAAATTTTATTGTTTGATGCGTTGATACCTATCGTAAATTTATTTTCATGCAATAACTATATTAAGCAAGCATTATTAAAATGTGCGTATCTTAGATATATAAAAATTGATCAGCCAAAAATATAATACTTGTCAATTTACATTGATAGTTATATTAATATTACTAATTAATATTGAATAATGGAAAGTTCGATCAAGTATTATAATAATCAAAAATCAGATTTGTATATGATCAAATACCGTCAAGGTTTTACTGTATGTATTTATGTAAATCAGCGGGTGTAATTAATCAAATTTCGAAATATTTTACTTTGTCTACGCATCGCGTAGATTTTCTTCCACAGAGCGCTAGTAAAAATAAGGACTCCGGATACTTTTTAAAGAAATCGAGGAAAAGAAAGCAAAAACACACTATCAACTTTAAATAGAAATTAGTATTCGTTTTATTTCATTTATCATTCTTTCAGTCTAATATAATTCTACTTAATCGTGAATGAATTCATTAATCAACTTAAATGACTGCGTTTAGTGTGCTGCTCAAATTCAAATTGCATTTGCCATTTTGAAAGTTCTTTACGCTTGAATATATCAATTTAGTAACTTTCCAATGTTTATTTCTAACTTTCATTTGGTAGTCTTCCAATAACAGTTTCCGGAGTCTGAACTCAAGTTTTATTTGATCATTTAAAAATAAGAAACATGCAACGAGAATGAAAATGCCACTCGATTTGCCAATCAAGACGTTTTTCCTTGTAACACTGCCTACATATGGCTACTAGAATACATCGATCGACAACGCTAGTTACGCGAACCGGAATTTCTCTTCTTTCGGTACGATCACCCAATCATTTCTCTATATTTTTTTTTTTTTTCTTTTTTTTTAACATCATTTGTACCTGTGATACACCGATCGACTTATCTTTTATCTTCAAATAAAAAAAGCGAGAAAGAGAGGGAGAGAGAGGGTGGGAGGGAAAGAAAGACGAGCGATCGTACGAACGAATCTTCTTGAGAAGTACTAAATGTATAGATTTTTAATTGAAATTTAAATCAATTCTTAGTTTATTAAGGCAAAGTATTCAATAAAATGTTATCTGTAAATACATAATTATTTTCAAAGGATCACACATAACATTTTAAGTGATCTTTTAGCCTACATATGTTTAATAATTTTAAAACAATTTTCAATTCTTTTTATAAGAATGATGCTTTACAAACAGTCTTGTCTATTATATATTAGACAGTTGTATTATAATCTTATTGCATGTTACATTTAATTATGAAATTTCGTTTTATCAATTATTTTTTATCTCATTAATGTTAACTGATAGGAAGTATAACACAGTTAATATAAATAGGGAATGTTATGTGTGATTTTTTCAAAATTTAAGTAATTATAGGCAATATTTATAGACCTTAAGAAGTATTACGAACTATATATTGATAGGTATTTCATTTAAAAAATTGTACATTTGGAACTTCTCGGAATCTTATTAATCATTGGATATTTAAGTTGATGAACCGTCAAAGGATATGAAATCGATGTTTTATACGATATGTATCATAGTAATGTTTATGTCTAAGTATTTATATCTATATTTATTTTTAGTTTTTTCTCGTGTAAAGTTATTCCTAAATGATCGACCAACGTACTGATTCATTAATACGAAAATTTTAATATCGCTTTATACATTGATATAAGACCGACGATAGAAATAAAAAGGAATATTGAATCAAGAAGGTCTTTGAAAATTTTGAAAACACATATAAATTAACTTATTTTATATTTCAATTTACATTTTCTATCGCTTCTTGTACTCGGAAACAATCGCTTACAATTTTCCACTTATCTCCCATAGCTGCAATTAAGAAGCTTTGGTTAAATGGTTTTGACGTTTTATCATCATACTTTACTTGCCCTCCAACTTTTACAAGAAATGTTAATTGATCTGCCACCTCAGGACCTAATACCATAATTAAATATATTTATATATATTTAATATTCAATAGTAATTTTTGTTCAAAATATAATGAAAGAAAAACAATGTTATAAAAGCATATAAATTCATAACTAAAGATAACAAACATTTAAAGTATTTAAAACATATATTGTCAAACATATAGATCTATTTACCTGTTATTGGTTGAGCATCTAAAGTAAAAACAGAATGATCTGAAGGTGGCAAATCTGTCCAAAATTTCTGTATGTTATCTTTACCTTCAATACCATTCCCATTCCATATTAAAGTCGCAGTATCCAAATATAACCTTGATATAAGCTAAAATAAATATTATATATATTCTGTAAATTTATTTGTTTTATTTCTATTAATTTTTTAGAATGCATTGTTTAATTTGTATAAAATAACAATTTCAAACAGTATTAAAATTACTTACATATCTGCGTTTGTCTAAACTTTCATAATAAAGTTTTGTAAATTCTTCAGCTGTTCGACAAGCCTGATCGATTTTCGCCTTCAAATCCTAAAAAGTAATAAATTATTATACTGTATAATAATTTAATTATATTAAATTTTCAATAATAATAGAAAAAACATTTTTTTTTTAAATACCTGTTCCATTCTAACGTCAATATAACCTCTAAAACATAAACGTGACAGATTGATTTACAATTTAATGTTCTATTTATTTTAAATTGTTGTAAACCAACTACAGAATATTTTTTTTACGTTTGTAAAAGTAAAACAATAAAAATAATACTTTTTCTCTGAAAAGACTCCTATTATTGTTTTGTATATGTCTATCACTGGAATATGAAAAAAATAAGAAATATTGTTCGTAGAACTTGTAGAATTTGATATATTATTAACTGCCAATAAATAATTTTATAAATGTTATTGTACACCAATAATGTATAAATGATTCCTGAAAAATATTGTTATTTTAGTATTTGTATCTTGTGACAACATATTAAAAATAAATGAAATTGCACTCAAACCTTTTACTATAACTGTAGCACAATAAAAAAGCTACTATTAAATGCTATTTGAATTCTAAGAAAATCCTATGTTATAAAACGTGCATAATATGTTTAAAAAAGTAAAAAAAAAGGGGATTAAATATTTTTTACAAAAGAAAGAGAAAGATGAATGTTTTAATATGTTAAATATTTTTAATTATTCTATATAAATACATATGTGTTTACTTATTATAGCAATTATCTACTATCAAATGAACATAAGTCAAGCATCAAAATTAGTTTTTAAGATTTGTAGAAGTACTAGTTACGATCACATAAACAAATCTCGGTACTCAGATACTCAAGTATAGAGAAAACCGCCCGAAAATTGAGTCGTGAAAAATCAACTTCGAAAACAAGAAGGTCGTATTTTGCGCATGTGTGATATGTCACGAATGTCTCAGTCAGAGACAGAGATACTTTATTCTTCTCTGTCTATCTTGCAAAAACGAGAACTCTGTTGCTTTCCATGTTGAGTTTTCATGATTCAATTTTTGGACGGTTTTCCCTAGTGGGTATCGAGATGTTTATATGATCGTGGTACTAGTTACTTTACGAGCACATCGTAAAATAGTTAACAAAAATCCTAGATGACATAGTGGCTTATTGCATAAAACATTTCTAGGAATAAACTGTTTAAATAATATAGTATTTTTCTCCTCTCCATTTAAATTCTTTTCGTATTTTGATTTAACTGACAAAAAAAAGAGTTCATTCACAGAACACATTAGTAAACATTATACATAAGTGCTAAATGAAGAAAATATTTAAAAATTGCATTTATAAAATAAATTTTTATTACGTAAAAAACCGATATTTCTTTATTTAATTCTTAGCGGATATTAACTAGAATAAAGCAACGTTTATTAGAAACATTCGTGGTAACTTATTCCAAAAATCCTTATTCTGCTCAGTTTCCAGAGCTCATAGTGGCTTATGGATAAAAGCAATCGTGGGATCTTACCGTGTCGCGGGGTCACGTGACTCCGCGCACAGACAGTTATTTTTTTAGGCATGATGGCGCCAAACAGCAGTATCCACATTAATGTAAATACAATATCGATTCGGTGCACCGCGCGAGGAAGAAAGCCATCGGGTGTCCTTACGGAGGCTATTTGAGGGCGTCGAGTGAGCTCGACAGGAGCCCTCGGGCCACGAAGTGAGTAAAACCGAGTTGGTCGCGGCTGCGACTCGAATTGCTAATGAGGACATCTTGGTTAGGCTGCCGTGACAGAGGCGTACTCGGACTACTGCCATCTCGGAGCTACCGATCGAAGAATAATTCGATCATTCACGATCAGACATACCGGCTATTATTTGTCACGTGCATCATCGCGCGCGAAATCACCCTCTCCGTCGATAGATCAATAATAAGGCATTTACTGCCTTCCGACCATTTCTATCTTTTTCTATCTCTTTCGTTCTTGCTCTCTCTTGCGCGCGCGTGCGTGTTCATGTTTGCGTGTGCGTGTCGAACTTGTGCTCGCGTGTTCGTATCAACATCGTGTGCGTATACATTCACGTTCGTGCATACCTGTGTTCTTACGTCGCGTGTGCGTATTTACTTACATTTCTGTGCATGTGTATTGAAATTCGGCTGCGTGTGCGTTCAGATGTGTATACGTGTGTATCGAGATTCGTGTGCGAGTCGAGCCTGTCGCCATCTGTATTGTCAATGTTGTCGGCCAGCAGGAGCACCACCAGCCCAATGGACCCGTGAGCATTTTCGACTCTCCGCCCGATCTTCTTCTAGACGTTTATTCTCGACCGCGAACCTCGACTTCCTCGTGTCGAGTCATCTAAAATCGTACAGCGATCGTTCACGGTCGAGCCTCGGCGCCGCTCGAGCGTCGCCGCGGAGTAACTTCGTCGCAATGTTTACATGCCACCCGCCACGGCGATCAGTTTCACCAAGATTATTGTGTTTTTCCAACTACTCGACGCCTTGTTACATTACGGGAAAACTATTTCGTTCGAATAATAACTCTTCCTGCTGGACTGCCCCATTTATAACCTCTCCGCGGCGGCCATCGAGGATCAACGGCCGCAGACCCCCTGCAATACAATCGGTCTATACCATCAGTCCTTTTGTCCGAGTGTTATGCTCTCAAACGTGTTTGCATTATTAGAATTCTGATATAAACATCTTAATGTCTGCTAATTAGTAGAATTGTCAATTTGTGTTATCGAATAGTTCTAATCTCAAGTGTTATCTTTGGAAATTCAGTTTGCGAAGGAATGCTTTGTGTCTTACACTTATGATCTCTGTGTAATACCAATTCTTTATCTGTAGTCACTTTTATATTTTTATTATGTGTAATAATATATTTCCACTTAATTGATGAACATTGTTGCAATGTGTATCGTATGAAATATGTTTCAATGATCGTATTCCATGTATTTTTTTCTACGCAGTTAATGTTGTGTATTATAATTACATTTATGTATTACTTTTACTAGATTTGATTCTTTTTTTCTATTATTTCTTTGTAAACAGTTATTAATTTAAATTTATACAACGCAATGCATAAATTGTTGATTTTATGTATTGTTTTGTTTTCATTTTAATGTGATATATTCCATTTGTTGTATCTAAGCATGGAAGTTTTATTTTATGTAATATTTTTATTGAAATCGTGTAATATTATTATTCCTGTATAAATATTCATTTAGTTATTAAGAACAATTAATTTTGCACAGGGAATCATTTATGGTGTTAAGACATAGTTGATAATTATTTGAAGAAGTTTTAAATAAATTTTTTTAGCTTTTCTTTTAACTAGATTAAAGCTACAATTATATTGTTGTTGTTGCAGCTCCGAGAGGAATCTGCTTTCTAGATAATAAATACATGGACGACTATGTAGTGAGTAATTAAATAAATACCTTTACTTCAAAATTTTTTTATCATTTGTTTAATTTACAATAACGAAACATTTTAGGGTGTGCGCGGCTCACCTGCACGTGCCACGTACTGCTAGCTCACTTGGTATAGTAGAATGGCACAGCGAGGCAAACGAATAAATAGAAACGACAATGATTTGGCGTCTTGCCCAGGCGCAATCAAAAGGCGCAAATGTAGGCTGGTTCCAGCGTCGGGTTCGTCGTCGCTGGCAGCTACCATGGGGCCCTCAGAAGAGGAGGAGACGATGGCGTCGTCCAGTCAAGGAGGGGCATCCTGGACCCCCAGACCACTCTGTGACATTAAAATCTCTAGTATATATAATCGCTCCTCTGCTGAGGCTCCTGCAGAATTATTTCGTAAGGATTTGATTAGCGCAATGAAATTACCTGACAGTGAGCCACTAAGTCCCAATGAATATTGGGTTATTACTGATCAATGGAAGCAAGAATGGGAAAGAGGTGTTCAAGTACCTGTTAACCCAGACTCCCTTCCAGAACCAACAGTCACTATCACACAAGCTACACCTATAAAGCAGCACAGTGAATTTAAATTGTAAGTCTTATTTATGGTTTATTGTATCTTTTTTAAATATGTCTGGAAACAACTAATTTTCGAATATGATAAATATTCAATAGTTATATTGAACTTAAATAATTTTGTTGGAAACAATTGTTATAATGTTACTTATAATTTACAACACTGTTGTTATTATCTACATGGTAATTGCTGTACTGTAGCAAGTACTACTACCAGAGAAACATCCTTTCTGCATATTAAAATATAATCTTTAAGGTTTCATAGAGTTAATAGAATGCTGTAAAATACCATTGATCTTATTTTTCTAAAAAGAAATGTTAATATTTTAAAGATTATTTGAAACCTAATGTTTATTCTTTATTTGGTTAGAAAATTATTTGTATTTAATGGAAATGTAATTCTTATTCCTGATTTTTAGTTTAATTTTAGACATGTATCATTTTATATATTAATAACTATAATTAACATAATATAAATGAGTAGAGCTTTTTAGTAATTTCTTCAATGATAAAATTTTTGTAGACCTAAAAAATTTGTAAGGATATCTCGTGATGATTATTTCAACCCTGAAGATCATCATTTAAGCACAACTCCAGCACGAGCAGAAAAAGCTTGTGCCTATGACCTTGATGATACTGATATTGCTTGGTTGGATGTATTAAATGGTGAACGTGCACAGGTATACTTGAAATTGATTAGTTTTAATCACATAACATTTTGTTAAATAATTTGTCATTTACTGTTTTATTTTAGTAGATTAATGGATATGAATAATAAAACTCTATAATAATAATTTCGTTTTTTATAGTCAAAATATGAAAGTAAATGTTTATTCAAAATTACATAGTTTTATTATATGATTGCATTATAATTTTAGGCTGGACAATTGCCTATTACGGAATCGCAATTGGAACGTGTGATAGAAGAACTAGAAGTTCGTTGTTGGGAAAGAATACAAACTATAGTAAAGAATGAGGAAGGTCTTGGTATTGAGTATGATGAAAATGTGATCTGCGATGTTTGCAGATCTGTAAGTATCTTTTGATTAATTTAATAAGACAGGATTAATAATATTGAATAATAATAAAAATTATTTTATATATAGCCTGATTCTGAAGAAGGAAATGAAATGGTATTTTGTGACTGTTGCAATATATGTGTACATCAAGCATGTTATGGAATTACTTCAATACCAGATGGTTCATGGCTATGCAGAACTTGTTCTCTAAGTCAACGACCAGATTGTGTTCTTTGTCCTAACAAAGGTGGTGCTATGAAGTGTACTCGTAGTGGCCAAAAATGGGCTCATGTTTCTTGTGCTTTATGGATCCCAGAAGTCAGCATTGGTTGTGTCGAAAGAATGGAGCCTATTACTAAAATATCCAGCATTCCGGTATATGAAATACATATATATATATATATATATGTTCAATATAAATTTAATGGAAAGAGAAGTAAAAATTTTAAATTCGTATAATAAATTTTTGTTTATAGCAAAGTCGATGGGCCTTAATATGTGTATTATGTCGAGAGAGGGTCGGTGCTTGCATCCAGTGCAGTATAAAGACGTGTAAGACAGCGTATCACGTAACGTGTGCCTTCAAATATGGCTTAGAGATGAAGGCAATCATTGAAGATGAAATGGCTGACGATGGAGTAAAATTAAGGGTATTATTCAATAAAAAATTATTTTAAATATTGTGGGAAAAGTAAAATATTTTTTAGCAATATAAATATAGAAGAAAATAGAATATATCAAATAATCGAAAATATTAATTCGAAAAGTACTAAATTATATAATAAAGAAGAATTACACTTTTTTGGTATTAAAGAATAATAATGTGAATATTAATGTAAATTTTATTTACAGTCCTACTGCCAGAAACATAGTAGAACAAATACGAAAGATAAAGTTCAAGGTACTGGAAGCAGTATAGGAAGTGGAGCTGACAAAGCAGGATCAGATTCCGAAGATGCGGAGTCTAGAAGACGTAAAAGAAAAGACATGACTTCTGAAGAGAAAAATCAAGCACGTGCTGCAAAGTATGTGTTTAATCATTATTTCGTTAATTTTTCTTTAGCAACTTCCTATACTTATTATAAATTTTCGTTATATTTTTCATTAGACTGCAAGAAATCGAAGCAGAATTTGACAAACATGTAAGTTTAAAGGATATCGCTTCGCAGCAGTTAGATGTTGATCCTGATGGCATTGTTTATATTTATAATTATTGGAAGCTCAAAAGAAGGGTAAGTAAGATTTGAAAACATCGCATATTAGTTGAAACTAATAATAATTTTTTGTTGTTTACTATGTGCTTCTGTACTAATGATTGTTATTAATCTACGATTTTTCTATTTAAGATTATAATTATAAAAGTAATTTGACTCATTGATTTAAGATATTTGAATTATTTGTTTATGTTTATTTTTTCCTAAACTATTTCGTTTCACTAATTTTAGCGTTGTTTCTTTATAAAATCAACATTTATATCGAGAATAAACAGAAAATCATAAATGAAATAAGTGAACAGCTTTCTTGTGTTAAATTTGTTTTTTCTTAATTTTTTCATTTAATTTTATAGGCTGGTCATAACAAACCGCTTTTGGCACCGCGTTGTGGAGAACTTTCGGGTAGTGGATCGCGTAATCAAGGACAAGCAGCAGATCTTGAAAAGATGAGGACATTCGTGCAATTGCGCCAGGATTTGGAAAGGGTTCGGAACCTGTGTTACATGGTTGGCAGGAGAGAAAAACTCTGTCGATCCTTCCTCAGATTACGAGAGCAGACTTTCCACAAGCAAGCTTTAGTAATGTCTGGTCCACCTTTGCCACCGTCAGCAGCCGCTGCTGTAATGGAAGCAAATCATGGACCTTCGATATACGACCGGTTATATTCTCACCCTGACTCGGAGGATCACACTCACGACTTTGACACGATTATTGCCAGAATCGCTGGTATAGATTCTCCGACTAGTGAAGAGAAAAAGACTCAGCAGCAGCAGCAACAGCAGCAACAACCACAAGATTTTAATGGTGCCTCTAGTAAAAAGTTATACTTCAACGGCTCCGTCCGAAGAAAGACTCTTTATGGCAGTGATCTATCATCTGTCAGTAGTAGTGAAACGGACGCGGCTAAGGTGAAGACAACCGAAAAATCGAAAACTGAGTCGAGTACGGAAGAAGAAACTACCGTTTCGACGAAAACTAAACTATCGCGAAGAAAAACGAAAAAGACTGTTCAATCGGTTGATAAATTGCATTCGGCGCTTAGAGATAACAGTGAAAATGACAAGCTTGTGAATAGTAGATCGCATACGCTCGAACATATGGAGAAAGAATTAGGAAGTGCTTCTGGTAGTGAAAGCGACGAACTGTTAATGTTAAGCGGTGGCGCAACAAAGCATTTTACCGCTTCCACTATTTATTCAGATACTGACTCTGACTCCCAAGAACATGCATCTCATTCTGCTGTTTTAATCACAAAAGCAGCGGTGAAAGAGTTTTCTGCGGCAAATTTGTCAAAAAATTCACAAAAAAGTTTTGGCAAAGACCCCAGACATGTCGAATCAACGTATCATAATACAGGATCGAAGAATAAAGAGAATCAAAATAAAGCTGGCGCTAAAAAGAAAGAATATATACCTTCCGCATTAATCGTTCCACAGAGACAAGCTGCGAAGAAAGCTTCGGAAATCATGCAACGCACACAGCAAGGCAAAAAAGACAATTCAGTGCCTGAATCTACCCCAGAAGCAATTAAGTCTCCTATCGAGGAATTTCCGAAATGTTCCTCGTCGAAGCAATCAAAAGACAAAACTCCTAATAAGAAACAGAGAGAAAACAAACAGTCGAAGGAAACTAAAAATAACGATGTATATGATTTCGATAAAGAAGATGGAACGGAGATTTTGGCGTACGTACCGCAAAGACAAGCTGCCAAGAAGGCAGCGGAACACATCAAAAGTGGCATGGGTACTAAGACTATGCAGCAAATCGAACAGGAGACGCTCGACGGAAGGTCGAAAAAGGAATCACCAGAAACGGGAAAAAGAAAGGAAATTAAAAAGGACGATTCCAGAAAAGAAGAACTTCCTTCACGAAAAGAAGAAACATCCTCATCATCTTCATCGTCGTCATCTTCTTCATCTTCCTCGTCATCTTCATCGTCTTCTTCATCTTCTTCTTCTTCATCCTTTAGAAAAGAGGAAGTTTCATCCAGAAAGGACGAATTGATTTCGAAGAAGGAAGAATCGTCGTCAAGGAAAGAGGAAATCATCTCGAAGGAGAGTCGTCCGAGAAGACCTAGAAAACCGAGCGACCGAAAGTCGTCGGTGCTTTCAAGCAACAGCGATAGCAGCAGTAGTAGTAATAGTTGTAGTAGTTCCTCAGAAAGTAGCAGTGATTCCGAAAATCCAGAACGTAGGAAATTCTCAGATGAATTGATGGACGGTTCTTCTTGTTCTACTTCCTCTGAAAGTGACACTGGTAACAGGATGAAAAGTAAACCGGTTACAATTTCAAGCACGGCAAATAGAAGGCAACAATCTAATAAAACGTCACCGGAACGGCAGGATGCTGAAAGAAAACAAATTTCAGGGCGGAAACTCAAGAAGCTGCCCGAGAAGAAGCTTAAAACTTCCGACGGGCGGCGGGGACCTGAGTTTCAGCCGCCTACTGAGAGAGAGGAATCTCGTAGAACCTCCAAAGAACAACAACAGCCACAAACACAACAACAAGAAGCAACTGTCAAGAAACAGGATCAAAGAGACAACAAACAAAAGCAATCAGCAACAGCAGGAACGGAGATTAATGAGGATCTGCTCATTGGGTCTGGAGATTATGATGGGCCAAGAAGTGTTTCTGGGTCCAGACCTCCCAAAAAGTCGGGTCAAGCTAGTAAGCAGCAGTCCTTGCCAAGGAAAGAAGATAAGAAGACCAAGTCCGAAAGCAGAAAGCGAAAATCGAACGAGTCTATCGCGAAGGATGAAAAGAGTGGGAAAGAGACGATCAAGAAACCGGAGAAACGGTTAATCGACAAACAACCTGTCAAAATATTAGAAAAGAAAACCGAGGAGGAGAGTAGAAAAGACGAACCAAAGATTGTTGATCAAGGAAAAACTAACGAATTTATGGACAATTCTTCAAAGAACGAAGAGAAGAAAGTTAAAAAGATTGGAGGAAAGGACGCTATTAATATTTTAGAAGAAGAAATGAAACAGCGTAGAGCAGAAAGAGACAGTCCTAAGAAATCATTGAGGGGATTAGATAAATTGTTGGAGAAACGTGAACATCACGATAAAATGTCTAAAAGTAAAAATTCGGAGGTGAAAGTTGAGAAAGTTGTTTGTGATGAGAAAAAGGAAGAGAAGGGATCCGTGGAAGAAAGTCAGCAAATGAAAGAAGCTGTGAAAAACGAAGATCGTAAAAACCATATTAACGAGAGCGATATTATTATTGAGAAACCAAAATCGGAAGAACAAATGGAGGAAGAGATAATAAAGAAGGATATTTCCGAGGTACCACAAGTTGAGAAAATTATAACTGGAAAGAAGAGAACGGATCGGAATCAAACGAAGAACCTGGTGGAAATTGTCGAACAACGAAGTGTCGAACCACCGCAGAATATCGAACCTCAGCTCGTTCTCGTGGAAGACAATGTGCAGAAAGAAAGTAGCAAAGATGATAACATCAAATTTGTTTTGGAAAGAGCTGACAATTCTGAAAAAGAACATCAAAAACGACGAAAATCTGCAAATAGATCAATTTTCTCGCCACAACACGGTAAAGATGCGAGTGTTTCAGAATTGTTTGATTTTGACCAGGATATGCTAACAGAAGAAATAGTGAACGAAGATGGATTTGGTATATCAAGAGATGCGGAAGAACGGGGTGTACCATTAAGTTTCTCGTTCAATAATGAGTTGTGGTTCAAGGAAGATTCGAAAGAAGATAGCGCGAGGGAAACATTGCATCTTGTTGAGAAATTGCGTATGGAACTCTCGAAGAAATCAAATTCTAGTCAGTTCGAATTAGAGGTAGTACCTGTGGATAGCGAAATCAAAAAGGAGGAACCACCAATAGAAAAAACGTACGAGCAACAGCAACAACAACCACCGCAGCAACTCCAACCGCAACAACCACAACAATCCCTACAACTTCAGCAGCAGCAACAGCAACTTGCTCAAACTCAAGCAGAAAAAGAGACAAAGATCCTCGAGCCTATTGCAGAACCAGTCCTGAACGTGAAAAATGTTGAAATTTCCGAAGAAGAGGTAGCTATTAATGAAACCCGTCCTAGCAGTTACAATAAGAATACGGTAGAGGAAAAGAGGAAAACATGTTACTCGAGCGGTAACGATAGGTACGCGGCCTATGAAGAGGATCGTGAGGCGAACAAAGTAAGCTTAGTGGAACGATCGAAGCTCGATCGAGCGGAGACTGACGAGAGATGGGTTCCACCAAGCATCAATAGTTTTGAACTCAGTGATGTGCAACATTTGAATGCTTTGATGGAGACGCAGAATCGTCGATACGGCAATCATCAATTTCCTAATGAAACTATTCCAGATAACGATTCTATCGCGCGTACTCATTTGGCCGCATCGAGTATACAGGAACAATATCTTTTGCAGCAATCACATTCGATTCTACATAGTCAGCAAGAGCCACACGAAAGGACGATACTCGATCAACAGATACCTGAAGAAAATCCTATGGAAATGGTGAACAGACATTTGATCAGTTTGCCAGCATCAGAAGAGGATCAGGCTGCTGAAATGATGGACAGGGTGCTCGATAAAGATGACGATGTTGTCAGACAGCAGGAGTACGATCAAAATTCACCGTACAATGATATAAATGGTCGTCCAGACACCAGGTGGGCGGAAAGTCAAGTTTTGCCTTCTCGAAGATCTACATCTTCTTCGATTACTTCCGCCTCTTCCGCGGAGGATCATTCCATTCCACCTTACAAGAACGTACCGAGCATTCCGTTTCCACCATGTTCCATGGAAACAACATACTACGCGGATTCAAGTTACGGTACCGGTCCGGTCAGCCTATTTCCGCCACAGTCCTGTGCAGCACCTTTACCTTATCCTTCTCCTGGACCAGCTCTTTTTCCACCAGCATTTGGAGCTGCGTTTCCAGGAGCTCAGTCGTTATTGCCACACGTGAAACCCCTAGAAGATTCGCTTAATCTACAAGCTTCACCATGTACCGCAGCATTCACGTCTTCCTCGCACAACATGGCGCTTACCGCAGCCATGGTCTCGCCTACTAAGATAGTTACACCACCTCCACCACCACCGCCACCACTTCCACAAGTCACCGTTCCACCTGCAGAACCTATAGAGAGGACGCAACAACAATTACAAACGCAAGTAGCCGCTTCACCTTCGCTGCCAATAAATTTCTTAAACACCGTAGCACCAGAGAGTCATGCTAGTGATACCGTTGTTGAGAGCCTTCAAGAATCTCTGACGGACAACAAGAGCCAACATTCTGGGAAAAAGTCACCTTCCAAACCTACCAGGACCTCTGCTCGTGTAACATCTTTACAAGGGAAGTCTCCGGGAAAGTCTCCGAGACAGGAAACCCAGAAAAATGTTCCTGGAGCGCGAGGTCGTGGCAGAGGTGCCAAAAATTCGGCACAACACTCCGGTTACAGGGGACGTGGACGTGGAAGAGGTAGAGGTCGTGGTAGAAGCGGACAAAATTCAGGACTCTCTCTGGTCTCTGGCGCGGGTATCGGTCAACACGACGATTCCATTCAGAACAAACTAGTCGGCACGGTTTACGACTTCGATTCCGACGAAGATTCAACTAGTGAGGCGAACATTGCCGATTTACGCACTATGAGAGAGCGAAAGAAGTCGACCGATGCCGCGGCGGCCGGAATCGAAAGGAGAGATTCCACGATCATGGCTTCCGGAGAAAGCGTTCAATCAAGACTATCTAGTCCTGGAGGCAGTAGGAAGTATCTGGAAGACAGACAACTCTCTTGCTCTCCAAGTCACGATGATTCTGTTGTCGTGGAAAGTCAGTCAAGCGCTGGACAGAGCTTCGATACCGTCCTACCACTTATTCCAGGCCCTGTCGACATGAGAACATACAATTCCACTCTTGACGCTTCAAGTTCTTCTACCTTGCATGGTCAGACATACGAGAATCATTTCCTGGGTACGTTCACGAGCGTCTCGGCTAGTGATCCTACTCTTCCGGATATCGAAGAAGACCTCGAGAAAGAACTAAGATCCGCAATGAGCAAGCAAGGTCAAGAAGACTGTTCAAAGCCGAATTTTGATGCGAGTATCGACGCCTCATCTTCTGGCTTTGTTGACGCCAATAAAGTCTCCTTGACGGACTCGAGAAACCAGCTGAAGGTTAAGATCAAAGGTCCTTTTCTGGATGCTAATTACGTTGCTACCTCGTCGGTACCACCGCTTGCACAGCAGGCACCCGTGATAATTACACCAGCCGCTACCAGTGCTTCCATCGCTTCCGGAACCTCAAACCTTAGACGAATGCGAAAGAAGGAATTGCTCCGGCAGTACTGTTCTCAGGATATGAATATGGACGAGCCAGGCTGTGGAAACCTGGCTACGTCAGCACCAATCATCATGCCACAGATCAATCGCACAGTGATAACAATACCGAAAGCGGTTGCCTCGATGACCAGCATACCCACGAGGGAAGACTACAAGGCAGTCGTCGATGCGAACATGGAGAAGAAACGAAGGAAAGAAAGATCCGCTGGATTTTTGGATACCAACGAGGAAGAGGGAAGCGTCGAGAGGAGGCGGGGCAGTGCTACTAACGGTGCTAGTTCCAGTGGTAACGCTCCGGTCGGAAACACAGATCGTAGGAGAGGTAGGCAGAGTAGTGGCGGTAGATCGACGACCACGACCACCACGACCACTACTACGAACAGTGGTCCGCCGAAGTTGAAAATCAAGATCGGTAACAGCATAATTGGTGGTCAAGAAAGTGGCCAGGATGACAGAACGAGGATTAGACCGCCGAAAAAGCGGTTGTGCAGTATTCCTAGTAGTACACCGAGCATCGAGGAGTTGAAAAGAGAGAGTATGAAATTCAGGCGTATGATCATGGCCGGTTTTGATAACGATGAGAAATTAAGAGGGAAAAGTAAAAAGGATAGAAATGGTAAACGAAAGAAACGACAGTCGAGTAGAAAGGAAGCTAGGGTACGTATCCTCGAGGGTGGAACCGCTCCTCCGAAATTAATAATAAGACTCGGCAAAGGTAATGATTCTCCGGATGAATTACCGATTTTGCTCACGGATGAGGATGAAGAGGAGGAAGAGGAACGACATCCGACTGATAGTAGAGTAGGTCCTCCACCTCCGGAACCGGTCAAAGACGAGCCTGTTTACCCATCGGTAGCTGCTAACATCGAAGAGAAACAACCTACCGACCCAGATACTGGCGGTAGTGCACCCAGAAACGTTCGTTCGGCGAAAGTCACTCCGATTAGGTTAAAATTGACGCGTTGTCAAGAGGGCTACGAGTTGAAGGGGCCGCCAGTCCACGGTGAGGAGCCCAGTTTAACGAGGGAGAAACCGGGAAGTCCTGAAGTTTCGAACGAGATGAGAAATCCATCGATCAAGGGCCATGACGAGGAGGAATCTTCCAGGGAGGAGGAAGAAGAAGAAGAAGAGGAGAACAATAGTTCCGTGCAGAGGGACTCCTCCACGTGTCCTGCCGCGACAAGTATACCGCAGGGATGCCAAGTTAGGTGATAATTAATGATACTCGTGGAGTAATGAAGCAGAGGACAAGAACACATACAAACGGTGCTTGTATGATTTTTACGATCGATAAAGAAAACGGACTCGGTACACGCTTGCGGTGAAAGCACGTTGCCGTAATAAGGTGAAAAACTGTTCCTCCAAGTGATACGGTCCGAGAAGATTGAGGTACTGCATATTCTTACAAGACAATTTTTTATCATATTTGTTGCAGCGTATCGTTGGCTTAGTGGAAAGATCTAAGAAAGAGACAGACAACACTGGTGTCGTCGTAGGCTTCAAAACTTCAAGTTTTTGGTATTTTCTTTAAATCAGGTCAAATATTTTACTAATATTATTAAACCGAATAATAATACTTCGATAAATAGATCGATATTAATAATCAAATCGTTAGTGATCAAACATTTTTTGTTTTACAGATAGATCCGTTTAGATTCAAGATTATCAATAGGAGTTGTACATATAATTGATAAAGTACGGAGTATGAATTTTATCAACTGTTTTCACTAAGCCTATGATACGATAATTTTTGATACAACATTTTTTACAAAATTGTATGTAAGAATTACTTGCATTAGTCTGTTGATGATATTTATATATCAAGTTTTTTATTTTATTATTAATATTATTTTATTATTATTAATATTAATATTATTATTATTATTAATCATTATCGTTATCTTATGTATATACGATGATTATTCTTTGTTCGTATTAATGAATTTCTTTTATAAATTTCACCTTCTTACGGCAACAGAATCACGAAACAAAAACGCTCATTTCGGCGAGAGGAACAAGGTGGTCGCGACACTTCTAAGATATACTCGTTCTGGACTCGCTTCAACGGACGTTCTCCTACGTTAAATGAGAAGAATTTATACTCCTCGAGAAAAAACAAAAATAATCCGGTTTTATTCTTAAACAATACTCGAGAGATGAAAACGGGCGTGCCATTTCGCAGCGGCAACCAGATGTCTGTTTTTCCTTGATGAAAGAGAAAGCAGATTGAAGAAACAGTCGAGGTTGTTGACGAAGATCTCCCTGGAATCTACTGTAAATTCAACGGACTGATGTTGCAAAGAAGAAAAAACATTTTTGTCTTGTCTACATGAATTCTGCAAAATGAGACTGCGTGAGTGTATGTTTGAATTATGCGTGTGGATTGTATGTGTACAGAGAACTTGAAAAAAAAAAAAAAAATAGGAGGAAGAGACTATTAAAAGAACGTTGAATTAAAACGGGGATGATTCTTGAGATTACTTCGTACATAGCCTCGTCGCAATTTTCGCAGTAAGAAATAGTTAATTGTACATACTTGTAATCTACGATTGTATTTAGTTTAAGCGAATAAGAGGAATACATGCGGTGAGAGGATGAGAGTTGTGAGTACACGAGGGAGAAAGTGAACGACCGATGAGTGTGTGAATAAGAAGCTGCGTGAGAGATTTTGTAATCAGTGCGAAGCTTACGTGATGGCTGTGTTTTACCACGCGGTCCGATCTTCCAGGCAAATTAATCCTGGGCCGCGCAGAAACGTTCAGTATCCCGCCCCCCCCCCTCATAATTACTGGATCGCTCGAGTGTTCCCCCCTCTCCTTAAATAAAATGGTCGATTGACATTATAGTAGAAATAGTACATATTTAAAAAATGCAGAAAAGAACATAACAAGTAAAAGAAGTAATAAACTTTCGGGCGGAGAAAAAATTGTAATTTAACCGAGTTATAGACGAGGACAATCTTGCTGCGCAGTAGCAGCTTCTTCGATGAATTAGATCAATTAATCTTATAGTCTACCGCAATAATATGCATCGACTATAATTACGCAGTTATCTTTGGTATACGAGTCACGGAATGTCCGCTGTTAGATGTATCTATTTGTATCTAGCATTGTACGCGTGTAACGATATACTTTTCATCAAAGTAAATTCGTAAGAACTATCAACACGCATTTCTCATCGTTTTTATGATTCATTTGGTATTATATATAGTATTATATATATATATGTATATATATAATATATATTATATTATAATTATGTATATATAATATATATATTCAAATATATTTTACACCGAGTACAATGTTAATAATTTATTCTTTGTTACTGTAAGTTCTACATAGAATGGAAATATGTTTTTTACACAGTAGTGTAGTTTATAATGCGATAGTTAATTCATTTTCGTTCTTTCTGGTTTTTACGCTTTTACTTTGACACTGAACAGTCTCATTTTTTTTAATTCATTTCCAGGGAACACAAACTTCCCTTTTAAGGATAACTGCGTAATTTTACGATGATAAATAAGCATCCACTCTTATGAATGTTTATTAAAAAAGAGGACTATATGAGAAATAGTAATCAAAAAATAATCGTCCATATCCATATTGGAATTCGTTATACGTCGAAAAATGTTTGTCCTCGTTGGACTTTCGCCGTGTGTGCCAGCGATAGAGGGACAATTTTCTTATGCGAAAACAAACATAAATTTTGTTTCCTTCTTCGCTCTGTGATGAAGATAAAACGTAACTTCTTCGCTCGGAATCTGGGGTACGGAATTTCTCTGCGCGGACCGGTGTATTTGACCCTAGATCCAGTCAATCAAATTCCCATATGTCCGCTTTTCTGTACTTATTACTTTTTTTAATTGCAATAATTATTTTTATTCAACTACGATGTGAAGTCATACTAAAATCGAGTATCGTATGCTACTTTTCGGAATACATAACGATTTCCATAGAAAAAAATTAGTATTGTCAAACGATAGTTTTGTCTATATTTTCTACTTTTTAATATTGTTTTACATGCGTACAGAGTGTCCCTTTAGAAGTACCGTATCCGATGTATAAGAGATTCCTGAGCTAAAAGTACTATAATTACATGTTTCTTAAATATTTTTCTTTTGTTCTTTTTAAATTATTGACGATCAATGTTGAAAAATATAAGAGCCGTAATGTATCGTACTTGCACGACATTGTACCTCTGTACGAGTATTTTGTACGATTTTTGATACAATTTTGTACGACCGAACGAAATGTCTGTAAAAGAATTAACAAAAAAAAGAAAAGGGAAACAAAACGTTATTTAAACGTTTTTAAATAATTCGTGACTCGCGTGTCACTTTTAAATAATTGTTACTTACTATTTATCGATTTTAAGAACGATTTCATATAATGAAATCATACCTTAGTAAGAATGGAATTGTGATTTATGAAAACGTGCAAATGGAATGTTTTATAGATATTTTCTTTTTTTTCCTTGCTGTAACAATATTCATTTTGAACGACAACTTTTTATTACTCATAAAAAGAATGGTCTAATCAGCATTATTTTATAAGTCAAAATAAACTATATGTAAAATGACGGTGCAATATGCTACAAATACCTATACTTTATTATATTCGACTATCTCTTTTTCTTGCTCTTGTATAATTATCAAAGCTGTGGAAACATTTAAAATTATGTTACTTTAGCTCAAGAATCTCCTCATTTAGAAAACGTTGTACAATATTTTATTCTGTATATTTATACAAACAATATGGGGTACAAAAGAATCATTGTAGATCGTTCTAATAAATCAAAGCTGTCACGAAGATTATCTCGCTCAAAGATGACGATTTTTTGTTTTCAAGTTTTGATATGTATATTTTTTGTTATCTGTATGATTGATTTTACATAGAATATAGAGAGTTACAGTTAAATGCAATTGAATATGCGGACTCAACGAAAGAGAAGTTTAACTTTAATCAACTTGTAAATAAAATATAATCCCAACTAAAATCAGAAGAATTCCAATAGTGATTTTAATCGTGATTTTAGTAAAATATAATAATCGAATCGGCTGGTTCTAGGGTCGAACGAGATGTTAATATTAAATTATATAGTCTCCTGAATTCTCAGAGGAAGAAAAACGTTATACGCCCTGAACGCCGAAGAAAAAATTCGTCGGCAATAAGCGGAGCCTTAGCGAAGCCTATTACGTTGTACAGAGAAGAAGCAAGTCAAGCAGAATTGTTTAATTTCGAATCGTTTTTTGCTTATGCTAAGCATAGAAAGAAAATTAAAGAAGCCGATGAATTTTGTCATAATTTGTTGCACGTGTCTACATGTAAAAATAAAAAATGTAGACACTTACAACGATTCAAAAACACATACGTGCATATATAAATATATAAATAGTTTTATTATATTGCAAAATGAAATAATACAATATTTAGCTACTGTATATAGTGTAAAAGAAAAGCTGATCTTGTAAGATACGGATTAAGGTGTTTTAATGTGCACATAGCCGCGTCATTGTCAATGATGAATATATTATTACGATTAATAATAATTACAGTTTTTAAAAAAAAAAAGAAATAGATATCGTTGAATACCATTTTGTTTAATCCTTTTTTTTTAAATATCGATTAGAATTTTAAAAAGTAATTTAAAATACATACCCACCTGGTTGTGTAGCTTTGTCAATTTTCTCGAGAGGGCGCTGATATAAGATTTCAAATTCTTTGGATAACATATTATTACATAGTAGCTTGTTATTAATTGTACATATATCCAGTCATAATATTCTTGCAAAAAATTTACACAGTCCTTCTTTAATTCACATTTGTAACAAAATGAAACCTACCCTTGTAGCGGATGAGATGTTTCCAGAAGGTGCTGGATCTTACATCGAATTAGAAGAGGTACGTATCGGTTTAATAAGGTTATGTTTACGTTGAAAAATTAATTTTCTATTAGTAAATGATAAGCTAAACATCGTTTTTTTCTCCAAATTATATATATTGATAATCTTCGGAAAGTTTGTAAATTATTGTCATAAAGGTAAAAATAAACTAATACGAATATTGATAATCGTGAATTTATTAAATTTTTTTAGGTTGGAGGTAGTCGTTTATTGGTTGACTTAACCGCAAGTGAAAAAGCAGTACACGCGGATTTTTTCAATGGTAAATAAAAATAATATTTTCATTCAAAATTAATTAATCCTGATAGCATAACAAATACCTCTGATATCTTATGTGTAATAATGCTTCCTTTCAGATTTTGATGATCTATATGACGATGATGATCTTGAATAAAAATTTATAATTTTGGTAATTGCAATAGTAAGAGTAATTATGATGAAAAAGGAAAACAACTTATAAAGCATTCTGTAAATATTCGATTTAAAATGTTTTGTGATGTATAGTAGAAATTGAAGTAAAAAACATGGAGTAGATTTGCTTTTATAACTACTCGTAGTAAATCTATTTTCATCTTTTATTTAAACTGATTCAGATAACAGTAATAAATTTTGAATTTATATAATACATATATATGATCGTTATAAATAACTATAAAAACTGAAATTAAAATAATTATTCTTAATATTATATATTTATAAATTATGTTCTATTATATCAATTTGTAATCAAAGTTTTAAACAAGCAAAAATATGTCTATTAGATGGAAAAGCAATTAAACACATATAGGTAGAGAAAATTGATATACACAGTGCAATAACATTATTACAATTTATTATTTTTAATTCGAAATTGAATCAGACGTGCGCCCTTGTTCAGAATACCATTTATCTCGGCATATTAGCTTGGGCGATATTAATTATAAACGTGCCATAAGAAAATGAGTACTGGTCATAATGTCTCGTACACATTAATATCGATATCATTGTAAAGATTATAATTTACAATACATAGATGCTAGTCATATAAACCTGTTAAGATGATGCACAATTAAAATAGCACCCCGGGTTTCAGTCGCTCCGCATAATCATGGATCCTGTCGATCGTCATGCATCGAGAGTCTCCTTTTTTCAGACGAGACGTTCTGAAGCTTTTGTGTTTTATCCCTACACGATTTGTTTCTTGTTTTTTTTTTTTTTTTTTTTTTTTTTTTTTTTTTTTTTTTTTTTTTTTTTTTTTGTGTGTGTGTGTTTCTCCTTGGCCCCAATCGACATTTAATTCACTTTTTGACCATCCTCATTTTTCATTAACAGACTTTTATTAACGGTGACAACGAGGTTCCATATTTAAGAGACCCCCGATTACCGTCACTCGTTTGCATCTTGATTGCGCACAAGAATGACATTTTTAAGAGCGATATCGATGACGACCATGTCGAGTACGCTGCTAACAGTGACGAGTATCCTGTAAAATACAAATTTTGCACTATTTATACATTAAAAAGATTTCTTTAATTCTATATATTATGAATTACTCACCCTGAGTCCAGCCCCGAGAAAATCGTTCGGAGTGCTAGTTAACTTCGAGATCACTATCGGCTTGGTCATCTTGATCACTTTCCTCTTCTTCATCTTCCTCCTCGGAATAATACTGCGAGGGTGGCGATAGAACATCCTCTGAAAGTGAAGTATGAGACGATGAAGGAGGTCGAGAGCCTTCCAATTTTGTGTCCAGATCTTCCATTGAGGTACTTGGTCCAGGAATGGTCACTGGGATGAATTTTTCCAAATCACCAGATGCTAGTTCTGAAGTAAAGCATTGAAGTATAAAATTCATATAATGATCTGAACAATTGTTTAATTATGAATCATACGTACGTTCCACATATTTCTCCAGAGATTTTGGAACCATTAATTTGGCCTTCCGCAAATTTTCCTCTGTGCATTCACCCTTTTCTAAACCTGATCAAATATTATTCCTGTTTAATTAATCCGACTGATAGATTCAAAAAGAAATATAAAACAAATTGTTTACCGAAAGCTAAACCCATTTGCTTTAGAACTTCAATATCATCGTGAATTTCGAACTTATCGTTAAAATTGAACAGGTACTCGGTTCTGTAACCAACATGATTTGATATTATTAATTAAAATATAATATTGACAGTAATAAAAAATCACTTGTTTCTATTATCATACTTGTCATTTGAAATGCTGCAATCTATGACAGTCTTTTTGCTAGTATTCACAATCAGGAATGGCAGCTGTATGGCAGAATTTGGTTTTGGTGGGCCACGCAGACTCTCATTGGCACGATTACGTTCCACCAAATTTTTAAAAGAGATATGCGAGAGAATCAATTGATGCAATTGTTGTGTTTTTGCTTTAATCCTCTCGATTTTCTTCTTTTTATCTTTTTCAAGAGCCAAACATTCCTGAAGAGAATTAGTTGGCAAACCTAACCACCTGATTTCTTTCTTCTCTTTTGAAATAATATTCATTGCCATTAAAACGTTCAAAGCATCATAAACACGTCTTCTAATATTTTTCTGATCATATTGCTATAAGACAAAAAATAATATGTTGTTCTTTATTTGTATTACTTTAAAAATGAAAAGGAATGGCGAAAATCATACCTGATCTGTTAAAGAGTTTATATGAGCAGGATTAGTAAATTCTCCAACAAGTTCATCCGCAACCTCGTTGTACGACGTCGTTCCCTTCTTTTTAACTTTCTCACAAACTTTCATTGAAAAATGACGTAATCCTTTACCTACTTTTTCTGTTTTTCTCCGTTTGCTATCAAGAAGGAAAGTATAAAACATCAAGTAATATATATATATATGTTACTAAAAATTTACTTTAAATATTTAATTTCTTAATCATTAAAATTTGTTTACAAGTAATCTATAGAATGAAGAAAATAGTAAATATAGGTATAAGAAAATATTCCATTAAAATAGATAAATCCTTACTCTGGTACAAAATCACCACCCTCAACATCTTGTCTTTTTCTAGAACCACTATGATCCAATATTGGACTAATATATGTTTTTCCACTTGCATCTTTCACAATTTGTTGATTACCAGATTGTTGTTGCTGTTGTTGTTGCTGTTGAGATACTATTGCCTGTTTTATATCACTCTGTAGAACAAAATAAACAAAACTATCAGTTTATATATTCCTACAATTTTTAATAAATTTAATATTAAAATTTTACCAAAAGAGGTAATTGTTTTAAATAAAGCATACCATTTGTGCAGATGTTAATTGTATAGTTTTGGTCAGTACAGGTTCACCAGCCTTGGTTGTTGCTAATTTTGTATTCTGTAATGGTATTGTAACCAACCCTAGAATAATTGCACACAAAAGATATTGTTTTATTATCCTTTATTTCCAAATTAAATGACAAGAAATTATATTAATGTATATGCAAGGTATCTGGTATAAAAGTTTTCGCATAATTATCTCTTGAAATATTGGTTATTCAAAAAGATATTTCAAATTAATTTATTTCAAAGAGAGCATCTAATGATGGACATAAATCTTATTTAATTACACCTCAGAGATTGCAAAATGGCTTTTATTTTTTAATATGAAACTATATATTTTCGTTCAATTAAGTGTGTAGTTCATTACATTACATACCCTTTGTTTAGAAACATAATGATGAATATAAATATTAATGTAAATTTGTATCACCTTTGATGATCAAATCAGATTCACTCTGATAGGGAAATCTTGTTTTTATTCATAGAAAATAAATTTTAAATTCCCATAAACAACTTTGAATGACATTGAAAGATCAACATGTTATAGGTAAATGAATTCATTTTATGATGAATTAGATGCCTACCTAAATAAAAATATATAGACCTATTTAAAAAAGCAAAGGTCACCTTGAAATCTTGGAGGTATGCTCAACTAAATAAAATTTATATTCCCTATAAGATTTTTTTCTGGAAGTAGAACAACTTATGTTTGCAATATTTTTTTCAAATAACCAATAATTTGGGAAATAATTATGCAAAAAAGTTCAAATGTATAAAAAAATTAATTTTTTTAATTTATTAAGAAAAAATATATAAAGAAATGTGTGACTACATAAAAATAACTGTTGAAAAAGTTACTCACTTTGGCCAGGAGTTGAAGGACTCTGCAGACTGATAGTTCTAAGAACTTGTGCGTTAGATGACAAAACCTAAACATCAAAGACAAATCACTGAATTCAATATTAAAATAAAAAACTGAATTATCCCTATATAAATATTATAATAAAAAAAGGTTCAGATGACAAATAAAATTATTATACATATATTGTTTATTATACCTGAGATTCTTGGCTCGGAGTCTTAAAGACTTTAAGGCCACCTGCATTTGTTGTACTGACGATACCACCCAATGCCTTATTAGCAGTACTCTGCACTACTTTTATTACTTGTGGATGACCTACAATGGTATTAAATTTTCTATTACTATTTTGATAATTAAACAAGTACAAACATCAATATATGAATTTTTTTTTTAATTCAATAGAAAATACATTTTTTATCATATGACCAACTTTATAAGTGTATTATTATAACATCAAACAATATAAAGTCAATAGTAATTAATGAACAATTTAAATATTTGATAAACATAAACATGAAAAATTATTGAACTAAACAAAGTAAGTCTTTCCAAACTAATATACCTTAACTATGTTAAAAACACACTGAACAGGATCTTCAAACTTGAATATAAGCATTGTGAAGTAAAAGTGACCTTTTTCGATTGAACAATCAAGACAAGCAAGTAAGTACATTCCTAAACAATCTAAAGTCAAACAACTTAAAAGTAAATTGATTTTATCTGTTTAGTAATAGAAAATAAAATAAAAACATCTTTCCATAAATTCAGTGCAGATAGTTTCTAAAGAAACAGAGTATAAGACTAACATGTATGTGGAAAAAGAAGAGTCAACATGAAATTGTAATTGACAAGAATCAAACGAAAAATAACAGGAACAAGAGCATGAAACCGGGAACAAGGCAACGATAGTGAAACTACGTGATTTTTAAGAAAATGAGAGAAAATCAAGGCATTATCATCGAAGCGAGGCATGCTGATAATTGGCGCGCACTCGGCATACTCACCGTTCGCGTCATGTATGAGAAAGTTCATCGTTTTGTTTTGTTGCGTCATCCTCGAGGTTAGAATTTCGTCCCGGCGTCACCGACGATCACGACGATCGACCGAATGCCGAGTGAAAATAAAAAGATCATAGGTACACTCGCTAATCTTGGCTCGGTCTATCACCAAAATGGCGACTATGATATAGAACCATTTGAGAACAGAATTCAACGATATACCGATCAAAGAACGTCTTATTGCACGCACAAAATTGAAAGCTAGCCGTTTCTTTATCGTACTAATGCGACCATTTTGTGAAAACGCTCATTGGAAAAATATCACACACAACACAAATCTAGCTTCCGCGTGCACAGTACAGAATAGAGACGAGCTTGGCGGCATGACAAAGTTAAACAGCTGATTGGTTGCTTTCCCAGTCACGTGGCCCCTTCTGTTCCACGTTTATGGGCACTGTAATATCTGCAAGAAAAACCTGTTTCTAGTGTTACAAAATGCCAAACACTATTATTGGGATTTTACTTTTCAGATTGGTAATACCTATTTGTCGACTTTTGTCCAATAAATAACTTATGTTAAACACAAACGCGTAGTAAATTAAAAAGGACGCGTAATACATCGCAATTGACTTTACTATACATAGTAAATAGGGGAAAGATTAATTCCATTCAAATATTTTCTATTAATATGCTATTTTTTAAAAGAATGAAATATTTAAAAGTAATTATTACTTCCAAAGAAAATTTTCATAATTTATTTATTCTATTATAGATTCTAAACACACATGAATTTTAAATTAAGATAGGTATTTAAAAGTACATTTTATTTAAGACATATCTCAAATGAAGTGTAGTATTACAATTTATGCACTATTTCACTATAGTCTTATTTGTATAAAAAATACGCGAAGAGTATATGAAATTTTCGCGCCATGATTCAATATATAATATATCATGTACAAAGTAATCCTAAGAATATTTTTAATGATTTTAAATTTCGGAATAGTTACGTAGTTCAAAATAACATCAAACGAGACATTTTTTGAGATTTCTCAGGTTGAATAATTTTCCAATACATCTCTTAAGAAAAACTACATAATTATACCTATAAGAAAGTAGAATAAAAATTAGTTCATTTAAATAGCAAGATTACGTATTAATTAAGCGAATTGATGCGTGATTTTAATTTCAAAGCTTTCCAATTGGTTGAAACGAAAGTTTCTAGATAGTCAAGACCAATAATGTTTTTGCAGATTCGGCATTAGTCGTGAAAGAATTTTGATAAGAGACGTCACAGAATCGTGCAATTAGTCAAAAGTTTTCAAAGACAAATAATTTATTTGTAGCGTTCTTTAAAAGAAACTATATCGCATTGCGTAGGTTCGGGATCTGTTATCGATAGAGTTGTCATAATAGAATAAATTGTGTTTTTAACACGAAATATTGAATTGAAAAGTAGTTGCCTTATATGTGTGCTTTTAAAAGAATCGTATAGAATACTTCGAACCGAGGCTGAGGGTTCGTTCGGGGTCTGGCTGAATGGTAAGATTATTTTAAGGTTCGTGAGGCGATTGAAACGCTCAGGTTAAACATTTATTATCTCCTTCGACAAACTCGCACCCTAACAAGTCGCAATTTGATTTCTTCTAGTTTCTTTAAATTGTTGAATTTTTACTTTATATCATTCATGTTTTTTTATAAACATGTATAAATTTTATGTTGCTTTGTTGATTTCTTTCTTTTTTTTTACCTGAACCTTTCTGTCGTCATTGTATCGTTGATCGACTTGATACACGACCTCCATTTTTGTTGCAACTATTTCATTCGGCATATTTCTTGCAGTGTTTGTCGGTTCAATTATTTTTTTTAAATCACTTTACCAATTTTTAAACTTGACTTCGACGAAAGTCAAAATTTTTAGGTTAATTCGAATGTGTACTTTCGAAATAAGAAAACAGACACAATTAACATTTATAAAAGCATGTTTGATGATAATAGGTTGTAGCCTGTAACAAATTTGACATTTACATCTATAGATATAACCTGAAGAAATATGTTTGGCGTAATTTATTGCAAATCTTGTAATATATGAACAAAATGTTTAAGAAGAATATACCCTACAAAAGATTCTTTGCATAAACATATACGAGGATATTATAAGTCTGGAATATGAAAAGTACCATACATAGCCTTTTTTAATTTAAAATTTGGAGCACTTACTATTGCAGCAATTAAATCACGTAATTTTTTAACCTAAATCTGATATAATTTTATTTTTACTTTTAATTTCATTTCATTCTGTTTTTGTGTACAAAATATTAGAACAAATTTTCTAAATGGATTTTCTATGTTTGGAATTTACATAATGGTTATGTACTATAGTAGTATATATTATTTAATTGTATTAATTACAGTTCATATAAACTATTTATTAGAACGAGAGACCTAACAGTTTTTTATTGTTTCCATATATTCCACAAGGTCTGTACATTGTGAAAAACATGCCTCTGTTCGGAAAGTCTCAAAAGAGTCCGGCGGAGGTGGTAAAAGCTCTTAAGGAAGCAGTAAATGCATTGGAGCGTGGTGATAAGAAGGTAGAAAAGGTATGTTGTGAGACTACATTTCGGTTTCTATGACGCAATACGTTAATTTTTAGGCTCAAGAGGATGTCAGTAAAAATTTGGTACATATAAAAAATATGCTTTATGGAACAGCTGAAACAGAGCCTCAAGCAGATATTGTTGTTGCCCAATTGGCCCAAGAATTGTATAATAGTAATTTGTTGCTTCTACTTGTGCAAAATCTTAGTCGCATAGATTTTGAGGTATGTTTAGATACATTTGTAATATATCAAATTATAAATTGTGCAACAACTTTCTAAACTTTTAATATTTCATTTATAACATATTATTTGTTTCTTTATTAATATACTCATATATTTAATATGTTTTATAATATTTCATTAGGGAAAGAAGGATGTTGCTCAAGTATTTAATAATATATTACGGAGACAAATTGGAACCAGATCTCCAACAGTAGAGTATATATGTACTAAACCGGAAATATTGTTTACTCTCATGTCTGGGTAAGTTCTCTTTCTTCCTAAGGTACAATATTCATCTTCTATTTGATAAATATAAATATGAAATATTTTAATTTATAAATGTAATAATTACAGATATGAGCACCAAGACATTGCTTTAAACTGTGGCACTATGTTAAGAGAATGTGCAAGATATGAGGCCTTGGCAAAAATCATGATCTATTCGGACGACTTTTACAATTTTTTCAGATACGTTGAAGTGTCAACATTCGACATAGCTTCTGACGCGTTTTCTACGTTCAAAGTAAGCGATGATAAGCGCATGATATATCGTACTTAAAGTAAAGAATACTCTTGGTGCATCCGGTACGTTGGTTTTTAGGAATTACTTACCAGGCATAAAATACTGAGCGCTGAGTTTTTAGAAATTAATTACGATAAAGTTTTCTCTCATTATCAAAGGTTATTGAATTCAGAAAACTATGTTACGCGACGACAAAGTTTGAAACTGCTAGGGGAACTCTTACTCGATAGACACAATTTTACCGTATGTATAACTATCAGTAGTTAAAGAAACTATATATATATATATATATATATATATCTTCTTAAGAGCACTTTAATTCGACAGTTTTTAAATTTCAGGTAATGACACGATATATTTCGAATCCTGATAATTTGAAATTGATGATGAATATGCTCAAAGAAAAATCACGTAATATTCAGTTTGAAGCGTTTCATGTTTTTAAGGTATATTTACGTAGTTTAGAATCATCATTATTATTTAGATTTAGAAAATAATCAGAAAAATTTGTTTGTAACTTTTTAGGTATTCGTGGCGAATCCAAATAAACCGAAACCAATCTTAGATATATTACTGCGCAATCAGGAAAAATTAATCGAATTCCTGACGCGCTTCCACACTGACCGTTCCGAAGACGAACAGTTCAATGATGAGAAGGCGTATCTTATTAAGCAGATTAAAGAACTTAAGTCTGTACATGAGAATTAAGTCCAAAATACAAGTTATTGCTACAGCTACCGTTAACTACTACTATTGAAGTCTATTCAACTGCTGTTGCTACTGTTACACCATCACAGTCACCGATGTAGCGATCTACCATTATTTTCTTCCTATCTTTCTGTCTTTTACTGTCCCTTTCTTTCACTTGTTATAGTTATCGTTAATCGATTCATAATGATTCGATTATTATTAATTATTATTATTAATTATTACTATTATTATTAATTATTATTACTATTATCGCTATTACTTTTATTTGCGAGTAGTTCTGTAAATAAAGTTTTCGTTTAATTATGCATTATTGTATATTTACACAAAGCGATTCTATGCCAAGTTCATATATTTCCATTTAAATATCCACTTAAAGCAAATAACATTTGAGAAGAAAATATTCCTTCTTGAAGTTAATATCAATTTCTCAATGCAATTGTATTATTTGATGCTATCATAATTATACTGCCTAATATTTATTAGATTACGAAATTTATATTATAAAATATTGTTCAAAAGCTAATATATATTTAATTTTTTAATTTAAGATTTATAGGAATAAAGAAATTATGTATTTATTATTGAAACTTAATAATTGTTAGGTTATGTCCATCATGTTAAACAGCATTTCATTATTGAATATTACAATGTTAATAAACATATTAAAATATATTTTCAGTCAGGAGAAAAGACTACATTGGAGTAGTAGGGGATGTCACGTGGTATTTTATGACAGTAATATCATGGCGGTCAGCTTAGGCTAGTCAATAGTGATCAGTATTGGTCAGAAAATCTAATATTTGTGTTTTAACATTATTTAGTGAATTAAATCAACTTTTTGCTTGTAAATAAGTTTCGATTTAATGTTTCAGTGCAACTATAAAATAAAGGACTTGAACTTAAATGGAATTAAGGAAGATTGAATTGAATAGGTATAATGTAAATTCAATGAAGAACGAAATTACATAAACTCGTTCTAAGTCTGTGACGATAGCTGATATATTTGCTAGCAAAGAGTATGGAATAAAAAAAAATGTTTGTAAAAGACCCCTGTGGGATTGTGTGTATCATAATTACGTATGTTGCTGTCTTCTATGCAGATTACGTCGTCGTACGTTGGGTTATCCTGCATAGTTTGCAAGACAGGTGCATTTAATAATATTCTATGTCTGTAAACCTATTTATTTGTAGTTTTATATTTATTTGTACGAAGTTGAGTTTGCATAAATTTTATATCAATATGGATATGTGTATTTTAATCTTTTAATATATTTTTAATTTAACTTAATAAAATATTGCTCATGGAATGTTTCTTTTTTCATTTTATTACATTATTGCACTTTTCTTGTAATTAGAGATGCAACTTCAGGAAATGCACTTGCAATAATTATTTACTGATTTATAATTAATCTCATTTTGTATATTATTATGTACAGTTTGTGGGGTCCCTTTCATGTTGTGACTTTCAATACTATTATTTTATTATTGACAATGTCACATTTGAAAGCAGTCTGCAGTGATCCTGGTGTTGTGCCACTACTTCAAAGTCGTATGGACTTTTCTGACATTTATACAGATAATCCAGAAACAAAAATTGAATGTGATGAGAAAGACAGTTGGACTGTTTGCACTAGATGCGAAACATATAGACCTCCTAAAGCATGTCATTGTAGAATTTGTAAACGATGTGTTAGGAGAATGGATCATCATTGTCCATGGTATGCTATAACTTATAGGAATATAAAACATGTTTACAGATGTAGAACAGTCAAAAATATTAAATTCAATTAAAAATTATGCAATTTATAGCGATTAATAATTGATCTTTGTTATTATTTATTTTCAATTATAATTTTAATTTCTTAACTTTTAAATTTATGATATCTTCTTAGTATTATTATTTAGTATTTTTACCAAATATTCATTATAATAAAAATAATAATGCTGTAATAGCAGATTTATGATTTATATACTTTAAAGATATTTTCTAACATTGAACTTAATTTACAACGTTGCTCAAAGGATAAACAACTGTGTTGGAGAACAAAATCAAAAGTACTTTATTCAGTTTCTGGTCTATGTTGGAATATTGGCCTTATATGCACTAGGCTTGGTGATAACCTCATGGATTGTAGAATGTTCTCGGTGCAATAATGACATAGCTGTCAAACAGAGTCGCATGTATGTGTGTTTCAAATATTTCACTATTGTTTGAAATAATAATTATGTAATTACATTCCAACTTAAATTAAACTTCTAATAATAGAAAAAGAATACTCTGAAAGAAGATTAAATAATTAGTCATTTTTTCTTATACAATACTTAAAGTTTATTCAAATCTAAAAATTATTTGAAGTACACACAGAAATATGTTGTCAGAAAAAAAATGAAATTAATCAAGAAGTTTTTTCTGCAGCTTACACTGTGTTATATTGGTATTGGAATCAGCACTGTTTGGCATGTTTGTCATCGCAATGCTGGTAGACCAATTTCAAGGTATCCTGGAAGAAGAAAACGTAATGGAACATATGCAGAATAATCATCATTATAAAAGAAACAGTTCACGTACTCTGGTTTTACTTTCTCAGGTTTGTGGCAAGAGTCATCCAATTCTATGGGTGTTTCCTTGCCAAAACCCACCACGTTATACTTTCCGAAAAGATGCGTACCTGATAGATCATGAAGTTTAGATGAATACTTAATCATAATATTATCTTAATTTTAAGATGTAAATGCTCTTTTATGGCTTTGCTTGCCATAAATACTTTTCTATATGTTTAAGAAATTCTCCATTATTTAAATGCAATTTGCAAAAAAATAAGATATTATACATTACAAAATTTAAGAGAAGGAAAAGGAAGACTTTCACATATTATATTTGTCTACTTCAAATACTTATATTATTAAAAACGTTTTATTGTTTAAAATAAGAAAATTTATAGCATTTTAATATTTTTTAGTAATTTTTAGTTTTTTAATAAAGTTCTTTTTTAAATAAACTGATATTAAGTTATAAATGTAGAAAAAGAAACACACAGGAAAGAAGATGTTTAAAGGTTTAATTTTATACAAATTTACAACATTGCTGTTGAATTATTATTTAATTCCTCATTAAATTATATTCGCTTATAGTTCAAGATAAACTGTTAAATTAATACATATTTCAGTATTTGTTTGTGAGTCATTCCATAAGATTAAATATGTCTAAATATACTTGCAAGTTTAATACTCACATGATTAAATCAAGTGTTAGTAACCGTATCGAATGTAATGTCAATGAATGAATTTCAACAAAATCTTAGTGGAACTTGCAAAATTGCACATGTAATCAAACATTTTAGTATATCTTTCATAAAATTTTATGAATTCATATGCTTTACGAAATATTCCAGTTTATGCAAAATTCAGTACTAATTTTCAATTTTTTAAAATATTAATAAAATTCATTTGTATTTAAATTGTGCAGAATGTATATTTTTTTATATTTATATGTGTTATGAAATTATTATACATAAGAAGGTATTATATTATAAAATAAGTAAGAAATTTATTTTATTCAAAAAAATTTATTGAAGATATAAATTTTAAAGACAAGCAGCCATTAAACCAGCGACATTTTCGAAATCTATTTTCTCTGTAATATTTTTTGTTTTAATATTTTCATCCTGATTAGCTATAAAAATAATAGACTTGCTTTCTTCTTTCCATCCATATTTTTTTACCCAATGTTTTAATGTAGTATCTGAAATAAATTATTTCATTATTAAATTTGTATTCATACATATTTTAAGGTAGTATAATAATTTGTACTTAAAAAACAGATTTTTAAATTTGTATAAATATTACATAACATTGATAAGTAAAACATATTGATAACATTAATTCAAGGAATTTAGTTTATAAATTCACACTTTAATGGATTTATGTTGTTTAGAATAATTATTTTTTTTTTGTATAATATTTTTTAACAATTCTTTTGAGAATATTTTCATAAATCTCTTCTAAAATATTTAAAAGATGTGAAAAAAACATTACCATCAACTCCTCCAAGAAGTTGTGCTAAGAGATTTTTATCTATTGTTTGGAATGTAATTCCTACTACATGGCAAACAAATTTTCTTATAGAATCTTGAAATCCTACAATCCTATCACAAAGATCAGACATGGAAAGAACTCTATCCCAAAAATGTTGGAAATTACATTGTTCTAAAATGTCTCCCAAATACATGATCTGATTAATAGGACTTTCTTGCATCTGTAAAAATAATTTTAAACTTATTGATCAATTTATGCATTAATTATAAAAAGTAGATTAGCAACATATTTATGTAAAAAATGTAAATGAGAAATTATATATATTTTGTATGAAATAATGTTTTATTATATATATTATAAATGTGTTCTTTAATTAAGATTATGCTTAATTAATATATCAGTTATAAATTAAAATATTTTCAATGAAAATATAAGAACCAAGATGATAAAGGAATAACTTACAATTCGTTCACTGAGAAGACATTTACAAAGTACAAAATCAGTATGAGGAAGATTTGTTAGAGCCTTCAACAGTATTTGACAAGTAATATCCATGTTAAACCTGTGTGGATTTAATTGATACAGTTTCAAAACTGCTAAATTAGCTTCCAAGTCATACGCATTCTCTCTTGATTGTATTTCAACATATTTTTCTAGAGTTGCTAAATGATCTGGATTATATCTGAAATTTGTATAAAATATAAAAGATACATTTACAGTTATTTCATTTACAATGCATGCTTAATGTATATGATTGTAATATGTTCTTCGTGATAGCAATATAAATAAAATTTTAATGAAATCAAATAAATTAATAATTAAATGTTGAAAGAAATATATTAAATTTCCATGTATCTTTTGTGTTATTAAAATAAATCATATATAAGATATGAATTAGATTACACTTTTGAGTAATGAATAATGCACCTTTCAATGCCTTTTAACATTCCAGCCACAGTTTGACGCATTGCTTCAGCCATTATAGTAAAAAGGATTATTTTCTTAATTGCTTATAATAAGTTAAATAGTAGATTGCTCCTTAATCTAGAAAACAGATATTCTGTTAGGTTAGAAAACGTAATTTCAACCACACGATGAGTCTTTACAAGGTTGCCAAATTTGACAACATAAACTAATAATACCAACCTACACAAAGGCTTTTAGAAAAGAAAATTTAAGTATCACCAGGTATCATCTGCTATCACCTATTTTATTTTAATTTTGAACGCAAAATAGTATATATTAGTAACAACATACGATATATAATAGTAAAGTAATTTTACTTGCACGTAATAATGAAAATGTTAATACATTTGTTTTATGCACATTAAATTAAAAACAAAATAACTATTTCCAAATTGTTAATAGATCATGTATCATTTATACGGAACTATCCATTTTATGTACAGTTGAAAGAAGAATTTAATGGAATTATACGAGCATATACATGCATGTTTATCATGTTCAAGTTAATGCTTTACAAAAGGTGTGAACTTAATAAGAAATATTATTTAACCAATACTTTAAATATTATAATTTATTCAGAATTTTATATATATGTATATTTGGTATTTTTTATTTGTCTGTTATCGATTTTTGTATTCTTTGTGCAATATATATTTTATCTTTGTTGTGTATTAGAAGTTTTAACATACTCCGTGAAATCAAAGGTGGTTCGATTCGTAAAAAAAAAAGATGTGACCCGCAAAGTAATTCTTAACGCGGTTCCCGCGCCACTTCCCGCACATCCTCTAGTCATTGGGGATGCTCCCCTCTGCCGTGCTGACCGTTAACGAGCAATCAAACCGCGTGCACGCGCGCGCTTGTAAGGTATAAAAATTAGTTACGTTAAAAATTTCTTGTTTCGTGCAAAAGTTTCGAACACATGGACATCATACATCAAATTCGTTGTTTTTACAACGAAGGGTCACTTTTTTCAACTTGATCAGAGAAACTTTCACGAATACTACTTCTTTTCTTCTAAGATTAAGAATTAATCGTAAAATTTCTAATTCAACAAATTTTTTTCAGGTAGCTGCTTAATTTTATAGATCGAAGAGTGATTTCTATCTATAGCAGATGCATCGGGATTTGTGTGAGTTAATGTCGATCATCCTGATGATCTATATTACGGAGTGTACCCAGAACGGATGTAGCGATAGATCGGTGTCACGTGAACCCTCCGGATATACTAGCTTCCTAGTCTTGCTCACCTACTTTATCGCACTCTTTCATTTCGTCAGAAAGTACAGAAACTTGCTTATTTCATATACAAAAAAAAGGACAGTTTCGATAATAAGGATAATAACGCGAAAAATTAGATATTGTGAAGTATTCAAAGTACACTTGCAAACATGATTGAAATATTGTTTGTATAGAGCAAATGATCAATCGATGTTATTTCATGAATAACGAAAATCCTCACAAGTAGTGTTTCTCTATTTTAAGGCTCTTTTCTTCGATTGACCGAAAAGAAACCCCCGTAGTCAATATCTATTGACGAACTTTCCGATTGCATTCTTAGGAAACATATTTTTTCTGTCATCCGTGTTGCAATTCCAAGTACTTGAGGTTGGCGCGATTGAATAATAACGATAGAAGGTTGCAACGGTATCGCAAGTTAGAATTGGAAAGTTATCGATACATGGAAGAAAATGGATGGATATGTAGATGTACATATCTAAACATTGACAATAAAGAGCACAGCATCGTCGGGATAGCCGTCAACTTGATGATGATATACTGTTGCGATCTTGGTGACCCTCTTTCTCCTTGTTTTCCTCGTCCCCTCTTGCTTCGTGCGCGCGAGCAGGCACGAGTGAGCGCGCGCGGATTAAACGCGTGACACCGATGTAAACGGCAAGGGTGGACCGGGGGAAAAAAAGGAAAAGGGGGATCCCCCGATTTTGTACCCCCGATATTTCAGCTAGTTCGCCGTCGAAAGTGAACTCCTGATTCCAGTTCTGAACGGGCCGGCTAACCATTCGCATCGTCCCTCAGATATAAATTGCCTTTTAGACATCGACATCGAGACGAGACGAGCGAAAGTTGAGAGAAAAAAGGGAGATCAAGGGAGGAAAAAACGAACAGTTGCAACAGTTCTCGTCGTTCATGTATATCATACGTAGTAATCGATGATCGTAACGTGGCTAGAACCGCCAGGATCAAGAGAACCCGTTAGTTCTTGATCGCCGAATATCACTTTACCGAATCGAAGTTCCGTCGGATCAAAGTGTTATATCACTCTCTTTCTGCATCGAGGACTTTGCTTGAAACACTGAGAATGCCGCCCGTTCGACCCGATCGATCCGTTGCGTGAAAGATTAAGAGTGTGCAGTGCAGTGCATACGATCTAATTCGATTCTTGAGAAAGTTCCGTTAAATCGGCGTCTCTCCTTCGCGCGGTCCTTCCCTCATTTCCGTTTTTCTCACGAACCATCGGAAATTCACGAGGAGGAAACACGGTGACCACGGAAGAAGCGCAATTCTTAAACGGCTGATACAGCGTCGTGAGATCGATAACTGGCCAAAGTTAGGTTTGTATGAAACTATGCTTTGTACGAGATTTTATTTCGCAAATTATCTTATTGAGAAAGAACAAATTAAAACAATATGGGGAACATGTAACACGTGCGAGCAACTTGACATTCCTAGGCGCGTCATTGACCGAGAAACGGAGATCCGATCGACGGAAGGAAGAGCCGCAGGTGGAGGTTGAATTGGAAAAGCGAGAAACCAATTAATAGTAAGCGAGAAATTCAAGATCATAGCAATGTCGGTTATGCGGAACAACGCATTCTCGGCTAATTAGAATATAGCTGTTTTTTATGAGCGTGGAAGAGGAAGAGGGAGCCAGGCAATGGATCGGCCGCGAAGGGGCCGGGGAAGGATGAGCTTTGGGGGAACGCGCACGGACTCGGATATTCATTACAGGGTTCCCCAGCCGGACATTCGTATTTAACCGGATCGCATCGATATTACTTTTACGCCTTAATTTTTTCTTATTGATCTTGACGTCAGAAACTATGTTACTCTTCGTTTCACTCTTTAACTTGACTCTCGCTCGATTCGGCGATAGAATGAGCGACGAGTCCTTTAAGAATCATCGAAACATTACCTCTTTATAATACCGTTTCTGTAACTAAACTATTTGTTTACTTCTGATTTTCAGTCATTTTGAAATATTCGTTAGTCTAGTTAAATTTTCAATAACTTTCTTCGGGTTCTCTTATAAGAGAAATATTAGAATCGGACAAAACACGAGTGATATGTTAGATTTCAGTCATGCGATTCGGTACAGTCGGTGACTACAGTTTTACACTATAGCTGGTATACTTGAATTTCGACGCGTAATAGTTTTCCGTAGATTTTCCACCCCGCAAAGCACAAATCGCATCCGGTCCCGGAAACAGAACTCGGTCAAACTCGTTCTTCGCAAACTACATCCTTTCGGCGAACCTTGAAAGTCGCTTATAATCCATATAAGAGGGCTCACAATCGATTCTCGTGTGAACTTAATAAATATATTCTATAGAAAATCAATACATGGAATAGTCGAAAAATATATAATAAACGAAGAAATAAAAATTATGACACGTTTCATTGCCAACAGAAACACTGTTATGTCTTCGCGGTAGTTCCGCGGCCAATAAAGGAATACGCGAGAGAGGTCATCGAAAACGAGGGAACTCTTTCACGGTGAGCGGAATAAATCGTTCAAAATGACGGAAGCATCGAGAGAACCGGAACTCGCGGATCCTGAAAATCCTGACAAAACCGCATTGAACCTAGCATCCGCATCTAATAAAATGAAGCCACTGCCAGAACGTGGTACATGGAGTACCAAGCTAGATTTCATTTTGAGCGTGGTAACTTTATCAATTATAATATTTCTTATTTCTGCTTGCTCTTCAACGTTTGTATTGTATCGATTTTATACTAATTCACTTCGATTCGAAGGTTGGTCTAGCAATCGGTCTGGGAAATGTCTGGAGATTTCCGTATCTCTGTTACAAGAACGGTGGCGGTGCATTTTTAATTCCGTATTTTTTAACACTGGTTCTTGCTGGGATTCCAATGTTTTTTATGGAACTAGCTCTCGGCCAGATGCTTACCGTTGGTGGCCTCGGTGTTTTCAAAATAGCGCCATTGTTTAAGGGTATCGGATATGCCGCCGCTGTCATGTCTTGTTGGATGAATGTTTATTACATCGTCATCCTTGCTTGGGCTATCTTCTACTTTTTTATGTCCATGCGCAGTGGTTAGTTTAATCGAGGATATTGTATTTTATATATAGGATAAAAATAATTTTGACAAGCACATAGAAAATTCAACGAGTTATATCGACTTTCATGTTTAATCAGAATTACCATGGGGAAGCTGTAATAATTATTGGAACACGAAGAATTGCGTGAATCCCTACGACAGAGATTCGCTGATATGTTGGAATCAAGTTACTAGACATCATAATTACGTTAAAGTATGTTCCGTCAACGACGTCAACATGACGATCACAGAGCTTACTGATCCGGTCAAAGAATTTTGGGAGTAAGCTCGATTAACAAATTATAGTAGCAATATAAAAGATTTCTTTGAACGTATAAAATACTATTTTGTAGACGTCGAGCACTACAGATCAGCGAGGGCGTGGAACACGTCGGGAATATTCGTTGGGAACTAGCCGGTACCCTCCTTTTAGTTTGGATTCTTTGCTATTTTTGCATTTGGAAAGGTGTTAAATGGACTGGAAAGGTGGTATACTTTACCTCCTTGTTCCCTTATGTTTTATTGACGATCCTTCTGATTCGTGGTATTACTTTACCCGGAGCCATGGAAGGCATTCGATTTTATATCAGTCCAAATCTTTCTAAACTAAAAGAATCCGAGGTAAACAATATACAGTTATACCGCAATAATCGTTTTCTTTTAATGATTCAATGAAAATAATTGTAACAATTGTTCGTTTTTAGTAATAGCTCATTGAACTTTGCAGGTATGGATAGATGCTGTTACTCAAATTTTCTTTTCATACGGACTAGGTTTGGGTACATTAGTGGCTCTTGGTAGTTACAATAAATTTACAAATAACGTTTACAAAGACGCATTGATCGTTTGCTCGGTGAATTCTTCGACGAGCATGTTCGCCGGTTTTGTCATATTTTCCGTGGTAGGCTTCATGGCCCACGAACAACAAAAACCTGTCGCAGAAGTCGCCGCTTCTGGTCCAGGATTGGCTTTCTTAGCTTACCCTTCCGCGGTTCTTCAACTTCCTGGAGCGCCCCTTTGGTCTTGTCTCTTCTTCTTTATGCTTCTTCTCATAGGTTTAGATTCTCAGTTTTGTACTATGGAAGGGTTTATTACTGCCATGGTGAGTAATATTCTTTAGTGTATATTTAATACACAATCTTCAGTCCCTTATAAAATATTTAACATTCAAGGTGGACGAATGGCCGCAGTTGCTTCGCCGGCGCAAGGAACTGTTTATTGCGATCGTTTGCGTGCTTTCTTACATTATTGGATTATCTTGCATTTCACAAGGTGGCATGTACGTCTTCCAAATCTTGGATTCATACGCAGTGTCTGGGTTCTGTCTTCTCTTTCTAATTTTTTTCGAATGCATCTCGATAAGTTGGGCTTTTGGTGTAAATCGATTTTACGACGCTATAAGAGACATGATAGGATATTACCCTCTAATGTGGTGGAAGCTATGTTGGACTATTACCACCCCCATGATTTGTGTCGTAAGTAGAATTCATCCTTTATTTTATAAGTCAAAGATCGCCGAGACTGCTTTCTAACTCTTTCTTTTTGCTTTAATTTGTGTTTCTAATTTAGGTAGAATTATTATTATTCTCAATCTTTAAAAATTTTAATAGGGCGTCTTCATCTTCAATCTCGTACAATGGACACCTGTAAAATATTTAGACTATGAATATCCATGGTGGTCGCATGTGCTTGGCTGGATGACGGCCTTATCTTCGATGCTTTGTATACCTGGTTACATGATTTATGCCTGGAAGACAACACCAGGGGATGCGTCTACAGTAAATAAAACATATTTATTATTTGGCTTGAGATTTCATAAGATTTTCAAGTATCTAATAAAACATTAATCATTCCTTTGTATTTTTATGTTTAGAAATACAAGTTGTTAGTACGGATAGAGGACGACGTAACAAGTCTACGAATGAAAATGGGTCAGCCATCGGTCGAACTGACACCGCTTTAACTGCCACGGATTCATTTTGATCCTAAAAGGGATTCATTGTTTTAATCTTTAATACCTTCTGACTACCATTAATTTAACGAATTAACTATTTAACAATAACGTTTGAGATCATTATCTTCGTGTAATTTCTTTATAAAATGACTTTCTTCATTCGTTCGAAAAAAAGAACTTTTGCTGTGTTCCTGTTTACCAAAGAAATTCATGTTATTTAAATGAATATTTTTTATTGTCTAGATAATAATTTATTAGATTCTTATCAGAAGGAAGCTCGCATAAAATACAAGGCAACTAAAGTGTTCAGAATTGTATCTAGTTTTAGTTTAAGAATATTTTAGAGTAATTTAAAGCACACGAAATTTTTGGCATACATGAATAGTTCATAAGAGAAATGCATTTACAAAATAATCTCCCGATGTTGTTTTTAAAATGGATTCTAAAATTAAAAATTTCAAGTACTTGATAAGTGTTTTAAATTCCGAAACTATTCGTGTAAGCCTGATTACAAATTTAGCAGCTATAACTTATTTTAGCAATATCGGACGTGTACCATAAATCAAAAATTACTGCACATTTTGAATGTAACTATATAGTACACATATCTACGCTGCCATAATTATTATATTTTGCTGCTCAATTGATCGCTAAGCCGAAATATTTTTTGTTTATATAAAAGATATATCGATTTACGCGTGATTTTGCAGAAAATGTATGTGCAAATTTTATTCTTAATAAAAATTGTAGATTTGCATAGAAAATATGGTAGTAGATATCCATTATATTATTAATAGGAAAACAATAATTATTAATATATATATATATATATATATATATATAATTAAGTCAAAAATTATTTAAAAATTGTTTTGGCAAAATTCATGGTATATTTAGTTGAAAATTATTATAACTAGTTATTTTAATAGTATCTATTGTAGTTATATATGTTACGCATGTTTCTCTCTTAGAAAATGCAACATGCTAAATAAGAATTTCATTCATATGAAGAAAGAAAAATTAAGAAAAAGAATCTGTATGGTAACATTTTTGGTAAATAAAGTTAATTATTAAAAAGTTATTTAGTTTTTGTTAGTGTAATATATATATACATATATATTACTTTTATATGTTGTTATTTTTAGCAATATAAAAATTATACTACATATTTATTTTATGAAATATATATGTACACTCCCATGCAATTGGAAAAACCATGAAATACATAAAGTATAGTAAGGATATATGTATAATTGTACACGAAGTTTTCTTATGTTTCATTATGTTATATAACATTTTTATTAATTTTCAGTGGTATATTTTTAAAAATATTTATGTTATATAGAATAATTGTAACTTTTAACACTTTACTCCCGTTAAAGAAAAAGAAGATTCTTTCAAATATCAAGATGGCAGCGCAGTTAATCTAACGAGTGCAAAATAATTAGAAGTGGAATTCTTTGTAAGTAGTTTTTAGAAGTGTATCGAAGTGATGTTTTTACTGTGTCTTTAAAAAAATTAACTAACTGTTCAATAACATCAATTGTGTGTGGTGTTTGCTAATAAAGTTAAATTATTTTAGTAAACATAATACATAAATAAATAACATGATAGAAAAGAATGAAGAAAATACTGACAATGACAATCATCTTGTCAGAATAAGATTAATAGCTAACAAAAGAACATTTTTGGAGAAACAATTTCTTCAGGTAATTTTTTCTGTATATATTTTATTTGATAATTATATTTATATAATTACTATTTTGAGGTTATGACCTTTGAACTGTTGCTATTTAAATTATTACATATAATTAAATTATTTAATAAAGTGTATTTTATTAATTCATTTGTAATTTTATTTTATTTTTTTTCTTTATTTTTAGCTTCATTTATGTATATACAAATGTTTTTATCTCTTTAAAAATATTAATGTTATTTATATAGAGTTACATCTTATTTTGTAAATATTTTACATTTTGTTACTTAATTGATGTTACGTGATAGGTGTTGTAATTAAAATAATGTAATTAATTTTGAGGTCCAAGAAGAAGTAAAAATATGTTTTGCTCAATTGGCACAAACATTGTATGCTAGAGAAAAGCAACTTTTACGACAATCAGAAGCAATTTATAGGCAACAAATATCTTTGGCATTATCCAGTCAAGAAATTCTTCCTCCATCTATAGCAATATTAAATGACAGACATGCTTTGGAAGAACAAATTAAACAATTTGGAAGAATAGAACTCATAGGATCTAATTCAACAGCTGTAACTGATTTGGAACCATATAAAATAGAAGAATATCAAGACATAAATAAAGATTATGTCTGCTTTGATAAATCTATCAAGAATACAGGAATTATTCCTTCTAATACAAAAACTGAATTTTCTTGTATGGCAGAAGATGAAAACATAGATGATGCTTCTACTGAATTGAAATCGTCTAGTATAATAAATTTATCAGGAAATTCCAGTCATATTTCTGATTTTCAAGAAAAGGATTCTGAAAAAAGCATTCACCATACTTCAAAGATAGATACAGAATCAAATAAAAATGATTCCAATTTTCCGACTACTGAAGATGCTAATGACCAGGAAATTGCAAAAAATTATAGGAATTCAAGGAGTAGTATCATAGAAGAACAACACAATTCTAATAGACACACAGAGCAAGTTCAACAATGGTTGGATGAAATACTTCTAGAGACAGAAATAGAACCAACTATTCATGAAGTGGAAAAATTACCCGAAATATCAGATACTTATGTTTGTGCAAAGTTCCACTTAGAAACATGAAAATTGTATTTAGCTAAGCAACTTGCTCAGCCTATTGTTTTCACAATATATTTATCTTTAATTTTTCATAAGATAGAAAATCTCAAATTGGGAACAATTTTTTACTATACTTGATTAATTTGTATTTCGCCTTATTTATTTATATATATTAATAATAATTAATTACAAAATTTTCTCTTTAGTAGCTAAAGATCGGTAATACTATTAGTAAATAAGTTTGTACTTTCTTTATAATCGATATTTATAGTTATAATTTATATCTCCCTCTCTCCACCAATGATTAAATATTTTATTAATTTATTATATATATAATTATATTTTTATTAAAAATCATGCAAAACATAACATGATATTTTTAGTTTAAAAATAATTAATATAAAATAAAATTAGTTTCTTAACTAGATGGTAGTTCTATGTATATTCCTTAACTCTTTTATTACTAATGCATATTATTCCTCGCGCAGCATTTTGTGTTTTTATGTACATCTACAAAATATAATTTATTTAGTAAATACCAATAAATACAATTTTAAAATTTTAAAAACATACAAGACATGTGTTAATAAAAAGTATGTTTATATATGTGTCATTAAAATTTCATGTAATTTTATCTTTGTTTTATTAAAATTATTTGTACAGTAATGTGTTTGTATTGCTTTTGAATTTATTCGTAATAAACTATTGGGTAACTTAGTTTGATTATTGACAGTTAGTAGAAAAAATAATTGAGCACCGTTGTATAGTTTATTAATTACTAAACAAACAAATAAATACAGATAACCACCACCTTCTGTATGTACAGACGCCAGCGTAGTAGTGTCAATTGGGATTTCATGTCCAGCATCAGGATCATTTCTTTCAGGAACCGATTTGTTAACAGAAAATTTGCGACTAGGGTCGAATTTGGGTCATAAGAGAGAAAATGGATTGTAAATATACCTCACTTGAAACCTCAATATAATAGATTTAATCCATCATTTCAACGATACTTGATAGAAGACCCAATCTTCGAAGAAAGAGGGTACAAAAGCACTATCTTTGGTAAAAACTACGGGTACACAGAGCTGTGAAAGAACTTGTTCATACATTTCTAGTGATTGTGGACAAGATGCTCCATTTCCCTGAAAAATAAAGTAGAAGATTACTTATATAAACAAGTGTTAATTTTCATTGCAGAAATGTAAATTATTTATCGTGTTTATACAAACATGAGTCATAAATTTTCCTGTAGACTTTAGAACTTTCATTGAAGAGTTTAAGATCAGTCTAATAAAATCCCATGCATCCCCATGTGGGGTTGGGCTAATTGGTATGTCTGTGAGATCACCGAAAACGTAATCAAATTGTCGGCCTTCTTCAATCATGTGTGCTAAAGTTTTTGCACAATCTCCAACAATAATCTACAAGTTTTCAATCTTCCATAAAAAATTCTAGTAATTTTACTTGTAACTGAAAAAATGAATCTTGCCTTTATAAAATTTACCTCATAATTTTCTCCCTTTCTTTTATCCAAACAGTTTCCACATATGCTTCTCATGTGTTGACTGCAGGCTTTTATTACAACATCATCAATCTAATAAAAGAAAATTAATTCTCTTTGGTAAATCAATTTACCAATACATGTAACAATACAACTTCTGCAATTTTAGCCTGCCATACCTCCAGCATGGTTACGAATTTTGGTTTCTCCTTAAGCAATTCCCAAAGTAAACCACCATCTCCACCTCCTAAAATAACTATTTCTTTCCCTGTGTAATTTTCTTTACCACGTTGCATCAAGGTTTCTGTATATATCAGATCTGCTTCAGATATATCTAAAGATTGCGAGATTTAATTTTAAAGATGTTCTTTACATAGAATTTCAAATTGCTTTAAAAATATAGGATTTGTTCTTCTTACTTTGTAATTCATCAAGAACCAATAGATTTCCCAGTGATTTTGAATGAACAATTTGCACTTTTTGATAGGGAGAACGTGCTTCAAAAACCAGCTTGTCAATGTCATATTCAAGTAGTCTGTCATCTTAAAAAAAGAAATAATTTTATTACCATACTGAAAGTTTACAGAATATAAATAATTGCATGAAAAAGCATTTAATAGATGCATGCAATGCAAAGCATAAATCTTGTAGAACAAAGATTCTTATATTAAAACTAAAATCAAAAAGAATGAAAATATTGAAAATTTAGGAGTGTCACATGTGGATTACTAAATCTATCATATTATTTATGCTTATTAGTCTCATGTATATTTGATATAGCATGTAAATCAAAGAAATAAAGATTACTATTCACTTAACATATTTATAAAAATAACAAATCCCACAGAATTATAGCTGTTACAATCATTTAAGATCATAAAATTCATTTTTGATATTTACTGCTTTTTTTTAAACAACTCATTATGTTCAGATATAAACTGTAACACAGAAACTGATCAAGCAGAGAAAATGAAATAGTTTACATGTGTTTTTTTTACTGAAGAAAGAAAATAAAAGATGATGTATGTAGAAATGAAAATACTTGTTGGTAATAAATGAATAACAATTAAGTAATCGATATTACTTCCGCACGATGAATAATGAAAACTATGATTAGTATAGGAAAGTAAATTTACATAGAACCGAGGAAATGAATCGAAAGCATTTTTCGTTAACGACGCATGATGAAATGAAAATCTTGCGGATACAATGCTCCGCTTATACCGTAAACAGAATAATAAATAAAAAACTCACCGGCGGTAGGAAAGTATCTCTCAAAAGGTCCGCCGCGTTTAATCGGTGTAAGCGAGTGCGAACGCGTAGAGGCTACTGCCGCTTGCAACGCCGTCTCCAATTCTCTGGCCAACTAAAGGTGGCCGCGACAAGCGAACCGACGAATAAAAAAAAACAGAAACTATCTTGTTACACCAATCGTAACAACTCTCTTTTTTTTACGTATGAATCAAGTCATTTTCCCTTTGCGGAAAAACTAAAAAGTAATACCGGGGGGGCAGGAGTATAATACACGTTGACCGGAAAAAAAGTAATCAACCGAAGCAGTTGTCTTTAGAGTGCAACGGAAACGATTCGCACATTTTTAAAGTGCTATAGATAAACTAATAGGAACTAATTGGGGAGTGGTTTCTACCTGATAGTGTCAGATAGAGGTCATATATGGTTCCTCGCCTTACTGGTGGCAGGCGCTTACTGCGTTGGCTGTTCAGAGCCATCGCAACGTCCGCTTCCAGGTATCGCCACTGCTACAAGGTCTTCTTTGTTATGCGTGTTTCTTCCGCATATAGTAAAATTTTTACTTATTTCTATAATACTATTCGTCAAACGAGATGATTGTACAATACGTTTATCTTGCAACTTTAGCGTTCAGCGGCAAAAATCGGTAAACGAAAAATCACGGTTTAACGAATGCAAAAACCTTCAAGTTTTTTATATTGAACAAATCTTTTTGAGGATATCTTTAGCACAGTCATTTTTATGATATATCATATGTAACAAGATGTACCTTGTAATGACCCCATGTTTGAGAGATACAAAAGCTAATTTTGTACTTGATATTCATGAGAGGCAATTAAATATTATGAAATTTGCAACTAGGTATTGCAAAACAATTACTGTAATTAATATAAAGGACTGTACCTCAAAATCCAAAAGTGCTTCTTCTTCATCTCTCTTATAATACTCAATGTTAACAGTGATTAAGCCTTCATTATATCCTCGAACTGTAATTAGACTACCTTTGGGACCTGTATATAAGACTAAAAAGCTTCCATCAATGCTTGATTCAGTTAATGGCTTCAGACTATCAAAGTGTTCTTGAAGGACATTAGCAATTGCTATTTTTAGAGTGGATCGTTTCTCCACATCTACTATTACATTTGATGGTACTGTAAAGTCAAGAAGCACAGTGTGGGCAACCATTGTATATAAACCTAAAATCATTTTTATTGCTTATTATTTATTATTAATAGTTATTAATTAAATATTACACATAATTTAATATAAAATTTATTCAAGAAAGCTACATAAATAAAATATGAAATTAAAATATTCTATAACATAGTATTTATTATAGAATACACTTTTATCTCCTTTAATACACAACAAGCTTAATTAATACTAAATATTAGAAAAAGATTTTTTAATACCTGTATATTAGTATAAAATGACTGTAAAACGAAGAAAGTCGCAATTCCTGTACAAATCCTTAAATTGAATAAACATAAAAGAACTTGTAGAAAATATTTTAAATTCCTCCTGGAAAATAGAGAAATTTTAAGGTTATACTACGTCACGCGTAGTAGAAAATAGGTTAAATCGCTTTAAACCAATAGTTCAATTATAAGTAATGAAATGATTAACTTCGTTAACAACATATAAGTAGGCCAATTTTTTTTTAATAAGTTTTAACTGATATAATATTAAAATCATTAAAATTATATTTAAAATCATTTTTCGTTGAAATAAAAATTTTGTGATTGCATCTAAAACTCCCTACAACAACAAAGAGTTAATATTAATTCTTTAATATTAATAAGCAAACATTGTTCGAATTAATAATTAAATGAATGTAAGCTGCAGAAATTATGTGAAAATACTTAATATATATGAAATCACATGGTCAAGTAACCTAAGGGTAAAATTATATATATAATGACATAGAAATATAATTAATAGAACTCATGCCATTACTCTATAATTTATTTGTAAAAAATAGTACTTCTTAAATGAAACTCATTAGTTTTTATATATTTATATATAGGTATTTAGAAGTGTGCATGACATGATTAAATAAAATCATTAATCAAAACAGGAATTATACTCACAAATTACACTCACAATAATAACTTTCAATCACAAGAGCAGTAATTCGTACGATAAAAATGCTTTTGCAATACAGGTCGTTGTATTGCACTGTGTTCCAATCAGTGTTACCAATTGTTTATATAGATAAACTTTTACACCGTTTCAAATCTGCACATTGAAATTTATAGTATAATTTAACGAAAAACTAAGATAGTATTAAAACATCTGCAATATTTTTAGTATAAATCTAATATTTTATAAAATTATGTGTTACAGTTATAGAAATACAGATCTTGAAACAAATCAGTGGTTTTCCTCTCACGCTGCAATTTAGAGAATTTTAGGAATTTCCCAAAATTCGTCAATGAAATTCAAATTAGCAGAATTGAAAACATCGTCTATCTTTCTATCCCATATTTTTGTATCTTCAATTTTGTAAAACCAGAATATTTACTTGTTATGCCTATTCTAAGTTGACAACCACTGCCTCAGAATACTATTCGTATTATCTGGTATTGCGTAAATTAATAAGATGTAGATATGAAATTAAGATGAAATATGCGGCATGAAGTTAAAACTGCATGAATTATTATATATACATATGTTATAACAATAACTGGTTAGTTAAATAACTTTTCACATGTTTGATTTTATTTTCAATGATTACTGTTACATATTTATGATATTATTATCTATATATTTCATCATATAATATCCGTTCTCTCACTGATGTTTCTTTAGTTTAATCAGTTCAAATTATGAATAAAAGTATGATCTCTTTGTACTTAAATTAAAAAGTTAAACTTTTAAACAACAAAAAACATAAACTTATATATTTTATATATGATATTCAAAATAATAGGAGATTCGTGAGTGTTTAGATTACATGATATAAGAATATCTTAGATATTACATTTATTTATTAATTTATCAGTCAATCTATGTTATTGTACATTAGTAGTGGTAAAGATAATTGACTCTATGAACTACACAACTAATTTTCTTATATTAAAAAAAATATTAATTTATTCATTTATATTACAAAGTATTACATTTATATTATAAAGTATATATGTATACTTTAGTAAAATAGTAATATTTTAATCACTGGCATTATCAGCCTGGTTATCATCTTCTCTTCCACTTTCTGAAGCGCTTCTAGAGTTTGATTCTTCATCTGAATCTTTGAGAACCTTTCCTTTGATATTTTTTTTTGGTCTCAATGTTTCAAAGTCTGAACCTTCTTCATCTGATGAATATATATTTGATGCTAAAAATATGAAAATATACAAGTACTTTTTAATCAATTCCTTTTAAGTAATTTATTTATTTTATTTAAATAAGTCAAGTACAACTTACCTTTAACAGGAATATTCATTCCTTTTTTATATTTATTCTTAATTGCTGCAAGAGAAATAGCACCCTCATCGTCTGAACCATCATCATGATAAGCATCAGCTCCATATCCACCAACAGATCTTCCGGTAGTTCCTCTACCTGCAGTACTTTTTTTTGTTTTGCTTTGAACTCGCATTGCCATGCGCAATTTCTCTTCCTCTTTCTGTATAATAATAGACCACAATAATAAGTGTTGTGTTATACACAAATTTCATGATAAAATGAAATTAAACAAACCTTAATCATTTCATATCTATTTTGATCTGGATTGGTTCCTACTTGAGATAATACTTTTATACCAGAAGTTTTTTGTGATCTATCTGCTAAAGACATTGTCATTTTTCTATGAGTAAAGGATTCTGTAGAATGCGGACGGAATGTCAATTTTGTTCTAAACACCGCTTGTCCTTGAAGACCAGTTCCTTGTCTAATATAAAGGTGATTATGATCACCCTGAAGTGGTTGTTTATATACATCAAAAATCTCAGAGCCCAGGTGTAGAGACATGCTGCCATCAGACCATTTTACAAACCTGGCATTACTTTCTTTGATAACTTTACCCTGTTCATCAAAAGTTTCTTTCCAACGAAGAGTATTTTCCACTTTTAATTTTAACCTCGCTCGACCTTCCTCATCTAAAGTTTCTTCTTCATCAATTTCATCTTCATATGTTTCTGTATCAAATGGCCGTGTTTCTACTGAAAGGAAATTTGGAAGTTTTACGAAATGTATTTCACGACCCAAATCAGTACTGATTTTTGGGATTTCTACATCAATTCGTGTCTCTGGTGGAAGTTCTGGTTCTTCTTCTTTTTCTTTATCTACATCCTAAAAATAATAAATTGTAAATATTTTTTGCTTGTGAAGAATCTTTCAATTATAAATAATTTATTTTATACATACATCCTCAATAGCAACCTGACTAGGACCTTCACCACCACTATCAGATCTCTCTAGGCTTCTACTTCTGCTTCTACTTTTACTTCTACTTTTGCTTCTGCTTCTACTTCTGCTTCTGCTTCTGCTTGTGCTTCTACTTCTACTTTTTCTCTGTTCTTTCTTCCCATCTTCTTTGTCCTTTTCATCATCTGTACTAATATCACTGGCATCTCCAAAAAGAGCATCTGCTGTTGGTGCTAAAGTTTGTTTATCTCCTGCCTCACTTTCTGAATCAGAATCTATTAGTGGTTTTGACTTTTTTGTTTCATTGTCTGCTTCTGAAGCAGAACCACTGTTATTTTCTTTAAGAGCAGGGCTTGTTTCTCCATCACTATCACTTGATTTTACACTGTCTGCAATATAATAATACATATAAGCAATATTTAATTTATTTATTAAATTTTGATTCTAAATACATTAATTATTTATACTTTTGTAATTGACAAACCTCTTGTTTTCAACGATTTTTCAGATTCATTGTCATCTTTATTTTCTTCAGAACTTTCTGAAGAACTTTGTTCAGAATCTATAGGTTTATTTTTTTCAGACTCAAGAGAATTCATTATTTTAAAAATGTTAATAAATGTTAAAAATGTTAAGAAAGGTTAGAACTACAAGTACTTATTTACTGTTCGTCAGTCAGAAGATGAATCGACTGATCATATCGCATCATAGTAGACCGTATAGACATGCCATAGGTTTGGTAACTCTCATGATGGGGATGAGGCTTAAAATGCTTTTATTAATATCATTTTAATAATGTAAATTTGTATATTTGAATAAATAAAAAAATGCATATTTTTATATTAATTATATATTAATTAAATATTTTTAACACAGAGATGAAATTCTACAAATGCTTGGAACTACAATTGAAATGGAAAACTGCGTTTTCCAAAAAGCAAAAACCAAGGTATGTTATTATCCTTTTCATTTTTGTTTATTACTCTTAGATTATCTATGTAAAAAATAAATAATATATTAAATATTCCAAGTGATCAATTGTTAATTATTTTAATTAATAACAAGTTCATCTTTTTCCAGAAAGAATATTTAGGTTTTATGGCTAGACTTAAGTAATATATATCCATACATATATTTATTTTAATTTATATAAATTGGAGTTAAATAATTAATTCTTTATAATATATTATACTTCTTATAGATTCTAAAAGATTGGTGCGTGGTCGTCCTGCACATTAAAAATGCAACTTGTGAAAGTGATTCAATTGAACATTTATTTTTTTGTAAAAATATTTCAATTTAATGTAACAATATTTGTTTACACATATTATTTTTATATTTCTTTATATAATATTTCTTTACATATACTATTATTTTTCGGATGTGTCCATTTTCTGATAACTGAAATATGATATATAGAGTGAGATGGTAATCGTAGAACAACCGGACAAAGGGTGATTCTACGCGACATGGAGTAATTTTTTTTATATGGCGCTTTTTTTTCGAAAAATTTGAGTTAAAAATTTCGCCAAGTATACTTTACCTTGGTTAAGTACCGACTAGGTATGAATAAACATTCAATACGAGGTTATTAGTTAATATACATATGAAAATGAATAAAAAATATTCAATAATATTTATAAATTATAATTAAAAATTATATTTAAAAACTCATTTTCAAGAAACTAAAGTTTAAACGTGTTTAATTACGAAATAGTCTGATACACGCGCATGATATCTCAATCTCAATCTCAATAATCATTTTTAAATCTATTTTTCTCCAAAAAGCAAAAGTATCTTATGAAAAAATGTTATTCTATTTTTTTCGACTTATTTTCACATTTAATTTAAACTCCTGTCGATTATTTATTCTTGTTCAGTCCGGAATTAGGCAAATTTATATATCCTTGTCAAATTCTTAAATTCGATTTTCTCGGATACAAAGACTCGGATGAAAAAATATTATACTACATCTTTTTCTTACTTTTTCCTGAAGAAGCAAAATTTTTAATTGATAGGGGCGCCACCATACATTCATATATTCATATATATTATACATATATATATTTTATGGCAGTACTATAGCTGTTTACATTGTAATATTACTTATAGTGTAAGTGTTCAATTATTGATTGTGTTTGTAAGTGATTCTTAAACTTATATATATTGTTTTTCATTGTTTATTAAAATGTTAGATGAAAACAAATATTAAATAAATAAACTGCAAGTGTATAAGTACAAGGTAAATGTTGCCAAGTATATATTTTTTAAAACATTTCTTATTACTTTATAAAAATAAGTAAATAAATTAAACAAATTCTATTTTTATTTAAACAAATTTATTTTGGATCTATAATTTACAGATGTTTGTAGTGATTGTACAAAGTAGAAGATTTTGTAATTGTTTAATGTAATAAAAGTATATAAAATAAATAAATAAAATTAAATATGTACTGTCAATTAAATTCATTCATTATTGTCATTTAAAAATGTTGGGTTATTATATACATGCTTTTTTAAATTGTTATTTTTTGAATACATTTCTATCTCATTAGCTGCATTATTTTGAGACTGCAACTCATGTCCTGCTAAAATATTTGAACGATGCTGTTCAAATGCTTCTAGTACACCTTTTGGTATGCTTAAAGATATTGTTTCTCTAAATCCTGAAATAATGCATTTAATATGAGATTATTTTAAAGTATAATTATTGTTTTTGTTATATTTTATTATTACAATAATATTGTATATCATAAAATATTATTTTTAAATATAATTTATTAAGTATATTATACTAAAAGTAAATACCAGATATATCAGGGTTCCTTAATTTTGTATTGAAAAGTACTTCAAAGTTGGAAGGTGGCTTTGAAGAATTTTGATTATCTTCTGCCAATTCTCTAATAGTTTTATGTTTTCTTGAAGAGGTTCCAGACCAATTATTATGTATTGTTTGATATTCTACTGTACTTTGGAGACCATCAGCTATATTTTTTGCATATGTACTAGTAACTAACTCATTTGGCAAATTTTCTTTCTGGAGAAAATATGAAAATTAAATTAATTAAATTAAATTATATTTGGTAATAATTCTTTTTTTATAATATTACCTTGTTAAAACATGGTGAACTTAATTTCACATTAGCAAGAACATGGATAAACGTAGTGAATCTATGACTTAACATAGCTAAGAATTGGATGAACAAAATGAAAACAAATGCAACAATAAAGAGACATCCAATTGGTTCCAAATGCATATAGTTTCTGAGTATATGTACCTGAAAAAAATTTTTCATTTATAGTGAGATTAAAATCAGTCAGAAATAATATTCATAGCACATTGAGAACATAAGACTTACTTCATGTGTGTCATTAATAAAAGTAATGTTATATTCAACAGCAAATGGCCATTGAACATGCAAAACATCTTTGTTTATTTGCAACAAGAATATTGCCACTATAAATAACGTATTTATCATACAAAATTTGAAAAGACATTTATTACGAATATCTATTAATCCTTTTGAAATTTCTTGCTACAACAAAATTTAATTTTTCATAAAAGTTTTTATTAATTTTTTAATTTTAATAATTTTTTTTCTTGTACTTTTTGTACTTACTTGCCTTTCCACATCAATTTCAATAGGATGTAAATATTTTTTAATTAATTGCCTCCAAAATTCTTCTTCTGTATATGACAGAAAATCTATTTTTCCATTTTTTAAATGTTCATCTTGTATCCAATAAGGATTTACTACATAGTTTGGATCTTCTTGATTGTTATTAGTAATGGAGCATTCTGAAGTTTCTGATTCTGTTTCTGTATATGTATTTGTGTTTAAATGTTCAGAAACTTCTGATTTTACTTCATCGTATATTTTACTTTGGTCGTTGCTTTTTTCTTCTATATTGTCTTTTGACATGTTATTGAGCTCTAAGAAACTTTAAGAAATTTAAGAAATTTAAGAAATTTAAGAAATTTTAGTGAATTTGAATATAATATATAGTATAGCATTTTTGAGTTTTTACTAGTTTAATACCTTTCCATGTGCTTTAAACGAATATTAATTTCATTTATAGAATTATAGATAAATTCTAAATATTCTTCTGATTTCTTCGAATTTTTATGACTATAAAATCTACATTTATACAAATTATGTAAAAAAGATTTCATGCATTTGTTAGCAATATTTCCCTCTTGTTCAGATTTCTTTAGCTTCTTATTTTGCTGTTCTAATGCCTATAAAAATTATAATTCATAATGCATGAGGAACAATACTAAAACAACAAGATAATCTTTTTATAAAGTTATACTTGTCTCTGAAATTTTGATTCTCTGGTTCCCCATGTAATATTATGTAGATTGAAGATAGAAAAAATGATGAGTAACATGTACATAGATGGCACAGTAATATAATAAATGATTGCATAAGGTAAACATGATAGTTCCTGAGGATGCAAAAGGCCTGTTACTGCAAACTGACCGATTACAATAAGAAATAAAAGAGCATTCGGTGCAAGGAATCCATCTGCTGCTATTTGTAATACTATGCCAACTAATACAACCATCATTATTACACCATATAAGACAGAGATAACTTCTGCTGCTATAAGCTGTAATAACATTAATAAAAATATGTAAATCAATTCTATTAATAATTGTCAGCTTTAAATTGGTTATATTTAAATTGTATATTATTTTATATTATATTATATTATATTATATTATATTATATTATATTATATTTAAATTGGATATGGATAATTTAGATTATTACCTGCTTGTGTACATCACCAAAAAAACTGATTAAGACAAAAATGATAATTGGAATTGAATTATACCAGAAACTTGTCCAATTATTTAATTGAAAGGAAGTTACAAATGCCCCAACCATCATTAAGTAGATAAAAGATGGCCCTATAACTGTACTACCTACAGAAAGCAATATAATAAATAAATAAATAACATATATATCTATATTTTTTAATGCATAATATATGAACAACTATTTCTGCATTTATTAATTATACATATTTATAGAACCAAATTACCTGTTAAAATCCATTGGTAAGTTACATAAGGCCATGAAATATTATTATTTAGTTTTCTGGTTTCTCTTGATGTATTTAGTAAATCAAAAATGTTAGCCATGGTTGATGGAATCCATCGTCGACGTTGAATATAATACTCTTTAAATGATTCTGGAGCATGTGTATAAGCGTCACTAGCTGCACAATATTCCACCTAATTGAATGAAACAAATGAAGAAAGGTATTTATAATAAATTGATAAAGCATTTTTTAAATCAAATTCCTTATTTTTTAGAAAAATAATTAATTTTTTTTAAATTATGATTTGAAGTATAATGCAAGTACAAATATACATTTTCTTACTTTACAACCAGCTTGTAAAATTAATGTACAAAGCCATCGATCTTCTCCTTGATCATACTGAATATAATGTTTTGGTTCAGTTGACCTTATTGCATATTTAGCTATAACATTGTGTTGCATTAAAGCTTTTGCTCTGAACAGAGAAAAGCAACCTGGACTGCAAAGAACAGAGCCTATTGTGTGCTCTGTTGACTTCTGAAGCCAATGACCAATAGCATATTCAAATTTCTGCAACCAAATCATGGGACCTAAATATGAAAATATATTTTTAAAACTATATTACAAAATACTTTAATTTATTAATTTTTAATAATTTTTAAAATAAATTTAGGAGAAATAAGAATATATTTCATATGTTAAATTTTTATGTCATAGTTAGATATCTATGGAGGTACCTTTTCCTATAGGATGTATTCTTCCACAAGCTGCACCTAATTCTTTATTTTTCTTCATCAAATCTAGCAATGCTTTAACAGCTGTTGGTCGAAAATCAACATCTCCATCTAATGTTAGAATGTAAGTATTTTCTGCTATTAATTCTTTAGTATCAAAATCTGCTGATGAGTTCATGAAACAATAACCAAGAAGATAATACATATACATGACCTAAAATATATCAGTAATTAGTACAAAATAATAATATGTAATTTATGTATAAGAAAGAACCTATTTGAATTGAATTTATAGAAATATAATTTTGTCTTATATTAAGAGTAGCATGATTAAGTACACCTGACTCCATCGTTTTCTGTGTCTGATTTTATTTTTATCTTTAAGATGTACTGTTAGACGTGTTTTTCCTGGTAAATTCCAAACTAGTTGACCACCATAAGGGGTTGGATATTTAGTTGGTGGTAAATCAAGCATACCAAGACTTTTTATGTTTTCCTGCATTGATTCTACAAATGTTGCTACATATTCATTTATTCGTACTTCACTATCTTTATGATCACAAGATCCAATGCAACCATGTATACAACAAAATGCATCATCAAACATTACATGTGCTGAAACAGTTCATATGTCATTTTTATTTAATACTTTAAAGATTTTAATTGAAATATCCTACATGTCTTGCATAATTAATTATAAGTATATTATTTACTTTCAAGTTCATAGTAGTCATTAATAGAAATGTTATAATACTTTTGTGTAACTTTCATGGCACAGTGATCTTTATCTAATCTTAAAATACTTCCAATCAATTCGTTCATTTCTTTTTTATTTTCGTGCCACATAGTTGCACAAGCATAAATTACAGGAACACAAGCATTTCTTTTGTTACTTATAATGTTTTTAGAAAGTGTTGAATTAGGATGACTAAAATCGCATATTTCATTTGAATTGCTACTCTGAAATAAAAGTTTCAGCTAGAAAGCAGCAGTTAAACAAAATTTTATTTTAAAACACTAGACAAAGTAAAACCTCAAATTCCGTAATAGAGTCTGAAGATTCTTTTATTTCTTCAAGAACGTGATAATTTTCATGCCTCCTCTTATTTAATCCTAAGAATTGATCAATTAGAAATGCATCATAATTAGAATGATAGAAAATTTTCTCTATAGGTGCAAGTCTTCCCTTTTCACCTAACCAGATTTGTACTGTAATCCAAATCTGTGATAACCACCATATTATCCAGCACCAAATACGCCAATTTAAAAGAAACTCTGTCATACTATTATATTTAGGTGTATTTAAGAATAAATAATCTGGTATTAAATTATGAAATGCACACAAATCTTCTTCTCTTGATACACAAAATATCATTATTAATAAGATTGTCCCTGGAGTAATTAAACTTATTGGTAGGGCAAAGCCAAACTTATGCATTTGAGTTTGATATGCAAATATTGCTGTAGAAGTATTAAACAATTTTTAGAATTATACAAGATAAAATAAAAAAATTATTACTATATATATAATTTATTATTATCATATTTATAATAAAAATGTATACCTTACCTACTTGATATATGACAAAAGCACAAAATATTTGTAATAAAAAAGTATACAAGGGTGCAGAAGTAGTATCTATAATAGTATCTATAATATTATCTTTATTTGATAGTTTGATTAATTCTATGTTATATTCATTCTGCCACAAAAATTCAAAAAATTCTTGTACAGGGATCTCTTTAAAAGTTGAAATCACTATAGTACTTGAAATAAAAATTAAACATCTCCATAATGCTATATATCCTTGTAATACATTGCAATTATTTGATAAATCTATCTTATTCTTTGCTAATAAATTTACAAAACCTAAATAAAAAATTATATTTAAAAAAAAAAATTAGAAAAAACATGTCAGGAGATATAATAGATTTAAATTATGTAAAAATTTTACCACAATAACTATTGTGTGTCACATAATTATACCACCAACGAGAAGAAGATAAGAGAAGTGATATAGGAAGAATCCATGTTAGAGGGTCTTGTATATAATTCAGAAAGGAATATAAAACTGTTCCTGAACCTTGAGCAATTACTGCTAAAACATTGGATGCTAGAACTACTATAAATATCTTAGTTTCTCTTATGTATTTGTGATATTGTATAAATAAATCTGTAATAATAGTATAAATTTGTTAACTATATTTTTCATAACTAATCTATAAATGGATTTACTTACTTAAAATAGTAGGAATAAAACAAATACAACTACAGATTGCAGCAACATCCACAGAATTAAGCTGTGGAAGACTATAGAAAATTAATGATGCAACACTAATTGACTGAACTGTTTCCAAAACAAAAAGAATTATAATTGCTTCTCTTGCAGGCAATTTTTCTTTCCTTTTGAAAAGAAAATACCATATTGCATAAAATATTGTGAAACACTCTGGTATGAGGAACATAGAAATAATATACCATGTCCAAATTACTTTGCCTTTTCTAGAAATTCTTGCTTCCAGTTCTTCTTGATATTCTGCAACATTAAATGTTACCCTTATTTGTATAAAATATAAAATTTATATTAAAAAAGGAGTTACATGTAAATAAATTATGAACACAATTATAATAAGATTTATAAAGTTATAATTTTAAATAACTGGAAGCACAATTATAAACTTATAATGATATAAATTAATGAAGATAAATATTCATAAATTACCTGAATAATAATCACAAAACTGTATGGACTTTTCATCTTTGAGCTGTGATAGAGCAAAAATGACTACAAATTTAGAGATTAAACCAGCACAAAGGACAATACAGAAAAATATACCATACACAAACACTTTAATAATTTGCATAGAAATATCCAACCATTTTTTACTTTGCATAGATGCACTTTCCTTTTTTATTGGAAAATATTTAAATATATCCCAAAATGTATTTGATGCATTTGGAAGCCTACAATTAAGTAAGTAAATTCAGTAAGGTAAATTGGACATTGTTTAAAGACATATTAAATTATGATATTATAATGCAGATTACTCTAAATTTTTTAAACTTTTATATATTTGAAATTTTTAAATTGTGTATATAAATAAATAAAATGATTTTAAACACTCTTACGAATTTTGCGAAATATTTTCATCTTCATATTCCGAAAAATCATCGTTAGAATATTGAAATTTACATGAAGATTCTAAACTATTATCTTTCGACAATGACATGCTGAAAGAATAAAACTTACTGATAAGTTTAGTCACTTATGTGTCACCAATAGCCAAAATTTTCGTTGGCATATCAATCAATATACCGATAAAATTGATAAGATTTCAAATTTGTCGAAGGTGATCTATATTATCTGTGATCCAAAGGAGATAGAGAAACAAGTAAGTTACAGTAATATTTTACTTTTTCTAAGACGATATTTAGGTTTATTAAAAAATGAATTTTGGTCAACAGAATTCATTGTTATTTATTATTAACCTAGTGTATTATATATAGAGTGATATATTTTACGCTTAAAAATAGATTAATGTAAAAATATTATTTTACTAGAAGAAACATCAATTGATATTTTTATGTGTCGTTTTTTATTTAGTAGTATGTGTTAAAAATATTTCAAATATTTTGACTTGAACATAAGAATGAATAAATTAAGATCTTTATGCATTAATGAACTATTTCAAAACTTTGTACGAAAGTATTCCAAATCTTAATAATAATTATTGTTAGACTGCGCATATTTATGCAAATTCGCGTTTTTATGAATATAAATAAAACCATAGACCATAGATAGAAAAAATTGTTTTATCCATCAGATATAGTAAGAAGTAATATAATTTGATATTTAATATATTTTTTTATATTATACGCATGTTTAGCATTTTTACATCTTCAAATTTCCTATAAATACATAAAAATCCGCAGTCTAGTAACTACATTCTCTAATCAGTGCTATTCATTTTATAACAAATTGCAAAAATTTATAAAAATGATAGCGAAGATCGAAAGCAAGTATATGAGCAATACATTTAAACAAGATTTTAATTTTACCGCTGCTATAAAGTTGAAATTATATCGAATACTGAGTCGTAACATTCGATAAGAAATAATCGATAATGAATGGATTTCGTAGCACTTTTCACGAGATAGGTTCCTATCTGTGAACTACGCTTTGTGCTTGATTTGTCAATAATCGAGGATAAAGTTAAATGCCGGATTAATTCGTTCGGCATAATCTAAGCGAGTTCGAAAAGGAAAAGAGAAATCCTGAAGCGATGTGGCGTGCCCCGAAGTTGGCTCTCCGGGCCGAAGTCTTCTTTGTTCAAATGAAAGTATTAATACCGAAGGTTGAATCGGTTTAACCGCGGAATACCTGCCTCGAGTACTTTTTAAGTACTTTTTTTTTGAAATTATACGTCTTCTTCAGGGGTGGATTTTCCCCCGATATCTCGTTTTTTTTTTTTTCAAAAATGGCATCACAGAGTCAAAATGCTATGAATGTAAATTCGAGTGTTTCACCGGCGAATGGATCATCCGGATCGTCGACGACCATCTCGGTCTGCACTACGAAGATGCAGTCTCTTACTTCTACACCATCCTCACAATCCTATCAACAACACTCGTCTCCATCGTCGTCACCATCGCCGTCGCCGTCACCGTCACCGATGCAACAGCATCAACAGACTCTACAACAACCTAACAATATAGAGGCAATTGATAAGAATTCCTCCAATACATTAAAAGTATGTGTATATATAGCTATATATATTTGGAAATACTTCTGTTTGAAGAAAATAATCTATCATGCAGATTATATGTTCATTGATAATAATTTTTTATATTTCTTTTGTAGCGTAATCCAAAAATGGAATTAAGCAAAACTGATTTATTAAAACTATTAGGGCATCTTGAAGGAGAATTGCAGGCAAGAGATATTGTAATAGCAGTATTAAAGGTAATTTATTTTTCATTAATGGATGTATTTTTATAATTAACTTTAAGCGTTGTAATTACGATATGATATTGAATATTTGAGACATAAAATGGTTTTTCGTATATATTTTATAGTCAGAGAAATTGAAACATCTATTAAGTACTCGATATCTCAGTGGGACATCAGATCCACATGCTGCACTTGCACGTGATATTGTATTAGTAGGTAGTGTCAGTGAACATGAACCAAATCAAATAAATAAACAAGTTGCTACTTTAGAGGCACTAGTGACACAACAAAGATGTATGCAGTTTAAAATGGCCAAAGTTCTTAAAGATGCAGAGCTTAGGCATAGAGCAGTATGTATATCATATTTAGTTATTTAGATAGTAATGAATATTGTAAATTGTATACTTATACTTAGTTTACTTCAGGTTATCAAGGAATTGGAAGAAGAAAAACGAAAACATGAACATGATACTGCCCAGGGTGATGATATTACATATGGATTGGAAAAAGAAAGGACACGATTGAAAAAAGAGTTAGAATTAGAGAAACAAGAAAAAAAAAGACTGGAATTAGAATTAAAGAAAGCAAATGAAACTTTAGAGGAAGAAAAAACTCGACAGAAGCAAATAGTACTTCTCCTACTTGCTGAACGCAAAAAGATAATTATGAAGTATATAGAAGAAAGGAAAAGATCAGAAGATTTGGCACAGATATTAAGCGAAGAAAAAGTTCGGATAGATTCTATGGCTGAAGGACTCGAAGAAGAAAGTAAAAAGTCATTACAAATGGAAGCAGAATTAGAGAAACAACTTGCGCAATTTGATATGGAAAGACAGCAATATAAACAAGCCTTAGCAAAAGAAGAAAAGAGGGCTAAAGATCTCGAATTAGAATTAGATAAACTTAGAACTGAAATGGATGTATGGAAAGAGTCCCAAACACGAGGTTCTCCAAGAGGTGTGGGTGCAACTCCACCACCTCCCCCAGCTAAACCAGTTAATTTAGTTGCTATGCCTACAGTTAAGCCTGCTAGTGCACCACAAACAAGTATGTTGTGCATAATAATTAAAATATTACATACATAAATAGAACTTATTTTAGTAAGCACTAATAGCAAGCAAATAATATTCTCAATATCTATTATGATGTTGAATACTGATATAAGATAATTGCTAAAAGAAATTGAGTATTTTTATAATTATATCTTATATGCAGTTAAAGGTACAGTACTGGGTACTGGGACTCCAATGGTTAGTAGTAAAGTTGTTCAGCCCACTGCCACGGTATCTAGTGTTCCTGTCAGCGGTCCAAGTAAGAATAGCAGTTATCCTAAAATTGAAATAGGATATAAACGATTAAGATATTTTGGACATATTTTCTCTAAGAGAATCTTTATATTGCATGATAGTGGATGAATTAATAAATTACATTTTGACAGTTAATTGAAGAAGAAATGGTAATTGCAGCTTTTGCTCATAAGTGTAATGCACTTCATATTGATATGAATTTGTTATTTCTACTTATCTGATGTTGATGCGATAATTTATAATTTAATGCTGGTTCAGATTGATACAGGGTTAATACAATAAATAATTTATATTTAAAATTTTATTCTAAAGATTACATAAAACTAAACAAATCATGCTGATACTTTGGAAATAATATTATACATTATATTTTTAATTGTATTTCAATATTTTGAATATAGGTATTTTAAAGTAGTGAAATAACACTTATACCAATTTCTTTGTAGCTACTGGGATTGCTAGATCAGTAACTCCTGGGCAGGCATTACGCGGTATCACATACACATCCAATATTACATCTTCTAGTGGAGAAACTGCAGTGTCTTCTGAAAATCAGGTAAACTACCCCCATTTTCCTTCACATTCTACTTTAATTTGAAAATATTATACAGTACATATTTATGCATATACTTGTAAAAAGTTATTTTTCGTAATATAGCTTTCATAATATTAAAATCTTTCATATGTTCCATTTCAACCAATTATGTTGATTTTTAAAACACCACTATGTTTTATGCATCTCATTTGTATAAAAATTTACAGAATATACAAAAGCAACATAATAACATGTTATTAGAATGGAAACATTTGAACAGTATATTGCTTGTATGTAATTTCAAAAGAAATTATTTTAAAAGCAAAATTTATTAATAAAAATAAGTTATTGATTTTTGTATGAGATTTAAAAAGAAATATATTAATACGCTACTTCATAATATAAGCATGCAAGTATGATAATATTGTATTCATACTTGATGTTAAATTTTATTTTGCTAAGAAATGAATAGAATTAATTTATGAATATATAAATTATATTTATAAAAATGATTGTACAAGCAATAACTTAAGTGTTAAATATTATTATTATTATTATTATTATCATTATTGTCATAATTATTAATGACAAAAAAAGAGTGCTTCTAAAAATAATCAAAATATGATTAAATTAATTTATTAGGTTTAATAATATTATATGATATTATTTTATATGTATATCATAATCAAATAGGATTTTCTAGTCTTATATTTTATTCAAGTTGAATGTTATATAGAATAATTTTATTGTATGATTATTGCATGACAATGATAAATATAAATATGTCTTATCATCTTATTTTAAAACGCACAGTTATTGCGTATTTTTTGACTTTTTGTATTATTTCTAATGAATCAGTGTAACAAACAGATACTGCTTTGGGGTAAAATTGGTTTATTTCTTCTTCTAACACGTACGTACGTTACTGATCGTACTTATTGTGATGACATAAAAAACAATCAATATAATTGCTAAGCTAGAAAAACAATCGATGTATATATCTAGAATAACAATATGAACAATAGATATTTTCTATATTTTTATACAAAAAACAAATGTAAGATGTAAACTACACAAAATATTATTGCAAAGCAGAAAATAAAGGTGATCATACACACACAGTAAGTTATAAGTACACATATGAATATTAATGTTGCATGCACACATCTTGCAGATGCGTTGCATGTTTTTTCAATTCAATAGGTATTTCTTAATTATTACAACGAAACTTCATAAACATTATATTATTACAATTTTTTAAATTATTATGACAAATTTATATCATGTTATAGTTACACTGTTATAGTTGTAATTGAATATTCTTTTATCATATAGATAACAAAAAATTCATCTTTTTATTTTTGAACACACACACACACACACACACACACACACACACACACACACACACACACACACACACACACGCGCGCGCGCACACACACACACACACACACACACACACGCACACGCACACACACACACACGCACGCACACATGTTTGTAAACTTTAATTCACATTGAATTATATCACATTGTATTATTTTATATAAGTTACTACACCATCAAATTTTAAGTCTAACTTATGTATTATGCTATTCTTATTTTGTACATAAGATTACTACTTAGTATGTACATTGATTATTTCCTTAATTAAAACTTGTATGCAACTCACTTTTGAGCCTTATTTACAAATTTTCCCTGCTTGCCCTCCTAATTGCAACCCTGTATTTGCTATTGCTAACTTTACATGGTTTGGTTGTTCACCTGTTATTTTTTCAAGTTGTGTAATGTAACTATTCTAACAAAGAAAAGTAGATCTACATACGGTTTCTATAGTAGAACTTTACAATTCTTTTTAATTATGTTCGCAAGCAAATAAAATCCGTACTACCTTATAATAAATCTCTTTTATCACTTTACCAACTGATATATTGAGTTACTAGGAATCAACGCAGTTCTCGTTGTAGTTAAAAATTAATAAACATATCTATCATCAAATTGCTTAGGTAACAAGCTGATCTCTTCTTCAAACATCTTCAATTACTATTTCTCTGGCAATTGATTTATTCCTTTGCTTTAGACTGGTGATTTGGTATAATTTCGACTGCCCCCTTTTTTTTTCTTTCTGTTCTTAATCATTATCTTAAATGCAGCGATCGTCTATATGTGCCCTTCTAGTGGGGTGCTTCAAAGGGATAACCGGAACGTTAAATCGGATCTCCTGTGTATTCATTCCTCAGGCTGTAGACAAACGTGTGGTTGTACCTGCTCCTGTAAATCCTGGAGGCACGGTAAAACTTATACCGTCGACACAAGCTACAGGAAAGCTTGGTTTTCATGTTGGCTCTGGTTCGGCGATTCAAGCATCCGGTATGCTGCCCTCGAAAAAGCCACCAGTATCTCGCGGTGTTCCTCCTCCAGTGCCGCCAAATAAGCCGGTAGTACCACCTAAAAAGGAGGCTGCTTATATTAGAAGGACTGAGTCTCAAGCAACGCAGGACGCCGTAAAACTTGGTAAACAAGCTGCGGCGCATCCTACTAGTGGACCTACCGCTCCGCAAGTCCAACAGGCAATAGGAGCTTTTACTCAAGCCTCCGATGAAGAGGTTAGTAATAAAGCTCCTCTGCCTTTCTCATCCGATTAATACGGATGAACAACTTCAACTTTATTTCAAGTGCCAGCATCTTAAGTGTTTCTATGTTCTTGTCTCCTGATATATTCTTTCCTCTTTGTCAGTGACTTTAGAAGTCTCATCGTGTTCTCAAGGAAGCTACTTATTTGTAAAAGCTGCAAACACGTTGTTATATTTTTTTATTTAGGAGGAACTTTATAAATAATTAGAATTGAACGAAGCTACCGGATGAAAGGCCATTATTTCTTCTAACACACCTTATTTTATTATACCTTTATATCAATTTACGATATTTTACATTTTATTAAAATTTCATATCTCTCGTAGTAGTTCAATTATTCTATAACATTTCATAGCATCTCGTGTTAATCAAATACTTTTAAAATTATTAAATTACTCTTCCTTTATCTCGAATCATTTTCGTTGCATAATTTTTTAACGAACGCGTTCTATTCTTGCTATTTTTTTATGTTACGTTAATTGGTTGTCAAAATAAACGTTATTACTGTTGCCTGTAAATTATGGAAGGTTTTTGGTAACGGGAATGTTCTTTTGAAACTTGCTGCACGATTAACTTCCTTGAGTATCCGATGAATCGATATTGTTCTTCTATATGATCCTTTTTATACGTGAACGCAATTCAGAACTCGTGAATATGATTTCAGACAAAGCCACGTTGATTTAACGGCGGGTACAAAAAAAAGTAAGCATTATTAACGTTTAAGAAAGTCTGAAAGCCGTGTTACACGAATAAAACTTGGGGTAGCGTGTTTGGAACTACGCAACGCGGGATTCCATTAAGCAACGTTTCTGAATCAACGAAAAGAAACGTTAGTGCTCGAACTACTTGTTCATCGATTGATTATACATCGCGTACCATAAGATATCATTATCTATATTGTTAGATCTCGCCATCGGACGGATCTATGGATCCATAGCGATACATCACCACAACCAACCACGAATCATGCTTGTAACATTGTACTATAGTCGAAATGAATGAATCGAAGAAAAGAACGGGATTATCTGAAATATTTAAGGTAGACTCTGTAGATTCTGTAGTTTATTATCCGCGATCTTTCCGAATTACACTAAAAGTCATTAGATAAAATTAGTATCGTTGTAACGTGCTATTCGTAAGAAGGAACGATACTGTTATCAACAGTGGACGTGAATAATAAATGTTTATGCAACAGGGAGCTAGACCATGTAATATGTTAATAAAAGAAATACTTTTAGGTAGGGAAAGATATGGAAGGGTTATTTCACGTTAAATCATCCAATTGCCAAATTTCCATCGAAGATATCCTTTATTATTTTTTTTAACATGATTACCTCATTGGATAAATATGATTGTACACTGAGAATATGAACTCGTCTTTTACAAGAACAAGGAAGATTTTAACGATATTTTATTAAAATTTACCATGATTTTCATAACTTGTAAGATGCAGTTTAAGCAGCTTTTACCAAATATATACAAGAATATAGTTAAAAATTTCTTGAAACAATTGATCGACTTGACGTGAGACGACTCAACAGTATATGCTATAATCACTGCCTTGCCTGACGTAATTGCGTGCATCGTCAATATACCGATGATGTTACGCCCTGGACGAAAGCATTTTGAACAAATTTATTCGAGACAAGCAGCTAAAAAAGGAATAAGTTTAGAAATGGTTCTTATCGTGAACTTGTTGATTTGCTCCTGGACTGATATTTGAGGAGTTACGAAGGAAAATCAACTGAATCGTTATCCTTTCGACAATACCTATACGCAAAGTAGTATTACTCGAACACTACGTCGATCATCATATCCACGTTGAGATTTCTTCAGATATCACGATTGTCGATAATTGATCGCGAATCAAAGAAACACAGGAGGCAATTTATTTTCTACGTGTTTCTATGAACGTGATCGTTCGATTTGATAAGAAAATTTCCAATGATCCAGGCCAGTCGTGCAATCATGAATGTTGGATAATAGTAATATCAATGATCTTATTGATCCACAGTGTTCCGTAAGATGTATCCTATTTGGTGGATCGAGTGATTTCCGAATCAAAAATAAAAGCAGAAATATTCTCAGTATCTTCGTACGATACGCTTGTTTATTAATTTCTCTATTTATTCAACGCGTAAACGAAATAAATTCGAATGTCTCTATTACGCGCGTACACGGTGGATCGTCGTAAATCTTTTAAAAAGATTCCAAGCGTACGTACGAGGCTATTAAGAGTAATTTTCGGCTGTAAAAGTCCTTTACCCGCCGAGCTCGCTACATCTTACGAAATCTCTGTACAAATTTCGTTCCCACAATACAGAGTTTATAACAAGGACATGAATAAAATTATTCGTTTGTACACAGTTTCTCTTGTATAAATTATAAATGGATGAAATTACGTTCTCATAAACGTATGAAGGATGTACACGTATACTCGTTCACTCACACACTCCTGTCGACAGATACAGGCGCACACATACACACACGGAAGAAAGAAGAAAACGATGTATCGGAGTTATTTAAAGATGTATCTCACTTTCCTTTCGTATACTTTACATGCGACCGTGATTTCATAAAACGTGTGAAAATATTCAGTGCGTGCGCGCGCGTCGATTGTCTTTAGTGTGCGAGTTTTTTTTTTTTTTTAAAGAACACAGATATTTGTCCGGTGCTAGCTGTTTCATTTTTTCCTCTTTCTCTTTCCTTTTTTTTTTTTTTTTTTGAGAATATTCCAGTCAAACGCGTAAATATTATGCTGCATTTCGTAAGGAATACGCGCAATCTCCCTAGTTTCTTCATACTTTGGGAATACCTAACAACGATTTATTCAATATGAAGGATTCGTGCAAAGAGAAAGACAAAAAGAAAAAGAAGGTGTTCGTCGAACGGAATAAATATTAAAAAAGCGAGAGAAATCCCTTTTAAACTTCGCCCGCTCGACTTCTGCTTAATTCGCTAAGGGAAAGATGCAAGAAATGTAAAATCTTTGTTCGTTTATATATCTAGAAATTCATAGCTTGTAGTCGTTGTTGTTTCTTTTCGATGTCACTTGGGAAGTTTCCATCTGTTGTGTAATCGTACCGTCGTGCATCCTATTCACTTTCTTCGGAGTTAACGAAAAGTCTGTTTAACGAGAGATGTAATCTCGATCGGAGTTTCTCGATTTCACGGGAAAAATTTCTAGAGGATCTCGATAAAAACGCAACGATATAAGCGGCTATACGGGTAACAAGAGGGGCAGAAAGAAGAAAACTTGGGTAATCTGCGATCCGTTGAAATCTCGCGGGACGGCGTGATTAAAAAAACACAGAAAAAGAGAGACCGGAGGAGGGTAATTAAAACGGGCTACGTTAAAACAGGTACAAATCCTTGGGGATGAAGTAGAGGATTTTTTCAGGATAAGAGAAGGTCGAGATGCGAAAGAAAACGGTTTAGTGCGGCGCGTTGCGACACCAGTCGTAATAAAGAGCAAAGCGAGAGAAGAGCGAGAGTGAAGCGTAAAAAAGAGGAGAGCGAATTAAAAAGGGGGAAGACGATGATTACGCGAAGATGTAGCAGCAACTCGACAGAAGCTACACAGCCATGCATACACCTTATACGTGTACGCTTGATGCGATACCATACACCTACAACATACATCAAGTACTACATATCTACTTACACGCAAACGTGAGAGTCAGAATCTGTGCAAGGTGTAAATGTACCTGAGGAACGAAGAAAAGAGAAAGCATTACAGATAACATCGGGTCACATAGGAAGAAGATGACCAAGGAGCGCGCGAGGGTTACAGGAAACGCGAGCAGAAGAAGATAGAAAGAGGAAGCCGGAGGGGGACCTAGAGAGAAGGTGAGAGTGGGTGTGAGGTTGTTCTCTCCTGGTAAGGATGGTAAAAGGTAAGCAGCGCGTATAGCGCGTGCGCTCGTCGGCTAGGTTGTCCGATACATCTAGTACACGCACACGTACACATACTACTGACACATATATACGTATGGGGTCGTCTATGCAAGGGAGCTAGGAGACGAAGAGAGCGCGAGTGGTTAACATCAGAGGGAGGATCGTAAACTCGAACGAGGAAGCGAGGAAGCGAGAAAGCGAGGAAGTGAGCGAGGTGAGCGTAAGCGAGATGGGACAACAGCTGGAAACGTGAATGGAAAGAGTGGAATAGAGATAGCGAGCCGTGACAGTCGATGGACAAAGAAGCGAGGATTCGCGGGATCCTTGCGCGGTATGAGGTTTGCATGCCTAGCGGACGGCTCCTCAGTATCGTCCTACGTTCCGTTCGCGACGCGCACCCTTCAACTTGGTCCTGGTCCGCGCGTCATCCAACTTGTCTGATGTACACCGACTACTCTCAAGTACCGGTGGTACCACTGTTGCTCGTACGACTCTGTTCTTCGTTGTTGGCGGGACATCGCCGTATTTTTTATTCTCTAATTTTTATATTTCGATCAGTGATACGATTGTAAAAGCGGCAGCGAAAGTATCAAACGTTTGGTCCCGTGTCACCGGGTGATGTGTGCCGTTTATCGTATCCTCGAGCCGTTTCCGTAGGAATACGAGCAAAGTGATTCGCAAGGGTGACAGAAGAGAGATATTGGATGTTACGCACGTACGTATGTATGTATAATATTGATTGACGATAAATCGTTCGGCATTGATTCTATTTGTTGTGATTTGCCGCGCGTTGCAACAAACGTGGGAGATTGTGCTTTCACATTTTTTCTCGACAAACCGTAGGAAACGCGCGATGTTGATGAATGAGACTAGCGGTATTCTTTTCTGTTTCATCATTACTTAGAAATGTTTTTTAGCTATATATACGTAGAATAAGGTAACTCGTTAATGTTTTACGTGTTGTTTACGTTTACGCTTCTGAATTAGGAGGTACGAAGTGATATATGATTTAGACGGTGATAATAAATGATAAGTACAATCGTAGCAAACTATTACTGATCATACCTGATACAAATAGATTGTTCTGTAATTTATGTATGTACAGCAGATGTATTTGTATAGACGATATCGAGATTGTTTTATCGAAGTATAGCGTATACTCTGTATCGAGTTTTTATTCGTCGCGTCTACGACTGGTTTATCACCTCGTAGAATATTTTAACATTGGTTACTGTTCCCATCGATCATATATATCTTTCAATCGATCCGCTCCATAGACCCTCGTCCGATTTAACTTTCATTTTGCGAGAACAGTAAATGAATATTATGTGTGTGTATATATATATACCATGGAGATGTTATATATATTATAAGAATCGTAAAATTGATAAAAATACGTAGCGGTGGGAAAATTAGTGCGGTATGTTCCTCGATTGTGAAACGCACAAAAAAAGAACCCTTATTTTTTGGAGTCCGAGAACTCTATTATAATCGACACGAAGGAGATTGAATGCGTAAAAGGCGATTAACAAAAAGATGTACCGCTGAAATTATAAGAATATACGATATTGATAGCATAAAAAAAGAGAAACCGACTAAAAAAAGTTTTGAAACCACCCCTTGTTCCTCTTTTATCGTTGGTCCAATTCACCGAGACCTCTTTTGTTTCCCGCTTTCATTGATATTCTCCTACGGCATGGCGGGAATGAAAACTTCGTTGTTCCGCGCAGGAAGATCGAAAGAAACTTTGTTAAAACTAGCGAAGAATGGCAAAGGTATCTTTGTGGTCCCAATCCATAGTAGACGAATATCGAGCTTGACGTTATGGTCTTGTATGCGCCACGATTTCCTCTGATTATACCAAACTTTATTTTCTCTCATAAATTTCCACGTTTAAATCTAAAGTAGTTTACTAAACATGTAATCACTGGAATAACGACTGCTTTTTATCTTTATAGCGATCTAAGTATTTTAATCTTGATTTTCTCTACAGGTAAGTTAGTATTTTACGCGATAGAAAATTACATAATTCTTCGTTGATAAGCATTTATTTTCTAAATGGAATTTTTATATTTTTAAAATATAATGTTTTTTCCAATAATTAGTTTTCGCGACACTGCGTCCTACTTTATAGATAGAATATAATACCGTGTAATTATATGTATGTTATATATTTCGAAAATTTATTATTTGTCATATCAATATTGAGTCATTTTATTTTTAAACATTTTCTATTTTTTTAATGGAATATATATATATATATATATATGTTTTTTCTTTTTCAAATTCAACGTTTTTTTCTCAATATTGACCCATTTTCGTGACACTACAAGTGTGACGTAAACAACGGCTTAAATACTAAGCTGCTTAAAACAATATAGCTCCGTCGAACAGTATAATTATGACTGTGATTAATTAAACATAAAGAAAAGGGGTTCCCATGGTCGACATTGCGTTGTATCTCACGATGGAAGGAACACACTTCTACCAAGCTGTTCCTCGGCAACGTCGGCACGTCAGAACCTATAAATCCGCCGAATAGATTCGCTTCCGAGTTCCGGTTTCCACGGGCAAAACTAAATCCATTTTCCTCTCCTCTATTTTTTTTCCTCCTCCTGCTGTATTATTACATAGCAACGATTTCGCGGAGAAAGCCGTGGTTACAGATTAATAACGTAAGACGCATTACTATACTCAGGCGCAGATAGAGATGAATTAGCATTCGAAGACGTAACATTTTACGTTCCTGAGAAATTAACTAGATTGTTACCGTATATTACGTAGAAAGCATCACGTTCGTTGGGAAAATGGGATATCTAGTTTAATAGACGAGATAGAAACCATCGAGAAGTACGCGCATTCCCTTTTTACATCCCTTTCTTCTTAACAATCTTTAAATCGATACGGAAATGTTTTCACCTCTCTTGTCTATCTTCCGTATTTTAAACTCAAAACGACGCATACGCATCTCAAGCACAATGAACAATTACCGTATATTTTTAACGCCTATAATTCGAACAATGTCATAATTCGCTTAGAAGAAGAAGAAAGGACGTAAATCGCGAGATAACAGCTGTTCGTTCCTCTCCTATTTCCCTGTGGATATACCAGTTTCTTTTTTTACTGAATATAATATTTCATAAGTATCCTAGAAAATCATCCTCATTATTTTATGATTACGTCCGTAATGGATAATCGCGGCAACGGGTGCGATAGGATCGCGACAGAGCCAGCGCAGAAAGTGTCTGCGTGTGTATACCGGTAGCACGTGTGTTCGTAATTTCACTTATGTCATAGTTCCACTACCAGCGCGGCCACCCTCCTTCGTCACGTTCGTATCACGCGAGAAAACGCGGAGGACAATCACTGTTTCTTAGGTGTTTGAAAGAGAAGCCGCGAGGAATCGCAATCGCATGTGTGAAGCGGGCCTAGTGTCCTGTGAGGTCGTAGGTAGCCTAAGTCGTGTACACCGTGCACGCTACTCTGCCGGCGAAAGTGGGCTCGTCTTCCGGATCAACGTCTGCTCGATAAATCGTATAAGTCATCCGTTGCGCTTCCGTCTCTGTTAGCGATACGCAACGCACTCGATAGCTGAGCGTATTTACACTAGAATTGCCGATCTTTAACGCGTATCTAAATATACTGTACGTATCAGGTAATTAATCAGGTGGATATTTATACAGACTCATACTTTTATGAATACTATCTGCACGGAAATTCTGTTTCACTCTCTAAATGTTATAGCGAGTTTCCAACTTTTGATATTTTGTACGTTTCTGCATATTACGCGCATTCTGTGAATTTTTGTATCTTTAAATTTCCCATAAATGTATAAAGTTCATAATTGACTCTGCTATGTCTTTTTTTTTTGCCTCGTTTCCCACTTAATGGTATTTCTTTATCGTTAGGAAATTTATGTTTGAAGATAATATGATGAAATTGTTAAAGTTCTTATTAAAATGTTGAAACTGTTGAAAGTTTTTTCGCCCGTTGGAACGACAGCGTCGGGATATAAAAGTTGGGAACGACGTTTCTGTACATGAACTTTCTTCATTGTCTTGATGTCTAGAACTTTATAAATATCGTCCACTTCTTTCCGCAGCCTCCGTAATTATGTTTTCATCCCAATAAAAATCAACGTCAATTTTATCGGAAGTACTTGCACGCATTTAATAATAATAATAATAATAAAAAAAGAGGAAAGATCTGCAGCTCGTCATTTCGACAGGTTTGGCAATTCTATTATTAAATCGATTCAGAGAAGCGCTTAAGTTTCCCTTCTTTCATCGCTGGACTTTGTCAATTTACGCACGACTCGATTTATATTTCCCCATTTAGTCGACGTGTTTTCGATATTTAGTAAGCTATTAACGCTTATATTATCAACGCTTTTACGAAAGCGATAGCTTGAAAAAATAGTCCCTCGATTGCAACGATAGACATCCGCAAAGAAGCAATTTGAAATCGAGAGATCTTCCAGTTACTTCCAGCTATTTATTATTGACGAAATAAGTATCGTTTCTCCCGCTGATAATCATAGCGTTTATTATTTCGACATTCTCCGTTTCGAGCGACAATTTCGCTGAAAATTATAGAGCGCCACGATTCCTCTAGTGAATATTGCCGACTTGACTGAAACGACAATTGTTAGTTAAACGCCGTGTTGGATTGCAATGAAAACGCATTACTAACTCAAGGAGGATCGCGTCGATTCGGTGCGGAAGATTCGCAGCTCGTCTCAACGTGACTCAATATTGGTTGCCGTGGTCGGTTCGCCGCTTTCTAAGATCTTTTGCCACGAGGACGGTAATCAGATTCGTTCTGAAGGTATCTGACGATCTTCCTCGCCGGCAAAGGCGTCGGTGAGTGGCCTGAAATGACCTTTCTTCTGCAGCTGGGATCTTAAACGCGGGCGGATTTTCCGTGGCTTAGGGTCAACACCGACACGATAAACGTCGTTGCCAACGACGATAGGAGGCCTGCACTTCCGCTTCTCTCCGACATGGCGAGCTTGTCTCCCCGTCACCGAGAGCACAACAACCGAAAGTCTTGTAGCTTCTCGTATGTGTCGGATATATATTCGTGAACAGGATGTTTCATAAGGCGCCGCTCTATAACGATCTCGAGCGTTCAGCATTTCCTGAACCGAAAACACGCGCGTCCTCGCGTTCTCATGATGCTTGTGTATCACACGACTGGGATGAATTGAACACTAAATGTTTTTTTTTTTTGTATCTTTCGTTTCTTTTTTAAGCGACAGATTTTTATTCCATATGTATGCAGTTATGTTTCTTTTTAGTAGAAGGATGTGACGGTAGAAGCGAGAAAGTTGTAAAATGTGCATCGTTGGTCACAAGTACCGGAACACTTGGATTTTCTTGTACAATAATTTGTCAATTGATAATGTTAGCAAATTGGTAACGGATTATATGGATTATAGATTTGCTTTTTACAATTTTATAATTTTTCGTTAAACAGGCTAATCAGATAATTAATATAGTTTGTAAAATTTACTTGCAAATATCGATTAATACGAGCAATTTGATACTCGTAAAATTTTTCCTATTAATATTAGTTAAATCGTGCAACACGATTCTGCTAATGTTTAGTCGAATCGTTTCTTCGCTGCTTTCATTTTCCAATCATTTTATTATAAATCCATTGCTTCGCTCGCATTGTACGTACACATATGCTTTATTTATAATATACGACGTAATACTACATAAAGTCAATTCTATTCGAATTTTTCGTTATATAAGTGATAAATGTCTTAGTATTTACGACAGTATAACAACTACTTTCACAATTTCTGAAATTTATTACTGTTGTATCTTCAGGAGATTTCTATATATTTAGGAAGATTTTCTATGTATAAATCTTCGATTTCTACTCTCCACGGAATCTTTCATGAATCTGTCACGGAAACTGGACGAAGACTGACGCAGAGTGAAATATTAATTTGGAGAAAATGAAGTCAAGATCTAAGGTGGAAAATTTCGCTGACTATCTCACCTCTGCTTCTGCACTTCAGATCTTTCACGAATATTCTCCTTCTATTTATATTCGCGAAATCTCACGTAATCGGAGGAAACACGTATTATCGGGATGAAACAAAAGAAGAAAAAGACACGAAGTCAAATACCTCGGTACGAAGGGATTATAGCACCAAAACTCAGTCACGAAAGAAACAAGCAGTTACAAGAACTCTCCCATAATGAATACAATGCTTTACGTAAGGTGGCACGCACACATGGGAAAAATTTCAAAAAATACGTCGGTTTCTTTGTTAATGTCTAATAATAAGACATCAAATTCCTTAAAAAGAAAGAGAGAGAGAGAGAGAGAGAAAGAACAAAACGATAAAATCTTCATTTTTAGAAATTTGAAATGGTTTCATGAGAGAAAAAAGTTCATGAACTAAACGACTGAATCAACACAAAGAAGTATATGATTAGAAGAACAAAGTTAACGATTACTTTTACCTTCTAAATGGAAGGGAAAATTTCTTCTTTCACACTGTAACAAAATACTTCGAAAAATGTTACGGCTGATTCATGTAATTAACTTCGCTATTATTCGCCTCAACGAAGCTGAACGAATGGCAAAAGAGAAAGATCTCGTTGCCTGTTTCAATTTTACAAGTTGTTTGAACAATGAACGTGGAAGACATTTCTCTGATACTGAGAAAATCAAACAATGCATACTTTTTCAACATTACTATATACGTAATTTATTAAACGTAATAACGAAATGACTAAAACAAAGCAACGGTAAATCTCCGAACGTGATATACATTTCTATGATATCGACAAAATCAATAATAACACATACTTGCTTGTCGCTGTACATACGTTCAATTCGATGTAAAAATAATAGAGAAACAACTAAAACAAACGTCTCATCCTATATCGCGACAAATTTTCTGCTGTTAGATCATACTTTGTAAAAGATAACTTATACAATTTCAACAAACATTTCAGCTGTTGAAGTTTTTAAAACGAATCAGTTTTTTCACAAAAATTGTAAAATTTGACCAATGATCTCGACTGAGACTCTAACGATATATTATAAAGTTTGACTCGGCTATAAACAATCGTATAAAGATAAGAGGAAGGAAAGAGATCTCTTCTGTAAAAATTCTCCAGTTTCAATAGTATATCCGAGAGCTATCACGAATCGTTTTAACTTAATCATTAAGCAAACGATCGAAAAGTCGATTGAAACCTGTAATCGTCTGTCCAAGCTTCTCGCAACACATCCATTAAATGATTTCAACATCTTGATAAGATAATAGAGTATAGCTATCCAGCCGACATACCGAAAGACTATTAGTTATAACGTAACATTTTAGCGTAAGATTAATGATTGTAAAGCAAACTTTGTGCCGGAGATAGGAGACAAGTAAAAAACACGAAGAAAACGTAAGAAGATCAATGTCTTCTTTCAGGTTTTGCGTAATTTAGGTTTTTATATTATCGACTTTGTACCTTGCTCTACATAAAAGCCGACGAATAAAGATTTTCGTTTAATCAACCGGTCTTGGCTTCCCGAGCAACCTCACGATCTTTACTTTCCCGATTCAACTTCATTGGGAAAAGTAATTTGTTTCTCGTAACACGCATCCAGTGTTTGTGATAATATCTGACGACTCGATTCGTTCATTCGATTGTTACCTTAACGCGATGCTCTGCTGTATCGCCTCGTTAGATTTCGAGCGTGCAAAGGTGAACAAAATAACCGGAAACGAACGTGTGACTTAATGAAAAGAACCGCAGCTCCCCCTCCTCTGCGATTGTTTAATCACGATTATAATTCCGATAATGATACTTATTACCGTACGCGTATTACCAATGTTATCTTGTCTCTTTAATTGGCAAAAACTATTCCCGTTCGCTTATCTTGACGTATTTAAAGCAAAATTTTAATATATTTAACATCAAAAAGGAATGGTAAAAACGGTAAAATGATTGGAAATTAATATCACGTTCAAAGAGGGATTTTATGAAAGTATTTATACACTTATATTCATTTGTGTATTTAATAGGAGGCATCGATTCACGATTATTATTAGATTGTGGATTTTTATACATTTACGAGATATTTAGCTTTAGAAAGATCTGCAGAATGCAATATAACGTGCAAAGATATATAAAATATCCATAGTAAAATGTTCGTTGTAATATTTAGTGGATGAGACAAATTTAGCTTCCATATGTCTCATTTAACTTGATTTAATGTTATTTAATGTTACTTGTGTTCCATTTTTTTAGTTGCCTTTTGATCTTCATAGAAATTTCAATCTGCAGGAACACCCGCAGAATGTAGTAATATTAACAAAATAGAGTATTAGATAAATATTAGGAATTGTTGAAAGTGAAGTTACATCGTTTTTAAAGAAAATTTCTGAATAGAATATATATTCATTTATTCGTCGAATTTTTTCATTTTTCATTAAATGTTCCACATAATAACACGGTCATTTTCGCACCTATTCTTCGGTTACTAAAGACGATACTTACTGTCGTTCGAGAAACTAGAAGGTTACCGGTTACTCCTGAAATAATTGCCTCCTTTGAATTAGCATTACAAAAGAGGAAGGCGGGTACGTATGCGAGTACGCGCTCGTTAAGACGCCAAGTTTTATTTCGCTATCTGCCGGCTATTGTTTCAACATCACTATCCGCCCGTGCCCTGCAGTAAGCTTCCCTTCTGCTATGGCGATGCTATAGGTACCGATCGTTGAAAATTCGATATACTCCTTTATTGGACGAAGTCAAGTCAATCAAGTCAAAGTTTCGATGAGAATTATAATAGTTAGGAATTATCTAGGACGGGGATCGTTACGAGACCGTGGACTCGTCCCATAATGCAGGGAACTTTTTAATAGAGCTATGTTTGCAATAGCCATCCTTCTCGTTTCGTTAGAACACGTACAATTTTAATGACACGCTGACGAGCGATGATCGTGCTCAACAGAATTAGTCAAGAGCTTTTATCGATACTTTGTTAATTCTGCTGCGGTCCTAAACCTTCTACGTTTTAGTTTTACCTTTGTTTCAACGATATTTAATATTTTAATCTATTAACGGCGAAAGATAAGATAACTCGACACGCGAAATGCTTATTTTTTTTTTTGGATACGATAATTTTTATTGGAAGATTCGAGTAAAAATGAATTACACTATGCTTATACTTGCAGGGATTCCAATTAATTCCGTTGAAGCTTGAGTAAAACTTTGACATAAAATTGAAACGAAAAATCGCACCAACGACGATTCTCTCGCATCTCAATTGCAAACATTTTTTTGTTTCTAATGATAGAAGAAAATAATTGGATCGGAAATGATTAAACGAACGCAACGGTTTAGTGCACGCACATTACCAAGTGCAAATTGATTTTTCAACTTCCTACTTCGAACGAGAGGAAAAAAGGGCAAAAATAAATTCGAGTTACTATTTGTTAACGCGATGTCGTATTCGATATTGAAGATCGTGGTAATTGAAATCGTTATATCGTTATATAAGTAGACTGCGGATGTTTAAGTACTTATGCGCAATTTAAATATACAAAAATGCACAGACCGCGCGTCTAAAATAAATCAACATCCAATCTTCCGTTTAGATTCTACTTCCTCAATCTATGATCACGAAAATCTGAGTTTGCATAATCGTCCGCAGTCTACGGTGTCTCTTATTAGTCGCTGTAGTTTTGAAAAATGACGGAATTAAGAAATGGCAGATAAAAAGATTTTAACAAAAGAAGACAGCTTATCGTGCGCCATAGTGGTAGAGGAACGATGTTTCGTTAAAACGATCGTTCGACACGGTCGTAGGAATTCGTGGCGATCGTTAAACAGCCAATATCAATTAACGGAAAGGAAGCAATAAGCCGCGAATCCGGTTATCGCCGGGATGAAACGACAACTAGTCGGATTCGTATCGAATGAGAGAGGAGTCCGCGCGTCGCAAACCGAGAGAGAGTGAAAGTACTTCGTTATAATACTCATCGCGGTTTGCCCAAAGGATTAACCATAAATTGCGCGTCGCATCAAATGCCAACCAGCAACTTAATGACTACCGTAATCATTTTGAAAGTCCGGTGAATCGGTGAACCGTGAGAATGAACAAGATATTCTCTACCGTCTTCGGGGTTGCGTCACCCGCCACGACGACAAAGACGAAGAAGAAAATGAAGAGAGGAGTAAGACGAGCACGTTGGGGCTATCTGTTTCTTCCGACAACGAGACTGGCTTGTTTCATGTTCGATTGAATGTCACTGAGCCACGGCCGATATCGTGACGTGCTGTTTCTACACGTCGCGGATTGCCGCGTAATGGAAACCCCATTACCACGGCCAGGGTTTGATTAGGATAATCGATTTCACGGGTAATCACGGGCTACGTTCGCGCACGAGTCCTTCGTTGATCGTATCATCGCGATTGAACGGGCCGTTTTCTTCCAGTAAATTCGAATTGGTCGTTTATTATTGATTTACGTGCGAGCGTGGGAGGGTCGTGAAACATTATCGAGGAGTTGTAATAATTGTGATTTCTTTTTTCTTCTCTTTTTTTTTTAGTCGGAGGAAAATATTTGATTGAACCGGACAGGAATTTATCGAGGAAACGATAATTGCTTTTTTAGTTTTCTGGAAAATACATAGAATGTATGTAATGTATGCGGTCTGTAGGAAGTAGTCTATGCTTAACGAAAAGATTGTGAATATTCATGAAAATTCATATTTTTATGAGCATAGATAAGGAAATGGAATATTATAAAGAACATTATATTTAATATCATGATAATCGCGTATCATTGCAGTATTAGTCGAAAAGTTTCGTATATCAGATAAATTTTCTGTGGCGAGTATTCGAATATTTTATTCCTGGCGAGATAATAATGAATAGGAAATTGTATCCGGTATAAATAGATTATTTATTATGTGACGTATGCTCATATTTTTAGAGACTATTTCATAGAATTTTGATATTCTTATCTTATTTTTCGTTTCTAGTTGCTTTCTTCTCATATATTTTATTATTACCTTTTATTATTATGCATATATTATTGCCTGTTTCAATCGTGTTTTTCCGTAAATTTGTTTGCAAAGTAAAGGTACTTAAATCTTCCACTAATATAGACATACTAAAAGAGCAATAATAAAATAGTAACAGAAATTATTACCATCGAAGATTTTATTAAGATAATAATAACTCCGCGAACAATTATAAAATATGTTTCTACATAAATCTTACGAGATTATTATCGCGATTAAGCAAGGTTCTTGGTATTTTATTTATTCTCCTTAATAGTTCACGAGAATGTACAAGGCTTATGCATAGTGTGAAATATAAGCGATTAAATGTCATCTCTTTACTTAAAGTTTCATTTCGTGTAAACGTTTCTTGTTAGAACCGTGTCTTATGAAATTTAATCAGAATCTAAATTATTACTTTAGATTTTAAAATAACTTTGACTTAAACATTTTTAATAGAAGATATTGATCAAATTGTACAATAGCACACTGTTATTAACCGTGGAAGGGCATTCTTTCAACGCCGAAATAGCTCAGTTGGGAGAGCGTTAGACTGAAGATCTAAATGTCCCTGGTTCGATCCCGGGTTTCGGCAGATGGCTTTTTTTTTCTCTTGAAAATCTCAGTTTTTATTCTGTTTTCATTTTTCTATATCGCTTTTGAATATGTCTAGAAATAACAAAATATTTGTAGTATAATCTGTTTATTTATTTTGATTTTGTAGATAACAACATTATTATTTCTTATATATGTGTAAGGCATCCGTATATTGTATATGTATCGAATTGAGTGATAAGTTCGCTTTAGCGGAAAATAGCTTTTCACTACTGTTTCCATTGCAAAGAATGATATAATAATTAAGAAATATAGACAAATATCTACGCGTGAATTTTTTGACGAGAGACAAAATAAGATAAAATTATAAAGAAATGGAATAAATAAAACCTCTTTAACTATATAGATAGATTTCGCATGAAATTAATAACACTCGACGTGTTTTCTCAAGAAATTGTGAATGAACTTGTTACTCATTATAATACTTGATATTCTTCTAATTACGAAAAAATTCGATTGATCTGAAATAACAAAAAAGGTATACAAGTATCAAAGAATTTGCTTATATCTTGTTACAGAATCATGCACAAGAATTTATCGAGAATGGCATATCTCGAAGTAATCATATTTTTATGTAAGTATGATTAGAGGAGTATCTCTCGATCTCTCTCGATATGTTTTAATCTACATACGTATATATATACATATGTGTATAATTTATATTACGAGGATGTTATGTTGGCGTTATTGATGGTTAAAACATGGAAAACGAAATATCATTTCTCAAGGAATTGATAAATCTCGTTTCTGAATATTTAACGTTTACGTGTCACTCGGTTTTTCAGGTTCAGTGGCTACTTTCATGGTCAGCAATTGCGAAGCAGAGGTGACTATGATCGCTCATTAACGTTTCTAGTTTCTACCGTGTAAAAGAAAAATACGTCTTTACATTCAATGTCTTTTATTCACACTGCTATTACTACAAAGCAAGTCATAAAAATGTGTTAAGAAAAATAGCAAAATACTTTCAAGTATTCGAAGACTACTTGTTATACAAGAATTATTATTAGACTGCGGATATTTATGCGAATGCATATTTTTTAAATAATAATTAGAGGTGCTATATATTGGGAAGCTCTCGAAACTCAAAAACTTTCGAATCCTTGAAATTCAAGATTTTTATTTAATTAACTTCTGTTCAATATTAAAATGATTTAAGAGATTTGCTTCGTCCATTAAGTATTACATCGAGTATATTATATATTTTTCAAATTGTTACGAATACTGTGTTGTTTTAATTAATATAGATAATCGACTGATACATGTCCAAGTATATTAACATAATTATAATATTTATAGTGTTACAATCTTATGCAGCGTATTATTATGTACATTCAGATTTCCCATAAATAATAAGCGCATAAAAATCCTCAGTCTAATCATTATACACTTAACGCGCGTTAATATTTTATAGAATTTCATTACGAACTGCTTTCACTTCTAGTCAGAAACTAGTAGCAAAAAGGCAAATCTGCCAGAACTTTCGTCAGAGTTGGATTTATCCAGTATAGAGGCGTCCATAGAGAACGAGGAATCGTTGAAAAAAATAGTGAAAAGGCTGGCATCTGAGAAGAATGGCGAGTACCAAATTTATCAAGGTTTCTAAGCAATACTCTTATTAACACCGAAAGTAACACTTCTTAACTCTCTTCCGTTCTGCCTCTAAAATACTTTCTTCGCCTTTCTTTCCCAGTCTTCTTCGGCAATGTGGATCTTCTCAAGGAATGGCTCAAAGGAGCGGGTATTATTAATAATACTGCATAAGTACACCAGCCGCTTTCTCTTTCAGCTTCCTCTATCCCAATAGAATAAAACGCATGCATCTAGTTAATATCTTTTGTAACTGACCGATGTGACAACTAATACCGTGGATCACCAAGAAATCCATCTCGATCGGTGGAAAAAGAGAAGAAGATCGGATTACCAATTAATACCAACTTTCGTATCTTGTAATAGAGTCTTGTGATAACATGTGTGTATATTTGGTTGTTTGGAAAATTTGTAGCAAAACTAGAGGAAAAATTTCAAGACTATGAATCAATTAAAAAAGAAAATGTCTTATAAGAGTAAGAACAGATGATCGTGGTAATATGCTATAGGCGTATTATATCGCTTTGAATGACACGAAATAAACAATTTTTCGAGCAACTACAAGAAGCTTTAAATGCATGTAGAAAAATTAACTTGCATGAAATTAGTGGAATCCTTGCACACTTTTTAAATTTTTTATCGTATGCACGAATTATGAAGGGGGAACGAAACAATAAATAAATCACAAATCTCGCTGTTGGAAATTAAAACGTGAGTGGATTTTTAAAAGGGAACGACCAAGTCGTACAATGAAACATAGTCTTGTAATTTAGGCGTGACAGGACAGCCAGGAGTGGATTTTCCAGCTCTCACGACAATTCCAGCCACTTCGTTCAGCTGTCGCGGTCTGAAAGGTGGTTACTACGCTGACTTGGAGACGAATTGTCAAGTAAGTAACAAATGGTTTAATATATATCTTGCCGCAATGTAATTACTTTAATCAAACGCGGGATTCAGCGTTACGACACCGCGATATCTCGTCCCGCGATAGCGTAATCGAGCAAACTGATGAATAGAACATTTAACTCGTAATACTTGTGAAACTTTCTCCTAAAAATCGTCTTTACAAGCAACGTCAAACCGTTCGAAGACAAAAGGAAAAAAAAAGAAAGATTACGAAATAGACAACCAAGCAAAGAAATTTAAAAAGACGAAGGAAGTTTAATTAAAAGTGTCGACTACCTTAAACACGTTTAAAATAGAATAGAAATTCAAAACGAGAGATAATAACGATATATGATTAGGTTTGGTAATCAAACGAGTCAGGCCGCTGATGCGACTGTGAGATACAGGAACATATATAATTATCTATTGTGTGTCAATGTATACTCTTTTTGAGGAACAGACAATCGTAGAAACTGGGTTTTTCTCTTCCATTATTGTAGACTGCTCAATTCTGGAAATCTTCAATAGCGATTTCATTCATACACATTTTTGAAAATCCGTACAATTTAAACCCAACGATCTAAGAAAATAACGTGGTATAATTGTCATCGTAATTTGTTTGATGCGATCTTCGTATTAAATTTTATTTATTTCTTCGAATAGAGATTAAGAAAATTGTTAGTTCTCATATTCTCATTCGTATTGTCATATTTTTTAGCTGCCGAATTACACAGATTCCGTTGATACGAATGATTCCGTAATGGTACACGATGAACAAAAATTAAGCGATGAATTATCACGATGAACATTTCTCTGTTCAGGTATTCCACATCTGCGACAACGGGCGAAAAATCTCCTTTCTCTGTCCGAACGGCACCATCTTTCAACAATCGCAGCTAATTTGCGATTGGTGGTTCAAGGTGGACTGTAGCAAATCCGCGGAACTGTACGAGCAAAGTAGCGAGCAGTTGTTCGAAGAAGAACGAAGACGAGCCGAGTCCCGAAAATCGAAATTGGACTATTCACAGTCGATCGAATCGGGCGCGCAACAGGACTATTACGACGTTCAGAATCTCAGTTACGATGGTAAACAGAACGGAAGGATTAAACCGTACGAGGAGCCTCCGCAAGAAAATCAAGTTCAGCCGAACAGAGAAAGGATCAAGTCCTCCCGACACTTTGACTCTGGCAACAATTTCAGTCAAGAATCAAGCTCGCAAAGAGACGGTAACCAGCTGTTTGGTGGTAATGGATTTCACTCGAACAATCAAGCTTCCAACTTGAAGCAGCAATTCAATCAATTTACAAGAAACACCGACGAAGGGAACCTGAATAGATATTCGACGACCAGTCAAGATTATTACAGTACCCCGAAAAAGGCTCAAAATTACTACGTTACGAACAGAAACTCGAACAGCGAACGCGATGACAAAGGGACTGTGAAAAGATTGAAGCTTAAAGGTCTGAATAGGAGTAACTCTACTTCTTCGCAAAGGGTTACGCCAGCTTATACAGAGTCAACTACATTCAGAGGAAGCAATACAAGCCCCGTGAAAGAGTCTCAGCAATTTGCAGAAAGCGCAGCGTTCGTTGGCAATCGTGGGAATCGGTTCAACGAAAACACTGGAAATACGCACCAGTATTATTATCAATTGTATATTAATCGTGATTCTACTACGAGAAATTCTATTTATGATTCGACCACGACCACGTGGAGACGGGATAATGAAAACGACGTATCCACGCAGAGGAACGATTACTCGCCGTTTACAGACACGACGTCTACTTACTATGAGACGACGACCCAATATTCGACGGTCACTGCTACGCCACCGTGTAACGACGAGATTACCACCGAAAGTAGTCCTCTAACGAATCCATCTACCTATTCTGATACTCAACCGATCACCGAATCGCTTCTGTTTGCTAATAGCAACTACGAGTATCGTGGAAACGCGAAGACTATAGGAACTAACGTTCGAAGCAGTTACGTTGATAAGAATTATTACGACAGTAACGACAATAGGGATAATAACAGAGCAACTATCGGGAGTACAGGAACAATTCCTCCTACGACTCGTTCCTACGTGACCACAGATGCCTATCGTCAAAACACTATAACACCGAGTTCTTCACAACAGAGATATACTACAAGCTACTTTTCTCCTACACCAACCGCATCTTTCCGTAGCAGCAATTTTGGACGTAGCACAGAGAGACCAGAGACTCGAACCACGATCGATAGCCAGTCTAATAGGTTAAACAACGATTCTATACCGACCAGCAAGAACCCTTCCACGGTATCTCCAGGCTATCGACAAAATTTGATCAGCACCACCACAGAGAAACCTTTTAGAAGCACTCTGGCTTATCAACAGAACACCGTGACCGAGAAGGATCTGAGTCCTTACGATAGAAGTTTCACGTACAAACAGGGTAAAGTAATGTCTACGCTAGGTCCGTATATTCCGTTTACAAGAAACTACGCGTACAGTTCTGGCAGTACCACTTCAAAACCAACTCCATATACTCCCACGGTGCCCGCTTATACGACGACTTATACCTCTCCGAGAACTCTGATATCAAAACTGAAATATCCTACTCCGACGTCGTCGAGTAAGATTAGATCGAACGCAGCGCGATTTTCCGAAAGAGAGCACGCGTTGAGTATGCTACACTCTTTGAAGAATCTCGAGCAAAGTGTATCCAGTTTGTCGGAGACGTTTAAAGAAAACGAGAGAACGTCGAACGTTTCCGTCCCTCCAGCTCCTTCGACGTTACACTCTCTGGCTCTCTATTTCTCTACAGCCACGGAGAACTTTGATTCGAACGAAACTACGGATTCGTCTATAAATATAGAGTCTGCAGAGGATGTGGAGGAATCGGCACTTTCGAAGAAGAGTAATGGAACGGTCCAAGTGCCGACCAGTCTTCTAACCAGGCACACTATCGATTCGTACACGGAACTATTTAAATTGAACGACGAGGTGGAGACGAATAATGTGACTACGGAAGATCGTCTGGACAATTCTAGCGGTTACAGAGAGGATTATAACGATGATTTAGAGCTCCAACAAAGCGGAGGGTCCTTGGATAATCTTCGAAAGGCTAACAGTACTAGACTTCGAGAGCTGGCTCAAGTGTTCACACACGCTCTGTCCGCCTATTTATTGGATCCAGAATCGTTTAAGAAGGTGTTGACGGAGATCAGACCGACCGAGCCATCCAAAACTACCGAAGAAAATGATGTATGGAGCACCACTACTCCCTATCTGATCGAAGACGAAGATAACACTTCCCCGACCAGAGAAAGAGACGAAGTTTTAGATTTCTCCGACGATGGTAACGATATAAGACAGAAATTAACTACCATTTATCCTACCACCTTTGAACCGCCAACCACTACGATCCAAGAGAGCGTTTATGATACGTTTAGCACATTGGCAAGCACTTACTACACTACTCCCAAAGTATTTTCTCAAAACGGGTTTGAGTATAGTACCAACTTGATATCGTTGAATCCTGTGACTGGCGCGTATTTCGAGACTTCCGTTCCTCCAACAGAGACCACGTACACCTTAGAGCCAAATAGTACACCGTATGATTCAAGCGGATTCTACAATCAGAACAACGAGGTGGACAAAGGAAACGCCGAGTCAGCGGTGACAAATGACTACGTTTCGTCCGATGAGACTGGGAATCAAAATCGCGTTGGGGGTTTCCAGAATAACAGCGTCGCGACTGTCACGGAATCACTCGACAAATTATTCGGCAGCACTCCCATAAGCGACAATTACGTCGTTTCACCGACACCTTCCTCTCCATCCGTGTTCGTGCACATGGTTACCTATAATTGGAACAAAAAGTCGACGAGTAAAAAACCTGAGCAACAATTGACTCCTCCGTTCTTCGGCGATCATTCAGAGACGATTCGAAAGGATAATGATAAAACTCTCGGGTCGTTGAGGCATGAAAGTTATTCTAGCACACCCATATCCACGCATAGCGTTCGAGCGACTACCTTTGATTCAACCATGAATTACGAAACCTCTACGAATCAGCCTCATAAAATTCCCCGTCACAAATCGTTATTAGACGAACCGAAACCAATTGGAATTTCCCTGCCTACGTTACGAAGCAGTTACATGAAGTTTAGAAATCTTTACAATCGCGTGGACGAGTATAACACCGAGACAACAGAGAAACCTATAACAAGCACAGCTGCTGTTACTGAACTGACAACCTCGACTACGAATAGCATGGACACTACGCCTTGCACGAATGACGATTCTAACGATTCTCCTAACTACGAGTCCGTAGATCAGAAGGAAGATTCAAAGATATTAGACAATGACCACTGGACTTCATCTCCGGCTGTTACTCATTTATGGGAGACTTCGGTGTTCGTCGATCCTCAGAGAATTAATCACGATTTAGAGTCAGACCTTGGCTCCACTGTTACAACAGGAACGTTTAGCGTCACTGATAGTCGAGAAAGAGCAGATTATGAAAACACGCCTTCTCTGGGCGAAGATGTATCGAGTAGTTCGGAAGAGTCATTCATTAGCGAGGAAGATGTGCCGTTTTCATCGCAACGATTGTCCAGGGATAAAGATTCGCCTACGACGTTTTCTTTGCTCCCAACATCGTTTACTTCGTCAACAGGTGAGAACACCGCGACGCCAAAGCCAATGATAACCACACGCAGCAGTATCACGACGACCATAACGTCTTCTATCACGTCGACGAAATCTTTGCCTCATGACACTCTAGTGACTTCTTTATTGCCTTATACAGTGGCGACGAGTAAGCTAAATGGAACAGAGAACGAAATTGCTGAGAAACTGTTCGGTAAATTAAACGATTCGAGTACTAACACGTTGATGAGGGTGATGAAACAGGCGGACAACAACGAGACTGTTCGACAACTCGTTCTACTTTTAATACGACACTGCAGCGATCCAGCGAATAAAACGTTGCAACGTGAAAGGGAAGAATTGCTAAACGCGTTGCTTAGATTGCCCGTGAACGAATTTTCGTCGGAGGAATCGAAGAACGCGGTGGCCGGAATTAATCAGCTTAGTCTGCCTGCTGTTAGATCGATTAATTACGCAAAAAGTGCCTCGACCGCTCCATTAGTCACGGATCCACCGGTGACTACGTTTAGGAGTAGAAAGAGTCGCAAGTTTCGAACAACTACGGAAAATTCGGCGAGTATCGTGAGACGATCGGAAAAGAGCGCGACGTCGGATGAAAATAATTCTTTGCAGGAGAACGAGAGTGTTGCGTCGGATAACAGGGCGCTGGAACTTCTCAGATCGTTGTACACGATAGCTACCAAATGGGGGTGAAAATTCAAGAGCTGAGATTTAAGTAGCAAGGATCGTTTAGCGTCGACAGGCTCTGAAGATTAGAAATCTCTTTTTGAAGAAAAGTCTTTTTGAGAAAATAGAAACTAATTTTTCGTATTACTATAGTTTGTATTGGATGAAGTTCAGCATGAAGAACGATATGATAGAGAATCGTTGATTGATTTTATAGACAGACTATCGTAATTCGATCGATTAATTTGAATTAATCAATTGTATAACAAATCAATTTTCCTTTTTTTGTTAATGTAATGCTATATCTCGAATAACTTTTGTTCAGAGGATTTTTCAATTTGATTAGGAAATTAAATTGCATCGATACGAGAGTGGAAGGTCTCTATGGGTGATGGGAACGCAACACGTACGTAGTTAATACGACGGAAATATCTTTCCTTTCAATTTTCTATACGCACGGAACTTTTCAAACTCTTTACTGTTAAGAAGTTAAGCTTCGTTCAGATTGGTCATATTACATGGATTCGAGCAATTTAAATTCGTGTAACTTGTTACCTCTTAATCAGCGTGTAATTTACTACGGTTGATGTATCTTTATAATTTTCTATCCTTATCCTCATCAGCCGACTCGCTTTGAAATAATCTGAAGCATCTTTATGCTACACGAATACGAAATTCTGATTAATCGTTTCCACGATACTTTAAATAAAATCGAATTTAGATTATACCTCGGATTAAAAGTTTCGTACGAAACCAGCAAGCATATTTAGTCTTAATATTTATGAACAAGAGTGTAATTACTTCCTTTTCATTCTTATTTTTTACTAAAAATATTTTACCTAGTGTTAGATGTTCTTTTGAAATTAGGTTACTCGAACTCGAGCGGCTTGAATTCAAGTAACTTGTCTAATCTGTACGAAACTTTACGGTGTTAGTAATCGACGAAACGACTCCCGATTAATTTCATTTGAATCACGCGTCGCGGACGAACGACTCCGCGGGAATAATGAAATTCTTTGGAACTCGTTCGTTAGGCTGTAAATTAAAATACATATATACAATTGCACCTGATCGTTAACAGTATTACATCGCGTACAAGTACACTGTATTATAATCGTTGTACACCCTACGTTGAATAAATAAGAATTTCGATATTCTATAATAGATTTAACGATTTACCTTTATGAGAAATACGAACTGTATATCTATATCTGTGCTGAAACGGTTTCAATGGTTTGCGAAATTTTAAACCGTTAAGGACCAACGTTACGTCAACGCACTTGCAATTATCCTAACGAATTTATGTCACAGAACTTTATCTTTTAACATAGTAATTACGAAAGAAAATTCCAAAGACTCGCAATATATTTTCTTTGCGTTGTATTTCTTCTTCTATTTAGATCCTACATTTTGATAAAGTTCGAAGAAGTTGAAATATTACGCGATAATACGAGGAATTATTTCCTTTCTAAGTCGTGAAAATTGATTTCATCTCTCTAATTCGCACAATGGACTTTTGTAAAGTATTTGACTCATAGTACATTTTTTTCGAATATATTATCTGTGTTGTAACAAACTTTATCTTTTATTAGCATCATAATAAGACGCGATTATCGTAATTATAGTAATACAATTTTAAATATATCTTCGAATATATATAGAAGTTACAGGTTGTTTATTGCAAATGCACGTTTAGTAAAAATAAATTAGCGTACAGTATGACTAGTTGCCTAAAACGTACAATTAGTACTAAAAATATTTGCTATAAATATCTCGTAACTTGTACGTAAATTTTCAGACTCGTTTCAAACTTCGCCAATGTGATCATAATACTTGTATCACGTCGCGTATACTTTATACACGATTTTTCACATAATGCACATGATACATTCGGAAAAAGTTTTTATAAATATGCAAACATCTTCACACGCCATTGTACCTTGATAAAACAATCTTTATTTATGTTTCGTAATAATCCTACATTTCGCTCGGTCCTTAATGGATTAATCGCTTGGAGGAAAATCTGGAAACTTATATCGTAAACTTAGATTACGTGGAATCGCTTTGAATCTTGGTGCTGGTGTATTTCTTTGCATCTGGATATCTTAAAGAGTAACGACTTTAAAGATACGAGGCCCTTGTTAGACGTATTAAACCGTTCACGGTATTCGTCTAAAATATTTTTATTTCGTTTAGAAAACATTTTTTGTTTCTTTGCATTTTCTACAAAAAGGATACAATCAATACATCTTACGTTTATCCGCCAACAATGGTTTCTACTTTATTCCAAGATCGCCTACGCTCGGCTTTAATAATAACCGTACTTCGCTTCGAAGAGTATTCAAATCGACGCTTATCACATAATTACCGGCCAATACTCGGAGCTGGCCCGGTAGATATTATCGACATTATGTAAAATAACATTTGTACAGAATGTGAATAAATAAAAGAGGGTTTTGTTAATGTTTATCCCCTATCGTTTTTTCCTTTTCGATGACACGCATTGGGTACACTAGAAATTTAGCGGTTCGGACACTTAAATAGCTTAAACAATTAAAAATCATCTTTGAGGTTTGAAAATACAATTGACAAATTCCTGTACCAGACAAAGCTATAGTTCGAGGTAACAAGTATTTCAATTACTTTCAATATTTTAATATTACGACATTGATTGAAGTTATTCGTAAAATTAGCTTCAAAGTCAAGTGTAAAGACGATTTTAGTAACATGAGATTAATTTACAACTTTAAAACTGTTTACTTAAGAAATAAGAAATGTAACTTGGCTCGTGTTCTTGCCCTGCAGTCTTCGATTACCGACTTTTCTACTAAATAGTTTCGATATTTTGTAGACTATTCGGTTACTAAATTTCGTTTACGAATCGCTATACAATTATGAAAAAAGAAATTTTAACGTTTTGAGGAAATCTTCAACGTGAGTACAAATGCTACAAAATATCGTATATAACAATAAGAAATTTTCTAACGATAAAAATATACGATTCCATCGGATATGACGCAGCAGAGTTAATCATCTAGGGCATCACGCGCGATTAAATCGGATGGAAAATCGGAAAAATGAAACTGACGATATACATCGTTGTCTCCGTAACATAAACCAATTCTATTACGCGACTATCCTCGAGATATGTGTAACACGTATAAGGCGTGTATCAGTGGGGCGTGTACGTGATGTTAAAGATAGGATTAATAAATGACAGATTTATGACAGATTTTTTCTGGTTACTCGGTGCTTTCACGACAGCTTCGTTGTTGCTGTTACTACTTATCCACACCTGCTCCTCGATCCAATCTAAATAAGGATATATCGCCGTATAGACACCGGGTTTAGAGCCACCGCAAGCTTGTCCGAAAGCCGTGATTCCAACTACTTTAACACCTTGCTGACTGAATAGTAACAGTGGACCTCCGCTATCTCCTACACAGGCATCCGCTCCTCTCGTGAGATTCGTATCTACGGCACAAATCATGCTGTCGTCGATGCCATTGGGTAATTTTGGAAATCCTATATAGTCTTTGGCACATTCTTCTCTACCCACGAGTCTGTAATTTCGAACGAGTTAAGATATTTTGGTGTTTCTCTCGGGCTGAAGATTTTTTTGCACTCTAGAGAATTATAATCTGAATTTAGAAAATTATATGACTGACGCAATAATAATAATAATAGTAATAATAATAATAGCAATAGTAGGCAGAAGGCGTTTTAAACGTAGCTGCGTGACCTTTTCCTACAGGTTTCATCAACGATTCAAAATGCGAATGTAAAAATGTCATTTTAAAAGAAATAACATCGAAGCGGAAAATTTGTAGAAACAACGTTAAATTTTATGGTTCGATAAAATCTGGAAATTCTAGAAATTGCGCTTTAACGGTTACGGTTGAAATAATAAATTTATGATACCTGAGAGCGGGTGTCCTCCTCAAATTGGTGGAGGTTGTCTCCAAACTGGCAAAGTCCGTAGCGCCCCAACCAATCACTACTAAAGACATTCTCGGTGTCATGGTCCATGTATTTAAGAATTGGGTTTGAAGGCAGACAGGATAAACCGCACTGGAAAGTAGTACCTTTGTTTTCAGCTTCAGAATGGCAACATCGTTATAATTCACACTGCGTTTATACTTTGGATGACATATTATGTCGCTTATCGGGATTCGCTGCACGTTTGCCGCAATATTCGCTATGCTTTCGTTTCCTAATCGTACCTGGGACAGCGGGTAAAAGTTCATTAAAGAAGCCCGTTAACGTTATCTAACGTTAATCCGGCCTTTCTTTCTTTCTTTCTTTCGTGAGAAATTTTTACATAGGTCTGTAGGAAAGTTACTTGTTACAGAACATATACAGAAATATCGCGCGAATTATATTAAATTCTTCTCCTTGAAAAACAAAATAACCATAGTCAATGGTAACACACGTGCAACTTAAAATTTTCTTCAACTATATATCGTCGAATTTTTTCTCTGATCACGAAGAGAAAAGACACGGTTGATTGCAATTTCTCGTCCTGATGGACACGCATTAGCGTATTTCACAAGAATGCAATGACATGAAACATTAAAGTAGTAAATGAAATAATGTTTGAGTAAGATAGATACACGATATGTAAATTTCAAGTCGCGTGTAAAGGAATACGGGATTTTTATTGTTTTGTAGAGAATCGTACAATGATACTCACTTCGACCGGAACTTTTTCGTTTATATTATTCACACAGTGTGCTGCTGTTAACACGTGTTCAAGAGAGATCAAGCTACCTCCACAGATGTAAACGATAGGTGCTGAATTTTCGGAAAGGTCCTTATTTTCGTATCCCAAAGCGACTGCATATGGGAATTCTCCAGGTTTAGCCTCGATTCCGCCGTATATATGTAAAGATAGGTCAGACAAACGCGAGGCCTGCTCATTGTATTCTTGGCAAGCTGAAAATTAAATACATTATCATAATAAATGATACAAAGCGGTCGAACTTTCGATAAAAGACTCGCAAATCTGCTATTTTTTAATCCTCTTGCACAATAATTTACCAAGTAACGTTAGCGAGTCAATAAGCGACAAATAAAGATTAATACGCTTCTCCTTTATAATATTACGATTTTCCATGAAATAGAAAATATTTGGCTGAATTATAATTTCTCCAATTTACTTGTAAAATTTCATTCGTTTTATCGTCAAACATATTGATCTATTTGTAACTCGATAATACTAGCAACTTGTGACTCGTGTGTTATTACTGATTTCAATATCGTTATTGAAATTTTAACTGGGCTAACAATGTTGGCTGCATTATGCAAGAGAGCCCTGGTAATAAATCCGGCAAAATACGTTTCGAGAAGATTAACATGCCTTTAACAATGGTTGTGATGAAAAGTAAAATTTCCAAAATAAAGGTACGTATTCTTTTTGGTAGTACGTGCATTTAATTTTACGCATTGCGCATAAATCCTGGGCCAAAAGGAAGGTTAACCATTTAAATTTTAAATAGAGCATGCAAATCAACTTCGTAGTAGGTGATTTATACGCGTATGATCGCGATATTTTATCAAGGAATTTCTTTCTGACGTATCTTTATGCATTTCGTGTTTCATTTCAGATTCAGATAAAAAGCATACAATTTGATATGCTAAGATAATAAATTCGTACTATAATCTATTCCTACGTTTCTCGTCCTACGTAATTAAAAATATATGCTATCGCTTTATATGATCCACAGCAATAAATTACGTACACCGTATTTCGTTAGTATAAAACTACCCAGAAATTTTCAATTCTCATAATATAGATACGAGGTACAAGGATACAACGCGACAAAAGATTAAAGTTATACGAAATTGAGTAGTGAAACATAGAAAAGTTATTGTTATTATATCATTATGCCGAGTTAAATATTTACGTAGTAAGATGAACATTGCGAACAGAATTTTTACTCTGGTTTTATAACTATGAGGCAAAACTAAACTGCTTTTTTTTACCATGTTTCTTTCTTTCAATGAATATTATAATCTAATTTTTTGAATAAAGAAAGATTATTCCTCAATACGATTTAAAACATAGCATATTTTATTCCTTATCGCGTCAACATACGAAGGCCAAAGAGAAGAAGTATAATCAATCAAGCTTTTTGTTTTTCGTAGAGAGGCAATTTTTTTTAATTCAACATGCTTCGAACCAAACCGATATTACCAAGTCCTATCTTATTATTTCGTTTCGTGATTATACACGCGTTTTCGCTACTCTTACGAATATTCCAAAATATTAAAAAGGTACACGAGACTAAGTTGTTGAACATTACTTCTTTACTACAATTCTTTTTATCGTTACTTTTCAGAGAGCTCGCACCTTCGACCTTGCATATTATTCCTCTTTTCAGCTAGAATTATGTTACAATACTCCAGCCATTAGTGCAATTGTCTCTGATATTTCCATATGCTCGATCATCAATGATGTTCTACAGACTCCGATCTGCTATATGCGCGTATTTCTCACACATGCAAGCGATTGTATCTAACACACGAGTGAATTTCTTTCTACCATCCGATCAACATAATTGTGTCATAAATCACTGTGAACTTTCAGATAGTGAAACTTCCGATCTTCCTAGATCTTCAAAAATATCTGCTATAAATGTAAACAGATTTTTAATGAAAAGGATTTGTCGAAAATTAATTTTGATAAGATCCGTTTGCCACGTCGAAACAGGTTTTATATTTCGATATAATCGCGTCCAAGTTCCAGAGACGGACTCGTTATCTAAATTAACAGGTTTAAAGGAGCAACGGTCTGACAGAACCTTTAATTACAAGTGATAGAATCTTTAATACGTAGAAACTACGTAAAAAGTTAAATTTTAATACAAAAATCTGTACAACTCCGAAGAAAATACGAGCGATTACGAGTAAGAAAAGTATTTTAATCATAGAAAATAAGAAAATCCAAAGAGACATACCAACGTCAGCTGGACGAGTGGATATCTTCTCCGTGATATTTATGGGACAACAAACGATCTCCATGTCCTTAATAAATCCACATCTTCCCGAAGAAGTCGTATGTCTTCTACCTTCCATTACTTCCTGCATCCTGTAAGGACAGTCAGTCAATTTCCTACATACACCTGGATTACCACGTTCCATCGTGCACTGGCTGCCTTCTACGAAGAACAAAGAGAAACCAGAGATAATATTGCTTTTACTCATCGCGTAACATCCTGTTAGTCTTGTTAACGAGGCAGGATTTCAAGTTTGTATTTAACTCGACCTCCCTGCGCAAACAATTTCATACAAACGATATTCCACATGATTGTTGCAAAGCTGCCCGCTAAAAAAGACTTGACTTTACAATACACAAGAGTGATGTCATAAAAGTACACAAAACGTCTCTGTTGTAAGCAAGTGCAATTGCTCGTGAAACCATTTGAACGCGTGTCATAGAAAATTTATCTACATATATTATCTACGTCATACAAAAGGTTTTGTATAATGCGCGACACGACACGACTATCGCGATAACGCTGGTAAAGTTTGAGGCAAATATTGCTGAAAATTTATATGAAAGCTACGATATATTTATTCCAAACGTACGCTTCACAAAGTTCACACAATTGTTTAAACAGTGAATTGTCCATTGTACCGATAGGCTTGGATAATCGTATCGCTTCTAACGATAACTATACGTTTGCGATAAACGTCTTGTACGTTATACTTTCTTTTATGTACATTTTCGAATTGCAAAGTTTGCCGTAATAATCATGATGTCTGATCGATTTACAAAAATCTGATATAAGAAGGGTCGAAATACTTTCGTGAGTCGCTGTAAAGCAAATATACAAAATACAAAATTATATTAGAAGTACAAAATTCGCGTAGATCGCTATGCTCGTGTTCGTAATACGACGATATACGTTTTATTGGGACGAGAATGCTCAACCACGGTACATCGTTATTCCGATCGTAACGAAGACAGAGCTCACGAATTCAAAACGTAGAAATATTCCTTTCTTTTTTTTTTCCTTTTTCTCTCTCCAGAGAATCCGAGTTGAGTGGACGGAGACGTAACAACTCTACCGTCCTTCGTGATCACAGTTTTAAACACTTGTACAAGCGAGATCATCGTGGATTTTTAAATCGTTCGACGCGAAGACGAGAAACGAGGAAACACAGGCACAGCATAAGTTACACACGAACACGGGATAGATATTTTATTTACCATAGAGTTCTTCATTGGTCGCGCACGCTAAGACGACGAGGAGTAGAATGAACAAGGCGTTATTAGATCGAACGATGCTCCACATTTCTGTAATAACGTACACAAAACTGACACGGCGATGAGGAGTGAAACAAACGATGCCGATAAACCAATCCGCGTGGCGTGCAGTTCAAGACTAAACTGATGATCAAGCAAGCATGAATGATGCCATGAATCAGATAGAAGGGAAAGACTCGAAGAAAGATTCACGCCCATATGTTTTGATCTTCCTGGTGGGAAAAACAGGAATAAAGGATATGATAAAATTAAAAAATCAATGATGAATAGGCGGCAATGTTGCGACGCGATGTACAGCGATTAACGTATTACGTATTGAACGTAGGATGCCTCTTTATGGATGTCGCGAACCGGATTTGAACAATGCAATTAACGTTGCACACGGTAATTTACGGTTCTTGTGAATTTACTTTTCCTTCAAAATTCAATGATTCTTCGATGATGCCGTAAACATTGAAATATAACTAAAACAAATTGCCAATTACCTCGATGACGATGTTATTTGGTAAAAAGGTAAAGCGATCCTGTAGGCAGAAACCTATTTGGAGTTATGTCGTACGAAAGTGTAAGTATTAAGATCGAGATGTTTGTAGTTGACATTAATTTAACGATGATTCTTGACGTATTGTTAATTACGATGATTGAAGTACAGTTCGCGATCACGCAACAATTGATATCAATTAGAATAAAAATTCTTACATAATATTAAGTCAGTGAAAATTATTGGACGCTCGCGATAGATCTTGACGCAACCATCAAATAAAATATTGGTTTTTTTCTTATGTTTGAAAAGCATACTTGTTGTATGAATATGGCAATAACACGATAATTCTCTTTGTCGTTGGTTCAAGGACCTCCGTCACAGAGCTAACTGAATGATACCTCATCATTCCCTTCCATTTCGTTCAAAAGTTTATATAGCGTCCAACGTTTCAAACGCTACATGATAATACTTATTGTTTTTAACAAATTTTATTTATTTATAGTGAAAATTAAATTGACCTACAGTTGAATGATTTTGTTCCAGTGAAAACGAAATATATTCCGTGAAGTACGTTTTAATAATAAAAAAATAATAGTTTCGAAATACGAATAAAAATAACGAAAAAGTAATAGTTTCTGTAAAAAGAACCTAATAATAATAATAATAATAAATTTATTGTATCGAGACTTAACGTTTGCAGTGGTGTGCAAAAGTTTCCGGCGTAAATTTTATATTCCAAAAGCGATATCTGAGAAACGTTTATTTAACAAAGGGTATAGGGGCGAATAAAACAAAACGATGAAACAAATAAACCGTTATACGGTTATACAATATTAGTTAAAATTCTTCAAAATATCACTTTTGAAATATAAACGGGAAACTTTTATATATTCTGTAATATTACAATTATATATATATATTTATTTATTTATTTATATTCGATTCTAAATGAACCGAGGGCTGAAGAATTTTGTTCGTGTAAAATATAAAAATATATATTCGGTGAAATATGTTTTATCGAGAAAAAAAAACGAACGAAAAAATGAAAAACCCACGCACAGAATGCAAAGTTGGGTCATCGTTGGATGACCGCGAATGATAAGCATTTATTTCTGTAACAAAAGCTCGTATACGTAAATGAAAAATTTCAGACAAGTTTTCCTGCTTCTTATCCGAATTTTCTGTTTTCCTCGATGTTAATCCCGTGAGACTAATTAGATCTATGATAGATTAGTCATCGACGATACATAGAAATCATACACGCAACGGTTTGCACAGCTAGTTTGTTCTTTATTCAGTCACCTAGATTTTATTTCTTGGTAAATTTATTCACGTTCGTTTGCATTAACCAGAAAATCGCGAAATCACACGGATATTTACTCACAGGGTTTCCCATAAAAATAGAACTTGGGGGTTCACACATGTACGACATTGGCCTGAATACCTTCCCCGAAATGCACTCTCATAAAAATAACCGTGTTTCCTTGAGATCGTATTAAAAATCATAATCGTACGCGTATCACGATGAAGTTGCAACTTAGGCTCTCCACTTTGTTTCCTTGTAAGAAATGTACATTACTGCTACGATTATTTATTCCGATATTTATGGCCTCATGTTGATTCTCCGAGAAAATTTCTGATTAAGTATTATGCGTACGTCATAAAAGCCATAAATATCAGCCACTGCATTCATAGCGATAGGGAAGAAGAACGATTTTCTCGTATTAACAAACGAACGTCGCCTCTTTATAAATTACTAGCATATAACGATATAATAAAACGTATATCGAGCTGAATCGATGAAAGGGCTCCATAATCGAGCAAATCAACAACGAAATTAATGAATGACTGAAAACCGATATCCAGGACAAAAGGAACGTGTGTTTCGCGTTAAAAAATTGTTAACATTTCGATGAGAAATATCCAGTTATACCAGCTTTCAGATTCGCTGTCGTACGAAATGTTGTACTTTTTATTAGTGTGCTGTAATATGTAATCGAAATGAATGAAAATTTGTTTATATTTAGAAACACGTGGTAATTCCCAATTATACCGTTCTACATAAGTTAACTAATACCGCGTTAATGCATGCGACTGTCGCAATTATAAAACGAAACAAAAAAGAAACAGAATTGCCTTCTGATTCATTAATATTCACCGATTTCTATCCTAATCGCTCTATCTGCAATCTTCCCAATTATTATCGATTGTAAGTTTCAGTGATTACCGTCTGATTCTATGTTAGAGTAAAATAGAGTAGATTCAAAGTACGAAATAATAAACGCCGCTATTTACGGAACGAGACAATGGCATTGATACTTCCTACATTTTCAACAAACAATAAAAAAAAAAAACTAACACTACTACTGTAATCGTGTCAGATGCGATTTACGCTTCGTACAAGCTAATAGAGTGCTTGAACAAGTATCGTTTGTGATTCCCCGGCTGCGTCTAGACGCGTCTTGTAATGTTTGCATGCACAATAATGCACGTATAGCTGTCGAATACGTTTCGAAAGCATTTGAATCCGGATGAAAAGAGTATGGAAACGCGAAAGAGATACGAAGGAGGAAAAACGGTTGTGGAAGAGGTGAGAAAAAGAGGCAAAAACCGGTATAAAGGAGGAAAAAGAGGCAAGAAGTTCGAAAGGCGAGGATAGAGCCTGTCGGAGAGAGGATGGTAGAGCGAGAAAGAGAGCAGTTTTACACGCGTTCGCATTCAGTCTGGCTGCGGCGTTCGTGCCAGTCGTATTCCGTTGCTTGTTTTTAGCTTTTATTGCTCTATTTTACATCTATGACCCTGTTGTTGCCGATTTAAACGAGAATGAACGACACGAAACACGCAAAACCCGACTTCCGTCATTATTTTTCTCTGTGAGGAACACGGCGAATAAACGATGCGTTCAGACCCAGGAACACGTGAATCTTCAAGTCATTTAAAATCACGACATTAGGTAAGAGAAGCTTTATTTTATAACAATGCATCTTATTAATCGCTGTTTGGTAAAAATATCTCATCCAGTATCATTTTGAGGATAAAAAAAATCTCAAGTTTATTATTCCTTCTATGGTATCTTCGTTTCGCGTTATTCGATTAAAAATAATTAGTCGTTATTTCGCAACAGCCTGTATAACGCGGCTTTATCTAAGAGATGAAAAAACAAAGTCTTCAAAGTCTGTGCACGTTTCCTGTTACGAATGGTAATTTAATATCTGCCTGTAAATTTTAAATCGTATGCGCTTTTCGATAAAATCGTCGGCGTATTAGTAGCGTACAAAATATAAAACTGTAAACGAATTTTATACGATACGAATAATTCGTAAACAAACGTAACATCCGTCTTACGATTTTTAAGCGAACGGCGCATCTTGAAAAATGGGAAAGTGAACTAGCTAGAAGACGAACTAACTTTGACATTCACCAAACCGAGTAAGTCTAAAATAAATACGAGCGCAAAATATTCGCTGTAATAAATAATTTCGTTATGTTACCTGAGTTAGAATTACAAAATGTAATTTTTCCGCTTTGCTTCGATTAATACAGCTTGTCGGGGTAAATTAGGGCTACAAGCTCACATTCAGAAGAAATGCAGTTTAGTCTACTTTTACTCTCAATATCTTGTGAAATTCTCGAACTGCGATTCTCGTCGAAGGCAAGTGGAAAGAATACGGAGTTTCCCGCGCCCCTCGGATCAGATAAATCGGTACTGGTGAAAGTTACGTAAAATCTTGTTCAATTAAACAACCCGGACCGAATGATATACATTGTCAAGTATCGTTTTGACTATTTAAAAATCGTTTGTTCTAGCGATTGTCTCCTATCCAAGTTTTCGCGACGATGCGAACGACGCACAACTAATTTCCGTGCGCGTGAAATCGTAGAAATATTTAATGTTGTTATATATAATTGGATCTTTTCTCCATCTCAGTATCACGGTCAAGCTAGAACGAACTTGCACCTTGTACTTAGGTAATACTACGGTAATAAACACGAAAAATGACGTAATGTGATTAACTTAAATCGACTATAAACGATAGACAGTCTGACCAATAATATTAAAAGAATTAAATTTTGATAGAAAATATTGTTGACACTACCAGCTGTATGTATTAAGACACTTACATTTCATATAAATTAAGTGTTTTATTTTCTAGCTATTTTATTACGAATCTGTAATTTCACTGTTATCGCAGTGATCTCATTCGCATCCATCTCTAATTTCTTTATATCATAATATAATTACGATATAATAATCACGAATCTTTTTTATGATACCGAATGAAATAATAAAAATATTTGTTGGAGCTGTCCAACCAATGTAACGAATAGGTATTTTGATACTTATATCTGGCAGCATACATCTACGAAGTTCTAGGAAGATCGGACGTGAGTTATATACAACTCATGCGTTAAAGTTTTCCACAAATATATCGATGTTAAACCGAGTGGTTTCTAAGCAAATAGTAACTGATGGCGAATATTGTGTCGCACGCGTACAGTCACGATGGACATTTGCGATTGCAATTAAGACTTGTTGAACTATATAGATTACTACTCGCGAGTACCCAGATATTTTAGTTGATTCGAAGCACGGTACATAAATCAATAGCTTGTAGAATTAACCGACAGTAAATTGTAATTATACGTTCAGAAATTGGCCAACGGTATATTAATATCCAATGAGTACGCGACTTATCGATACATCTATTGCGTTTCATCAAATTTTTCAAGTATCGTTGCATGCATATTAACATATACATATAATGGTTCTTTTATAAGCTTGGAAGAATTTGTTTATTTCATTTGTATCTTGCAACTAATAGACAGTCTGAGGGTAAAGAAATTTGTTTGATTCTTATCCTTAGAGGTGCATGTTCACTAATCTTTTTAAAATCACTTTTACAATATCGTAATAACGAAGTACCAATAACGGAAATGAAATCGTTATTTACCAACATACAATTCTTTTATATCGGTTCTATTAATATCAACGGTATATCTATCAGTTTCGACTTCTAATTCAAAGATTAAAGAATCGGAACTTCGTCAAGTATCAAGATAGTTCTGTAAGATCTAGACAAACTTCTTAATTACGCATAGACTTTCGAAGACAACGTAATCGCGTTACAATGTTCTATCATACGCAGCCACGATAGTCCCAAAGAATAAGCTCATCGCAGTTCCATCTATCCGTAATTTTGCAATTGAGATACTCGATCCTTCTTTGAAATTCAAATTTATCTCGTTAAAAACGAGCAGATACGCGAAATACTTTCGAACAGCGATGTAAATCGGCGAGCTACGTTCACGCGTACGTACGTACGTCTTAATGAGCTAACGCGTAGAAGTTGCGAGCATATGTGGATGTTTAAAGCGCCGGTTTAACATTTGCCCATCCAGTGGCAAGGACAAGCCAATTTATTGCTTCAATGATATGATCGCCGCGCTAAATTGGATAAATCGGTGACGGTTCTAATTAACGGACAGGCTTAATGTATGCAAACTGTTTATATCTGCAGGAGGAAAAGGCAACTGTAAAACGGACCGCGCGTTCCCATCCCCGTTGATTAAAATGTTCTGGTTCATTTGACGCGCGGGTCGCTACACTCTTTACTCGTTGGCATTGATACGCCGCTCGGTATTACGCAATAATCTCCTTAGCACCGAGCTGTTAACCGTGTTACAACTTTCCGTGGGTGTTTCGCGAACTTGCCCGCGCTGGGAATCGAATATCATACCATAACCGCGTCTCTTGCGTATGCTGATTTCTCATGGTCCTATAATGTAGAGAGATTGTTCTGATTGTAAGATAATTCAAAAATATTCCAATGTGTATGTGTGTATGTATGTGCGTGTGTGTATTCATATCTTTCTTTATAATTTAAATAATAATAATAATGATGATGATGATGATGATGACGATGATGATGATATATCTGTGTTTGATCGAGGCTTAATGGCTAATACGATCTTTAGACTTAACTCATTAAGGACCCAACATCGCGGCAACGCATCTGATTCTGTAATTTCTTTTCAGTCGATTCGCATTATCGAATTCCATTAAATACATCGTAATGGTGAAAAATAATCGCAACAATTTGCTGAATATCTTGTTCGTGAAACGAATCCCCATTCGGTCGTATTCATAAAGATATTCGCATGTAAATCCATTGATCTAATCGTAATATACAAATACGATACTAGAGAATTGTGATTTAAATAGGTAAGAGAAAAAGTGAAACGTTCGAAAGGAATAGCGATATCACGGTGAAGATCCGTTAAGATAACCCGTGGAAATTAAAAACCGTCAAATGGACGAATCCACGAGTGATAATGAGAAACAGCCTCGATCGCAAGAAGTGGACGCAGATCAGAAGCAACGAACCCATATAAAAGCGACAAATTATACGACATCGAACGACGCTGACTTATCGAAAATTCCAAAACGAAAATTGTCTGTGTTTTATCGATCGTTCGACGTGATCGCGCAGGTCGATCAAGAGAAGGAGAAACAAACGCTGGATTTTCGAAGAACGTCCAGCAGCCCGTCCGTACGAATCGAAAGAACTCAAGAAGACGCCGATTCGAAGAATGGCCAGATCGATCAACAAGCGAATTTGCAGGAAAGACACTTCGTCGATGATTATCGTTCGTTGAACGAGAACGGGAAATTTTTGAGTTGCTCCTCGCCGGATCGGCTCAGCGAAAAGCTCTTGTCGAATAACGGGCAAGCTTCGAAAGCTGGATCATTATCTCCAACAGGGTTCAAGCTGCCTCAAGTTCTGGAGGACACGATCGTCGATAATTACGCCACGATTACCGAGACGTCGATCGGGAAACACTATAAGTTGAATAAAAATGGAAATTACGAGTACAGAGTAAGTTGTACTGGTGACGTTCGATCTCTATGAAAGACTCGTAATAAAAACGATCCTTGGCTATGTTTGTCTTTCTTTATAGAAGTTAAAGAATATCTCATCGTCTTCGACCTGTTAACTGATCGTAATCTCTCAGTCTTAATAATTTCTTTATCTAGGGATTTCTTTACATATGTTTGATTTTACGTTAAAGATAATACGCATAAAATGCGTCGTATTCGTATTTGCAAGTGTTAAAATCGATCTAATTGAAATCGACCCTGTTACGGACCACGAATTTATTCGACGAAGAAGATTTTTAACGTTCTTGAAGAAAACATTTATCATAGAGCAACGTTAGATATATGCTCGGTTAAAGGACAATCCATTTAACGAGTTAATTTTTGTTCGATATATTACAATGGATAAATAAGATAGAAGAAAGCGTTATTATCTAGAAGATTGGAAAATTTAATAAGGACCGTGATTGTTACGAGTCTCTCGATTTAACTCTTAAAGGTTCCTGTTGGTATTTTCCCTTGGAGGATATTTCGGTCGGACTGTTTTCATGGCAAACTGATTCTCTGATGCGATTCGCCAGTCGAATTAATTTCGTAGAACTTCGCTGAATCTACTGCATCGAAAATATTTTTCTTAGGATTATTCCGGTCGCGATGAAGAACGAACTCATTCGAAAATGAATTCTCTTTTAAATACTTCTGCACGATGGTTTCTTGATATAACTCTTTTATTTAATCATACATATCTGTTTGTTGATTTTATATAATTGAAAATGCTCGAACGCTAAATCTTCTAAAACTCTTTTAGTAACGGAATAAAAATTCCTTACGAGTGATCTATAGTTAAGGGTTATAACGCAACGTGTACAGAATTCCAGAATTGTATCGCTTTCACATATCATCTGGAAGACGAGAAAAAGAAAGAAAAGGAACAAAACCTTGGCCCAATTTCCAGCATCATCGTGTATTCCACAGAACTATGTTATATATATATTACGTGGTTTATCAGACAGCTAAATCGAGTCTAGTCTAAAGTTAGAACCCACCAGTGGACCGTTAAGAGTTAAAAATAATCTTCTTACTCTTAATGATTGTTGTCTTTCGATCACAGGTTGCCGACGAAAGTGCCGTGATCGATTCGCGCCAAACCAATTCGTCACCCGACCTAACCAATACTATTCGATTATTCGCCACAGAAAAAGTTGGAAACGCTGAAACGAACAGCTCTGCCAATGGAACGGTCGAGCCGCAACATGGAAATTCACCGCAAACGCGTTCAGCGTGTTCGCGAACCATCACGTGCACCGGTAAATCGAGAAAATCTATACAAAGCTCGATCGAGTTAAAAAACCTAAAAATACAATAAAATGTATATTGTTGGAGATCTATTTCTCTCTGATTCACAGATCTGGTTAAGATCAAAGATTCGGAGTATCCCCGCTCGTTTGTGAACGCGTCGGGTGCCGGTCGTCTTGGGAAATATACATCAGTCGATGCCGAAATGTCGAGTCACGAGGATAGCTCGATCGGTTCCGATAGCGAGGACGATTCGATCGAACGGACCGTGCACACCACGATATGTACGCGAAAGGAGACGAAAAATGAGAGGTCACGATCGAAGAGTAACAGCCCGTTGTCACAAACCTTGTCGTCTATCCCGATGGGTGAACCCTCCAGGAAACTCAACTCGAGGGAGAACCATGATCAAGAAGTGGCGGAGGATGTTAAGGAACTTTGTCCGGAACGAGTGGAGCGACAAGTTGGTAATCCTTTTAAAATATCACTTGTTCTTTTTATTCCTATGGGAAATATAATTGTTTTCCACAAAAATATCGAACCGTACATTACTGGTGACAAGCATTAAGACACCTGCTGATGAATTGAACGCTATCATTGCTTTTATTTTCTGGTTACTTTATCATAGATCTGTCGTTTTATTTATATCGTTTTAATTTCATTCCCATCTTATTACACATTTGTATAATTTATTTATTTTATGCTATAACTATAATGTAGCAATTAATTGATTTTATGGCGTGAAATACTAAACGAAGTGAAGTTAAGTTTTTCAATCTATATAACGAATAGGTGTCCTAATGCGTACGGTGGTTACACAAAATATGTACAATCACTGAATGTGTATTTAGATCCTGTTATGTAATTAGAAAGGTTCCATACTATGAAAATAAGATGCAGAAACTGATAAAAAGTCGTTTCGTAGGAAAACGAAGGTTTTACTTCATATGCAAACACTTACAATGTATGTACGTGCAATGTAGGTAGATTGAACATTATTCTTAATTATCTCTCGAAACGTATCGAACATGCTCGTACTTATTTCTGCTATTTGAATAATTTACCGCTAGACGGTTCCGGTCTTAGAATATAATCTAATCTGCGAGAAAAAAGGAAGAAAAATTGATAAACTGCGCTGGCATTTGCGATGGAGACCTTCGGCATTGCCAGACGTTTGAAATATTGTGTATGTATGTACCTTGAGTCGTAGTTGTACCACATGGTCGCATTACATCTGGCGATCTATTCCGTTCGATAGGAAAAATAATATTTGCTCTGGAAGCAAAACGTCAAGCATATATAACAGTTCGGGAAATTCGAAATAAAGCGTACAAACGCTTTTACTAAAATTCCCTTTCGATTTCGCGCATTGAGATATTTATAGAGAAGCCGAAAACTCGGTATCTGTTTAAGAAACGAAATGATATTCTCCGCGAATATAAGTATCTGTATCGACTGATATTGTTTGCCGCTAGAAACTTTTTGCCGCAAGAAGAACTCTGTCGGAAGGTGACTGCGAACGATACCATCGTACAAAACGTCGTTGCAGATGCGTCAAAGAAGAGGAATCGTTCCACGAGGAACAAGAGAAATATCCAGCTTTTCCTAGCTTCGATGACACTAGGCTACGGATCATGGGATTATCGTGTTCCAATGATATAGACAGTGTATACAGGTACACACGAGTCAGAGTACTATCTTTTTAATTTATTCCGGTGTATATCTCCAACCGAAAATCACAGTGGAAACATACGTACGTCACATTTTATCTTTTTCACGTGGGTGCAATTTTAAAATCCACTATCTCGTCGACCAATTACACGATAGCAAAATAGCTTTTTCATTGAATATGAAATTATCAAATATTGAATATTTTATTTACTTGAATATGGGACTCGTCTTAAAAAAAAAAAAATTAAATCATTAGAAATCCTTTTCATCAACAATTTTCTGACTCGATTGCATTCGGTCAAAGATAAGCGCCAATGCCCGATTGTTTTCGTTGAACGATAGCGTATATGCATTTTCAGATCTGAATTAATTCTATCTCTTTTTCCTCTTTGTTTGTTACAGGGAAAATATACCAGAGAACGAGCTCGAGGTTAATAAGTTATCAGATATATGTAACGTTAGGAAATTAACGAATGTACATTTAGTTTTATTCTGTGTAAATATCGACCCGCTTTTTTAATTTCAGCGCAAATATATTGCATTTTCAATAGGACTTGGTACGGATAGGATCACTCTGCATCGAAGGATGGCATTGTCGCTTCGTCAACGAGATCAATCGGAACGAAACTTTATGCATGAAATTCAAAAGATGCAAGAAGATATAAACGTAAGTATAATTTATTATCTTCTTCCTTCTTTAACTCGTCGCTGTTGTTCATAAATCGATCTCTTGTCAATTTTTCCAAATATCAATAATTATACCAATTAAAAAAAATATATAAATATATATTAAAAAAAAAAATTACTTATCATTGCAATAAGTTAATACAGGCAATTCATAAAAACTTTGAAAGCGTTTCACAATTTTTGAAAGAATTTTATATATTCAGAAATTATTAATGATTATTATTTACCTGTTATGTTCCGTTAAAGGGTCTGTGTCCACTTTGCACGGATCAAGAATCGATAGACAAAATAGAAAACGTCCGTCACCAGTTAGACATGATAGCACGCTCTGCCCATAGAGTTTCTTGCGCCGCTGAAACACTCGGAGCAGTGTACCAGGAGCATAGAATCTCTCGAGCAATCTTCATAGGTGACAAGTATTTGCAGTTATTGCGATCCAGATGCGAAAATCTGGCAGCAGACATCGCAGAAGTCAAGTAAGCATATTTCTCAAAACTTTCTTTCGTGTATTTGTCTCATTGTGTTTCTCGCAATATTCGTAAACTAAATTGGTATTCTTCTCATGCTGAAAAATAAAATATAATCATAATTAATTGTTAGAAGTTATCTGTCATAAAAAATAATTTTCTTCCTTTTCAAGGCGATTTAATAATATTTAAAAATTATCATTTTTCAGACAAATATTGTTGAAGAACAATATCATGATAGAAGAAACTAATGGAGAGGTGGCAGATGATTTACCAAAACTTAGATACAGAAATGGATTACCCTGCAATAATCGAACAATGGTTTGAAAATTAGTAATGTATTAGAAAAAATACAATATATTTCGCTATATATGCGCGAAATTGTAGATTTATCAACAGAATATGTTCGCTATTAATCAATTCTTGTTAATTGATGTTTATTTACAGATGACTAGGAGAAGAGCGAGCATCGCTACAATTTCGCGACCCTTAAGTTCACAGGACATAAAGGCAATACTTTTCGTCATACTATTATATCTGTCTAAAAATTACAAGAAAAAGCTATAGTTAAATCAAGAAATTTTCTCTTTTTTTAAATTCAGGAAACTCCTCGGCAACGTAACTCTATTTCCGGGAGAGTTAACTTAAGACGACCATCGTTATGCTTCGAAACGCAGAGGTGGGAAAACGAAAAATTAAACCGAACGGAGTTTGTACTATTTTCTTATTTCGCTGCCTAATAATGATATAATATATTTAAAACGATAAGAAAAACAAATGAAATGATGTTTCCATATTTTAGCAGCGCAAATAGTGTCGTGGAATTACGTGATATTTTTGAGCACACCGAATTGCGGAGAAATTCCGTCGAAGAGAATAACAATCTCTTAAGAAACGACCAAAGTAATAACGTTAGTAGTATGAATTGTAACATAGCCAGTAATACAAGGGATAAAGATCGATCAATTAGCAAACAAAATTCTTTCTTGGAATCCAGTGTAACTAAAACTGTAGAAAAGCAGATAAAATCATGGTAATTACTCACTTAATAAAAAATGATATATAATTGTATAGAAAGTAAATACAGGAACGTATTAGTTCATATTAAATATCTAAAATTATAAAGAAATATAAGAAGGCGAACCTTACAAAAAATATTTAACGTTTGTTAAACGTTTTGTTTTCAGTATACGAACAACTGAGCCTTTACGAATAACTAGAAATATCGAAACATGGCGGCCGATATTGTGGTTTACATTTATCTTCTTTCTCGGATTTTATGCCAAACAAATTACTTCAACATTTGTTACATAGTATATTAAACGGTTTTAATAGTAAAATTTAGCGTTTTTGTGTTATGGTGTTGCAGTATTAAATATATTTTTCCCCGTGTAATAACACTTACAAGGAATAATAAAAGACGGGATTTACAAATATATCGTATTTAATATTCTTTTCTTTCCGTATATTACAAATTGTCCATTGTTCCAATGCACACGAGCGAATTATTTTTATTGTAATAACGTAAAGAAAGGATGCTCGAGCAATAAGTTGAGAATATTTGTGGTGATTCTGTTTCAGGTACTAGACTTGATGAATTGCTGTAAAACAGTACAATTAAAATATAATTGCAATATTAAAAATAAATATTTTTTCAATTTGTAGCATTGGAAATTACCTATTAACAATTTTAACGTGATCATGCGTAGGCCATAAACGAATAGTGCCATCTAAACTTCCACTGGCAATGTATTGACCATCACAACTCCAATCTAAATTCATAATCGTGTCTTCGTGACCTTTAAGTTCCGTTAACAATGCGTTAGTTGCTAAATCCCAAATAGAAATAGATTTGTCATCGCCTAAAATAGAGTTCAATTAATAAATTTGAAAATACGTATTATTTCACGAAATATTATTATAAACTGTCTTACCTGCAGCTGCCAGATATTTCCCATCCGGACTAAAAGCTAAACTATAAATCGTTGACTGCGCGCCTATGTATACCCTTAATAAATTTCCGTCGTCCTTATCCCATAGTCTCACAGTCTTATCAGCAGACCCAGTCGCTAAATATCGAGCGTTTGGGTGAAATTTGACACACTACAAAATAATATAATATGTAATAAAATTAATGCATATTTTAATTTTATTTTCTACATATTTTTTTAAGTATATTAATCCCTGGGTATGTAAAAGGGAATACTTTTTTCTTATACATTTGAAATACATACATTTATATCTAAAAAGTGACCGGCAAATATACGTAATGGAAATATCCTATCTAAAGACCATAATTTGGCAGTTCTGTCATGAGAACCAGTTGCTACATATAGATTAAATACACTAAGATCCATACACCATATAGGATAATTATGGCCACTGTAACAGATTACATTTTAGTTATGGTGTATCACAATCAACTTAAATACGTACCTATAAATTGCGGCACATTTGTAATCATTAAGTCTCCATGCCCTCATATCGTTATCACTAGATACAGAAAGTAATATATCCGATTCTGGAATAAACCTTAAATCATGTACAATATCTGTATGTCCTCTAAGTATCACTGCCCCTCCTTCAGTCCTTAAGATGAAATATAAAATTGTATAATGTTATATTGTTCTATATACTTAAAATGTACTGAAATTTAAAAAGATTTTGAAATTATAGGAACTTACATTCTATCTGACGTATCGTAGAATTTATGTAAAAATGGAATATCAGAAGCAAATGTGAAGGAAGGTTCTTCATACTTTGGCTTAATTAATACTGTTTCATTTATAGCCCACAGCCTAATCTCTGTAGTACTAAATCCTACTGCTAATTTGTCCATATTGGGTGGAATGACACCACTACTTGCACTGTAAAAATAAATATTTTATATGACTTTTGCAATTTTCTAATTATTACCACATTGACCTTCAACGAAATTAATATTTTAGATAAATAAATTCCTATATTTAATTACTTTTCAACAGCATTATTTACTGCAAATATTCGTAAAGGTTGATGAGCATTATTTCGAATTAATCTTATAGCCTCTTGTAATTCTCTCATTTCACGGTCAGCTCCAGTACCTGATGGTTGTTCTACATATCCATTAATCCCCACCTCAGATCTTATACCTGCTTCTTCACATCCTTCTGTGTCTGTTTCAGGCACATCCATTTTCTTAATTATTGTTACATGAGTATTTATTATCTAAAAATAAAAAGTAAAAGAAAAACTAATTATTTCATAATCAATATATAATATTCATAATGATATAACTTTATTACCTGCATTAGTATTATATGACCATGTTTTGAAAGAAATTGTTGAAGACATAAGTGAGCAACATCTGACATATCCACTTTATACTTTCTAGTTCTAAATGAATTAACTAAAGGTCTTAATTCAATATCTTGTACTGAAAATACACTAGATAGTTCTTCTAAAAAATCTTTCTCTGTTTCACTGTTGAATTCATTTTGATGTGATTTTAGAAATTGAATTGCTGCTTGCCTGTTACCAGTATGTAGCATCTCTAAATACAAGTGACAAAATACAGGGTATAGAAGCCCTTTTAATTCCAATTTTAATTTATCATCGAGTACAATATTTACCCACATCTTCAACCTAGAAAAAACATATATTTTAAAAATAAAATCTCTCAGTAAAGTTTATATATAATTAATACAATATACTGAAACAGATATAACAAAAATTGAAAGAGATATACCGTTGATACGCTTGATCTGCAGCAGTAACATCAATGCTAATGGCACTAAAAATGATTGAATTATCTTGAGAAGTGGCAGAAGCAGCAGTTGCATTCAGAGTCATTTCATCACTTGTTCGGCAATGTATTTGATTGCCTTTACAGAAAATGTCGCTAGTCTATAATAGATATTTGAAAATAACAAGAGGTTATGTCAATTTGATAGTTGTAATTCAACTTCAAATAAAATTTTTTAGTAAAAAATAAGAACGTAACCTGCCTGATAATGACGTCGTTTTAAATATGATTCAATTGTAGCATTAATTAATTCACTCTTCAAACGTTTCATCTTTTTGAGATTATACGTTGGTTATGTTCAAATGAAAAGATCTAACCATAAGAAAGACGTCAAATAATAAAAATCATTGAAAGTACGTAGTTTTAACAATTACTTAAAAAATTAATTGAATGCAAATAATATTCATATTTTGTCAACAATTAACAGAACAGACATCGAATTTAAATAACCGCTATTATTATGTATGTTTTCATTAATGAAGTGAATTGAAACTTGAATAAACATTCAATTAGTAATGTTCGGCGTGTTTTTTTCATTACTAATTCCTTTTAAACTTTCATACTTTATTCAACCTTGTTTATAACGTATAGATCTATAAACAAATAGTTGCCGCTCGTCAGTCATTCTGAAAGACAAAAACATATCTTTCCCCTAGAAAAGTATTTTTCATGCTTGAATTATTTGAGCACGTGTTTCTAATTTATACATAGATATAAAACAATTAAATTTTCCATTAGCATTTAGCATCAAATTGGATTGCTATATTTCTTGTTCATAAATTCAAATATTTTTTCAATAAATTTTGAAATGTTGAATAGCTATTAATACCGTATAGGGATATGTTGCACTTTAGTAATTTTAAGTAGGGGTAGTTTACTTACAACTAGAAATACTAATTGTTATAAACAGTTATAAATAATTGAAATATTTATTTATAAAATTCTAATTTTACATAATGTAAATGTTGTTTTATAAGATCTTCTTGGCTTGCGAATGGCACAATAATATTTAAGTCTCCTGTTGACCTAAAAAACATGGATAGATTATAAAAGCTGATAATATAATAATGTCGGCACCGGTACGAAAGAAGTATACAATATTCATATTTATACTGCTTTCATTAGCAATATTAATATATTTTTTTAAATGTATGTAATATCTATATTATATTACTTATTAAACGTAATAACATTATATTATCTTCTATAATAAAATTATTACATAAACGTATCTCTGGCAATGAAAACTTACAAATCAGAACACAACAAGTTTAAATCCTGAGGTATAAAGTATCTCATATGCGGAGACAAATCAATAAAAGGATCATTATCGTTTTCAAAATTATCAAATTCTTTTAATCTGCAAAATATAAAAAAATAATATAAATGCTACTTTTATTCAAATAAAAGTAGTAATTATAAAATTTTTACTAACCGTACAATAAAATGTTTAGGCTCATGTAATGTCGATTGTCCGATATTACGTTTAGATAAATTAAATACTGTAGGAAATACTACGTCACGGAAATCGCCAATATTTACAAAACTATACTGTTCTAAGTTTTTAAGAGATAAACTATTGTTAAATCTTTGTGTGATTAATGTACGCATTATTGGAGTATCTACCCAAACAACACGGCATTCCTTATGGAACATTTCTGCAAACCAATCAAAAGCACCAACCTCAGCCACATAATTCCATTCTATGCCATCATACCAATCATGCACCTGCAAAATATACAGTTATTACAATTAATCAATGTTACATTTTAATAGAAATTCACACCTTCAATTGTAGTAAATTATATCTTTGTAGTCTTCCTTAAACTGTATATTATTGTAAATAACTTACAACACACCGGCAAACATGGCTAAGTAGTCCGCGAAAATCTGCCATCAATGCCATAAATGATTCAGGTCCCTTAGGATATAGCAATATAATATCTGTATTTTTAACATTGGTAACTTCAAATTTTTCCTTTTTTTTATATTTAGTTTCATTAGGTTTAAAAACATTTCCATTGAAAATATTTCTATAAAAGCTTTTTCCATGCATATTACAAATATGTTTAATATAGATGAGATATATAACTCCAATAATTGTAAATATAGTTAATGTGACAATAGTAATTGGCAGATACGAATAAGAAATTGCATCAGAATTAATTTTAGTTGGTACGCCAAAAGTTGGAATAGTAATATCTTGACAACCTATAGATAAAACATCCATTATATTTTACTACACAGCAATGAAAATGGTATATATATCTAAATTCAAACTGGAAAATATTTACTATCTGAAGCAATAAATTAAGAAAAATATATGAACATAATAATATCAATTTACTTACTTTGGTACCAAGAACATATGTCAGGTGGTTCCCATAAAGTGTATTCTTGACATCTTATATCACGATATAAAAATATTGAAACACAGTAATTTTCCTTTTGTGAAATTTCAGTTTGAAATGTCAAATTTTTATTATATATTTCATTTGTTAACTAATAATCAAATAATTATTGTTAACTAATAATCAAATAATATATAAAAAATTTTAATTATTTAAAAGTATATTGGAGTATAATTGAAAAATATCAAACATAAGACTTACCAAAGTTGCATTAAAGTTATAATTTTTATCTCCTAAATAACTGTCCTAAAAATCATATATAAATTTTATAAAAATTTAGTTTACTTACATTATCAAATTATAACTTAACATATACACAAGAGCCTAAATATTTTACAAGAATATGAAACATCATCAATCTATATATTGTGTATTATTAAAATTTTACCAAAACATTGAAGCTCCAAACAGCATTTGGAAATTCTTTCTTATTAAAAGGACAGCTTTCATTTCCAGATGAATCATACCAAAGTTTTCCCAACCTTATTACTCCAGCTGTAACCATAGGTTTATAAAGGAGTACCTCAAGTTGTCCCATTTTTCTACCACAAAATTTAAATAAAATTCTAATCTTTAAGAAAATATGACATAAAAAAATATTATATAACTATTTTCTTAATAGATATTATACAAATTGACCAATCTATAACTCACAATATAAACTTACTTATCAATATTATAGTCATATGTACATTCAAATATTGGTGTCATGATTTCAGTTCGTTTATATTTAGTTTTTATGAATTTATTATGTTTTAACATCTTTACACCCTTATCAAAAGAAAATTGAGCAGAATAACATGCAGTAAATATATATGGAACAAAAATTCCAATAGTGTTCTAAAAAAACAAAGAATAGATGTTAAATCTTCCAACAAATTATACATTTTATACAATGTTAAAATTAAAAGTAATTACCTGATACTGTTTATCTGAAACAAACCATATGGTATTCCTAGCATGAGTTTCACTTCCATAAGAATTGTGAAATTTATAATTCACACACTTTTTTTCACTAATTGATGCATTTGTTAACAAAGTTAATACATATTTACATATTGTTTTTGGTGGTTTAAGATTAATCTGTATAATAGCTGTGAAACATTAAATATGATTTAAAAATTTTATAATGTAATATAAGTAAATTTTATTTATACTTAAAATATTATTATTATTATTGTTATTGTTATTATTATTATTATATATATATACTTTAATTTAATTACTTTTTCTGAAAAACTGGGTATAAATATATATTATTATTTACCAGGAGATTCAGAAGTTTCATTTTTATTTTCTATTATTGAAAAATTAACATCAGTGGGAATATCTTCACTTGTACAATATTTTATAGATGAGATATTATTATTCAAATTATTTGTTAATATTTTACAACCATCAGTATCACAGATATACTGTAAGCAAAAAAATTTTTTTTATAAAATAAAGTAAATATTTGTACAGGGTATGTTGATAAATGAGTGATGAATATACAGGCATAAAAATAAATATTAAATATTACATTTGATTACTTATTGTACCGATACTTACTTTACGTTCATTTATGTATGGTAAAGATGAATATGTAACTGCAATCAAGAACGCAGTTATCATATAACCTTTAAGCATAACTGAACTATACTTTTACAGAAGCTATATCGTATTCAAAATTTATATACTTTATAATCGAATTTGTTAATTTCCCGCGAATCTTTTGTGTTTATTTAGAAAAAAAGATTCTTACAATCTTTCCAATTAAAAAAATTAACACACATAATTTTCGACTGTTGATACTACTTTAATACGCATTTTTAAATGGAACATACGTATTCAATGTCACATCCATGTGTATAACAGAAAAATGTAGTAACGGAATAACGATAACAATCTTTAAAAATAAAGCGAATTTGCTTGTATGTGAATACTCATGTATGTATACACATGCGCGTTGCTCAAGCAGCGCCTTTTAAATTCAGTATCTACGCATACACATTGTAATTAAGATATTGGCTATAAAAAGAAATATCTAAACTGTTAATATTTGGAAAAAATAAGAAACTTGATAAAAATTTAAGTATTATTTTATAGATAAGTATTTTTGTCATATAATATTTTATAAGCTATACGTCAGATAAATTCTTATGTAAAGTTACAAAAGAATTGTAGACGAACTTATCTATTCTTAAAAGTTACAATGCATATATATCAAGGAAGGAAAAAATACAGAAGAAAAACAAAAAGAAAAGTATTTAAAGTATTTGTAGAACTCGTAATCGTTATTTTAATTTTTCAGTCATTTTACTGATATTTATAAACGATTATTACATATATTTTGATTTTTTCGTAATGCAAATTAATTTTATATAAGTAAATTATATATAAAAGACAAATTATAATGTGAAATAAATGAGTTAGAAGCACATTAAATTCCGATATATAGTCGTATCTCACTTCACCATACCATATATCTATTTATACGTAAGCGTGCGTATCTGACAACGCAGTTGTCTTGAAATTATATACATTTACTAATACTCATGGTCATAAGATTAATTCTTAATAAATATTACATAATTGTATTTTTATATATATAATAAACATTTGTTATACGAAATAGTAATATTATCCAAAAAGTTACAACTTTAAGAATTTAAAAAGCGTGCTTCAATTGTATGCTTTATAGTCATTTGTTTTTTTTTAGGATGAAAAATAACGCGATAAACTTATAAAACTTATAGAATGTACGAAGTGACCAAAAAACAAATTATTGCAAACATAATTATCTGTATATAGCTTTCACAGCCTATCTTACTGCAAATTAATTTTTAATTCTTTTTAAAAAACGACATGTCGATACTGCTGAGCAAACAAACCTGTTATTACTCATTTATGCATGAAGTATAGCATTAATATCCTGTTAGTAAAACTTACATACTACAATAAAAATGATAGAAAACGGGAGGTTTTAATACTAACAAAAAGGATGTTTACCGAACATAACTACTTTTTAAAATTGAGCTAAACCCTCATTCGCATTATTTGAATCGTTCGGCGAACGATTCCAGACATATTCTTTTAAGACAGGTTCACAGAAAACCTGCATTGCGTCTTTTGTTAGATTTAAAAACTTCTTCTTACGAGGAAATAAATCCTATTTGATCTGTACTACATACGAAGAATTGTTAAACATTCTTAAGCTAGCAATATAAACCGTTTCCTTGATTCTCGATTACATATTTTTGTAAATACTGCGCAGCTTTCTCACTTAAACCAAGATTAGGTAAGTCTTTCTCAAATTGTTCGATCGTTCCAGCACCAGCGATGTAACCATTTAATTTAGCAGCTAAAGGTGAATTTCGAAGAACCTCGTCGCTGGTGAGACCAGTAGTTTCGATTAACCATGGATGATTTCGAAGTCGATACTTTTGATGATAACTGAAAAAGATAAAAATAAATCAATCATTTAAAAATAATGAAAATCACTTATTTAAATATTTTAATTCGTTGCGGACGAATCTAAAATTTTAAAGTAAATATAAACGATATATTTATTCTAATAAAAATTAACGCAAAAGATCGCATCAAATAATATTACATCAATAATTGACGGAACTTTCTCTCTTTTTCTATCATATAACAATGTTAATTGAATTTAAAATCATTTCCTTTTGTACTTTTCTACGAAAAAAATTGTTACAGTTATAATGCATAATTCTTACTCCTCAGCCGGGTAGAACTTTTCAAATTTTCTTATCTCAGTGAGAATTAGATCTGTACGCTTCCGCTGTTCTTGTTCACGTGATTTTTCAGCTAGCAACTTTTGTTCTTCATCATGATACAAGACCAGTGACATATACTGGAATCAATAGCAAAAAATAATCATTTCTTAATAATTAATAAGATTAAAAATTAAATACTTATAATAAAAATCATTATACACATTTACCTGTCTCTTGATCTTTGTACTGAGGCCATATTCATGATTCTGCCAAAATAAAGCGAGTAATTGTGTATATGATATTACGTCTGGATTATATTCGATATCGACGACTTCCGTATGATCTCCACTGTAAACGAGAATAGAATAGATTATGATATTACAGGGTCATACATACATTAAAGAAGTATTATCTGATATATAACGATTAACAAATTTGCTATAAAAAAAAGAAACACGTATAAAGTATTAATGTTTGCACTAGGAAAACTAATAAAAATATATGTATGTAAGTGTTATTTTATAGAAATGATCATATTTTTTAAAAATGATATCAGATAAATCATTGTTCAAGAACAAATTTTACACATACTTGAAAAAAAATTTTAGACGTACTTAGTTATTCTTAGAGAATGAAAATAAAAATGGTATAAGAATATACATATTTCTATACGTTGGTGATTCCTTTTGTCCTCCGGCATAGCCAACGCAAGTCCTAATTACACCGGGTAAAACGCCAAAAAGACAATCGCCAGCCCAAAAGCATCCCATTCCAAATGTTGCACGTTTTGCTTGGATTTCTTCGAATTGTCCTGGCATCTTGTTCGACTATCATCATCAACACGTGCCAAATCACGTAGAAGGTCATAAAAGAGAGTATTTGATACGATTACAAAAATGTTAATTGAAATTAAGTATGTTAGATTATGATATCAACGTAAGGGATATAAGCGAAAATAATTCGATTCACGTGCTGTAATGAATTTTTGATTTAATCCGATAAAGAAACCTGAAACCTGCTAAGTAACGGTAAAGCTAAGGATGACTAGTGGACGGATAGTATTAGTTTTCTAGCGAAGATATTATCAAACAAAATCATTTTTCTTTTATATAAAGCATAATAATTCTTAATTCTTTCTCAATATTAGTCGAATTTAAGAATTTTAAACATTGGAAATGTTTTTAACGGATGTTAGTGTTAGACCTAAGAAAATGCTTATGAATATGAATAAAATCAATTGTAAGTATTTTAGTATCGACATCTATTTGGAGATTTCGTTTGTTTAAAAAATTATTTTGCCGTATATTGACCTCGTATCTTTATGCTTAGAAACGGTCTTTTTTTACGACACCCGTTATGTATAAATTACAGATCTGATGCTTGTGTCAGATGCGTGTACAAAAAAAGCGTGAAGAAATTATACAGGGTGAACCACATAACTTGATCACCTTCATCGTTTCCGTTAATGAAATTACTTTGAAATATATTACTCTGTAATAACATACTTTAAGATCCAAAATTCTTTTCAATGTTTAAACACGCAATACTACTGTTTTTTTTTGTTACATTAATTAATTTGTTTAATTTTATTTTCGAATGTATGCAAAAATGAATATATTTTCGAATTCTGTAACTATTTCAGTGTATCAAAATTAGAAGTATAAAAATAGAGTACATACTTGAAAATTTATTGATGTATCTTACAAGATACTTAAAATGCTATTCATCATCATTCGATATACTTGAATAAAGAAGGCCTATCTATTGTAGTTCAATCTCACTAACACGATAACATATAATCGAGGATGGATCTATTGTGTGATTATGTATCACTGTCAAGTATTATTCATCAACAAAAAGTTTTTCTGAATCTTACTATTTCATAGAAAAAGAAAATTATGTAAATGGTAAATTAGAACTTCCTATTTTTTCAATTATTTACGAAAATATTTTTGGAACTGTTTTACTTCCCATCAAAATATAATTAAACAAAAATACCTATAAAAGTAAAGTTCTGAAAATTAGCCAAGTTATGTGGTTTATTGAAATGAAAAGTCAAACATAAACTAATATATAATAGCTTGTTCTATAAGTGACAAGCAATTCAGATGGTTTAGTTACATGATTTGACGAGGTATTACTTTATATGAAAGGCGATTTAACAAATTGAAATTTATGACATAACAACTTTCATTGATGACAACTTAAAAGGATTAATAAAAATAATCAGAGTTTGTCAAAGTAATAAAAGATTGTTGATCATAAAAAAGTAATCGAATCTACTGACTTATTTACTTTCTTAATTACTGAATTTTCTGCTTTAATTATTATTCTATATTCTAATATGTACTACTAAAATCTATTTTTTGCAAAGTTCATGTAATATTTTAGGCAGTATCAGTATGTAACATCTTTTCTGTTTAGTAGAAGTGTTATAAAAATACGTTGAAATTAAAACAAGCTAATTTTAAATGATATTAAAAAAATTATTTACCTTGTTTTACGATAAAATAGAAAAAATTAAAAATATAAACGAAAAAATAAGAAAGTAAAGATTCACTCCAAATTCAACGGACGATACTCCGTTGATGACTGAAAAGAACACAAGAAACTACCGCGTGCTTCAGCAGCTCTACTTTTTATCACGGTATCCCTCCTCTTTCTCTTTTCCCTACTCTTCAATACCACCACTCTTTTCACAGAATACATATTTCGCTAGTAAATAGCTCTCTTTCAAATCTCAATTCAATTTTCGATTTTAATTTCCGATATTGCTGCCTTAGCATTTCTCCTTACATTTTCTACTATTGGTTGGTTATTTGGTAGCAAAAATTGCATTTGTGATACTACAGAGTATGTACATATATACTTCCTAACGGTAAAGGCTGGTAAAGGTTATTCGTATATTTTATTATAATTTTAATGTTTAAACGGTGTTGTGCATTTCATTCATACATAAAATTTACAAATCGTGTAATAAAATATCTGTAAGTATTTCTTTACAAATCGGATACATATAATCATTAGCCTAAAACTAAAAGGTGCGTGTTTTAAAATACCGGATCAAAGAACGTGGCTAAAAATACCGATATTAACCTCACTCGCGAGAGATACTGTGCCATTAATCGATGTCAAATCTCATTGTATATAGGGTATGTGTTAATTTTCAATTTAACTGGAGTTCAGTAAATTGTTCGCCTGAGTTGCATCAGAAAATTGAAGCCACATGTGTCCGTTACATTAGATAACAATTGCTGGACCGACTGATGTAATTATTGTATCCTGCACACTATGCTCAGTAGCTCGTCATCCACGGCTTCGATCATGCAGAGAGGTTATTATCGCGTCTTTTATTTCCTGTATATTTGATGTTTGCAATGATACATAATATCTGATGTAATTTATTCATTTACAAATGTTTATTGGAACATGGCAGTATTGGGAAGTTTGGCATTTTCATAATGCCAAATATAGTACAGGCACATGGGTTGGGCGATGCATCATTCCACAATCGTCGAAACGTCGGATTTAATGATATAACAAATCTAATCAAAGATAACTTGATTGACAAATATCGTAAAATAGTGGAAATTAATGATGACATACCAAGTAGCGATAGTTGATTGCGATGAAACTTCTGCGTAGCAAGAGGGTTAAATTTGGTGTCACCATCTTTGATAGAAATGTCTATTGATAAATGTTTCGAAAGAAGAATCATTCATTCATTCATTAATATTGTTAAAGACAGCAGCAGAAGTTAAATTGTTTTGCAACAATTGGATTGGAATCTTTGCAACTTTGTTCGAATATTTGTTCATTCCGATAAAATGTAAATGTTTCATGCGATTAGAAATATTGAATTGAAATATTGGATTTTATGTATTTATACTTATACTTTTCTTCGTAGTTTTCTTCTTTGAAAATTTAATCAGCTTTGATTAACATGAGTACGTGATTATCACGTTCGACGATGGAGAATGTCAGGGACATTTCCAAATATATTTAAAATGAAAAATGATATTTTACGGTGCATGGAATAAACAAAAAAATACGGAAATAATTTTAGAATGTAAATTCTCATTGAAATGTAAAAATATGTAATGTATATTTATAGTATGTGAAATTAATGTTGATCGAATATCATATACTTCAAGATATATTTCTAAGAAAAAATACAGGATATATACTATTGCGGAATAACGGCACACATCAAAATTTACAAATAAAAGTATTCGTAGAAATATGTATATCTAAATGAATATAAAAAATATTATTTATAACTAACATTTTTATAAAAAACACGAAAAATATCTACGATATACGATATCATACATAGTAGCCGCAAAAATGCGTTCTTGCGCAATATACAATTCAATAATTATTGTTTGAAATATACATTATTTTTACGCTGTAATAAATAAAATTCTGTACATATTCGAAACTTAATTATAAATTCAGTTAATTATATCGCAGTTACTTAAATATTCGCTTAAGTACAATGCAGATTAGAAATCTATACAATCCCGTTATCTCGAATTTGCAAGCACATCATCTGTTCAAGACCCCATATGATTTCCTTTCAAAATCGTACGCGAACAGCTTATAAAATTAATCAAGGTCTAAGAAACTATTAGACAGTATTTAAAAGACAAGGTCGAAACAGATGTTAGTTTGCACCATATCTAAATAAAAGAATCTCGTTTGGTACAATTATCTACGGTTTTCTATGGAAGAGATACATAGATTTATAAGTACATGTTGACGAAGGTACTAAAGTTGCGGAGAACAAGAATAAAATGGAATCAAATGATTTTTAAACAAGGTGACGAGTAGACTGCGGATTTTTATATTTTTATAGATATACTTAAAGAAATGAAATTTAAATAGAAATTTGTTTCATTTATCACATATTATAATAAATACTCTACTTTGGATATTTTATGTTCTTGCATATGCATTATGTGCATTTTTGTACTTTTAGATTTTACAAAAATGCATAAAAATTCGCAATCTAGGTAGTGGTAAGGGAGAAAGTAATTAAAAATAATTACATGACAGTACAGCAACTTTTTTCAGAATGATTATCACCAACAATGTCGCTGGTATTTCCGGTGAATCGCTGAAAATCCCTGCTAGTGTTGAGTTCAGAATTGGAGATAGGCGACCCGGGAATACCATTTCCATTAGCATCTATCGATCCAGCGGATATATGCCGATTTTGTGCCCTTTGTTTCTTCAAATCCGATAATGATTTGACAAAAACTACCGAGACGTGTATGTTGATCTTGCCGTTGGTGTCGCTGTCTGATGCGTAGATCGGCTGCTGATTACTGATCGGCGAATCGGGCCCTGTCACTATCGAGGCAAACATGTAAATCCAATGCTATTTCTTGTTCCTTCTGGTTCACGTGAAATTTGTTTTCCTTCCCTCTCATTCCATTCCACCTTGTATTACCCTCCACCTAACTCCCCTTTTTATACACTGAAATGGCACTTCAAAAGAAACTCGACTAGTATGAAAACTAGCAGCCATGCGCTAAGCGGCACATGCTTTAGCAATAAGCATTAGAAACATTGCACGACGGAACACCAGAAACATGTTCTCTATATTCTACATAAAAACACCTTTACCCTTCGTCTCCTACCTTCTATCGCATTTATTATCATGTTTTCAGACTTTTTTTTTAGGAGAAAGAAGAAATGTTTTAAAAACATGTCGGTTTCTTCTTTGCCCCGATAAAAAGTGGATAATAAGTTACTTTTGTTTATTAGTTTATCACGTTGTAAACTAAATCTTTAGGTTTTAAAATATGAATGCATTTATACAAATTTTTGTATTATAAAAGACAAAAGATTTAGTTTACAATTTGATATTTGTATGCATTAAACATAATATTTGTATACAGAAATATGTATGTACATACAAAGCAAATAATAGTTGAATTCTCTGGAACACTGAAATGACTTAATATTTTCCTAGACATATGAATTGATGTTATTTTTAGCTGTGTCAATGTCCAAACATATTTTTTATCATAATAAAGTAATAGGATTTGTCAAATCAATCATTTCTTATACTATTGTCTTTAATTTATGCAATAGAATTTATTAAAATATAATAGTACGTAATATAAATATTACAATAACGTTATTATAAATTTTATTATTTTTAAAAGATAACAAGTATGCTATACGATATTAAATATCAACATTTTATATCAACATCTTTATAGTAATAATCAACGATTTAAATATGTATCAAAATATTTAAAAAAAATTTTAATTGTATAACTTTTTGCTTTTGAATTAGGACAAATTTCATGCTTGTTAATGTTATATTTTATCAGTATGATTGATTTGATGTGGAATCTATTATAGAATCCTATTAGCAATAATACGAAACATAATGTCGTGACACAATTGACCTCGTAACGACTTTATCGTTTAGCGATAAAACAAAGACGGGAAGACACATCGCGCGAGTACGTAACTAACATTGAATGAATACAGTTAATCATTAGCAGAACCAACATGTTAGGTGTGTGAAAAAGTTCTATTTCTATTTTTCTTAACATTGTTTTTTATTGTTGGTGTATAAGTTTTTTATGTAATTAAGCAAACATTAAATTATAGAACATGTACACGTAAAATCGTAAATATTAAAATGCTTTGTTATCAAGACAGAATCAATAAGAAGCAAACAAAACAAGAGTTATTTAAAAAAAAAAATATATATATATATATATATATATATACATGTATGTATATATATACATATATGTATATCTATAAATAGCAGTAGCTGTTGTCTATTTGCTAATTTTGACAATTTACTGTTATAATGTGAGTAAATAAAGAATATGTTAGAACTTTTCACAAACCTAATATATATGTATATTACAGCAAATCGATATGTTTAATGTTTTAATTCACAAACTTTCTATGATATGTAAGTATTACATGAAAGTGCTTATTGAATATTGATTACTAATGCATTACAATATAGATTCAAGTCTAGTTAATCAGTTTGGTAAAATATGAAATACTAATAACATTACCAAATGAAGCTACATTTGCTATACTTTATTTACTTCACAAAGTAATTTTTTGGGAAACTGTTACAGTAAAAGTCTTCATCCTACTTGTATATATAGAGAGAGAGTATTAAGTTATTTTATGTACTATAAATGTGCGTTTAAGCTTAGAACATTTTAAGTAGTAAGTATAAAATCAACATTACAAGAGTTTGGTTTTTGACTGTTAAACTTATTATAATGTCTCTTCATACATAACAATCAATAAGCTTTGCCAAATACTAACATATTATTTGCAAAAAAGTACTGAAAATTAAGCCAATGCAATTTAGCCCTTGCCACAAAAAGTTTAATTCAGAGAAATATTTTTACACTATAAGGATATTTTAAAGAGAAGAACATATTATATATACCCAGCACATAAAAATAATTCAACCGTTACAATAGAAAATTTCGAACGTACAATCACGTAAGAAGTTAAAAAATAATACATCGCTGTGTTGAAAAATACGCTTAAAGGAATAAGAAAGTGACATAGAAAACTGACCTCGCAATTATTCAGGAGCACGACGCAGTAGTAACAGAAAACAGAAAGGGCTGATAAATGATCAATGCTTAACACTTTTGTTAAACAATTTATAGTAAAAATGACTGTTCCAATCTTTATGCTAACATAATAACGATCATTATAATTTTTAACTGTCAGCCTTTAATTCATTTCTTTGGATTATCAAAAATTCGTTAAGGAGTATTTTGCTTTGTTTTAAACATAACAAGCGCATGATGAATATAAAATTACAATAACTATATAATGTTAACAAGGTCGAGTTATGCGACCAAACGCACAGTTTAAATGGACATGACACGTGATGTATTTCTTTTTTGCACAAATCTTATGCATAAAACTACCATTTACCAGAGGATTCTACTTAACCATAACCAATGCGAGTTTAACATGATTTGGAATATACCTGATTCTTTATCGACGTCCTCGTGAAGGAAAGATTCATTATCCTTCCCCTCAGGAGCTTTTCGTACAGCTGTTGGTGGTACATTAGAATCTGTCTCGCTACTTGTATTTTCTCGTATGTTGGCTTCGTTTTCCGATTGTGGAACATTCGTAGTCGAACCGCCAACATATGTCTGAAACATAATTTCTTTCTTGTTTGAGTTTAATTGTTTCTAACGTTATATAATCAATAACAAATATTATTTTTCTTTGTTACCTGTTGCGCTTGTAATCTAAGACGAGCTTCTTCTTGAGCATCTTTTTTTGTAGTTAAAACTTTATCTCTTATCGAAGTTCTTCTCACGCTTTGAGTACGTGTATTTATACTTTGAGATCTGCGTACCCGCCTTCCCTGTGCTTCTCGCAAACGTTTACTTTCTTGTTCTGTTTTAAGTTCTACTATCCTTTCCCTAATTTCCGGATCTTCGCAGATATCTATAATATTAAATTTAATATTTGATTAATATTTCATACAAAAATATAATCTTTAAAATTCTATTAGCAAAAATATTTTTACCAGCTGGTGTTTCATCGTGTTTATTCTTTGCATTTAGATCAGCTCCATTTTGTACTAGTAACTCAAGAACTTCCAACTAAAAAGATAAAATGAATGTAGAAAATGGGTTTAATTCAAATAAGTTAGTTAATACAAAAAACGTAATTCAGATCATACATGACCCCAGCAAGCAGCTGCATGAACTGGTTGCCATTTGTCATTATCTTCAACATCAGTTGAAACATGTTGGTCTAAAAGAAATTCAACTACCCTTAAATAACCATTTGCAGCTGCAATGTGAAGCTAAAATTTAAAAAAGAAAAAGATTATTGATAATTACTTTTTAAAATTAATAGACTTAATAAGTTGGTATACATACAGGTGTAGCACCTTGATGATCTTTATATTCTAGATCACCACCTATAGAAGCTATATTTTGTAAATCTCGTAACATTTGAACTTCTATTGAAGCCCTAGTTTCATCTATTAATTCTTGAGTAACACCTCGTCTTGCCATTTCTCCTACAATTATATAAACAAATTAAAACCAAAAAATCATTCCTGTATATTTTTTGTAATCTTGCATTTTTTAAGTAATTTTTAATTACAAATATGTATTTTAAGAAGTTTTACCTTCAATGCAATCTAGTGTTTTTTCATCTTCACAAATATCATAAGGCATATTACCATCAGCATTCACAGCTAATAAATTGGCACCTCTAGCAATGAGATTTTTAACTAAATGTAAGTGACCACAGGTAGCAGCAGCATGTAGTGGTGTCCATTTTTCACTATCTTCTGCATTAACATTTGCTCCAAACTCAATTAGTAATTTCATCATTTCTTCATTGTCATCTATACAACACTGATGTAAAGCTGTTAGCCCATCTTCATTAGTTGAATCTGGATTTACTCCTTTTTTCAAGAGTCGTCTCACTAAAGCATATGCTATTTCTTAATATGCTGACTCATATACTCAGTTATATTAAAAGTAATTGCAAATAATAATATTATAAAAATTATATCAGATTACCTTCATCAATGTCATTTCTTGCTGCAGCTTCTAATAGCATTACGCTGTCACTAAAATATATGTGACGTTTGTTACTTGTATGTCTGGTTTGATGTCGTAGCCATTCTTTTTCACGTTGACGCCATACTTTCAATTGTTGGAGTCTTCTGTGACGAGCCAAATGCAATCTCTCTTGTGTTGTTAACCTTTCTACATGTACCATTTCTGCTACTAAATCAGAATGTTCCATGGCTATATTCTTGTAATTCTCACAGCTATATTTACCTATTCAAAAGAAACAGATTATATTTTGTTTTGTATGTATTATTTAGTATTACAATGTGTTAGTGTCATTAATACATATGAAATAAAATTCTTATCAGGAATACTATGATAAAAAGGGATTTGGAAGCCAACCACATTACCTTTACACTTGCAAAACCATGAACGCATTTCAAGGTATTTTAAAATTTTGTGACATACATTAGACATCATTCTGTTATAATATCAAATTTCGCTCTTTCAGATTCAAAATCTGTACGAAATTAACTGCTTTTTCATTGGGTATTTCATCGTAAATGATATCATACTTTAATCCAAAACTTTGTCATATTTATCAACTACTTAGATAAGTAAATGTACATTATTTACACAAATGTTCCAAAATACTTATTTGACTCATCATATAATCAGTAACAATAAGTTATTGTTGCTTCATAGTTTTTTTTTAAACAAAATATGCTTCCATTACAGTTTCCATTAAATTTATAAAAAAAATACATTTGTACTTAATAATTCTGAAAGAGTTACTTTATGAAAATGTTTTTTACACAAACCTTATAATTTTTAAACATGATATGATGTAATCAAAGCATTAATGCAATAAAAAATTCACAAAAAATTATGTCTTTTATATAAAACTAAAAACTACATGTAAAAATCAGTAAAGCAATTAACAACAAAATTAATGAAAAATTATAAAATTATCCATAATTAAATTATCACAAAATAATAATATACAATTTAATCTTATCTTACTCTATACATGATATAGCGTAATTTATCTATGATAAATTATATAATTAAAAAATTTCAGCAGGTAACGAAAATAACATATGCAAAGGTGTTATATTGGGTGGCATTGTTTTCTCATTCTTTATTTCTTGTTTCTTATTTCAACGTATGGAAAAAACAATATATTCCTCGTATAAAAGGCAAAATAGGTGAGATAGAAGAATACAAGTGAAGAGTGGGAGAAAAAAATAGAACCAGTGATGAACAAAATATCGATGGAACTGACTTAGAAACGGAAATGCGAGTGTGTATGCCATTTCGTGATTGTAACTCGAGAGTTAATGCAGGTGAAAGAAATCTGTTCTAAGACTGGGGGGTGTCAAATCGCGTATCTACTCACATCGGCAAGTGATCGCTTGCTCGTTCACTTATTCGTTCGCGATCCAGTGGAATGCGGAAGCTTACTCGTTCGTTCGTTCATTCGTTCGTCTTTTGTTTTTTTTTCGTTCGACTCGGAAAACGGGCGAGATGAAGGTAGAAAATTTTAGTATCTTGCCAAGTTGAACTGAAAAGTGGAGCTGAATCTCGCGAGTACACGACGTAGCGGAGAGAGAGAAAGTCACCGTGTTGATTGATCAAAACGTAACATAATTTTTAGGGTTTCTCCGATGCCACGATTCCACTAAATGAAATTGAACCGAAGAGGGTGGACGAACCTCTTGCTTTTAATTTCACGAAAATCACGTCGCGTCTGATCTCGTCGCGGCGCCGTGCACGCGAGGAAACGCGTACCTGTCAGTCGCCATTTTTAAACTACCTGTAGAAAACCATTCGCGCGTTCCCTTCACCGCGCGCTAACTTTGTCTTTTTTCAAATTATGTATCTCTTACGCACGACCAGTCTCTATGCGTACACGCGTTATATCCTGTATATTCATTTTATTTTCTACAGATTATGGTATATTTGTAACACATATCGAATCAGAAGATCATAACACCTTCTTGGAAATTCAAATATCGCTATTAATTTATGACATACACAATGTATGTATGTACATTGTTATCTTACCGTTCTTTTTTGGGTATAATCAAATTAATTTATTGAGTCATTGAATCTCGGAATTTAACTTATCTTAACGATTCATCAGTACACTTTTATTTGTTTGATTATGTAAGAATATCTGTTAGTCGATAAATTTTGAGAAAGATTCTGTTATAATTGATATGAATTGTATACTTATCTAACCTTTTTTTCTATCTCTCATTTTTTGCGTAAGTAAATTAAGTAAAGTAAAGTAACAAAGGACAATATCTTCCTTATATACATAATTATTCACATTTTATTAGCACGAAGATTTTTAATAAAATAAGTAATTAGAATGTTGATTTGTTTTTCACTCATTTTAATATTCCCGCCATGAAAACAAGATCCGTAGTCATCGCGCATAAAGTATAGGATGTTATACTTTGTTTACAATACTAGTAGAAATCTCAGTTTCACACCAGTAGCGTTAAAAGTGATATGAATTGAAAATAATTCTATGTCATTATTTTATAGGCGGATTGATATATTAACGGCAGTGCTCAGTAATGAGACGTAAACTTTCTTCTTCGTTGACATCGAAAGAAAGTCAACCTTCCTCGACATCATATGTGAAAGAAACAAAGCAAGAAGCAAATGTTCGTTTAGCTGTCGTAAGTGGATTCTTTGCAACTATTGGAAGTCTACTTGGTAAACTTGCTGGTGGTGCCGATGCGGATTCCATTGTAAGTAATGTTCTTCGCAACTATTATTTGCATAATAATATTTATAATCTTGTGTATAAATTAAAGTCCACTATTTTTATTCAAAACTAATTATTTATTTCTTAATAAGTTCGGATTGCTGTTTAAAGGAGTACTTTTAATATTAATGATAACAAGCAATACCGTGGGCTATGCATTTTTCGTAAAAGCACTGAATGCTAGCGGATCTTCTTTACCATGTACAATAACTAGCGCCGCCACCAGTTATATCTGCTCGGTATTTTACTTATACTCCTATTGATATATATACTAAAACGAGAACACAAAGGAAAGTGAATGCATATTTAAATCTGATTTATTTTTTCTTAAAGGCTCTTACGGGTTCCTTGATTTTTAACGAATCAACGTCTCTTACTTGGTGGTGCGGTATATCTTTCGTTATTCTGGGTTTATTGGTCATCTCTTGTACTCAATCCAAAGACGATCATGTACCTTCCCTGAAGAGATCGAAGAGCGAATAACTTCCGAAAACGATTTAGAAATCTTTTTCTGCTACTTTTTAAATATTATACCAAGCCTACATGTTATCTACATTGTAATAATATTATTATCTATTTTAGTATGTATTAAATTGAATAAATAAATAAACAATTATGCTGAGACTTTTTTTAGGGGAATTGCAAGACCACTTTTCTTTTCGCTTTTTTTTCGTACCAGTTAATTCTTTTTCTTGTTAAACTGTTATTCGTTTTTAAATCTTCGAAATCTTATTTCAGCTTTGTAAAATTTATTTCATTATTTGTCATGCGACGTTTGTGATTGCCCATGATTTGCGCTACTTAACCGAGCGTATAAAGATTAATACAGGCTTATCGTCTTTGGTTTTCATTTCTCTCATAAAAAAAAGGTAATGGAAAATACGAAAAGAACGACCGAGAAACCGGCAAGGGAAAAGACCTGGAGTGTACTTGTTTAGAGACTAAAGTGGATCTCCGTGCTTGTAATAGCACTGGATAAGAAACGCGAGGGAAAAAAGAATAGAAGATTCTTCCGCCCTATTTCCTACTACACGTGGACTATAAAAATTCCTTTTTGATTGTATTGAATCCGAAGTTCTTTTTAATCTTACAATAACGTTTTGCTTTTTCCATTTATTTATTCTTCTTTGTTGAAATATTAACATCAAACAACTAAAATTAATATTAAAATTAAAAGAAAGATTTCAAAGCTGATCGTGTTTACGAAACTAATTGTAAGTACAAAAAGATACTAGATTTGAAATTCTAAGTCAAAAAAATCTTTAAAATTTCGATCTAAGAAGAATTAATCAATCCATTAAATTGATTAAATAACGAACCGTTATTTATACTGTCTGGGAAGTTAACGTAGGTTAGTAACGAAGCATCTTACTAGTCCAGGGTTACTAGCACTTCGTTACATAGGTAGTGTACCCTAGTTAAAGGTATATGTGTACCGAACTGTCCAAGAAGTTTCAGTCGACCAGGTTTTTACTTTGTGGGGCAGGGTCGTGGTTCGTAGGTATATCATGCAGCTGAAAAGGAGGGTATAGAAGGAAAACGTAAAAGAGGAGTAAGAGGATGGCTTTATCGAGCGGCGGCTGCGCCGCAGTGTTGTTCTCTACACTGCCGCCTACCGGTTGCCAGTCATTCCCAACAGTCCAAAATATGATAGTTTCTGTCTGTCTTTTTTAATAAATATTTTCTTACTACTGCTGTGCTACACATTTGCGTATCAATAAACACTTGTCCATAATCTTCTATACCATTAATTGTACAACCTTGAACGGTAAATCTTGAAAATTTATATGATCTATTAACCGCTCGAGCTGCTTCAAACACTCGACTTGTGTAATTGCACTTCTCAATAGATTTAATCATTATTCGAATCATCAATATCGACACCTTTTTTATTTTCATTGAATTTACAAGAGTACATTGTAACATTCGTCTATCACTGTAGGCTACGATCATTGTTCACTTAACGCTCTTGTAATAATCAAACATTGATCAAATAATTAGCATTTAATCGTCTCAGATTTTCGAGATTATCCGTTTCAAGTGTTTTTATACAGGTTTTAACTCGTCACCCTTACCGTGGTAGGCCTTCCGTTATTCAACGGGTTCTACTGTCCCGTGCACGCGCCTTACTTTCCCCTCCACAACACTTTTATCCCCACCACCGATCGTTCTCCCTCTCGGTGGCGGGTGCCCCTAGATTCTGGCAACGCTTCTCGCAACTGAGACAACGGGACAGTTTCGATACGGCGCACCCTCCTGCCAATCGAGTCGGATATCAAATAGTACGCATAGCGAGCCTGTGCGTTACGCGGTTCGTGTATCTATCCATTAGATCGGCTGCTTCACTGCTTGCCTACGTGCGCGTACACAACCGTGTTAATTAGCAAAGGTGCCTTTACGTGAAAGTGTCGACAGGTAGAGTGAATTACGGTTCTCGTACGATCAATCGGTCCACCTATTGTAAAATTTTTCACACTCGTTACACACCGTAATCTTTCACGCTTATCTTTCCTGTTTTCCCTTGCTTTTTCTTTCGCTTTTCACTCGTTCATAATGAACAGCTTTCGATTCAGCCGACAAGTTACAATAACCGGGAGATCAATTAACGCGGAAGCCACAATTTGCAAGGCGAACAAAGTAAATACGACGAGGATCTTAATTGATTCGATTCCTGCGGGCCTTATGCGGTAATTTCGAGACGTGCTAAAAGAATCGAATGTGCAAAAATAAAATTGCAGTTGCTAGTTATACTCCCTATATGATTCCTTAATGCACGAAAGAACGATGCTTATGTTTCTGCTTGTTCTCATTATGCATGACATTTTCAAGTATGACAACTGAGACAAACAACATTGTGTTTGTGAATCAAGTGTATGAAAATTGTCCAATTTCGTTGAAACGATACAATTGAGCTTGCATTGAAAAATAACGATACGAGTTCATTCATTTTAGTTCATTAAGCTTATATACAAAAGAATCGCTTAGTATATTTTATTTGAATTACAATATCGAATAAACGGAAGCCTCGAATATTCAATAATTTACGCGTATTTATAACAGTTGATTTTCCGTGATATTAATTGCAAGCGTAACAAAATTACATCCATTTGATACAATGCAAAATTCAATTCTATTTTCTGTAAGCGTCTACTATCGTTATGTAATATTTATGAAAGGATAAAAATCACAGTAGAAACGACATTTTATTATCACGAGAAACATTTAGTCCTATCCATGGCCATTTAGGTCATCGCGATGAAAAAGTCGCGCGATTCTATTTCATCCATCCTTTTTTAGTCCGTCAGTCCGGTTGCTCTTAATTCTTCGCTTGAATTTATTGTTCCGTCGAATTTGACTTCTGGCAGGATCAGCACACGCAAGACCAGCTTCGATTTTGTATTTGGCTGCATTCCAACTAATACGGCAAAACCAAAGACGCGAAAACTTTTTAATTTATCGCCGTGGGGCAAATAACGATTGTGCCCGTTAGTCGCGTTTCATTCTCCTTGTTCTACAAATGCATCGTGCATTTAAATTGTCAGGGAAAATCGGCCAAAAAATATAGATTTCATCCGGCACTAAATGAAACAAAAGCTCGCCTTTAAATTGCACCGTTTTCCTAGCGAATGATAACTTGATCGCTTGCAACGAGTTCCCTTTCGTTCTGCTATGTTTATTATGCTTCTGCTACCATTGAATCAGACCAAATAAGATATCAACGTATAAACGATTGTTCGATCGAAGAGAAATAATATTATTTTCATTATCTTTCCGCATTATAATTCGCTTATAAATTTCTATCGCTGTTATCGATAATAATCTATTTTTCACGAGCGTAACACGTGGAAGTTTTCCGTCGATCGTTGTTAGAAATTTCCACGAAGTCACGATCGTCGGAAATTGCACGCTCGAGTCGTTCTTTGACGCGGTGTAGTGGAATAAATACGTTGTAAATGCTTGCATAGATAGGTCCCGGTGGAAAAAACAGAAAAATACAGAGAAACGCACATGCTATGACACATACACTCCAAAAGGGGTTTCGTGACAATCTGCTCGATCTTCGATTATGAGCAAGATTTATGGCACCAAAGTGTTCCATATTCTTTTTTTTTTTCGTTATTATCTTCTCTCTGCATTTTTTCGTATGAATAATGAACGAATGTAGGTGGAAGATAATGAACGTGAAATAACGCGGTTCTCGTTATGTGACAGTGTTTTATTGTAATTCGCGCGAGAGACTGTGAGCTTATATTTTAGTAGCTTTTTATAATCCGTACAAAATCCAATGAAATATTGTGGAACGAAAGCAAGAGAAGAGGAAAAGACGAAGGAAACAGGGCTATTGAAACAATAAAATAATAAAAGGAATATAGAAGCGTTTGAAATACCACTTAGATTACGATTTTTTAGTGAAAAGAATATCGCAAGAAGAAACATGCTAGTGCGAATTTACCGCATTATGAGCATCATCCCCGACGACTTCGAAGGTTTCAATTAGGCGACGTAATCAAGTCAATCAGAACTTATAACCAGCTTCGAGAACCTTCAACGATGATGCTGAAGGAGGGACGCGACGGCGGCCACAAACGATATTGTTGTCCAACAATAAGATCATCGGGGAGCGAGCTCGAGAGACGAAAGATAAGAGAAGATCGTCATCGAATCGTCCCAAGCGTGTCGACCGATTAAACCGATAGCTTTTTATCGTGAATTTACAATTCCGGCTGTGGCCCGAGGGAATTTCGCGCGCAATAACGTCAATTTGCACCATGGGGAATGGCATGAATAAGGTGAGCAACGATTTCACAGATAAATTGCGTTTCGATTAGTATTTTCTGTTACCATTTCTGTCATCCATGCGAATCATAAATGCTATTTAAGATACAAACAGCACGAGAGGAATGTGATTAAAATCATGCAAACATCATATTCGTGACATGCAAGAATAGTTTAATAAGAGCATTATAGTTATGTTGGTAGTTTAATGATGAAATAGTATTTGACGTTTTGCTTATTGCGTTCCTTAATCTGTATTGAAAAATATGTTAATGATATACGTGCTCCTACATCTTATTTTGTGAATATTATGTATGTGCATATTGTAAAATCATTATACCGTCGCCTCTAATTTTATCTGTCCTAGATACCGAAAATTCAAGATATCTTTTCCCTTCTGTACATATATCTTGTTTTTAATATTCAACAAATTTCTATTTTTATTTTATACGTCGCGTTGATAATACGCAGAACCAATAAACTAGGTAAAATGATTTTTACCGAGTCAGGAACATGATTACGTACGAAGATCACAGGATTCATATTTTTCATGTTCTACAGAGGGGCTGCTTTTAAATTCAATATATTGTCAATCAGTTTTATATTACCTTCCCTTACCTTACCAATTTCTCTACTGTTCCCCTTTTACCTTTGTATCTTCTTAACATGAATACTCCCTTTTTACCATCAAGTAGCATAAAAAATAATAGACTTGTCGTGTTCCTAATTAGCCATCTATAACTATAACATATTTAAATGATAGATCTAATATTATGTCCTGATGCAATACATATATGTATATAATTATCGCGTTAGCTAATTATACAGTTCAACTAGCTGGTCGTGAAGTTCTTTCGATATTAATCGTCGAATCGACGGATTAACGCTTATTGTCGGTAGGTATCGTACGATGCATAATATCGGTCGACGATGCACGCCGAGATTTCGATCGATGATCCCAATGAAAAGTTAAGGGCTGGTACTATTGTTCTCGCGATTGTCTAGAGATACCTCACTTAAGAATGTGATATCGATTAAACGATTATCGCGAGTCTCACCTGACTATACACGTTCGAGTGATCATCCACAAAGATGAATGATTAACAGTGGAGCACCTGCGTCAAAAAGCTGGTCTATCGACTCTCTTCTCATTCTTTTTTCAACGCTATCTCAACGTTCACGTATCTCGAGTACCGCTCGACTTCTTTTTCTCTCTTGTCACGCTAATTGCGATAAAAGAAGAAGCAGCACCAATTGAACTCGAAATGTACGTGTACTCGCTCGCGAATTCAAACGCTGTTCGTTATGAATATAATGATTCCAATAACGATATAACGACGATGATGAGCAGATACCTTGGAAAATTTCACTCTAGTCATTGTATTTCACTTATCATAATGTAAGTATCATCTCATCAGTTTCACGGTTAATTAAGTTACAACTTTGCTCTTTACTACGCAGCGTGTTTTAAATAATTTTTTATTACTCTCTTGAAAAACAGTTAAGAAACTGAAAGTACTAAGCGCTATAACAAACACTGCTCTGTGAAAAAATGGCAGCAACTAGCCACGTTATAATTAGAATGTGAATGTTCACGGATTTGTGGGAAATTCAAATGTTCGAAAATACATAGGATTTACATAATGTGTAAAATCATAGCTGCAAAATATTCAAGTAAAAATGCTCGACGCACTCTTTATCCATGTTCTATTCTCCTTATCGCGTTCATAAAAATGCGAATTTGTATAAGAATTCGCAGTTTAACTATGATTATACGTATATTGTGAGTTGTTTTATTTGTTTGTGCTAATAGGTCCTTCCCGGTCTTTACATCGGGAATTATCACGATAGTAAAGACGCAGACCAATTGGAACGGTTTGAAATTACACATATTCTGGCGATTCACGACACGGCTCGTCGATTGCATTCCGTGAGTATACCCGGAGATAAAGTGTTTAACTTGGCTCGAAGAATTCTACGAAGTTAGCTCGATATGTTGTTTGTAGGACAAACATTATCTATGCATATTGGCGGCGGATAGTCCAGATCAGAATCTATCTCAGTATTTCTCTTTGTGTAATGATTTTATTCACGCTGCTCGCTTACGCGGTGGAAACGTCCTAATACATTGGTGCGTAATCATTTTTAATATATCTATTAATATATAGGACTGTTCAGAAAATTTTTATCGATAGCGAAATGTAAGAAAAATTCAGAGGTAATCCTATCTTTTTGGAATTTTATCGAATATTATTATTATCATTGATGGACAGAGAAAAATAGGCCACTTTGTGTATGAAATTATTAACGCATCATGATTTCGGTAAAAAAAAACCACTTCTTTTTTATCAACAATCATTGGCTAATATCATTGTTGGGTCATAGGTGATCACTGCAATTTACTTAACTTGAATTTATATCTTCCACTTCATTCAGCAAATATTATTATCAACATACAGATATGATATCGCTGTTATCACGTGCAGCATAAAGTACATATACATGAAATATCCTATAATCAAGCACCGTAATTTAAGCTGTTGCCGAGGATTAAGAGCCAATTAAAAACAGTGTTCATTTCAATTTTATATAACAGAGATATTCGAGATAAATGAACGTCATCCCAAATATAGAGCAGAATGTTATTACGATTATGCAAAGACGTTACGAATTTTCTGAACAATCCAATGCTTAGCCTTTATCAAATCTTGAAAAAAGAACAAAAAGAAAAAGAAACAATATGAAGCGATTAATCTTTGATTTTAAACGGTATTTAACAACCGATCTGAAAACCGTTCACGAAACGATATTCGGTTTCAGCTTAGCCGGTATGTCGAGAAGCGTCACAGTAGCAGTGGCCTATATTATGAGTACCACCAATCTTTCATGGAAAGAGGCACTTAAAGTTGTCAGAGTAGGTCGTTCCATTGCCAATCCAAACGTCGGTTTTCAGCAACAGCTGAAAGATTTCGAATCCAGTCGATTGCACGAGGTATTCAAATTAACGATCAAAAAGAGTAGCCCCAGGCCGATCCTTCTTATGCTACATTTTTTTCCCTTTTTTTTCTGCAAGAGATTCAATGTAATTAAGATGCGAACGATTCTCTAATTAGAGAGAAGAAGAAGAAGAATTAGAGAGAGATTATTCGTCGAATTTTTAACGATGACAAAGATACTACATTAGATACACGACGAACCTTTGACGCTTGTTCGATGATATAGTAAGAGTATAGTAGAGTTATTTGAGACGCGTAAGCTTCAGTAACTTGGAATTCAATCTTGAACTCTACATATATACTTGTGTATTATGAGACACCATTAGCCTGTAATAGGACAACGAAAAAACGAGAGAATATCGTATACTTCAAGTCCAGTGGGAAAAGATGACTCGAATAATTGTGTAGTCGGATTGTTTGAGTCAGCCAGAAGGTATTATATAACCAGTAATAAAATAAACAACGAGATAATTTCCAGAAATAAAGTAATACACACGCACTACTGAATCATAACAACTACGACTTCCCTCTTGATAAGTGAAAGCTATATGCTTGTAGAAAACTGCATATAATATTTAACTACGACTACAATAAAACCACTATTAACATTTTACTGTTCATCATGCCATTAACAACGAGTTAAATAGCCTGTCTTTAAACGTAGATTCTTTAAAAGTTGTTCATGACCGATTTTGTCGAATTACAAGGCAAATTACTTAGCCATTCTCGAACATCCTTCTGAATCAAATAACTCTACCTTGCTCTAACTCTTTTCTTCTGCATAAGAAAATGGGTTGTTAATCTAAAAAATTAGCCTGGAAATTCTCTCGACTGACGCAGGAACGACGTAGGTTGAAAGAGCGATTCCCAAGCCTGGCGCTCGCGGAATCCGATGCAGAAGTGTGTCGCGCTACTTTAAGAAATTACGAAACCATGGCATTGGCACGAGAAGTGTGCGAGGGAAAATGTGCCATGGGCCGTCCTTGTCCGACTGGACTATGTAGGCAATCTTCCAAAAGGTTTGTTAGTTCTTTGTGTTATTCTGTCCAACTTGAGTCCGTTTGTCAGCGTCAGATAACGCGCCTATTATATGTATGTAGTCTTTCATCCTCGTTTTTCTTTGATGTTCATGAAAATTCGTGAAAAGCGCGAATGGAACCGATCATTTGATACGTTTGATGTTTCTTTGTGCATATAGAAGTCCAAGAAGAAAGTCATCCACGGGTAGCACTAGCAGCTTAAATACAGGCAGAACTCCGCCGCAAACACCAAGAATGCTACCATCCGCACCACCTTCACCGGCTATGCACCGATCATCCAGCGTGCTCTCAACAGCGAGACCACGAAGTGGTCCTGCTGGTTTGCATTATTATACCGGGGGATCTGCGCCTCCTTCCAGGTAATTCTATTTATTATTATAAATTAGTTATTTATTTATATTACAAAAGTAGTTGATGTATAGATATATAGTAACACGCATAGATATTCGGATACCATGATATGCCAGACATCGTTATTGCGTATTTATTGTACGGTTATTTATGATAGTTGATAGTATTTTGATATGTTAAGGAAGAGACGTAGGTATGTTTCGTTTATTTAATGCGCATACCTTTTTTAAGATAATGAACGATGAGCCAGATAATATTCAAACATGAAATGTCCCGATATATATGCATTTGAAAAATAATTAAAAATTTGTAAAAATACGTACAAAATACGTACATATGTGATAATATTTAATAGACGAGATAAGAAATTTGTTGTTCAAGAAACGTTTCATCGTTTATAACGTGATTTCTAAAAAACGATAGCCTTTGCGGTTAACGTGATACTTTTCCTCAGAGCGGTGTCGAGGGTCGACCTATCAGCTGCAGTGGCTTGCAGCAGTAGTAGCACGAGTCTAACATCGGTAGGCAGATCAGGGATGTCCAGTAGTAATTGGCGATTAGCGGCTGGGTCCGCACCAAACACTCCGAGGCCAACGCCACCGGTTTCTCCGCAACGTTGGCCCAGACGAGCATCTACTCGACAAACACCCCCTTTACCAATATCGCCGGAAACTCCTTCGACAACGACGTAGCACTTGCGGAAAATTGCTTCGTTCTCGACTTTACCCGAGTAATCTCGACGTCGATTTATTTAGCGACATCAGTTATTGCCTGACAGCACCCTACAATCGTCGTTAGCGATGTCTGACAATGTATTATGCTAGCGTATTGGCAAAAGCCTAGTATTTCGTTGCGATTGTGTTGCGTAATAGAAAGAGAAAAATGTCGAGAGAGAAACATTGACAAATTTTCGACAACGGAGCAAGCACGTAAGTAAGTTGAATTTTCGCGAAACGATGCCTGATCGTGCGATTTCTTCTAAAAACAGTCTTTCAGCGAACCGCTTTCAGCGTAACTGCACCGTCACGAGGACGCGAAGATGCTTTAAAAATGTTTGAATTCGGATATCATGTCATTCCTAAGTACTTTACCAGCTGGCCGACAGGGGAAGAGACTAAACGAAAAGCTTTATTATATATATCTCACCGGTCGAAAGTTAGAGGGTACTTGCTTATTGATTGTATGAATGATTAAAGCATGGGAAAAAAGCTATGCCAGCTGATACAGCGAAACGCTCGTAACGTCGCGTTTCTAACTGAATCGAACGTCAGGCGCGAGAAACCGCACAAAATACGTATTTTCTTTTCGTCGAATGCGAACGTACGATATCGAAATTCGATAATTATCACGAGCCGGCGTTCGAGCGGCGGCGATTATATTTTGAAAACGCGTCTGTTCGCGTGGAAAGGAATCGCGTACCGAATGTTCGAACATTTACATGAATATTAACCGACGCGATATAATGATTTGAAACGCGCGTGACAGCGATCATCGACAATCTTGCGTACGATTCTAGAACTCTTATTAATTAACGTTTTTTTAAGGCGTACAATGAAAGTTATCATTTACGACGAGGCTACGAAGAGTAATCGATCAACCGAAGAAAACAATTTACTCGTAGAGATGTCTCGATTACTTTCCAAACAGTATCGTCACTATCCGAGAAAAAAGAAAAAGAAAAAAAAGATGGTAGAACTCGCTGTTAGAGATACAGAAAATCATCGCATCCGAAAGGAACGCATTTAATTCTCGTATTCGTTGCGCGAGTGATTCAATCCCATCAATAAATTCACGTCGGTCGGTTGTTGCGATATAAAACAAAATTGGGCATCTGTGTTTTCTTTAATTCGTTCGACTGTAAATCAACGATTTAATAATCGCGTGCAGAATTTTGTTACGACGCGTTCCCCGATCTTCGAACGCGACGAATCGCTTCGAATCGTTAAAACAGATATTATTTCGCTTCATCGATTCAGAGCTTGATCGCGATGTTTGATATTCGCCTTCGGGATTTCTAGAGATACCGTTTACGAGAAAGTAAAAAGAAATGGAAATGGTAACCGTTCTCAGAGTTTATACCGTTTTAACGAAGCGCGATGAACGGTGTTATCGTTAACATCGAGACTAACGTTTCAAAAATTCTCTACCATTCGAATGAAACAGCGAGAAGAGCAAGAAGAACGCGAGCCGTTGTTCCTCGAATCGTTGTATTGAGTTTGTTCGCAACCGTCCATTGCAGTTGTTGGATTTGTAGCGAAAACCACGCTGTTTAGCGCAAATTGTTAATCTAAAGGGAAGCATATTACATATACATATACGCGCATACACATGTATTTAAAACGGTGCGTCGATGAAAGTATTTTATGCACACTCTAGTCATCAACTGGTCGAGAGATAATTACCTTTTTAAACGTTGATCGTGTAGACAAAAAGAAAAAAGAGGAAAAGCAAGAATATTTTCTTTAATTTTTTCATAGCTTCGTCGCACAATATTGTTCGAGGCAATTAATTCGACTCGATCCCAAGCGCACTATGCAACAATCTTTTTTAAAGCGCAAAGGAAAGACAGGAAAAGTAATAGAAACGGCGTGTATATTAGGTTGTAACATAAATTTAACCTGTTTTTATTATACTACCAAGCGAAAAATGCTACGAAGCGAAAGATAATGTTACAACTTAATAAATGATATGTTAGGAGCGTCTCATTTTCAGACGAACAGGATATACGTGTGCATAAAATTCGACTTATCATCGTACACCTTGTATGCATATACACTTTGTAGGCATACGTTGTTGCAAAAGGATTTCAGAAAATTTTATAACTTGTTGGCAAATGGTGATTATTATGCGACTATGTCGTAGATTAGATAGACAAGTTGTTATTCTTTCGTGCACCGATACGACGTACGATTCACAGTGAGAGTGAGAGAATAGAAAAGAGTTCGCAAGCGGATCTCCGATATCATCCCTCCTATCATCGAAGCGTATTTTTCTTCGCATAATAGAAACATTTATTTTTCTAGTATCATTCGACTTATCATAGATTTACGAGAATAAAGTAAATAAATAAATTTTAGAGGATAGACATAATGTGCGCAGTTAAAAAGTATAAAAAATGCGCTCGTTTAGTTCGATTTTTGCGTTGTTCAATCGAGCAAATGTTTTTAACAGTTTCGTCGGAGATCTATCGACTGAAATTGTTAAAATCATTTTCTCAACGTAAGCTGTGCTCTTTTGAATAATCTGATCATTAGAGCCTGCCCGAACTGATAGAAATTAAACCGATTGCTCATTTCGCTTCGTAGTTGCATAGTTATTATTTATTATTGTTGATTGTTGCGTTAAATATAGTCTGCATGTTATTTAAGCAATAACGTAAAATATATTCTAGCGACGGAGATTTATTTAGTCAGCTTCGGTGAGACCAGCCATCATTTCGATCGATTCAAAAGAGTACAGATATGATAATGTTAACAATTCAAAAAGTATTTTTTATAAACTTATTGTTTTCAAGTTTTTGCTCGATAATAACACATATCGCTGTTATATTAATTAAATATATATACATGTATACACCGGTACACACAACGCTTGACCATTTAAATACGAAAAAAATTAATAATATATATTTGTAGAGAACAAAATTCCTCATGAATCGTAAGTTATTTCAAGCTCCATTATTTCATCTTAAGGCTTTTCATTTAAACGTACACTTATATTTTAAAATAATTTTGACGAACAAAGAACACAAACTCGATATATGTTTATATTCTTTATTCGATGCCTACGCTATACAGTTTTAGGTTCTGACTGCGAAAGTGAAGTAAAATAAAAGAAGAAAGAAGAGAAAGCAAGAGAAAAACTAAAAACAGATGGAGAGCATATTTAAAATTTGAAAATAATTAAATTTTTACGCTTAATCGGGTAACTTTTGAAAACAGTTTAAGTCGCAATTATTTTCTTAAAATATTTAAGAAATATTATAAGACATCATATCGTCCTTTTTTATTTACAAAACACTTAATACGGGATCAAACGAGAAATATTATATATTATCATTTTTTAAATTGTACGCAAAAGAACAAGCATGATAACGTAATATTATAATGATAAAGCCAATTTTTATTGGAGCTTTTGAACATTATTATACGCTTGACCTCTTTTCATTTTTTTAAGAAAATTCATTGTAATTCGAAATTGGTTCATAGCGACTTAGGCTTTCAAAGTTATCTATCTGAGTTTTTATTATATTTATACAATACCGACATGTTTCGGTATTAAAAAATATATAAGGCTTCTTCAAAATCCATGGTGTCTAATATTTTATATTTTTTTACAGGCTTGTATAGAATTTTCTCCAAAAACGATATACTTTTTCAATATTTTTCTATTCACGAAATTAGTTTAATATTCTTAGAGCAATTATATAATTCTGTTCAATCATTTTTTTAATATGCGCTTAAAAGTTGTAGAGCTGTTACTAAAAAAAAAAAAAAAAAGAAGAAGACGTAAAGCCTGTTTATATTATGTTGTATATTTAATGAATATATAATATTGTCCCTAATAATGATTATATAGAATAATTTAGAAAATTTTGGTAAAACTTTAATAAAACTTTTGGCGCTTCTTAAAACAATGTTGTATCATGTTTATTTTTTCCACACTGAATAATGATATGTAATTACTAATTGGTACTGACTTTATAAGATTCATAATTCATAATAGTAAACATGGTGTTTTTTCTAATAATAACAATGCACATCAGGTGGCGCGATACTGACTACTTTTTAAAGGTGGGAGTTACCCATTTGAAAGAATAAATTGTATTTGATTGGCGAATGATAAGCAAAAAGGGAAAAGAACTACACAACAAATTGTGACTTTCCACGACTTATCGTATTCATAAGTTTGCACAATCAGAATGTAATCGAACCACAATAACTTTTGTGACAATTAAATATGAGAGCAATCAGTGAAAGATAAATTTAACCTATTAATCGGGAACGGTGTAACACCTTGTAAGGTCGTTGTCAGTTAATCATGGGGGTTGCTTAAAGGGTTAGCAAAGTACTTAAAAATAGTGAGCACAATGATAAATTTGTTTGTAATAATGCGCAATAAGTATTATTTTATGGGATGAATTCTTCTCCTATTTCGGTGTCTCTCTGCGTTATTCGCGTCGAGATTATTGACGAGGATTCTGAAGAATCGAATGGTAAATATTTATGTATATCGTATAAGTAGAGTAGTAACATTCAATTGTTATTACTTACTTATACTCTACTTGCTTTATAATGAATCACTTCGATTAATCTTTTTGTTTACAAATCCTTTTAAGGTTATGTTGTTTGTCATAACAATGTCGTGTTTATATTATTACCTTTTTCTATAAAATTTATGTAACTTCGAAGATAAGATATTTATCCGAAAGAGAATACACGAGTAAATAACATTTTTTTTAGAAAGAACATTTATGTCTTTCTGATTATATACGATCAAATAGACGTAAGATATCATTTTTAAATTTACATAATTCTTTATCTTGTGCGTTTTGTTATTTATAAATGGGATATAATATTATTAATTTTTTAAAAACCTTTTTCTGAGACCTTAAAAGATGCTTTCAAATATTTAATATATGAAGATTGTTAAAAAATAATTATTAAAAGTACAAAGATCATACCTTGTTTGTATCATGATTAATTCACAGTGGATTTCGTAATCCAGGCGCAATGGCTACCAAGATGAGGGGTCGCAGAGAACCAACCAAAATAAACATGGAAAATTGCACAAATCTTACAGAGAAGCAAGACTCTGCACTTCCTTCTCAAGGAACTAGCAAATCTAGCTCTACCTCTAGAGCTAATTCGGAGGAAAATACCTATGACGATTCAGAGATAGCTGGTGCAAGTGCTTGTGCCTGTGATCAAATCAATTTTATCTCTGGCAACCCATTTGTCGAAGTGACCAAAGGAATTATACACTTATATAAGGAAAAGTGAGCACTCTTTAATTTTGAACATCATTTAATTATGTAAATAATAAATTGCAATCATTTATGTCTTGTACTATAATATGTAATAATATTAATAAATTCTAGCAAATTAACGGATATACACCATGCGGCAGAACGTACCCAGACTATCTGCATTCTCTCAGTTCCAGCTACAATGACCTGTCATGATCTTCTAAGGTTTACAGCACCTTGCCATCAAGATGTTCGGCATTTTAGAATACTTAGAGATGGTAGTCCCAATCAATATATGGCATTGATTACCTTCAAATCTGCTGTAATTATTTTTAATGAATTAAATCTTCTTCATATACTGATCTAACTGTATTATAACATTAAATTTTGCGTGACATTTCAGAATGCAGCAACAGAATTTTATGGTTCTTTTAATGGCACTCCATATAATTCTTTTGAACCAGATGTTATTTGTCACATGGTATTTGTGTACAGTGTAGAAGTGACATATAATGCTATGCCTTTATCTGGACACACAGAATTACCACTTTGTCCAGTTTGTTTAGAGAGAATGGATGAAAGTGTTGATGGGATTTTAACAATATTATGCAACCATACATTTCATGCAAGTTGTTTAGCTAAATGGGGAGATACCTCCTGTCCAGTTTGTAGATATGCTCAAACACCAGAATCATTTGCAGACAGTTACTGCATGGAATGTAGTACGTAAACAATAATTTTTTTAGTTAAAAAGAAGTGAATTAAGAGAAGTTAGTGAAAATATCACAAATAAAATAAAAATTGTATAAATATTTTCTAGATACTGGAGAAAGCAATGATGCTTTATGGATTTGCCTAATATGTGGACATATAGGGTGTTCGCGATATCACCAGGGACATGCTTTTCAGCACTATCGTGAGACACATCACTGTTATGCTATGCAATTAGGAAATAACAGAGTCTGGGATTATGTTGGAGATAATTTTGTTCATCGATTACTGCAAAATAAAGATGGAAAAATGGTTGAAGGTGGACCTACAGCGACTAAAGCTGAAGGAGCTGCAATGGAAGAAAAAGTAGATTCTGTACAGTTAGAATTCACGTATCTTTTAACATCGCAGTTGGAAACTCAACGACAGTATTTCGAGGATAGGTTAGCACGATTAGAACAGCATTCTGTATTACAAACTACAGAACTTAGAGAAAAAGTGGGTCAAGTATCAGAAGAAAATGCCAAAGCTAAGGTAATTTTTATTAGTACCTGTCTCTTGAAAATTAAAAGAGAAAGTTCATTATTTTTATTACATACTTTAGGAACAATTAGCAACATTGGCTCGAGAGAAGCAAAATGTGGATAAACGACTGCAACAAGTTAGTAATAAATTGGTACAAGTACAAGCAGAATTAACTGAAGAAAAGGAACTAAGGAAAGCATTGGAATTAAATCAAGCCTCTTGGCAAGATAAATATAAAATGCTGCAAAATGAGATGACCGAATATCAAAAGACAAAGCAGACAGAAATAACGAATTTAAAAGAGCAAGTACAGGATTTAATGTTTTATCTTGACGCTCAAAACAAAGTCGAAAATTCAGAATTACGAGAGGAAATCGCATCAGGTCGTATAGTAATTCCAGAAACCTCTAATTCTGCTAAGAAGAACATTCGACCTTCTAAATCTCGCAAAAAACGTTGATGTTATTCGCTGATATTTTCTGTAAAAAGTTTCAAATCAGATCTAAAAATTAAAAACTGATTTCATACCTTTTTATGTTAAAATAAACAGCTGAATTTTTTTACTGATTTTAAGCAGCAACAACTTGGAAGTATAGTAATATAAAAATTATGATCAATGCTACTGACGTTTCTAATTTTTGAATGAATTTAGTATTTAATTCTTTAGAGTTAAAATTAATATATGAAATTTTAAATATAAATTGATGCTATATATGTATAAACGAAATCTGTTATATGGAGAGTTTCAAATGTAGTCTATCCCAAAAATAAAAGATGTTTCATATTTATTTGTACCAACATAATTTTTAATATTATGTATAGAATTATTAGCTTTATTTTGTTAATTTGTAATTATACTTGTACTAATATTCAACAGATTATACTATTTTAAGTAAAAGTAACAAATATTTTAATTCTTTTAAAATTTCTTATTTTCTTGAAGACATACTTTAAATGAATATAACTTTATAAATGTAAAATATATTGAATTTTAGAATAAACACATCTACTCAAAAACGATTTTGTTTATATAGATTGCACCTTCTCAACTTTAAAATTAATAAAGTTCTATGAGTAACTGAGAATTATATTTGGAGGTATATACGCATGGTATTCAAATTATTACACTTGTCCTTTAATTTATCAATAAATATTCTAATAAATAGTAGTCATTTCTGCTAACTCTTGAAATATTCATCAAATAATTTCATGATACATACATTGCATGTATGTACATTTAAATAAATTTCACTTATATTTTAATAAATATAACTTAAAATTAATTTTTCATTTATCTACTTTTTCAAATGAAAAAGAGATCACATTTTTTTAAATCCATAATACATTTGTCCTAAATATTTTTGCCGAATTCGCAATTTAGAATATTTTTACATATTTTTCCTTATTTGTTTTTACATTACATTTCCCATTTACAAACAAGAAACAAACATGGTATTGGTACTTGTAATAAAAATACAAAGAAAAACTTATTTAAAAAAGTACCTCAATACATAACTTTTATTAAGGTATACACATGTTTTGCTGATTTATAGTTTCTTTTTATGATAATAATTAGCCTATTTTTATTCTCATAAGAGTACGAGTCGTTTTTAGACAATTATTAATTCCCAACAGAATTTGTTGGTTCAGTTATAAAATAAAACTGATATACATATTTACATTATCTACAATTGCATTCAATTAGAATACGTATGTTTAACTAAACGATTGCACATTTGGACGTCGATGTTGGTCATGCATGCAAATAAGTTTCACTTAATGATCGACGATATTGGAAAATTGCTATATTTAACTATTAACAAAACTAAAATGTAATTTGTTAAATAACTATTAACAAGATGAAACTCAAAGTATAATATAGAAACAGTATAACCATTTTAAAAATGTGTCATGCAGTTTTGTTGAAATTTATGGTTTGTGGGAACCCTGTTTTGTAACAAAACGCTCTTCGTACGCAATATAATTATTGTAACGCAATTTCGATATATTTAATATATTAGCGGCCCTTCATTCATACTGCTCTCTAGAAATTAAATGATACATGATCTGCCAAATATTTTAATATAAAACAATTAACTATTAAGACATTTGTCACAGTATCACTATATCAAATATTTCAATTAACAGCACACACGATTGTTCTTGCTTGTCATTTAAGACATACACATATTGAATATATGTATGTAGGAGAGCAATATGAGGAACCAACATCGATCAGTCTTGGAATTATAATTAGCGATAAAAATTATTATATATTTTGCAAAATATATAAATATAACTAAGATCCGTAACTACCTTGTGATAATTAATAATTCTAATTATTGATAAGAGCTTATGCGTAGTAAATTCAACGCAAATAAATACGAGCCTCCCAGTTCCTTCTCACATTCAATGCCAATACATAAAATCGTAATATATATGCTTTATGTAAAATAGTTATTGTAAAAAAATTTCGTACGACGATCAACACATAAAAGTGCTTAATGATTCCATAATATTGATCAGTTAGTTATTATTATCTAATAGTTAATTAGTGTAAGTTGGCAAAAAGCATTTCATCGTATAGTCTTCCTTTATGGAAGTTATTCAAATTTTCAGACATGTACCAGTTAATATTTGTTAAAAATTTCTTATTATCTTAAGTAGTTACAGTCTCGAGTCATTGTATTTAGTAGACTATATGACGAAAATTTACGAAGTGCAACATACAATGCACAATGCACAATACAACATAAAATCATCCTCTTGTTTTTTGCAATTAAGGCAAATTAAACCACCTTTATCTAGTCGAATACTGCTAGCAATACCAGCAGTAAATTCAAGTTTAAAATTTCTGTATTAAAATATTTAAGAAATAATAACAGAAACGAATGAGATTTTTAAAAGATTAAGAGATGTAATATATATAGATATATTACAGTTATTTCATTACTTTTTTTGTACTGAATTATTGTTTCCTTAAGTTTCAAATAAAAAAAATTGTCAGTACATAGAAGAATAAGAGGTAAAACGTTAAGATAAAGTATTGCGAGATGTTTAAAAATATTGACTAAGTAAACTGGATCAAAAGTCTCATTCGCTTTTTAATTTTCGGTATTTACAGGTTCTCGTGCATGATGAATTCTGACATGTTTGTTATGATTGGATTTCGTACCGCTAGACTTTCCACAAATATGACATGTATATGGTCTGGCACCTGAATGTACTCGCAAGTGTTCTTTCAGATAATATGATCTATGAAAAGTTTTGTTGCAAACATCACATGTATATGCTTTGTTCTCTTCATGTTCCTTTACATGCCTTAAACAATTATATTTTCGTATGAACTGCGCTCCGCAATAGTTACAGGTATAAGGACGCACGTTTCTATGAGAATTCATATGAGCAGTATAATCACTGTGCCGGTAAAACGCGCCACTACACTGATTACACTTGAAAGGTTTGGTGCTACGGGCAGCGTGAGTCCATTTGTGCAATTGTAAGTTCCACTTAGTACTAAATGCTTTAGAGCAAACTTGACATTCATATGGTCTTTCACCATTATGTACTCGCATATGTACTGCTAAGGAAGATCGTAAATAAATACACTTACATACAGGACATTCAACATTTTCGCTCTCTCTTTGAGCATCTGGAACGAATCTTTTATTATGAGCTCGGCGCATATGTCTAGTCAGGCTGGCCATGTGAATGAATCTTTCGTTACAATATGTACATGCTTTGGGTTTTTCATCATGTGTTTCTTTATGCCAAGCTAGCTTTTTCTTTGTATGAAAAATCTCACCACAGTGGCATATGTAATCTTTTAATTTCTTCTTTATATTCAAATGATGTCTATTTTTGTGCTGTGTTAGATTTGAATATCTGCGAAATGTTTCATTGCAAAGATTACACTTAACAGGTGCATTCCCGGTATGACCATTGGTATGTTCATCTAATTTCTGTTTTGTTAAAAATGCTTTGTCACAAACAGTACATGGAAATGGTTTAATTCCTAAATGTCGTTTCATGTGTAATTTGAAATTTTGTTTTCTATAAAAATACTTTCCACATTGACTACATTCTAATGGATGTATTTTTAAATGGGCATTGTACAATAGAACCGAAGGAAATTCTTCATGACATATCTGACACTTGGTGCTTTCACGAATTCGTTTTGTTGTTTCTGTAATATGTACTCTTCTATGATGTAGCTGTAATGATTTTTCACTACTAAATCTCTGATTGCAAAGGGTGCAGATCACTTCAATGTTTGATGGTATTACTAATGTTTCAATTTTTTGATCAGATTCTACTTTTGTAGTTACATCTGTACATGATTGTGGTGGTTGAAGTTGATGTAACAGTGGTTGCTGGTGATAAACTTGTTGAACATGTAAACCTGGTACAAAAATATCTTCAAATACATTCATACGGCCATCCAGTAACTTAATATCCTTTACTTCAGGTTGTTCTGTAGATTCTCTACTGCTACTCGGACCAGCTTCTTTGTGCGCTGTGGTACTATGTACTCTGCGTTCTTTCGGACAATCAAATACTTCAGGGCAATGATAACATTTGAACATTCTTTTTGTAGGAGTTTTTCTATCTCGATCTAAAAATAAACTTGATGTAAAATGTGTTGCTAAAGATCTGCTATCTAATAATGGGCCTGTAATTTCATTGTCTGATCCATCAGATTCTTCCCAACTTTCACGTGCCATTAGATCATAAGATGTTGACATTCTTGATGATTCTTGACCAGCATATAACTGAATATACAGAATAAATTTGTTAATATAAACATAATTTTTAATATCAATTTTTATAAAAAGTATGTTTACAGGATATATTGAACTAAATTAAATTAATTGTATATCTATAAATTACTTGTTGAAAATTTGTTATTTTATAAATCTATCAAACTCTTATGTGAAAAATTTTTATAATAAATTTTAACAATATATTTATATTTAAAGAGCTGCTTACATACCTGCCAAGCTGATTGTTCTGTACATCCATTGCTTTCTTGTTCTGATAGTTCACCTCTAGGTGGCATAGTTTCATCAGCTCTCATATTAATGCTTTTAACTTCTTCATCTATACCTACTCCACCTTCACTACTTGCCATAGATTGTTGGCTGGTTCCACTAACTGCTTTTTGTGAAGAATCACTTATGAATGTACTAGGAACTAAGATTTGAAGCCCATCAAATTCAAACACATTCATTGGACCTGCATGGGCATCTTCATTTAAACTAAGGAGTTCCACAGATTGTTTTTGTATAATTGATTTAGATGAATGAAAACTCTTTGAGTCAGAACTACTTGCAACATCACTAGATTCTGATAAATTTACATGATTATTACTTTTACTTGGCATGTTATATGATTCGTCCATTAACGTTGATTGCTGAGAATGTTGTGAATGAATTGTAGGAAATGAACTCATATGGTCACTAATTCCAGATTGATATGCAGAATCTCCTTCCATTTTTTTCTCATTTTTGCATAAGGAAAGTTCTGACTGATCAGCTTTCACATCTTGTTCAACTAGAGAACAATCAATAGGATCTTTTTCTGGTGATTCATCCATTGCTACATTACTTTCTTCATCGTGACTTATACCATTAGCATCCATATGACAAAATGAATGCACAGAAGCAGGTGAACATGGTTTACTAAGATCCTTTCTAACTCTTAATACAGAAATACCACTACTTGCAGATAATGGAGTGTGAGATCTAACATTGTCTGCATTTTCATCATATTTAATGAAAGGAGTATGTGGACTAGGTATTTCCTCTATTTCCATATCTGCCTCATCAAAATTATCTTCTGTTTCATTTTTTTCATCTTCATCATCTTCTTCATCTTGCAATGTGCTTGCATCAAAACCAATTGGATAAAAATTAAGGTGTTCATTTGAACTAAAATCTGAATGAACAGAGTAGGTTCTATGGGGTCTTCTTTGTACAATAGGTGATGGAGGTGCAGACAAACTATTTTTATAATTGTATAAAAGACAAGAACTTTTATTTTCATCATTATCTATATTAATTTCCAAACTTTGATTAACTTTTACTTTTACATCAGATTTACAACTGTTTTCATACTCAATGGGATTGTTATTAGTTATTTCATGTATTACACTTTCAGCTCTTTCAGAAGAAGGATTTTTTTTTGTATCTTTACTTTTCTTTTTATCATCTTCCAAATTGGATTCTTTCTGTGAAGTATTATTAAATTCATTTTCCATAATAGTGATTAAAAGACGTTCTAATTGTTCTACTTCAGGCTGAGCTGGTGCTTTTACCGTATCTTCTACAGGCATTTCTGCTGAGGTACCTTCATTTTCACTTATTTCTTCTCTGTGAGGAACTTTTTCATTAGTTGCATTCTCTGTCTCATTTTCTGTTACCATTGGTGATACTTCAGGCATAATAACTTTATTGTTATCATCATCATCTTCATATCTGTGTACATACTCCTGCATTTCTGACGATTCATAATGAATAGACTTACACTGCACATTTGTAGTAACAACACACGATGATTCCCCATCATCAATATCCGGCAATACACTCTCAACTTTATCATCTGTAGTGACATTGACATTACAAGTAATTGCCAATGATCTTGGAATGCTATTATATTCATCTTGCACAGTATGCTGCTCTGTACTTGAACCAATGGGCTCCTCTCCTTCTTGCTCTATTTGAATTGTACTAGTTTCACTTTCATTTTGCTGCATAGAATTATCTTCGTTCAATGATGGAGGAGAAACTGGAAGGTTGATATCTGATAACATTTGTTCAGACTCTTGCTCTGATTCAGGTAAAATCTCAGGTAAAATTTGTTTTGGCTCGGAATTATTTACAGGTACAGCAATGGCAGTCCTACCAGTTGTTTCACCAGCCATAGTTACCACTGGCCTGACTCTAGTGGTGTTTGGTATGGCTGTGACTGGCGAAATCATTTGAACAGTTGGTATTTGTTGCTGCTGATACATACCATACGGATTATACAACATTTGCATCATTTGATTAGCTTGTGGAGCCATTGCATATTGTGGTATCATCATAGTGCCATTATTTACAAACTGTTGATAACTAAATGAAGCAAACTGAGGTGGCATCACAGTACCAATAGGTGGACATTCGAAAATAGGTCCTATAGGATATGGAGATTGAGCCGATAGATGAGTATTCTGTGCAACTTGAGGTGTATTTTGGGATGATTGTATAGCTGGAGACGCTGGAGGTGTTGATGATGATAACTGTGTCTGTTGCACATTTGAGGAATTGGTACTAGCTTTGATAAGAGCTTCGATGACTTGTTCTTTTGGATGAGTATCCAAATGTCTTTGTAAGCTGATACCCTCGCGTAGATATAGGGTACAGACTGGACAAGCCACTGCACTTCCTGAAGCTCCATTGCTTGCTGCATCCATTGTGTCTGAGGTATTTTCTTTATACATTTAACTTCTCAACTATTGCATTGAACACAACCAATGCAATGAAATTTTCTGTAAAATATCCACGATGAAGTAGTAACACCACTTTTTTCTTTTCGTAATTGACGCCTTTGCCGTTACTGCCGTTACTGTCGAATTCGTCGTATTTGTCACGATTATCGTTCTGTTCGTCTCAGCTGTCTGTTTAGTCACAGTCGTGGTTGTCACCGCCGACGCCGTCACCGTCGCCGACGCCGTCGTCGGTGCCGTCGTCGCCGTCGTCGGTGTCGTCGTCGTCGGTGTCGTCGTCGATGTCGCCGTCGTCGTCGCCGTCGTCGTCGTCGCCGTCGATGTCACCGTCGATGTCGCCGTCGTCGTCGCCGTCGTCGTCGTCGCCGTCGCCGTCGTCGTCGCCGTCGTCGGTGTCGTCGTCGTCGGTGTCGTCGTCGATGTCGCCGTCGTCGTCGCCGTCGTCGTCGTCGCCGTCGATGTCACCGTCGATGTCGCCGTCGTCGTCGCCGTCGTCGTCGTCGCCGTCGTCGTCGTCGTCGCCGTCGTCGTCGTCGTCGTCGTCGTCGTCGTCGCCGCCGCCGCCGCCGTCGCCGTTATCGTTGTAGTCGTTGCCGTTTTGGTCGCCGTTTTGATAGTCGTTATGATCGTAATAGATGTACCTAGTCGTTGTAACCCGTAATTTTGTCTAATATCGTTAACACATATCGCCAATGGCTGGCTGCATTTTGGGCTTTATCAGGCCTGCAAACACATTAGAGCACGGCATATGTACGGCCGACACGTTGCACCAGGCAGTGCCCCAAAAATATCGACGTTCATGGCTACCTGGTTAGTGTGTGCGATGGAGCCAGCAAGGCAGTCGCGGACAAATCAATATCCTATTAAATCGCCAGCCTCCCCTGCTCTTATTAAATTACACCTGCACTATTCACACACGTTTCCAATATAGCACCTTCCTCAAACCTAGGTACAACAAATCTTTTTAAGAGCCTTTTGTTTTTCACTCGATTATTGAAACGGCATGTTTTTCGCCCGATTCCAGCCTAAAAACACAACAGAAAACAGTGACGAGTAGTATTCCACCTTAGAATGAGAACAACAAGAAGTTTTACTACGAATATAGCGCCCCCTAGTACATTGATCTATTAGCTACGATGTTCTAGATCTACCGATTATGAAATTATAGTTTTCTCTTTTATCGACTATTTTAAATACATAATGTTTCTATACATTATATGTACATATGTATTTCCAGAGATATTTTTACTGTATTATTATGTTCATAATTTATTTAATATACATATATATATATGATTTATGATATTTCTTGAATTTAAATGTTATGTACATCTTTTTTCTTGCAACTTCTCTGTTTTTCCTATTTCTCTTTTGTATTTATGTTGGTGCAATTTATATTTCTGATATTTTACAACATTTGAATGTTCATATAATACCTCATGACACTTTGTGATCATTAAATAATTTCTAATAAATCACATCATCGAAATGATTGTAATTAATACTTCTCTATTAATGCATATTATGATTTAATTAATATTTCCCCGTATGGTATTATACTTAATACTATTAATATATTATAGAAGATTAATATATTGTAAAGTAAATTGAGCAACTTTATAATAAGAGTGCTTCTTTACTGTTTTGTATAATGAAAAATAATAATAATGATATTGTACTGGCATAATATTCAGTAATAATCGACTCACTATATTTCATTTATCTATGGTTTCGATTAAGCATGCGCGCATAATGTGTGCAATATCTTTTTGTGTTGATCACGTTGGTTAATGTCTAGATCATAAATCTTATGTTACTTGACGCTAAATAACGCTTATAGTTACATATAATTACAGTTTAATCAATATGTAATAATTTATATTAAAGTTAGAAACTTGATTTTTTTTAGTTGAAAAAACTAAATGATTTAGTAAAGTAAAAATTTTGTATTATAAATACAAATGGTTTATTTCAACTTAAATTTTTGAATAGCATTAGTTTATGCAAAATTATTTGAAAGCTGTATTTTAATATTAAAGTATATGTGCTATACTTTTAGTATAATTAATACTATAATTTAAATAATGTAATTTGAATTGAATATGGATAAATATATATAAAGCAATAACAATGAATAACCAATGGAAAAAATATCTGTTTTGGTTTGCCCAAGAACACATTGATTTTCGTATAGCTGTAAGTAATTTTTTATTTAATTTAATTTTTATCTGTTCATTCTATAAAACTTTTACATTTACTCTTTTTAGGAAATGCAATCTATTCTTGGTATGTTTGATGTAAATATTTATATTCATCCTAAATTAAACACACATGTAAGAAAATACAATTACTGTGTTAATATAATATAATATAATATTTAATACATTTGTCTATGCAATAAATGATTTTTTTATAGCCTTATTGGATAGTTAATTTACCTTCAGAAACTTTGGCAAGTAAAATTGCAAGCAGAGCAGTCTGTGTACGATTTTGTATAGAATTGTGGGCTAATAGTAAACAAGTTGAAAATTTGCATAATAAGCTAAAAACTTATCCAATTTCAGAAATTAATAAATATGCTGGTCCACATAAATCTTTCAAAGTAATAGTTGAGACATTTTGTAAACATTTTTCTCAAGGCGAAAAAGTAAATAAGATTGATGTAAGTACATAACTTCATAAATTTGTAAACTGAAATTATGTAAAATTTTGTTATTAATCTAACTTTGTAATAAATAGTCTTTCAGTTATTTACCATTGCAAGGACCAGTAAGATTAAATAATCCAGACACAACATTGTGTTATATAGAATTTTATGGATTAGATCCTAATAACATCCCTAAAGAACCATATGAATTATTTTTTGGTAGATGGGTACGCATAATCATATTATACCGTTACATCAATCTATCACATATATGTTACATTTTATAATGAAATTTTAGATTACAAGTGGACAAAGGGATTTAATTCGAAAGTTATCATTGAAAACCAGAAAATTTATTGGTAATACATCTATGGATCCTCAATTATCATTAATAATGGCTAATCAAGCTCAAGTACAAAAGGGAGACATTGTGCTTGATCCATTTGTTGGTACTGGATCTTTATTAGTTGCTGCTTCTCACTTTGGAGGATATACATTGGGAACAGATATAGATTTTTTAATGCTGCATGGGCGTACAAGGCCTAGTAGAATATCACAAAAGGTAAAGAATTTATTTGCTTACATTGAATGATGTTATTAAATTATTATTAAAAATAATGACCAGACTAGGGAAAAAGATGAAAATATTGCTACAAATATGAGTCAATATGGAAAAAGATCATACTATATTGATGTAGTTGTATCAGACTTCTCTTATCCTTTATGGCGTTCTGACATGTGTATAGATGCTATAATTACAGACCGTAAGTATAAGCTTTTTTCATTAACTTATAATTCGTACTGTAAAAGCCTTCATCTCTTTATTAATTATAGCTCCTTATGGTATCAGAGAAGCAACAGAAAGGATAGGTACAACTAAATTAAATCCAGTGATAGAAGAACATCAAGCTTCATCTCATATACCATCTAAAATTGGTTATGATTTACCTCAAATATACAAGGATTTATTAACTTTTGCAGCTAAACATCTTAAATTAAATGGTAGATTAGTATGCTGGTTTCCTTTATTTAGGTAAGTTACAGGTTATAAAAAGTTATTTATCGATATTACAATATTTATTTTTATAGAATGAAGTATAAAACATTACTTTTCCAGAGATCGATATTCAGAGGATCAGTTACCAACACATCCATGTTTGGAATTAGTAGCTAATTCAGAACAAGTACTTAGTAATTATACTAGTCGGAGGTTATTGACTTATAAAAAGGTAAAAGATCCAAAGGTATGTGCCAAAATATATATTATACAACTATTAGTTAAAATAATTTTTAAAGTAATTTGATCAAAATTCTCAATTTTTTCTTTCAGGAGTCAGATGAAATAATTTCTACCAATTTAATCGACTTTCGAGAACAATATTTTGCATTACGAAATGAAAGTAGAAGGGAAAAACGAATGAAGAAAGCTGTAGAAAAAGCACAGAAAAGAGAACTTTGGGAACAGAATAATAAAGAAAATCCAAAAAGATGACTGTAATTATTTTACGTGTAACAAACATTTATTTTCCTTCAAATTCGTGTTTGAGAATATAAATTTTGTTAAACTGTTACTTTTTATGGCCATATATGCATTTTAAAGAATAAAATACGACATGTGCAGGAAAGTACAATATTCATAACAAGAAAGATTCTGAACCAACAATAAAATGTCACTTTCTAACATTTTCTAGAGATTATGAAAAGAATAAGGAACTTTTCTCATTTAGTTCTATAATCTTTTTACTAAATGATCTTAAAAATTATTTAAATAAAGTAAATAATACTTTACTGTATTTTGAATAGTAAATATCTTAATATACATTAGTAAATTTATTTGACATACTAAAAAACTATTTATGTCAAAAGACTTGTATTAAATAATAAATTATATATACGTGTAAATTGTAAGGAATGAACAGTACATTTACATATGTTACAGTATTTAGACATACATACATACATATAAATTTGTATACTTAAACTTCCAGTTGCAATTGACCTAATAATCCTTCAAGTGTTTTAATATTTTCATCTGAGACTTTTGATTCATATTGCTTTTCAATTTGATTAGCTGCCCATTCACTTAATTTTATTGCATCTTTCTTTTTAGAAGAGGGACATTTAGGTGATGTGGCAATATTATTGGTTGCCTAGAAATTTAAACTTATAGTAAGAATTTAACACTACATGTTCTTTTTTCTAATTTTGGTTCTTACCAACAGTAAACCATACAAAGCTCTGATATTATTTGGATTTAATCTTGCAGCTTGACAAAAGTATGCTTTTGCTAATTCCATGTTTTCAAATCCACCCTAATAATAAGTAAAATATTTACTATTTCAGAGAAAGTTCTGAGGCTTCAGGTATTGTTACATAAAAAATATTTATTACCTGAGAATATTTTATTTCTGCATATCTCTGATAAATTAAATGACTATGTGGATTATGCAATATGAGTTCTTCCATACAAAATGCAGCCTTAGAATATTCCTGTTCTTGTAAATATAAATCACATAATTCGTGCCATGCCTCTTGATCACTCATAAATCTGTAGTAGATGAAGGATATAAAATCTATGATTAATACAATAAATTAAAAGCTTAAAACATCAAAAAAATGTCATCTAAACACTAACTTTTTTAAATATTCTGTAAGCTCTTTAATAGCTTCTGATATCCGACCTTTTGCTTTTAATATAGCTATACGTCTTTTTCTTGGTGCTGCATTTGTTTCATCTCTTTTTATGATAGAATCCAAAACTTCTAATGCTTCATCATACCTACAAATATTTAACTTCTTTTATATGACATAGAAATATGCAACAAATAATCATTGTTTCATAAATAACTGTTACATTTCCAAAGCTTCCAGATGCATAGCATGATATTTATGGACTCTTAAACTGCTAGGAAATTCTCTTTTCAATATTTTAATACAATACTCTGCTAAAGAATGACGATCACAATCCAATGCGGCTATGCAGACTTGTTCCAAAACCAGATATTCTATTTAAAAATTACAAATTATTGTAAAGAGTTAATACCATTTTAAAAATATCTTATAAAAAATTACTTCGACATACTCTCATTGCCAAGTTGATCAATTTTTCCCATTAATTTAGACTCCCACAGATCAACTACATCTTTACTTCGTCGTTCACTATCTTCTCTCCATGTCCTGAACATGTCTCGTACTTCTACATATAAAGAACATATTTAAAAGTTTAATAAATACATTGAAGTATTAATGAATAAAAATTCGAAAGTTATAGATGATTAAACTATGTTCTTTATTAACTTACCTTTCCATGACAATTTATCATACTGATCAGCCATAGTTGAAGCTTTAAGAAAAATAATGTCATAAATAATATATAATAGATTTGTGCATAGAGCGTATTAAATAATGTTCTATACACGAAACAATTATAATTATGTACGAACATAAAATAAGAAATAAGGTTAATTAATCAAATACTAAAAAAATTACAATTTTATATAATTCCGACCATAATTCAAACAAACACTCCTTACTATTATAAATTTCATACAAGTATACATATTATTATAATATATAAGTATGATGGCCTATGAATTTTTAAATACATTGCTTATTATAACCTATTTATTATAACCTAAATAAGTAAAAGACTAGATATCAAAGAATATATATTAAATATATATATAAATAACACAGAAAGCAATATTGAAACAAGTTAAAAAAAGATATTAAAACAAATATGTATTTATATGTTAACAATTATTAATTGCAATACACTTGGAACAAATTTATCATTACAGTGTAATAATTCGGGCAGTAGAATCACAGAATATAAAGTATTATAGGTATTTCAGACTTACGTAGAAGTAATTGCAATAATAAAAACAAACTTATAATAAAGTATTGACTGAAATCAATGTACACGTAGCTTTAAATTAAATCGATCACATACATATATTACACAGGTCGATCAGGAATTAAAAAGTAATTCAAGGTTACATGCACAATTATTCAGTAAGATATTTGAAATACGTATTTTCTTAAATTATAAAATAAGTGAAAAATATAAAAAATAATATATAGTTTACAGCATATCACAAAAATACATACATTTTTATTATCATCATTGTTTCTAGTTTTTACTATTATATTATCATATTAAAGTATTGACATTAAGTTGATATAACAAATAACTGGAAATATTGTTTTTTAAACAAATACAAATGATATTAAATAAAATACAAAGTGATGTGTTTAATATATTAATTATGTTTATTCTTTACGAAATATAAAATTATCAACAGATTAACAAATCATTTATTTTTCAGTAGAAATTTAATGATCAATGTTATGTACATGTTTAATAAATGATTTGATAAAAAAAAAATAATTTTAAATCTATCAAAACTGTATTTCAATTTAGTTTTTAAGTATTTTGATTACATTTCATTACTTTTTTCTCACAGCTGATTTGATAACATGTACTTCAAGAATATCACATTTTGACATTCATGCGTCGATTAAGTCCATTTTATTAGCGGAAAATTTTCTACTAATGGTTATTCTAAAAAGCATATATATGTGAATAGAAAGAAAATAATTTCGTTCGAATGTATAACATCAATTTTTTAAATCTGCAATTAAGATCGGTATCAGTTTAATTCGTATAGTTCTATACGATAAAATAGGGAACGTGTCAGAGACGCTTGGACGCCATGATGGTAGGTGGAACCTGTTATCATTTATCCACCGATCTGCTTTCCCAGCGAATCCTAATACTGTGCAGTTTAAGTTTTACTTTATCGTAAATATTTAGTATACAGTTCTTAATTAAAAAAAATGTTTCAGGACGGCATATGCGATACTGCTGACATTTTAAATAATGTTCCTCCTAAAAAGGTATTTACGTTAGTTTTCCTTCTATTTCTTTTTTTATTATGTTAAATAATATTGATTAGAAAATTAATGTTTTTTTCACGCCTGAAATTACCGTTTTTATTTAATAATTTCGTTGTTCTAATTTTGGCAATTTCTATTTACAGACAATTCATACTGACAATATAGATCTTTCTGATAAGTCATTACAGGTGGATATTTCAGATGCTCTTAGTGAAAAGGATAAAGTAAAATTCACTGTACATACAACAACTACATTGCCAGAATTTCAAAAGCCAGATAACTTAGTTGTAAGGCAACACGAAGAATTTGTATGGTTACATGACAGATTTGAGGAGAATGAAGAATATGCTGGTTATATTGTATGTTTATTTACTTTCTGGCCTATATTAAATATATAAATACAATTTTAAATAATGAACAGAGAAAATATGTATCTTTAGATTCCTCCTTGTCCACCACGACCAGATTTTGATGCATCTCGTGAAAAGTTACAAAAACTTGGGGAGGGTGAGGGTAACATGACACGCGAGGAATTTAATAAAATGAAACAAGAATTGGAAGCGTAAGTTATATATACAAACATTAAAATATATTTCAGTCATAATGGCCTAAAACTATAAATTAATATACTGATATTTTTACAGTGAATACTTGGCAACATTTAAAAAAACTGTTGCTATGCATGAAATGTTTCTGACTAGATTAGCACATCATCCAGTTTTTCGCAATGATCATAATTTAAGAGTGTTTTTGGAATATGATCAAGATCTTTGTGTGAGAGGTAAAATTTATATTAATTCCTTAAGGAAGATTCTGCATTTTGTTATTGTCTGTAATATGAATAAGAGATATAGATCTTTTATTTTTTCAGGAAAAAATAAAATGGAAATGTTTGGTGGTTTGGTAAAATCATTTTCCACTACTACAGATGAATACTACTTGTCTGCAACAGTAAAAGATGTAAACGATTTCTTTGATCAAGAAATGTCGTTTTTACAAACCTATCATCATAATTTAAAAGAAGCAACAGCTCGTGCAGATCGGCAAACTGCCAAACATAAAGATGTAGCAGATTCATATATTAAAATTTCTACAAATCTTTTACAATTAGCTACAACTGATAATGGTAAATTGGAAAGATTTTTAACAAAAATAGCAGAGATGTTTGAGAAATTAAGGGTAAGATTTTTTAATTTAACTTACTTAATTTATTTCTTCATATTATTTATATTTGTAATGTTACAATGTAATAGAAAGTAGAGGGACGGGTAGCATCTGATGAAGATTTAAAATTATCAGACACTCTACGTTACTACATGAGGGATACAGCTGCAGCTAAACGGCTTTTGTTTAGAAGATTGAAAGCTTTACACGCATACGAATCTGCAAACCGTGCTCTTGAGAAAGCTCGTGCCAAAAACAAAGATGTTCATGCTGTAAGTATATTACTTCAGATGTTTATATTATCGTTATTATAGTATTTATAACAAACGGGTTACTTCAATTACTAAATATATGTATGTGTATATATTGTATATATTGTACATCTAACTAAGGATTTCATTTTTTTGCTCATCAAGGCAGTGGAGGTTGCTGAGGTGTGTTTTTCTCCATTTGTATGTTTACCGCCTTGTTGTAGTGTATAATTCAAATATCATTTTTTGTTTTAAAGGATATATACTTTTTACCTTATAAATCGTATTACTTTTATAAACAATATATACGAACATTTTCGCAGGATTAATATAGTTACTATGTGTTGGAGGAAAAGGGAGAAATTGAAATTAGTGTGGATATATTTTAGTTTATTATTTAATTAAATATGTATGAAATAAATTTGCATAAACATTTCTTTCTTGCATTGATATTATCTAGTCTCGAATAAAAAGTAAAAACATTGAAAAAATATTACAATATAAGAAATAATAAGAAAATTAATTTTGAAAGGTCATACTTTATTAATAAAATTGTGAAAAATACACGTTATTTTAAAATAATATAATTATTCGAAATATTGCATGCGTTTTTTGCAAAGCATAATTGTTAGAAAAGAATTACGGAAGTTATTAAAATTATAGTATTTGTGGAATTTATAATTATCTTTGGATTTTGTTGATTTAGGCAGAACAAGCACAAACAGAAGCCTGTGAAAAATTTGAGCAAATGTCAGAAAAGGGAAAAGAAGGTAAAGAATAACGCTTATATATCTTTATTTTATGTAATAAAGAGTCACAATGATTTAAATAATGTATTAATTTCCGTTATAGAATTAATGGATTTCAAAACGAGAAGGGTAACTGCTTTTAGAAAGAATCTAATTGAATTAACTGAACTTGAAATAAAACATGCAAAAGTAAGAATGCTTTTATTCTCTCCTAATATATAGTTGCTCATTGTTTTAAAAATAATCCTGTTTTTGTTTACAGGCACACGCGGAATTGCTCAAAAAATGTTTAACTGTTTTACGAGAAGAGTGATCCAATTTTATAATTCTCATTGCAAAGATTACTGCGTAATCTATACGAAGATGATCTATTTAAAATTATAGCAATGTAATGGTACTGTAAAATATATATTTTTTGTTATCTAGATTTATATTATCTAAAAAAAAAAGAATCGTATTATTAATTACAGAAGAGCTCCATATGACATTAATTTGTATTGTGTTGTTTAATATTTCTAAATTATAAAAAGTTATGTATACGTTATGATCGTCACTTAAGAAGCAATTATTTTTTTCTTGTATCGTTTTTTTCAATTTCATACAGATTTTATGTAATCAAGATATTGGTTCTTATCAAGTTCTTTTACAGATTTATATTAATCTATTATAAGCTGTAAGATTTTTTTCCATTCTATATAGTAGTGTATTTTAATGGAACAGGAAGTAAATGATGATAAGGAAGTGGTCATAAGGAAATAAGAGATTCGTGGTGTGAAAATAAGATAACTTAGCACTACGTGTGTATTTAAAAAAAATACTTGCAAGAAATTGAATATTTTATAAAACTCATAAGATATATTTAATATAAAACAAATACGAAACAAATACTGGAATATGTATATACAAAACGTTGAAAAACTAAATACTGTAGAAAATACTATAATGCCACTTATTGCAATTATATTGATATTATATATATTTTGGTTTTATTATTAATTATTAAGAATATTAATTAAGATATACAAATACTAAAAGAATCATGTTTTTATTTAAGGAATCTTTTATTTCCAAAATTTATTACATTTTATGATACCTCCTGTATACAACGATTCTATGTATGCAAACATGTGTATATAATTAACAAATCGTTTGAAAGGAAATTTGGAACTTAAAAAAAGGTAGCGATTGTTCACTCATTTAAATGCTATAAAGTGAAATTTGTAGCAGTAATACAAATATTATTTTAAGTGATCTTATTTTTCAATATTTTTAAAGTTAATCAAAAGATGAATATAAATTAGCATATGTGAACATTTAAGATTTTCATATGCAGATTAACACGTTGCATACTGTTAAAATCAATTTACAATATTTTGTTTATTCAATAAAATTACATAAATATAATCACGAGTAAGGGGATAAGAGTAAAGGGACCCTAAAATTAGATAATTATATATAACCTGATTATGCGTTTAATAATAGAATTATCAAGTTTGCCAAAGATAAAAATTGAAAGAAAATAAAAATATTTTAAGAAACTAAAGTAAATATGTAGACAAAGATTTATGGTTTTATTGATTTGAAATATTTTTGTCGCTCTTCTACACGATTGCAAACATTTACTGAGAGAATCATTAAATAGAATTTATGATTTAAATTCTTAAGAATTAATTTGAAGTATCGTCATAGTGATTTACGTACCATTCTAATTTAGTGTTAAAATAAATCATACATCCTAAAATTTATAAAACAATTAGATTATTGACCACTTTCAAATTTGTTTATCACGTAATAATGATTTTCATCTCGGGTTACCATATATACATCATAAGATAGATTTTACAAACACTTTGTTAAAATAATCACGTATTTTAATATATCCACTTTTTATATTTCATTAAAAAAAAACTGGTAACGATCCATGTCTAATAAATATTTTACAGAATGTATTTATTGTTATACACATCAAATGTTTATGGGATAATAATATTGAATTTTGCTGAAAGGATTTGTATCAACGAATAATAGGTGAATCTACGCTTTTTATTAGATTTTTTACTTTTTTATGGTACGATGTTTGTTAATTTTAAAAGGTGCAGAAAACTTATTTGTTAGCTATGGTCACTAAATAAAAAAAAAAAATCAAATTTAAAGATAGTTAAAGATTATTAATTTAATACTGCTCTGCCTTTGATTTTGTATTTCTGAATGGAATTCTGAAAACTTAAATTTCTAGTTCATATCACACGATGTATGAAGATTAAGAATTATGCATACTGTATATATAAGTATACTCCAATGTTCAATTTTGTAATAAATCTAAAAATACTTTCTGAAACGCTCGGTGTTTATATAGTACATCTGATTTCATCACAATTTTTTAATCTTTTTTCTGCACTCTTAAGGTTTCCTTTAATTTAAAAAACTTTTTAACCGTCATATATTTTAACTTTTTCCATCCAACATGATTATTAGATCTCTATTTGTGATGTTTTGGTGTCACTATGTTTTTTTTTTTTAGATTTTATTGATAGATTGTATTCTGTATCACTTTGCCAATATTGTTAGAGTTAATGAAAGTAACTTTCATTATTGGTGTTCAATTCGACTGAATACTTTTGATTCGTAGTATATTGCCGATATAATTATACTTCTTGCTTTCAATGTATCTGTCTTTAATTATACTGATCGATTAAAATAAAAGTGCTTAATCAAGTATCTTACGATTGGCTAAAATGTAAAGTTGTTCGAATATTTCGACGACAGATTTGTTCTACTATTATTACGTGTTTGAAAAGATGTTTTATATTTTATTACAAGTGCCACTTCGACACAAATAATACAGCAAGGTATTTCATTCATTTCTTCGTAAAGAAAAAGGACATTTAATATTACCATCAGAAATAACTTATTCATCTTTCGTTGTACTACAAGCTCTTTTCGCCGGATAGTCGAACAGTATTACGACGAAGAGCTTTCTGAATTATTGTTGCTACGTGAGATATTTTTTATTTTATGATATTTCAATAATAAAGAAATATATAACAAGAGAGCAAAGAAATTAGCAAAAAAAAAAAAAAAAAAAAAAACAAGAAGGATAATATTGCATGATATAATATGGAATACTTATTCGAATACAAAACCTTATACGATCGAACTTTCCTTCGAATATTCTCTTCATTTCTCTGCAACGCAAGTTTAATTAATTTCTTCGAATACCGAATAGCGAAAATACTGTAGAATACTGAAAAGTAATGCACCACGAATAACGAGAAAATACTATCGTACCAACGTGTCTTTGGATAAAGAAGAAATCATGAGCTCACCTTTTCTTCTCCAGAAGGATAATACAAATGTTCTTAACCAGAAATGTCCTGGTGTTCCCTCGAGGTGGAAGAGAAAGGGTTCCAAATGGGATGCAAGTGTTCTTAACCAGTAATGTCCTGGCGTTCCCCTGAGGTGGAAGAAATAGGGTTCCAAATAGGATGCAGGGATAATGGTACAATTTAAACACAGAATCTCTACCCGTTATATTTTATCAATCCATTCCCGACAACCTAGAAAGGACAATTAAAGATCGATCAATGTCGTCGTTGAATCGTTCTCTTTCAGTTTTCATTTTCTGCGAGTGTCTTGAATCAAGACAGAGGCGATCGTCGTGAATCGAATTGGTTGAAGGGATCCGGGATCTTAAGAGAAAGTTAAGAACTGCTGCGCCAATGAACGCCGCGGAGTACATCGGCTAAGGATTCTGCAACTTTATCGAGGTTCGTTGAGATCTCTCTTGAGATCTGTTTCGCCAGATCACAAGGACAGTCATTGAATATCGAGGGATCGTTCTTTTTCTTTGATACTTTTCGTTTGGCGACGAACGTCAAAGGGAAGCAAAGCCGTCAGGAAAACGTCTTCCGTATTGATTTACGAATGAACCGGACGGTCCCTCCTCGAAAGAGGAACGCTTTGCTAGAAGTTTATCGATCGGCTTTACTTTGGTTTGACACGATCGACTGAAACCGTTTCGTACGCTTTTCCGTATGGTTTTAGCGTCGTCGCGAGGAAGGAAATCTTTTCTTTCTGAATTATTTTGATAGTTTGGAGACGGTTTACCACAGTTGCTTATTGCCATATACTCGTATTCGATAATCAATTATAAGAAAATTAGTAGGTATTAGCCTATGTATTCGATGCGGATAAATTTTGACGATAAAGTTATCAATCGACGATTAATTTCATCTTTTATCTAATCGTTCTTTTCACATTCGATGCTCTTCTTACGTTTCATAATATATTTATATATTTATATTTATATATTATATATACGTATATGTTCCGCTTGTACACGTAAACTGTTTTTTCATCGTGAACCATCTACAAACGAGCTGTATCTGTTTTATAATTAGGGCGACGTAGTTGGTCTTTTATAATAATCAGACTTATATTACACGCATGCAACCACGCACGCACGAACACGCACGTGTAGACTCCGGTGATTTATCACGGAACTAAAAGGATATTGTCATCGAGACCTTAACGAAGACAATCGCTACGGTGGTTCAGAGGTATAATTCTATATTTCTTTCATTTTCTTCCCATATTCTATTTCTTTCGTCTCTCTTTCCCTTTTCCCTCCTCTAAGATTTCTATCGTTCCGGTTCATGAAAATTCGACAGAGCATAATACAGAGACACTAAAGAGGCGATATTTTATATCGTGGATTTTATTAAAATTCAGTTTCAACGGATTTGCGAATAAATGTTCGAAATAAATGGACACAAAGATTCGTAAGAAGGCGGGCGAACGTTAAGCAACGTACGAAATCTCCTTTCCTTTCTTTTGTCTTTTCATTCACCATGTGCTTGTATGTGTGTCGTCGTCGTGTGTGTGTGTGTGTGTGGGTGTGTGTACGCGTGTCGGTGTTTCGAGTTGCGCAAACGTCTATTTTAATTTAGAAAAAAGAAGAAAAAAAAAAAAAAAGAAAAAAGAGAAAAGAACGAATCGAACGACACTCAATTACCGATAACGTGTCGATTTTCTTCCATTTTCGCACAACGAACTTAATTTATAAAAACATTCTATGTAGTTGTATACAGTGTGACGCTGAAGTATACAGAGATTTTCTATGGCAGATACACTATCGATATCTTGAGATGTACACGTAGAACGCGTAAAATTGCGATCGAATTGCTTTCGAGTATTAAAGTCTTATCGTTTATTATCCTATTGATCTTACGTCTCTATTAAATTTCTTGTTTACTTCGAAAGAGATCAAGATGATATTCTTTTTCGCTCTCTCTTTCTCTCGCACTTGCATTGTATTTCGTTTATCCTCTAGAAGATTCAGACAAAACTGCATCGAAGAATGTTCTCAAAGACTTATATCGTTCCTTCGATTATTCGTTTTCTTCTTTTCTTTCTTTCTTTCTTTTTTTTTTTTTTTTTAACGCATACAATGTCGTTTCTTTTGCACAGTTTAGCCTACCTTCGTAAATCGCGATCTGATTTATTAAATAGTTACGATCGACTAGCTTCTCAGGTCTTTCTTATACTTTAATATCGCGCGAACGATGTGCTCGAAGTTGATCGGGATTTTTTTTAAATCATAAAAGATGAAATGGAAAAGTTTGTCGGGGAAAGGCATCGTTCTGCAAATAATTTTTACGACAATGGATATACAATGTGAAAGCAAGGAAGCGAATGAATGAATCGATCGAATCGAGAGTTCGTGTGTCCTGGCTTCTTTTATTATGCTTCCTTCCCTTAGTCTCCGTTCATTCTCTACGTTTCTTTATTCAATCGATAGCGGTGTCACGCGATACGCACGCGATCCTGCTCACGTGAATCGTTTTACTTGGAATAAGAAAATTTCGTTATATATATATATATACATATATATATATATATATATATATATGTATTATATATTCAGAGTTTCTAACTAGTACGCAGATTTGTTTCGAACAGTTGTAAAATCGAAATTTATGAAACGTCCGAGCCCGAAGGTCTTGCTACGTCAAACAATATGGCAGTTTCTCGCTTGCCCTGGATTTTATCAAACATCTCCTGTTACATTTCTAGATATAATACTTTTCGTTTGATCCCTGTTTTTAACCTTTCGTCCGCATTTAAGCTTTTCCACTTACGCGACTTTCTATTTCTTCCCTTCGTTCTTCCTTTTTTTTTTTTTTTCTTTCTCCCTTCCAATTGGGTTTTCATCTTTTCAGAACAATGACAAGGTTTTAGTTTCTCACGATATGTAAGGTCGTTCTGTACTGCTTAAAAATCATTGTCAAATGCAGACGAAATGTTGGTAAGTGTACAACAGTTTCTACTAGGAAGTCGAAAGTTAGTGATAAAAGGTGTAAAAAAATCTGTCGAGGTTCATTTTCCTTTATCCTTTGCAATACTCCTTTTCTTTTTGTCCAAGGCTTATTTTAGAACGAAGAGTGATTAAAAGTATATAATATTTTGTACAATTATTCGTGTAGCAGTACCTTAGGATGATATTGGCATGGAATACTGAATTTTGGCAGTTGCGTTTCAAAATCAAAACGGAAATAGAAACGACGTCGATATGTTGGAAATACCGTATCGATACATTTTACATTCATTGTTTTAAACTCTATATTATTTACCTCGGCTGTTACACTTAGGAATATAACATTATATTCGATCTCGATCGTCAATCAAAATCTTCGAAAAATAACACAAATTATTCGTAAACGATGAAATTTCTTCGATATTTGTCGTGGTAATAACGCGTACATGTAGCAACGATATTAATCACAAAGAAGAACGCAAGAAGTACACACATGGAGTATCGATCTCGCGATTACAGGTTGCATGTACGAAACTACAAAAGGTAGACTAGATTCGCGTCGGATAAAGTGGAATTGAAACGTCCTGAGTGGTGATTAATTACAAGAACGTAGAGCGAGAATCGAACCGGAAGGGCCGGAGATTGTTAAAAGGTATGTAAAGCTCCGCAAATTCGTTGCGACACTCGGTAACACCGTCAATCTCAAACTTTAATTCACCGACCGCCTTTTGATTAATTCGTGTCTGTTGCCGTAATATCTCATCGTCGTTTGTTCAACGAAAGCGGCTCAAAACTTTGTGGAAAACTGCCACGACGTAGAACTGTTGCTCACGACCATCAAACGGATCTATTGTAATTTTTTTTTCGAGAGAATAAACTTAACTTGACGCGATCCATGGGTTCGTATTGCTTTCGAGGAATATCATGACTAATTGATTTTTTCGTTCCTTTCGTCTTTTCTTTTTTTCATTTTTTAACCGAGAAACGATGCGTGCCGCCGGTTTCGAAAAGACTTCGATGGTAAAGTACGCCTTACAAACAATGAAATCTGTAAAACAGTTTATCGCTATATAAAAACTCACACGATCACAGATTTTTGTCTTTCTTCTTTCTTTCTTTTTTTTTTTTGTTTTCAAATGTAGTTTAATAACGAATATCTCACGCTGAAAACAAGATTATGATAAACAAGGGTAGAGCGTGTTACGAACGTCAACGATAAGATTCTATATTTTATAATACGTACTTAAATTTATTGCACTTGATTCGCTCCTTGCAGGATTAACTAAGACAGTGCTTCTGTTCGATACGTATCTCGCGTGACTTTGTATCACGCGTTTCGTTCACTCGTCACGGAGAATCTGACTTTCCGAAACGTTGTCCTCTCGCGGTGGGAGGAAGAGTTCGCGTAATATTTAAAATTATTTTATACTTCTGCAGTAAGTGACAGACGCAACCAGAAGTTAGGGAATGGACAGGGGAGGGAGAGAGAGAGAGAGAGAGAGATAAAAGAGAAAGAGAGAGAGAGAGAGAGAGAGAGAAATCGCGATTACTCGCGAGTATTTTTATAATTTCGGCCATGTGTTGGTGAACACGTGGACATTTAGAACGATCTACCATGAAAATCTCGTATGTCGAAATGATTCAGCCGGCGGCAACCTCGGCGTTCGAACGGAAAAGAAACAAAATTACCACGAAGAAGAATATGATAAGAATTAACGATTGTTCGATCGCGGCTAATTGAACGTAATAAAGAAGAAGAAGAAGAAGAAGAAGAAGAAAAGACAGAGCAAAAGGAAGAAGGAGAAGAAGAAGAAGAAAAAGAAGAGAAACAAAGATGTCAACGACGATATATGGAAATAGAAATAACGAGACAAAGGATTAAGAAGAACGAACAAAGAGAGAAATAAAAGATCGCGTGGTACGACGATGTCTTCAGCTTTTAAAAGGGAAAGAAGGAAAGTGTGAATAGAGGGTTAAAATCGCAGAATAGTAGCCTATCTATCACAAACGGAAGTAACGGTATAATAATTATGGACATATCGAAGAGAAACGCTTATCGCGTTAAAACGACTTCTATCGCAATGGTGACAATTAGTACTAGCAATTCACAGAAATTTTTCTCTGCGGCCGACGTCTTGCGCCGCTGTATCGCAGCCATTTTGTCACCTGAAACGTTTAAAGTAACGCAATTAGTGAGAGCATTTGTTTAGAGAGTCGTATTACGATACATCTTCCCTTTAAGAACGAATCGAAATGGAATTTCATTGAGAAAGGAAATTAATTTTACAGCGGATAGCTTGCGCAAGAAAAGTTTCGCAACGAAAAGGGAAATTAATTATTTTGTTGTTACAGAGAAATAATTGTTTTATTGCTTTAAAAAATTATACCTTCTGTGACAAAGACATAGATGGATGCTGGCTTGGTATTCGAGGCGCTGCACGTATAATTGCCTGTGTCCGATTCCACCGCATGGTGAATCGTCAGTCGACTTTGAGTCGAGCTGGAATCGGTTTGTACGGTTACGCTGCTGCCTCGCGTGGTATCGTAATTTATCATTCGATTATTGTGATACCAGAAAACATATTGCGGCGGTGTTGGACTCTGAAAAGATGAAAATAATAAATCTTTACTATAGAACGTTCATCGAAGCATTATTTTCCCTTGTACGCGTTTCTTGAATTTTTTAACGTTCAACGATATACGATCGACGTACGAACATTTCCTGTCGAATATGTTTTATGAACATGCCGATTTAACAATCTTTCGAATAAACGCGCGTACACGCAATTATAGATAGCGTCGTTTGTGGTGTTATTATTAGAATTTCCTTAATTTGTCGCTTTTCCAACGAAATGTGTGAACATCTGTACAGCCAGATATTTTTCTATATCGTTTTATACGTTTAAATAATTCGTAGAAATATTTACCTATGGAAATTATTTTCTCCTTGGGGTTCTGCCGCACTCGATCGAGCTGTGTAATACCGTTAGCGAAACTTTATGTCACGAACGATCAGGTACCACCGTTAATAACTACCATTGTACGATATTAAGTTCGATAATAAAATAAATGAATTTTAACGAGTCGATTTTGCGAATTATAAATTTCCTGACCGGTCTGAGAAAATTGTCAGATTATAAAATTGTAAAGAAGAAACCTGTAATCTACAACTTGCCATTTACTTTACAACTTTAGCACTTTCATTGCAAAGATTGTTAGCCGAACGATCGTTAAATAAATAAAAGTAACGTAATTACGTTGTACAATAATAATAGTTGTTGTATAATGACAATGCGGTCGTGAAATACGAGACAGCGTCGTGAAACGAATAAAATAGTTGCCACGAATATCTCTGAATTTTACAAAAATATCATGCTAAAAAGATGATGACAGATCTCCAGCCAACTCTGTTTTATATTCCTCCAGTTTTGCGACAATCGAAATGTCATTTTAATGCGCTCTGCAGCGTTTCGTATCGATTCCCGATACCGAGGACCAACAAAAATCTGATCGTCACCTAGCGTAATTAAGTCTAGCCGAGATAATTGCCAAAACGATCGATGGATGCCGATGCAGCGACATGCAGTTTAGTATTACTTTTTATCTGGACGCGAATGGGACACGTTTTTCGGGGTTGGTTCTTCGCTCGAAAAGAACAAAAAGGGAGAAAACATGGGGTCGGTGTTGCGCGAAACATTTCCGACGCGCGTCTGGTGTCTGAATCGCGCGACGTTTACCCCTGTGAAGCGCACGAAGTGAAATAGAACGTCGAAGCCAGCCACTTGTAGCGAATTTCGTGGAACGTGAGTAGACGTCCTTTCCAGTGACTCGATCCCAGGCTGCAGCTCGCACGAGAAACGCAAATGCTTTCCCGATTCGACGATTTCGTCGAGACGTTTCAAATCGTTTCGAATTGTTTCGAACGTTCGTCGACCGTGTTTGACGATGTCTCGACGTTATTTCTGCCGAGTTCACATGCACGAGATTATCTTAAGACGATATATAATGTACTTATGAATACCGTATCTTCTTATAGGGTGCTTCCCTCGGAAGCCATATTGCTCTCTAGTTAATACCATCAGTTTCGCGCCGAAGAATTTCTTAGATGCATTTGCTCGGTATCGCCATAGACACGGGGAAACGAGCTAAGCTATGGTTACATACAGCAGGTATGCGTATTCTGACGAACGAAACAAAATCGAAGGAAGAACGATGTAACTGTTTCTACGAGAACGCACAGGGTGTTTCGGTAATTACGATACAATCGGCTGAACGGTGATTATATGTGAAAAAAATAAATGCGAGACATAGAACAAGATTTCTTTATATATGGCGTCTGGTTTTCGAGATCGAGCATTGAAACGGAGATTAATATTATTTGAACAAACTTCGTTCCTTTTGACGAGTACAAGTTATACAATTATGTATATCCAATTTACGCGACAAGCGTCACTGTCTATCGCGCCAGCGAGTTAAACGGTCTATTTTGAAACGCAAGTCGCTTATAAATTGTTTACAACCAAATTTGACGAATTACAAGGCAATTTACTTAACTAGAGTCGAATATCCTTCCAACGCTATCTCCCAAATACCTTTCAATAATTCTGTTTTGTTCCATCTGTTTGCGCTTGAAGTATTTGTCACGACAGTTCGTCTACACGCATCCATTGCAACGTGGTCCTAAGACATTCGCTCTGCTCTGTTTCCCTTTAGGAGCTTCGGTACGTTTAAGATGCACGATTTTCTGTCTTTCTGGGGGCTGTTATACACACGCGTGCATACGGATGCGAGGGGGAAAAAACGGCGCACTTTATTTTCGTTTCCCGATAGTGTCGAGTTTGCAGCGGCTGCCGGCAATGCCGCTTTAATGCACTTCCACTCTTGTATTCGTGACTAAGCTGTGCCTATTTCACTAGAGGTTTTTCCGCTCTACGCCGGTATGAAGGTACATTCAATGTTGCCACGAACTGCAAGCTGTACGTTTCTATGTACCTTCGTTAAGCGGATGGACTGCACACGGCGTGGCTTTATTCATGGTCGTTCCCTATATCAGCGACACGATTATTTTCACGTATCAATGGTACCTGATATAACATTTTCCCGACAGACGTGTATTTTATTACGTACGATAAAATTCGTGTTTCCATTACAGTGACGTTGGAAGGCCGGTACGATGAAAGAAACGCGCAGATGGTTGGTACCAGGTATTTGTACGAAAAATTGAATAAAACCGCATTAATCATTTCAAGACGTTGAAAAATGGAAATATTTATTGCGACGAAATGAATAAAACGCGATTAAAACGGGTTCTCACCTTTTCTATTATGCATACGAGGTTTATAATGGATCCTACGTCGACGTGATGTTCGCCGCTTCCTAATATAAATGCTTCTGGTATAACTATGTTTAGATTGACAAAGTGTGATAGTATCCCTGTACTCCTCGCGACCTGTGAAGAGAAATAAACGACGCTGTATTACAATCAATGCGATACGAAGGATATACGTGTATATAAAGAATATTTTCGGGTATTGTCGTTTTCATCGAGGCTCTCGAATCTATAATACAATAGTCTGCATTAAGTATTTCGTACTTTACGTTTATAAAAGGCGTATTCGTTTCAGTCTAGTAATCTAGTAATCTGTTCCTAACGATCAGGCTATGTTATTTTCTATTATTTCTTGGCAATTTTCGTCGAGCATAACGAAGGAGGAAAGGATAGAAGAGGAAAAGGAGAGGAAGAGGAGGAGAAGCGTTTAAAATTTGAAATGACTTGTTTAAAACAAAATTGTTCTCGAAAAACTAATTGCCGTAGATTCTTGTCTATAACAAACACGTTTAAAGTCACTTAACTTGGGTGTTTCGACGGGATTAATTTTATATTAGCCTAAAATTATATCGCACTTTTGTCTATACTAATTAATATGATATCTACTAACTTATATGAGTGTCTGAGATACGATCAGAGACCAAAACTGCATTAAAGAGTTTCACTCCAAGTAGGTAAATTTTATGTATTTGCAAGTACATCATGCACGAGCTTCTGCATAAATTTAGTAGGCACTCCGTGTACTTCCTTAACTCAACTAATTTGATTGAACGAATTTTTACTTCAGCAAGAGCGTTTCACGAAAGTATTTGAGCGCCAATCATAGAAAACTTATGAATACATTGTGTTTCGTAAGAAACTTTTTTGAAACTTTATTAGTACTGTAACGAGATGCGATTGTCGATATAAAATTTAAAGCAAAAATGTATACACAAGTTACAAGATATATAGTTGGTAAAAGATTATTATATAAGGCGAACAGTCGTCTTAAACGTGTTGTTAACGCCAAAGGTTGTCCCACTAAATAGTTTATTAACACACTGAATAATTGATTGACTTTAGATGCTTTTCTGTGATTTTTCTGTGATACGTATATACGTATATTTTTTAAATGCATTATAGATTCTATATACATCTTCAGGTTCGTTTCCAATTTTACTAATATAACCATGGCAGTGTCGTGTTACAGTACTAATGAAATTTCAAATTGTTCTCTGAAACATGCATAATATATTCATATAGAGCAACGTGGATAGATTCCTCTTTTTCGAACAAAATAATTGAATGAACAGTAAGATTGTGGATATAATTGAATTTCGCAAAGAATAGAATCGAGTTAGTCTGGCCATCATCGAGTACAAAAATAACAAGTTCATCTAAACATCTCATTTATCTGCTCTCGTGAATTTGCTTTCTCGAGGCCTCATTAAAATCGATTCGTTTCAAGGGGCACGATTACGTTGCAACAGCAACTAGAGAAGCTGCAACGTCGGTGAATCTGTTATATAAAAGCCTTTCGTTGAGGTATATAATTCGCCAGGTAACAGATAATACGTATCGCGTTAATAATTGAACGGAAATCTCGAATGAAGATCTAAAGTACATTTTGGGAAGAAATGCCGTTTAAATTGCACTGTATCATCCAACCACCTAATGTACGTTTTGTGTTCAACATTGTCCTCCGTCGAAATATCTACAAGCTGTGTGCACTAAAACGATCGATTATAGAACCATACTCTACAGCAGTAAAACTTCGTTTATACGAACTCCATCTACAGTAGCCACATTTACGTACTAGTTAATTAAGCGCGAATACACTGTATTTCCTACTATCTAATAGTGTTTTTATATGATTACAAAAACTCGATATTATGAGAATGAAATGTAGAACCTAATAAAAAGACATTATATCGCAAATTAATGGTACGCGCAATTTTAGTTATTGCCCGATCGAATGAGTGTGATACGCACAATAAACGAACTCCTATTACATGAATTATTTGTCCGCTGACAAGTTTCGACAAACGTAAGTAATTCTATCGTACTGTTGATTCAACTTTTACCAAAACGTGCTATACGTTCGTACACGAGCTTTCCATACAATTCAAGATAGTCGATTAAATCAATTTCATCCGAAAATTAGAGGATGATTAGTCTAATAACTACCTGACACTCGTAGGTCCCATTGTCTCTGTCCTGAACATACTTGATTTGAAGAGTCCAGTCGTCCGAACCTTCGGGATGCAAAACTTGAAACCGCTCGTCGTTCGTATACGTGAACGTGGAGCTGGTCAGGACGTGGAAGTCACGTCGTCGTATCCAGGATATCTGTGGAACAGGTGCGCGATCGTCGGTCAATTTTCTTGCTCTCTGACGTACCAATGACAAAGTACCGCTCGTGTTCTTCAGGGTTAAAGACGACGATAACAGCTGGAGAGTTACTTACCTCAGCATCGGATACCGTCCTATCTGCCAAATTGCGAACTTTGCAATGCAAAAACGCGGTCCCACCCAACTGCACCGTGACGTTCGAGACGGTGTTGTTATCGTTCGCATCGTTCACTCTTTGCAGATCGTCCAGGTTACTGAACCACAACGCCTTCCAGTCCGCCGGTATGCTGTAAGGAACGCGCCGATCTGAAACGTTTTGCAAAGACTTTGTCAATGGTTGGCAGTTCTCCGGAACGATTTCTTGGAGGAAAAAAAGAAAATGTGCTTTTAGTTTCTCGATGATCGAATTTTATGGGAGTATAGAGCGATTCGCGAAAATTTTTGAAATTTCACTGTTAGTATTGTACGAACTATCCTAATTATTATACCGGGGATTTTTATGCAAATTTACACCTTTACGGATAGAATTAAGAGATAGAACTACATAAGAATAAGAATCAAGAAATGAGAATACCGGGAATCTTTACTAAGAACAGAATTAAGAAATGGAAATATAATATAAAATATAAGAACTTAGATAGAGGCACGCTTTCTTATTAAAAATTATAACGACGAGTCTCTATATTCTCTAGTATTGCATATTTTATGTATTTTGTATATTAAAAAAAGTAATATGCAGCTTGAACAGCAGTCTTAAACATATGATTAATGCTGAAGATAGTACGACTAAAAAATATTGTGGTTTATTAACATAATGAATGTATATGTAACATTATAATTGTACAATATAACGTAATAACATAACATAATAGCGTAACATAATAATTGACTGTTCAAATGTTTTGGTGATCACTATGAAGTATATGCACCCAGACTTTATGTTTATCTTGACAACGCTTGGTAGTATGAGGAGAATTGTTCGAGAGTTTACGTAGTGCGAGGAACGTGTTTTGTTTGGAAAAGCGAACGCCAAAGGAAAAAGCTTTCGGGGATCGTAGAGCGGAAATGAATAGATGGATCAGATTGTCAACGTGAGATTTCAAGCCGAATATCTCGTGCGTTGTTCTATAACGCTTTGTACCTAGAGATGCACAACTAAATTAAATAACTTCCTTTGTAAATAATTAGAAAGCATCTAGCTCTTGGTAAATAAACTACGAAATTCCATTCTTCAACTTCTTTGCTTCGAATCTTAATTTGTATTCAAAGAATTTTTAATATTTGACTTGATCCCTGGACAGCAAAAGTTTCATCATCTCCGACATATTTTTTAAACTACATCTACGTGTTATTACTCTGTAAAATTATATAATCAACGTTATTTAAAAAAAAAAAGACAAAAAATAAAATTACACTAATATCCTATCACATTTAATATAATAAAATTGTATCACAATTATATCATAATTCTAAAAATTCCTTTCTTTTTACTTTATAAAATGAAACATTCCACGACGATGATCAATCCTTTGCCAGACGAGGATTAACAAACGAATGTATAACGCAGTAGAGACGTTGATGAGTAGCCAGAGAAAAGAAAAGGAAATTCAGATACTTTTGCAAGGCTGGAATACTAAAAAGCACTTGATCCTAAATTACCTATTCTGTCTACAGAAAGTGTAAAAAAACATCTATCCACAGAAGGTTGTTAAAAGATCGTTCGTCGTTAATTCATCGAATACTATAAATATTTCGATCGAAATGCTAAAGATACAACCGTTAAGAAATACGAACTCGATACGTTTTATATACCATGGTTGGAGACATAATTTCGCTTCGGTGATACATTTCTCCGTGATCTTAATATTAATTGATTAATTACGTTTGTCTGAGTTAAATGTAAGTAGTTCGCGGAAAGAAGCGCATACAGGGAAGAAGTTTAACAGTTAAAGAGGCGACGTAGAGATATGGATAGGCGACGGAGACGATCATCGGGTAATTCGAAAGTAACTGTGGCGCTTTGGCAAAGGGAATAGCAGAGAATAAGGAAACCCGATGAAGCGGAGTTGGTGTTGGTGAATATAGAAATCCGTAAATGGAAAGGGAGAAAATTGAGGAACGGAACAGCAGGCGAAAGCAGAGAGGAGGAGAGGGCGAGGAATGGAAGGAGAAGGTGATGGAAGGGTCTAGGCAAAAGACAAGCACTTGAGACTGAACTTTGTGAGCTTTTGAATGCAGGGCATAAGCTACCTGCCTTTTGTTTCTACGAGACAATGCGAAACCTTATACAACGAGACAAGAAGCCGAGTCTACGAGGGAAAGGTGCTCCTACTTTGCTCCGACCAGTTAGTTGGGCAGGATTGTATTCTTTTCTTTCCTCTTTAAGTATTCCCAATTCATAGCCACTTTTGAGTGGGAAGCAAGTGCACACTAGAGAGGATTTTTCGTGGGGTTAGCGTGTTTTCCGCTATATTTCCTCTCTTTCGTTCCTTATTTTCGCGTTACCTTCTCCTTCTTTTTCTTTCTCTTTTCCCAGAAGATCTGATGTCTCCTTTTGTCGCGCGAGAACATTTATTTATTGCACACCGGGGATATAAGCTTTATCTAATGCATACTTAATAGTATTAAAGTCCGCTCGACGTACTTGACTCCTTGCACGAACGGATTTTGAATGCAGACTCGTGCAGATTAGGATGTATAGAGCGCTGCAGGAATCGAGGAGGAACTCCGCTTCTGGGATTTGATGGGAAGCATAATTCCTGGCAATGAAGTTTCGATAAATGTTTTATCCAACAGTCGGACAATTACACGGGTTAATACGTTTTCCACCTAGTTAATACCTCTTCCACTCCTTGTTTCCTGCCTCCGCATTTCCGTAAAATACATTTTCTGTCGTTCAGGATAAATGTTTTCTTCGGGATAATTATGACCGAGATAAATCGTGCAACGCAGGCAAAGATACAGCGACGCCGTAAACTAAATTATCGAGTATAGATAGTAGCTATTGTTTTAGGGGGCGCCTAATTGCATTCTGTTTTTGGATTCCGCGCGATAAAAAGGAATAATTTATAGCTAACGGTATTTCATTTACAAATTGAAATCCGTAACCGTTAATTACTGCTTTAACAAATTGGACCCGATTTACAACTGTTCGTAGAAATGATCAAGTAGTTGGAAAAATGATCTCAAGCTTATTTAGAATTTGAAAGAGAAACCTGAAACGCTCGTATTGATAAAAAGTTTTCAACTTGACGTACGTGAATCGAACTTGACTAAAGACTCGTTCAGATCGGTTGAGTCTCTTGGATTCAAGTCGCTCGAGTCAAGTGGATATTTCATGGAAAATGATATCCAAGGAAATGGTTGCGCGTGGGCATCGAACGTTGATTCTGATATTAACTACAATTACGACCACGTTAAAAATATGTACGTACAATATAGCCAATGGCAAAGTTTAGAAAAAAATTGTTTCGAGCCAATATCAGCAAAACACGCGGCAAACAAAAATACGGGGATAAAAGGTTTACGAGTTAGCTGAATTAATCTGAATTGAATGAAAGTGAATGAAACTCAATTAGAACAAAGAAGCCTGAAACGATATTTCAAGCCAAGTAAACGACAGTCAGACTAATAAATAGGTTTCTTGAATACAGGTAGCTCCACTAATCTGAACGATGCGATGCTCCCCCATATTTCTGTCAATTCCTTTGTCTCGACGGCCGAAACACGATGGCTTTCACTACTGACAGACTTTACGATCTCGCTATATCATGGCCCGTGCCGTATCTCACGAATCAACCGATCATTAATTAAATCGCCTAACTAGATTGTACTCGAACCTCGGAGCATTTGCCGGAATTAAACTAGGAAAGCCAGAATTGCATCGGGGTAAAACGGATGCCAAGAAGTACAAAAGATCTTATATCCAGGCTGGGAAATAGGAGGGAAAGGAGGGAAGAAACGAGAGAGCCAGGGAAGGTTAAATGCTCCGAGAAAATTATTTACCTTTATCGAGCGACCTGGCCAGAAGAATTGTCGGCAGGATCAAAAAGACCATGTACCACGATAGCCGGTCCCGCATCCTTGCGAGGTTTCGAGTCCTCCTGGAAAAAGGCAAAAAAAGAAGACGAATAAGCTTGGTTTCTCGGTTATAAAGCAGGAATTCGTATGCGTTCGTCCCATCTTCAATGGCCTCTTTGTTTTTCTGATTTTTCCGGGACAGTGCGCGTTTCTACCTAAATCGTCTTTTAAAGGAAAGCACCAAAGTTGTAGATCCGCGCATCCTCCTCTCCCACTCTCTACCACACCCCATTTTTATGCTCTGTTTTCACGTGTTTCGTATGCATTTGAAACGCGAAAGAACTTATGTCTGATTTATAACAAATTGCCTTCGTTTCGTATGGCATCCTTGAAAAGGTCGTGAAGAAGCGATCCAAAGCGAGGCGCCGCGCGCCGCTTTTCAACGATTTGCATATTAAAAGACCGCGGATCCTTTTGATATGGCGAGTTTTAATTCTTCTCGGTATCCTTACTCTTGTTTTCCCTTTTCAACTTTTCCTACCATTTCCATAGAGCTTTTTTTCTTTTCTTTTCTTTTTTTTTTTAATTTGCGTTCGAATACAATCAAACGGAGAAAAAAGAAAAGTAAAGGGAGAAGTACGCAATTTTAAAGGTGATTGAAGAATACTTTTTTAGAATTCAACATTTGTCTGCGGGTGATTTAATTATTGTTGTTACGAGGCTCGAATATTTTATTTCAGCGATAAAGAGAAGAGGTATAGGGAAAGAATTTTTTTTAATTATTAATATAATTCTATCGTATTAGATGTAGCTTTATATGTACATAAAGAGCACACGAGAAAAGCGGAATAAGTTTATTTCATATATTCAATAATATCGGTATTTCATATTATTGAATTTTAAAAATTCGCTCAACATTTTTTTCGTTACTCGTTTCTTCTATCTATCTAACGGAATAACTTACTTTATTTGTGTTTTGTAATGATTAAACTGTAAATTTATAGTTCTATAAACGCTTCTACTAAAGACACAGAAACCTTAGCAAAGATTTGTTTCACTTATCAAATATGTATATATACCAATTACTCCGCTTTGAATATTTGATATATTTTTACAAATTATGCTCACTTTGTGCCTCGTTGCATCTTTAAACTCTTCATTCACGCAACGTTTACACGTTATTACACATTATTACGTATTAATTTACTGTTTCACACGGTCCTTAATGGTTAAAGCGAAACATATTCTTATCATAATGTTGTAAATAATTTACAATATTTGTTTGCAAACAGATTATATCTTTTTAAAATATCCCGATCTCGGTTTGTTTACATTTTGCATGTTCGTGGATGTATATCGGGCAAATGAAACGTTTCGCGAAGATACACAGGCAAATTTTCCAATTTCCGCTTATTGTATATTTTCAATTATTCCGTCAAAACGTTTATCAAGTCCGCGATGCACTCGGAATTCCACGAATCTCGATTGACCCGTGCGTTTCACCTTTTTTCTCTTAATTTTGTTGCCATCAGGAACGTATCAAAGTCATTTCATGTTTAAACGTTAACGAAGAGATTAATTCTTCGATGGTTACGCTACTATGTTGGATAACACGTCATTATTCGTCAATGCACGTGCTGATTAAACCGTCCACGTGGCGGAAATAGAAACATACACTTATTTCTTGCGGTCGATCGCCGGCAGTCGCGTTAATTGGCCCGTTAAAGCTCCGTTCGTCTGGCTGCGCATAGAACAAGAATCGTTTTACGGCTAATAAAACGGAACGAATGCAGATAGTTGTGATAAATCAGGCAAACGCGGTGCCTTTATCGCCAGAGGATCGTTCGCGTTAATGTCTAACCGCGCGTTTTCCATCCTTCTTCTACTCCAAACCGCTTTTCCCTGTCCTCCCTGCTTTTCATCCCATCTAAACGCCACGTTCCGCGATCCGGATTACACCATAAAAATCTATTGTTCGAATTTTTGCGTGCTGCCGTCGTAATTTCGCATGATACGGGATGTAAAGTTTAGCTACGGCAAAGAGTGTATCGGAAAAACCAACAACAAAGAACAAAAAAAAAAAAAAAAAAAAGAAATAGAGAGAGAAAGGAAAGGGAAAGGAGTTAGAGTCGAAATAAAGGTAAAACGTTTTAAAAGCGCTAAAATTGTTCGACGTTTATTTTTATTTGCCATACACGTACACGGTATAAAACGGTGAAATATTTTCACAAGGAAATGTTTATTACACGCGTATCCGCGAATATTGATTTTGCCGCAGTAAAAGCGGCAGAATCCGGGTTCTCGGCAAAGCGGAATTAAAAATGGGAAAGGGGGTAGAGGAATTAGCTGCCATCGTTTTTGGGCAAATATTGGTCGAAAGGAAATGCTCTTCTCGCGGTTAAACGTGCGATACCCTGTAATTTACCGTTCAACGATGGTGAAATTGTTATTAGAAGGGACACCGGCTGTGGTAGGGGGCGAAAAATAAAGAACGCGGAGAGTAGCCATTACAGATAAACCGAATTTGCATTTATCCGGCATCGCCGTCGTTTTATTTAACGCGGTTATCTAATAATTTCCGCGCGCGCGTCGCCCACCATCGCGATTTAATATGCATCAAGACACATACTCGCGTCCCGTAATTACATAAAAAATGCAATCGGCCACGGTTCCACGTCGCGCAAGTTACTCTGGGTAATCCGTTGCAGCCGGGAATCGACGTAAAAGGAAAAGGTAAACGCGAATCCGCGGGAGAAGTAAAACTGATATCGAACGTTAATACCGTAACGTTGTACTCGATTTTCATTACGTACATATATATATATAAGTGCACGTACACGTGTATAGGAACGTCCGAGCAATTTCGTGGAAACGAAAGGCAGCTGAAAATTCAGCGGTATCGTTCGTAATCGTACGCGATGCTTTCGAAACGATTGTTGCTTGAAAACGTAGTAAACAATCGTAGCACGAACGAGGTAACGTCGAACGTAAGCTTGGTATTAGGTAGACGTGGACCATTAAAAAGGCGGAAAGTCGATAGGTTATAAACGTGTTCCCTTCGTTTTACAATTCTGCCGCGCGTTTAGAGCCGCAGGGTTGATTTGCTATATCTACGTTCGAAGAGGGCACGGGATACTCCGAGCTGGATTCTCTTCTCCGTTGGCAATCGTTATCCGAGATTTATTGTTTCCCGACGATGGCTGGGTCACGGAATCGGGTTCATTCTCTGCTTTGCCCTTCTGCGAGGGTTTCCATTCAAGCGGCGCTGCTTTGCATAAATTTCCGTGCAGATGCGACGCGATATCAGATCGACGTCGTGATAGAAATAGCATATACATATACATATACATGTATATATATATGTATATACATATATACATATAGATAGAGATAGAATATAGACACATGCATATACACACGTGACAAGCTACATACGTAACGCGTATGCGTAGGTATTATTGATTCGTTGCCAATATAATGTGCTCTGATACAGGTCAAGCTAACCAGTACATATACACCGGTGCTATAAGCTAAGTAGCTGGTCCACCTTTGCCACGGCGATCGTTCTAGATGGCAATTGGCTAGTTACAATAGCCTAGGACCCGGCACACGGCCCGTATAAGCGGTAAATGCACCGCTGATGAAACAGTTGTATGGCACGTACGTACACGCCTTGGTACGCCCGGTTAATGGAAACCTTTCCTTTGCCACATCGATCGATAAATGGGTCTGCAGAGTGCAGTTGTAAAGAGTTAGCATGCCGCTCGCATGTGGCGTCTGCCAATGCTTCTTACGTATGCATGGAATCGGGCTAAGATTAGGGGGCTCGAGTAAGATCAGACGAAAACCCCTGGCAGAATTAAAGTGCGACCAGTGTTTATTGCAACAGACTTCGCCGCTGCCTGATATGCAGCAAGAATACGGAACCGGCCGGAATTAGCCGCCGTTCTGATCCTTCCTGCCCGGAAATGTTGCATTAACCCCCCAGCCAGCGTGAAACCGATCGTTTTCGTGTTCTCCGGTTCCACTGTGAAGAACGGAAAGTTATATACCGAAATTAGCTGCGTGCGAGGGTATCAAGGGAGAACACGAACAGGCAATTGCTCTTTGTAGGGTAATTAGGTCGAGAAGAACCGTCAAGAGAGATGGACCACGTCTCTTTCGTGCTGTAATTTAGTAGCTGGTGATATTCGACGAGTGACAGGTTGTGTGTTGTATGACGAGTAGATCGACGAGTTGTGCCCATTTACGAGAAATTTAAGGATACGAAAGTGCATCGAACAGATACAACATAGGAATATAACGAACACACGTGTTGGAAGAAAAGTACGATATTCAGTTTGAGTACAAGTCCCGGACGTTTTTAAAAACAAGGTCCACTGCTTCTCAATTCTATCTACATTTAATCTACAATTAAATCTACATTTTTCGCTCGTCATAAATAACCGTGTCTCCTTGGTAGAATTCGAAGATTTCACATTAATTCGTCTGTTTCCAAACATCATCCTCCTAACTTATTTCTTTTATTTCGCGTTAGAAATCCTCTGAAGTATAACGGATAATACAATACGATAACTTAAACGACAGATGTAAGTATCGATGTCTTTTAAATCGAATCTTGGATCGTCACGTAACAAGCGTGCTCCGTAATAAAACTGCAAAATCCCAGCGTTTTATTACCATCGTGTTTCGGTGTGAAATGCAAAGATTTTAGAATGGAACCGAAATTGTAACTAACCGCTCCTTCAGGATACATTTTGCAATGCGAATGCATCGTTTAAATCTTTGCGTCTCGAAGCATCCCCAGCTCCTGTACGCGAGTAAGATAGAACGAAGGGTCGAACACAGGTAAAGCCGTGATATCGGTGGAACAGCGGTTGTATCGCGCGTGACTTTGCATGTTAAGCGCCGTTGCGGATGTATGTACACGTATTCCGCGTTCACGTGTCGTCTCGTTGCTCGAATGCACGCGTACGAAACGGAAGCAGGTCGCCAGAATACATCCTTTAGCTGTGAGATCAGAAACAGCTTGTCGATCTATCCGTAGAAAAGATTCAAGTTAAACAGAGATGATTCGTTATTTCTACTATCGTCGTTTTTCGTTTCTCGTTTTTCTTTTTATTCAGCCCTAGACGTTTTATTCTTTCCTATTCCACGTGGTGTTCCGCAACTGTTCGTTCGGCCAAGACAGAGTTTTAGAGCACGTACGAACGCTCGCCCAAGGGCAATTGTCCACTTTGTTTGCCGGGCCGAGTAGCTGCGCAAACTTATACAACAATTTCGTTCTTAGTACCCTCAATTAACTTGAGAGCAATTAGCATTCGCTTCAACTCGAACCACTGCGAAATGCCTCGTGCACGGTACTCTTCGCGTGTCGTCCTGTTTTCAACTTCAATTACACGTTCGACTAGTTGCAATCGGTTGTCTCATTTAAGGCAGCCGCACACGGTCGATGATATTGCCAATATCGCAAAGTATCGACGATATTACTGATCGTACGTGGTCGATATTGAAGGATTGAAATTATCGACGATTTGGATATTTTCCGATCCAAACGTCGATGACGATAAGAGGTGAAAATATTGGCGACGATTAATTTTTAATCGATATTCACAGTGTTGGCTCGAAGAACGTTCCGGTTTCGTGTCACGATGAACGCTCATCGTTCTAGAGGCAGAATACGGGTATGAGTAAAACGAATCGAGATGGAGCATCACGCTTCAACTTCGAAATTTTGATCAATGTACCACAGGATTACCACTAATTTTTCTCCGATCGATAAAAAGGCACGTACGTTCGTAACTGAGTTTCTTTTTAAAGAAACGTGTTCCGGATTCGCTCTAAAGTAATTGGAATAAGTAATTCCATCATTCGAAGCAATCTCTATCAATAAATTCGTGTATGCGAATATCGTTCCTAACTTCCAGATCATTGCATTACCCGTTGTTTGTGTTTTACGTAATATTTCGTAGGAGAAAGATTATCACGACCAAACACGGTCTTTTTTCCAGCTTGCAAATTGCTCAAAATACTGCGCAAGACACGCGATAAATGTAACTGCATTTCCAAATGCAGTAGCGTCTTGGCAGCGGTAATTGTCGGTAATATCGATCATGTGCAGGTCCCTTTACGAAAATTACCACAAGCTTGTTCGACAACGACAAACTTCTTTCGATCGCGTACTTTCGCAAATTTATGTTATTCTCACACCTAAGCCAACTTTATTTCCGAAGGGTTTACGACTACTTGAGACTTCTAAAAGTACCAATTCATCCCTAGTTCCACTTAAATTCTTTGAAAATCTACTCGAACGCAGAACAGACGATCTCACGTGTACAACGTAAGTATCTCGAAGGAGAAAGATCGAGTAGATTCTTTCTAAGATTAAACATAGACGCGCGATATCGCGGTAGAACGTTTTAGTACGAGGTTTTGCATGACCTAACCGTTGTAGAACGTTCTGTACGGGCCACCGAGATCGAAATGATCAGGGTCTGGCTGGATGGTAGTCATTAACGAGGACTGGTGCTACGATGTCGGTGGTTCGCGTCACGATTATCCAGCGCATGATAATATCTCTATTTCATCGAGAACGTGACTCGTCGTACGTGATCCCGCAGACGTACGGTACGAATATCGATAACCCTTCCGTGGTTTCGATTCGTCGAAGTCTATTTTTCTACTTTTCCAAGGGAGCAGAAAATTTTACGAGCTGACGCGCGGTCTCGTGGCGCTTGTTTCTGCGTTCTCGCGGCAGAGCTTCTTTGTCTAGCTCGTCATAAACGAACGGGGAGAACGTTTCGTCGAAAACGGTAGTCCGGTAGCCGTGAGTCTCATTATTTTTAATTGAGGCGAAACTAACAATTTTCAGGAGGGGGAGGATGGATATGCGCGAACGACTTTATTCCAGCACAATGACTCGCCGTGGAATGTCGCCGCCACGTTAATTATCTGCTTCGACGCGATGGAACATTTCCTGTTTTGCGGTTACGAGAAAGGAGCGGGTTGTGCTACCGCTAATAATTTCGTGGCCAATGATATTGGATGATTGTCGCGGCTACAAACTGTCACGGTGATATAAGTCGGCAACACATAGTGGCGTATGTGATTTATTGGCTCTCGTGGAAAGTTTTTGCTTACCTTTCTACTTATACTTGTTGTACTTGAATATCTTCTCAATTATAACGAGATACGTTCTATATAGGAATTTTCTGTGAACCCGTTACATACATACACTCAGTTTACAAAATCTTTACACATATGAATTGTCTGTCGTCTATGACTGTATGTAAGTATACTGGAATGTTTTCTTCTTTTTTTCTTACCGTCGATATAAAATCGATCAATTTTTATACATATTTTGAAATACATTTTTATTATTAATTAGATTTTGAATTTGCATTTTATATGTTAAACAAGAGGAAGTTTGATCAAAGACACGATACAAGAGAGAAGATAAACTTCTGATTCGCGATATTCACACACACACATATATATATATATATATATATATATATATATATATATATATATATATATGTTTTTACAAATTGGACGATTCCGATGATATGATTGATTACATCACGTCTGAAAAGCCATATTCAGCCAGAGTTAGCTTTATTGTACGAGTTATATGTCTACCAGGATGATGGCTATTCAGGTATTGTTCGCTGTACAAACGAGCTGCAGCGAATGCGTTGCGATCGCATACTCCCGCTACAAGGAATTTGTTCGTGTATTCTCAATTGGTACACTGTTCACGATAATTAGGGAATTACGTTTGCAGATAATTTTGGAGAGTGGAACAAGTGCCAGGAACAACGTCAAAGTCTTAATGCAGGATCTTTATGGAAAATAAATATGCGGATGTTATGCAAATTTGTACGTTTTATACATAAACTAAAGAAATCAAATCTAAATAGAAAAGAAATTGTTTCACTCACTACATTATCAAGTGAAACAATAATTTCCATGTTCAACTGACTGGCAGCGTATTGAATTTGAAGATCGACTTGCGTAACTTACCAGCCATTTTCAGCCGTAGCTTACGCGTTGATAATAACAAATGTAAAAAGAAAAAGATAACTCGTAGAACGTTAAACGATCTATTAAGATTTAATTTTGCACGGGCACGAGCCCAATTCTTCTTCCACTGGCGCGTTTCCTCGAAACCTTCAATTCGAAACGGTTAACTATCTTGCGCGCCGGATGGTAATTATTAACGAATACACGACCAGTAACAGGATAATTTGTTGCCTTCACTGAAAGCTCGATGGAATCGACCGGATGATTGAGCGTGCTCCGCACGAACCTCCGTATCGCGAGATCTTCCGCTTTGGAAACGCTTTGTTACACGAACGTTGTTACGCGATATCTTGACCAACATCCTACGCGTTGCTGGCGTTAGAATGAACCAAACAACGCGATATCGTGCGGGCTTTTACGCGAAACGACTCGTTTCCTGATCGATTCTCGATCCCGGCTGGCGCTCTTGATTCCTGCCAGTTTCGACTCGAAATCTGTACAACCACTCTATTTACGGACGAGCAGCAGTTCGCTGATGTGTAGATCCTGATGTTGCGCAATCAATGCACGGGAATCATATCGTTTTTTCGGTATCAATACCGACGATAACGTGCCGCTTGCTTATATACGATCGTCGACCGTTCGTAAAACACGAAATTATAAAACACAGGGATTGACAGGATGGCGATAAAACAGTTTTTACTTTTACGAGTTTCTTAGGGGCTGTTAAGTTTCGAATTGTGTCTTTGCTCTCTTTCCTACGCGCGCTTTGATCTTGCACCAGTCGATTCGGCAACCAGAGAAATAGAAGCTATAAAAAACGCGAGAAAAACGGTTTTCATATTTCAACGTTACGTGTATACAGGGTGGTCCGCTAAGACTGTCCACGTGAAATATCTGTGTTATCTGGAAGAATGAGAGAAACAGGTAACTACGAAGGTCCATGGTTTACAGGGACAAGTGACACAGTGGCAATAGTTTCGTTGCAAGTGCGGACGTTTAAGATATAAGAAGGTTATATTCGTTTGTTTTTAAGTGGAATAACCATCCTCTGGAAGAGGGATTTATATAGTGATAAATTTTGAGAAAGAAAGTATTAACTTTCACGCTGCACCGTTCAACTGTGGCCGTTGCAGCGCATTCGATCACTGCGGGATACGGCTTTGGCCCATGTTTTGTTAATATTTATTCTTTTTCGCTGCCACGATCGATAACGATGCGTATATACCAGTAACGTGAAAAATGCAGGAAGAAAACTGAAGATTAAAAATGTTTAGTACCCGTTTCTCCGATATCTCTGTCCTTTAAAATTGAAGCGTGTTCCGAGTCTAATAGTCAGAGAAATTAGATACGCAGCGTAAGATTAAAGTATTCACAGTGATATGCTGTTGATAGGTTTCGGACTTCACATTCTAAAATCCTAAAAATATAATTTTTAATACGTTATGTGAATAGATCTTATAAATTCTCGCCCCGTTATCTTGCATGAATGCAATAATTAATTCGTGGTTAATCGATCGTTTGCTCGGTAATTTAAATCAATTATACAAGTGTCTTAACACTTGTGAACAAAGTTGCATACAATTATAAATATTTAGTAAAATTTGCCATATGAGATATTTAATATATAATTTTAAACAATTAGTAACTTTCTTAAAACGACATTACGTGGAACACGAAATTATTCAATCCTATTTTCATTTTCACAAAACCATATTGTAACCGTTGTTCCTCTGAGCTTCGCTTACGTCTTATCGTCTCTGAATTTATTTTATTACATTCTATCAGAATCAGTTGCTTCGTAATATCATCTGATGTGGTTGGTCTTTCTCGATATACGTTTTCAAATGTTCTCCAGAGGATAAAATCAAGCGGAGTTAGATAGAGAGATCAGGGCGGCCAGGGAATTGCTTCTCAGTGACTCACTCATTGATTTAGATAAGTTTCATTAAGGGCATTTCTTACTCTTCGAGAATAATGAGCTAGACATCTGTCGTACTGCAGCCGCATTGCTTGACAAATGGATGGTGGTACATTTTCTAATTAATTACAAGTACTGTCACTGACCACACGCGGAGTAAGTCCCTGCCATGAATAAGGTCGGGCTAATTGCCTTCGTCGACCCTTAAAAATACGTTGTCGCTAACCTACTAAATGACTACACAGTTGTCTAGATACATTGTAATAGAGTGTACACACGGTAAAACGCTTTCATTTACAGAGTCGGTTGATCTACATCTTCAGTTACTTAAAAGTTAGATTTTTCATTCTCAGATCTTTCGTTTTTTAATCTACTAAATGACTATGCGTTTATATACAGTGGTAATGTTTGAACGCTTGTTGACATTTTTCATAGACGTATTACCTGTGTAATACAGAACATTTTGAAATTTCGTTCTCAGTATCGTAACGAGACACGACTATCATGATTATACCGATAAAATTTCAAACGAAATTCGAAAGCAGTTCTCTATATTTAAGCGTAGAGTTTCGCAGAGTGTAAGAGAAATAAATCTTTAAATTCTATATTATATAAGAAAAAAATGGAAAGAAAACTTTCTATAATATAATTAGTGAAATTTACGAGCAATTTCTCTATTTATAAACTCCCTATAGACATTTCTCTATTTATAAACTTACACATACCTTAACTTCTCCTTTCGTTATAATACTATTTATACTACTAGTTTCAGTAAATTTATCGTCTTCTTTTTTTCTTTTTTTTCTTTTACAAATTTTCGCTTATTACTCCGCATATTTTTATCACAAATTCTATTGACATGCGGTATTTGAATAGTAATATTTCAAAAATATTAGAGACATTTCAGGAAGACGACGCGACATTGATGGATATAACGCTGTATATTTCGATTGGGCAAAATTGCTTTATAATTAGGGTTTTGAAATATCGCGATTTGCCCATTGCTATCTAGAATCGACAAAACATTCGGGACGATGCTATTTCGATGTATTTATTTTAGAAACTACGGGAACGAATCCCGGATAGATACATCTGCAGATAAAACGGTTATTTTTTAGCAAAGCTTTATTTTTTTTTATCGTCCGATGAAATCGAGATCCATTCGTGAACACTGGATATCGCCCGGCTGATCGGATACGGCGGTGATCAAATGAAAAAAATTTCAGTTTCTTATAAATCGTTTAGATTTGCCTGTCGATTATAAAATCATTCGATCGACATTTCGATTGCTCCAAGTTCGATGAACGTTTCAATTCTCCTTGATTCTTTGTCAAACGTTTCTTAGTCAATGTAGCGAAAATAGATAGCGAGATCTCTATGATCGCGTATGCCAAAGGATAATTCTTTGGCGAGTTATCGATTCGCTAGCGTTCCCTGTCTTCCAGCTTCCACATAAATTCGTACTTTTTCTCCTTCTCTCTCATTTTATATAGTACAGAGTATATAGTACAGTGCATCTCACAAAGTAAAGCTTTACCAAGCAAGGTGTAACTTTTCATAAAAAAAATTTGTTTAAATAAGGCTTTGCTTCCTGCCCGTGGCTACGTTTACAATATACATAGCTGACGTTGTGTCAATATGCTTTGGTCCAGAATTCGCGAAACTCTTGCTAATTTTAAACGTAACTTTTAGCAAAATAGGTCCGTAATGAATTAATTTTCATTTTTTCATTGCATCGTCTACTTATGGTTACTTTAATTAACAATAAGTGTTCCGCGAGCACACAGATGCTATAACGGCGATGTAATGAATTTAAAGATTGATTCAAGTCGCTCGAGTTCGCGTAATTCGATCTCAATTGTGATTTCACTTGCGATTATGCAAAACAGGTCATTTAACTTGAAATCGTTCGAATCAAAGTAATGTAATGAAATGCCAATACGTAGATATTTGTTAAGAGAATTAACCGTAGAGACGAGAGGAGGATATAACAGTGACTCCAGTGAATGTCCGTAGATAGATTTGATTATTTGTCGATTAAACGCGAAATTCAAGAGGAGAGACGCGGGCAATATCAGCAAGCACGAAATTACAGATAACGTTACGTTACTTTTTAAGCGAAGGAGTAGTTGAAAGGAAGGGATTCAACATCGCTTGAAACTCGAAAGGATATATCAAGTCAAGTAAAACATTACATTAGTCAGTGGTTATAAGCAACTAAGTTAAGTGACTTGATTAATGAAGATTGACGGTGAAGAGATATTTCAAGTCAAGTAATTAACAGGACCACACTAGTGAAACGGTTTCGAGTTGCTTGAACTTAGGTAGGTAACTTGACTAATTTGAACGAAGCTTAAACGATCCTCGTCTGCTTGAATCGTTTATATTCATTCTAGTTAACTATACATATCGGAAACAGGCGGTAGATTCTTACGAATTTATGAATGATTAACAGATGGAAAGATATATATAGTGCGCGTAATATGCGAAAATATATAATATACCTGGAATTTTAAATTATTTCTCGTAATATTTTGCGAGTGCAACAAATCTATATTTAGATTCCATTTCTTTGGTTGTGTTTATAAAAAAATTTACAAAAATATCCGCACTCTGATAATAACGAAAATATTTGAGGCGGATAGAATTATTGGGACACCTAGTACATACCGACGAAGAGGAGGTCGAAAGATTGAACGATTTCGGCGGTATCGATCCCTTGGCTTGCTTCTAAGACTCTTGCAACACCGTATGTCGAATGTGCATGTAGGACCCTTCGCCATGGCTAAGCATTCGCGACCAACGCCTAGTCTATTTCCCAGATATCGCGATACGAGAAAATTGAAATTTTACGGCAACATCACCGACGATTGTACATACCGCGGTACTTTTCGGTCGGCAAGGGCTGCCGCTCGAAATACTTTCTATCGATCGAATTCGCTTTCTAGATCGAACCTTTCGTTTTACGCATTCCTTTGAACGGGAACAGACGACGCGTTTCTTTTTAGCCGAGGTCCATAGCTAAGCAAGTTAAAAGTATTATAGTTAGGCGCGCAGAAGGTGATGAAATATTTGTACATTTACTTAAACCGAGAACCAGATCATTTTCTGATTAGGAACGTTCTTAGCACGGCATTAAGAATTAACAAAGGCGAATGAATTTTAATGAAATTCGTTTCGGTTCCTGCACCATGCGAATAATAAATAAACTATTATATATGAAACATTGGAAAAGTGGATTATGTATTAATTTATCTTTCTCGGTTAATCGGTCAATTATAAATCTGACTGAACGTTTTCTTCCTTTTCTCCCGTAGTCTGTTTTAGTGGCTAGTGTTATCGTTATTATTCGTTCACGTTTTCTACGTGTATTATACAAATACTCGTTACAGTGTCGACAAAAATTGCAAAAATGTTTTCTATCAACGCCTGTAATACACATTCGTAAATGGTTTCTCTACGTCTTCAAATCCTTTCAGTCGTCGTATATCAAAAGAGCACCAGTCAATTTATGATCGTTCGATCGTCACACGGGTACAAATTTCAGGACTCGAATGTGCCATAACAGCCAGCGATAAACGTAAATATCACAGTGTTAAAACCAGAATTCTCGCAGTGTCGAGGACTGACGTGTTCAATTTTTCACCAGCTACGACAGCAGGGGTTACCCTGGTGTGAAACGATCGCTTTGCGCGAAAGACTACTCGCTGCGGTATTTGCGACACTCGACACTCGAGAGAAGCCTGTGGAGATAACGGAAGAGTTGGCTAGCTGGTAATACGGCGACGCGAGTGTTGAAACTGTTGAACGACGGTTAAGGTAGATCTTTGGTAAAGTGATAGCAGAAGTGGCTTTCGTTTCTCATTTCTCGGCCTCGAGTATATCTCTATAGCGCGGTGGGAGTCTCGTGCCATGCTGGACCAGCTCGTTCAACAGCGATCTCGAGCTCGAACGTTGAGCAAAGGTTTGTCTCTGGTTTAATGAGCAAGGGTACCGGAGTCTGTACAGTCGTGTGAGATAAAAAAAAAGAAAAGAGAAAGAAAAAAAGGGGAAGAAATATAGTCGATGGGAGTTTATTTTTCGTGGGTTCCATATATTCTTCGTCCAATTTCGTAAATGTCAGCGAGAGAGTTAGGTTCGAACAATTAACGAGGAGAGGCTACTTAACGCCCTTTCTGTGTACGGTTGTACGTACGAGTGTAATTATCGAATTGGTCCGCAGCGGATAATTAGGATCTGCTCGAGAGCACCGGAGAATATTCCACCAAATGTGGGTTAAATTTAGTTTTCTGGCTTGAACATCGATTACTTTACCAACTTTGCGAATACCTCCTCTCTGTGATATTTAGACGACTGTTTAATATCGCGCGTACTTTTCTAATTAGGAAAAATGGACACCGTGCGAGGATTTTTCTTTGAAATGCGAGCTACATCGTTGTTCTCCAAATTGTGAATAACCGGGGATTGCTTCGGATTTTCTGCGTACAAAATTCTACGAATGAAAGATATCAGTGTAGAATAAAAAATCGGATTTCTTTTCATCGAGAAGTTGCGATAACTTTGCCTAATGACCTCGTATAGTTTCTTATAATAACGAACGCGGAACATTGGACTGATTTATACCATTAGGACCCGTAGCAAGTGAAATGTGTGTCAAAGACGATAAAGATCAGTTCCGTCGCCTACGGTAAAGCAAAATGTAAAAAGCAAAAACAAGTTTCGCGTATCTGTCACCATCGTCACATCGATCCCATTAGCAAGGCACAAATGTCATCTTTCAAGGTCGTCCGAAGATCAGCGCATCTTCGCAATCATCCCCGAATGGGCTGGTCGAGGAAGAAAGAGTCACCTTGAAAACTCGATACCTACTTCACCTAAAAATATTTCGTACCTCGCGAAACACAGAACACCTCTTTTGTAATCGTGAAAAAATTCCAGCCAACAGTTTTCCGATACCTCATTTCATTTAGGGGTGGTATTCATTTAGCGACACACAGCCGAACGACGCGACTCGACCGCTTGTACACGTACACGCGGCGGTAAATATGGATTACGAAAGCAAAACGAACGAGAAAGCCGAGCCTACTGTTTTGTAAGCCAAATGGGATTAACTGGTCGTACATAAGGGATGCGGTTTTTTCGTCGAGGAAATTCCCGGTGCATTGTCGCAACGGTATCTGGCCAAGGCAGCTCGAAGAGAATAGCGTAGCAGGAAGTAGAATGAGGATTACGAGCAGGTGAATACTTCATTATGAAGCCTGCATGGAAACTTGCGGAATGATAATACTTTAACAGGTCGAGGGAGTGTGGCCGTGGTCGTCCCAGTGGACTATCACCGCACCCCTTTTCTCGTGTCTCCCGGCCTTCCCTTCCCCTTTGACGAGAACGGATTATTCTTAACTAGAAAAGGGAATATTTTTCTATCCTCCATTTTGTCGTTGCTGCCTTCTTTTTACAGCTGCCATAAACGTTGCTGTCGGAAGAAGAAGCTACTTCATTGTTTCAGTATTTTTATCTACGAACAAATGGACGAACGATGTATATACATGTTCTCCGTTTTGCAGCTAATTACAGCGGTTAGTCGTCGACTTGCTCTCAATTATTCTGCACGACTGTATTACCATAACCACGTAAAAGTAAAACGTTCATTTTCCCTTCTTTTCGCTGTCCATCGTCCTCTTAGAAATCGCTCGAGGAAATTTCTCCAAATAAAAAAAGTCCTACATTTGCTGGTGGACGATTACGGTAGCGAACGATTAACCCGTTTCTTATCGGCGTAATACGCGAAAGAAAGGTTCGTAGGCGGAAATACGGCGACAGTATCGGAAAGAAACTGAACGTCGAATTAGTCAGTGTTCTGAAAGGAACGATACGGCTACACGTCCGGTTTGTACTCACTCTCTCTCTTTCTCTCTCTTTCCTTTCGTTTCGATTTTCTGCGAGCATGGTACCTTCTCCGAATAAAAAGGGACAGGAGAGGAGACGCACGAGAGACACCAAGCATCGTAGGTGAATTGCTCCTCGGGATGGAATTGCTCGATAGAGATCCTTCGCAATAACCGGCCCATCCCTCTCTCTCTTTCTCCCTTTTTCTTCCACGTTTAGACCGTCTGCTCTTGTTTCTCTCCGTTTCATTCTACCTTCGAACCTGTGCTCGTTGCTTTTGATAACTTGCTCCGACAGCCGGCTGACCGTGCCCGTCCTACGATCTTGTATCGAAGGCACGTATCGTTCTGTCACGATTTATCATTGAGATAGCTGTACACGGCCAACGTTGTTGCCCGGCGCTACTGCCGATAAAGATCACGTACACGTACGCCGAGGATCTACGACGAGAAGTCCCCTTGAGAGTTGCCGCGTAAGCGCACCGATCGATCGATTCGATCGCCAATGCCACTTTCATTCTCGAAAACGATTCGCGGCAATCAGCTACACGACAACGTAAAAACGGTCACGTGTGTTCAGGCTGAGAATGCAAATCGCGTGGAACTGATATGGCGCGGTCGTAAATTAAAGAGTTAAAGCCTGATACGGAAGAGCAAAGCGATGTCACATTGTGATTTAAAACAGCTGTCTGACCGTGTAAAATTTATGTAATATCTCCGACCATTTAGTAAGATCATTTGGTTTTCAGATATTGTAATTCTCTAAAAGGATCTCTAAAAGGATTCCCTTGTCCTGAGGATAATTTGAAAGTTATTTGCAACGACTTGTAAACATATTTACTATGTAATCGTCATATATTATACGTATCATATGTATGTATCATTAATATAAATTTGTTGTTAATTTATTGTGCGCGTTAGGGGGCAACGTTTTGAAATTTCATTAGCGATATAACGAGATTTCATTACGTTTTCATTATGTTGGCAATGTTTGAAACAAATCTGAAAATGGACATAGAAGTTGCAAGATATTTATTACGACCATGAACCCCGCAAAAATCATCCAAGTATTTTTACAGTCAATTAATCCTTATATTAGAGATCGTTATTAACACTAAACATATATACGCACGTTTATGATTGATCGTGCTGTATGTAACTAAATATTCCAGTTTATTAATATAATTTTATGAGCTTCGCGAGATGCAATAAGTAACTTGTAACGTAACTTTTACAGCGATTATCAGAAATAACAGTATTTTTTTTTATACGACTATAAACATTTGATGCTATGGAAAAGAAATGTAGAACACGACGAAGAAACATTTCACTAGAAAATAAGGATATCCGTCAATACTCTTCGCGACCGCTGTATATGCATTTTTAAGTTAGTTTCATATTTGATCAATATAATCGTGACAGTATCGTGTCTCGTTGCGACTATAACGAAATTTCAAAATGTTTTATATAACGTACAATATATATTTGTAAAAAAGACAGGAAGGGTCAGTTTCAGGTTGACGTTGTACGTTTGTCATGTAAGGCCCACGGGGCTCGTTCAGAGGGTGTTCGTATAATTTCCCGGGAATTGGGTTTTATTAACATCACCACTTGGTGACATGTCGTCCCTCGACTGAGACAATGAAACTCCTGACACACCGGGTGAGATACGAGGGGAGAATATGGCGAGGGTTTTAGGGTCGGATTAAAGAGATTGCACCATGGTGCATGGTGTTGGTCGGGTTTGTCGACGAGTCGATGACGTTTGCAAAGAGAGATGAATAGCACGTTCAAATCAATCGTGAATGGTGTATCTTGGCAACTGTTCCATTGCGATTTCCATTGGCTGCTAGTACCGGACATAGATCACTTGCTTCTTGTAATCGTTTTTGTAAACTATCGCCGGATACAGAGTGTCTCCATTTAGCGAAGAACAATTAACTTTTCTCTATTTGTACGTGGAAAATCAGTTTTACCGAATCGCAGATGTTTATTCAAATTCGTATTTTTACAAACACGATCTAAGCAGAGCAATTTTTCTTACGCGCTTAATGCATCGTAACGAGCGCTACGTTTTGGATATTTTGTACATTTTTTTGCTGCAATTAAATAACAACAGATACAACGATGGGAAAACTAGTTGTGCGAATATCGCAAATGATTCTATAAATCGGACGTAAATCTTGGTCACGTTTGAGTCAAACTTTTCAGATTTGGATTCTAACCAGAGTTCTTCGTTTCATTCGATTCTTTTAAAGGAACTTTAAGTTGGTATATAACTGTGTCGATTCATTATTCTTTTATAATTCTATATAGATCATTTCTGCCCACTCTTATTCCATATTTTAGACCATCACCTCGAAAAAATTACAAATTCTAATCAGCCAATCGTTTGTCACCTTGCACGCGAGAAATCAATACTTAAGAACGGGAGGCCACCCGCTGATATTTAATAGAGATTCAACGCTTTCCGCTTCTCTTATTTTCCAAATGTATTCCATCATAAATCTATCCTTTCGTTCGTGCTACGCGTTACACTTGTGACGTAACATAACTAACAAATAAAAATTTGCTACAGTTTCACAACAAACGTACCAAGTAGATGTTCCCAGTACTTACGAATTTCTACCCGTATATATTTTTATTAAGATCTATCTTGGACCAAGCAGGAAAGGCGATGATCTATATCTCCGCGGAGAGGAGACGGCACTTATCGTTTGCTCGGGATAAACAGGGGAGTATCAGTATTGCCGGGGAAGAAATTTCTTTCTGAACAGGGAAATTGCTCCCCTTCTGGGAATGTCGCGAGGATAGTAAAGAGGCCGGGAAGTATGAAACGAAACCGGCGAGACCGTGCTCGTTGAATATGCAACGTCCGGAAGTAAACGAATACTTTCAATAAATTTACAGTTTCTTGCTCAAAGGAATACGTAATCGCGTAGTTTTGAGGCGACTATACTTCGCGAAACACGGTCGACCTCGTGGTGTACGCAATTCCAGTTGGTCTCACACGCCATCAAGTGGCTGGGGAATATTACGTCCACGAAATCTGCATAAATATCCGCGACGAAAGTACCTAAGGGGGATGAGACGCGGTAGGAGAAGAAGAGGGAAAGGTTAGTGGCGGTGTAAGTTAGCTCATCGTAGATACACTTCTCCGGCCTACACTTTCCATTTCACTTCTTTGCACGGCTGTTGATTACTTCCGACGGGGTTAAGCAAAGCTTCGAGCAGAGCTTCTTTCGCCAGGGACAAGTGAAAGAGGAGAAAGGGAGACCGGCTGTAATGCCTCTGGCACCCTATTGTATCAACTTTCAAGTTCAGACCATAGAAACGCCGCGCTCCGTTTTTCGCCCGGGATTCTATCAGCCGCTTTCGTGGTACGAGCCTGTCGCGCCTAATTCTTCCGTTCTTCGTTTCACTGAACGTGATTCGCCTTCCCTTTTGTTCGCAAGGTAATTCTACGTATATCTTTGTAATAAAAGAAGAAAGGAGAACGAGTAAAAATATAGTTGTTCGAATAATTTGTTTTATCCGCTAAATATTATAATAAATATTATGTTCCGAGGATTTTAAGTATTTTGCATATTTCGCGCATCCTATTCATTTTTATACGCTAAAATTTTCCATAAATAAATATGTGCACGGTACGGTATAGTTATGAATTTCCAAGCTCCTATGAATATGTATGGCGACGTGTCTTAAAATATATGCTATATTTGTTTCGTATAAATCATCCTTAATTCATGAAAAACGTGGCTTTGTTTGCGAATTTCGACGTACAATTATTATTTATACTTACGGCCGCAAAAAATATTTGCACACACCTTCATTTCCCAATAAAGCGATTTTTTTTTTTTTTTTTAATCAACCGCTACGTTTCGTTTGCACAGCGTCAAACGTTTGTAATTATATGAAAGTACCACTAAATAACACGATATTTAATATTCTTGGTCCCAATTAATTGCTAAATGTTATGATAAATACAACAATAGTATGCACGTAGTTTTTGCGTCCAGTGTGTTTTTTTTATACAAAATGATTACTCGCCCCATGGGAAACTGATACTACACACGTATGCCATTAAATCGGAGGATTAACTGCTTCCCTAATTGCTCTTTTAACTCTTCGAGAAAGAAAAAGATTCTGTTATTCCCCAAGCTAGCGCTACCCTACATTCGAAAGCAATTTTTATTTATCTTCCAACAACGAATTATCCGTCCTCTACATCGCATTATTCAGCCATTTTATAGTAAGAAAGGTTGGAAAAATTTCCAAAGGCGGGCAAAATGAAAAGCGTGGTCGTCCGTTGGCTTGGAAATATGACGTTTTTCAATGTAACGTCCTATCGTTTTCGCAGCCTGGCCGAATCCTTTCTGTTGGCCGAGGACTCGTTTCTTACGATGATGAACGGTACGGCACATAAGAAACCAATTTTAAGATCAGCTGCGTCCGCGGCGAATGATTACCGAATCCGGCTACGGTTCCGTCCAAGAAAGATTGCGGAAAAACTGAATGGACCGTGCCATAGCGATCTATCGGTGTTCTATTATTCTCGAGGGTACCTTGACCACGTAGATATCTGTCTTTTCTTCTTTTTTTTTTCTCACCTTCTGCCACGGATATCTCATTTTTTCCCCCGCGATACCAATGGACGCGTATCTAACGAGGAAGTGAGGAATATCTTGTAGATTATCACGGGGATTACACAAACATGAACTAATTTTGCGGGGAGACGGTAAGATTGTCTGGCGGCCTTCACGGTATAACGAGATCCTAGATTGAAGCATCCAGTGACGGTACCGATTGATGGAGCAACACCCAAGGGTGCATGCAGTATTCTAAGTACGCTACTCATCAAAATTAATTAACAACTTGCAATGGATAGAATCCCAACTACAACTTGATGTAATCAAGATTGATAATCGAGCTGAAGCTAAATATTAATGACACCTGTTCTTTTATTTTCTTCTTTTCAAAGGACTAACTTCCGCATCGAGGCAAGAATGAAAAGATTATTAATGTACATATAATTCCGCGCATTTATGGATACACCGTCAAGTTTCAAAACTTCGGTAATAAAATAAAAGTATATAAACTAACCGAATTTACGGGTCCCGATTTCTTGCTGACACGCTCAAACACGTTAACTCTGACTCTCAATTTATAAATTATTCCACCTAATTCTTTAATACCAGACAAACGTACCATTTGCGTTTAGTATTCGTTGTACGTGCATGTTTTGGATCCAAGTTTTCACAATTAGAATTATTATTCAAAAAGTCAAAGAATTTGACACGGGTCTCGATTAGCTCTTGGCTAGTTACCCGGTACGAACGCAAGTTCGAGCCATGTGGTCAATTAGCGATCAATTTCTCCAAAATCTAGCGAATATCTGGTTACTGTAAACGTAACCGGTTGTGGCTTTCTTCTGGCTCCAACAACCTTCGTGAACACTGTTCAATGTTCAATTCCATGCCAGTAATGGGGAATAATTTATCATCCCCGAAAGGCTTCCTTACGGCAATACTTTGGTGGCGTCATTCTATCACGTGTCCATACTATCACGTAACCCTTGGTTGGTTACCTGTCGTAGAGGATGTTCACCCTGTGGTCAGTTAATGGTCACTAGTAGGGTCACCTTCTCCCCAAAATTGTTCCTAGAGGCTATTTGACTACAATGTGTGTTTCTGGGGGTTCTCTATCCGAGTATAACCACTTCCGTGAGCAGTATCTATCCCGGATCAACGTTGAGAAATAATAATCTTTCACCCCATGGACTTCCCTTCGGCGAAACTTTCGTCGGATACAAGCTTCTGCCGTGATGAAATTGAGATTTAGAAAAGTTACCACATTTAGGGAAGCAATTCTATCATGGTGGAAATTCTAGAGACGATTCTGACGACAGAACGCCGTTTTACGAGGAATAAGAAATTTTGGCGATAAAGATAGTAATAAAGACACTGGAAAAAGAGATTCGAAACTAAAAAGTAGCGCCAAGATGTTAAGGGAGAAATTTTGATAATAAAAGAGAAGAACAAAAAAAGAAACGACGAGGCAAGGATACTGAAAAGCGAATTATGAAAATAAGAAGTAACGAAGGAATACTAAAAAGCAAGCGAACTTGCACTATGAAATTATCGATATAAAAGTATGATGCGATATACGGCAACTATGTCCAACTAACAGACAGAGTATATTACATATAGCGCTGTTTTAACTTCGTTAGTTGATCACGCAACGTCGTTGTTATCCATTCGTTCGATCATTTATTTCAGCCGGAATATTTTCAATACAATTGACAATATTAATTACTACGATATGCTTCGGATGGTAATGGTATTTGACAATGAAACGAAAGCGGAATGATTTTTAACACCCTCTTTATATTTTCGAATCGATCTTCTTTCAATCGAGGGCGGGTTCAATGGCTGTTGTGAAGCTATTCGCTCGAATTAATAACTCTCGATATTTTTTGTCTGTTTTTTTTTTTTACAAATCTCCACCGACTAATAGCGTATTTAATACGAAGTCGTTAAACGGAAAGATAAAAGAGCGATTTTTCTCGGTGAAAATCGGCGTTCCACTGTTTACCATTCACCCGAATGCCCGTTGCTTAAGGGTCATCCCAATTTGCGCTACACATAGGGAAAATACACGGCCAGTCTTTTCGTTCAAATATACTTTCCGTTAATTGAATGTACATCCATTAAGTGGGCCTCAAACAGTGTCTCTCCGTACATATATATATATACACACACACATATATTTCGTTGAAAACAGAATGATTTTATAATAACGCGCCTGCTCTAACGTATCGAATTTATGGCTGTAATTAAATCAACGTTATTCCAATATTAATATCAATTCTAATTTACAATCAATTTAATGAACGGAAACCATCTCCCTACTCGTAGGATTTCCGAAATACGAATTCGTTCGGCAAATATACTCACTGTCTGTTGTTTCTATACATATTAAGCTAACCGAATTTTGTTCGCTGAGGTCTGCGTTACCGTTTCCTCAAATATAGACAGGATGTTCCGGAATTGAAGATTAATCAAATTGCTGGATTGTAATGTACGACGAAGGGAATACTTCTTTTCGTCGATCGTTCCTTAATGGTAGGTATCAAAGATGCAGATTTTAGGTATCGAAGAGCAATCTTCTTCTTTTTTCAAAGCGAGAGATTGGTTAAATTTCGAAGAAGAAGGAAGATAGCTTTCGTGTTAAAATTTTCACTCAATATTTCATACGATTTCATGGAAGAAGCCAGTGTTTGTTTTTTATCGATAGCTATTAAACATGCATTCAAAACATGCATAAAGCTTCGCCACAAAAGCCATAGTAAACGACGATTTATCAGATAAGAGACATTTATTTTACGCTATTTCACTAAAAATTTTATATAAGCTTCGCAGAAAACCGATGAACGACCAAGATGATTTATTCTTTAGCCTGTTACATTATTCTTAAGCCTGTTTTCAGAAACACGAAGATAGCAAGATCGAGCAGCCGTTTCGTACGAAATCCTGCGAGAACCTGAAAAGCCCGATATTTTAATTGTTTCTCAACAACTGAAAAATACGTTGTTAAAGTTCTGTTCCAAACATATAAAGTAATTACACACGTCTATTTATTAGATAAAAAAATCCGTTTGCAGTATTCCATTTTATTCCTTTCACGATATAAAATACTTAGAGTTTTACATAAACATCGCAGAAAAAAACCAATGGTTGTTCATTTCCTCGGACGTCAAAAAATGCATTCTTAAAGCTTCGCCTCAAAAGTATACATTTTTTTTTATTATGAAGTAAAATCAGACTGTTTACTAAAAAAAAAAAAAAAAAAATATGCTTTTTACCATACTTCATCATCTCTGCTTGATTGACCTATACCACTGAAACACCTTTCTGTATCTGTTTGTGAAACCGGTGTACCGATGTCATCATCGATAGAGGGAACGAAGGAACAGAAGAAACAAACGCTTGCGATATCGTTCCACTGTGCTCTAGTATTCCTGCCTATTGAATCGCGTGTAATACAACGCGAAATGTTTGCATTTCACATAGCTGTCGACGCATTAAGGATTGTCAGAAGATAAGTGTCTCATTCTGTCTACATCGATTAAATGACGATGCGCGATTCTTGTCACGAAAAACATAATGAAGCTTTAAGAACAGCTTTAACAAGGGTCACTATCTCTTACGCGATATTGTTCATTGAGTTTGTTATTAATTAATATACGGAAGGAAAGCAGGAAGTAACAAGTATATTTTTATTCGCTGTCATTCATAACGCCTTTGCTTTAATTATAATACTTGACGCACACGCTCGTGACATATACGCCCACTGTTCAATCGTTTGCTCGTTGCAGCCATTGATTTTTATGCATTCAAGGTAGGATATTAATCTATTAAGGTCAAGATTGTATTCTTGCAACGCTTCGCTTGCGATTCTTTGTTCGATTAATTTACATCGTCGAACCACATTTTTCTCGCTCCTTTTTCAATTTAGATCCACCGATGAAATTTAACGCAATTGAGATATCTGTACGATCGACTATTCTGTTTCGACATATCAATGAATTTTGTCGTTCTCGATTTATATAATGGATCTTAATCAATGTTCATTACTATGTTACATTTCTTGCTTTCTGACGAATCGACACGGAAATTATTTTATTTAGTTTTCTCGGCAACGCTTGCTTCACACAACCTTCACGCGTTATCTTTTGGCTTTCAACCGATCAAAATAAACGTTACATACTACCTACTTTTATTATCAGCTAGCTTTAATTATTTAGAAGTTTTAATAATCTCTCACCGAAGATAAGCCAAGGATAAATTTGCGTATTAAGAGGTTAATCAGAATATGTGATAGCTCTGTGTGGAAATCTAGAACAGATTGTCTGCCGCGATAGTTCGAGAAAGTTGGACTACGGCAAGTATTATAACGAGCTAGACAGGTAGCAATTGCCATGTCTAAACGCCTTAACGTCGTCAGGTTTCACCAGCCTATGTATATCATCTTGTCATCAGACGTGTAACGTGCAGATTATTCCACTATGCGTAACACAGCAGACACGACGCACAACTTTAGATAATTATTAAAGTAAACAAATAAAGAGAAGAGAATTTTTATAAACGTAGAAAAATTACATTTACGACATTACATACTTTACGAAGAGTATGTTCCTTTGGTAGCGTTGCAGCGCTGTTTACTATCGATCTTTGCTTTCTGCGATCTAGGGGTTTGGCGGAAATGCACATTCGGTGCATTTTCGTTTTCTCAAATCAAATAAGATAAATACGAGAACTAGACGAAGACGACAATAAACAACCCTTAAATTCAACGATCAATTCCATGATACTATATTATAAAGCTGTTTTTCCATTTGTCCGTGAAATTAAATATTCGAAAAATGAGTTTTTATTTGATCGTTTGGAGAATGTCGTACATCTATCGCAAAATCTACAAAATCTATCAGTATCATTCTCACATACGTATTTGTGAATCTAACACGTAATTAACTGAAATGGAAATGTCACGTTTTTCTCGTGCTCTCTCCGTATCGAACATATAATACATCTATATTTATTTAGAAGCTTTTGTTATAAATTCGTTGAAACGAAAGGTCACTCTTGTACCTACTACTTTTCCTTTCAACCTTTCAATTACTCCCCTTTCTAGATAGACCCCTCTTGAGCCATCTATAGCGGTTCCAGCCATACAATCGTGTCAAATTACCGTACTCTCTCCCTAATGCGGTCTTTTCTTTCCAAATCAGTTGTATCCTTTACATCGGCACACAACAGCAGATTATTAACAGGCTCGGTAATGTAAAACGTCGTTTTCAAATGGAATAAACCATTAGATAGCGTTCTAGAATATCCTTCGGCCTGCCACAAATTATTTTTATCACGATCAAGTAAGTGATTTGCACGAAAACGAAAGAGTTCTTCTTGGAAAATCAAATCCTAATTTTACCTATTATTCGCTCTTCTCCTTTCTAAAGCACGCTCGTTTTCCCTCTCAAATTCGTTTCAGTTTTATACCGGTGACACACGGTAATAGCCCACTATAGATCGAGAAACATGGAACGTCGTTTACGAACGGTTAAACCGTTTCATTCTATCTATAGAACGGCGGCTATTCGATATTCATTAGCTAGCAGATTCTTATTCTTCGCGGCTGAGAAGGCTGCTGGTTGTCAGGGAACGGATGTTCACCAACTTTCTACTTAAAGCAATATCCCGAGGACCGCAAAAATCTCGGCCATTAGAGAGTTCCGTGACGAGTTCCTCTTTTCTAAGACGTCAACTTCTGCAGGGGCGAATTCTTTTGTTCGAACGGGGCCGTATGTATGGACGCGCTGTCGTATAAAGGGGATATTTTTAAGCCGGAGAGTAGAAAAGCAGCTTGCCCATTGAAGGACGCATTATATGGGCAGAAAATAGTCCGTCATAGACTCGGAGTGTTCCCTCCTTAATTTGAAACGTCTGCCCCGTATTCTTCCGACGTTAGCGCGTTTATTTTTCAATTCAGGTTAATTCGCGGATATCGTTCGTGGCTCGCGGTTTTGCCCCTTTCATTCCTTGAAAATCGCCAATGAAACACCTCGCGCCGTTTAATCGCGCCTTTCTTCTTAAAAAAAAAAAAAAAAAAAACAAGCGTACTTTCTCTCTATTCTATCCTCCTCTTTTTCACTACCATTAAACACGGTCTTAGCCTTTAATTGTTAGCATAAGATATTTATTATCCGCGAGATAATACTGGTTTCGCTGTATTTTGTTCAAGTGTATTCACTGTGTTTGTATCAAAAGCAGCAGAGACAGCTTAAATTTATGGCACGGCGGTCGCCTCTTTGTCTCTTTGGGGCTCGAGGATTTTCGCGTCTCCTTGTTTCGAGTTTTAACGTTCGCCGGTTATCCATTTCGAATCACAAAGAATTTCTGCAATCTGAATTACGACTTTCGACAATTTGCCGAATTCTTTCGAACCAGCGACAAGTACGTATACGACGTACGAAATACGAGTATATGAAATACAATGGCTACGGAGTAGACGTCTTTTGCGAATATATCACGTGCGTTGTACGAATCATTTTGAAATTTCACTCGCGTTGCAACGAGACCCGATTATCACGATTCTGTGGATAAAATCGTCGAAACGGATCAGAATATGTACGTATACGTCTCACAGAGATAACGAAAGCACCTAAATTCGCCAATTATCTATTACATCTATAAATGTCGATATTCGGCAAGGCATTAACGCTTGAAAACGACGAGGGAGAAACGGGACAAGCAACGTTTCCCATTATTTTAGGCCCGTAATTGTAACATTTATTACAGTGCATAATATATTCATAAAAAATTTTCTACGATCAATGCTCGAACACGTTTGCGAGCTACTGTATAGATAAGAAACATACAAAGCATATATACATATATATAAATTTTCGATGGAAATGCGACCGTTTCTTTATTTCCTTTAAAGTACCGACTCGGAACTTTTGAAAGCTTGGTGAAACGGGCTCGATCGATGAAAGAGAAGTGTCGTTCGATTACTTTCGCCCGATGACTCCGTTTACCATGAGAGTGATTAATTCGACGACAGGGTCGCACGGCCAAAGGCACTCGCGCGACCGAAAAAGAGTCCTCGACAAAAGATTTTAACTACATCATTATTTCGATTATACGACGGACTTTGAATTTCAATGGGGCGTCCTTGGTCGCGGAGTGGCGTATAGCCTTGTCCCTTTTTCATCTTTTCCTCTTCTCTTCTCTCCCCCTCTCCCCCCTCTCTCACTTCCTTATTCTCTCTCGCCTTTACATTCGCGATGGATAAACGTTTATTCGCGGGAAATAACTTTTTTAATAGATTTAGATTTCACCCGGTTGACCAAGCTCTCTCTTGGCGGGCGAGCCTCGTTACGCCGCGCTCGAAAATGTTCTAATTGACTTGAAAACTTGGTGGCGCGGACACAAAGAAACTTTTTAACGTTCTAATTAATGTTAAGCGACACGGATATTTAATTATAATTGCTCGTTCACCGCTCGTTCGCCGATATTAACAACCGGTATCCCGTGATCGCGTGAAATAATTTAGTTTCCGGTGTTGTTCTTCGTCATCCGTTTCCGTCGTTCTTCGTATCCAGGGAGAAGAAACCGTTGCGTTGGTTGAGCGACTCAACAGCCGTTTCCATGCCGCTAATAACGCGACGAAAAATTAATCATGCCGCGTTAACGTAGAGTTTAACGCTTAATTAAATTCTGTGAAAGAGAGAGAGAGAGAGAGAGAGAGAGAGAGAGAAAGAGAGTGGAGATTCTATGCGGAGGAACGAGGAATCAGAACGGATTCCGCCTGTGTGTCGTGTAAGCAGGTAACTTTATGGAACCGTGGTCCGCAAGAACATTTTTGAATTATGCCTGGGTATTTCCCACAGGTAATGCGTCAAGACTTTTTCATTCACGTCGGACATCCAGACCGAGTGGAGTACAGAATAGACTCGAATTGCACCGTGAAATATTTTCGCGTGTACACGCGGCCGTAAATGCAACGCGTTTGCCCTCGCGAGTATTATACCGTTGTGTGTGTACGTAATGGTGTGTATGTGTCTTGCGCGAAACTTTCGTACGGAATATAAACGGGGACAGCCAAGGAGCGCCGGTGAAACTGTCCTTTGCTACCAATGGAAGCTTAAAGTATCACCCGATGTACTTTAGACTTTACGAAACGTCGTATCCAGGCCTTGATTCGTCATGAAGAATCGGTCGATTTATCGCATAGAATCTTTCTATTCGATTTGTATCTACGACTGTTTGCCAACTGTTTATCGAGTATCGACGATGTCGAGACGCGTTTGCTCGATATTCGTAAACGCGTTTCGTTTTTTATTCGCGCTTTCGAGCGAAAAGGCCGGAAACGGAAATTTCGGGATTCTGTTGATATTCGTTTGTATTTACAAGAAAAAAAAAAAAAAAACGACTATTCGCAACTTTCCTAAATATTTAGCGTTTCGGAATTTCGCGACGATTTCAAGCGGACGACGTAAAAACAGCAGGCTAACGAATGGCATTACCCCGAATTTTACCGTATTTTTGAATCATTGTGGAACACGGACGGATTTTTGAGCATCGCAGGCTTAAATAGAACAAAACTGTTTACCATGTCGAGGATTAATGATGCAGCAACATAATCCACTCGCTTTTTCGTACATCTAGCGTATAGCCCGGACAAGAAGAATTAAAGGGATTACGCATAACTTAAAAGTAAAATCTCCGTGCATAAAACTTTACAGAGACTCGTTTCATTGTTTCAGCAGATTTTTTCCTCGACATTATATAGTATAGCTTTTTGCGTATTTTATAACTCGGGAAAGCAAGAAAGAAAATACCAAAGTTTCGCCATCTTTCTTTTCTTTTTTATCGTTCGTCATGGGATAACTGTCCAATGGACGTAAGCAATTTTTTTTTTCTAAAATACAACTTTGACACGCGTTACAAAGCGTATAGAAAGGATAAAATTCGTATGGAAAAATAACAGGTACACGAGCTCACTTAGCAGCCGATGCGGTTGAATCCAAAGGAGAGTGTTCGTGGCTCTCGCAAAGGATAATTTTTTTTCTTTTTTTCGGAAGAAGGAAAGAGTCCTGCACGGGTTATTTTGTTATGCAAAGAACGAAAACCGAGGATGAAAAGGTACACGCGTATTTACATAGATATGACGGAATACGTGAACGTTACCGTTCGTAATGAAGATTCACGTTACGCTTGTGAAACTGAATTACAAACGGCGCCGAAGTTAGAATTAGAATTTCACCGCCGGCTGTCCCCTCCGAGCTCTCTCGCTCGTTTCGAAGTTTTTGACGCGACGGCACGGAAAAAGAGCCCGCAGTATTTACATTGAAAAAAGTTCCAGTTTTGACCAAAGACGCGATAGCATAAATATTTATGACTCCAACAAGTGGCAAGATCAATTGTCTCGTGTGTCTCGTTTCTTATCGATATTTACCACTGCGATTTTTTAGTTTAATAGAGTACAGTCTCTTGTGTTCGAATTAATCGAGAAATATACAGGGTGTTTGCGAAATTACGGTTGATTTTTAGATTTTTGATTTATTTTGACTTCTTGACTTTATTTATTTTATTCTAAGTTTCCAGTTCTCTTTTTGCTCGTGCCGATAACAATTCGATTAGACGAGCAGAGCTACGTATGCAGCAACACGGTCAATATTTTGATCGCATGTTGCGTTAACAAGATGATTTTTAAAAAGCAATATTTTTATCCTTATTTATCAAAACATTCCAAATGTGGGCACCGTGGAAATAAGATAACAATAACGAGAGAAAGCAAACAGCGACAGTGTCCATCTTTATAAATACGAACACGAGCAGAAGGGAAAGTCGGTTACCTGGAAATTTAGAATTAGTACACGCGAATCCGACTGGTCTTCGAACTCATTTTTCTCGGAAACAATGCTCTAAACGAAAAAAATGTCATTTCTTTTTTCGCCTTATTTTTACACGTAGAATCATCTCACGACCGCCTGTACCATAATTTTGGAAACTTCTTCTATGTACCCATATCCATTCATAAGTATTAGGACACCAGTTAGTTTCGTACGAAATGCGAGACAATTAATCTAAATTATTCGGGAAATTTAGATCAGAATTTATTTCATACACGATTTTTTACACGAGAATGTAATGCCATACACGTATATTGTACGTACTTATATATAAGCAAAAATAATAAATCTATATATAGAAAAAATTTCGAAAAATACGTTAGCGCTCTCGCAGTTTTCTAACGCAAGTCGTGTTCAAAGTATTCGAAGAGAATTAAATGGAAAACTCTAAAAATCTGCTCAAAGTCCGAGCCTGTATTTTAAGTCTGTCACTTACAATTGATGACATTGGACACAAGTCGTCAATCGACCAATAGTCGGTCAACTGATTATCAGTCGAATTGTTATTATCGTGCAAGAGGGCTTCGACGACAGACGCCCGAACACGAGAAGCTTTACCGTATTCTTTTGCGCTTATCCGACGAAGCAAGAGTCGTTTTGAGAATTTTTAACGAGATCCGCCAAAGATGCGAAAACCGTGTTTCCTACACGAATCGCCAGATTTGCGATTCAAGATTCACAACCCGTTCATCCCTTCGTTCGCTTCAATCGTGTTTGCCAATTAAGTCGGAAACTGGTAATTGACGGGTCATCGATTGATTACGGACTGACCAAATTTAACAAAGGACTCGTATCCTTTGCGTGTGTATGCGTGCGTACGCGAAAATCATGTGCAAACGAGAACGTTTCGTAAGGCGATTTCCGTTTAGAATATCGATCTTCGCGTAAATTACATGTTGATGTAACATCAGGTTACATGATGTTAATTAGGAAGGCAACCAGCGCGATAAAGTTGGCTATTTTCGAGTAATTTGGTAACGAATTAAAGCCATGTCGCGTCGTGAACGACAATACACCGTGAAACGAACTGTAGAATACGCGGACATTCTCGTGCTGTTAAAAGTTTATTGCTTTCGAAACGAGAGGACAAAAGCGGCGAAAGTGAAAAAAAATAAAGAATTTAAATATCGAAGGACCTTGGTGTTCTTCGTAGGTTACGCTCAACAAAGTATACTCATTTGTACGGAAGTTGAACTCGAACAGTCGTTTGAAAATTATTACAACCTCTAAGAGTTGTAATCTCACTTTGAAATTTAATCCCAAGTATAGTCGGTATTACGTATAATTTTGTTTCTGTTGTCAAGTGCGATCTCGCAACAGTATCCTTGCGATTAGTACGGAATTTGATCGATCGCTTTCTACGGATCTTCGAGATCAAATTTTTAAAATGATCACTCTACTATGCGAATAAATCTCAACGACGAATAATTTTTTTTCAGCGATATATCGAACGTTTTATAGGTTCGTAAAAATCCCTGCATTCGAATGTACTATAAATAGTTCAAGCAATATTTCGCAATAGAACTTTCCATTCAAATTAATGAAATTTGGATTACGAATTTTATTGTTTTCTATTTTTCACGATGTTTGTTATTTTCCACAAAAAAAAAAAACAAATAAAATAAAAGGCGACGCATTGGGAAATAATTGATAAGAGAACAATGAAAAATATCACGTACGTTCTGGAGAATTACGCGGGACAAAAGAGGGATACAACAATCTCGGTGAAATATACCGTGCACCGAGACGATCAATCTCCATAAGAAGAACGGAATTGCAGAACCTTCGATCCGTGATAGGGCATTCATTTTTTCCATTTTCACAGCACGTTATCGGCTTACACGATAACATAACATCGGTAATACGAATATCCTCTTCATATAACGTACGTTTAAGCAGTAACACCAATATACGATACTAGCTTACACGAATCGTCATCTATTGATCTGCACTACTAGAACCGGCAGAATTTCAATTGTACTCCAGAGAAGGATATGTTTGCCAGGCAATGCTTTATAAACGTACCGATTGGTGACGTACGGCATGCTTTTCCATTCCGATGGAAACGCATCAAATTGCAAACTTCATTCTTCGTTAAAGACGCGGATGAAATTTTGCGGAATCGTACGAATCAAAATGTTCGAGATCGAACAAATATCTTTCGAAATCTTCTATTTGCAATTCGGATAAGCTCTAACGTGTAACGAGTCGTTTCGAAGAATAGGTCTAGAGAGTATGTTCATCCTTTTTACTCGATTTAGAATCTAAAAGTTGAACATTTTATCGAAAACAAAACATATGTATTACGTAATAGGATGTTTGTAATGTATAATCAATAATTTAACGATACTAACTAAATATCAAAGCTAATTGATACAATAATCGAGAGATAGAGCGATTACTATATAATTGGTGAGACTTTTGCGCGCCCGAATAACACAATTTTCTCGTTTAACGTTTCATTTTTAGGAAAATAGGGCACGGACATGTTTATAGTTAAGAATCGGCCTAGTATGATAAATTTTGAAGTTAATTTTCCTCGGAAACAAAGTGTATCGTAAAATAATTCTTTTTAGTCTACATTTTCGATATATTTTCGCACGTAGAACGACCTCGCTATCGATTATTTATTCCTGTCCGGTTCGGAATTAGCTACGTTCAAATATACCTGATAGATCGTCAAACTCAATTTTCTCGAAAACTAAGACGAGAACGAACAAATTTTATTCCATATATTTTTTTTTTTTATTTTTACGTTTTCACGAACAATCGTATCGTACCCGCATTCGATTTGATCCTACGTAAAAGTCTGATGCCTAAGCCGTTCGAAGAATATCATCTACCTTCTATCGCAAAACCAATTTTTTATTCCCAATAATCATAGCCGTACAATTAATAATCTTCTATTTCCAAGGTATTAAAAAAAAAAAAAAAAGAACGTATTTTCCTAGTCGCGTCACCGTTTCGGTAAATCCATTCGTACACGTAGAAATCTCGAAGCATTCTTTCCCGAAATAGATGGCGTATCAAGTATCAAGTAGCGATCGTGCTCGTTTCGGTCGCGTCGACTGGAATTTCGACGAAACGAACGAACGAAAGGAAGAAAGAGCAAGCTTTTTGTCTGACAGTTGGAGGATGCAGCACCTTTTGTGCACAGTGCGATGCCGGTCTCGGGGCCACCGTAGCCAGGACAAATTGTAGCAGGGTGTCCAGCGTGGAAGTGATAAAACGCATCGAATCGAAAACCACGGCTCGACCGGCCATAACGCAATTTCATTCTTATCTCACCCCCTGTATCGCGTTTCATTGTTCCCCACCTCATCCCTCGCGTGCACACGCTCCGGAGGACTTATTGCGGTTCGTGCTACCTTTATCTGCTTAATCCAATATTTCGCTCGTACCTCCGGCCGCTTCCTGTACGATTTCGTGGAACACGAAACAAAAAGACCGAGGACGAGCGACGAGGGGATAAAGACAAAGGGGATAAGGGCATACAGAGGCGCACGGCAGAGGGACGAAGTTCGAATCTTTCCCTCCGTATGGTCGAGAGGGTAACAGCCGAGGAACGCGAGGACGAACGCTACACGTTCTCGACGCCAATGAAACGAATCGCGGTTCGCTTGGCACCGCGGCAGCTGATTGGATTTAACAAATGCGTACTGCAAACTAGTTACACACCCCGGGGGTTCTCGGTTGTAGCGGTACGATTTTCCCTCTAGATTAAAATGCGATCGACGTTTCGCTCGCAACGACGACCGTTTCTCGCTCGCATGGTGACGCATCGCACGATGGATGTGTGTTCACCGTCCCGCCTCTCCCGCCCCACCCCGTCTTTCTCTTTACCGTTTCTCTCGATTCGTTGGAATATTTCACCCTGTTATCGGCTGAAAACGATGAAACCGGCAAGTGGAAAATTTCCTCTAGAAATTGCTTCGCGCAGTTTGTATCAATCTCGACGATGAAGCGGTTGAATTCGGTCGTTAAAACGCGTGTCATCGTAGCGCTGGCCGGCCGTTTCGAGCGGCCCGATAGAGGGCGGAGCTCGCGAGCTTTCGCCCGATTATAGTTCATTTGCGGCGTGCTCCACGTAACGGAGTCGTTTCCACCGATCGTTGTGTTTTTCGTTCGGCTGGAATCGTTATTCGATCGTTGTAATTAAACCAGTCTGTAATTATTAGCGTTCACCGCGTGTTCATAAAAAATGCAACCCCCGTCAGTGGTCGATGGCGGGGAAACGCGTTCTGTTCAATCGACCTTTAAATATTTAACGAATTAAACGATCCTCTCTTCCGATCCACCGATCATTCCAGGCTATTGTGAATCGTATTAACGTTGGACGCGCTGTTTCCTACTCTCGACTCCAATCTCCATCCTCTAATACGGCTTCCGAACGCTTCCGCGGCCTATGCTTTGATAAACGATCGAACGATCATTGCTCGATATGATGTATCTCGCAGCCGGGTATTCATATACCAACGGTCGTTAATAAAATCCACTTTGCCAATTTTGTTCCGTGCCCCTGTTCGAAAATAAATCACCAGAAAGCAAGTATTCGCCCTCGACTTTCGTGTACGTTGTGCACGATCAAACGGATCATTCGCCGTTTCCACCGTATAATAAAAGTCGACGTCGTTACGATACATATATCTTGGGAGTTTATCTTTTTATTCGTTTTAATAATTAGGATGATTGAATTTATCCCTTTCAACACTTTGGGTATCTATCATTTTGAAGTATTTACGCGCTATAGTCGATTCGTGGTAGCGATGGTGAAACGTATAAAGCAACGACAGACCAATGGATATCAAAAGGAATATCGCGTTATCATCTTCTTACGAACAAACAAATGATCAAATTTGTCCACGCTGTAATAAAATTACGTATCCTGTCAAAAATAAGCTTGCATTTTTTTGTTCCAACGTACACAGCGAATGGACACGCGCGTTTAATGAAGTCTGTAACTAGTTCCTTTGAGCAGAAACGTATGTTGTAATTAAATCTTCCTCACAGTCGAAAAATTAAATACTTTTTTACGATCTAGCGAATTTATGTACGTAACGTTAACGTTAAACTTCGTTTAAAATAATCGAATTTTGTACTATTCGTAAGGAACGGCTTACAGTCGACTACAACTTTTCGTTTTGACAAGCGAATTGGAAAGTAATTACCGTTATAAATGAATTTCTTGATTCGTGTTATTAAAATTATTCTTCATTTGATTTCCAGGCTACACGCGTATTTTTCCAGCTTTTACGTAATTAAAAAAAATATTCCTCGTTACAAGATTAAAATACCGTTTGACTCGACGGTTATATCCTTCATTTTCTACGAAACTTCGTTAACTATATCTTTGCACCTAACGCGTCTTTCTATCTTTAGCCATTCTATATTCAAATGCTCCTTTTTAATCGCGGAGTATCGTTTGAATAAAAAAAAAGAAAAAAAAAGTGTCAAACATTGAGTTCAGAACACAAGTGTGTCTCATAGTTTGAAAAATTCCATCGATATCAACGCGTGGTATAAGAAAAACAACTCGTGTAGAAAGGATGAAATTTTCGTTAAATCGAAAGATCGAGACGGTGAATAAATTTTGTGGTACATACTGATCGAAATAGTAGTTGTTAATATTATCTTATGGAATGTATTCGTGTGGCTTATAATTTGCATCGTCGGTATACAGTACGAAAGGCATCCGGTTTCGTATCGCATTCCGAACGGTCCGACGTGATTAAAAAGTCGGAGACTGCAACCACTTGCTTTCGAGCAGGATTCCAGGCGTCGAAGTGGGCTACTGAATAATTCAATGAACGCGTGTTAATTCCCATATACACGTCGAACCATCAGAGACACGCGAATGCTTCCGAAATTTTGAATTGTTAATGTGATCGCGTTGCTCAGTTTTGAATCATCCTTGCGGCCCACGCCATTAATTCTCTACATCATTCCTGGAAATTTCGTGGCTGATTAAAGATAAACAAGTTGTCTGGTTGGCTTCTGTATCGATCGAATCAACGTTCAATTCTCGAGTTCGATCTTTACGCGTCTTCGCAAGTTTCAAAGCGCGATATTTGGGAAGAATTATTAGCGAACTTTTATAAATAAATCGTCAGCTACGGCTATTAACGAATAAAACCTTTTGCATAGATTTAACAGGTTTGAAATAATTGAAACGTTACGTGTCAGTTTTATCGAAATGGATCGTCAAGTCACTGGTGTTTGACGAAAATTTAGAGAATTCCGAGAAAGAAACTCTATAATATCTCGTACTCTATAATTTGCAACCTTTGTCAGTTTACCGATACCGTTAGTTGGTCAATGGGATTATTTATTTTATTTCTGTTATAAATCACGATCACGTTGTTACAGAAGAAGGGAAAGAAATAAGAATAAAAATAAAGAGTAATTTGTAGAAAAGAATTGGATGAAAAATATATTTACGTATCTATCATTCGAGTATAATTGAATCGATAGATGCAATAAAGATGCGAGGTCACCGCGCGATCTTTCAGTACGCATCAGTTCGATGCGTTCTATTATATTATATTATATTATTATATCGTCAAAAATCTTCGTTCCAATGTCTTTTAAACATTCAAGGAAATATAGAATTTTCAAATATAATAATACCTTTATGAAATTTTACCAGCTAAATGTATTATGCGAAAAAATTGTTGAACGAAGAAATCTTATATTATTCTTTATATTTTCCTTACGTTATTATTACCGTTATAAATGCCATTAGGAAGAAGATTTTTTTTTTATGTTTTCGCATCGCAACACTTCGTAATTTTATTACTTTTGAATTGAAAAAGTAACGGCCAAAAAAAAAAAAAAAAAAAAGAAAAGAAACGGTTGCAGGTGAAAACTGTGTGAATCGCGGCTTTTATTTCGCGTGGTATCACAGTATCGTGATTTTGTTATGCGTATTTTACATGAAACTAAATATCAAAACGCGTGTACTCTGTTATTCATGAAAATTCCACAAGCAGCGATCCTCAAACGTTTAGACGATATCGTTTTCTATGGTTTCGTTCTGCTTTCTCACGTGTAATTAGTTTCTTCCGCTCGTCTTTCTATTTCTTCCACTTATCAAACTCAATTTACGTTCAAAGAATGGTACTCCAGTTTTTTCGATATTGTTCTCTCTGGTTAAAATCCATCTATCGTTTCTCCAACTTTCGTAACAGGCTGAGATGTTCGAAGATCTCCGCGTTTTTCACTGTTGAAGCAAATTTGTACTTAAGCTACGGATGTTCACTCGTTTATGGTGAAATTTAAATGTACGAAACCGTTCAGAAAGTATAAAACACCAACCAGTACGAAGGAAACGTTGATCCTGACACTTAATAAACAAAACAAATCTCCATTGAAATTTAATTTCACTAGGGATTTGGGCGAAAGTACGAACTCGCGCAAACAGCCGCGAATAATATTTCAAATCGAACGAAGAGAAACGAAGATGGCAGAAAGAAAATGACGAAACTTCAGCTTTCCACAGCTTCGAAATAACAAATAGAACGTTTTAATTAAGTATTCTTTCGACTTTGTTTCCTCGTAATTAGTTCCCTCCATGAGCGCTCTTTTTCCACCTATCGTCCAACTACTCGTTCAAAGAACGATATTCCGCAGCAGTTTCTTCGACCTTTCTAAACTAACCGAACCAGTTCAAAGAAGATTCTCGCTCGAGACTATCGGCGAGAAGTGTATGCCGAAAAACCGCTCACGCCGATCCAGCGTCCCATCTAAATTCGCTCGCTCGATCTCGTTATCCCTCTCCTTTAACCGCGGCCCGCTAACCTATTTCTAAAAACCGTTCCGCAAGAAGAAATTTAATATCTTGGTTCGCGAAAACGATTATCTCTCCGTCTGATAGCGGGCAATCCGCCGGGGAAACGGCGCGCGACCGCTGCAAAACCACGGCGAAGTTTGCCGCTGCGTTCTCGGCTAGGATAAATTCGGTGGCCGTTAAGTTGACAAAAGTGGAAGAGAGCGTCGCGTGGCAAATAATGGCCACCAGCCAGGTCCTTGGGAATGGAACCGCCAAGACGCTCGAAACGCTCGAAACACAGCAAAACAAACAAGTTTCGCCGCGCGCAGGGCTTGAAATTGCGCTCGGCTCGCGGAAATGACGGTGTACGCGGGGATGGAAGGCTGAATCGTGGAAGGTTGAACCGTGGAAAGAACGGAAGCAAAAGCGGTACACGGATTTTCTCCGCTAGGATTGGTATTCTCGTATTTCGATGTAATTTCCTGGATAAGGATACCACGGACCGTGTCGAAACAGCCTGCGTTCTCATATTAAACGCGATTCAGCGAAAACAAGGGCAGAGAGATAGAGACAGAGAGAGATAGAGAGAGAACTGAGTTTAGGATAACGAAACCGTACGGTTGATTGGTTATAACAAGTGATTGATGCCATTACCGATTCTGCCTGTGCTCGCCGTATCCACGAATTATCCTATGCACATCGTACACATTGTTCGGACATTAGCGAATTGCTGTTTGCTAGGCGACGTATCGATGTCTGATAGAAGGGAACTCGTTGGCTGTACCAACGATTCCGCACTTTGAGGTTATCGTCTCATTAGCATATCGAGCATTCGCGTAATCTCGCTCTGATTACGAGGCAAAGATACTGCGCCGACCTCTGGCCGCGCGTAATTAAGCATTCGTCATATTAATTTCATCGAATTAACCGGAAAGAACGGAAGGAAATTATCCATATCTCGCGTCTTTGTTTTGTTTCTAGCCGCGTATACGCGCGGATGTTTTTCTTTCTGTTTGGTTGCCGTACTTTCTTCTTTTCTTTTTTTTTTTTTTTTGTTTTTTGTTGTTGAGAAATACGTCGCCTCATTTTCAGCCCGGCCGAGTGAGAATGATTTTCATTTATTCGGTATTATTCATACAGAAGCGTTGAATATTCAGCGTAGCTTTTGAGAATAAAAATGAAGATCCAATAATAGGGCGGTGGCGTAAAAGACCGGCCAGGAAATTCTATGATAAATTCTCTATATAAACTTCCGATGTAAGTAAACGAAGATCATTTTGGATTATGCTGCGACTTCCCGTGCTTCCTCTCTCTCTCTCTCTCTCTCTCTCTCTCTCTAGGGAGGACAGCTGGATTAATCGAGCATGCTAATGTACCGAAGTTGAGCCAACGGAGTGTTTGAAAAGCGCAATATGCAGGAATATATTAGCGAACTTAGTATGTCGTAAACCAGCTTTATAGCCTGAATCATATACGAAAAAGGTTGGCTGTGTGTGCGATAGGATAAGACGATCATATCATATTGCAAGGTTTTTCAATTCCTCAGATTCGTTTTAAGAACAAAGCCGGTAAAGTAATACTTTCGATCGTTTTGGTTTTCAATGGATTGCTTTTAGGGTCGCGCATCGAATAGTACCCTATGTTCGTAGTCTAATTAATCGCATTTCTGTTTCTTTACAGACGCTGTAAGGAAATAAGAAATTGACAAAAGCGTATCACGAACGACAAAGGTGGAATTTATGACACGCGCGAATCTAGTAAACTGGCGAAAAACGTTCAATTTTCTAATTTCACGAGAGACACAGCTCGTTTATATTTTCCTCCCTCTATCAGCGATAAATTTTAATAGTCGTGCTATTACATACCTTGTTTCGTATGTCGTTTCTTTTAACTTCGTCGTACGTTTTATGAACGTTCCTACGAGTTGGATCGAAATTTTTAGCAGATTCGCTCGAGTTCGTCCAAAATGTTCACAGCGAATGATTCAAACCGAGGATTTGCAAATACCAACGTACAATAGTCAACCTGTCGCGAATAACTTTCGCAAATCTCTGTAATAAAATTATCGATTCATTACGTCATTCGTTACCGATTTCGTTACGCTGTTTCAATCGTTACCTCCGCACTTCGAATCGTTATCTTGCACGAATATAAAATTTTGATCGATCAGTCGTTCGCTCGACGTTCTCAGTCAATTATCGCGTTTTATGTTGGATAATAGCCACGAATATGGTCGTACGGTTGCATGTATTTTTACCGGCAAAGTAGATTTTCCATTCTCCGAGAGAAAAAGCGAAGAAAGATTTTTATTCGCGAGGCCATCAGTTTATGAGTAAGCGAAATGTCAGTTCGATAACAGTTAGTACAGGCGAAAAATCTGAAAATTGGATTACTCGAGGATTCGAAAGGTGCAACACGCGCTAGTATTTGATAACGTTGAAATATGGAGGGTTTCGGTTTCACAGTGACACGCATTAAAAAAAAAAAGCTAAAGCAGAATTATTTGACAAGTTGAAAAATGCAACGCGTAACGCGCGATACTGTTTTTCTATTTGAGTGCATTGAAAACCGGAAACTATACCATTTCCCTATTTCCACGTAACGTTGCCTGCTCTCTAGCGTATAAATTTTCTCGTTTATCAACTAAGCGCCTAACGATATCGAATTTGTGCGTTATTGAATAGCACTCCGGTTGCCAGCAGTAACGTCGGACAAATTCTCTCTTTGGAATCGAAGAAGCTTGTTAAGTGCACGATAAGAAGCACTTTTACCCGTGCAGTCGTCGCGTTTTATCACACACGCTTCGCACCAAGCCAACGATGCTCTATCTGTCTCGATTAATATATTTCTTACTCGCGCATTTTATAACTGAATCACAGATGTGCAAGAAAATGCAAGTTTAATGGAAATTAAAGCGAAACTACTTGTATTTCAAGTTCCCATAAATCGCACAAAAGACGACGAAATGTATAATTCATCTACTCGTTTTCAATGAGCGATCAAAAGATGGAAAAATACTTTTCTGCTTGCTGGAGTTTGCGCGAAACGTATGAAAAATTCACTCGATCAGCTACAACTTTCCCGGGTTATCTACTTCCAATCTATATTTTTCCCAGGTCTTAGAGCTCTAGTAGTAGAGGCAAGCATACGAACATCCATCTTCAGTCTCACAATTAACCTTTTCGACTTTTAACTTCTACGGAATATTGACACTGAACTTGAAGTTCTCGAATTACTCGATTCTCCTACGATTAAACTTCCAATTGGCGAACGCACCAGGTCCAGCTGGTTTCCAGCCTTTACCGATCAACTCACAACGGAATCCACTGTATTCTTACTTTCCTAGCCCGAACGACCGTTTTCCTGAACATGATCTGTACGTTTGAGTTATTTCCTGTTAGCCGTTGGATCGTCTGACGGTTGTAACCGGTTTCCCGATTAAACATTCGGGACGTGGACGGCTCGATGGTCTGCGATAATAGCGACGGTTCGTTGAGAGACCGCGTTCGACTCTTGTCACGCGTTTATTTCACGTTAACGCTAGAATTGGCGATCTCCTTAGCGTGTGTGTAAATGTATCATACATAATTAATGAGAATCGATGAAATACGATGAAAATAAATAAATACGTGAAATGATATTTCTGTCTCGATAAGAGAGAACGTTAATATTACCGATAACGTTCGCATGTTTTCCATACTTAATTATAAAAACAACAGATTTGGTAGCAGTCATTCTGACTGGTTTTGTTAGTTCCAACGTTAAATCTATAATATAATAGCTATTTACCTACAGTTTACGGTCTACAGCTGAATATACAGTTGATATATTCGGTCGATTGTAATTGTAATTACATTGCGGATGTTTATGCATTTAAATAAATTCAAATATGCAAAAACACGCCCAATGTATTACACAATACGTAAAAGTATACAAACGTAAAATACGTAGATTATAGCATTTGTTGTGACATATTTATTGCTTCATTCTCTTTATTAACACCATCCCATATTTTTTTTTTTTTTTATTTCGATGACACACATCTTCGTGTACCAATTCCATTTCTATAACTATTTCGATGAAAATATAAATCTGTATAAATACCCGCGACAATTAAACGATATTTAAACGACAATTAAAACGTAACGACGAAAATAAATACACAAGAACATCCTTATTTTCTCATCGAAAACGAGCGTCTTCCAGAAATCCTACTAATTGTTCCTTGGTTATTTCAGTCCGATCGTCTGACGATCGTAGCCAGTTTCCCGATTAAACATCCGGACCATGGAAGGCTCAACAGTCGCGTTAATATCGGGCGATTCGTCGATCGGTCGGAACATGACGCCAGACGCTCGATGTCACGCGACTCTTTCGTTTTCAATGGTCAGGATCGATCAAACATCGTGATCGCGACGCAACGTCGAGGTGTATTGCCTGGCGGCGAAGGCTCCGGCACACCTGCGTTTGCCACGTAGACAATATTTCCTTTGTGGCACGCCAAACACACACGTTCCTGTAGTCACACGCGACCAGCCCGCCGACAGTGTCACCAACGCACGCGAACACAAGAGAACCTGTGTGCATCGAGGATGTATTGTCGCGGTGCCAAGCGCAGGTGTGCAACTTTTTCGACTGGTATCGTCCAGCCGGTAAAAGTGCAGGTGAATTATGACACGGAGGAAGCTTGGTTCCGGGGTCACCGTTTGTTCTACGATACTTTTCGTCTGCGTGTACATCGTGCTTCTCAATTCACGACAGAGTTACTTTAGTTAGAAGGATATTGAAATTCGACAAACTCGATTATAAACACGTACGAAGCGATTTATAATCGAATACAGATGGTTTAGTTAGGCAGAGTTAGCGGACCGCAGATTTTCATAACGAGAATTAATATTTTCCAGGATATAGTTACTTTGGATATTTCACATATTTTCTTTTATATTCTGATAATACGCGTTCCGTTCAAATTCGTGAAAAATTCCCAAGTGGAGAAAAAGATAGACGGTGAAACGCAGTGGCTTAAGAAAGTATTTGTAGACTTGTAGTGAGACCATTATGAATACGTCGTGTGTGTTGTACGAAACAGTTTGAAATTTTGTTTCGCGATTAGCGAATGCGTTGGCAAAGTTCGAAACAACGCTAAAGTTAGAAGATATTTAGCGCAGGTATACATTTCGCGCAACTAGTCAAAATATTTAAGCGACTTAATCGTTCGTTATATCAATATATCTCGATATTCGGTGGCGATATCTTCGGCATTTATCATTGCATATCTAAAATAGCTATTCGTGTTGTGTATTAAATTTCTTTACTAGATACATGTTCAATGTGATATCTTACAACATATTTGCGTATACATTTGAAGTTTCAGTGTCAATGAAAGTTGAAAACGTTCTGCATGGTAAATGTTGGAATACTTTCGTGAGTTAACGTACATGTATTTGACTAATTCTCGGTTGAACAGGAATGGATAAGTGGCGGTTATTCTACCGGCGGAAACACGTCGAAAATGTAGAACAAAATTTGTGTCGCTTGAAGTCTCGCTTTCGAGAAAATTGAATTTGAAAATTTGCCGAGTACGCGCGTACCGGGCTAATTCTTGACTAAACACGTGCAAATTTTATTTCCCTAAAACCAGACTTTAAACGAACAAATTTCCTTCTACGTTTTCGACTTATTTTCGCACGCAGAATAAATTTCTCTCGATTGTTTGCTTTCCGTCTTGTCGCGAATTATACGCGCGTATACTTGACAGCCTTCCAAACTTGATTTCCCCGAGAACGAAGCCTCCAACGTAACTCTGTTATCCTTGATTTTCGTCTTGTTTTCAGTCATAGAATATCTCTGACTTTGCTTCTGCCGCGAATTTGCGGCCGCGATGTAGATTCAGACCACCGACGTACAGGGGGAAAGAGCGAAAATAAAACAGAAAGGCGGGTCGATTCTCAGCGTAACGTATATCGGATTGTAAAAATTCAGGCGAAAAAAAGGGACGATATCTGCCACGCAGATATAGATCGTTGTTCGGCTGCGTTTTTCAGCGGGTCCATTGAAACGAAAGTTTCGCGATTATACGAAGACACAAAGGAGTTTGCTTTACAGTTTGATATGCTCTGGCCGTTGGATAAATCCGAGTATTTTCGCAGCTAGTCCACTGCAAGTTTCCCTTGTTCTCTGTCTCCTTCTACATCTGTCTATCTCTATCCAGCTCGCAGCCGGTTCTGTGTGTTCTGGTCTGTTTACAGACACCGTGACCGATGTTTCTCCGTGAAAATCCCAGGGCAAGTTTCGCCCGCAATTGCCGATGGCCCGGGATTTCGAATCCTTCCACGGTGAAACCTAATGAATTAGTTAAACTCGCTTGCATACGGTATATTCTGGTTGTTATACCGTTCCTTGTCTTCTTCGTAAATTGTAAACGTGCGATAGGATGGTTGAGAAAATAGTTCCGGTGGTTTCTGTGGCGAATACTCTGCATATAGTGGAATTCCGTTTAATTCGAAGAAATAATCGAAGTTCGGTCGTTGCTTTAAATTAATGATATCGTACGTTATTTGTTGGTTTAATAAAGCAACAGAGATAATTTACGAGGAATTTTGTAGGAGGAATTTTGTACGGAGGAGAAGTGGCGCAACCGATAAAATCTTTAATTTCGGAGAACCGTGGATAAAGTCGAACGATAGTAATCTGATATGGGAAATCTTAAATATTAAAACACATTGTTTTAAATATTAAAGTACGTCGCTCGTAAATCTCGCATTTATCTCGCTTTGGGGAAGATGTAGTTGTAAAAATTTAATTTCCCATAAATGCCACAACATGCACAATCTACTAATTATAGATTACGTAGCCCGGTAGTCGAGGTAGTCTGGTCTATGTATTAAGATCGATAAAATAGTCGCGATCGAGAAACGAGAAAGTTCGAAGGTAGAGTCGTCTAATCAGGAAACCAGAGAATCGATAAAAATTTATTACGCGTTATCGAACAAGCTGTCGTCGACCGTCACCAATTTTTGACACGGCCGCTCGTTTCGTGTCGCCACAACAATATACACGAACATTAGAAATTATACCGGTTATAAATAGCAGATTATATCGGTATTACTTATTGTACGAGTCTACGTGAAAGTCGGGCGCGAGTTATTATAGTATCAAGGAAACATCAAACGCGAATTCTGAAGAGTAAAATCGATCCGGCATACTTAAAGTGCACAATAATAACTACATCGGCGTTTGGAATCGTTTTGAAAAGCGTAAGGTAAATTCAATTACGCAAATTGATCCGCCGAATTGTAGTCATTTGACGCGGAGTCGAAAGGAAGGGCACAATACCCCCTTTATCCTCTTTCCATTTATTGCGATTCTCGGCGATCAATCGAACCGGCAGTAATGACCGTGCCACCACCCAACTCCCGTGTATTTAATTTAATGGTATTCGTGGGTTATACGGACGGCGTAACTGGAAGCAAAGTGGTTGAAAATCGCGGAGAATCCAAGGCAAGGGTAGGGAAAAAAGAGGAAAAAGGGAAGAGGCAAACACTTGCGTGCGCCTGCGGTATTGATTTCACGCAACGGGCCACGCGAACTCTGCGCTGTTTCAGGTCAACGATACAAGTGCTCTTTTGAGTGGACGGAAAGCTGCAAGGAAATCTCTAAGGAATATAATATCGATGTTATTGCAGATATGCAGATAGACATTTTATTATTTGCGTTATACCGTTTAGTTAAGATTCTGGTTCATCCATTGGGAACCTTCTGATAATCCAACGTTTTATTGGCGATTCTGTTTCTCTCAGTCAATTAATGGTACTTGGTGCTTAACGCTGCGGTTATGGAAGTCAATACAACGTATTTTCCTAATATCTTTCTCTCCTCTCTTTTTGAATAGATTTCTACGCAGCTTTCGTGTAGTACTTTACCTCTTCGTTCTTGACAGGTTGGTCAAGCTCCGCTCAAACCTCTCTGAGATTCTCTCGTTTCTTAATCGGGGAAGCATATCGAATGATATAGAAATTATTACGTTGTTTTAAGGAAACAACGTGCTAAAACTTATTAATTAGGTCAGCGTCAATCAAAGGCCTCTATAATCGTGGATTTGTAAATTAACGAAGAAAAATCAATTTCTATTGAAGTTGTTTCGGTCTTCGCGCGTTTCAAAATGATACAATTTATTACCGAGAGAAATGTAATGACAGGTAAAAAAGCGACCCTTAAATCAAAAACCTATCGAGTTCGCAAGATTGCCAACCTAAGTAACGTAATAGCTTAAAGTTTTGTTAAAAAAGAAAAAGAAAAGACAGAAACGAAATTTCATCCGCAGCAATCTAATACAGTTACGCTGCAGGATATATTTGAAATGCTTCGAACGTATAAAAGTACATTTATTAAAGTACCTGTGCGGATCCGGGGTTTTGTTGTTTGCCCTGTAAGGTTGTTGCAAGCAACACGCGGCAGTGTGTGAATCCAAGCTAAAACACAAAGTATGCGCAATGGTAGCCGGAGAAATGTACGGGCATCAGGGTTGAACTATTGCAAAGTAGCTGCTTTGTACTCAGGTGTTCGAAGCACGCTCTGAAAAGGAATACCAATATGGCTATCGTCTGAACGCCGAGCAACGGAATACTGGCTAAGGCCTTCCGAGGATAGATGTGTTTATGCTGTGTAGCAAGGGCCAAAGAGTTTGGTCGTTTCTTGCGAATCACGTTAGGAACGAAGTCCGCCTATATTTTTACGTTTCTCGTCGTTACGTTATTCTCTTCTTCTTTTTTTTTCTTCCTTCAATTTTTATTTCATAGGACAAGGAAATATAAATTTTCATATAAAAATCTTTGGAACTTATAGCTCACACATTTTTAGATTTATTACTTTTTCAGATATTTGCCTTCTATACTGTATGGTGTTTCAGGATGGATGAATTCTATATGCAAAAACAAATATACATAAAAGGAACAAAACTCTTTCGCTTGGGGCCTTGTTTTCAATAAAATTGAGTTTCAAGAACCGAGTATACGTTCACTTGGTCAACTCCTGACTGAATAAGACTTATTATTGTAACAGCAGGTTGTTCTAAAAGTAAAAACAAGTCGAGAACGTGGAATAAAAATTTTTTCCTTTGAGGTTTCGTTTTCGAGAAAATCCAGATATTGACAGCCACGCTGAACGCGTTCGACCGACGGTTATTCGACTGTGCGTGTGTGTATGTGTGTGTGCTCGACGAATTTTCAGACTCGATTCTCTCGAAAACAAAGCCCCGAACGAGAAAATTTTGTTCTTTCCTTTCGTTTTTGCTTACAAAATATCAACCATTTTGAAACTCTATACAGACGTTCGCAAAGTTACATCGGACAATTGGAACGTAATTACCGCAATCGTTACTTCCAATCTGTATTCTTCTCTTTTCTTTGCAACAATCTATCTTTTGCAACAGTCAGCGAAAAACAAGATCGTAATCACAGAGAAGATTCGAGAAAATCCCACTCCGGATTAAACGCAAATAATTCGCGCTCCAACCAAGAATTCTCCTCATATTCTTTGACGTTTCAGTAAACGAGCCCAAGTTTCTCTTACGTTGTGACATTTTTTCACCCTCTAAAGCGATTATTTCGAGTAATTAATGTCAAGTCTTTGCTTGCACCGCTTCCAACAAATATACGTTGCGAAGGCATTAGAGAAATCGATGTTCTCGCGTTAGACAAAATGAATCACCGTTGACAGGAATCTCGAGCATCGCTGGCAGTTTGTGCATCGTACACGGTCTATCGATGCTCTTATCTGAGCACTGGTATCGCTTAGACGGCGAACACAGAGAAGCGCAGTTTAGTTCGAGGACTATCACTATCATCCTTTCGAAACGACACGGCCACGGCCATTACACTAATTACAGATAAACAGTTGCGCGTATTGTCTTTCGTATCAGCAGGTGGGAGGGAACAGGATTGTACGGGTAACCCGTAGAAAATTCTATATTTCATCTACTATAACTTTTTATGCTATAATAAAAATTCTATGTACTAAATTCCTTCGTAACGATCATAAAATAACAAAAATAGAATGCCAACGTTCCCACATTTTTACTCTTTGTACACATTGCTAGACTTGTTACTGAATTTAACCGATATAATCAAGACAGTGGAAACTATAACGAGACATCGTTATAACGCTATTGAAATTTCTAAATATCTTATATATAACGTACAACATGGACATGTAAATTTTCTAGGGTAAGTGTGCAAATATTTTCGTGTATCAGCATACTATCCCAATACGATGAAAAATAATTGCCAGGCGGCAGTCGTCCTTTTGAATTAATTATACGGACAAGCGTGATATACGAACTATATGGTTTTACCCTGGCACGTAGTTTTTTACATATTTGCCCTGATAATCGAGAGCGTGTTCGAACGTCGGTTAGAGTATCCATTGGCGATCGATCGACGAGCGAAAGATCGTTAAAACGTAATGAAGAGAAATTATGATGATAAAGGGAACGACTGATCGCACTGGTTCGATCGCTTTTAATTACGCTCGTAGCGACGGATGGCTGGACGAACGGAAACGAATCTATATTATTTGGAGAAACTCGATTACGTGCGGAGCGAAATCATCGTTAATTATTAATCAACGCAATTTTGTAATGCACCTGTGATTAGCGGCGATTCAACGACACAATGGAACGACGTCCAACAAAGGAATCAACGTTTACTGTTCGCAAATCGTAGTTTCGTGCGTTAGGCGATTTTCTCGTTGAAAAGAGAAGGAGGAAAAGAGATACGGAAGAAGAGAGCGGCAAAAAAAGAAAAGAAAAAAAAACAGGACAACAAAGAAGTTTAATTTATATTGTCCGCAAGAATGGAAACGAGAAAGGGATTAATGCAAATTTAAACGAGCGGCGATAAGACCAACTATTAGATTAGCCACGTATACAAGTAAACAAGCATTGTTCTCTGATGATACGAGAACGCGACTGTACCATTACGTGTTCTGGCGTCAACGAGGTGCTTATTGCTGGCGACACGTTCGCCACAGCAGGCGCGTTAGCGGCGAATTACAGAAATTATTAAAGCGCGATATGTTAGCTGTGTACGTTTGTTAAAAAAAAAAAAAAAAAAAGACTCGACAGGGGAGATTCGATAGAACACGCGTAGTGAACGTATATTAAATTAAAGAGATTTCGAGAAAAGATTCAGTAAAAGGGACTATTGGTTGAACAACTTACTCACACGTTATAAAGTTCTTTTGAATTTTTTGACATAGAACGTTTTACAGTCGTACATCGAGCAAGTACACGATTATGAAGGAAAGTAAAAAGAATACTTTTTATCCGATAAATTGAATAAATTGTTTTTGGAGAAAAGGTTTGTACGACATACGACATAACGATACTATCATGATCACATCGATAAACTATGAAATAAATTCCAAAATATACAGTGGTCATAAAAAGTATTTCTATATGATTGTATTTATTACAGCGTATATGATTTCGATCTATCAAACGCTGCTCTGTTACATTGTGTTTCCGTAAAACTGTCTGTGTCACAAACTGCATTGTGCTTGATATAGAGACTATGCTACTTCATCCTCACATTTAAATTCGAGGAGTTTCTCACTCGAAACTCTACTGAAACTTGATGGAAAAGGGTCGACGTCTGCCGGGTTGTTCGTTAACGAGCGCTCGAGACCTGTCTTTTTAAATCTTTCTAGCTAAAAAAAAAGCTACGGCGAAACTAGACTCATGTTTTTTAAACAGAAAATATTACCTTTACAATTCTATGCCACCTTTCGTTGTATTAATCAATAATTCTGTGATACTGTATATATTTGGAAACACAACGAACATCGTATAAAATTATTAACGATATTTCAAATCTTTGATAACGATATGTTTGAAAATAGATGAAAATTAAATTCGTAAGCGCGCACATTTTTTTACACGTTCCAATGTTCGCGTTCTAATTTTCACGTTCGAAGCTTAACGGGGCAACCGTTATTGTATCGTCTTTAATGGCGTACGATCGAATTTGGATAAATTGCGGATTGCGAATCAATATTTTTGATGTGCTTGTCTGATCGGCGAATGTCAGGAAACACAGAATAGCACGAGCCCAAAGCGATATTCATCCAAGTGAAAATCGGCTGAAAGCTTGAATGACGGTTGTGCGTACCGCACCTCGATTCGTGCTGTGATTAATAGTCAACGGCGTAACGTGTAGGTACATGCAAGCAATGGTTTTCACAAAACGCGAAACCAGCGTGAAACGTCCTTGTACGGGTTTCTCCTCTGTAAAATATCACTTGAAACGTTTGCCTCGCTTTGCAATGATTCGTCTTTCGTTCGACTGTTCAAACGTTGCTCGTCGAGTTTTGGCGTTGTCGTTTGTCACATTCGAAAATTTTCCAACTACGTACAATATATGTACCGATGAACCTTTGGCCAAGTTTAATATCGAGAAATAGTCCATTTACCTTTCAAATTTTAAATCATGAATCCGAGTTTGCACATCGAAAGCAGCGCACTTTATGACATCAATATCCTCTGTGGACATTCTTTTCACGAGAGGCAAAGGACCGTAATTAATTACAGTTTGAATAAGAATAAAGTAAAATTAAATAAAAATGGATATAGGTATAATGGCGTGCATCTGATAGTAGTGTGTAAGTGTAATTATGTATTTGACTTACAAACTTTCATAAATAATAAATTTGAGTTTGTGCGTATAAAGCTTGCACGCTGTGTCTATTAATCACAGAGCATTTACTTTGTTTAACATGGCTGTAGTCAGATTCATGAAAGGAAGAAAATTATAATTAATTGTAGTTTTACAAGAATGGGGTGGAATACAATTTTTTAAATACAACACTGTGTATGCCGTTACAGTGTGTAACTATTACGTACGTAATGGTATGTAAGTTCACTGACGCTTAACTCTCGAGCCCCTTTACGTAATAAATTCGTCATCTAGATCTTGCATGTTAAAATTTGTCCACTGAATATTTCCATTTTCGCCTCGCTATAGTTAGAATTTAGTCTCGTCATAAAATAAAGAAGGTTATAAAGAAACGAAGCGCCATAAGAGAAAAGTAAAATAGAATTTTAAACTATATAATAGTGTATAATTTCAGTGGCTTTAACTTTCACAACTTCTCTGACTAGTAAATTTGAATTCGTAGATGTATAACTTGTGTGTCATAATTATTCGCTCGTTACGTTTTTAACCTTTCTAAAGTCAGAGTTTGGACTTTTATGAAAGGAAGAAATATTAAAACAAGATAAAATTACGGAAATATGAATAGAATATTGTACAAGTTCCTGTGGTGGAATCTAACCGCCATATAATAGTATATAACTCTAACGATGTTTAACTTCCAAACTTCTTCGTATAATAAATCTCAGTTTCTGGATCTAAATCTTGCACGTTCAAACTACTAATCATCGAGTATTTCCTTCAACCTTGATTTCTTTAGCAGAGAGAGAGAGAGAGAAGGAGAGAGAGAGAGAGAGAGAGAGATGTAGTTAATCGCAATCTTCTAAGAACAAAGTAAAATGAAATCTTAAAAATAGTCTAACAAGAATGAAAGAAAAATGAACAAGTACGAATACTACGCAACTGCCAAGTCACGTAGCGTTATGATGGCTTTAACCACGTCTTTATCGTGTCTTTTAAAGTTAACGACCGGTGATCTCTGTTGGAATTTTACCGTAAGTTAACGTGGACGAGGGAGGAAGGGGGTGAAAAAGATGAAGAAGAACCCTGAGTGTTTTATGCTCAGGGCTCAATATTGAGACATACGATAAGTGGGGAGTAAAATTATAGGGAGCCGGTGATCGTGATGTAACGTTGGTGATTTATTTCCGTCAACCGACCGATTTCAGCTACATGCCTTCCGGTGGGGTAGGATTAATAGCGGGAGATTAGAAACTCAATTATACGTGACGTCCCGAGTTTCGTGTACATGAGCCGTGTAATAATATTTCAGCCTGAACACCGGATAGATTTTTCCTGGGGAAAACACCTTCTCACGCTGAGTGATTTCCCGGGCAAATTCGATCGTCCCGCCATCGTTTCTATATCGCCAATACACGCGAATAAACACGAAATACACGGCTTGTCGGGAAGGCAACAAGATTACCGATATATTAATTGGAACAGTGATCATATTTATGAGAATATGGATCGGAGAAGTAGCGCAGAGAAGTTAAATATCAATATTTATATAAGTAAACACGTAACATTGGAAATGAAATTAACAATTGTTAGACACCGTTTGCACATTAATTTCATGCTAGACGAATACGTTCGTAGATATTGGGACATCTCTTCGTCTCGATCATATTGTATCATATTATATTGGTAATCGATGGTGGCTTGACGTGAACGATCCTTCGATTTTAAAACTTGAAATGTCACAAGTAATTAATTAGGATATGATATACGGCGAGTCGATAATGACATTCATTTATCTGAAATTACTTGTTTTTGTTTCAAAAGGAACCTAGCGGTGCGTGAAAGATTCGTTTGACAGTAACTAGCTTCTGCATCTTTAGTGTTCAGATTACTTCTCCAAGAGTAGAGGCAAGTTTTTGTCTAATATTAAAAAATAGTCGCAGAATTTTGATTTTTTCTTTCCATCCTAATATACGTAATGCTGTTCGATCATCAGCTGGAGAACGTGATCGACATTGCAGAAACTATTTTTGCTATAGAATAAACTTGCAGAACGAAACGGCGGGACCGGAAACGGTTAACGTGTACGCGGTACGGAAACACAAGTTACCTGTGGTCGGTGTTTCGAGCGGAGAGAACACAAACGGGCGTGTATACGTGCGGGCGAGCGAGTGTGGGCGGTTAGCGACAGCATCGTACGCGGATTCCGTTTAAAATGCCGGCAGTATTTAATTGATGGGCGGGGTAGTAATCGACGATACACCGATTGGTCGTGCAACGGGTTTAATATTAATTACTGGAGTTTGTTTCATGGCGTTACGAGAGTTCAGCGCGCGCACGGAATCAAATTAAATCTGTATTTCCGTATATCGAGCACCGGAACTGGACGTTCAGTTTTTGTTTCCGACTTGTCGTTCATAGTTGCTCAAGTGTTATTTAATTACGCGAACGATTACGTGTTACGTCAAAATATACTTCCATTTCTGTTACAACATTCGTGGCTGATAACTTGATCGATATCTCAGGATAAAAGGTCGCAATTTTCTGCGATTGAGACAAGAATTTGGAAAATTCGTTCTCAGATATTATTACGTATTTATAGGAAACTAAAAACTCTGTATAAAGCGCAATAACATAGAAAATATTTAAAGTATTCGTTGCAATTTGTAAGGTGAAAGATGGATATTTCCATTTGGGTTCTGTTTATTTAGTCCCATTTACGATTGAAAGTGGTTCGTCTGTCTGCTCTCATTTTTCAACTCTATAATTATGCAATTATAGTATATATTTATATTATATAGTATATAATTATAATATATTATAATTAGCTATGCAATGACCCGATTCGTAGGTACAAATAAATACAAGAAATTGATTTTTTCTTATACTCAATCGACAATTCGTCTATTGTACATAATTTAACTAGTATCGTTAATAAGGAAATTATTCAAGTAAATTTTACAAGTTGTAAATTCTCTAATTGTCCTATTTGACGAAAGGTTGTAAAATAGCGAAATGGTAATCCATAATCTGTATTTCGTGACCTACTAATTGCTATTATTATTAATTGGCAAATTATTATGCACGACAAATCTGTTCATACTGTGGCCACGGAAAAACATAATATCGTCTCAGCGGCTATTAACGTATTACGTATCATCGCGTTTCGTTCCTTTCTCCTGCTCTGTTAAATTAAAAGATCGGCTCGATACGTCGTGCGTTATTCGAGCAGATACCTTTGAGACAACTATTCTTTTTTTTCTTTTTATAAAAAGAAAAGAAAAGTTCGCGCATCGTGGCGAATAGAAAAAGCGGTATCGAGAACTGGTGCGTGCGTGTCCATTTTGCGCGAGGACATTGTTTCGAACACGTCACACGTGCATTATCTTCGGCACACGATGCCCACGTATATATGTACGCTTGAAAGAGTAGACGTTCGTACGCATTCATAATACAGACATTTGCAGAATGGACGTCCACCGAACAGACAGCAGCACGTGAATGCCTATAGGACTTTTGACACGGAGCGCTCTTTTAAAATGGTACGATGGGAATAAAACAAATTATACACAAGCGTGTTTCAATTACGATAAAGTGTTAATTTTGCCGAAAGTTTGTACGTGTCTTTGATAACCGTAGAGGAAGAAAGTTGAAAATCATCCTTTCGATTTGGTAATTATAGAGCGAAACAAAATTGTTTCGAGCAGTTTTTGAGATTTTCGTTCGAACGCGAGACGCATGGCTGTCCGAGAATTTACTTCGGTTAAAAAAGTGTATTACTCTTCGGTATATTGTACGAAAATATAGAAAAAAAAAGAACACGGTTCATAGCAAATATTTGACTTTTACCAAGTACGCTAACGAACGCGTCAAATTATTAAAATTTTCAAATCTCTCAAATCCTACGTAAATTGCAGAATTTGTACAAAATCCCCGGAGAATCTTCGCGATAGGTGAAAATAATTTTTCCCAGATACAATAACGCGGAAAAACCTGATTTCCAGGTGGTTTCGCAAAATTTCCATTTACCAGGCTCTCTTTGCCAGCTCGGATATTCCCAGGCCCGTTAAGATACGAATTTACAATCGGTCACGAATCGTGCTTATTTATGCAGGATTCAAGTGTTTGCAGATACATTTGCGCACGCCGTATCCGAGAGCTATAGATTCACCCCATGTGCACCTCCGTATACACCGCCGAGCCGATGGATATTAATCGTTTTCCATCTATATATCTCGTTCCCTTCGCACCCTGTTCGCGTCGCACCCTTTTCGTCGTCGCATTGCCTGCGCCCTTCCCCCTTTAGAAATATGATTTCGCGTGGATGGTTTCCCTTCGTTCGCGATGCTGTTTCATTCATAATAGACGAGTAATTAACGCATCGACGATACTCGTCATCGTCGTCGTCGTCATCGTCGTCGTCGTCGTCGTTGTTGTTGCCGTCGCGTGTTCCACAGGCCGAAAAGAATGACGTGCTTTCAAAAACGATCGAGCGATAGAGGAACGGAAGAGAAGTAGGAGAATCAGAGTGCGACGAACCGAGGGTGGTGTGGAGGATTAATCGAGTCTGGGCGGAAAGAGGAAGGGGTGGAAGAGAGGGAGGGAGAGAACGGAAGACCGGGACAGAAGAGGGAGCCGGATAAGCAGCAGAGGGGGGGGTGAAAAGCGAACCGTGAATCAAGAGTGAAGAGAACCGTTTCTGAAAAGCTCGTGGCCGATCCACTTTCATCCACTTTCTCATCCAGCGCCATCGAGTGCATCAATATATTCGGAAGGACATGATTTACGACGGGCATTGTTCGCGGGACGTTTATCTGACTCCGCAAATCGTTTCGTGCACGGAACGAGTATCGGTGATTGAAGTTTACCTCATCGAAAAACAAGAAGCTCCGTAGGCCGTAGGAACTCTGAGGAGGGGAAGGGGGAGGAGAGCGGGGAAAAGTGACGGTAACCGGTAGGAATCGGGATCGGCAGAGGATGGGTGAAGCCGCTGTCATATTTCGGTCATCCAAGAGAAAACGATATATATCAACGGTAATAAGAGTATATATACGTACAAGTAGACGATGAAATGAAATACAAGCTTCCGGTTGGTGTATCGTTGGCAAGAAATCGCATACTCCACAGATTCATAAAAGGAAGCAGCGTAGCAGTATCTCGTAGATATAGCGGTGAAAGGGGGGAAACAAAGATAAGCGTGGAAATTGATAGATGGACAAAGGAAACGTGGAATATTATTAAAACGGGAAAGAGGAAAGGAACTAATGAATAACGGTGTTTTTCCTTCCCGTAAAAGAAATAAGGAATAACTGGCTTCCAACGGAGGAGAAAGAAAAGAAGCCGAGAGGGAAGGTCGATGAAATAGGGTGAAAGAGCAAAATCCTGGGTGAATAAACGCGGTCGTATATAAGCCCGTGATTTTCGCATTAACGATATGAAAAGAATATCGACTCGCTGTTTCTCGGTTAGAATATACAGCATAATGGAGATTTATAGATGCTACGTTTAAACATACTTGTCATGCGGAACGAACATTGCCTGTACTATGCATCCTTTACTACTAATTTCTCGCGCTTCGTGTCTGACGTAACCCGTCTGCTTCTACTTGTACTATATCCATTTTACTCTCTCGCCTGCTCGTACAACGACCGATCAATCACACTTTTTATAAAATCGTATATCCTATTGCGTTATAGTTAAACTGTTCGATGAGTTTAGACGTTAATCTGTTAGAGGAGAACACCATAAACTGAGATTCTTGGACATCTGAATGGAACGTGTACTTGAGCTTGATTAAGGGTTCCTCAGCTGATAATCAATAGCAGGCTAATTTTCGAGAATTCCAAGCAGATTCAGGGTAACCCATCTGTTATCTAACTGCAATATCTACAGTTTACGTGATATTATCTGCAAACAAAGGTTAATCCTTAATAGGGATATCGGTATTTTTCCTGTTACATAGACGTATAATCTCTTAGACTCTAATTGGTATGAAATCCTTACGTTATATAAAAGTTAATCTAATACAATTATTTATTACGATTCGCGATAGTCCTCCACTGGATTGTACATAGTAATGGAATAAAAAGTCAAGCTTTCCTCACGGATGAGTTTTTTGTGTGTTTAATACGTCTTTAACCTATTAATTTGTACGATTGTGCTTCGCTTATGTAAGCTGACTTCAATACCTCTTTTGCGATATTGTTACTTTTATAAATATCTACAGTTTCAATGACGAAAATATGTATCTATTGACAGTTATATAGCGATGAGTAAATACAGAAATATTACTTGTAAATGCAAGTAACTGAATTATGAGAAGTTTCGTTGTTCTTTCTTTTATATAGTACAATATAGGATTTAAAAATAAATTTATTGTACTCTGAAGCACTACGAATGTGGAATAGCTTTCAATTTTGTATTTTAAGTAACGATTATAAATTATTATAAATTAAATTGTATTTGATATAAAAAAAAAACTCTCCCTTTCTTCGTTCACTTTCTATACCAATACAGAAATAGCTTTTTAATCCTACTGTTCTGTTTGAGTCTATATGACCCGAAATCGATATTATATTTCAATAAATATTACTAAATCTATAAAGATGAAAAGCGAGGAGATCAGCATGGTTAAGCACTCTCGACATTCATTTGTTTCTCAATAACGTATCGCGAAAAATCTCAAAAAGAAATTATAAAAATACTTCACTGGATAAAGAGGATTAATATAAAAATTTAGTTTTATCGTTTTTAAAAATTGTCAATTTTTAAACTTCTCCAGTTATATATATATATACTTTTTAACACTTGCTAAATTGGTTGGAAATTAACTAAATCGTGAACGTATAAAAAATTGACGTAAAAATTAATGATTCAGCATGCATGTACGCGAGTTACCTCGATCAGACCGAGTCCATCTCGCTAATCGAGTCTATCTTCTTGCCTGACCGGGCACAACGTTAGTTTAATGGGGAATATCGGGTAGCTTCGAAATAGGATACTAATACGTATTCCATGGTGGTTCATTATTCATACGATTTCTAAATATTAGCCAGGGAACAAGTTCACGGTACGCTTCTTTATTTCAACGTCTGTTTAATCAGCGTACGTTTGAACAACGAAACAATACATCGAAAATATCAAGAACAGTTATTGACACGACAATCTTAAGCGTAATAAATAATCGTCAAACAGAGTTTTTACATTCAACGAGTGCATACGACGGTCAATACCAGTTCTATTCGTTTCGATATTAATGAATTTCATTCGTCTGATTAACGCTTAATCGCTTAACTCTTTACAACTGGAGGCTGCGAAATATTTTCGCGTTAAATTATACGCGTACGAGGAAAAAGCGAGGAAATTTTTAATTTGACCAAATTGCGCGTAAACATAGAAAGATCATAGGAAGATCTGTATGATTCGAAACGTTAAAATACATTACTGCATGTATGTATGTGTTCATAAAGGCTTTGAGATTCATTAAAAGTGACATACTTAGTAAATATCATGCGTATGAGTTTTACGTAGGATGGGCTATGAAAGTATTTAAACAATCGTAGAAACTTTTTTTACGAATATACCATATAAATATATTTCATTAGAATTTTAACGAGACACGACTATCGCCATTATATCGTGACTTTATCGGTAAAATTTGGAACGAATCTCAAAACGTATATAGAAATCACAAGATATTCGTCATAAACGTGTATACAGTGCGGAAAGATCGTCAAAATATACGAATAGAGTCGATTACTCGCTACTTAAATCCTGTACTGGATTGTACTACAGTTCTTGTACATACATATATACATTATCGGATTAGTTTCAAATTTCAAGAAGTTGCGTATAACGCGCGTGATACGTTCGTATGAACTTTCCGTAGCAAGCGTTTGAACGCTTTCGTGAACCACCGTATTTTACTTGCGTTTATCCTTTCTCATAAAAATGGTACAAACAAATAGTTTTCGAACAGTTTAAATTACCAATTTTCGTATTAAACGAATATTATTTCCATGACTGTGCACAATTCGCTCGTTAACGATGCAATTTAATTCATCGATCGCTTCTGATACTTTGAATTAACGTTAAAAATCGGCACGTGGAATATTTCATGGTCTGCGAAATAAATCATTCAGTTCCTCTGCATTTTATGATCGTCGAAGAAAATATTAGTTGTCTATCGATTGGTGAAGAAAATAGAATAGCTGTGAATTTTAGTTTAAACTTGGATATCAATGGACAACAGCCGCCCGTGGCACTGCCACCGCACTTGGCAACGTACTGTCGTTTCTAAACGACACAACGTGCTAGTGGTCACCAACTAGTGCCTGTCTCTGTGTGCAACCACGAGATAAACCTGATTACTTCGTGGCATCAGAGAGTTCACCGGATACAGCCGCCCCATTGGCACGTGGTGATATTCTCTCGTTCCTACCGTGCGTGTTACACGCGTCGACAACGTGAACTGATTTATACCCGGCTAAAACGCGTTCAACGTCGCGCGTGCAAAGCTTATAATCATATTGTCAGCTTCCTCCTGCGTTGTGCGTCTGTTTAATAAATCATGCGAACTGTCTCGATTGAAAGCACGCAAAAGTTCTGCTAACCGAAAGCTACATTCGTTCATAAATAAATTTTTCCTTATAGAAGTTACATCTTATGCGGCGGTTCGCGGTCGAGACAAATTTCGAACGAAGGTATAGATCGATTCGTGAAACTATTCGAACGCTTATGGTAGAAGATTTTTGCGAATATATTATGTTTCGCATTTATTTCAAATTTTATTTCAAATTGATAGAATCGTATTACGTGGTATGTTATTTATAGAAAGCTTCCGTATAATATGATATACAACACGTTGTATTCATATTGAATATCATTGAGAAAAAGCTGCTACAAGTGTCGAAATACCTGAGTGAGCCATTGCATCGCGTGAAATTATATAACGTTTGAAAATGTAGCAGGTATTTAGGTACGAAGTGAAACGAAATTGGATTTTATCAGGTTTTTTGAAAATTTCCACGTGAAAAGAGATTCTGCATTCATCGACGTATTTAGTGATTATGAAGCATCACCGGAGATTTTTCGCAGCCACCGAATTAAAAGCTTTCACGGTAACAGACAGGTGTCAGATGTAGCGTGAAATTTTCTAAAGAATATTTCATACAACTTGCCGTTTTTATTATGGCTTACGTCGACACTCACTGAATTTATAATACATATTTTAACCTTATCAGCTTTTCGTTTATTCGCCTGTGGCAACGTGTAACGCGAGCCCACTTCCGCAATTCCTTTAACTAAGACGTTTCAAGTCAAACTTATCGTTGATCGAGCGAAGAATAATTAGCGTTACTAAACAGTCTCTCCTGGAAGAAACCCTCCGACAAGTAGATCATATTTCGTTCATTATAGGATTAGTTAGTTCCAGTTTCCTATTAAATTTTAACCCGCGTCAGACGGTAATACACAATACCGATTCGCCAGATACGCGAGTTTCGAGTCGTACGATACGTTTCCAACGTATTAATACATTTTCATCGCTGTAATATAGAAAGAGCAGAGAGGCAAGAGACAGAAACTGGAACCGGAGAGACAGAGGGAAACAGAGGAAGAACGTCGTACTACTCGTTTCGTAGAGTAATTAACATAGAATTTTTCTCCGAATCATTCACAGATGAGAAATAATCGAAGAAGCCAGTACCGTTTACTTGCAAGCGAAGAGCTTCCTTGTCCGGCGAACAAATGGTTAACGACACGTCGCGTACCGATCTGCTCTTAACGGGTGGTTCCTTTCGTCGTGATCGAACGATCGACCCAAAATCGAAATAATAACAGAACGACTAACGAGGGTCGGCTTTCCCTCGTTTTCCTTTCCTTTACAGGGATGCTTTTCGCGCTGGGCAGAACGTGACGGGCTTCCCTAACGCCTTTTCGGCCAGTTTCGATGCTCCCTGGCAAACTGCTTTTCCCTTTCCTGTCCATAGGAAGCTGCTTTCGTCCCATCTTCCTTCTTTCCAACCACCTCCTCTCATCCTCGTCCTTCTTTCTCCCCCGCCCTTTTCCATTCTCTCTTTCTCTCTCTTCCTTCGTCGTTCCTGAATTGGGTCGAGTGCATTTTGTACGATCTGAGAAAGCCGTGCGATAAGTCGTAAGACGTCGGGGCGAGTTACCTCCTCCCCTCCTCTCTCTCTCTCTCTGTCTCTCTCTCTCGCGTGTTTCGCCTCCATTTCGTTACGTTTTGCATCGACGGGGCCGCAGGAGGCGAAAGAGAGCGCGCGAGGGATGAACAGAGATCTATGTTTCTCGTTGGACGCGCGATTATTTCGAACAGTATATTCCGTGACACATGGTTTCTGCCCATTTACATTCTTACCAGACCCGCCATCCTCCTGCTTTCTCCAGTGGCTCCGTTTCGTCGGCGGCTCGTAAAATTGCGGTCGAACCCGAGCCACGGTAAAACGCCGCGAAACTTGTTTAATATCTCGTTGCTCCGTACGATTCTCGCGCATCTAACGCGATTATCGGCCTTCCTAATGGGATCCAATTATATTCTTTTTAAATTGCACGCGTATAAAGCGAACGAGAGTCTAGGCAGTAGCTGCTGTGTTTCGTTTTTCTTTTCCCCTACGTCGGACGTACGCCGGCGGTATTTTATTTTTACACACGACTACACACACTGGAAACAGCCCGAAGGGGGATTCACCCTTTTGTTGGCTTTCTGTTAACCGACGACTACCGACGACAGTACGTCGGATCGGATTTTACCGATTGTCTCCAACGGCGAAAGCTGCTTCCATCATGTGAACTCGACGTTCACTTTACCTTTGACATCGGACATTATTAGTTGCCTTCCATGTCGTAACTGCTCACCAGGAGAAGGAAACGACGTTCATGCAATCGTCCATGGGAAGATCGTACGGATAACGTTATGCGAGTAGGGGATTCTTAACGATATGAAACTGAATAATTATCCGATCGGAGTATTACTGGTATTAAATTACGTGGCGATAAGTCGCTGGTCTGCGTATCTTGATATTCTTACAATAGTTTTTTTTTTTTTTTTTTTTCAAATAGAGTAAAGAATCGATACTTGAAGTTATATTGGGATTTTCTCGCAGAATGATTTATCAGTTAATAACAAGCTGGAGGTTGCAGATAGTAGATTTGTCTGTTACAATTTGACGATTTCACATAGAATAAGATTATTTCATTTAGTATGGAATTTGTTGTCGAATCGTAATATAAGGGAGATAGAACGGTCAACTATGCTTTTTATAAACGTTTTATAAACGCAATAGTTTTAATGCCGGGGTATAACGATCGGTATTTAAGTCCTTAGAAACAGAATTAACCCCGATGAAGTTTGATCGAGAAGTTTGGCTTTCGTGTGACTCGTATATTATGTACTTAGGGAAAACTTGGTCGACTTCGCGATATGAAGAATTACTTTTATCGTAAGACTCTTAAATATTAAGAAAGAAATTACGACATTTTTCATTATGAAAATCATATAATCTTTATCTCACGAACGATTAATTCTATCTTTGAAGTTTTTTCATTTCTTGTCATTTTGAATCAACTTCTCCGAGATTGTGAAAGTCGTGTAATTCTGCGACTACTTGATTTATTTCCCGATATTTCTAACACCGTGATAATGTTTTATTCGGTTTATTACAACGTTACCCATGTTTGGAGTTGGTCAAGTTTATTCTATTGCGAACGCAGCGATGCACAGACGAATACGTAAGAAGATTATTCTTGAATTTGGGATTCTTAGCTTATCGATGAAATATATTCAAGGAATTTGCACATACCACGACAAAGAGTCTTTTAAAATTTATTTTTCTCGTCTGCGATTCACATCTGTATTTAAATTGAGACGCTAAATATTAATCTTGAAGTAAAGAAAATATGAGAGAATATCGTGTAACTTGGCTACAGCAGGATAAATATATAAAAGACAGAAAAATAGCACGAACGTGCTCGCGTCATCTGAATCGGTGAGTAGGTGTTACGCAGGAACTAATAAAACAAACAACGAATCCACATTCTTCAAGAAAAAATACTCCAGTGGCATTAGAATGCATAAGGAAAAGGTACTCGCACTTGTATACCTTTAGAAATTGTTTATCGGACGATAGGCATGTCAGATATTAATCGACCGGTTCAAAAGTTGAGATAAAATTAGAAACCACGAAGACGAGACGAGCTAGCATCCAGTTTAGGATATAGTTTAGATTAGCAATCAGGCTAACTAAGAAGCACTCAGGCTCCAACTTTAATTTAGTTGTGAGCGTTAATCAGCGTATTAAATAACTTTAGTAAAGCAGAATTTAGTGCAAGATTAGTTTCCCCAATAACAAATATCGCGTGGTCTTTTCTATCTTCCAAGATACCATTATGCAAACAGACAAATTCGCAAGTATTTCAAAAATCTGTTGAACAATCTAGAACAGAGAATAGAATTCAATTTGAGCGTAAGGAAGTTTACTTCCAAAGTGTGAAAAAACGTATTTTGTTTACCACCGTGTATATATAATTTATATCACAAGTAAGAAACGTTAAAGCTCTTGCAAAACTTTATCCAAACTTTCCATCGATATAGCGTAACTTTTATCAAATTTATCCATACAATGCCGCGTCAAATCTCTGCCATTTTCATCGTATCGGTTATCGAGTCGAGAATCTCAAATGTTATCGTTCGCGTGGCGTGAAAATCTCCCACGCGATAAACATCTTCGGAAGCTGTAAAACATGTTCGTTTATGACGATCTTCGCGACAACGTTTATCCTCGAAGCAATTTCGAACGGTACGCTTCCGAAAACGTTTTCGTTTAATCTCGTAAATCGCCGTGTTCATTGTCTCTTGTTCGTTAACGAACACAATATCTCACAGCGTGCGACGCGTTTCACCCACGACTCGCGGACCGATATTTCCCACTGGCAGCTCGAAAGTATCGCGTTTACGAGGCAGCTCATGGAATTCTATAAGGTGTGTGTTCTTGTGTGGCTGGTAGTTTCGCGACTCGTTCCATTTCTCAACGTTCTTCTTGCCTCAAAGTGTCTGAGTCACCGCTTGCGCGCAACACTCTCTCCCTCTCTCTCTCTCTCTCTCTCCCTTTCTTTACCACTCGACGGTTATCGTTCTACGGTTTTATTCTTCCCTTGGTTTCAAGTTGCACGCTATCTTGCAGGGGTGTGTAATGATTCGGCATTATGTCATTCTGGTGGAGCCCGCGTAGCCTTGTTGCGATCTAAGGGTGGTATCCCTCTAACGTTTCGTAATATCCGAGACGTAAACGTTCATGCAAGTCGCCGTTGTGACTGAACATTCGATGATAAGTGTAAGAACGTTTGGAACGTTTTAACAGCAAATATGCATACCGTGGAAGTTTTTGTTACATTATCCTGGAGAAAGAGACACAGGATAAGGGGAAAGCTTCGATTTCTATGACGCGGATCAATTGTTCGCGCACTTTGCATAACTTTTTGATAATAATTTTTGTATTCGCGTCATTTTATTTCCTTTAGGAAAGTAAAACGATCAGTTAGTACTAAAACTGTCACTGAAAACTTCTAACGCAATTTACTAAACTCGCTATTTTGTTTTTAGGGGCCCTCTGCCTATAAAGCTCTTAAAGTATATAATCATTCTTAACGAAAAATAATATATAGACGTCGACGAGCACGGAGTGTACGGTTAGTCACGTTCTACCCTCTTTTTTCACACCCTAATCTCAAAATATCCTGTCCTCCTACGCACGTTTAACGTTAAAGCTCAATCACTCGCGATAAGTAATGAAAATTTCCACTCCCACAGAACGTGAAATTTTGCGATTAATTGGAGCATCTAATGACGATAGAAATACGAAGAAATTCATATCGATGGTAATTAATAGCGAAATATTCACCTTTGGCGAGGTACTTATAATTAAATTATTGGTATATCTGGTCGATCAAATTATAACCGTATAAATTGGAATTATATTATGCGACATGTGTACATGGTTTGACACAGAGTTTTATTGGATTTTATTTGCTTAATCGTGACACGGATGCTGGGAAAATGTCACCTTAAACGTTGCCGTTTTGCGGCGCTAAACTCTTAATTTTGGAGCATGTGCACGCTTCCGAGAGGAACTGGTCTCGGTAATACCCATTTGAGAAGAAGGTCAGTCGAGAGTAAACCTTGAGACAAGGCAACTCGAGAAAATTGGCCCGCAACATGCGAATTGCAAAGCGAAAAGAGGTGTGTGTCATAACAACGCTGTATTAAAGAGTTGGTTGCAAGATCGTTTGTAACCAAGTAAGTTTCAGTGGGATACATAAATTTGCTAAACGAAGTACGGCAATCACGTGGTTTCTTTTTCTTAACAATTTCCTTCCAAAAAGGAATTTTTAATAATCCAAAATTTCTTGAGAAGGAACAACTTTATTGAATTAATTACAAAGACGAGGGGCTTTGCGAAACTTGGAAGGGCCCTGTGAGCTTTGAAAGGACTCTACGAACTTTGAAAGGGCAGAGAAAATCGTACAAGTACGCTCCTACGTTTGCAACAAATTGCGTAACGAAAATTATCGATTCGACGATCTTCTACATAAAATATCCAACCGACCGACGCATTAAAGATGTTTCCCATTTAGTAGAACGTGACTAATTAACCTTCGTACCTGCAAAAGAACCAATGACATCGAGTCACGTCCCTTTCGACGCCATTCGAGATTTTTCCTTTCGAGATTCACGATTTTACGTAAAATTATAATCAAGCGACTAGCAACTAGTAAAATTTATTCGCAAAGTTTCGTTCGTTTTATTATCAAACTCGTTACTATTATGCGAAAGAATTCGATGCTGATAACTCGTAACTTATAACTTGCGCAATTCCACTAACGATATTAGTTGCGTCGTGTCAGAGGGGCCTGGTACACAGTTTTGTACAGATTTCCTCTGCAAGTACAGGCTTCCACGACTCACTTAACCACGATATCAGATCGAATTAACAAATTAAGTAATGATCATAGTAGAAAACGTGCTCATAGTCTTGGCCCCTAACGTTCCAGAAGTTGGTCGAGCGTCTTATCATAGTAGTGGCGCGTTACGGAGCAGCTTGTACACAGAGATAGATACAGAAAAGGGGATCGTGGACGAACGTCACTAACTCCAGAAGCAGTGCTCCTATCGCGGAACAGGAATCCGGAGATAGAGGGTGCCGGCGGGCAACCTTTTCTGAAAGTGGCACCTAAAACTTTAAATCTCGTATCTTACGCCTAAGACGCCGTACACCCCTAAATATTTTATCCCCTTGCTCTTTCGTCTCTCCCGTGGAGAAATGGCCGCTCTTTAAGTTATCTTTCCCTCTGAATTCATAACCGGACCGGTATTTCGGTGTCCGTCGATGAAACTTTTCTTCGTAAAAAGGAAAACTCTTAACGGCTGGAACGGTTTTAAACTAAAGAACCATCCCACGAAATAACACGCCTCTCAACTCCTCGGCCTGTACCGTATATATCCCGCCATTTCTTACGGCACGAAACTCCAATTGCATGCAGCTTTAAATTCATAAGCGCCTACGTATTCCTTCGGCTGTAGCTTCCCTACCCAGGGACAAAGAAACGCTTATTAATTCCAGACGTCTCTCATTGTAATTCTGATACAACCATATAACAGGCGTCTTCGTCAGCTTCCGAGATTTCGTAATTTTCCGCGTGATTTTCTGTTGTACCTTCCTCGCCTCGTTTCGTTCCATTTCCCCAAACCGGTCTTGTTCTATTCGAAAAACAAGTCGTTTCTCATACATTCTCTTTCGTATTTCGTTCCATTTGTCATAACTACAATTTTGAATAATATTATACCATTACACTATGTTACAGCATTGTCCGTTGATAAGGATTCACTGACATAAGATATTCATTTCAGCAGTTCGCTTTGATCGCGTTGATATTTTATTTATCCGAGTAAATATTTTGTAATTTTAACTTTTCCGTCTTTGCAATGATTTATTATCGTACAATTTATATATGCAGTTGCGAACGCTTAACCCCATGTCACATAAATTTGTTCACCATTTATATTTATGTATTTGTACCATTATATTTAAATTTATGCTCATGAGCGAAAATGATTAATCCGTTTTACGAGGAGAAACAATTAATAATAAATAACAATAAAATAGAATAGGAGCAAGGTACATACTATAGCTAGAATTCATAGATCAATAGTTAAAATAGGATCACGTGCGTCAAACAGTAGTTGCTAAAAATTGTAATCCTGTTTCGTAAAGCTCCAACTCCAACAATAATAACAATAATAAAACATGTACGCGACACAGAGCAGCCCGACGAAAGAAAAATTCATCGACGATCGTTCACAGTTACGTAATTTGCCATTAACGATATATACGTAGACAAAACCGAAACCCACGACATTCGTACCTCGCATACGTCGAAGCAATCTTCGACTATCGAAACCGAGCGTCAATTTAGCAATATAAGTAACTCGTATCGTAGCAATCTGAAGTGGTCCAATATCGTGTCACGGATATCACGGTAGCGTGGATAAATTAGCACAGCACGGCACTCGATAAACAGTGCCTCTTAATTTTGGCCAATTAACCGGCGATACCACGGGAAATTGGTGTAACGAATGCCCCACGGGGGCGAGGGGTTTCGAACTAGGGGGAGGGAACGTGCGGCAGGGGATGAAGTTGCGAGTCGTTGAAAACTACGGCAGGTCCGAAGTAGGTTATTCCAAAGTGTTTCGCGTTTTCGAGTCGCGTTAATGCCACTCGCGAAAGGTGGTCCTGGCTCGGGAATTACGCCACGAACGACCAATAAGGGGGTGCTGTTGATTACGCCAGGTGGCGGAACAACCGACATCTATGAGAGTCGAAACGGAACAGGGCGGAGGGAAACCGAGAAATCGAAGAAGCTGTGTCTGTCGTACCGTGTTGGTCGCCGTGGCCCTTTTATCCTAAGCAAACGGAATTTGATATTCTGAAACGCCGATTGGTCGATGTCGATCGAGACGAAAATCAAGAAAGATGGATGTGCGCGGATCGACGACGGTGATCGGCGGAAAGTACGACCGGGAAACGAGGGAATGAACGCGGATGATAGAAATAACGGAATAAAGAGGAGGAAAGAGAGACGAGGGACAAAGGAGCGGGAAAGCAACGGAGGGAACACCGTTACCTCCAGCGATAAACTCCGCCAGAGCGATCCTCAGGGAAATAAAGTTCCGGAATGGCTACGGAGAAGAGACTAAGCTTCGGACCCCCGACGCGTCGCTGTCGTCTTCTTTTCGCTTGACCTCTGACGAATAATGTGAGAAGCATCAACTGTTTCTTGTATTTTTCGTGCTTCCTCGAAGATACGAGCGATGGACGTCGCTTGCGTGGACGTCGCGCTTATTTCTTATCCTTTCTCTATTTACTCCCTATCCCTCTGTCTCCACTTTCAGATTGTTATTTCGTCGCTTACATAGTTTATCCGTCAACCTGCCCGCTTAATCGAGTCTTCTCAACGAGTGCAGTTAATTTGTACAACTTTTTCCTACCTTGGGCGCCATTGATTTAAGATGCAGGATATTTAGAAAGATTAATAGAGTCGGTTATGACTTCCTTTTTGTCGTGTACATTTAATCTATTCGCGTCTGAACGAGATACCCCTCGTAACGAGATGTTTATGCAGCGCTTTTGAGCGGGATATTTGCCTTTTAGTTTTTCTAATTGAATATACTTTTATGGAAATGAAAAGGAGAAAAGATTCGCACGATTTGCATCCATTGATTCGCAGGGACTCGCTTTTCTCCTTTAATGCTTGTTATCTTTTTAGTTATACGCTTTCGTTGCTTTCGTTCGTCATATCGTATTAGGTCGTTTTACGTGCGCTATCGTTTTTTTTTTTTTTTTCATTATTGATTTTCAATGAAGTATTGTTTCTCACCTATCCACATCGTATTGTTTTTAGCTGTCTATTCCCTCGAACAATATTTCATTTTCAACGGATGAAAATTCCAAGGAGATCGGCAGAGTGGTGGGAGAATGAATGACAACTGAAAATTCATATCAGATATATTGGAAACATTGTGTGAGTCACGAATCTCATAAAAAAAGAACAAACAGATATAAAATAACAATGGCAACTAAAAATATTAAATAATTAACGGATATAAATGATTTCAGTAGGGAAATTTTCGCCAAACGAATTTTCATCGAATTCTAGATCAACAGAAATTTTATTTACGAGGGATTAAAAAATATGGTTTCCAAATGGGAGATGATGATAAAATGCAAAAAATTCGCGTTTTATATTTGTCAAATTTTAGTCGAAAGAATGCTAAAACTTATAAAACGATTTAATATTGTATTTTATATTCTGAAATCATATATAGAAACCAATAAATTCCCGATTAAAAGCTAATCTTAATAACTATATCATACATATGTTCTATATTCTGTTTCAACTAGATTTTCATCGTTAACCCTTGTAGTTTTATCTCCGTTCCGTTTATTCCACAAATTTTTACCTCCATTTATTTCATCAAACCTGACTTTTGTCCCAGATCTATGGACAAAATATCTCGCGTCTCGTTTCATTAGAATATGGGATATCCGATTGAAAAAATAATATATCCGTTATGTTATAAGTTATATTATAAAGGCAGGAAATATTTACGCTCGTGTAAGGGATTAAAACGAAAGAAAATCTTTCAGGGCATTATTAAATTGAACACCGATCTAAATGTTTCTCCCTCTTATTTCTACCAGCGATTATCGTCTCCAGAAATGCTGAATTTTATCCAATGTCGTTGGCGAACGTCGTTACGTTCAGTGACACGAATAACGGGCCGGGTGGGTTCGTTTCACGTTCCTTCCTCGCGGTTCCCTAGCTCGGTACACGCGCCTGAAAATGGAAGTCGGATCCTAAAGTCGGAAAGCACAGCCGGTTGAAACGCGATTCGTCTGGTTGCGTTCATAGCCGGTTGATTCGAGACGGCTAGGCTGTGGAAATCGGTGACGACGAGCAATTTCGATCCTTGTCGAGTTGCGCGGAAGGGAAACCCTTCTAGCTGGTTCAACCCCTTCCGGTGATATACGGTACACGCCGTGGCGAGTATTTTCGGTTCATTTCGTATTAAAATTATAATACCATCAATCGTTACCGCATGAAATCGCGGCCTGGTCATTATTCGCGTTGGTTATCACATAACAGAAATTCAAAACCGATACCGCGTAATGCTTATTGCACAAAGGTGTGAGCGAGTGAGCTCTTCAATGGGCGCATCGAATGCACTCGTACACATACACGAGCGCTCCGGTAATTACTACTCATTAAATTAATACCGGGCATTATGCATCGAAGAGAAATCGACCATGCGCCTCTTTTTCGCCGATTTCGCGGCGCCCCCGAAACGTGACTTATTGCACCGTGGTTTCCTGCCAGCCAGCTCGTTTGTTTCACACAAAAACTCCGCTATAATGGGAATTCGAGGTGCGATTCCAAATCTTCTTCTATTTTCTTTTTTTTTCCCCTTCTTTTTTAATTCGTTATCAGCGACTCGGTCGAGATCGTGAATCGAGTCCTATCGTTTTTGGGAGAGATCGGCCCCCCGTTTTATTAAATATTTTAGCTTAATTTAATTTCGACGTTCGGTTCAAATTCTTGAAAAATTGCCTTTTATAGAGGAGAAATTGATGTTAGATTGCAATTCAGCGGTAGAAAATTTGTTACAGCGTAGGATAAAGTGGTTCGCAGTAATTTTCGTATTATACAGGGTGTCCCAGGTTTCAACGGCCAAACAATGTCAATAGATTCTAAGGGTCTAAGTAAGAAAAGAAAAAAATGTTATACAAGCATGGGTCGTTTAAAGCTCTATTAAAAGGTTGTAACAAAATTATGAAACACGAAGGGAACAGTAGCACGGTTACTACGATATAATGCAAGAGTAGATCAGCGATATGCGAAGATAATTTGTTCATCGTCCTTGGCAATACAAGATCGACAACAGCTGAAAATAGAATTTATCACCCTGTAAATTTCATTTCTACTTTGCTTCGTTTCGGTAAATGCATTATTTCGAGATGGAGATATTTTGAGATAAAGATCTAGTTAGATGCCTTTGCAGAAACAGAGAGAACGTGAATATCGCTGATCAGTCTCTGCATTATATCGCGGTAACCGTGATTCTGTAACCGCTCCCTTCGTACTTCATATTTTTGTCATAACATTTTAACAAAGTTTTGAAACGACCTATGTTTACATAATGTTTTTTTAGATCCACAAGGTACACTGACAAACTGAATGTTTGTTCGTTAAAACCTAGGATACCCTATATATAATGCATATCACATAATGGAAAGACTTTTCTCCAGGAGGTAAAAAATGCCTAATTTTCTGTATGCTATCTTGATCCTTGATGCTGTAATATGGCCTTTTTTTGAAAGAAAAAAGAAGATAAACCTGTTTTCGTAAAAGTTATCTGTAATATCTGGTAATAATATAAGAATTGCAGATTTCAATCCTTTGTTGCAATGATAATGCTGCATTTTCAATTCTGGTTTAGAGAGTCACGAAGGTGTCATGAAGTGGAGATCTTGAGATATTATAAGATTTCCTATTTCTTTAGCCATCGTTAACGTTGCAAATGATCCAAATAATATTAATATTGGCTTTATATTAGTATTGGCTATTAGTATTGGCTTTCGCAAATACTCGGGGAACAATTCTTCGCACTTTAAACTAACTGCCATCGCTATGTAAACTATAATATTGTCAATAGATTGAATGGTACTTGCTGAATCACAGATATAATTTTGATTGGATCCTCTTGAGACCATTTGAAAATTTTGTCATAAGGTATATAGTTCACTATAGTAGACTGCTATTGTCCTTCTATTTTATTTAATATTTTTTGTCTTTTTTTACAGTCAAAGAAACTATGATCCCGATCGTCGTGTTCGAATTGTACAGTTTTCCAGATGTTCGCGTTGATCTAGAACCGATTGAATTTTCGACTGTTGGGGGGAGTGAAATGTCTTTTTAACGTTTGTTTTTTTAATGTTTAAATGAAAATGTCATTTGGTCGGGACGAATGAATTGACGCTCCTTTTAAAATGTTTCGAAACGGGCATTGTTTATACGACACGTGCCGGGCTAAAATGAAACATTTGAAAAATGCTGCAATTTTGTCAGCAAATAATATCAATTCACCGCAGTCGGATATCACTTTTTGTCTCGTTTCTCCGATGGTTGTATATGTCATTATATAATACCATCCCACTTTTTCTGCTTTCCAAACATTTTTCCTATCCCATCCATCAATTTCGTTCGAATCGGATCAATTACGTGTAGTTAGCCTGTTTGCAGTCTTTCTGGTTTTTAAATCTAATTTTATCTCTTTTCTTTTTGGCTGTCGTTTTTAATCCCATTGGCTCTTTTTATGTACACGCGTGCTTTCAGATTATATAACGAAACTCTTATAGTGTATTGGAACGAATTTGATACAGGTATAAGTTTTCCATTAATGTGTTTCCGAATCAGCAAGTTGATCCCCGTTTATGCGTTGTATCAATGAGTTCTCGGGTTCCTGATGAAGACGACATTCGCGCCATTACGTTCTCCGACCCCTCACAAAGTTGTTGAGTATACAGAGTATCGCGCGATTCATAGTACAAATGGGGCAAGGTAGATTCTATAGCGTAAAATAAGCCGAAATAAAGCACAGAGAATCTGTACTGGAGACTTAATTTTCCAGAAAATGAAATTTGAAAATTTCACAAGTATACGTGAATATGTCTATTTTCTAAATAGACTGGAGTATAAAATTGGTAGAAGGACATTCTGAATATAAAAATATGAAAAACGTAAGATAAGGTTTGTTGTTTAAGCTTTCGTTTCGCAAAAATAATGTTTCAACGCGTTTAATTAATAATTGACCAAATGCACGTATGATATACGTTGAGCAATTTTTTAACTCGTCAATATAATTTTCGTCTTATTTTCAGACATGAAATCTGCCTAATCCTATTTGTATCACGAATTACGGGATATTCTACAATGGCAATTCTTACAAATTCTATAAGTCTTACAAATGAGAGAAGTTCTTGTATCAAGCTGGACTTAATTTAGTCAGTAATTTATTGCTCAAAATACAAATTTCAAAACCGTTCTATATTTATAGTGCTTCAAAGTGCAAGCAATTTACTATAGGAAACGAAAAATAGAAACAAAGTTTCGCAATACAGTTAGTCCAATTTATGAAAATTTAATGAGCCTTTCCCAATTTAGAACCTCGCTACTGTATTTCCAAAGCCTTTTAAAGAAGCAACTCTAACGCCTCTGTAACTGGAATTTTATTTTATATGGAAACATGCTGTAATAGTTGATTGGAGTTTCTTTTTTTGATGCGAAAGCTAGAGACTAGTTTTTGGTGTAAACAGATCGATTGTTGTCTGGTGTGACAATGGAAATAAAATACAATGGTGCCGTAAAAAATAAATATCTTCCCGTTTTCGTTCCATCTTAATTATTTTCATTGGTTCGTTTCTTTTTCATTATTCGTTATATAGAAGTATTAGTCATACGATTATAAATGAGGAACGCATGGGATAATGATAATGGCTGTCGAAAAGAACATTCCTGTCAATATATGTACGCTCGATTACGCTATTTTTAACGATAAAACGTAAGCCAGGAGGATCGTATCGACGAACAACAATCTGTCTCGAAGAAACGGCTTACGCATGGCTAATTGCTTGTCTGTAGGCGTCTTAATCCTTCGTGCTTAAAGCTTTGTCGTTAAGGATAAAGTAAATTCAGGCATATATTAATACATTCGCTGAAACTCGGATTTTCGTTAAATACGATGCTACACGCTGACAAGTAATTATCACGCAACAGCCGTTTCTATGTCACCGTAAAATATAAGCGTGACACGTGTACAAAGAATCGTCGATTCTGAGATGTCTGTAAAAATCTATTCTAAAAGCAAATTAACTATTTTCTAATATGAATTAATTTTTAACAAACTTGTACGGACAAACTTGCAGGCAATATAGACAGACAATTTTCAAAATCGGAGCATTATTACCTGGATCGTAAAAGAAACTCTATGCTTCCAAATTTTGTTACTCTTTTAACGAACAGCACGAGCTTTTCTGAAATTTGCTTAACAACTTCGTTTACTTTGTATCCCACATTCAGTACACATGTGTATCTCTTAAAAGAGCGTGTTAACTCGGATCTGCGATGAACACGTTCCCCAAACGAGAAATATTACCATTACATACCACTCTATACCATTCGTCTTTGTACTTCCGAATCACCCTGTGTATATATCAGTGTGCTTTTCTATAATCTCTGATCTCCGCGTATACTCTCAGAGATCTCGGCCAATCGTGGAAATCCAGGTGGAAAAGAGCAAAGATTCCAGTCGGATTACACAATCCTCGAGTGTACATTACACGGTGGAAGATATATGCGATAAGGAAGACAGACGATGAACGATAAAACGTCGGATGACTGTGAGCGAGCCGGGCAAGCTCCGTGGCCGTAGCGTCTGATCGTTATTAATGAGCAAAGTGTGTCGTTACAGGCTTATTATCCGAGCCGTTCTAATTAAATTGGATTAGTGCAATGAAGCGTATCATGAAATTCTCGGTTAATGGTCTCACGCAGACCACGCCGCGCCCTTCGTTACCCCGGCCGATGTCGCTGACATGCAACGTTTCTGGCCGCGATCGACCTGATAAATTTCATTATGCCGGCCCTGGGATCGTGACGAGTACGATCGATCACGTCCGGCAGCAGCCAGCCAACCAGCCAGCCCAGAAAAGAGGGATCTCGACAATGGGAAATCGCATTGTTCCCCGGAAACAGTCGAGCTTCTTTGCCTTCGCCTTGGAATCAACCATTCTCCCCAACATTAGCCTGGGTTCGATGGTTTTAGTCGATTTCTTGGACCAGACCAACCACGTTGATATATAGACAGTTGCTGGATAGTTACACTGTACTACCAACACGAAAACCCTGGTTTAACGTGATTTAAGTTTTCGCGAGAGAGACACCCACGATTTCCCACGAATAGCTCAGAGAAACGAACGTCCAATATTTTCTTCTTTTCCCTTTCGCTTCTCTATCCTTTACATACATATTGTTTTCTTCGGTTCGGTGTAACGAGTCGTCGAGATCGTTTGAAAATTTCCAAGAGGGAAGAGATAGTTATCGCGAAACAAATGCACCGAAGTTAAAGCCACGGGGATCTGACGTTGGAAGTTGCAACGCGGATTATCGTGAAAATAAGCGGCAGGTTGTAACGTTATAATGAACCGTTTCGAATGATACGTCGTAACAATACGTTCAAGTGACTCTCTCGTTAATACGCGCAGGGCAATAATAGCATTTATTCGACTCCACGGTAACGAGGCTGCTCGGTTGAGAAGTTATTTAAAAGCGCATTTCGCTGGCTTGGCTTGTTTCTTCACCTTCAACAGATATTAAACGAGTCACGCAGATAATTCGCGCTTCCTCTTCATTTTTTCTTTCTTTTCTTTTCTCTCTCTCTCTCTCTTTCTCGTTGTCCATTGCCGTTCCCTGGCGGAAATCGCGACGGTGAAAAATTGACGTACGTACATAGCCACCGATCAAGTGTCGATTAAACCGTGTGAAAGCGTGCAATTTTCGAGAATATCGTGTATTAGGGAATTTAAAACGGGTCGGTTAATTTGATTATTAGCGGTCTGATGTTGTATGTTCAGCGAGTTCCGACGGCCCTAATGAAACCTTGTAAATTTCACGCTCGACTCTTGCAATGATTGCCTGTAATGGCCTGGGAATATCATTAAACGATTCATCGTCAGAGTAAAGTTCATTGGCACCCTGCTCCCACGGATCAATGGAGGCCTGTTTATCCCTGGTATATCTGTTTACCATTCGCATTAACATATCCTGCTACATTCAAAGCGAAACCTTCTCCATGTAATCTATCACTCTACCTACGCCTGGAGCAGCGTAAATTTAATAGAATTGAAAGAAAAAAGAAAGAAAAGAAGAGAAGAAGAAAACAATGACGAATGCTCATCGATGCTTAAAATTTTTTAAATAACATTCAATTCGTTAGCTCGGAACTCGTTGGCGAGATGTTATGAAAGCTTTCTCGTGAAATGCGTGATATTATCAAAAAAGAGAAGAAAAGAATATATATATATATAATATCACGCATTTCACGAGAAAGCTTTATATATATATATATATATATATATATATATATAGAGAGAGAGAGAGAGAGAGAGAGGACGTGGAGAAAATAGAAGAGGAAAGATAAAAAGGAGAAAAGAAGAATTCAAATCCCTGGCGGGTTATTAAAGAAATCATTAATTATAAAAGATAGGTTTGCGCGTGTATATGTATACGGGCGCACACATATAGATAATTCAGAATCCTACTCATTGTTATTTGCATAACTTCCGAGCGGGATATTCGACGGCGAACTAATAATACGTTTAAAGTTCACTTGCTGTAGAAATTTCCTCCCGGTACTTTTTTTTTTTTTTAACAAGCCGATTTATCTTGTTGTTCGTCGCTTCTTTTTTTCATCGACCCGTCAAAATGCCAGGCGAGCTTTGCGTTTCTCACCCCCTTGCCTTTATGAAAAAGGAGATAGAGCGAAGGAAAGCTAGAGAAAGGAAGAAAAACTTTGCCGCTTCTATTCGTCCTGTATCCATTATAATAATAGGTGGCCGTCGTCAGTTTCAATTTTCCTCCGAGGTATTTCGACCTTTTTAATTCGGAATTTTTATTCATCAAATTATCGCGTCAATATGCTAATTTCAAACGATAATTCCGTTAGATTCTAACGACTCTTTATCCTCTCCGTCTCTTTCTCTTTTCAATTCATTTCTCGAATATTTCAACAACATTTGACGAATATCCCTGTAATTTCCATCGTTCTAATCACGACCGTCTAAAAGCGACGTATCGACGTATCGCATCGGGCTATATCCATCATCATTAACGATGGAAACATGGGCTGCAAGGTACACTTTGCGACCGAGACTTTTAACGATACTGTTTAGACAATTTCACTCAGACGCGCGCAGTCAAAGGCTTTCCTATTCTGTCCTTTTATTTTATTCATTTTCATTCACCGTTACTCTATCCCTAGTTGTTAGCCAAGAACTCTACAGTCAATGAAACTTGTAGTTCGTTGAAAGCCGCTCGCGGGAACGTTCTTAACCCTTCCTCATCTATGGCCGGGGTATAACGCGACGCGACGTCATTCGCGTAACGTTCTCACCACGTGAACAACGAAGAGTTTCCTTTTGATGCGATACCTTTTACGAAATAACTGATTGCTCGTTGTTTATCCTTGCATAGTAAATCCAACGCTCGAACGAAAAATAGCCAATCGATCGCAAAGTATGCGTTTAAAAATATGCAGACAATCGAGGAGTTTGTACCGAAAAATATCGTATAGGTCAAGAAAATTGCGCTAAAAAATTGTAACAGTTAAGAAAATTGCATTGGAAGCTTGTAGCATTAATTATATAATCGTAGGGTTAATCAACGGTTAAATAAGTATTCTAGTAGAGTTTTAAATAGCGGTGTGGCGATACTTTCGTGGCAGATTTCTATAATCCAAAAACAATTATTTAAATAGAATCGAGCCTGTTTGATAATACGTAGATTTATTTGAGATATACGCTTTTTGGAATCGAAAGGAACCAGCTAGTAAAGATTGTGAATTCTAAATGGTTCTGCCAGGGATTCTTGGATCCTTTTTGGGATTTATGTAACTGGGTTTATTCTGCGTCTTAGGAATTTGGTGCTTTAGGCTGATTCTAAGGCGTCATGGAGTACTTAGGTCGACCCGGCCATTTTATCAGTAAAATAGGCAAGCTTTTGACAGTTTTGGGGCGACTTTTACGTTCGTCGTTTATTCTAGCCTGGGTGATAAAACAGGGACAGATAAGACGACAAGTACCTTCTTAATAGGTTTCCTATCAGCATCATGCCCACTGCCGTTCACGAGAATCACACGACACTTTGATCGGTTTGTGGCAACAACATTTGGATTTGACCAAAGTGTACAAATCAACGACGAGTTACTAATTAGAAGTAATACAATCTCTTTACTTCGAATATCTCTAGACTGACTTATCAACCTGAATTATCTGTTAAAATACGTAACAGTAATATGTTTTATTATTCGATATATCTCAATATATATATATCACATTCATATATTCGCTGCTGCAACGTCGAAAATTTGTCCAACTTTCTTCGACACATTAAAACGCGAGCACCATTATTTAAATGAGCGACTACTTAACAACGTTCCATTTCAAACCGATTTCCTGAAATATTCGCTTCGCCTAGTCACTGCTCTAGCTAAACGATCGCACTGAAAATCAAACACATTAAACGCGAGAGGTCGCGGTGAATACGAAGGATTTAATTTTCTATTAAACGGAATCTATGCGCAATATGTGTACACGGTGCACAAGACAAACACAAAGACTTTAGTCCCGGGTGAATTTAATTTAACCGGTGCCCGATTCGTTTCGATGATCTCGCGAGAAAATGTTTACCCTGGCGGAGGTGAGGCAAAAGCGCCGTCCTGGAGTGTCATAAGTTCTTAATCCCTTTCGTAGCTTCCAGCAGTAAACACCCCTCGACCGCACACACGCACACGACCAACGACGCTATCTCGGTCCCCTATGGCCCCATGGCATGACGTTCGAATTCAACACGCTTGGGATGGTCGGGACGATTAAGACTTCCGGGAGACGGGGACGTCTGTCGTCGCGGTTGTATTAATAAATATCCGATTCGCATTCAATCTGGATAGCTTGGCAATCGGCTCGTTCAACAGCAAGCAGAAAGAGGGGTTGGGGAAAGGAAGAAGAAAACATATAAAAGAGGTGGAACGAGATATAAAGTGAAAAGGGGGAGAAGGGAGAAGGGAAGAAGGAGAAAGAAGATGGGTAAAACTGAGCGTAATACTCGACTACGAAGACTAATGACACGGGGATGGGCATGAAACGGGGTGCCGAGAGATCCACTGGCATATGGGGGGCGGGGTGGTAGTGTAAAAAAGGGTGGCGTAACAAAGAGAAGGATCGCTTGTCAACACAACACAGACGACGTTCCGTAATTTCCTGACAGCATTGGCTATAGCTGGAAGGGCAGAACGAGAGAGCGAGAGAGCGAGAGAGAGGGAAAGAGAGTGGAGCCAACTCGTGGAAAACTGGGACGCCTCGTAGAAATTAACGTAACTAACGTCGAACGAAGCGTTGGAACCCTCGACCACGCGAGTTACCTATCTACCATGATCAATGGCACGTCGCATGCCGGGAAGAAGGCTTTACTCGATCGTAGGGTGTGAATTTATGGCGAGCTCGACGGCCTTGAGCGTCCGAGCTGTTTTATAATTACGCCTTGTAAACGAGCCTTCCGGGGAGAGAGGGGAGGGGGGCGTATCAGCACGATTTTAACGGAAAACGTCAATTTCCGGCGTTTCACCTTTCATCGTTGTCCCGTATCGTCGCTTATAAAACGAAACGATTAGACGTCGAATTATTGACTCGGTTTCAGTTTTCTTCCCGCTGCAGTAAGAGTTTTAGTACACGCGAATGGCGAGTCAAGGGTGTTCACGCAACGTTTGATTTTTAATCTTTTCCACGTATTTGTATTATTGAACTCTGGTTTCTCGTTTTTTTTTTTTTTTTTTTTTTTCAGTTATAAGAGGACATTTTCAAGTCACGTTTGATATTTGTTTTGTTTAATGTTCGCAGAGAATAGAGGAATTTGTCGGGCATTTACATACGAGATATGTTGGCATATTTCAGAACAAAACGACGTACGTGAAAGGAATATAGGTATTGCGGTTTTATAATTATCCCAACGTATCGAATTAACGAAAGGAACGGATAGGAATTAAAGAGAAATTCTTCACGCGTTCTCGATTCCCTTGAATCTCCTGCACGATCGTAATACGTAACTTTTAACCCGCTCGTTCCGATAAAGGCTGTTACAGATTCATTTTCCGCAATGCGATTAATTGCGCTAAACAGTTTAAGTGCCCTATCGATCGGTCGAGATTTATTCTTTTTATCGCTTTCTCGATCTCTTTGCGCTTCTTGTGACCGTTTCGAGAGATGCTTCGTGTAAATATAACACGTTATAACACGAGAAAAGTGTCCGCGTCAACTTTGTTCCGTGGAAACTTAGTGTCACATTCCATCTAAGGCTTAAGTATTGTTTAAATGGAGGAAATTGCAGAAGTGTAGCTTGAGTGACGCTAATAACGAAAGCATTCTTTGTCTCGGCGAACAGATAGCCCTAGGGATGGAAACACACTTTCAAAGAAATTACAACGACAATATTGTCAAACCATCGTAAATATTTACGAAACGGTATAGGATATCGAACAAAAGTTTAACTCAGAATCGTATCATTTTTCACGTGCTTCGAAATATAGCGATAAAGAATTTTCGACTACTATTATTTTCAAAAACCGTTAATTGCTTTTTGGAGTTTTACATTTTACGTTCGAATAAATAACCTTTTACAAACCCTGTATAATTAGATACACGAATATGATTCGGATCATAAAATTATTTGAACGCATAAAATCGAGCTTTCGTACCGAAAAGTACTTCGGTAGATGTAAAAATATTCCATTCGGTATGCCCGCATAATTAAATTTTAATAATACACGTTAAAAGATAGAAACAATAAAACGTAATTACTTGCTTGCTCATTTTTATACATCAATGCCACATAAATATTTTAAGACAATAGCTATTGAAAAATTTGTACTCGTAGACGTACAGAGGCAATTTATCCGTAGTAACGCTAAGTGTACTTTACATTTATACGATCTCTTGAAAATATCGTGCTTTATTATCATAAATGTACGAAGGTCACTAAAAATTCAACTGCGAACTCGTTGAGATTGGTGATTTGCAAACTTGTACGTGCGAAGTTACGATCGTACTTTTTGCAGTAGTAAAGCGTGATATTTCCCGGACGATTGTGTCAAACACTATGCTTTACTTAAGTATCGCGATAGTGATATTCTTCGAGAAAGCATTTAAAACAGAAATATTTGTTGTATCACACACAATGTATAAAAGCAATACAGACACGCTAAATGATTCTCTCTCTTTTGAAATAACTCTCGATTATAGGATTAAAGCTGAAACTAAATTAGTTGACCTAGATAAGTAACAACCACTTTTGTATCGAAAGCAATTAAATCGATTTTTGAATTTAAGAAACGAATACTGATTATGTGTCAGTGAATGTACTTTTACTATATTATCGTATTATGTTCATAACGTGTAAAGACGAGTATCGAAATAATTATATTAATTGTAGTAATTATACCAAGTAATTATATTACCTGTATGGCATACTAAGCATTAGTTAAATATGATTACAAGGACACGTCAAAATTTTATGTCATTCGTGCCAGAATTGTCACCTTTTGACAAACAAAATCAGATTCTGTTCGTCCGCGATACGTTATTCTACTTACATCAGATTATAGTTAGCATAGAATAACGCAAACGAGATCAATTATGCACGGCATGATTCATCGATAATATCTTACAATGTGTTTCAATTTCCAAGAAATATTCTTCGACTTTTACTGTTTCCGTCAAGCGTCCGCTAACTTTGAAAACATGATAATATTAAAAAACGCCAGTCAGACGTTTCGTTCTTTTATAGAGGTTTAATTTAGAAGCTTAATACGTTTTCGACGAATCCCGTTTCAACGAAACTGCGTTTTCATTTAATTTTAGAATTAAGCGTGTCTTTTCACGCAAATGCGCATTTTTTATGAACATCGCTAAAAAGACGGGATCCAAGTAGAGATTTCGATCTTCATATTTTATGACAGTTGATACTTTATTTTGAATATTTGATTTTTTTTTTCTTTTGCATATTATGTACATTCCGTGGATATTTGCACGTTTAACTTCTCCATAAATGCATAAATATTCACCGATGTTTCTCAATTTCCACGAAACTTCATGGATATGCATCAGCTGTCTTTAAACTGTACTTTGCGTCTTTGAACCTAATAATTTATTCCTTTTTTCGCCGACGTCGTATCAAAGTACTCTTTTTCAGTCGCCGGGCGATTTCGACATCCAAAAATCAATTAAAACGAACTTATCGCATCTCTCTCGTACGATGTTCAAATTGGAGCTTTCAAAGCGGTGACCCTCGCGTTTTCTTCGACATTTTCCGCTTATGAGGACGAACGCGTTCCCGGTTTCAGGATAACATCGAGAAACTTGATTTCCACGTAACAAAAGACGAAGAATATCGAATTAGAAAATGGAATACATGATTGTACTTTCCGAGGCAAAAGGATCCTCCGAGGCAGTACGTCAATTTTCTCGATGCCTTTGTGCCTTCGAGAAATTCTTTCTCCTCCCCCCTAGCCGATTCTGCCGGAGGTCCACGGTGATTTGCATAAATAACGAATTGTTGAACAACCCCGAAGACGAAAGTCAAGGGACGACAAAATTGAATGAACGCGCGTCTGTCGGTGAACGCAAAGTCGAATCACGAATGCATATATTCGACGATTTTCGCGGGCATTTGCATTTAGAAAATTATGTGTAATTAGCGCGTGTGAAATGAATATGTTGCGGAGCAGGAGAAAGTTCATTAGCGGCGAGGAATTTGCATGTGATTTCAACGTCACCGGCGATCTTTTCGCCGAGTATTTGCCCCGAAAAATGTCCAACTATCCTAGCTGAATATTATCTTGGCAACACAGCGCGTTATAGGGTTTACCGCTGCTCGTGTTAATTTTCCAGAATTATTAAACTACCCGCTCTCTTGCGATACTGTAATCAACTAAGATCAACGTTTCTGCCTAATGCGCAATTTTTGCGCATCGAATATTACAACATAGAACGTTCCAGCTGCGTAATACGCTTTCCTGTATTTTTCACAATTTGCCACTAGCCTGTCGGTGAAAAAGAAAAACGAGACATCTGTTCGGAAGGATTTTCAAGCCGACGAAACTCTATTTCCGAGTTACAAAGTTACTCGATGAAACGTAATATTAATACGATATTAATATTTAGTATTTTTTCATAGCGTCGTTAATAACACTGTAGTTGATGCGACATTAAACTATAATTTTGGAAAGAAGTTTTTACGATTTCAACTTTTTATCTAAATCTTTCAAGAAGGGAAGAAGTAGTAGTAGTAGTAGTAGAAAACCCTTTCTTACTGGATGGTAATAACACGGCTATCGTACTTCTGTTACGAATAAAAGTTTCACAGCGTCGACGGATAAAACCTCGAAGTTTACGATCTCAATCGGGACGTTTCCGGATAATTAAGTAGAAGGAAAAAAGACGGCGTGATTGCAAAAGCCGTACGAGAACTATACACGCGTTAAAAGCGTGCGAGATAAACGCATTATCATCCGCCAACATACGAGGCTCGCACGAAATAAGGTTTCGCTTTGTTGATTGAATTCGTTGTAAACCAGTCGACACGGTTGAACTTCCTTCGGGATTTTAGTCGCGACAAAGTGACGGATAAATTGGATTTCCTTCGTCTTACTCTAAAATGCCATTAACTGCGTTCCGTTATCTCGTTGCTGACTCGAGGGAGAACTTAAAAAAAAAGAAAAAAGAAAGAAAAAAAGAGGAAACAAGAAACAGCAAGAAAAGAAAAGGAAGAAGAAGAAGAAGAAGAAGAAGGAAAAAGAAACATCTATACGGTATCTCGGTACGCGACGAGGTTCATTAAATTTTAATAAATCCATGGCTGCGGATTATCGAGTTTCGACGTCATTAAATGGTACGCTTTGTTAGACCGTAAGTAACGGACCCTCTTCTCGATCGGCTCATCATGCAGCGGAATTACAAAACCGAATGCATAAAATTGCCCGAGAAAATCCAGAGGTATTCGCTTTCGTCTACGGAGGCGTCTTAAAGCTACGCGAGGCAAACTCAGCTAGCAACTGGACGAGGGTGGAACGCACGAAAGGTTAGCATCAAAGCGGTGAGACTCACTTTCAGCGCGGGGATGTGGTACACGGTTAGTCCTCGGTGGGACCAGCTCTTTACGCCGAAATCGGGTAGTCCTTAAGAAGACGTAGTTCGGTCTAGTTGCAGGGTACACAATTACACGGTAGCGGAGGATTAAGTCGAGACGGCGAAGCCGAGACGTTGAAATCGGCGAGAATTTAACCCTCAAAGGAGGGATGCAATCGGGGATACATGATACCCCCGTATTTGGGACTTACGATACACACTGGTCTTTAATGGAAAATCCTGGCGAGTTCGCAAATGGCACGACGTAACCACTCAACAATCACGACTTTTACCGGTGTCACTCTATCACGCAAGACGTTGCCTCTTCTCGTGGCGAAATTTATCCAAAACGAGCAACGAGAATGAGACAGAGAAGAAACAAAAGAAAGGAAACGACAACGGTTCCTTTCTCTCAGTCAAGAACACCAAGAAGAAACTCTTTCTTTCTTCCGAACGATCACTGATTCACGGCTGCACATTCACGATACACAGAAGAAGTAAACTATCACTGAGAGGATTTTACGATGGATTTGTCGCACTTACTGACGGATATACGTCGGCGAACAAGCGTCAACCTCAGCGTTCCCTGGTTCGCGTTAAATCTGGCAAAGAAGAAGAGCTTCTCTTCTCTGACGACAAAAGTGTGTCACGCGAGGAAGAAACCACCACCACTGCGATCGAACGATTCCACCGTCGTAGTCGTCGTTGGGGTATTAGAGGTCTCGTGTAAATGTCCTCTCTCTCTCTCTCTCTCTTTCTCTCTTTCTCTCCACTCGTTCGTCCCTCGGTTCGTTGTTCGTTGTTCAACGTCGCGAGAAGAGCTTTTCTCTCGCGCGACGACGTCCTCGGGTCAAGCACACACGCACGGTAGGGTCGCGAGAAACGGAGGGAGAAACGAACGAGCCACGGATGAGATACGTAAATCCGAATGTATCGTGATGTGTCACTATGGTCACACACAACGAACGCGACTACGCGCGTACCTGTGTGCGTGTTTACGCGTACTCGCGAATCAAGTAACGGGGCCAGAGACGCGGCAACGCGACGCGTTCGTACTTTGCTATTTTACGATCCTCCTCGTCGGTAACAAAACGGACGCAGGTGTTTCTTTTAATCAGCGAGCAAACGTCGTTGCTCAACGACGCACGTCGAAAAATTCTAGCCAGAACCGAATACGCACCAACCCTAGGAGAGACCCTTAGGCCGGATCCGCGGAGTTTCCTTTCACCTCGATTTTCGGTCCCTTGCCACCCCCGCGCCAGTTGCACAGGCGCGAACCGCTTTCAGAATTTCCGAGGCTCGGGTACCGCGCACGTCGAAAGAGAGGGGAGCGCACTCTCGACGTTGTAGGAGAAACCGTTCGAAGAGGGAGAAAAGGGACGTGGGTATATCCTCCGTGTAGAAGAAGAGTGGAGGGACTATAGGGGTTGTTTGATAGCAGGGGTGAAACGTTGGAAAAGGTACAAAGTTCTCTCGGTTGCCTCTACTCTGCCGTGGAATTGAGAGAGAGAGAGAGAGAGAGAGAGAGAGAGAGAGAGAGAGAGAGTGAATTTCCACTCTTCCCGCTTCGTGGAAATTCACATGACCAAGGGATGGTACACAGACGTGCGACACCAGGTCAGAGAGGAGAGTCCGTCTTATACACACCAGCAGTACTACTACGACAGACACCGTCAAAGTCCTGGGGTCTACGTACTTTTACGTATATTCCTATTCCACCAACGGTGGATGTTGCGTTGGTAGAAGTTATTCGTGCCGCCGCCGCTACTGCCACCACCACCGCCACCGCCGCCGCCGTCGCCGCCGCCGCCGCCGCCAACGCCGCCACCACTACCACCAGCAACCACCACCACTACTATCGCCGCCGCCGCCGCCGCCGCCGTCGCCGCCACCGCCGTCTCCACCGTCGTCGTCGCCACCGTTGTCGCTGCTGCGCTGCTGCTGCTGGTGCTGCTGTTGATGGTGGTGCTGCTGGTGCTGGTGCTGGTGGTGGTGCTGGTGCTGCTGCTGCTCGGCTAAGCGGTTGTGTGGGTGTGGTGGGGTTCAAGGGGGTGGCGCAGGCGTTTTGGTGCACCGACGCATTGATCCCTGGAATTCGTAGGGACGGTGACTAGGGCCAAGCATGTGTCCACTTTCGATGTGAGAAAGAGAGGAGAAGAGGGGGCTACTCGGTGAACAGAATGAGAAGTACACGACGACGAACCTACCGGAGTAGGGAGAAAAAGGGTGGCTGTAGCAAGGGAGGGGGAGAGAGAATGGAACAACGAGGTTGGAGGAGAGGAGCAACCGTTTTACTCGTAGCCGGTGTCCACACCTGCAGACCGTTGGTCGTGATGCGTTTGAGGATGATGGAATGTCGGTTACGATTGAAAATCTTTTCGAGCCGGAATCTGGATCATGGTAGGGGAAACGGCCAGAAGTTTCGGTCTCGTTGTTTGACGTCGTAACTAGGAGAAAGCGAGATGATGGATAATGATGATGGATGAAACGAGATACCAGGCGGACCAAGGAACAGCGTGCACCGGTTTAAAGAATCGGCGTCTGGACGGTAGTTTTAATCGCGTATAAAGCGTCGAGCGTTCATTTTCCGATGGAAATCAGGGCTTCGCTTCGTGAAAACGTTAGTACGTTGGTTATTTCGTCCGCTTCTCGTGGCAAGGACAGAAGCAGAGAGAAAGGGAAGAAAAATCAGAAAAGCGTACGAAATTCGAGTATTATGAGATTTCGAGCCGGACTTCCAAGTTCAAACTTGTTCTTATTAAACCAGCGAGCGTAACGTTTTAATCGGTGCTTGTGAATGCGTTTGCCATGCACCGGAAGTTTTTCAAGTTAATTGCAAGTGAAACGAATTCGTCTGACCGTCGTGTTCCTTATTCAAAAGTGGAGAAAGGCAGACGGGGGGGGGGGAGGTGGACGAGAAGGCGATGAATGGCCAAGCTATAAAATTAAACAGGAGTCAGGAAAGCCTCGGGTCCTTTGACGAAGCGAATCCATCGACTTCGTATAATATAATGTCCGATCCCGAAGTCTCGACGGTATCCTTTTCACTCGGCTGACATCCGCAAAAATCGTTCGTTAATTAAGACGGCCGATCTCGACGGATGCGGACGAACGAGAGAAGAGAAAAGACGAGAGTAGAGAAGAGAAGAGAACACCAGCGTAACAAACCACGCCATCGGTGTGCCTCCCTTTCACTACTCGGGCAAGCCTGATCTCGTGGTTTCGCCAATCCGCTAAAAAAGGCCTTTCCTCGACACCTTCTCGCTCGTTTCTCATCGATTTCACGATTCGTTCGATCGTCAACGCGCATCCAGCCTTCGTATCGTACGACGAGAAGCGCCGACACGGCCAATGCTTTCTATAAAATATTCAAGTCCAGGCAGCGTACAGATATGTACCAATACTGAATAAATAATAGGGACGAGCAAGATCCACGATCAGTTCATAATTCCGTTCCGTTTCAAAGCTCTGATCCATTCGTCGATCTCTCTAACGAGAGCTTCGTACTCGAGAAGCGTAAGTTCCGTAGGTAGGCTGTATAGGATGGAAATTTCAAAATTGAAAAGAGCAGATGGAGGGACAGGGTTAAGTACTAATACATCGTTGGATGGAACGAACGATGGAAAGAAAATGATGCCGGGTAAATGATTAGAACCATCAGAGGAGAATTATGTACCTCCTCTCTCTCTTTCTCTCTCTCTTTCTCTCTCCTAAAATGATTTCTTCGTTAGATATACCGGAACTGTATCAACGATTCGTTCAATCGTATTTGACGATTTTCTTAGAGGTTCTCGCACACCGAAGAATCGGTTTCAACGCGATGGAAGTCTCGTTTTCTGACGTTGGCGGTATTCCTGGCCTCGTTATCGGTCGCTTTTCCCCGAAATCAGGGCCCCCAACGATCGATCGATTTAATATCGTTGTCGGATAACAGTTAATAACGCGTACAGTAATTACAATTACAGACACAGCGTGACCGGTGATAAATTAGCGAGACATCTGGAAAATCAGCAATTTTGAGATATCTATAAATGTTAACTCTCAAAGCGAGCTATTCACCAGGATGGCAATTATCATACTATATAAAATTATAGTATTTAAATCGTAGTAGCATTGTTTCTCGTTTAATAGTAAACAATGTTCTATTAGAAACTCTCGAACCAAAGACTATTAGTAAAATTGGAGAGGGAACAAAAACTTCTCATTACTAAATGACCGAGTAATTAATAAGTTACTACTTCGAACTGTCTATTTCCAATCGATTTTCCAACGAAGTTGTACGTTCCTTCGCCGATTCACTCTTCTAGCAAATTTATACGGATTTGGAGAATGTTATTATTACGATCGACGTTTGATCGTCGAAGAACAAGACGTACCTTAATTTCGTTTCTAGAAATGTATAGAATAATCGTGGTAAGTGGAGCGAATCCTAACTATCTTGATCGAAGTACGAAAAACTCATCCTGCTTTATAACTTCTTCTTCGCAGATGCGCTGCTACGGTTACAACGTGTAAGTGTACTTTTGCAACGAAACCTTACGATTTTCTTTTGCATAAATTGATTTCCCGTGTTATTCTACGCGCAAAAGGTACAACGTAAGGTCACTGAAAATTCACTACTTCCCAAGATAGACCACTTTTTACAACTCGTTCGATTCGTTTCACTACCACATCGTAAACAGTTTCGTATTCTTCTCTTAATCTCTTGCCCGTTCTACGTTCCAATTTACCTCTAGCAGGTAAAATCGATTATTACGTATCAAAAGTTGATCAAGGTGGAACGTTTCCATTTTACCTTCGAAGATGTATAAATCCAGTGTAACGACGAAGGGCCTTTAAACGTATTAAACACGAATTAGACACGATAAAACGTTCAACGAGGCTAGAAACACAAGGGTTTAATCTTTCTCATCGCGTTATTTAATTCCTCGGAATTAAGTGACAAGAATATTTTCTGACAAATATACGAAACTTATTTCACAGTTGCGAACAACACGATCACGTACATTGCCGCCGATCATAGATTATAAGACGCGCATACCTCTACGTTTATCAGCTTAAAAGATTTTACTTTGTTTAGCAGATCGAGAGTTGGTCATCGAGAGTCGCCGCGGCTTCGACAGTTAATCGTAAGTAGTAATTAAAGGAACGTGGAAAGGCGAGATTGAATTGGAAACGCGACGATGTTTCGATTTACCTCGACGCGCGACGATCCTTTTGTTCGCATTATAATGGAATGCATTGATCGAACAAATAACGCGTACACGTGCTCGCGCGCACGCGACCTCCTTGAAAATTGAAATACACGCGAAAATTGGGCGAATTTCCTGGGGAATGAAATGCCATTTTTTTGTATGTATTTTGGAGATACGGAATAACGATTAAAAAAGCAAACAAACGAACAAACAAACAAACAAAATAAAAAAAGCAGGAAGAAGAGAAGAGAACGGGAACGGAGGACGCCACTTTTATGTCCGAGGCCGAAATCAATTTTTGCATAGCTGTAGTCGAATTCGATGCTCCGTACGCGCGTTCATCGGTCCGTTCCGCGTCAACGAATGGCGGAAAAATCGTGGAACCTCGAGTTCGTCGAGTCGCGAAACGTAACGAAGAAGCAAGTGGCGATACGCGATTTCACAAGACTTAAATGCCTTTTAAATTTCTTCGCGTTCGAACTATTTAAACCTCTTGTAACAGAAAAAGAGAGAGAAAGGGAGGAAGGGAAAAGCGTAGGGAGAAGGAAATTGGATGAACCGGGTGATATAGCTGTCTTCTTGCCGGGGGTTCGTTAGCACGGGCCAGATACGCGAACATCCCCCGAGCGTGGTACGCGCAGCCGAGAGATTTAAAGATAGATTCGAAAGTAGAATCAGGTCAGGCTACAATCCGCCACCACTGGCGGAATGTGTCAGTAAATCGGCGAAAACGCGTCTGCATTAACGAACCGACGCCGTCACTGGTCCGTGTTCGTTTTTGATTGCAAATGATTTCAAAACGTACGGTCAACCTGAACCGCGAACCAGCTAAGCCACCGAACGTCCGAGTTATGGAAGACAAAATGGGAAAGAGCAAGGGTGATTAACTCTCGTTCGAGCTTCGTTTCGCTATTTTTTTCTGCCACGGTTGTGTCATCGAATTAGTTGCGTAATTGGCCGGGGGATGATGATTCCGCGCGAGAGATCGGATAGAGTAAATTGGCGGAATGTAAAGGTAAAATAAGGAAAACGACGCTTCAACTTCTCGACTTTTCGGATAATAAAGCACAACTAGAAGTCGCTAGGTTCGCGAAGCACGCGTTGATTTATTATCGTGATTATTATCGTATTATAGCGTGATTTAATTGGACGTAATTCTTCTGCGATATAATTACGGACACACTCGTAGCGATTCCACAATACGACGAATATCTTGTTAAAGGAAGATCGAAACGCGTCGAAGAGGAATCAAAGACGTTAGAGGTATCTTTGTAAAACTATTAAGTAACTCGGACGAGACTCTCGGAAATAGCACTCTAAAGAAATAATTTTCAAAGAAAAAGACCTTATCGTTCAAATGGATCATCGTTCGTTATCTAAGATGCGAACATCGATAGAACTACCGTGCGACGATATCTGCTCGACCGAGAGACGATGAGACTGCATTCGACCGATCGCCATCACCCTCTTTCGAATTACCCTAATAGTTCCGTAACATCCTGCATAAACAGCCACCCCATTGCAACCCCAAAGGAACGAATCTTCCTTACTGCCATTCAGAGTTCCTACTCTCGTCCATGGATCTCGCTCATTCCAGTAAAATCTAACGATCGAGACGCGTCTCATCGTAAACACGCTCTAGGAAAGGGAGATGCTGTCTCGTGGAAAGGCACGTCGAACGCAGATAGAGCGAAACGATCGATCGATCGCTCTCAGACTTTTCGCATACGTTAACATCGAGTGTTTGAACGCACGTAGTGGAAAGAAAAGAAGAAAAAGAAGAGAGAGAGAGAGAGAGAGAGAGAGAGAAGAAGAGGGGGCAGAAAGAGGTAGAAAACAGGAAGAAGAAGAGGCTACTGGTTAAAAAAGAGGCAGTCCTTCGACCCCGCTGTTTACAGGTGCATTTTCGATTTTGTCTCGCGCGAGGTGCGCGAGCATCGAGCCGCATGCAGTCCACTCCACGCTGTAGCTGTAATTCAGTAATGGTCTTACGCGGCGAAGTTCGTAATAACTGACGCAAATGAGAGGGTCTCGTAATTAATTCGCGCATACTTATGAATAGAATAAGAGAGGCAACGTGCGAGACAGGGAGGGCGAACCTGTTAGAGAGATATAGAGAGATAGAGAGAGAGAGAGATAGAGAAAGAGAGAGAGAGAGAGAGAGAGAGAGTGTGGCTCAGCGAAGACAGGAGGAGAGACACGTAACCCTATGCTGAGCTTGCGTAACCTAGTATCTGCAAATCCCATGTTGCAAGCCTCCCACAAAGCAGTGAATAAACGCTGTTAATTTGTTAAGTGTAAAGTGAATCAAATCAGTTTCAGAATAGTACTTACGTATGCCAGACGTAACTGTAAGCGGCGAAATTTCTGGCTGGCCGCAGGGATCGGCCGCAAATTATTTCGCGATTTCAATCGTTTCGGCAACAATCGAAGAACGAGTATTTTTACGTAAGGAAGCGCAAGACGCTGCTCGACGACTGAAAGAGAGCATTCGAATACATTGTCGTAGTTGGGAGGAAGAGGATACTCGTTAAATGCAAAGACACGAGTCCCTCGCAAGTAAGAAGAAATTTGATTTTTACGCTGCTTATTCGAAGACGATGGAAAAGCGACGTTTCGAATCTTTCGTACGATCGAAATGCTACGATAAACGGTTTCGAGTCACTGTCATTTCGTATATACTTTATGGTAAGAACGGTTCGTCAGACTGGCATTCCACGATTATAGGAACACCACAGCGACGTCTGAATTTCGAAGTTCGCGCGGATCGAGTAGCTTTAATAGTTACGCGGATATGACGAGCACGATAACGATCGTTTCCGATCGATCGCGATAATAAATTTCAAAGAGATATTGTTCGAATTAAAATTCAATTCTCCTTTCGAATACGATGTATAGAAATAATTTGCAAAACGATGAACGTTAATTGGCCAAACACAGCAATATGTAATTCACCTATATATCCAGGAAATCAACACTGATTTCTCGCTAACTCGATACGCACACCGATATAGTTCAACGTATACTGGTGTTCGTTTCGATAGTATCGGCAACTTATCCTGCTTCGCTCTGTATCGTTTTACCTTCGCGAGATACTGCGCGTTACTTTCGAAATTTTCCGATAAAAATAGTCGATAGGATTTTCGATGTTTAATCGATCGCGTCTTTTATAATACGTGGAATAAATGGCGAATGGCGATACGATCGAAAGGGACGATCGATTAATCGCGCGCGAAATACTGGAAAACGCTGAATTAAGTTCTTCTCTCTCTACTTTTCGCTGCTGCCGGATGAAAGATATTCGCGAGACTTTCGGGCTGAAACTCGGAGAGAAGAATTTCATTTTAATTGTAATATATACTTTGCAATATCCCTCGTTGCCACGAAGAATTAACGACGTTAACATAATTACGAGTCCGCTACCACTCAACGTTACACGATTTCTTTCGTAATGATGTAGCCTTTCATTATCTTCCCCTTTACGCTGCGTTTGCTGTGTGCGTTTCGCCCACGGTATCTTCGAAACAACAGTTGCCTAAAAAGTAACAAATAACCGGACCGTCGTACCGACTAAAAACCAAAATCCTACCAAAAGGAGAACGACAAAATGTCGCTGTAGTCGAACAAAGGCTACTGCAGGCGCGTATCTAGCGCCCGAAGCGGTTGCGCCCTCGGAATATTCGCAAACTCGTCTCGATGACGATAGAAACAAACGCGCGTGCTATCGCGTTTGCGCGTCCAAATTGTTAGAATTGCGTTGTTAAAACTGCGCGTGTCGTCGATTTCGGAACGGCCGTTTCTCGGCTTTCGCCATTCGCCGACGAACGTGCAAAGCAAGGAAAAAGAAAACCGTACAGGACGCGACGACTGAGAGTAACGCGCGGAGAGGGTGCATCGATCACAGTTCGTATCTTCGAGTTTCGTATAACCACGCGATGAAACGTGACGAGAAAACGGCGAATTTTCGGTGCTTGGCCGAATGTTCCGGTCGGTTTCGTCGGCGTTGTCATTTTGTCACGTTTAGGAATTATCGGGCGAGATCGAAATCGAATAGCTCGATATGGTGAAAGATGCCGAGGTGTCCGATAGATTGGGATTAGTTTTGGGTGACGTGGGACGATCGATGTTCGGTCCATCGTCGAATCCTCGGATGGGTTTTCACCGACTTCGCCATTTTGCTACATTGAAAACCAATCTACAAAAAAGGGCAAATATTTGCTTGGCGTTAGATCGACGAGAACAAAAGACGGTATACGTGTATAAACGAAACGACGCGAAAGGAATATCTCGGATGAAAGATTAAAAAGTCGACTGGCGAAGTAAATAAAAATAGAGAGGAAGATCGTATCGCATTGAAAAATTATCGGCTAGAAACTGAATCGTTCGATACGATGATGGATCTCGGGACAACTTAGGGCGCGCGCGAAGTGCTATATGAAAAATTCATCGATTGACTGGAGCATTAACGTTGGGCAACATTGTTTCTACGAAACTTTGTCGATATCGCCGGGCAACACCCCCAAAGTGCAGTACTATAATTGAACAGTGGATGATTTTTAGGTGAAAGCACGAGACCTGCATGGAGCGCCGTATTAAATAAACAAAGTTTCGTTTGATCCACTTTCGGACCAGGACTTCGTCTCCGCGTTATATCGCACCGAGCAACGCAAGAAATAACGTGTATCTAGTTTCGCGTGTTTTCGCGGTGCAGAAAGTATCGGAATTACGATTACCTAAATTCGCAGCATCCTAAACGATGATCCACGAACGAAATTCCGCGACAACGTGCATGTAGCCGCGTACAAATAATCCAAGTTACGAGTACTCGATTCACGCTCTTCCAAATGGTCATTTTCAAATAAAATTCTCTAATAACCAGCGTGTAATCTTGCAAGAAGCATCGAAGTCACGACTGTTAACGTTCGCGACGTAATAGACGATCGTTTTCCAACGAAATTCTGTGATAACTTGCGCGTGATGTTGCACGGTACAAGTATCGAGTACTTCTTAAACGAGCCACGGAATTCGTTAAGGAAAGATGAAATTTAATGCCGGTTACTTATGCATAGGACGCGTCGACACTGTCGAGACTGTATTATTCGCGCGTTATTACGCGCACATGATGCATGCGAGCCGGAAATGTCTCGTAAGGGAAACGCGATCGCGCCAACTTAATGACGGTTAATATGTAATTGAAACCGTGCATTGAAACCCGATATAAAATATTTCCAATTCCTGACCCATGATGTTAATAAAATAGAATCCGCAGCCTGCTACGTGCGGCTGTCGATGGGGTCAGAGGGGATGCATTAACGTATTCAGTATTGGAACGCGCAGAATGGATAGCGCGACGCATGCGATATACAATTTCAATAAATTTGACGCGCAGGATGCTGTCGTGATAGACGAATCCCGTGTTCGAACGAGAATAGCAACGATGTGGCAGAATAACGAGATGATTTTATTGCGAAAAAACCCCAATTTCGGTAACGCGTGTCATTAATTTAGTTGCCGATAGTATAATATATCGGAACATTCTTTACCGCTTACCAATATTTCCTTTGATCTTTATATATAAATACTTACTGCGTTAAATAAATGGTAGTTTGAACGCAATTAACAATGTATAAGAAATACATACCTTTTGCACATTCGTATTTGTTATGATGGAATATAAACCATTGATTAAATGCCTCGCCTGTGATATAATTATGTTCTGATCAATATTTAACAAATTGTAGAATTTTGATGGTACTGTTAAGTAATAATCGATTTTGTTAATATTCCGATAATACGTGTATTCGTTTGATTTATTAAATGAATATATAATTTGCAACACTTGGTTAATAATTCTATTCTAACTATCGGCCGATGTTATTATAGATATTTACTGAATTTGTCATCTGTTGTTGAACAATTTCTAATTCATATAGCTACTTCTTTATTAATATTTTCTATATTATCGACTGTCGGTAATATATATCTACAGACGAGGCACTGTTCATAGTTCTATGCGATGTTATCTACGAACGGTAAATTACATCTTTTTATAAAATGAAAAATGATATTAGAAATTATTTGAAATATGTACATATAGCCACTGTTACTGTGGAATGAAGTTTTTGTTGTAACGAAATCAGAGGATATTCGACTTGTTCGCTACGAAAGTCTCGATCGAGGAGCTACTTTACTACTATGCGTTGTTTTCTCTCTTTCAGAATTACTTTTAAGATCAGGTAAAATGTTACTACAAAAAATATGTGTTTGAAATGCACTAAAATATACAAATTTAAATACAAGAAACATGAAAATGATTTGATATATCCCAACAGAACATCGTACCTACATATTTCCATTCTAATAGTCTTAATAAATTATAGAATTATTTATAATTTACAGCTTATATATATATTAATTGTACATACATACTGTCTGTAATCGCGTACAATCATAAATAAATCATTACAAATAAAACATTTCAAACACATATATCACATATGATTCGCCACATGGTAATATAAATGTATACGTACCAGTGCATCTGCCTTTGTAGCGGTAAGTGACATATTATCAAATTTTCACAGCATAGGCATCGAAATGATCTCAGCATTCAGTCAACTACTTGCACGCGAGAAAATCAAAGATTTAAGATTAATATATGTGTAAAATCAAAAGCAATGATATTAAAATCAAACAATAACGAAGTTTTAATTTCGTCTCAAAAGCTCATAACACATATTACTATATGTACAGTGAGTGTAACGGTCAAATAGATAACCAAAAATAAACGAAAAAACAAAGTTCGACAAATTATTTAATATTGTTACGACAATATTTAAGGAAGAATTAGATAAGAATGTATTAATTCAACAAACCTAATAATAGGCTAGCTAATTAAAATAGTATGCAGCAACAAGAAATCACGCACGACAAACGGATTAACACATTCTGCCGCCACACTTTCCGACACCGGAATGACATTTTTCGCGCCAAGCATCGGCCTGCCGCTTTCCTATTGGCTGTCTTCTTTTTTTATTGGACATCTTCTTTTCTACTTCAAATGGCGCGCAAAATTGAAATATTGTGCATGCGCAGCACAAAACTCAATTAACGAGCTATGATAGTTTCGAACTAGATAATCATAAATCGTAACTTATAATTATGATTCGTAAGAAATTTTTAAAGTTCTGCTTTCTTTACGAACGTAGTCGAACATATACGGTAATATGGAATTACAAGTTATTATAAATTAAATAGAAGAATTTTATATTTTCCTAATACTTGTGCGTGTGTGTTTATTATCCTACAAATTGAACAAATTCATTGGAATGATAATTCTGAGTTTTAATTCGATCCATTACTACAGGCGAAATGTTTGTGTCGTTACAATAGTCAGCTATAATAAGTCGATAATGTCGCATGTGACATGAAAATGATAAGAAGGTTACAGATCTCAGGTATTCTCCAAAATGTGGGGTAAATAAAAGTATTGAAGTAAAGCCTAGTTTGTACCTCGTTTGTAATAATATAACCAAAATCTTGCATAAGTCTATGTCTGGTATGTCATTTATAAATTATCAATTAATTAATTTACACAAAGAACTACGTATTAGTTGCAGTTGATATATATCATATATATTAATATATATCATAGTATTTATTACTTTTACTCCCTATAGAGTTTACAATAACGTTAAAGCGAATACTTACAATCTGGCAGGATCCGCCGCTTCTTCAGGAATTATTATATATGGCAATATATAATTCGTTTTATTTGCCATCGGCCTTACCTACGCAAGAATTACCGGATATTCATAAGAACATCGAAATTAAGCTATACTATAAAGAGAGAAAGAGAGGAGGAAATGAGATATGAAAGGAGAATTTGAAAAGAGATTTTGAAAAGAGAAAAACGATAAAAGAAAAGGGGCGAGATACCGAAAGAATGATCGGTTGATCATATATAGATACTGGATGTATTGTCAGTAGTTTAATTTCTTGCCGCTAGTTGGCGTATCGATATTCTCAGTCTCCCATAAGTGTGTGTGAAAATTGTTTTCTATATATTGAAAAGAGCGTGTAAAATAAGAGTAATTCATAATCTTTTAGTAATTAAGTGCAGAAAAAGTAATTATGGCAGACGCTGCAGCGAGGCAGTTGCAGTACGAATATAAAGCCGTTAGTATATTTATTAATTACCTATCTAATTTTGATTAGATATGTTTGCTTTTCTGATTACATTACGAAGAGGTTAAGTTTTAACTGTAAACGGTAATTAAACAAAGTATTTTTATCAATTAATGAATCGTATGCTTGTTTCAGAATTCTAATCTCGTGTTACAAGCTGATGTGCGATTAATAGAAAGACGTAGTAGAGATGAAGCCACTGGTGAGGTTATGTCCCTTGTTGGGAAACTGGATGGAACACGAATGGGTGATAGAGCACAACGTACTAAACCAGGAAAGGCAGAGGAGCGAAAAGTCAAGTAAATAATATAAGTTATTTAACATATTCATTATTATAATGAACTATTCTATATATTAGATGTTTGTATTTAATAGACGTCAGAAACGAGATGAAGCACAATATGATTTTGCACGAATGAAAGGTGCAACATTGCTTTCAGAAGGTGTAGATGAAATGGTTGGAATTGTTTATCGTCCTAAGACTCAAGATACGCGTCAAACCTACGAAGTATTATTGAGTTTTATTCAAGAAGCTTTAGGAGATCAACCTAGAGATATTCTTTGTGGTGCTGCTGATGAAGTATTAGCAGTTTTAAAAAATGATCGGCTTAAGGAAAAAGAGAAGAAGAAAGAAACAGAATTGTTATTGGGTCCATTAGCCGAAGAAAGATTTGCATTATTAGTGAACCTTGGAAAAAAGATAACAGATTTTGGTAGTGATGAAAAAACTACTACAAATGAAGAAAATATTGATGAAACGTATGGAATTAATGTACAATTTGAAGAAAGCAGCGAAGAAGATGATGAAGATGTTTATGGAGAAGTTAGAGAAAATGATGATGAAGGTGATGAAGGTGAAGAAGCTAATGATGATAGGGCTATTCATGCGGAAAATGTAAATATATTCAGCAAGACTGACTTTCATAAAACTAAAAAAATATTTGTTAATAAATAATTGTATTGTCCTTTAGTTGGGTGGTGCAGAAGAAATGAAGAAAGAGAAGCCATTACATCCTTTGGATATAGATGCATATTGGTTGCAAAGGAGATTAAGTAGGATATATGATGATGCTATGGTCTCACAAGCAAGAGCTGCAGAAGTATTGGCAGTTTTAAAAGATGCTGGAGATGACCGTGACTGTGAAAATCAGCTAGTACTTTTGCTAGGTTATGATTGTTTCGACTTCATTAAACAACTCAAGAAATATAGGCATACAAGTAAGAAAAATTCATAGAGAAATGTAATGATACATTAATACATATAATACAATTAAATATTTTTGTTCATTGCAGTTGCTTATTGCACTATGTTGGCATCTTCGCAGTCCGAATCAGAACGTCAAAAAATTCGAAATAAGATGAACGATGATCCTGTATTAACAAAAATTTTGCGACAATTAGATACGGGTAAAGGTGATGACGATGCTGATGAAACGATGGAAGCAAGGGCACAACGTAAACGGAGAGAAGAAAACGAAGATACTGGGGGTCCTGGAGGACAAGTTCAGGGTACAAGAAATCTAATAGATCTAGAAGACTTGATATTTGCACAAGGTAGTCACTTTATGGCAAATAAACGCTGTCAATTACCTGATGGAAGTTTCAGAAAGCAGCGTAAAGGGTACAATATTTATATTTACTTGAAACCTACTTAATATTTTTTATTTTTAATCATTTACTTTTCTTTATATCATCTATCTTGTATCTTTTCCAGATATGAAGAAGTTCATGTCCCTGCTTTAAAACCGAAACCATTTGCAGAAAACGAAAAACTTTACCCAATTGATCAATTGCCAAAATACGTGCAACCAGCTTTTGAAGGGTTCAAGACATTAAACCGAATTCAGAGTCGTTTGTATCAAGCTGCATTAGAAAGCGATGAGAATTTATTACTGTGTGCACCAACAGGTGCTGGTAAAACTAATGTTGCTCTTTTATGTATGATGCGTGAAATTGGGAAACATATAAATGCAGATAGTACGATTAACGCGGATGAATTTAAAATAATTTATGTTGCACCAATGCGTTCTTTGGTACAAGAAATGGTTGGAACTTTTGGTAAAAGGTTATCCACGTATAATTTAACCGTTTCGGAATTAACCGGTGATCATCAATTAACAAGGGAACAGATAGCTGCGACTCAAGTTATTGTCTGTACTCCCGAAAAATGGGATATTATAACACGAAAAGGAGGTGAGAAAACCTTTACTTCATTGGTCAGATTAATTATTATTGATGAAATTCATTTGCTACATGATGAGAGAGGTCCTGTTTTGGAGGCACTAGTGGCTAGAACAATTAGGAATATTGAAACAACGCAGGAAGATGTGAGACTAATTGGTCTCTCTGCAACATTACCAAATTATCAGGACGTCGCGGCCTTTTTACGTATAAAACCAGAATCAGGATTATTTTATTTTGATAATAGTTTTAGACCTGTTGCGTTAGAACAGCAATATATAGGTGTAACAGAAAAGAAAGCATTGAAACGTTTTCAAGTAATGAATGAAATTGTATATGAGAAAACAATGGAACATGCTGGCAGGAATCAAGTTCTAGTTTTTGTTCATTCACGAAAAGAAACTGGGAAAACAGCACGCGCTATTAGAGATATGTGTTTGGAAAAAGACACATTAGGACAGTTTCTTAGAGAAGGATCTGCATCTATGGAAGTTTTAAGAACAGAAGCTGAACAAGTTAAAAATCAAGAACTCAAAGATTTATTACCTTATGGTTTTGCTATTCATCATGCCGGTATGACAAGAGTAGACAGAACATTAGTTGAAGATCTTTTTGCTGATAGACATATACAAGTACTAGTATCCACAGCAACTTTAGCTTGGGGTGTTAACTTACCAGCACATACGGTTATCATAAAAGGAACTCAAGTTTATAATCCAGAAAAAGGTAGATGGGTTGAATTAGGTGCTCTAGACGTGTTGCAAATGTTAGGTAGAGCTGGTCGTCCACAATATGATACAAAAGGTGAAGGTATTCTTATTACAAATCATAGCGAACTTCAATATTATTTGTCCCTACTAAATCAGCAGCTACCTATTGAATCACAATTAATCAGTAAAATGTCTGATATGTTAAATGCAGAAATAGTATTAGGTACTATACAGAATATTAGAGATGCAGTTACTTGGTTAGGATACACATATTTATACATTAGAATGCTTCGTTGTCCAAGTTTATATAGTATAAGCCAGGATAAACTAAAAGAAGATCCACTACTTGAATTGCACAGAGCAGATCTTATTCATTCTGCCGCAGTAGCATTAGATCGCAGTGGTCTGATTAAATATGATCGAAAATCTGGGAATTTCCAAGCTACTGAACTAGGTCGAATAGCGTCACATTATTATTGTACTCATGACACGATGTCTATATACAATCAACTACTAAAACGTACTCTAAGTGAAATTGAATTGTTCAGAGTGTTTTCATTATCTAGTGAATTTAAACATATAAACGTTAGAGAAGAAGAGAAGTTAGAATTACAGAAATTGATGGAGAGAGTACCAATACCAGTAAAAGAAAGTATAGAAGAAGCAAGTGCGAAAGTCAATGTACTTTTACAAGCATACATATCTCAATTGAAACTTGAAGGATTTGCTCTTATGTCTGATATGGTATTTGTTACTCAATCCGCGTCGCGATTAATGAGAGCTATCTTTGAAATCGTCTTATTTCGTGGCTGGGCACAATTAGGGGATAAATGTCTATCCTTATGTAAAATGATAGATCGTAGAATGTGGCAATCGATGTCACCTCTTAGGCAATTCAGAAAAATGCCAGAGGAAATTGTAAAAAAGATAGAAAAAAAGAATTTTCCTTGGGAAAGATTGTACGATTTAGGGCCGAATGAAATCGGTGAATTGATACGAGTACCAAAGCTAGGTAAAACTATTCATAAATATATTCATCAATTTCCAAAACTAGAATTATCGACGCACATTCAACCGATTACCCGTTCTACTTTAAGAGTAGAACTAACTATTACACCAGACTTTCAATGGGATGAAAAAGTACATGGAGCATCTGAAGCATTTTGGATTTTAGTTGAAGATGTAGATTCTGAAGTGATACTTCACCATGAATATTTTTTACTCAAGGCCAAATACGCAACAGACGAACATTTGATCAAATTTTTTGTTCCCGTATTTGAACCTTTGCCACCACAATACTTTTTACGTGTCGTATCAGATAGATGGATTGGAGCGGAAACTCAACTGCCTGTCAGTTTTCGACATTTAATTTTACCAGAAAAGAATTTACCACCAACTGAATTACTTGATTTACAACCGCTTCCAATTACTGCGTTACGTAATTCAAAGTTCGAAAACATTTATGCAGATAAATTTCCACAATTTAATCCAATTCAAACACAAGTTTTTAATGCTATTTATAACTCAGACGATAATGTTTTTGTTGGAGCACCTACGGGTTCAGGTAAAACAACCATTGCAGAATTTGCTGTATTACGTTTACTTACCCAAAATTCAGAAGGAAGAGCTGTATACATGGTTAGTAAAGAAGCTCTAGCAGAGTTAGTTTACGTGGATTGGTCAGCAAAGTTTAATCAACAACTGGGTAGGAAGGTAGTTCTTCTGACTGGTGAAACAGGAACAGATTTAAAACTGCTTGCAAAAGGGCAGATTATAATTACAACTGCAGATAAATGGGATGTATTATCACGAAGATGGAAACAAAGAAAAAATGTACAAAACATTCAACTTTTCATTGTTGATGAACTTCAATTAATTGGTGGAGAAGAAGGGCCTGTATTAGAGGTTGCATGTTCAAGAGCACGATATATTTCTTCACAGCTAGATAAACCAACCAGAATTATAGCATTGTCAGCTTCGCTTGCTGATGCAAAAGATGCTGCTCAATGGTTAGGTGCACCTGCCGCTGCAACATTCAATTTCCATCCATCCGTTAGGCCTGTACCTCTAGAGTTGCATGTACAAGGAATAAATATTACTCACAATGCATCTAGATTAGCTGCTATGGCAAAACCAGTGTATAATGCAATACTTAGACACGCATCTCATAAACCAGTCATTGTTTTTGTACCTACTCGTCGTCAAGCCAGATTAACAGCCATAGATTTATTAACGTTCACTGCAGCTGAAGGACAACCTTCTCGATTCTTCCACGCAGAAGAAGCTGATATTAAGCCCTTCTTAGATAGAATGACAGATAAAACATTGAAAGAAACACTCTCACAAGGTGTTGCTTATCTTCACGAAGGGCTATCTGTGGATGATCGACATTTGGTTGAACAACTTTTCGATAGCGGTGCTATTCAAATAGCAGTTGCTACGAGAGACCTTTGTTGGGGTTTATCCATTAGTTCTCATCTTGTTGTTGTTATGGATACCCAATGTTACAATGGAAAGACACATGCATACGAAGATTATCCAATTACAGATGTTTTACAAATGGTAGCACGTGCAAATCGTCCGTTAGAAGATGACGATGCCAAATGTGTCCTTCTTTGCCAGAGTTCAAAGAAAGACTTCTTCAAGAAATTCTTAAATGAACCTTTGCCCGTAGAAAGTCATTTAGATCATAGATTACACGATCATTTCAATGCAGAAATTGTGACTAAAACAATTGAAAATAAACAAGACGCAGTTGATTATCTTACATGGACTTTCTTATATAGACGGCTTACACAGAATCCAAATTATTATGGATTACAAGGCGTTACACATAGGCATTTATCAGATCATTTATCTGAATTGGTTGAAAGTACTTTGAGTGACTTAGAACAAGCAAAATGTGTAGCTGTAGAAGATGAAATGGACACCTTGCCTTTGAATCTTGGCATGATCGCAGCTTATTACTATATTAATTATGCAACAATTGAGTTGTTCAGTCTTTCTTTAAATAATAAAACTAAAATTAGAGGTTTGCTGGAAATTATCTCAGCTGCTGCTGAATATGAAAATGTTCCAGTTAGACAGCGTGAAGAAAATTTATTAAGGAGTTTGGCAACAAGGCTTCCACATGCACCTCAAGCTACAAGGATGGCTGACCCCCACGTGAAAGCACAACTTCTATTGCAAGCGCATTTATCCAGAATATTACTTGGTCCAGAACTACAAAAAGATACAGAATTAGTATTAAGCAAAGCTATAAGATTAATACAAGCTTGTGTCGATGTTCTTAGTTCATCTGGTTGGCTAGCTCCCGCTGTGGCTGCTATGGAACTAGCACAGATGGTTACGCAAGCCATGTGGTCTAAGGATTCGTATCTCAAACAATTACCACATTTTACAGCTGAAACTATCAAACGTTGTACGGATAAAGGAGTAGAAACGGTATTTGATGTAATGGAATTGGAAGATGATGATAGAAATCGTCTTTTACAATTATCTGAGACTCAAATGGCAGATGTTGCTAAATTTTGCAATCGTTATCCAAACATAGAAATGTCCTACGAAGTTCAAGATAAAGATAAATTACGCAGTGGTGGTACAGTAAATGTAATTGTACAGCTTGAAAGAGAAGACGAGGTGACAGGTCCAGTTGTAGCACCCTTCTTCCCGCAAAAACGTGAAGAAGGATGGTGGGTCGTTATCGGTGATCCGAAGACCAATTCTTTGTTATCGATTAAGAGGTTGACACTGCAGCAAAAGGCAAAGGTCAAACTCGATTTTGTGGCACCTGCTCCTGGCCAACATTCTTACACTTTGTATTTCATGAGCGATGCTTATTTAGGTTGTGACCAGGAATACAAATTTACTATCAGTGTAGAAGAGTACGAATCGGACGTTAGTTCAGGGTCAGAATCGGATTAAGAGAAGAAGGAATAAAAAGAAATTTATTAAATATTACTTGTATTATAATTAATAACTGGTTTTTTATAAATATAATCTCAACGAAGTACCAGTTTTTCAATGAATTAAAGTTATATTCGAGGATAATAATAACATGTATATCATAAAATAATGGCCACGATTGATAATTTGTAAAATTGTACTTCTGTATTTCATTACAAATTTTCGTGTGTTTCCTCCATATAGGATGCTCGACTTAAATCGATCAAATTCAGATTGATATAAGGGATATTTTTAATGTGAAATATAACTTAGTTCATGTGAAATTAAGTGAGATGGGGTAAGTTGCCATTTTACTCTTCGCTAATTTCACGAAGACTACAAGATATTTTTTTTTTTTAAATCCCTGACAGATGGTGATTTATTTGACACGAAGTAATCCATTGTAATTCACGTTAAAATAACGAAAGAGTAAAATTTTAGCTTTTTGAGGATTATTAATATAAGTAGATTACGGATGTTTATGTGAATTTATATTTCGATAGATACCATGAAAGATGGGATTATACCATTAAATATTATAACGGTATCATACTTTTAATAATTTATATATTATTTCATTCTGTACATTTTTGAATCTTTACATTTTCTATAAATGCATAAAGATTCACAGTCCAGTTGTAAGAGTAGACACGGCGTGGATGATTAATGTTTGAGGATCAAAAAAGTGGTAAGAATGTGGTGTGCGTCTAGAATTTAACTGTATTTTCATATTTTTCTAATCGATAATGCATTTATTAACTTTCTATTAATATAAACTAATAAATATTAATTTGAAAAGTGCTACGTCCAGTACAACATTGAACCGTAAAAGATTAGTACGAGAAAATCGTTCATGCGTTCAAAAATACACAGTGATTGAACCGTGAAAGAATTCACCAGAAGTCGCGTGAGAGTTGTCAGACATTGTAGATCCGTTAGATTTATTGAAATAATTGTAAGAAATACTGCAAATATATCTTTAGTCATCTTTTTAAGTTTAGCATAATTTCCCTCGATCTAATCCACTGATCCTATGTGTAAAATCAATTACTTTATATAGTTTGAAACAAACAAATGGCATATTATTACAAGTCGTTTAAGAAACAATTCCAAATATATCTATATCAGACAATTGAGCAGTTTTAGTCATTCTAAAAATGTACATGGAAATAATAAATATATGTACACGTATATTTGATTTTGTATGATAAGAACAGAGAGTCGCGTGGGTAATAGTATTTCAACTAGTTGACCGTCTAATTGATTGATTGTCCAGACGCCAGTTGCGTTGTTCTCGCAATATCCGCTTTCGAAAGTATCTCTTTGCAAGCGTTTAACATATAGCGTCTTTAAAAGTATACTGAAATAGAAAGAGCCTTCTAAAGATTTTACACGTCAATTATTCCAATATTTTTAAATATTTGTACAAACATGCAAAATTTGCAGAACATTTGTACAAATATCGCTCATTGATTTCAGAGTCATCGATATTCTTTGAACATGTACTGTAAATTCTTTCTAAGAAAATGTAATGTTACGTTCAAATATCTGTGTATAACTCGAGTAATCCAAATGAACCAAGAATCAATATTCTTCGTTAAAATCGTACGTTCTTCTTTCTAAAATTGCACAGAAAGATAACCGAACATGTTCAAATATTCTTCAATTGTTAATAAAATAGAGAAACACGATAGTAATGCAAAGAGTAATCTAAGATCGGGCTATAGTATAATAAAAATTTGACGTAGAAAATGTATACGGGAAAGCTTAATAATTTTTAAGTCAAGGTACAATTTCTGTATTAATTTATCATCTCGCATGATTGTTTTCTTAATGTTATGTTATATGAAACGCGGAGGATCTTTACTCCCTCTTAGGAAGAAATCAAGAAAAGGGACTCTCTCTTTGTCAGTACTCTCGCCTTGTTAGTCAGCGAGATGACGCGTAAAGGAGCACTTCCTGTGTTATCGTTGTCGTACTTGTTTATATTCTGTGTTGCAATATTCGAAAGAAACGCTTCTGCATCTATCGAAATTAAGGAAGATTCGGAGATCGTAGAGAAGAAACGCATCGAAGGATGTATCGAGTGCGGCGATTATAGGTAATTATTAAGATTAGAAATTTATCGTTTATTTGAATGAATTATATTTTGTGTTCTAATTTATATTTATTGTTATACGAACATGTTTAATTTTAATGTTAATATTTTAATGGAAGGTGATATAACATACATGGAGACAAGCTATAGCTATGATGCGAGGACATTGAACTTGATAGTTTAGCGTTGATATAATAAATTGCAACTTATAAACTATTGTTGTATTACGTTTAGATTAAATACAAAGATAGTCGTCGTCGATTTTTTAAATTAAAAGTAAAAAGTGTAAAGTTTCGACATTTCTTCCACGGTTATTACTTTTCGAAAAATATGTTCTTGTGACACAAGCCGATTCTAAATCACAATAGTAATTTTATTTATTCGATCTTTGTGAATTTCGAAAGGATTTGTTTTTATATGTAGGTGTCCGGGAGATTTTGGAAAATGTTTATTAGGTTCTGTTCTCGACCCATGTAAATGTTGTGCGACTGGTATATGTGCTCGATTGGATGGCGAACCTTGTTGGAATTCTAGTATACCTGGATTGCCTTCGAAACGTCGTAACGATGGTCTGTGCGCAAGAAATTATGAGTGCAAATTAAGGTCGGACCTCCGGAAAGAGGTATATTTAAATTAAATATCATCTAATTGACTTCTACTAAAGTATCGTATCTCATTTTTTACTTTGAAGCAGAACCGTTTCTCTTGTATCGTCGTTACAGAAGAAAGACTTTCTGCCTTGTTCGTTAAGCAGATACAGAAATGGCGGATGTCGATTTTATTCATAAGTAGGGCGTGGAAAGCAACGATGTGTACTACTGAATTCGTAGAGGAACATTATCAAAATGTGTCACTATTGACTGTAAAAGCTATCAATGCATTTCACCACTTAGAATGTTGCAATTTCATAATGCCGCGCCTGAACATTTGAAATAAAGATACTTGTTAAAAAGTTCCTCATTTTTCGATCGCGTTAACTTAATACATTTTCACGCACATTGACAAGAAGGTTTTCACGCACGTAATTTTCTAAAATATACGTACATAAATTACGGCACTTGCAAAACGAGTGTAGTTGCGGAAATTTAATTTTATTCTTAACTATTCATATCTATTCAAACCGCTTCTCTAACGTGTAGCTTCTAAATCAAAAAATAGGCACGGGGTATTTCAGTTGTGGAATCATCCTGTAGAAAAGAGTTAGAGAGTAAATTTGTATCTTTAGAACTCGTTTAAATTAATGAGATTTCTAATTATATATATATATAGGACGAACCAGAAGCCACTTGCGTTTGTATGGAACAAACTCCAGCGTGTGGTAACGATAATAAAACGTACACAACACCTTGTGCGTTGCATGAAGAGGCAATGAGACGGAAACGTTCATCCTCCTTGACGTTACAGCATCTTGGTCCGTGTCAAAGCCGTCCCTGGATTTTATCTCCTTTAGAAGATGTTTTATCGGTGTTTGGCCAACGATTAGCGTTAAATTGCGAAGCAAAAGGCTTTCCCGTTCCCGATATTTTTTGGGAATTTCATGCAGCAGATGGGAGGAAAGTTTTGAAACTGCCAGGTACGCTTTCAATAACGGAGCTATAATTTTTTGATAAATGCATCGTTTAGTTCGATTAAATGTAGTGAATTAAGGCAAGCGATAATTTGCAATTTCTATGTGGATAGGCGAAGCCCAAGGAGCGACAGTTCATAGCAGCGTCGGTCCGGAACCTCTCATGCGAACATCATGGATGCAATTACCTCGTGTCACCAAAGAGTATGTTGGAATGTATCACTGCATTGCCAAAAATTCGTGGGGTGAAGCTAGTAGTACATCTTTTGTTTCTATGTCGGAACACTGAATGTGTTCTTTTTTTTTTATACGTATGTCAGAATTTGTAAAAGTTAAATAAATTACACGAATGCTTGTTAAAAACAAAGTATTTTGTGAACGTTAATTTAGTTTTCTGTATACGAAGAATTACAGTGACTCATAGAACTATTTGATCATTTACTATAGGAAATTTGTATCGATACAGTCGTGCCTTGTTATAGTGCTAATGAAATCTCAAAATGTTTTGTATAACAGACATAATATCATAAAAAGATTTCCATAAGTTAGTATTTCTATAAGTATTTATATTTCACAAATTTTTCATTTCATATTTCTGTACTGTTTGTTGATCTAGATGGATTTGTTGGATCCTTTTTCTATAGCGTAGAAAGTATTGCTGGAATCGAAATTCTCAATGTATCATAAAACAGCAAATTGTTTTCTAGTTTCACAATTACCAGCAGGTGCTGAGCAGGATAAATTACGGTGTCAAGTTTTTGTCGTGTCATTCATTAACGAGAATGAAGACTCAACTTTTTTGGCCGTGTGAAGACTTTTTCGGCTGTAAGGTGTTCTTTTGCAGGGTTTTTCCTGCCGGACAAGCTACTGCTGCTTGCTCGATAGAACGGGTTCGTATTTTGTGTAATACAGTCTAAAATACACATATATACGTTAAACTACATATCTGATTATATTAAAATCTTAGAGTTGAAAAGTTGTTGTTGTAATAACATGAACATATGTGTGTACACATATGGGCAAGTAAATTAATTAATTAACGTATGAATAAAGAAGTAGTATATTTATTGAAATTAATAATAACAATTTAATTTTTCATTACACCGTTTAATCAATTAGAACTTTCATAAGTATTAATTACTGATTGCGAAAAGTGGAAATACATTATGCAGAAATGTAGAAATACGAATGAATTATCCGGTGAAACGTTTCTAATCTTTATTGCCATCCTTCTTCGGGTTCGGGTGGTGGTGGTGGTGGTGGTCTGGAAATGAATTGTTTTGTTATTATGATGAATGTAATTTAGTTGAATATACTTTCCTGTATTAATTTGATATTTACGTAATGTTTACTTATACAAGTTTATATTTATAAATATTGCGTATTACATTGGTACCAATAAATGACTATACATGCTGGAAATAAATAATTACATTTGTGACTTTTGAGTATGATTGCACGGCGATAAAACTATTCTTATAAAGCTATTCTTCACCGAGTTGTATGTAAAATATATTAATACTTGTGAATCGGTTTCGTGCAATCACTCAACTGTATGAATGAGATAAAGCAAGTAGCAAGTTATGTTCAAACTTAGCGTGAACAGATTGTTGAGACGACAGTGGATACCTGATGAGTCATCTACGAAAGATTATTTAGCTATTTATATTTATCATTAGATTTTTATGACATTCTTGCTGATGAACTTTTAAAGCACGTCCATTTGAACTAGCTATACGTATTGTCAATTTGCTAGAAGAGTGACTTGTTAGAAGTACTTAAAAAGTTATATTTTATGACACGTGCAAAAATTAGCTGCACGAACGAACTATTTCCTAGAACGAAGAAACTACAATTTTATTGAATAATTATCCGTGACGTTTGAAACGATATGATATCTATAGTAAAAGAACAAAGTCTACCGACAAGAAGGCTGTGCTAGTTTAGATTGGAAAATAATTCAAAGACACACAATGTGCAATATATCTTTAATATAAATCTTTCATATTTATCACTTACATATATTTTTTAAACAATATTAAACTTAAACAAATCCTTACTTATGGAAATTTTAAATAATTTTTTACATTTTGAAAGGGTATTAACTATATAATTATGTATCTCATACGAATGGAAATATTGTTTTCAACTGAAATGTATGCTTACTCGGGTGTATTCCAGTTTTCTTGTTCGTTGGTTTCGGTCGGAGGATCTGCTCTGAAATTAAAAATACATAATTATTGCGTAGTACATATTATATATTAGCGTGATAAACGTACTTAATAAAATTTCTAAAATAATTAGTTATTAGCAATTTTTAATATTTTTTAATAATTTTTAATTAATCTATAAATTTGCCTATAAATATGTATCCTAAAATATGTTCTTCTAAAATATTCTTTCTATCTATCTATTTCGTTACTTTTTAAACCTTTTTAAATCTTCCATGCATAATGTGCATAATGCAATAAATTAATCAATATACTTAAAAGCAGAAAATTTTTGGTACTTACGATCTTGTTGACGTAAGAGTAGCGTCTTTTGTAACAGTTGGAAATTTTTTATATATCAAAGACAAAATGTGAGCAGTTGGTGTGCTTGCTATCATAATAACTATGCATAAGAACGTAGCAAACCAGTATCCACTCTGACGAGTTAAACAAGAGTAAACTCTTATTCGAATGATATTTTTAAGCATATCTATACTATCTTCCAACATATACGTACCAAATTACCTAAAAAATGACTACATAGTAAAAGTTTAATTCCTTCTACGACGTCCCAAAGTGGTCGACACTTTGCCACTCCATTGCCCATTTCGGACAATACGTGGAATCTCCATTGATCCAAATAATTAGCTAGTCGATCTGTGTAAAGCTTCGTTTTCTGTACAAAAAGTATAACATTTGTAATACAGTGTTCAATATATCGCTAAATGAAAAATTAAAGAAAGTGTTTTCCATCTTTTTGACTCAACTTAACATTTTTATCTAGAACTATGTTTTAAGATTATTTTTACAATGTAAGTAATTAGTAAAACTTATGTTCAATTAGTTTTAGACTACGTTGGTTGTTACGAAATTTGATTTCGAGTCGGCAAGTCAAATAATACGTACCAATTGAGCAATCTTATCTCCTTGATTATCAATATAATATTGAATGGTTTTCAAATTAGTAAGCGATTGATTAACCTGTTGTCGTAATGGTTGCACTTGCATTTCTAATGCAGCAAGTTTATATAACAACGCGTCCTGTAATTTCATTAAAGGTTTCACTCGCCTTAGAGTCAAATCTTGCATACTTATTACAATAGTTTCCAAGCTTCTGGCTGTCAATCTGTCGCTCATTTGTTCGGTAACTTTGTCCAGTTGATCTGACATTGCTTCCAAATCTTTATTTAATATTCGTCCTTGGATCTAATGGCAAATAATATTTCAAAAAATTACAATTGTCTATAGAAAGTGTTAATCAAGGATTTACTATACCATAATCCTATGTTCTGTTAAATTTAAGCCACAAGCATATAATAAATTATGTAGTTGCTGTCGCAAATACGGCGTAAATATTTTTAAAGTCTTCAATTCAACCTTAATTTTTAATATAATTCTGGTAAAGCTTGACCAAGTCCAATATGCAGTAAGTTGTTCTAACTTCATTGTACTTCCTAATCCAAAAGCTGGGTAGGCAGGCTCGTTTTCTCGACATTTTCTGTAATTGTAGATTATCAATTATTTTATAAATCAATGCATCAATTTATATATTGTTAAAATTTTCTAGAACATTATTTATATAATTTACTAGAATATTATTTTATGGGTAACTTCACGTATTAGTTGTATCATTCACAATAAAATGTGCATTATTGATACGATAAATTTTTATTTCTAATATACAACAAAAAATTAATCGACTTACTCGAATAGATCTTTCAAAGATATGCTTAATCTTTTCCCTAAGAATATTCGAGTTTCCAAGATAGCTTGCATTGTACTATAATTCGGGTCATGAAGTGGACGGCAGATTAACATTTCTGTATGACTCGATAGCATCAAAGTCATAAGAAAAACTGCCCATAATATAATTGAGATGAAACAAGCTATAAATACACCACTGAAATGTAAAAAGTCCAATCGAAACTTCATAATTCATAATTTTGCTGTTTGATTAATGTAAGAAAGAAAGGAAAAATAAAAGATAATTAAGTACAGTTAGCTTTCAAAGTATTCTTTTGTACTCCAGCCGATGCACTTTTCTTATTCTCCATGACAAAGTATTAACCTTAATAGTCTTTATATCTGGTATAATGACCAACAAAAAAAAGGTACATCTTTCCAAGAAATATCTCCCATATTTCATTAAAACGTGTGTGTGCACAAATGGAAATTATTTTATAATCTAGCAGTATTTACGCTGTAATATTGTTAAGAGGATAAATGCATCAAGTTTAATTAAATGTAACATACTCACCATAAAAGTGTAAGTCGTACTTTATCTTCAGAAGAACCACAGCGACAAGAAAGAGCTCCTAACAATAATAACCAGACAAATAAGATACATAGAACGGCACCTATAAAATGTAAATAAAGGCCATGATATTTTATTCATTTACTACTATAGTTAATTTATATTTCTTTTATTCTGTTTTCATTTGCTCTTTTCATAAACAATATCTTTCATACATAAATTCCCGTCTCTTTCTATCGTTATATCTATACATATCCTTTAACAAAAAATTAACTTTACAAGATATGTACATATATATCTAATTTAAGTAAATATATTACTTACCAATACCTACAAGCCATCTAACATGTTCGATGACTATTACGTATGGTGTCGTATAATCCATTAAATGCTTTGCAAATTCTAATTGTTTAACGAGCTCGGAATTGCTTGCTTCCATATTTCGTGCTTCATCGAAGATTCTTGCACGCATTTTATTCACTTCGCGTCGAATTTCTGGAAGACGTTTCTACTTATTTAATTATATCTTTCGCTGTATTTCTAAATTCAATGAAGATAATAAGGATATTATTAATTCGTAAATCAATGTTAAAAATTCAACCGCAGACGTGTAATATACATATCTATTAACAGTATTTATACTAATATTTGTGTTACCACAATCCTTCCACAAATTATTCCTACACTCACTGTTCGCATTCATGCTTAATATCATAAGCTATTAATAAACATTTTTACTTACGATTTCGAACTTCCAAACTACTCCTCGCAACATGTTGTGGAATGTACATATACTCCCCTCGAGTTTGACGAATAGTTTCTGTAAAATTTTCTCGTTTCAAATTACGTAAACGCAGCAAATGATCGTCTCTCAGAAACTGTAAAAATACAAATACCATTGTTATACATTTTGCATCGAGCGTACAATAGAATATATTAATCGGATAAGGGTAGATTCAATTTGCCTGATCTATCCGTAAAGTTAATCGTAATCCAAAAGAATCAACAATGGTACAAAGAGGACGATCGCGTCCGGTACAAGCTCTCAATGTGCTTTCCAAATTTCGACGTAAATCTTCAATTTCTCGACTTAATTGCTTCCCAAGATTACGAATATTTTCGCCATCGTTTAATAAAGATTCAACATTGCTTGAAATTTGATAACTGGCTGAAATATAATAATATTATAACGATAAATGATGCGTATAATATTTTTGTCGTTACCAATGTCGTTATAAACATGGAAAATCGTACGTGGTCATATCTATTTCACCAATTAAAATGTCAGTCACAATAAGAGAACTGATTTTACTTTTACTTTTATTAATTCTATTATTTTAACGTTTGACATAGGTACATTACGAATACTCTGTTCATAGTTCTCTTACCATTTGCAAGGTCTACAAGCATATTCAATGCATTATCTAGTCCTGTTTCAGTGGATAATTCATTTTGCACTGGCTTTCCTAATAATTCTTCTATATCTACAACAAACAAACGTATTTTATCTTATATTAATACGTAATATTCCCGATTTTTGCGGTAGATAATTTGCCTTGTATATCGCTAAAGTTCCATAATAATTTCACATAACTGATAAACTGATACAAATACGTAAGAAGATAATTAGAATTTGAACAATATCGTGTTTATAGAGATGACAGAGCACTTAACAATTCGTATTGCGATTACTGACTATAATAGATTTCACGGATATCGGCTGGATTGAGTCATTTTTCGAGCAGTAGTTAAAGGGAAATCGACGTCTACCTTTTGAACGCTTGTCGCGTGATTGAGCGCTTGGCGCATTGTAGTAAGGAGAATGCAGCTCAATTCCGCTTGTGAGGTAGTCAAGCGACATACTAGAGATTACTCCTTAGTCACTATCAGCGTTCAATATTCGCGAATTCCAGTATAGTTACATGGTGCGCAACGCGCGACGTACATCGCTAAATGAAGTAATTGCATCATTTGCTAATTATAAAGTTCTAAATTAAATACAACGTTCTAATTTTTATAGAAATATAAAGATTAGATAATATAATTATATTTTATATTAACATTTTAAGAGCGAGTGAACTTATAGTTCGGTGTTCAAAACAATACCGTGCAGAGTTTTGCAAAGTTTCGTATCCCTTTCATACATGTATTTCGTTTTTAGTCTTACGATTCTTTTTCTAAATATTCCAAGTTTTCTTTTATAAAGCCTCACAATGGCAGATCTCAAATAGAAAAATGCCGGAAAAAAGTTCTTATAGACAGAGGAATATTGGAATCGCAACCGACCTCTTTGCGTGAGATACCTTTAGACATCACGTGTGACTATATGCATGTATTTTTCATAATTTTCAATAATCAATAAAAAATTGTAATATCTTGAAATTTTCGAATTGTGTGTGTATATATATATATATATATATATATATATATATATATAAAATTTCATCGCACAAAATCGACACGTGTCACTCATAATCAGTTAGGTGACGTTCCCCATCCGTGTTACTAGGATAGGGTGGCAGAATAATAGGAGAGAGAGGGAGCGTGCGATTATCCAAGGAAGCGTTATGCAACAACAGATCATCGCCTTATGCAAGTAGGTTGATCGTAACATTTATATTTTGTCATTAGCTATAAAGATTAATCATTTCCCATTTGTACGTCCATATATTTTTAGACATTTCTAATTTAAAATATTGTATTTTGCACAAACATAATATCGTAATAAATTGGAAAATAAGATTAAATCAAATAAACGTCGTCAATTTGTAAAGTTTTTAAACGATCTATCACGGTTATTACTTTCTTAATATTCAAGTCATAGATGATTTAAATGAATGCATAGAAACCTATCAATTAATCAGCACATATGTACGAAACTACAGTCCATATCGTTTGCTTTATTATAATTTAAAACGATTTATCCTACTTTGTTGATAACATATTCTTACTAATCAGTACGTAACACGATAGGATCAGGCTTTGTACAATGACAAACGCACATAATACGATCCCCTGTATTGTTCACACTAACGAGCTCAATTTGCAGGTCTGGTTAACCTATTAACGACGATAGACCCATTATAAGATATTTAGTATCTCTATAGCTTTCATTATACGCGCATGAATGTTCTAATTTCACCGTTCATAGATGTCATTGGATAACATTACAAAAATTTTTTCGCACTTTTTTTATATTCCGAAAATGTACCTTACGTCGTACCCAGCTTCACATTTTTTAATTATATTTTGAAATTGTACGCGATAATTCCCAGGATCTTCCATTTTAATCTTTTCCGTGTAATTATCTTCCAAATTATTCTTTATCAGGAAAACTGTTTCAAATAAAATTCAATCTGCTTCTATGAGAACGAGCAATCCCATTATTATTCATGTTTATTGTATTATATAGAAAAATGATATTTGTAGGTACAACGTGAAAGGAAACAAAATTCTACTTACTATCTAGATCTGCAAGAATTGCTTCGCTAGCCACATCTAGACTCCTTGAAAGACATTTGCGTAGTTGAATCGTTGTGCTACTATGATAATCGTTTAAGTCTTGTAAGGCAGTTTCAACTACAATTGGAAATTGTTCCACGCTTGAAGATACCGTTTCATTACATACGATCATTGTAATCATGCCCAATCTAAAAGTAAATTAAACAGATTTATGAATACGCGTAAGCAAATCTGTAGCAATATTTTGAAGGAGTTATTAATTTAAAAGAAATTGTATGAGTTACATTTATTGTATTTTATTATAGCGTATTTTCGAGCGTATACAAGAAATGTTGAAAAATGCTTAAATGTTTAAATGTTCGATTCTTGTTAACATGGAAGATGCCTTTAATTTGTCGACATAAATCTCTCATCATGCGTCGATCTATTGTTTCGTTCAAGTTTTCAGATCTTTAACAATTCTGAATATTTTATTAATTGTTCGAAAAAGAAAGCTGGAATTTCGCACAATTTATTTTTTATTTTTCGATTATCAGAAAATATCATAACTTTTGAAGGAAAAGGCGGCGATGACGATTGCAATTTTTATGCGATTTCAAATGAGATGAATCGTATTATAAAGTGATCTCTCGTAGTTTGCTATACCTGTTGCAGAGCAACTTGTATCTAAAAATTTCACCATCAATATTTGTGACAATGCTTACCCTAGTATACAAACGAAAAATGCCAGGGAAAATGTAAGCGCGCTAGGATGTTGACTCGGTTTGTAATCTTCCCTTATTGGACGACATGCAAGCCAAAGCTCAATTCCAGGTATTACACAGCACAAAATGCAGCACATACCAAGCACTGCCAGCAATGCCGCTTCCAGACGTATTGACTATTAACAATTAAACCAAATTAAAAAAAAAAAACGTATCATTATACAATTTGATAAAATGCGTCGTCATGTACGAAGCACAGAAAAATCTGTCTTACCTCTGAAATCAATCTTGACGTACTTAATCGGTTTTCTATCGCATCTGTCAATAAATCTGCGAGTAATATAAAACATTGTTTTAGAAAATGCTTGCACTATCTAGAATTATTGAATAATGATTGTGTAATGTCGTTTCTACAATGGTGCATTGAACATAAAACATTGAAACGAATATCACAGTAAATTGTTATTATTTGTAATTTTTACTTTCATTATTTACAGAACACGATGTTAAATGTGAAAAAAATATATTATGATTGTACGTTGAATATTATAATTGAAATCATGATAACGGTATAAAGTGTTCATTAAATTTTAAATACAAATATAGACATAATATAATGAATAAGATTTCAAGATTGTATACTTTACCAACTGGTACGTCATAAGGTTGAATAAGTGACAGAAATTTTCGTAGAAAATCAAAAACAAATATTCCTCTGTCCAAATGTAAATTTGCCATTTTATATTCTTTTTCGGAGCTGGTCGTAGGAAATTTAAGTTTCGGATTCCAATTGTTCCAATCTGTAGAGATCACAGATGTCTTCAAATGTGAAACATTTGTGTCGTTTCTAGGTCCATGAACTAGAACATCAGCTACCATTTCTCTTTCATCATGTTGTGCTTCACTTGGTGTGTGAAAAATGATAAAGCTGTCCGTAGTGGTGTAATTGTCGCTACTTGAGAATGAATTTGCTTCAACTATACCTCTAAACTGACCCAGAGCTTCCGAGGCAAAAAATAATACAAATATTCCTAAAATATTTAGAAAGGTTTATTCATCGATAGTCAGAAAGTGTATACCACGAAATCAAAGCACATAAAATAGTATATTACGTTCATATCTGTTTTATATTATTTTATAAAATTACGCATATTAATTACATTATGACTTATGAATTTTATTTTGAACATTTTATATCTTTTATCGTTTATTATTTTTTCAGAAGTTTGAAATCACGACCTGTTCCATGAATTCAAGAATTTAAAAGGCATGTCAGTTTAGGATTTTGTTACTTTAGAAAAATCTTCAGTCAAAGATCTATCGAAATAGAAACTATAATTTTTTATATTCTTTAGTATCGATTAAAAATTACAGCACAAGGTTCAGTGTGTTTAGGAACAATTGAAAAAGAGATTCCAAACTTTTGGTAATTAATCATCGAAGTTAAAGAGCCTTTTTACAATAAGAAATAACTTTTAACTTTTTCAATACGTTAAGTATTCCTCAAGTATGCTCGTAGAATTTGTAGTGTCTTTATTAATAAGCAAACAAAAAATGAAGATACAAAGTAATGCACACCTCTCAAAAGGATCATTTTCTTTCACTGTAACGTTACAGTTTTTCGATATATTCTTCGATAAGATATGTAATACATATAACGCGGAAACGCGATAGAACAACCCTGTTGAATCGTGGCTATATGTGAACTGACACTCGAGAGATTTGTTAAGGCTTCTCTGAAACCCTGTAAGTGTGGATGTTGTTGAACCCTAATTAAAAAGATATAAAAACACGCACATATATTACAATATATGTATAATATATTGTAGAAGATAAAAATATATGATATTTAAAAGTTTCAATAATTAACATATTTTCTAAATATGACATCCCTGTGCGAATATCCACATATCCTTACATATTTATTATTAACATAATTCTCATAAAGTTATGTAACATATAATCAAAACTTTCTTTTTTGTTTGTTCAAAATAAATTAGTACGCGCAAATATAGATAGATTAGATTCAAATCCTGAGTATAGAGCGCGCCAATTCTATCCCTCCAAATTGTGCCACCCCTCCCCTCAGACTAAGTTTGCAGACATACCTGTAGCGGGGTAGTCATTTGACTGTCGAAAGTCATCACGAAGAGATGTATAACCTCATTCGAGACGCCTCGTTAACCTATTAACTGCGTAATATCCTTCGTTGTTATTTTGTAAGCATTTATACACTACTATTAAATCCATTTCATCACTACGTATTCACTTAATCGTTATAAATCTGTATAATAAAATTGAGTAGTTTTTTCAAGTATCTTTGCTTTTTTTTTGGTTGGTTGTACGTATATTCGATTATTTGAATGTTTTAACTTATCCAAATCTTGTATTAATAGTTTTTGAGGCAAAATTTCAGTTTGGCTATTACTTCAGGTTAATATAGTTGGCTTTAATTATTTTAAATTGTGTTGGTTTTCTTTTGTACACATTATTCGATCGATTATTGGTTAATTACATGAGTAAATTCGAACGAATAAGTCTTGCAGCAAGAACGCCATGAATGAATTAGTAGACGGATCGATGATTCGTAATTTATAATTTATGTAATTTCATAGTAATTAATACGTTGTATAATAACACGTAATTGATAATGCATAATTGTATTATTATCATGCATTGATATATGAACATAGAAATGAAAATAAAGATTAAACCAATCACTTTTTCATGTATGGATGTATTAAATTATTTCTTTATATATTAATATTTTATAAATTTATGAAACACTGTTTACAAACACATTTTATTGTTAGAATGTATATTTCTCTCGAACATTCGCAATTTCTTGGATTTTTGCAAAGCGATTCATATCGATGATTCGATCGATTCATATCGATGGTTCGATCGATTCATATCGATAATTCGATCGATTCATAGATACTTGTCAATATTGGAAAGTATTTTATGATTTGTAAACAATATTTTATATGTGTGTACACTTCCTTGTTATTTCGTTCTTGTTGAGGAGCAAATAACAATTAATAAGCAGGTTTAGTAGTATTTTCTTAAATAAACACTTTATAAGAAGATAAAGTAAAATATGAAAACAACTTTATTTTCAGAGAATGTTTATGATCGCGCGCAATGCGGTCGGTAGAGTCAATGTTCGTTGCGCAGTGTTATTTTCAATATTTTTTAGAGCACAGTAGTTCTTAATAATTGAAAATTTACTCAGAATTCACGCGCGAAATTTGAGTCAGTGTTTGTTCGTAGTACTTTGTATTTTTCTTTTTTCATATTGTTTTCCTTAAGTTCGATATCAGCTTTCGGTATTAGAATCAGTGCTTTCCTCAAAAGGAACTAACCTCTTCAAGAGTGAAACATATGTAGTAAGTATCCTTGTCTATTGATTTCTTCATATTTTGTTTGAATTATTGTCAATCAAAAAGATAATTTGGGAAGTTGCAACTATTAATTTTTTTATTGAAATAAAATTTGGAAGTGTCAGTATTGAATTATAAAATAAAAAAGTCTAACATGCTTGGACGATCATTAGATTCTAAATTTCTAATTCTGAAGCTTCTAGATTGGAATTGAAATTCTTTATCGTTATTACAGTTTATTAGAATTTCAATCTTCATTAGCACTAAAAAATATTTAGATTTAATAAAGTTCCATCTTTTTTTGCTGAAGATTTTTCACAATCTCCAGTTGCACCATGGGATCTTATTCTTTCGTGATGGCGTTTTCTGAACCACAGTAACATTGATGGCGCTATTCTTCGTATGTAATGGTGAGTTTCATGCATTTTTTTTTCCTTTAGTCATCTAATCATGTCGTAGGATGAAAGGCCCGTACCGACACGAGTGACTGGTTGTATTACGCAGAATTTTTAACGAGCATAGCGACTACGGGTATTTATTATACCCGTGAACAGCAACGTTTCCTTTTTAAGCGTTTTATTTATTAGTTCAGGGTAGGCCTTCTTGCATATCGCGCTTTTTGATGATTAAAATTCATATCAATAGTATGGACGAAAAAAATATGCGTAATAGATGAAATTTGAATATTTCGATAGATAATAAATGTTGGAATTATTAAAATGGAATATAACGAAGAAATCGGATATTCCCCGGTTTCGTTACAGCTATTTTATAGTAATATTTTTGATTTAATCATATTTTATCGTAAGATTTAATAACTTAGTTGTGTAATGTTTTATGTTATAAACCTGGATATAATATCAACCATAAAGCTGTTGAAGTTCAAATTTCCCCTTATAAGCATGTAGCTATTGAATATCAAATGCAAGAAGGCACTTCGCGATAGGCAGATTTCGGGATCAAAGCAACAAGTTTGAAACACCGCTTTCATTTTGTCGAAAATGTACTTTGACGGAGTAAACACCCGAGGCTATTTCCATTAATATTCAACTTGGCGTCAATTATTACATTTTACTAAGTTTGAACTTCCTTTTTCATAGATACATAGAGTCCTTGTTAATTTTCTTCTTTTAGTATTAGAATTTTAACGATTCGTTAAACAAGTAAAGCGAAGCATAAAATCATTATAATTTGTAATAAGCCGTGCAATTTATATCTAATCATATTTTAGCTTAGGATTTTTAGGTTTAACTCTTTTCGTGTTCATCGCCAGAACTTAATTGTGAAAGAAAGGCGATGAGCACGATAACCATGGTTCATAAGCTCGTGACAATTTCTTAGCGATTGACAATGCGCCAGCGTATTGCGTACGATGTATTTTCCACAGTTTGCACATTATGTGTGTCTGTGGTTGTTACGGTGTAGGGTCCACGCCGCGGCATCCCCATACGGTCAAGATAGTCGACAGATGTGCAAGATCTCTTTTAATAAATCTAATAATAAACCTAGCAATAAACCTAAGCACACTGTATCCACATTAACTTTATCATCCAAGACGACCAAGCGATTCGGGTACATTTTTTAACAAACAAGCTGTAGAACAATTTAGCTTTGAAACGACTGGGTTTTCCCAAAAAATTAGTCCCCACCAAAAACTACGTAAGGTGAAAATCGACCATCACCTACCCTAACCCAAATCTCCTCTGTCTATCCAATCATAGTCGAAAACGTCTTCCTCACCTTCTCCAACGCCAATTTCTTCAGCAAATCCGCTTTTTCGCCGATTCCTAGACACATCCAGGAATAGTGTTCACCCATTATAAAAGCTTAGCCAACAGGCACTTACGATCAGAAGTCTTACGTTCGACGAACAGTAATATCAACTCGTACGTCGAGTCACGTTCATCAATCGATCCGAAAGGACGACACATTGTACATCCGCGAGTTAAGTAATGTAAATATAGTGATTGTTACTCTGTTAAATCTGTGTTATACTCCATTAACCACCGTTGTTATTTTAATCGAAATAAGGGATACAAATACAAATCGGGTTAACAAGTCGTAGCGAGAACTTGCAATTCTCGCTGGCGCGTTTCTTCGCGATCGCGTCTCTCCGCGAACGATTGAACAGTGATCAAGCTGTGGAGCTGCGCCGTTTCGATTATTATTACTCTATCCGCTATAATTTCAAATATAAGAAAAATCCATAAGCAATAATTAGATTACAATTTACCATAAAACGCCAGATTCGTTATTAAATACAATAGATTCTAAAAAATATATTATTATTAATCTTAGTCCTAATCAAATTCTAATAACAGTACCAAATTTCATATTATTTTTTTAGTAGGCGCATATACTCATTCAATTATGAACATTTCTAATCAAAATTGAGATATACACGTATTTATATCGTGTTTTACGGAATGCTCGCTAGCCGTGGTCAGACGATTTCAGGAAAATAGTATGTAAATTAGAGTGTGAAAGTAGTGTGCCAAACTCAGGTGTCAGAGGCGTCTCTAATGTAGGCTTTTGCGTTTGACGTGTATACTCGTCATTGTTTGATTTTAATTACGCACCCCGTAAGAGATTTTTGAAACTAAATTCCCCAGTTAACAGGTTAATGGCTTCCCATTCTATGCATTCTATGGATCATCAACAAGATCGGAGGTCACTCCTGTTACTTTGTCACTACGCTCGTAATAGTGTTTGTAGCATTTAGTAATAGTAGTAGTAGTAGTAGTAGTTTGTCTTTTGGCCGATGTATAGTTCGTTTTACCACTAATTTGGGCAAACCACGGTTGTTTTATTAGTGTTGCGAGTGATTAATTACGGATTGGATTAGAGCTACGAAAAACTACTGACCACGGTTTGTTCTATGTATTAGTGTCGCGAAGAAATGATCTTGTTTGCCGTAACGTTGCGAATGATGAGATATAGCGATTGCTCTTAGAATTTTTTCGTTATAAATTAACGTAGTTTCTTACAGAATAGTGTTAGAATCTTTTCTTATTTAAAATTTGAATTAAGAGAAAGGAATTAATTAATTTTATACGGTTGCAATTTATGGTCATATAAATGTGGCTAATATTAAAAATAGCTTTTTATCCGTACAACAATTTTAAGAAAAGAATCAAAAAATATCGTGATGCTCCTCCATCATGAATGTTCTAATTACCCTTCTATTTAGCGTTACGCCAATGAATAATCGCACTTTTTTAGTATTCCGTTTATAAAATGCCCCAAATTATTCCACTGGGACTGTGGACGTGTATATTCCAGTTTCTGTATCATGTACTGCAGCTAAAAAGGTTGCACGAAAGGTGATCACGTATTAGTAGCTTCTAATATATTCGCTTTGAGACCTTTCACCATTAAACTTGCGTGTATTTAAATATGAGTACATAGATTACTATTTATTAGCGTTGCGCAAACGATTAAAACACCTTACTGTGGTGTGTGTTTCTGGGAATTTTCTATTTCATTTTTCTTATTCTGTCAATAGTAAATTAATAGGTATCGTAGAATAATAAAACACCTTTATTTAAATCCGTGATCTATTTGGCGAATTTTCTATTTTATGGCTGAATTTAGTAAATTAGCGTTGCGAGACAAAAGATGTATTCCACTCGCGGTTTGTTGGTTGAGTCTACATCGAGTAGATATTTTGATGACCCTTTTGACTACCAAATTGATATCTTCTTCAGCACGCTTTATTGCCTTTTGGAGCGTTTATTTCTGGAAATACTACTAGAAACTGCATATGTTTCATACCGATGAGTATTTTCAATTTGATGTTGTATTATTTGAAATTGTTACAAAGTGTTACAACGATGAATGTTCTGGTGAAATATTTGAGTTATACATTGCTGCTTCTTGTATTTAAAGTTATAGTAACACGAGAACATTTTGTTTGATTAGAAATAAATCATGTGATTTAATCGATTTTTTTCTTATTTGTTGTGTTCGAAACAAATTTTTAGTGTCTAATTTAATCCAAATTTAAATTGCATTATATTTTCACAATTCTGGTTAAAATATAATTAACGGATTATATTTTGACGTGTTATACGCTCTTCTTTCAGCTGTAATTTCGTTCAAGTACTAACCCAATAAATAAGATTGTTACAGATAAGAATTTGATAAATACGAATATTAATATTTAGTACATTGAATATATATGTATGTAATTAAAGAATCATGAGTGAAATAACACGTATAAAAGAAAATGATTAAAACAAAAAAGGGTAATTGTTACGAAAGGAGATTTGACCTTTGTTTACTGAGAATTGGTTATTTTTTGTTTCAGAAACTATTCTATATGCTATTTAATATCCTATACACACAATATTCCACTTCATTTTCTTTATTAAAATGTAGTTTCAATTCTAACCACTACAAATGTTATAATCTTATTCTGCGCCATATCGGTAACGTTGGGAATGACACTGTAGTGTAATGATAAAAGAATTTTGCGTACGAGACGTCGAATAAAAAAATGTATTAGGTGGTAGGTGATATTCTGTAATATCATTGTAGACGAGGTACGTGATAGATTTATCACTTCATGAGACATCGTGTTTCACATTCTGAAATACCGATCGTGTAAAAAATCACAGGTTCGCTATGCCCTCTGTGGCAAGTTCAGAAATTATATTGAATTCAATCAACGAAATCGAATAACATTAACAGTAAAGAAATTTCTTTTTATTACGTTCCTACATGAATCACACAAGCATTTACATATAGGTATGTGTGCATTAGATTGCGTTGATAGAATTTTTGATGTGTGCAATGCATTAGCCATGGTATGGATTAAAAATTACATTCGCAGTTTTTTAATACACTGGAATGGAAATATCAGCTTTTAAGAGATTCATATTGCGAAAATGATGGCATTAAAATGTTTGTCATAATATTGTTACGGGATCGGTTCTCTTCTTCGAATCGATCGGTTCGGTCTTCTTTGAATAAATTGTTATTCGCTACAGTCTATGCGGTATACGTACAATGTAAGGTTCAATTGGAAATTTCGTTTCGTTTCTTTCTACACAATCAATCTGTCGGATATCGGTAAAGACAGATTGTCTTAATTTTCTGCCACGATGCACGTTGGTCTTGGCATCTCATATTGTGACTATCAAATAGCTTTGACGTTCCACGTTCTGACTATTAAATAGCTTCAACGATTCATTCTGGTTGTCAAACGCTTGCAACAATATTCATTTCTGAGAGATCTTTTCGGGGAAAACGAACGTAGGTACGCGTTAAAATTAAACAAATGAAATTAATACATTTCATATATAACGTAATATACAAAATATTGGTGATTGTATAAAGTTTTGTATCAAAGGCGACATGCTACTTTTTTGTACCATTAACGCTTTCATATTTTTCCAATGGTTCTAATTTTGCTCTATGTCTAACTTGTTTCTTCTCTTGTATATAGGGTGTCCCAGTATTGATGGTACAACCTGGAGGCGGTGATTGTACGCGAGAAAATAAGTGGAAAATATGGAATAAACTCTTTTCATTTATTGCTTTGTTTTTAAGAAAATCGACTTTGAATTTCATCCGAGTACGCATGCACGTGTTGGAAAAGCGTAAATATGTAGGAAAGCGTGCGCGAAAATTTAATTCGGAGAGCACAGCTGTGTATGCAGTAAGGTGGCCAGCATTTTCAACAATTTTTACATTAATAAAGTAAATCTTAAGAATTATATGCTTTGTTATTACTCATAAACCTACGGCATATGGTTTGTATGGTGATCCGTTTAACCACGATATAGTCAAGCGCATGCGTACTCGGAGGAAAATCAAAGTCGATTTTCTCGAAAACAAAGCCTCGAATGAAAAAAAAATGTATTCCATATTTTCGATTTATTTTCTCATGTACAATCAACTCCTCCAGATTGTACCATCAATACTGGGACACCCTGTATATAACGGACTGTTCGTAATAAAGGAACTCGTGACAAAGGATCGGAGTTGTGTATTGTTTCATTCTTTCAGTCGAACCGATAGAGTAGTGACTGAATGGTCTCACCGTCTCAATTACCAGGTGTGAATTCTTGCTAGCTTGGCGTAACCACTAGCGACGAATTCGCTTTACAAACTCAATCAGAGTTTTTGTCATTCTTACAAACATTTCACAAATATATACCTTTAACTAAGCCGTTTTTGATATTCTTTATCTAATATTTTAGATATCGGTCATTTACTTAAAGTCAATGAACTTCTAGTCAAGCAGCTTGATTTGTGTGAACTGAAATTTGAAATCACGATGATTAAAAGCTTTTAGTTCTTTTTGTTTAAAGCGACTATTGAGATATATGAAGCATACAGAATCGATCAACTCCGGCGAGGTTGTTAGTCCTTTCGTTTTAAAAAAATTAATTCAAGGAAAATATTAACTATGTATTATGGTACTAAAATTAGATTCAGATTCATGTTTAGATTTTTAGATAAATTTCTCTCTTCCAAAGGAAATTAAACTTACGTATATTGGGTAGTTTATTGGTAAATAATATATATGAGAAATTAATTAAAGCAAAGTTAGAAGACAGTAACACAAAGGAAAGAAACTTTGGAATTCACTCACCAAATACGCTAATGATCCGTGAATTTCGAGACGGTCAAGATTTTAAAGACGGTATTAACGAATTCCTAGTAAGTTCTTACGCCTGCAATTCCCCGAGTTCGGCTCTGATCAGAGGATAAAAAGAGCGAATAACAGAAGACCAAAGAACAAAGCCATGCCTCTGGGATCTGATGAACGATTTGATATTACTTGCTAGGAAATGAAATTTTTATCATTTCTATTTTTTTCCCAATAAAAAGAATTGTGATAAAGTTTTGATATATTAAAACGAGTTTTAAAATATGAGTCTAATAGAATTATTTCAAGTTGTATAAGTTAATATTTGATTAATTTTAATTAAAGGTAACTAAAAAGGAAAACAAATGATAAAAGTTATTTTTCTTGTTAATTTGTCTCTAACTTGGTGCACTGAATATAGCTTTGTTCCTTTGTTGATTTCTACTAGTTTCTTTTCTATTTTATTGGTTTGAACTTAGCTTGGGAATAATTAAGTTACTTCTATCCGACTGTTTTTGAGAATTAGGGTGAAAACGGAAATTATGAAAACTAAATTGACGAGTTCTTTTAGTCGAGATTAACGACTTATTGCATTTACATTTGCCACATTGCGAGGGATAAGAGATATACCTAAATCAGAAAATACAATTTCCGAAAATATCCAATAAATTATTCTTTCATATTAACAAATCTAACGTAAACTGCAATCATGAGTATTAGAAAAATTAGATTAATTTGATAAATTATTAGGAAATTATTAAAATTTTCAAGAAACTATCTCGTTTGGAATCTTATATTCTAAGGACTGTTACATGTACATCGAGTATAGCGATAGAAATTTCATCAATTATATATAATATAGTTAAATATTCTCTTCGCTTATATCCGCCATATCTATCAATCATAGTTTTAGTCAATATTAATATTCATACCTGCTATTAACTATTCGATTATATTGAATATTACATTCTATTTCTTCTGTTAGAATCTATTATATTTTCGTTTCAGATTCCGATTTTAGCGCATTTATTTTATATTAAATTTTTTCAATGGGATTTAGATGTAATATTTTTAGATAATATACGTATAATTCCCCTAATTCTTGAGAATAATTTTCACACTGAATTTTGAATCTTTATCTGGTAGGAATGCAAAATGTTAACCGATTTATTTCTCTAACTATCTAGGATAGTTACCATATTTTGAACGAGATCAGCAAGTGTTTTAATACTTACGGATGAGAGTGTATAACTTCCGCTGTCCTAGAGTATAGAGCTCGGATTTCCTATAAGCGTCAAACGAGTACGAGTATGTATTCACCGCTTTTGGTTAAACGTATCGTTTGCCAGTAGAAATATCCTGTTAGAGTCAGACACTTGTATACCAGTTGAAGACTGCAGGGGAAGAACATGATATATGTTTAAATCATATTTTTGTTCTTTACTGATTGGGGCTGATATCAATCACTTTGTACGTCGAATTTTTATTACAACTTTTCAATAAAACTTTAAATGATCCATATTCGTACGATACTTTTGTGTTTGATTAGATCCAGTGCAGTTGGAATAAGCTGAAAGTGTTTGGCTTTAAACTTGGAGACACCCTATGTACGCATTCTTTTACATAATGCATAACCAGGTGAATTCTGACACGAGGGCATTTGTTACATTTAGTTTTTAGATATATGATTAATGTAACTTTCTGAGTAATTAATATGAGTAATTCTCCAATGAGAATTGCATTCCTGTTATACGAACTCCAATTATATATGAACTGGTTGTTCCCTGATGAGATCAGATAAATGAGATCCTACTGTGACGTGATTTATAACTCGTTTTATTTGTGTGTGGAAAGTCGTGATATAAATGAAATTAAGAAGATTCTATGACTCAAAGTAAGAGGAAAATCAGAAACAACAAAATTGCATTGAAAGTTTCATTTTTGAGAAAATCGAATTCGAACATGTTTAGCCAGGGATTAGCCTGGTGCACGTATACTCGACAAATGCAAATTCGATTTCCTCGAAAACGAGATTTCAAATGAGAAAATTTTGTCGTATATTTTCAACCTATATTCGTATGTAGAATAGTTCGCTCCTGCATAGTCAGGAATTAGTCAGCACTTAACAAGTTTTCAAACTGTATTTTCTGGAAAATGAAGCTCCCAAAGCAATTTTGTTATTGTTGACTTTCGTCTTATTTTGAGTTACAGAATATCGGCTCGCCTCTCTTGCACTACAATTTTCAGAATATATTTTACACAAGATAATTGACAATTTATCATAAAAATTATTAAAAATAATTTCACAACTCGAGACGACAAACAAATCGGCGATAACGAAGTTGTATTTGAGACATCTTTTATAAACGTCTGAAAAATTTGCGACATTATCCCTAAAAGCTCGTTTACATTAGTCAAGTTATCCAACTTTAAGCAACTTGAAACTAGTTTACTAGCCTGAACTTGTTATTTACTTGATCTGAGATATATATATCATGTCAACTTCAAGCGCTCGATTAATCTGAACGAGGTTTAAAGCTTTGTAATTCTAAGTAAATCGTAAAAGTTAAATTTTGTGCTGTTCGTCGCTGCAATATAATTTTACGACACTCGATTAAAGTAATTATAAATGTAATATTAAACCTATTCACTCGGTGAAATTCAAAACGACCTACCGTAACTTGCCGTATGGGATTTTCGAGTGGGAAAGATTAATAGCTCCACTAGCGTACGAGGCTATCCGTTAAACTATAATTAACTAAAAAGGGCGTAACACCATCTGTATCTCCATGTACAATTGCCGTGACAAGTTCAGAGTACGATTTGCTTACAATTAGTATAGCACGTGTTACTCGCGTAATTTTCGTAGCCTCAGAACACGATCGTAATCCTTGTAGTTTGTAATAATCTATTTAGAGAGACACATTTACATTTAGACACTAAAGAATAACGTTAAAAATATAGGAATTTTTATATTGATCCGAAACGAATTTTGCATGATTTTACATGATATAAGTCATGAGTTTACGGCTAGTAGTCATTTATATGGGAATTAATAGGAAAGGCATAAAAAAACCTGGTTATTTAAAAATATTATCGTGGTTATAAAATATTTATTGATTTGCTACTTTTTAGTTTAGTTTCATTCCTTTGGATGACGATCTACTGATAAAACAATCGTTCAGAAAATCTTGCAGAAAGCAATACCTATGAATTCATCTTAAGATAGTGCCATTAACGGTGAAGTTATTAGTGGCCGCCAAAAGTACATAATCAGTGATTATATGTTTGCAAGATTCAATTCTAGTTAGTTACACGGAATCGAGCAAGTTTATCTGCTTAAGAAACAGCAACGCGTTATCAGAATTAACGATAAAAAGAATCGATCTACGCTGCAATGAGATACAGATCTACTTACAGTGAACAGCGTTTAAGATTCCTCACAACGTAAAATGTACTTATTTGCAATAAGATACAGATCAATGTACAGGGAGCGGAATTTAAGATTTCTCGCAACTTAAAATCTATTCGATTGCAATGAGACACAGACCAACTGACAGTGAGCAATATTTGATTGAAAATCGATAAAGAACTTATGCGAAACGACCTAATAATTTGCCAAGTAACATAGTAGTGTGTTAATAGCCACAAGTATGTCGTAGGGTGTTCGATGTTTGGCAAAGTGGATCACTCGGTTCCGATCAGTAAAGACTGAAGACGAGGGTGTATAGAGGGTAGTAGTAGAGGAGAGGATCGCGTGGGAGGATGGGTTTTGGCATAGCGGAGCGTGTCGGTGCAGTAGGGGAGAATGGATTGGAATGGGAGAATGGGTGTTCTCTCCCAAGTGTTCGGCTGTCGGGAGCAGCCAGGCGGGTAGTCAGTGCGTCGTCAGCCTTCGCGTCGTCGTGATGCTCTTCTGTTCTTTCTTGTCTTTCTGGTTTCGTCCTTCCAGTTCATTCAGCGCCTACCTCGTCGGTACACCAGCTATATCGTGTTATTGTGACTTTTTCTATCCTTTCATCACAGAGAACGATCGTCACTACTGCTATTCATTCAATTAGTTGGAAGTTGAAAATACATTTGTGTATTTGTATTTGATTCGTTGCTTTTTAAATCGTTCTTGTGATTTCATGTGTTGTTGCTGTTGCACGCGATTTATACTGACAATCATAAACCTCAGACTCTCTGGAGAACTTGAATGGAAAGAGTACCGAGATTCATCGTAAAGAAACAGTTTGACGCGCTTCAATACTACATTTCTCTCGTTTTGCTTTAAATTGGTTGTTTGTTTTGTGGTGGATTTTCATCATTCTTCTCAAGAGTTCTCAAAATTGAAAGAGAGAGAGAGAAATTATCCTTTTACGTGTGATTGTGTTTTCTCTAGTGTTATTAATAAACTTATCAATGGTTTCTGTGATGATCTTTTCGTAGAAGAGGGTATGTATTTATACTTGATTCGTTTACACGTTTATATTTATGATTATTCAATAGGTTACAATGAATGAAATTGTCCATATTTTAAAATATATTCTTATTTGTTAACAATTGTAAATTAAATAGTATCGGTATATTATTTATAAAATTTAAAATTTGTAATCTTTTACTGAATTTTGTTTTCTTTCTGGTCGATTAATACTTGACGAAATAATAACAATAATCAAATATGTTAAACAATAGAAAGATTTGTTTCAGAATAATAAAAAACTGTTTTTTTTTTTAAATTGATCTTAAAGCTTAAATTAAATGCCTTTACTTACTATTGAATAATCTTTTATAACTTTGTAAGGATTTTCACTAAACTAAATTAAACTAAAAGTAAACGTTCGAATCTTCGAATTATTATATAGATATATAAGAATAGCGCATTTATAAAAATTTCTCTACCGTTTTACGTCAGACCTGATTATTTAATATCAGATTTATTAAAGAAACACGCGAACATGTAAGAATCTTGTGTGTAAATTAAAAAATACTGAAATTTCGAAACATTTGCTTATTAATTATGCTACGTTTAAATCGTACGCCACGAAAACGTATGTTCTCTCCAAATATTTTCTTTTGTGAAGTACATTTATATGCATACACAAATGGCTCTCCAAGTAAAAGATGCAGTGACATTTGCACTTCAAGCGTCAGATCTTAACTAGTGTCTGAGTATTCTGTTTTGAACATATTGTTTAGATACAGGAAGGATTGGCTCTTTTGACCATACTTAATTTATTTGTTTATTCTTTTGTTTTCCTCTTTTAGGATATTGTTTTGGTACCTTTATCATTTTATTATTTATCACTCCTTTTGGATCTTTTTGGGAGTTTTCTTTTAGTTATTTGCGTGAAATAAAGAATTTTTTAAAATTGCAGTACATAGGTTTAGGTTTGAATGTTGGACTTGAGTTCCAAAGTAAAATTAGAATCAGTCTCTTTTAATTTTATTGAAGTTCGAAATGAATCAAAGGCATTCACCAAATTATATACTATTACCTTATTTTGTAATAAAATATTATTTTTTACCGAGTCATGATGAAACATTGATTTTGATCGTGACTACTATAATATTTAGGATTGATCGAATTGATTATAAATATTGTAACGTTGATAATTTATATAATTTGTACAGCTCTGAGCTAGCATATTTTTAATAATACGATTGAAATGCTACGTAATATTGAAAGATAATAGTATCAGGAGGTTCGTATATTAATACATATTAGTACAATATATTAATACATTGAAGTACGTAACTTTACGATTGCTTGAATCGATGACTATATCGTATCGTAGTAGGAGAAATGTGACAAGAAGTTTCGAGATTGACTTCCAGTGAAGGTTGCACCGTGCCATGAATTCTCTGATATCGAACGAACGGCATCGCTTGCTTTATTCTCATTGTTAGGCCGATACGCCAAGTAAAGTGCTTACGAACTTTTTAGAAAGTTCCGAGTATTTTTTAATATTAAATTGTACGATCTTTCTTTTGTATTTTATTTATTTTTAATTTTGCTCTTCGATATATATTTTCCAATAGGAATATTATGTATATGTATTATATATATCTCAATAGAACTAAAAGCCACGTTTTTATTAATTTTGCCATTTACATCATTTATATGCTGGACGCTGTAGACTTCAAGAATTTCTCATCTTTACAAACTTAAAGACAAAATCAATAGTGAAAAATAAATCAGATCAAGTATATTCATTTATCTATACATTATACTTTCATTCTTTCTCAGCCACAATATGGTTTTTGTGGATTGAGTCACTGCTTTGGCTAAAAACTAAAATTAATTATTCCAGCATTTGTAACTCTTCCCTTATATACCATGTAAAATTACGTATTTATTTACATTACAATTTACTACTTTATCTCTTCAATAATAATTATTATTGATGATATATGGTGATGAACAACTAGGTCCATCATGGTATACAGTGACATCGTAAAGTGACGAATAGCATCATTATAGAGGAACTGGTAGGGTCGTTGGACAAGTACAATAAAGAACAAGATTATCGATACGGTTATAACTGTATGACGAAAAATACTGCCATCTACATAAATCTACTACTCTTATTTCTACATAAATTCGTATTTTTGTCATTTGACTTTACATCTAATCAGTAAAAGTTTGATCGCAGTCGAATATTTTTGCAAATGTTAAGATATGCATATATATTAGAGTATCTATACATTTTTAAGTTAAAGTAGTTTAAGCTGATTTTGACGAAGAAAACCTAACGAATCCAATGCAGCCCTTTTTTCGGGGAAAAGTGGAAATTATAAAAGTTCCATTTTAGTCAGCCAAAGTGCTAACTTACCGCCTGTTAGCTCTAAGCATCGTACGGCGGCGGCTTTGTTCTCTTGTTCACATTCATTCGTTCTTTTTATTTTACCGACTTGGGTTGAGCTCAGTGAATTTCAGAAATCAAAATTTATCAAGATTTCGTTAATCTCGATTTTGCGGAGATAGACGTTTTGATATTAACGTGACGTTAGTCTACTCGATGCTACCGCTTAAACAATATTTTATTAAAAACTCTTAAAGCGCAGAAACGATCGATGAAAATTATAGAAATACAAAGAAGTTATTGTGTGTTGAACTTCAAATGAAATTTTTTCATTGTCAAATGATGAAGGTATTGATAATTTACCATTTTAACTTTCCATTTAAAATCGATTTCCCGAAAAAGTTCTTTTTACACATGTCACTCTTTTAGCTAACTGTTGACATTGTAACAACACGATGCAAAAAGATACATATTCCGGATTATACAAGCAATTTTTGCTAGATTGATGAAAATCTGTTACAAGAATATGCTGTAAAATTGATCTCGACCTCCAGTTCAAGCATAAAATATTGATCTACAAAATCCTTCTTCATAAAGGATAACGTGAATTTTTGATGAACGTTATACAAATCTTTTTCGTTACAGTTCTGTTTCCGATAGTATATTCGTGACATTTTTTCCTTAGTCCCTTCGTCTTCCATTTCTTCTTCAGACCCATAAAATAGCACCATCCTCGTTAATGCTTCTTAATATGCGTGTCCGTGCACGTACTTCTACATGGCCACCATTAGTAGTACGTGAACTTACTCGTAACTTGATTTTCAAGCTTTTAAAGATTTTTTTCAACAAGATCTGATATCGATCGGAGGCCACGTAAAGCATATTCAATTTCATGCTTCAATTGTTGCACTGACGTAAATCCTTGAGAAACGTAAATTCCGATTTATATAATAGTACATTTTAGACGACTGGTTATAAAAATTTGTAGTTTTACAAATATTCGATTATTTCAATAATATTAATTCACACGCGTTAAATTAACTCAACGTATCATTGTATTCTGTTGGAGATTATATTCATTTATTATATGTATCATTTAATTAATGTCAATTAATTGTGTAGCTAATGTCTCGTTCTTTTTCTCTGGAATTTATTACTTTTCCTGTTATTTCTATCGTTTCTACTGTTACGTATTAATATTTATTCTAATATTTACTACTGCTCAACTTACCAACTCCTAAGCCTAACATTATGGTGATTCTACTCACCAATTAGAGTGTCCGAGAATCAATACTAATACTATTCTATATCCTAGTGTAGTAATCTAATCTATAAAAATTCTTATTTTACAGTATTAAGTTATTGCAACCGTAAACTATTCTGGATGAATGAAATAAATATTTAAAAAATGTGGTTAATGATTCAAACCTTTTACCTTCGGCACATTTTAATGAGACATCGTAATCGTAAACTGGAAAATAGGCACCTTTCGTGATATAAATTTCACTAGTGAAATTTTGTTTCACAAGAATAATTTTACGTTACGACTTTTTCTTCCTCCATTAATCTTTCATGGAAACTATTATGTTGGGAAGCAATCTTAAAATAATTATATTCTTTTTAATATGGACATTTTTCTAAAATTAGAGCGCCGTTAATTTTGTTTCGTAAAATAAGGCGAGAAAATGTTTCTTTTTTATACTGTACGTTTAAAGCTATATGCACCTTCTAAGGTTATTAAGGTCCACGATGAGAGTGCTTGGTGGAATAGAACGTATCTATAATAGGTAATGTAAATCAATATCCGCGAAGATATTTGTTATCAAATTTTGATACATTTGCAAAAAAGAAAGACTGCATTTACGATAAAATTAATTAACCTTCTACAAAAGATTTATTATTTTCACTATTATTTATTGTACATAGTTCTTACCTATCGGCTTAGGACGACCTTCCGGCTTCATATCTTTCTCTTATCTTCTCCGCTTACTTTTCATCCTCTTTGTTCATCCTTCTCCATCCTTCTACCCTATTATATCTAGAATTTTTCGTTCTTCTTGTCCGTAATAGTGGAAAACATAAATTCGAAACTTGATCGGATAGTTTTATGGGGTCGATAAGATATGTTGGATAAATGCGTCGTTTGTATAATTATGGGGTCATATTCAAATTCTCGGTGAGTCACATTCGAATGGCAAACAGAACGATTGAAGTCAATAGTCGATAAGTTGGAACATATCGACTGGTCCATCGTTTATCCGATCAAACCATTTGTCCTGTATGGGCAATATTCACGATAGGATCATGCACTATCAAGGTTAATTCAGATCCTGCAACCTCGAGACGGAAATAGATGCACATAGTTTCATTGATAAATTATCAATTATCAATTTATCTTTTTACCAAACGCTTTCCATTCATATCTTTTTAACGCTAATTGACCCATGTACACGTACGGACAATGTTTGAGATTTGCAGATTAATTTCTTGGACAAAATTGTTCAACGTTGTCTGCACTGACAGTGTTCAGTATTTTATAAACATTCTGTGCGAAGAGAACATTTTGTATGAAGAAAATTTTATAATTCGATCTATTTACACTTTCAAATACTTTTAATAGGTCTTGGAAGTAATATCAGGATGATTTAGAATCGAACAATTTTATTTCATGATGTACTAAATTGTTTTGTTCACTTATCAAGTTGCACAGAATTTTACAAGAAAAGCTAAATTTTTTTCGTCGATATTTTTATTCATCATTGTATATATATATATATTGTATATATTGTATATGTATATTTTACATCTAGTAATCAATACTGTGAATGAATCCGAGTGTTTCAATGCTAGGGTGACTCTCTCCATTATCTTTAACGATTCCATTAAGTTGTTACTTAAGGTAGGGCGCAACGTTCGAAGACTGTAATATAGAAGTTACCCCTTTCTTACAGGGATATCTTTCAAGCCATTATCCTGTCGTACGTTCTACTTGTTTGTTCCGTTAGGGTGAAGGCAGCAGTAGATGGTTTGCTAGGAGAAAGTACGAATGCTCCGTTCACGAAAAAGCTTAATTTTCTCATCTAAATGCATCCACCGCCTCTAAGACTGAATCTTCACTGTTCATAAGAAATTGCTTGCATCGTTGTCTTCGCTTATTAGTTTCTGACGTTATAAAGCTATCTTGGATTTAATTCTCGTCTTTGTTTATACTCTCACTACAACTGTGATTCACTATCAAACTGGGTTTCGAAATTCATCATCGGTACTCAATCGATACTACTCAATTTCTTACAATAAGAAACATATACAGTTACTCACGATAATATTTGAACACCGTACTGTCTCTACATTTTTTATTTATTTTATCGTATTTAAATATCGTTTTGTTTATGATATGGAAGTGTGAACGATTTATTGCAGTTTGTAAATGTACACAGAGCTTCTTCGTAACAATGATATTATATACGTAACGTGCAAAAATATAGGAGAGAACCTTCTTTCTATGTGAATGGTAAATAATTTCAGTTACGTAAAAACTTTATTTATCATGAAAACGCAATATTTATGAGGTAGAATTTGCTTTATCTTCTTTAATTAAGTAGAGTACGTAGAGATAAAAACAATTAACCCAAATTTCCAAATCAAAATCACTGCTTAAATGATGTATAATAAAATCGATTCGAAGGTACTATTCTTAAAAGCCTGTGTATTACTTATATCCTGTACAGAAAGCAATTTCCCGATCACAGTTGCCCATTTTTCTTAATGTACTTCAATTTCATTAGAAAGTTCTATGAAGTTGGTAGTTCCACCAATACAAAGCGTAATATATATTTCAAGCAGCACTTTATCGGACTTGAATAATTGTCTCTCGCTTAAACACATGTTTTTAAAAAATTTAATTCAAATTGGGGGCGGTAATTATATCAGTAGATTAATTAATAATTACACCTTCAAAAATTTTAATTTTTCATTTCAATTTTTAACTTACATTTACGATATCGATTTCAGTTTTTAATATAGATGTATAGTACCTTTATTTTGAATAATTATTATTTATTGTGTTATTTTTCTAAGGAATCGATAATGTACTCTGTAAGCTTCAAGAATCCAATATGACATTGAATCTCTGTCGTTCAAACTGTTAGCATATGCTAATTTGATCTTACGCTGTATGGAATCATGTTCAATTCATGTCCATAAAGTGCTTGAAATTCACAAGTACGTTTTGTCCCGAGTTGTGAATATATTCTTCTTCATTCATAAAGTTACGAAAGCTTTTATACTTGAAACTTACGCCATTTTAACTTCGCACTGTGTCACTTCAATCTGATACAAGTTTCTTGCGTTGTAATTATATCTTCGCGTCATTATTTATTGTTAAAAAATTGATCGTTGTTTACATACGGGCGTAATTTAACGTCGTAGGTTTCCAATTTCATTCACCGACAAAATAAAAAATTTTATAATTTCCAGTACAAGAGACTTTTGTGAGCTATGTAAGTTTCCTTATACATTATTTTAATTCTGGAAATATGTTACTATATTAAAATTCAAAGTCACTGTGAGCTGACCCGTAAATGTGTACGTTTCTGTGACAATTTGCGTTTCTAGTTTGCCTCGATAAGTCAGATACTTAAAGTTCGAGTTGTATGTAGACTTTTGTGACTGACTGTACATATCATAAATACCAATTATCCTTTGTGCGGATAGTTAGGGTTAGAAAACGCGTTGAAGCGAGTCTATGGTAGATCTTGGCCACTTACTTGCAAGTTTTTTTGCATCGGAAGGTGACAAATATTTCTAGTGGTTGTTTAAAACGGAGATGGTGGCAAGAAGCAGTAGGAGCGAACAATGCTGAGGAGGAGATGGAGGATGGTTTTAACGATGAATGAAAGTTTTAATGGTCGAAGAAAGTTAGGTCTCGGGTTTTTCCTGGCCTGGGGACGAAAATTTGTTCCATGTGACTGTTCGACACTTGAGTGTTATACATTTTACGAACGCGTCTGTCGTCCGCATGTGTTGACCTTTCGACCTTTTTCATAATGTGTGTCGCAAGAATTATGTTTCTACGTCCTTTATTATCGGGCCAATTGAGAACTTTGAGACTTGAGACTTGAGACAGATTGATTTCGCTATACTAAGAGACAATTTATTTCACTATAACAAGAATACGCCGAAGAAGCTAAAACTGTGGTACCGCACTCCCGTCCCATTTGGCCTTTACCGCGTTTTCCCTGGGAATTGGGATACGAATGTCATCAGGGGACGCTTTGGCAACTGTGCAAGATTTTCCTACGGGCTTGGTCAATTTAAGAATGGGCGAGTTACCGATAAGGTATATGACCCTTTGGGAACCTGGGCTTGTAACGCGTCTGTTTCCTGTCGAGTATAAAGTCTTGAGGAGACAATGAAAGTTAAATAAATGTCTTTGCAAAGTTCCGGAGCTCCTCAAGACAAAGAATCACGTGTGCGCCAGTAGCCCAGAACCCCGTCTCTCACGGCTCCAACATTTTCCCTACTGCAGTTTTGCCTTTGCGAATAAGAGAAAACATAAAATTCCGCAGACATATCTTACTTTCTGTTATCTTAAATTAATCATAGAATTATTAAATCAGTTAGTTAAAAATATTTTTATTCTTAGACATAAGATTCTTTTATTCTTTTATTCTTAGATCCAGACAGTGGAGTATTATCTTGCAGAAAATACATGTTAGTTGATATAATTTTTAGGCCGTAAACAAATACAGTTATTAGACAAGCGATGTAGAAGAATCAGCACAAATATATCTTACGGCGCAATGTTATATTTTTTAACAAGCTTAGCCTTCGATAGTTTGCTTCGAATTGAAGATCTTATCACGAGATCTACTATATATGAAGAAAATCGAGTATCTTTCAGTACCTTTGACGTACAGCTTAATCTTTCCGTACCAATTGATGCATCATAAACTCACATATATGGTAGTAGCACTAGCCGTTGCTCCCATAACAGTTTGCAACCTCTTAACTTGTCTACACCGAGAGTTTATGCTTACTAGCGTCGAGTTGATGAAAAGTATCCATTGGGGATGATTTAAATTGGTAGCTTAACCTTCCCTTTGTTCCATGAATTAGTATACATATAATACATGTATATATACAATAAGCTTCATACATAACATGGATGTAGAAATTCGACAGAATTCTTAAAGGATATATATACTTATAGATAATTATTCGATTATTTAAAATCGCGTCAAACACTGTAATAAATTACACGGTTGTGGTTCCCCAAGTTTCAATCGCGATTGTAATAGTACGTTGTACTTTGTACCGATATTTCGTGAATGTTGCAGTTCACTTCTCCACGTCTCCTTGCACAACGTACCATTAAAAATATCGAAGAAGATCGAAGCTCGAAGAACCACAAGTAATGTCATCTAATCATCGCGAAAGTTTAACTAATATCGTATCGTAAGTTATTAGTAAGATGCGGATATCTATGCATTTAGGTGAAATTTAAAGGCACTGTAATACACATGCAAAAATATATAGGAAATATGGAAACTATGAAATCTGGAAATCTGCTTAGGTTTTGTTTCTTTCGTATATTAGAAACTTAGCTGTTACGAACCAGAGACGGAAGGGTTCGATCTGGAGGAAATTCTGCACCGTTGCTAAAATTTCATCCATATCGTGTTAGCCGAGGTACAATCTCTCCACCTTCGTGGTACTCATTAGACGCACTGATTGGTAATTAGAATTTTTAATAGAGACCAATCAATGTGCTCCTGGCTGTAACCGTTATCGTATTAATGAAACAAGCCATTTATTATAAACTATGCAGTTATACAACGTAATAATGTTATTAATGAAAATTTATGTAAATACATTATGTATTATTATGTTGTATATAATACGCATAATACGATCATGAAAAGTTTCTATAAACGTTCAAAATACTTTTGTGAGCCACTGCATGCAACATCGCGTGAAAATATTCTTTAAAAATATGATTGTCGTTACACGATTGTTATCAAAAATAGCTTGAGACTTTCGTACAGTAATATATGAAACTGAGCACAGTACGCAAATATTGAGAACGGTTAAAATTCCTATTGTTTTAGCCTCCAATTCTACTGTATGTACGTTGAAAGATTTTGATGAATGGTAAGCTGACTGGTGAAATAAATTGGACGAGATATGTCTATGGTGTTAAATCGGTATACAGAGAAGATGTGAAAGTTAAGAATTCGGAATCGGCGGAAATACTTAGAAAACGCAAATGAAGAAAAATCGATAGCAAGAGTCGAATAACGAGGACGTACGTAACTAACGAGCCGGAACGAGTCTCAGTAGCCGTAGGTTTCGCAATAATTAAAAGGGGGCCGTTATATCCTATACCGTGATTTGCCTCCGGACATTTCTTCTTTCTGGTTTCAGTTTTCTTCCTTTTTGTTTTTCTCATAATGGTTTGAAAGGAAATTTTATTATGATCGCATAAAATACTTTTGATGCTGTGTGATTTTATTTAATATATGAACGATTTCCTTTTGTTCTCTACTGTTCGAATGAATTATTACGTCTGTTTTAATGTTATTTATATCGTATTTCAATGCTGGCAGCATGTTATTTAGTTCCGTGAAATATAAAATCTTTATTTGAAATACGAAAGCGAAGTTAATTACGGTCTTAGTATCGAGATGGTTGTATCTATATCAAAAATTAGATAATGAAAGAGGATAAACCTTTCTAATTTTTTCCATTGATATACATATTATTTCCTATAAAATTTGCCGACTTATATGTGGTATTTTCATTGCACTGAATGTACATTATGGTATAACCGTAACCTATTCCTGAATTGTGGTCACCCACGTATTCCAGTTGAATTTGTACAGGCAGGCTTTCACCAGATAGATTCAAATAAATATTGAAATGTTAACAATCTCATGACAAATTATTAGAGAAATTTAGAAACAATTATTATTTTAGTAATATCGAATATGAATCAATATAGAAGACTATTATGGCATTAAATTATTCAAATCTTTAATGGCTTTCAATGTAATTAAATACAGTAGTATCGTTTAATTTTTTAATTCAATAGTAATATAATTACAATCCTTTAATATAAATTTTTTAATATCTTCAGAGTATATCATCGATTTTATAGGACTCTGTTGATAAACTTTTAATCATACTAATCACTAATCGTACTAATCGTACTAATCACTATTCGTACTAATCATACTAATCATACTAATCATTGATTTTATAGGACTCTGTTGACAAACCTTTAATCGTACTAATCACTCGACGAATGTGAATTTAGTACATTTTCAAAATTGACTTTCTCAAAAACGAATCTGTAGAGTCATAAAAAGAGTCACTGTATATTTTCAGTCGATTTTAAAATCGAAGAATCTATATTAATCTTAAAGCTGTATCGCGATTGCGGCCAGAGATGCATTCGCATTGCGATCGTCAGTAGAAAGGGATTAAACATTCCTACGTATTATAAGGTAAATAAGTTTGTACTGTACTGTCTTCAGTTCTATTATATGTATACATACTTTACCTGGGTTATTAAATATAATAGCTACATATCTGATGTGCGACGAGAGTGGAGCACAATAGAGCATACAAAATGTGGTTGGTCGATAAACATGGAAAAGCGAATTTGAATAAAGATTCTGAAACTTTCAGAATCACGAAGGAGATACGTAAGATACACAATAAGTAGGATTCAGAAAACCAGATAAGAAAATACACTGCATAATTGTGTATACCTTCGTTCATAAATATTAGGACACTTAATGGTAAATTCATGTAAAACCTAACAATTAATTTGAATTATCAAGGACCAGTAGAAAATTAGGAATTAGAAATTAGAATGTGAAAGTCGATGAAAACAGTGATTAAGAGAAAATATATATTTGTAGTGAGATTTAAGATTATCGAAATGTTAAAGTTTTTGAGAACGATGAAGGAATAACCACATTTGGGATTGAACTTGGCTTGGTTGGTTAATGTTTGGAATAGGGCTGGCTATGGTAGAAAATGTGAAAAATCAGTAAAATTGTGTGTGGATATAGGAGATTGTATGTATGAAAAAATGTTATACTTTGAGATTGGTTGTAGAGCAATACTAAAATCGATGAAACGCATGAAACGAAGAAGTGGTAGAAGACGAAATGCTCAGAACAATTTTTGTTGCGTCATCGAAAGTCTAAATTCCAATACATTCGTATTTCGTTATTTCCTTTTAGTTCTAGTCTTTTTTTTAACGAAAGTTAACAAAACCACCTTATTTATAATATTCTACATAATATAATTATGTTTTATATAATACATAAAGCTATCTACGTAACCGAATTCCTTGTTTAGAAACAATTTTAGTGCTTAGAAACGAACTTAGTAATTCTGTTAAACGTAATGCGTTCTAAAATGTTCCACATGTAATTATATTTTTAATATTTCTTTGAATATCTCTTTCAAGAACTTTTTCTGAAGTATAAAGTATTAACTGTCTTTTCTAACAAAATGTACATATTTTCAGTCTCCTGTTATACAATTTTATATTATACAAATAAACGTCAAAGCTTAAGAAAGTACTGAATAAACGTTCGTTGTTGTGCAGTAAATAATTTTTTATGAAATAATTCTTTGATATTATGTGTATAACTATTCAAGCATGTATTTATTTGATGTTATTGGAACTAAATTCCCGCGCATAGAGAATATTCTTCATTTTGTAGACGACAGTACAAGGACTGTGACAGATATTACATTTTCTGACAGAAGAGAAATATCTATATAGTGTGTTCTAGTTTAGTATTTCTTTCCTTAATCTTTCTGGAATTCCAGTGAAGTTAGACCGAATGAAATTGATTGACTTCGCCAGAACCGCATGTCAGAAACACGAATGCGTTTGAAACATCGCCTGAAACATTGTTTGAAATATCATTTGCAATATCATTCGAAACAAAAATGGAAAAATCTCTTAATAATTAGTAGGATTTTTAGCATACTGAACGACTAGTCCTAATTTACTCAAAAAAAAAAAAGAAACAAAATTCAGTTTATATCTTTCGCGATTGCGAAGAAAATAGATCGCAATAATTTTTTTTACTTTATTCTAAACAAGTAATCTACCGAATCCATGAATAATTACTCGAGAAACGTAAGCAATGTTTCCAACTTAAACAATAGAGAGTATTCAGAATCTAACAGCCAAACTTTGTTTTTTAAACAAGCAGGAAATTATATATCGAGATAGATAATTCAAAGGTTTATTAAAAAGTTATAATAAAAGAACGTAGTACGAAGGGAATAATAACAGGTTAATATTATATTTCAAAATGTGCAACACTCTTAACAACGCGAAACTGACGGTGGTAAAGAATTGAATTTATTTTTCTATGAAGCTCATTTTAATTTTGCTTCGTTTCAATGAATCAATCAAATCTTTATGTCATTTCGTTACACGTATTAACAAATGTTTGATGTACGTTTTTTCTATAGAGTTATTCACGCATAAAAGTTTAATGACGCGAAATTGGAACCGATGTTGAAGGCCAAAGCATCGTTATTTTTGCGATACTATAAATATTTCGTTAACAAAGCTTAATTCTGTCTATATTTATATAACATTTTTTGCTTGATTATATCCGTGGTATATACTAACAAACAAAGTTTGACCGTTACTCCCTAGGACTATCCTGTATAATTACGCTTAATAAATAGGCTACGGATTTTTATACATTTTAATTTGTGCGAATTTTGGAAATGCAAGACAGAAAGAACGCTGATATAAAAATATACAGAACATCCAAATTCGCTATACCCGTTAATGGATAAAACAAATCTCCGGTCAAATTCTATTTCTTTATTTAATCTAGTTAAATTTAATTTAGTATCTATGAAAAGCGTTAATCAGTGTAAAAATCCGAAGCTTATTAATAATTATGTATGAACGATAAATGACAAAATTGCTAACTAAACTTTATTTGTGTATGTTACAGATATCCTAATTGTAATCTAATCAATCGTGCCTTGGCATTATGTGCCACCTGAGAATACAGTTTTATAGCGAAAATCCGAGATAAGAATATGAATTGATCCGTGATTTTAAATTAATGGAAAGGTGGATGTCAAACACGTTTTTTATCTACCGAGATACAGAAGTTATTTGATTCGTGACAATGAGGAAAGTTGATATAGTTATATTATTAAATAGTCGGGAAGCGAGCCTAGCCGGGGCATCAGTGCGGCAGAGATGAAACATTGGCGGGAAACGCGTTTACCAGCCCAGCCTCACACGAGACGCGAATGTCTCGTCTGGGCTAGGAGATTAAATAGAAATTTTCAAAGTAAAAATCTTAATGAAAAAAGACATGGAGCACAAGCAAACGATCTTGCTCGCACCTGCGTTGAGCAACAGCAGCTGTTGGCGGAGAGACACATCCGAAGGCACTTGGACTGGACCAGGCCCAGGGGAATTGTTACGCGCCGCTTTAATTCTTGCACTGAGTCTCGGTATTCTTTGTGCCAATCTGCTAGTAATATGCGTCATAAACAGCAGACGATACAGCAAATACATTCACGCACAGGTGAGTACATTTTTTCTTTTTTTTTTTTCTTTTGAATTTTTTATATCAGTAATATATCGTATGTATGTATTGAGTATACAATATGTATGGGTGTATAACACAGAAATGTGTAAAGATCTTGATTCTATGATAGTAGTCTTACAATGGAAATTAATCGTATTTGTAGCAGATATTTTCATATGGCGTTAAATAGAAGCGATTCTTCAAACGTTCCCTCGATAGTACTACTGATCTTTTCCTAATTTACAAATTCTTTTGGGATGCTTTATAAATAGAATCCTATGTTGAATGTGTGTGAACAAAATACGTATAGGATGGATTTGAAATGAGCAACGAAAGGAAGCTAAAAGCGTATAATGAACGTATAAATTATTTGAAATGTTAGAAATGATATTACGAAATGAGTTTATTGAAAAATTATATGACAACATCTGCGAAAAATCTTTTGCTGTCAGATGTAATATTATTTATTTGAAGTGAATCAATCTTTCTTCCAGATTATCCATAACTTTTGGAATAAATACTTTTAAAGAAATCACACGTATATCTTGACATTATGTATCTTTATACTCGTTCGTAAAAACAAAATATTTTTCTCTGGTAGTTTAAGATTTTTGCACATTATATATGCTGTATATATATTATCATATAGTATCATATTTACAGCAAATAGTGTATATAGTAGACATAAAATAATGTAAAATTACTGTTCCATCTTCTCAAAGAGTCTTTCTTTTCACTTATGACAATGCGATAGTTACCAAAGATGCATGTAATTTAAGTCGAATTCATTTCGAAACTTATCAAATATCTTCAATTATGACAAAAATATTCATATTTGTCATAGGAATTTTAATAATATAGATCGAAATGAATTAATACGTTTCCTTTCGATACTTTTCAGATTTAAAGATGTTTGCTTGTAGAGATTAGAGTGGAACACCCTGCGTAAATTTGTTCAAGCACTTGTTCGTCGAGTTTATGTTTTCTGGATTCTTTTCTATTCATTCAGCTGTTCGCTATTACGTACCACAAATGCTATACGTGTATCCGTGTCAAGTGTTGAAAATGTCACACAAGCCAGGGACAGTTTATGACAGCATTATTTAGCTTTTGTCTGATGTACCGGTCAACTGCAGGGCACGTTAGAATTTTCCATAATTTGAATGTGTCTGTTAGGCTGCGTTGAAAACCAGATTTTTTTTGTTTGTTTTATGAATGTCCATGCCGTTGTTCCGTTGGAACAGAACGAATGGTAGTCGATGATTAGTGACAAACAGCAGTAGGGCATTCGCGCAATGAATCACTAACTCGGAAAAGTAGGATGGTAGGAAATGGTCATTTTTGGTCTCGCTTGAAAACGCATGGAGGACATTGAAGTATATCTCTTAACGAAGAAAAAATGTTACGATCATTTATCCGAAATGTGACGAGAGAGTTGTAAAAACGAATGAAAATATAGACATGTGATCGAATACTTGATACTGATCCAGTTCTAAAGTAATATTCGAGTAAAAATCAATAGCTTGACGAATAAGTGCCGGTGAAGTTTTTACTAATATTGTATAGAATGTAACATTAAATAGAAGCAATTGATACGAGGTGATATTCAATGAAGCCCATTCAAAATTGATTTGCGTAATGAATAACACCCCAACAATGTAATCTAAACGATCAACAGGTTCTCTTCAACTTTATTGCAGCCAAAGTACTTACTTACAAGTTTGGCGAGCAACGACCTTGCTATTGGTCTCTTGGTTACACCATTCGGCTTCTTACCAGCTGTCTATGGATGTTGGCCATATGGTGAAGTCGTCTGTCAAATACAGGTAATATTCATGCTTCTAATAAATTGCATGTGTTGCTTGTTATTCGTGTTTCTTATATACATGTAATATTATACATGTATTATATATATTATAATTGTGGAATTTAAACGGTAAAATTTTTTAAATACTTATTTATCTAACAGTAATATACGTTTAGAAAAAGATTATTTTTTAAAGTCTCTCACTCTTTTTTGATTTTTATAATTTGTTATACTTTGTTATGTATAGAATAAGGCAAAATGTTACGTAAAAGTGATACAATAATTTCACTTGTTATAATGTTCATTTTTATTGCTCGAATAATTTGTTCACGTTAGGATCGATAGTTTTGTCGTCCGGTTTATCGCTTCATCGACATGGACTGGTGTTTACCATTAGCGGAGCGGTAGTCTTGTCTTATTTAAAATAACACGTTTTACATGAGGCATTTAGAGACGAAAGGATGCGAGTTACATGTTTGACACTTTCGTGTTAAAAACGGAAATGATTAGACGAGAATGGCGAATAGTTAAATATTAATGGGATAGATCTAAATAATCGGTTTCTATGAATCAGACGATTAAAATTGTTGTTACGTCCATACGCAGTTAAATGTTTAATAATTATTTTTCTCTAAAATATATTATTTCACGCTTCATTGCGTTTTATTTCGCAAAATGAAAAATTGATTTCGAAAGAAGGTCAGCGCCAAAGAAATACAAATGTAACAAACTTGTTGCATTCGATAATTTTTAAAATAAAAAGACAAATGTGAAATGTGATTCAATTTTCATAACCATATTACCTGGAACTTTTAAAACACATCTGAATTTTAAACTCAATTTCCTCTGTATCAGAAAAGTGTCACTTGCATTTCTTTGATTCTAGCTAACCATTTATACATAGTTTCAAAGCTACATGTATGTGACATTCTATTTTATTCGTAAGCACATTGATGGCGCTATTTTTCACGTCCTTCGCTTCATTTTTCCATGACAGTGTAATTCACAAAAGTTCCCTTAGCGTTCCGCTTTGTCTGTTATCACCGTAAGGCGTAAGATACGGATACTTCAAGAAAATCGACAGATTTATTATAATACAATTCTCTGGATTGTCTACCTCGTATGTAAACGCAAGACAACAAACTAGTAGTTCTGCATTAGCGCGCAGTATGTAATACATACTCTCATCAAGCAAAGTAGAAGAGGCTTTCCAAGTGAGCTCAAGTTGGACAGTACTCTATGAAGTTTCTGTTACGAATATAGGGTACGATGCGCAATGTTTACGCGTATTATTTCATCCATGCCTAAAAGCTACGAGCAACACGAGTATCGCGAATTCTTTATTGTTCCAATATTATATATACGTTATTCTCTGTAATAAATTAATTGCTAAATGAACATGTACGTGTCGAGTAATAATTTGGGTAGGCAAAAACAATTTGCCATGTATAATGTATTTTTATATGTGGTCTTAATTTCACTTTGTCCACATTTGCATATTATTAACACTTGCTGCAAGTATAGTTTACGTCGTAACTCGAGAGATCTGGTAATTGATAAAAAAGATACTGATACGTGTCTAGAAACTCTAAACTTTAAAGAAACCACTATTTTCGTCGCTGGGGCACATATACGTGCCGTAAATTAGAAGGTTTCGAAGGATCTTCGCAGGCGCCCATGCACTGCTACTCGAGAGACTAATTGGCTAAAGAAGTAAGAGCCAAATTGTTAAGAGCCAGAGGAAATTTCCACAGCAACCATTGGGACTATCCCAAAAATTCTCGGAATTACTTCGTTCTCCCTTATAGATTTTAAATTAAAAATGTACATTCGATTTTCGAATGTATTGATCCTCGATCGACAAGGGGAATTAAAGAATCCAAAAAATTAAAATTTTTCTTTATTTTATATGTAAATATAGTTTATAGTTCTATAGAAAATGTATAATTCTTTGTCTCGTCGAATATCTCATAATTTTTGTAATTTAAAAATTTCTTCGTAGTTAACAGAGACGGAAGAAGATATACTAGACGAGATACATACTAGGCATATACTAGACACGAATGAAACCGAGCTAGAAAAATGTACCAGACAAGGACGAAAACAAGTAAAAAAGTATGTAGTACCTAAAGACGAAAGTAAGATAGGAAGATAATGAGAAAAATAGGAAACAAAATTTATTACGTGAATTCCATTAGTAAGGAACATGCAATAAAGTTGTACTATTAGAAGTATAGTATGTCTAATAAAAAGCAGAAAATTAATAACAGAAAAAGCAAGTGGTATATAAATTCTAGAGCGACAAAAAAGAGTAATCCCATTTTTGGAACATCGAATCGGCATAAATTTAGAGAATTTTAAAGAATAAATTTTAAAAACGTAAAGAATAAATTTACTTTTAATGGTCATTTTACAACAAATCAATATCTTTTATGGTCCATATCTACGATTTTCGATCACATCGAATTATTTTATAAACTATATAAAAATAGCCACGGAAAATACGGGTTGAGTCATCGTTCTGCCATTTTCGAAATTGTTAATTATCGTCGAATAAAAATTGTCCTAAATCGCCTTATATTTAACGGCACGATATGTATAATTCTTGCTGAATTGTTATATTTCGTTTACAATCGAAGGTAATTAAACTGAAATTCAAGAGAGTCAAAGTTACAGCACTATCTGAACGGTGACTGAACTAGACAGAATTACGACGAACAAAATCCAGTAACTTTAATTTACAGCTACTTTTATGCCCTGAAAATCTACTAAAAATTGGTCTTGGAACAGAGTAGTGCGCTTCGTGTGCGAGACATGATGCATCAGCTTAGCGTGAGTCAACTCTTTTTGGGGATTGCTTTAAGCTGAAGATCACACGTTTCATTTTCATGGAGGACTCGTACTTAACAGGATTATGGAAACATATTCTAAAGGAATGTCAGGAAATCTAACAAACTGCTATCTCGTTTTAGTCTTTTTAAAAATACAGATACAGTATTTCTTGGACAAATAATTAATAATTGCTATATCGTAGATATCGGTATATTTAAGGATGTTTTAATTTTTACGTTGAACTTCACGTACAATCATACGATAATTCTTCAATTTAAATGTATTAGCTGTACAAATATTATCGAAGCAATAATTTTCCTATTCTTTTTTCACATTTTTATAATATGCAAATTCTACCAAAAATAGAAGGATCGAAAAAACATAATTGCCCGCGTGAACTATGTACGATAGACAGAGAGGAAAAGAAGAAAAATTGCAATAGCAATAATTTCCTGAGGTACGAATCGAACATAGAAAAATTCAAATTTACATTAACGATTGATATATCGGCCGGTGAGAAAGCTCTTTCATATGTCACCGATCGATCGTGCAACGTTCGAATCGCGCTCACCACAGTTCGCGCTGACTCAACAAAAAGAATGGCGGGGCTGACTTTACGAAACTTTAACAGGGGTAAAATGAAATTTCTTATCTGTCTGCTGTTATATTTTTTGAAAGTGTGAGGTTTTGCAAGCTTATTAGTAAAAACCCTGATATCTTTATTCACTGAGACAAATGCGTAGAATGTAATACAGATTATCCTTGGTTATGGGAATTAACGATTAAAAACGTGTATAATACGAGTTTATACAGTGTCAAATTATATGGTAATATTTCAGTTATATTGAAAATCGATATTCAATAGGTGGTGCGAATTATTGTAGACGTATTTTTTTGTATTTTGTTACGTTACACCGCGGTACACCAACTTCTACGTCTTGGGGAATTTCCTAGCGGAAATCGAAGAAAAATGGGTGGGAAATGTCAGCAGCCTGTTCATACCGCGCTAAGGAAATTATCACCGCCAGGAATTTGCAGCTGTGCTTCCTGCAGTCGGTGCCTTTCCGGTATTTCTTCCACTAGTTGGTAGTTACACGTTATCGAAGTTCCTGATCATAATCTTACTTTCGTTTCCCCTTTTTCTTCCTCCTCTACGTTAACTTTGCTTGACGTAATGTAACTGTGAAATTTATTGCATCGTATTTTCGATACGCGAGAAGTTTAAGATTCTGGTAAAATCAGACATTCAGTTATATTATTTTTCGTTTTAATATATAAGTTTCGTTTCGCTGTCGATTATTCACAGATCTAGCGTTTAACAACAATTCTACGTTTGTAAATTAGAAGCGTGACTTAAGTATTATCGATATTAGTAATAAATAATGATTTAAGGATGAACGTGCGATTTAATGTCCGCGATAACTTATCGTGTAAATTATCGGAAAGTTTCAAATTCCATGCTAGAAAATATATTTCGCACGCATCGCGAATTTTTACATACGTATATTACTTTTTAAATATCTGTTTAAATGACGCGGATCAAGAGCTAAGATATTACTGTAATTTTTGCTTCTAAAATTTATGTTTTAAAATATTGAAATGGTCTTGAAAACCGAAAAGTGTACAGTGATGTATTTTAATGTCCTATAAAATAAGGTCTTTTTCAAATAAGCTTCCTCTATAAAAGAAGAATATTTTTCTATGAAATTCGGATAAACTTTTTTTTTTTTATATTTATATGAAAATAACTTTTTCAAGCTGAGAAGACCCGTGCTTTTAGCTACGTTATTATTTTATTATTATACTTTTATTAGTCTTCATTTCGCACGATAGAATTGCTAATCCTTACCATTACAGTTATTTACGTATGCACAGTAGTGGATAGAATTAATTTTTAACTTCTTAAAACAGAATAACTTTTTTAAAGTTGGACCAAACGACTTGATTCTATTTGAGACCAAAAAGTCTGCACTTAATTCTGTCCACGAGGATTATTCTTTTTTTAGGTACAGCACTAACAACGATTAAAGCGATTTAAAGTTGCAAAATTATACAGATCGTATAACAACCATTTATATCATAAAACATTTCGTTAATAAAATAATAGAGTGTCATAGACATGAATTTGGTTAAATGGTTTTCAAGTAATAAGATATAACGTTTAAAAATGATTCCATAATTGCTATGCAATATAATAATTGCCATTCATCATTTCATTCATGATATAACTCAATTACGATTATAAATTCAGGGCAACCGATCAAATACATATTCAACACTGCGCTCAATAAAATTACTGAATCGAACGTTTAATATTGCTGAATAAAAATTACGTGGACGTTGCTGAAATATTTTTCAACCTTTTTAATTCTATGTGCATGTGTGTGTATGTGTATGTGTGCGCGGAGATATTACCAGGAACATTCTGATTTCAAAAACAAGACACGCGCCGACGATTCTACAAATTTTAACTTCCAGAATGGAAAAGATGTTTTTGTGTAAAGAAAGATATAATATTTCACTTGCTATAGAACTTTGACGGATACCATGGTTTTGCAACGGATAGGAATTCATGTATGTAACATAGTATGAATTATAAAATCATAAAGTTATATAAATTACGAAATTATAAGTTCACCATAAAATCATATAAAATGACATATGAGTTTACAATGGAGTACAACCAGACAACTTGGCGCCAGATGATGCAGACAATACATTAAATGTCTCCCTGTAATGCTGTATTTCATTATAGTATTATCGTGTTTCTAAAACTTATTGATCACACTTTGTGACGAATCATGTTAATTACAACAAATTGTTGTATCGCGTATGTAAATGTATATGCATATATTAATTTTATATCATTTTGTCTTAAACGTTGTACGTAAAAGTGCGAACATTTCTTTGTGTGAACTATTTCACGTTTCTGTTAATTAGAATAACGAAGGTTCTATTGTATTGCAATTGCTGCTTGTTCTTCTTATTTCTATCGAACAATCAGCACTAGCAGCACCTATAATTCGACGAACAATGAAATTGAAAACATTGTAAAAATAATAACTTAATCATTCGATTGTAATGTAGAAACCTATAGATATCGTAATCATAAAAATATCGAATTACATTTAATTCCTTGTATTATAAGGCAAGAGAAAATTCTATATCGTGACACATTCGTACAATATATATCTGGAAAATGCCACAACTGAGAGGGAAATACTTTATTGCCTCGCCTAGAACCAATAACGCAAGCGACAACATTTATTGCTGGCATAAAATCATCGTGTGAATTATTCAGTTCACGTGATACGAAAGGTATGGTTTGCGGTGCTACCAATCTGAAAAGACTTTGTACAGTATCGAATGAATACGGACACGAATGGAAAGCTTTAGATAGCAATTACTAGCAGACGTTTTTAGACGACGATATAATACTTTTGACAGTTTATGGGATAGAATATACTGTACATTGATATCTCGTATCATTATGAGTTTCAATGAAATATTGTAGTATCTAGATTTTCATGATAGATACAACAGAACAAGAATAAACTGAATAATAATTTAAGAAAAATATTATAATCCACATGCAAGTACTTTGTTATGTTAGGTTGATTGAAAAGTTCTGTCTTTCTCCTCCTTTGAGCCTTGGTTGGAATGTTCAATGCTATTCCATTCCACCCACTGCTCAGAATATCGTTTCACCTATCATATGTTCTGCGCTTTATGAAATATTTTTAATATCGAATGCAGTAGAAACTTGCGAAAACTGTTTTAAAAAATTCATTCACAAAATTCTTCGTTGTTTAACGTGTGCCAGTCTTCCTCTAAATTAATGAAACGACGTAGACACGTATTATCTTCGTAAGCGGTAACAATAACGTTAAAGTTGCAGAGTGCAAGGAAGAAGCATTTCAAATTTTCTACCCTACTAGATTTTTTCATAACGATTAATGAAAAGATGGAAGAATTATGCATTACTTGGAGGGACGATACAAACACGTAGCATCCTCGTCGACAACAACGGTAACGTCACGCACGAAGATAACACATATCAGTGTAAGACGGATACATTTCCAATTCCGTGTCCTACTACTGTTTTCATTCCCATCGGATTAGAGTTAGCCTGACTTTTCGTTCGGATATAGTAACTAACCAAGAGATTGAAGAGCCGTGAATTGCTTAGAGGAACGATTGAGTAAATTCGTTTTGTGGTGAAAATATTCGGTTAAGGTCTCTCGGGAGTGTCTCGAGGATAGCCCGAAACGAGGCCAGGGCGATCCTAGCCCCTCCAGATTATCAGAGCTTTTTCCTGGCTGTACGCCAACGGTCACCATAGCAACCATCTTAAACGTATACTACCCTCTGACGTTTCTTGTCCCTTAACTCCTTTCTTCGTGGTCGCTACTTTATGGATACACCAGCGTCACTGATTCATCGAATCACGTTGTGTCGCCTTTGGCACATCACATTCGAAGCTAGGCATTTTGACTTCGAGCGGGAAATCTTCTTTAACCCGTTTAAGCTCTGTTGGTACACAAAGTATGCTTCCCGCGTATGCGAGGAACTTGTAAAATATGATTTGTATAATGTCGCTCGTAAGAGCGTGTTTGGATACAGTTGCGTGAAATGTCTCGGCTAGTGTAGAGGAGGATCTGGAAGGCGTAGCAAGAAAGGGTATAAGTAGACAAGGGGATCTTTGTACAAATTCATATTTTTGAGAAATGTGCATTGCTTGGAATTTCGTTTCTTCAGATTTCCGATAAGTAGATAAAAATCCACAGTCCAGTTGTAAGATATCTTTTATTGCAAAGTGCTGCTTATCTTTATTAGTGCGGTTGATCTCCGTATTCACGGAGTGTGACAGTTGCCCGCGGATACGCGCTGTCTCTGCTCGCCGATCTGTATTTGCTCAGACAGCTTGAAAAATGCACGTAAGAGTAAAGACCAGTGACAAGCTTGGTTTAGATAAAGTCAGATTTTTCTACCACATGAGTTTTCAATGCGCGTATGTATTCTATGTATTCTATGACTCTGACGTTGACGTTAATCAAGCTCGTTAATCGCAAATATTATTTACTTTCAAGCGTTTTAGTATGTTGGTCAAAATCGTGGACCTTTTGTAATAAATAATTACAATATATTCAGTCCTGTATTGGTATAAGTGGTACGAATATGCTTAAGTCTAGAATGTAGAGCAAGAGCGAAAAATCATGCTAGAACCATGCTGGAGTGCTAGAATAGAAAAGTGCGCGCGTGAAACAGAATCAGAAGATTGCTTTCGACGCGGAATTCAATCGACAACTGTATCAGGGAATTGATTACATCGTCGAGTTGTAAATGGCTGACCAACGCAACGTTAAGTTGTACTACTTGAATCGTATTCCGTGTTGATTCGCGATTTGAATACGGTTTCCAAACAAAAAGGAAAGGAACGTGGCGGTATATTTGTATTGGTATTTTCTAATACGTAACATCTTGCCTCTGTAACTGAAACGAATATCAATCGAAATTTGAAGGGATTTGTTTACAATTGTGAACATTTTATTGTTTTAGGCACTTCTTAGAGGAGCTTTAACTCAGCAGAGTGCTGTTATCCTCGTCTGTATGGCAATCGATCGTTACATTTGTATGCTGCACCCGCATCATTATCACAAACACACATCTAAAAAGGTAAAATTTTTTAAATCACCTTCTACGCTATTACTTTAAAAAGTACATATCTGGGTGTTTTCTTATTTTCCAACTTTCACGTTTCTTGGCCCTTAGATAATGGTTTTAATCAATAACGATTTAATGAGTGAATAGCGTGCAAAATAAGATCGGATAATGGGAAAATGTACTTGAAGAATTCTGAAAATATGAAATCCGATAAGTGTCTTTCTTGCTGTCATCGTAAATCTTAAAAAAGGTTGTCTATTTATCTACACTTTACTTCTTCTTATGTCACTTAGTATGTATACAATTTGTGCTTTTTCTGGTACATTTTAACGATCATTGACGTATGTTTTCTCCTTATTCAAGGCAACTTATTTTTTACGTATTATTTTTTGACGAATTGGAACCACCATAAAAGGTGAGGTCGAGAAAGTTATGAAACACATTTTTCTTCATCTATAGTTCTAAAGACCATCCTGTATATACACAAATTACATGTTCATATAGTTCTTTATTTCAATCTTACATTTTATTAATTAATTCATAAATAACAATGAAACTTAAATATACCAATATAATTTTCAATTATACATAATCTGTGTAGATAGAACACTTCGAAATGGAAATATATAGTTCTGAAAACGGTTGAAATTGTTTTTCATAATTTAATGGTAAATATTTCTACAATCGAAACACGAATAGGTACAAATAAATAAACAAACGCGTCAATCCAATATTCCAAAATTTTCAAGCATGGGACCACGCTAAAATTGATATATCGATGCTGTCAATTTATTTCGATATCCTACAAAATCTGTTACTGAGTGTTGTAGAAAGAAGGAGATTGACGTACACGATATATCGTACCAAGATATTCTAGAATTCCTTAAAATTTTGTATATTTTGTCAGAAATCGTTTTAGCTGAGTTTCTTCTTTTTCCATCCGTATTTATCGAAATTAACGTAGAAAAATCGCTAACAATGTGTTTTTAAAAGTTAACGATAGATATTAAAAAAGTATGTTGGGATCACCGAGATACCTCACTTTGAGGAACAGGATAACAACCATTCTATCATATCTATCATAACTTCGGAACAGTTTGAAGTATAGCCGGGTGATAGCGACAGGTTCAGAATTGATAGAATAAATTTTCCACGATTATAGCTATTCTGATTCATCATCTGTTAACTTTTCTACGTAAACACTCAAGATAGCTTGTGTGATAATCATGATATCTTTTTCTTAACTTTTCTCGAATTTTTATATCTCATTACCATTCTTGTTTCAGCCAGCTTAAACGACGTTTAATGTTTCATAAGAAACTTTAGCACAAAAGTGAAACAACAGATGGTGCATAATAATAACAATTTCATTATATCTCTTTGAAATAATTATTTAATAATAATCGAAAAAATGCATTGCAGTTAATTTCACAGTCCAAAGACAGTAATGTTATATTCTTCTATTAGAAACTATATATGACGGTTTCACTTGGAAGATTTTAGGATTAGTATTGTACTATTCATCACAGCCCTTTAACTAAAGTTTATTATTGCCATCCATTTACCTCGTAGTCAGAGTCAGTGTCTCGTGCACAGATAGGGTCTCTGAAGCCACTTAATCCCCTATCACTTGTAGTGAAGCTGATAGTTGTTCACCAGCGACGAGATGTACGAGACGATTTATAATTTCGAATACACGTTTGCCACGTGTTATCGTTTCTCAGTATAGACGCACTGTTGATTTTTAACAACAAAATCTAAACGCTGAACTACTTCGCTGTCTGTGAATTTGGCGATCTGCTTTACGGTTGCGAAGTATTTTACTTTCCATAATCTCGTAAGTTCCACGCCATTTGCCAGCGCGGATATCGTGAACATCCACTTTGAAAAGACGTTCTATTACACGATTTATTTATACACGTAATTATTACACTGTGGATTTTGTATACACCTATGAGAAATTTAAAACTGCAGAAATGCACAGAATGCGCATAATATGCAAAAGTACGTACATAACATATGGAAAAAGATTAGTACCTGTTATAATGTTTAGTATGTAAGACAAATGTTTCTTCATTTGTCCTTATAAAAACACGAATTCGCATAAATATCCGCAGTCTAATAATTATGTTACCAGATTCTGCTTAAGTTTTACCTTTAGTCTTCTGACAGTTAGCGTTTTGTGCTCTAGTGTTTTGTGCCAGAAACTCTGCCGTTTTATTTGATCGGTATGTTCAATGACTTCTTAGAATTTAGTTGTAAATTCATCCAAGATCTCCTATCTTTTAGCGTAGCAATTGCTCTTGCAGTTCAGCTGTAAGTTCGTCCACGATACGTAATCTTTTCGGTGGTTTCCTTCGGTTTAGCTGTACGTTCGACCGCGCTATCCACTTTCCTGCGGTTACTAGTGGTTACCAGGCACTGGTTAGGAGAAGGGAAGTAATAACAGACGCCATTCCTTGGTTTCGAACTTACTTACAGTTCTGAATTGTTACACTTGATAGCTTTTTGAAATCGTCGAGGATTATTCATTCGAAACCTTTATTCATCAGGCGAATCGTAAACGATATGCATTTTATGTTAGACGCTATAGTCAGAGTAATGCAACGATGAAATATAAGAACGTGTAATATAACATCAAGTACTGTAATAAGATACTAAAAGTAGTGGTGTATAAAGCTTAAATGTTCGAAACTTTAAAGTTTAATTTTACGTTAAATAGCAAGCTTTTGGGCCTGACAACCTTCAAGCTTGAAGACTCAGTCCTCAAAGTTATTGAGGTTTAAATAGTTATCAGTAACTTTGTATTTTAATAACATGTTTTACATATTCCCTACAAACTTTGATCACACATGGAAGCGTAAATAATTGCTTGGTATTACCCGTTATTCTTTCTTTCTATTTAAATCGCTAACTTTGGAAAATGATTAACTCGGAAATAATGTGTTGCTCATACCTGATATTATGCATATTTATATATAGATAGTTCAATTCAGTATTGTTAAATATTCAACAGAATGTTAAATATGGAACTTGAATAAAAATAGAACTTTAAAATCGGTTCGTGCACTGCCAAGTTTCTTTAAATCGTTTTTACGAAGTTGAGAGTTTCAATTAAATGTATAAAAATGATATTCAAAAACTATTAAACATTAAAAATATTCAAACACGAATAAAGATCCTTGACTAAAGGTAATTTGAAAATTGTGTTGTATCAAACAATTGAAACGTGCTGTGAAGTTTTACACGCAAAGTTTGGCACGAATAAGTGGAATCTGTTGAGAATACACGGATATGTACAAGAGGCGCGCTCAGTCGAAGAATCTCATACACCGTGGTGTATACTATAGTTGATCCCTCGAGAATCTCAGTTTCAGAGTGTCGCTTGTATTCTCTTTTTTATTTCCCTCGCTCTTATTTATTTCTCAAAATAGGATTGCTACGGTTTATATTAGATTCTGTATTCATTCTAATGTCCTTCTTCGACAGACACGCTCATATAATCTTTTATCTAGATACGTACAAATATAATAAAATGTATTTATTTATATTATCTTACTGTATTAAATTTTAAAGATACCTTCGTGTGTATTCGACAGATTGGCCAAATTTTATTTGAAGGAAAAATAAAAAAATGAAAAATAACTACTTGAAGTGATGAACAATGTATTTCAAATATCATATTATTTTTATTCTCGAAATAGCATGAGAACTGTATTTACACTTTGTCTGAAGACTAAGTAATATTTTAACATAGTTGACTGTTTCAAATAAAGTAGCAAATAATCTGGATTTTAATATTAATTTGACTTTTGAATATGGTATTTCGTATACATTTAAAACCCATAAACAATAAAATCGAATTTGTACACAACAGTATTTGCTCTCAGAATTGCTTTCGTTTCAATTACCCTCGAGTAATGTGTGTCTAAGCCTGCGCGCGTGAAACACCGTGAGAAAATCTGTGCCATTAACGTGGTTAATAATATGATTATTGAAAATGGACGATTATTTCATTTGACATTTGAATAATGAAATAGTTGGAAGAAAATATGTATTTCAGGAAAGCTACAAAAGAGTGATATATCACGAAGAGAATGTCTAAAGAATCGTATCCCTAATCGAATTCCTACATTCAGCGTGTGGATGTTACATTCTAAAAATATGACTAATTGCCGTCCCGAGATATCTATTGCAAATGGAGACTTTTGCTCGGTATTACGTACGAGTACACACCGATAATTAAATATACATCTTATATAGGAGTAACGATCTTTGACATTCTCCTAAAAAACGAATTTATTACGTAGCCAAATACATAGATATAGACGTATGAAATTCACATCACCGGTTTCTTCGTTTTTTAGGCGAGAAAAAAAAAAAGAAAAAAAATAAAGCTAAGCCGACACACTATCCATATACGAACAAATGTACAGCGAATCGATTTCACGACAGTTTCGTTCCCTTTTTTTATGCGAGGTAACCCGTTGAATGACTCCTCCCCGCAAGCGTTATCTCTCAGCTTTTTGTCGAGCAGCCAAATCGCCGGCTTTCCCACTTTTACTCGACTGTCGAACTCGTTCGCAATGAAAAGCGTCGTATCCGAGGGATCCTTCGAGACAATCGAGTTCGCCTTTAAAATAACGCGACTTGCTCGCGCAAAAATTTCTCGTCTTCTCAAATTTTACGTCAGGTCATAAAACTCGGAAATATTTTTCATTCTCCTGTGTCGAAAATTATATTATACTCACTATCCGATATCGTATTCCGTTATCTGAATTATTGTGCCCATAAAATAGATCTGGTCCTCCAAGACCCAATTTCCTAACTTAACTCAAGGGCTATGTGAAATATTTTCGCTTTGGGAAACCGTTATGGTTATTATTAATATCGGTTTGCTTCAGCATAGCCACATTATATAGGGATGCTTATATAGGAATATTTATAAATGACTATTGTATAGGGTTTCCAATTATTTGTTTATTTTAATATGGTTACGTTAATGCGTTAAATAAAGATAAATTGACACGATTTATTGCAAGTGTTTCTTATATGGAAGGGAAGTTATTAATGGTAAGTTATTTAGGTAGAAGAAAGAATCGAATATTTGTAGCTAAAGGCAGTGTACGTATAAAGAAAATGTACGAGTATTTACATTTTTATGCATATTGTGGTTATTCGTTGAAGTTATTGATGTAATGAATATCTAGTTAAATGGGCAAAAAGACAGAAAAGATACACGTTGCTTGCTATGTAGTACACATATTCGACTGGAATTCATTCCCTAGGGCGTATTACAACCTGTGCATACACAACGTAGACTATGTGAAATATTTCTCCGAACTTTGAATTTGACCAGTCCATACCACCTATTAAATCTCGGACCTATCGTCAGTTATCAATCATATTAAGGTAGAAAAGTTTGCTGCAAATTACACAGCTAATCACGACATCTTATAATAATCAGAATATTAAGCATATACATATATATATATATATATATATATATATATATATATATATATATATATATATGCACATGGGTATAGTGAAATGAACATACAGCAGACCATTAAATTTTGAAACAAATGTAATTTTCTCAGATACGTACTATTACTTTTTTTTCATATAATTTCTAGAGATACATATATTAGTTGTCAGTTTATATATATTAAGGCACAAAAATACAGTTCAACGAACTTTAATAAATTAGCAATAATTTAACTTTACGTTTAATTGATCTAGAAAAATTTTGTAATATAAAAGATGAATCAGACGAAGAACGTAATCTGACAATTTGCTGACTCTCGTAGACTATTCAGCCCGTAATTTTCCGCCAATTGAATGTTCATCGATTTCTACTGTCCTCTTTTCTAGTTTGATCAAAATAATAGTCAATGTTGCTTCCTGACTCCACTTGAAAAATTTCAATAACATTCTGAGAAACTTCAATTTTCATGATTAATATAAACAATGGCGATAGCACATTTTTGCATTATTGGATCGGGGGAGAAATAACGTCGGTTTTATAAACGTAAAAGCAATTTCATATATCGTAATATTGTTATATCGTATTTTGTTCGGTTATGTTTTTAATTAATTAGGAATATTAAGTTCATCCGCGTAATAACACGAATAGTAGAGTATACTGCATATTATCATACGTATATTCGAATTGATGCCTTCAAGTCTAAAAACAATTCGAAGTTTCTTTCAACATATTTTTGACCTGATCTGATTTGATTTAATCTGATTTTAATTCTGTTGATTTTTTTTTTAATACACATTATAAATTATTTTTGAATATTTGACGTAAAATGCATGGAATTTGTTAATTAAAATTAAAAAACTTTTCTTTTTTCGATATTACATTTGATTATGAAATACTTTCAAAGGACAGTACGACACGTAAAAAGAATAATACACGCAGGATATAATAATACTTGCTTAATTTGCAGCAGTTTCATTTTAACTGAAGCAAGAAAATTTTGAATCTTTGCCATCGTTTCACCGTGTTTGAGTTGAAAATTCAGTTTCCTATGTACCGTGTAAGTTGAAACGATTCTACTAATCCCTAAAATTAATATATCAATAAATATAATAAATTAAGATACTAATATAATATACTGCTATACTATAATTAATATGGCAAATAAAGAAAATTGTAATATTATTATAAATGCTTACCGGTAACTTCGTCTCTTGAATTATGAAAAGTTTATTTCTATTTTTCGTTTCATAACTTTTTTTTTACAACATCACAGAGCAGAAAAATCAGCAGTCATTTTTCGGACGTAACTGACGTCTTTGGGTAAACATTTAAATTTAAATAAAAAATTTAAGACTTTTAGAAATTAATAGAAATCTAGAAATTGTAGATTTTAAGATTAAAAACCTTTTACAGCGATAAATTAAACAAACAGTTCATTTGAATGATAATTCGAATAGAAGTTTATTTCGATAGCGGCTAATTTTAACTAATAGAAACTGTTTCATAGTTTCGCCGTAGTTGGAAGTACGTGTTAACATTTATTGCCAAAGTTCTTGCATCTGCAATCATAGCTAATTCGTAGAACTACATACATAGAAGTAAGTTTACTGCAAGATCAAGTTAGTAATAACATTGCGAACGAAGGAAGACGAAAATCTGTAGCGAACTATACGAGTTTCTATAATTGCTTTGTATTTCTTATACGAGAATTCGTTCAAAATTCGACATTGTTTATCGTATAGTTTTCAACGAAACATTAAGTTACTTAAAACGACAAACTTTCAAACGATGTGCATACAGAACTGATTTCGATCGAACCAAATATTGAACGTAAGCATGTTAATGAATTTGTTCGATTAATGATATGTACATACGTCACGAATTATGGTATACACCATGAAATGTATGTTTTACCTCTTTCCAAAATCGTGTACACTATCGTTATTGCAAATTTAATACATTTACTTGAATCCTTTTTACAGCCGATACGAACAAAGAGATGTCTAGATTTTTCTAGTTTGTGTAAATTGGTTTGAATTGAAACGTTTGAATCGTTCTTTGACAACAAATGTAAATGTAAAATAACCACATAAAAAATAGACGAGTTATTATCTTGCAGATTCGAGACACTTGGAATTAGATTTATCGTAAGAAATAAATTTTTGTCGCCAGAATGATACCTAATTATTTCAGCTTGCGACTCTGAATTGTAAGCTTACGGAATGATGATCTATCGTTTGAATTACTTTCGAAAATTAGCGCAAATGGAGTGGATATTAATAGGGCATTGTCACGTACTGTGGTTAATTTCTCGAACAGTCGGTTCGAGTGCTTTTCTATGTTAGTTGCTAATTCTCGACCATCGGTATCGTCACACGTTTACTGAAAATATCGGCTTGCTTTTAGAGGTCAGTTTGTGATTATTCTAATAAAGACACGAGTTGCTCTGGTCGAAAACTTTATACGTGCAGCGTGTAGAAAGGAGAGATAAAAGAATAAGCTGGAAGTGCATGAAACATCATCTCTTTCCCAAAAAGCTTAATTTAGAGAGAAAAAGAAATTCCTATTGAAAAATTATTAAAGTATTAATGAAATAAATAAAGACAGCGTAAAAAAAAAATTAACAAAGCTAAATATACTTTTTTACATTAGACAAATTGATTTGATTATATTCAATTCTTATTTCTTTCCTCTTCCAGATTTCATAAACCTTGGAAAATCAAAGTTGAAAAAAATTGTGGGATACTCAGGAATGTTCCCACTATGTTATAAAATCATTCATTACGTCAAATGTTTGGAAGTTTTATTAGATAAGTTGAAAATAAAATTAGATAGTTCACCAGGGACTCGGATTGCCTATGGTGGGCTAAATATTGATCGTCACTACTTGCTCCCTGTAACGGATAGCGTTGGTTTAAGATAATCTCTCGGTATTAATTTGACATACAATACAGGCACTTGCTCTTTTTTATTGTTTTAAGTATACTTACATATTTTTAAGCGTACATACAAATAATTTAACACTATCCGAAATAACAACTTACATTGTATTTCTTTTAAGAAAATTCGATTTTTGTATACGCACGGTAGGGCGTTTGTAAAAATAAATTGAAAATATAGAATAACATTTTTCTATTCCAATTTTCGTTAAATCGAGTTTGCAAACTTGTCAAGTGCACACTTTTTAGGAATAACTCCTAACTGAATAGGCGGGAATAATCGGTAAACCACTTCCTACGTATGAAAATAAATATATATATAAAGTAAAATTTTTTCGTCAAAACTCTGTCAATTCAACAACTGTTTCGTTAATTTAAAATTATATTCCGTCCGATTCATTTCAGTTTTTGTAACTCTTTCGCGGACAAAGTAATGCAATGGAAATGTGTCAACGCAACGATAATTACGAAAATTCATCCACGTTATGAACAGGTCTTAAAAGTAATTTGATTTGCGAAAAAGTATAATTGAACATTAATCGGCAATTACTCTGATACAGGCGCATCTCACGAATTTTCAAAATCTGTGTACGTATTGTATTATTTATATACAGGGTGGATAATATGAAATGTTACAACTATTACTACTCGTAAGTCATTGTATTATTATATTCAGAAAAATGTAACATTTTCTTCTTCGTAGTTACAGATAAAAGTTAATATAAATTACACATATTATGTATATTTTCTAATACTTATTCAACCTATTAAACATAATCGCATGTATACTCAAAAAGAAAAAAAAGAGAATGATTATTTTTTGTGTATGTGACGCAGTATTACATGCGGCAGGGTTGCGTGGCAGTGATGTCAACTACTTGGATAGCAAGCGTGGCGATTTTTGGTGCTCTCGTACTCCCAAGAGGTGGTTACTACTTTAACGGCTCTGGTCTCCTTGCCTGCGACCCTTTCTTCGCCAGGGCTTCCCTTCGGTATTTTTTAAATTCATAACGATACTCATTAAAAATATTAGCTAAGTTGACAATTCATTTATCGAGTACAGTGTCGTGTACTAAATTGTAAATATCGTTCTCGAACTATAAATAAAACCAGCTAAGGTAAGATTTAGTCCAACTATTATAGTTTTTTCTCTCCTTTCGTTTCAATTTATTCGCGTTTTATTCGCCTTTCTCGTGTCTTTATGTGTATCCCTCTTACTCTATTTATCCTTTCTCATCCTTAAAAATTGCTTTGTATACAGAAACGAAAATTTATCGCGTTCTTCCTCATTTTCAGGATTCTCGCGTGCTGTTGTTTTTATTTCCCTACAACGATGGTGCTGATGTACTGCTACGGTTCAGCCTTCCACGTTAATAAACTGCGCCTGAAAAGGGTGGTTTGCGTTAACACGCCGGAGGTCGTTAGTGGAGGCCATATGGAGAGGGTAAGTCAAGTTTGGTAGTACTCGAACTTCCAATCAATAGGCTCAATTTAAAAAGAACTCGGTTAACAACAAAACCGCGATAGCTCTCTTAACGATTCATCAAATTGCTTGATGCTCAATCAGACATAATACTTAATGAAGTGGCTTTACAGTACAACCTAATCTTAATAATACTCGCGAGCGAGAGAAAATAAAACTAGTGTCTTGGTAAATAACACTTGTCCCATAGGATTGCTGATTCAAATAGACGGATAATTGAAAATTCTTACTATGTAATGCATACGTAGGCCTGTGATGTAATATTCTTTTTATTTGCAATATTTATAGTTTCATTGATAAATGAAAGCAATCTCAAAACTCAGTAAAATCAATGGTTCTTTGATGATCGTCTCGCAACAACATATAGACATCTCATTAGGAATATTTCAGATTCTAAAAGTACAATATACTCGTAATAATTTTTTTAATATATTATACAATGTTATTCTATAATATATATAATTACATGAACGTATAAATATATAAATATCATTTCCGTAACACTTATTTGCATACAGAATCTGATATAGTGTTGTTAATTAGCGAGATGTATGCATATAAATGTCTAGCATTTATTTATGTTTGATTAGAGCTACTAGGATAATTAGTACGAGGAACTTGGTTTAACTATGTGTGTACAGAAGAAATTCCAGTAAACCGGAACGTGCACCAGTATTTCCATAAGCACGTGTATAATCGTTATGGCATACTTAAGCGCATACTATTACGTATTATTATTATTGTGCGAGCGATTCACACAGCTGTACATAGAAGATGTAGCTTAATTTCGACTGTTAACATTTCCTACGTTTTACATAATTTATTCTATTTTCTACATATTCCCAATTATCAGAACGATCAACATGACAAGTTTGTAGCATTTCATAAAAATTTTGTAAACTTACAATGATGCGTTTTTAGGAATTCGAGAGTCTTTCTATAAAATATACGCATAGAAATTTACCTTTAACTTTCATTTGCACTTTTACGCGTTTCGTGCGTGCTTTATACAACATTACAATTACAATCAGCACTCAAACATCGATGCAATGTTCACCGCGATATAGCGAGATCGTAAAATCCGTTAGGTGTCAAAGTTACGGTGTTCCAGCGTCTGGATGAACGAGTTGACAGAAACTTGAGAAGATAAGTGTTGGAAACTTCGGCCAGGGCTACATGATCTATACCTTTAGTTTCTGTTCAATTCCTATCGTAAAGGAGAGATCGTTGCGAGCGGTCCTAGATGTCAGTGAATCAATCACTTCGGTTACTTCGTGCTTTAAACCTTAAAACCTCGTTACGCCACGGAGGCTACTGTACGGTAAACAGCTATCCTATTGTATAAATATCGTGTTGTCTCATGTCGTGAGCAATCTATTCGATTGCTCCCAATTGAATTTTTCTTCTGTTAGAACAGTCTGTTAATAACTAACGCGTGGATCGTCGATTTTACGAGGCTAACTGGCCTGACTGTTTTACTCACGATTTGTGCGTTTTTAACCAATATGTACAATGTAATTATATGCTATACGATATTAAATATAATGCACATAAAACATATACAGGGTACGGCCGAATAACATGTACAAATAGGTACGAGGCGATTCCTTATGAAAAAAATAAGGGCAAAATATGGGATAAAATTTGTTCGTTTTGAACTTTGTTTACGGGAAAATCGAGTTTGAAAATTTATCAACTATGCTATTTTTAAAGGTGAAATACGCTGACACCGTATGGCGGGATAAAAATGAAACGTCCTGAAACAACATCATTGTAAGGGACATTTTTCTTTTTTACTATAATTTGCTGATGATATTATAATGGAAAGTACGGAAACTTCTTTGAGATGTATAGGCGTATTAAGATATTCGTATCAAATTTCTCCTATTTCTTATCTCCCATTCTTATACTTATACTTTTAGTCTGTATTTTATAGTTGCTTTATAAATTTCACGTTCTCAACGTTTCCGTAGGAATTTATTGCGCAAATGCAACGAGAAGAATGATAAATGATCGGATGTACGTATGTGTCAAATTTCTGTAACTACATAGCGAATATTATAAATGGTCATCAAGGGTAACAGCGAGAACGTGTGATATTGTTCTTCCAGTAATGTGAAAAATAATTAGCATCGGTAGATGAGAGTTCGACCGAAAATCCACGGGTCATTAGCTTCTTTCCTGCATACACTTTCAGAAACGTATTCACCAAGGCCCCGAGACATCGAAGTAAACTAGGCTAAGTGCGCGACACCGCTAGAGCTCGGAATTATTGGAAAACTAAAACGAATTCAGTTCAATGAGTCAGAATTTGTTCGTAATTTCAAATATTACCTTTATCTATATGACAATATATCAATTTGTAATTTGAAATCTGTATGATAAATTCTAGATCCGTATTCTAATTGCTCTCATTTACTTAACTGTTACATGCATAATTAAATTTTTCTTTATGTTAAATGGTTGCGTTTAAGGATGTCATTATTTGTTCAAATATTACAAAGTTAGACGAAGCGAATAATTTCTCTATTAATTCTATTAGCCGCTTGCTGTTGTTTCTTTTTAATGTCCATCTGCGTTATTACTTTGTAAAACTAACTTTATGCGGCAACTGTTTGAAACGTCGATCAGAAAACAGATAACTACAGTATCCAATCTAATAACGACAAATATTGACAATAATCGATTGCGTGTAGATCCCTTAAGTTAGTACTTCAAAACTAAATCGATCAATCATCAATCGTTGCTCCCTTTTTTTTCAAAAAATTATCACAGCTCATTGTAATTCCTTTTCTAGCTTTTTGATAAATTTAATAAAAATCGCTTATCGCACGTTAAAATAATTTAATACCTTGATTTATGTTGTTTTATAGTCGAGCGTGTTATTTTAGGAAAATGTTCGAACATGTAAGAAAACAAAGTTCTCTTTCAAACTCTAAATTATGTTAATATTTTAATCACAGAAAGTTTGTTTTACTTTTAAAGCAGTTTTTAATTGGTCTCTAAGCGCAGTACACACTAACTTTGCCATGAAACTTGACGGAATTTTATTTTAATAAAAATATCCTTGTTATAGAGTGTACGAAAACTTCTGTGGCTGATTATACACTCACTGTTTCTCAACCGTTGACACTCCGTTCTGTAGAATTCTGTTTCGTCTATCTACCTCAATTCTTCGGTCGCTACCAGAATTCGTAATTAATACTGGAAAAGAGTTATTCAGCTACGTTGTACTGTATTTTAGAACCGCCAATGAATAGCTCGGACTTGGTTAAATAAAACAAACAGTTTAAAGACAGTCAAACAATTGTCTTTAATAAGTGGTTCGACGCGTACCTTCATGTTGTTATGTATATATGTGCTAGTTGTGTCTTTGAACAATGTATCGTTTGAGATGCGTTAAAGAAGCTAAAAGCAAGTCTATACATTTTCTAGTCACGTAATTGAATTATTTTATGAATACATTTATTTTATTTATTTTATAAATACGAAAAGAAGAAGAGCCTTTTAACGACTATTATAATTATCAACTCAAATGTAGTTGATATCAACAAAACTAGGACTACAACTTTCGAAGCAATTTCCTTCGGTCGTCATTTTATTTTATCGCCTCTGTTCCTACGAAGCTCTTCAATTTTCATTTGGATGTTAGAATGTTTTTGACGACTGACAATCGGAATGTCTGAGCTTCCACCTTTCTTTGTCAAGGGTATTGATTGATCGATATCGTGTCATATCTGTCTTCGATATTTCATTGACAGCGACACGAGCTTGTAAATGAATATTTTTCCCGTCGTTGATCAGCCAAGATCATTTTTAGCTTAGGCTATTTGAAATATACGCGGTTAAATATTAACAAATTTCGACTTTAATTAAAGGATCGCGACTGGATTGTTTCATGCTTCACCAAAAAGAGGATTTCGAAGGCATCAACTCTCTCGAGTTAGTTACATTACGGAGAATAATTCGTCTCAGCGTGAACGACTCTTTAACATTATAATATTTCATTGATTAGTCCCGCGAACAAAATCTTTGTTAACGCGTTGACTCCCACTCCAATTTTATATACTTTGCCCGGAGAAGCGCAACGGATTGGAATATACTACGTCATAAATTTCTATTTAATCGTGTAATTTCTGCGAATCGTCGTATCCGCGTATCCTTCTTCTCCAACAATATATCCAACCTCGTCATTCACGTTGTTCAACGCGTTGTTGAACAGTTTTTGAAAGATATGAAATTTGTCTTACTTTGATCATTTCAAAAAACTTCCGTAAAAACGCAGCTCACCGATGACCAACGTGTAACATTAATCGTGCATTAATCGTGCGTATTCTTCAAATAGAAGAAACGGTATAGCTTTACACGAACTTTCGTTAAAATTTTCCTTTTTTTTTTTCAAAGGAAACTTCAACGATTACCCGTACGGTTGGTTAATGGAATACGTTCCGAACAGCTTATTTATAAGAAAGTCTACCTCGTACTCTTCTTCCATCGTTCTGTCTTCCTCCCTTTTATGGCCCATAGCTTCAATGTAGGTCAATGGATGCGGGAATGTCTTCTAAAGGCGTTCTCGAGACCACGGTCGTGCCGATGTGTAAGATTCTGCATGGAAAAGGGAGCAAGCTTGCTGTGCGCGTGGTTACCTAAGAGGGATAAAAGAGAACGTTCGTTGTCGTTTCAATAGAAACTATTAAGCCGTGACATGCATATACTGTCGATTATCGTATAATTCGTCAGTTTTACATATACACACAGGTTCGAACTCTTTATCATTCTTTATCTGTTTGTAATTATTCGATCTTGCGCATCCTTAACGTTGTAGACTGTAGATAATGGCCGATTAATATATTGGAATTTTTTTAGTACATCATACGAGCCTCCGAGAAGCTAAACCGATCAAATTCCACTTCTTAGCAGTTTCTCAGTTTCATAGGAAAAGTTATATGTGCAATTCTCAGAGATGAAATTATCCAAGGTCGTAAGCTTTAAAAAATGTTTGCATCGATTGTCTTTGCTTTTCTATTTATGTCTTTTGAATAACTTCCGAACTGACTCAACAAGATTCGGCAAATCAGTTTCTATATTTTACGTTGTTTCCGATAATTTATCTTCGTCGTTTCGTTCGATATATTCTTGAACTGTTTGAATGAACTCTAAGAAATTGTTCGTGTGACAGAGGATTAAAGTAATGTGTATACGTTAGCGACAACGTATTTTCAAGGGTCATCGAAGGCATTTAACCCGGCGATATTTCCTAGAATTTATATGTAGCAGAAACTTATGTCGTGTGTGGCCGAGAATGCTTGTGAGAATGCGCAATCTGCATGCCCAAGAATGGTTACTGAATTGAAATTTTGTAGACACCTAAACGCCGCAGGGTAGGATTTTTAGAAGATATACGATAGAATTTAGCGATAGCAAATAGCTCGGCTATTGGCTTAAAGAATAGGAACATCCTTTTTAGAGGATTCGCTATCTTCTTTTCCTCTAACACGGCATTTATCTTAGAAATTGAGAACGAAATGTCCAAGTAAATTGGTCACCGGTTTTCATAGAAGAGTATCTAAACAGAATATACTTACGAGTTAAATGCAATTTCCTATAATATAGAAACCATTGGAGTACAGATCCACTCTATTTTGTCCAAAAATATTTTTATATTTCAGAATTAACCGATTAAAACGTAAAAGTATATATATATCACGCTTTATATTTGCTCTTTTAATAAACTGCCAAATGTGAATTCTCGATACTTTCAATGTTACAGAATTGGATACTCGCATTTATCAGCAACATTTATAAAAACACTGGATAAATTATTATTCAAACGTATTATTATTTCATATACGTTGTTGAATATGTAATGAAAATATCTGTATGCTTGCATTATTATTGCATCTGTAAAAAATACATTGATATTCAAATGTCTGCGCGCAACGTATAAAAGAAAGTCATACATTCTATTAAGTTTTCCATTAAATGAAATAATCAATAGCTATAAAAACGTTGTATAAATTTTTATTATTATCCGCTCAGGTATACGTTTCATACGTATCATCGAACGAATTGAAATGCACGATGAAAATATATGTATATTTCCATCCGTAAAAAATACATTACCATTGAAATCTCTGCAAACAACTATGTAGAAAAATCATACGCTTCATTAAGAGCTTTTACACCAAATAAAATAACTTGCGTATGAAATTATTCTTCATAGTTTTAATCATTCTACAAATCGTAACACACATATGTATATCTAAAAATCAGTCGTGATTAATCGAGAAATAGATTTTGTATACTTTTTTACTTCGTTCTATTACGATCTAGCACTCGATCTAGCACTTTTAAATACTCGACTTTTTACCTTTATCTCGTGCCTGGATGCCTGTTTGAAACGAGATCTAATCCGTCAGCCGATTTAAATCTTTCGATCTTTAAGAACCAGCAGATTGAGATATTCGTCGCGGTCAATTAACGACTACTATCTTTCACGATCAGTTGCAACTTCTTTCTTATCACCTACACGATCCGAGTTCTCTTTTCGTTCTTGAGTTTCGCCCTTCTTGGCGCTCTTAATCGCCGTGAATCGCCACTGGCGATGTAGATAGTTTCCAGAAGTTTTAAGACGTGCAAATTTCCACGACGTTACAAAACAACAGTTAGAAATGCTTTATTACAATCGCTGAGATAAGATAGGTATTTTCTATAGTTGGAGTGTAAATGCGAGAAATACTGGCGCAGACCAGATTTTCTCGTAAAATTCCAAGGAGACGCATTTCTTTCGATTTAATTCTTCACGGAATATGATTTTCCAGTTTCGAGCTTAAATAATATCGTACGAGATTCATTATGGCGAAATAACTGCACAATGAAGTTAGACGATAGAAAAAATACATAACGCGTTGCTTCTATGGAAATATACGATTTCAATTATCGTAAAATCGATACAAGAACCGATTCTAGGATTGTTTTCTTTGCAGAAACGAAGATCTTCACGTACTATTGATTCCGCTTTGAATTTGGATTTCGGTTCGAGTTTAGAATTAGGTTAGCTTAGGTTAATGGCGCGTCTGATAATCGTCTGCCAGGTGCACGTTTCCATGAGGAACAATGGGACAAAGAGACGCTTGAAGTAATAAAAACTTTTTTTCGGCGCGTCAAACGACTGTAGGCACAGCGCGAAAGTCACTTACCTTTTCGTGCGGACAATTGTCAGATAATGCAGCAAGATAAAGGTAAAAACTGCTTCTGCGTGTTCACAGTCTTATCCGAGAGCTCCTGTAATAGGAAAAAGCAATATCGTAGAAATGTGGAGGATACAGTAAAACTCGCCATGAGAATTGCTCCATCTTTTCAAAAACCTTCGTTGTAAGGTTTAGAAAAATCCCCACATGGTCGTGCAGGTCTGGTATTATCGTATATGTTTTGTAAATTGGCACGCTTTTCTTATTTATGAAAAGCGGCTGATTACTCGGTGACTTGCTTTTACTCAAATCGTACCATGTCCTTTTTTCTAATCTCGATACTGTCTATCGTTGGTCAAATGGTAACATAGAAAACTAGAAGCGCAAAGAATTATTAGACGAATAATTCCAGTTGAAATCCGAATCTGAGATGACCGAAGGAAATCTGTTCCATAAAATCATTGACAGTATTTATCGAACCAAATGACGATAAATATAAAAGATTGCTACAAATATCTTAATAGCGATCGTTCGATACTTGAATTACGGAATGAATATAAGTAGATAATAATGTAGCAGTTAATAGCAAAACGAACCGTACGAGAAACGTTAAATATGAAACTTATAAATAAAATACTCTGCCTCGTACACATCAAAATTTATTGAAATATTCTACGGTTACAGAACAAGCGAAGAACACGGAACGTCCCCGTTCAATTTCTTCTTCTTATTATTTCCGCTTTTCACCTCATCTTTCTCCCGCTTATTGTGAGATAACGAGCTGGAACGAGCCCGATGAGGAATCAAATGGAATCGAGTCCGTACATTCAATTCGTGGGCGTTCTGCAGGATAGATCGTCTTCTTCTCGTCTTTTCTTCCTTTTGTAACCCGCCGCTTCGTTTCTGCTCATTAGCGTACGGCTCCCATTCTTCGGTTTTCATCTACCGCTATCTCGACATTATAGAAATTTAAGAAATGCATGACTTCAGAAATGGTTTTCGATATAGCGGCTTTAACTCTCTGCTGTTATGGATTATCATCGGCGGGGAGTGGCGAGATATCGAGGAAAAAAGAATTGCTGATTTTTCACGCTATTTTTTCATTAGTTCGTTCATTGTAGAAAGTATGACTAATTATATTTCGAGCTTTCAAGTTCGAAGGTGTGAAAGTTGTAAATAAAACGGCCCGTGTTGAATGTTTGAATCGTAGTTTGGTTCCCTCGGAGACGAAAGCGAAGAAACGGGAAATCGGTTTTATTCACGAGCAGGTCCCGCGCAGGATGAAGTTGCACACGCGAAATAGCGTGCGTATTTTTTGAAGTATATCGCCATTTGTCACTTTCACTTCGTAGATTGAGTATTTGTTTTAAAGTGTTTCTCATAGGGACGCGTGGAAAGGTGCACTTGACATTTTCAGATACTTCTGCGATCCTTTCTTCTCACGGACATTCGTATATCTTGTCTTATTTAAACCTTTATAACATTTTTATGTCATTTGCGTAGGAACATTTTGCTTTCGTAACACGCATGAAATATTTACTATTTATTTCTAAATGAGCGTCGTTATGCGTGGAATGAAATATTTACAAAACTGTAATAAACGAATAAACAAAAAATAATTTCATTTAATCAGCGAAAAGAATTTGCATCTGTTTATATGATTTTCATTGTATATAATCAGATTTTTGCGTGTTCATGGAAAAATTTAACGGTACAAAGATTCGCAGAACCTTAAATATTCACAGTGGTGTTGTCATTGTGATATTCAATAGGCGAAGTAACGAAACGAGATTCACAATATCCAGTTCTGTATGAATCAGAAACGCGAGAAGAATAATACGAAATTTGTATTCTTACAAAAATATGTTTATCGTTCGCTAGATGTATCCTTTTCTCTGAAAGCATCGAACTTTGCGTTGCCACTTCAGTTTCAAACGACCCAGTTATTCGTTATGCAACGGTTAATCCTAGACTCATTAAATGTTTGCGATATTCATTTCTTCGTACTTACAGTATTTTTAAATCGATGCGGCGCGGTCTCGTGTTTTTACAGTCGTAAAGCTTCGATGACGGTTTTAAAGCTAATTGCTGTGTTTTCGTTGAAATCCGCGATCTCTGTCAAGCTGCCTCTGTTCAATATTCTCTTTAAGCCCCTTTAACGCGCCGGTCTTTTCATGCTCGTTTCCATCCTGAATTTTTCGTATACAGAAGTTTATTACGTCCTTTCGTAAATCAAAGATCTTGCTTTCCTATGGGATTAATCCTTTGCGCTCTTTATTATCTTTTAATAAAAAAATCTTATTCTATGTCGCCTAAAAAGTATCCAGTTACACTTTAGATAGGAATACTTGCGAAGGAGATTGTTTCGAAGATTCAAAGTTTATTCCAATATAAAGATATCGGTATAAATATATAGGTGTTTGGTTAAATTCGTAGAAGGTATTATTCCAGCGTAAGAATTTATAAACACGGTAGCTTTCGAGTAATGGAATTTTAATAAAACTATGTGACTTTAAATATAAGGAAAAAGAACTGTTTGCCAGGAAAATGGTGGAGATAGTCGTAGCCTTGTAGCCATAATGACTTTGAAGACGCCGTTAATGGTATAGGTAAACTTTATTTACCTCTTTGTAGCGGAAAGCTTCTGTAAGACGCTGAAATCTGGCGTAACCCGTGAACGAAAATCACAGGTTTATTTTCGTTATTACAAGGAAGAATGAAAAAATAGAATTTCCTGTTAATGTCGCTTTCCTCGTATGTTATTAATTATGTCCTGGTTTTTTAATCATGGAGAAGTTATCTCAAACATTTTAGTTCATAATTCCGACTCGAGTGAAGGAAATTATTCTAAATGAACTCATTACGCTTGACGTATGCTGCATGTATAATGTACTTAAGTCAATTTCTTTGTTAAATGTTATATATTAACATGTAGATGCAGTAACATCGTACTTGCATTTCCGAGCGTAGAATATCTATGGATTGCGAACAATGTTTACCATACCTTTGCATATATTTCTAAAGTAAGAAAATATTTTAGAATTATAGAAACGGTAATAATGATATTTGTTTAATATTGATATTTGTTTAATATTTGTTATTTGATACGTGTGTATTATTTATTAATACGTTCTATAAGAAAATCTATAGTCTCGGATTTAACATAAACAAAGCAATATGATTTGTATAGAAGTTATTAAAACAGCGTTATTCTTAAAATTATGTGCGATGAACATGGTACAAAGCATAAAGTTTCGAAGTTTAATATGTTAGCAAAGCGGAAGGAAATACCGAACACGTATACAATTCGTATACAACTAGGGTACAACTTTTATGAATAGTTTTTAAAAAAGTTTCATTACAGCTCTCTTGTTCGTTCCTTTCTTTCTTTCTTTCTTTTTTTTTTTGTGCACTGCATGCCCGAAGAATTTGATTTCGTTTTGTTTCATTCTCCTCTACCTTTACTTATTGTGCATCTTTTCGCAAGTTCAACGCCATTCTTCGTAGCGTGCTTTTACAATCAACCAAAAACGTTTGAAAATAACACCATTTTTACGTTCTTCTTGATAACGAACTTTTGTTTGAAGAATATGACAAAAATGATACATATTGCTATTTGGAAGATACAAAATAATTCCGGCTTTCTTAAACGAAGAAACGATACTAAAATTTTATTTCACATTAGTAAATTCTTTATTTGATCCAGTTTTAGGTTACAGCTTTTTTAAAACATTAAGAATCGGTCAACTTGTCGAACAGCTACCTTCTCAACGATTTCAAAGTCCCCCCTATAGTTACCTCTATTCGACGAGTTCATCTAAAAATATTTTCTTATATGTTGCAATAGGAGCAAGATTCAAGTAAAAAAGTCCAAGCGTCGTGGCAGGTTTAAGACCCATTTTTCAAATTGTTTTCATAAAAATACGAATGTGAACAAACATCCACAGTGTAGCTATGGACAGGAGTAGGAAGAGAGCAGAGGACCGACAAGTTCTCGCTTGAACAACGTTGACATAAGGGTTGAAACGACACGGCCAGCTTTCCCAGGCGTGTGTTATGATCTCCGGCGTAAGCGGCAACGTTAAGCCTTTGCATCAGTATTGTTCAAGCTTTGAGTCCAAGGAAAACGAGCATTCACCACTTTCGTGTGTCATCTCCTCTGTTTAAAGAGCGAGATAAAGGGAGCGAAGTTAACGGTTGAAATTTTTACGCCTATCTTACGCTAGTAAAAATTGATATATTTTTATCAGTGATTTATTTATTTCGGCTTTATTATACCAACAAATATTTTATTATTTATTTTGTTCCTTAAATTATATATACACGCGAGTCTAATTATTAGACTGCGGTTTTTACGTCATTATGGGATATTTGAAAATGCAAAGGCACGCAGAATGCACGTTATATATTCAAAAATATATAGGATATCCTAAGTATAATACTCATTATTATCAAACTCTTCACGCTCCTTATTGTAATGATATGGAGCGATTGTTTTAATTTAGATAGAATAATCGTTTCACTTCTGCTATTTATTTTCAAAAAATACCACGTATACGATATCTCAATTACGTAGTGGAACGCCAGCAGATAGCATAATTAGAGTCGTAATAGAGAAACAGATTTATTAATAGCAAATCGTTCACAAAATGGCTGTAATTTCTATTAATTTTACGAAGCTAACTATATATGTATGCTCGTTGATGATTACATTATATATAATTACGTATTTAACGATTACATTATAATGTGTATATCCACATAAAAGGTACTGATGTATTATAATTGGCATATTCCAATGAGTCTCTTCGGTTCAAATTCTCGTCGAATACATCTATAATTCGCAATCTCTTGATGTTAAAGGTTTTAGCCCCGTGTAAGTGCATTGCGACCAATCATTAAGTTAATGGATATCGTGTACTATGCGCTACGCTTGGTGTACCTCTTGTAATAGCAACAGCTTACCGTAAGGTTACATCTGTTGGTAATACAACGTCGATTAACAAACTGACGTTGATAGAATGCAGAAGCACGCTCATTCTAAAATATCCAAAGAAGGCGAACATTCCATACGTTACGACTGAATATACAAAGAGCATATCGGTAACTTAAACGAGATTTTGCAAACTCTCAGCGCGATGGGCTTGGGAAATAGATTCTGGCGCAGTTTGATTAAACAATCTTCAGAATTTCAGGTGCGAAATATTCTCACAGCTTTCTCATGGTAGCTACGCGCTGGGGTAGTTTGGCAAACAATGCGAAGTCTGCGTATAGAATTGAATAGGAGGATTGGATGCGCGTGTTGATTGAATGCTAGTTGTACAACGGAGTAAGAGATTTAAGTGTGCTCGGTCTGAATGTGGAGGATGATATAGACAGATGTTTATACTACGTTGCAGTACCACGTTTCTACCGTACTACCTCTGTACTTGTATTATGCTATTTTTTATATTCCGAATGATTACAGAAGAATAAATCTCTTCTCTTATGAGAAGAACAAATTTCCATTTTACTTACAATTCGTACATAGATTCTTACACGAATAACAACGTTGAACTATTGCTTTTCCTGATTTCAAATTTAATGAAACTTATTTTATGTAGTTTAATCAAATATTATTTATATATTTCACACACATTTTCCACAATCATTTTACAGAATAATAATATTTATTTACATTACAAATAAACGGTACATATTTTACGTGCTTAATGAAAACAAAATGTCCCTGGTTACGTATGTGTTCGCCACTGTTATATTAGGATATACGAGAACCCATCTAACACCAGTGGAAAAATGTTACGACAAATATGGCCAGTATGAATTTAATACTATTATGGCAGGGGTTGACAAATGAGACAGCTGCAGAAGGCCTTTTCTTCTCATCGTCGAACACTTGGGCTGGATGATGATATAGAGCTCGATCTTAAAAACGGAATTTTTAAGACCAATGTCGTATGAAATCCAAGATTTCCAATTTTTAAGGTTAAGACTTCCGTATGATTTAGTTTTTATAGCCCTCGTTTGAATTCTAGCAAGAAAATCAATGTATTTATTTTCAACGAAAGATAACTGCGACAACTAATTATGAACAAGCTTAGCCTGTTCCTTTTTTTCATGATTAAATTACCAATTTCTGGGACCTATAAAATTATCTTTGACGCGTTTTTAGATTTAGGACTTGCGGATAATCTGAATTAGTATTTTTAGTTATTACCGTTACTTAATTTTCCTTTTTGTGACTGTTCAGTATACATTCCATATTTTTAAGTATTTTTTATTCTATTTTCTCCAAAAATACTTCAATCTCTGGACTTCTTTATAATATTTTTTAGCAACTATTGTATACGCATCTAAAACTATAAAATTCGATCATCATTCGTGTGGAAACATTATTGAAAAGCGGAGGATATTAGACTTAAATTGGAAATTATAAATATTCTTGTGACATGCAAAAGTCATTACAGAAGCGTAGCTGTGCTCCATCAAGAATCAATTTTCGCTCGTCATAAACCTCGAAGGCAGCAGCGCATAAATTGCATTTCGCCGTATAATTCAATGAACCACTGAAACACGCGAGAAATCCGATCAAAAAAATTCACTGGTCTGCATCGAGATTATTAGTTTATAACTTCTGTAGGAATTTTTTATCATTCTATCCCTGAGAGAGCGAGAAGGTAGAGAATATGGAACAGTTTTAACATGAACGCACTATTGTAATTAGATTTTGTCGTAAGAAACAATAAAATGTATCTGAAATATTACGAAACGGTATGTTGCTTTTACCAGTTTTCACAATATATACGTCAATATCGTATCTCTCATTTTTTAAATCTACCTTCAATTTTATATAAATTCAAATACTATTTGTATCTTTTGCGAGGCACCGCTTGTTCCATAATTAAAATATCCGTTGAAATGATATCGCGTGCGTGTTTAAATTATGTCTGTCGAAATAACCCAATCAAATCCTATCTCTATCTCTGAAAAGAATTAATCTATTCAATTACGAACGAACTAACGAGATGATTAAAAAGCTGTCATTTTATTTAACAATCTAGTATTACGAAACGATATCGTGACATTGGTTGTTTAATTATTAAATCTTGTTGATTGGGTTGTTCTCTCTAGAGTAGCTATGGGTTTCATTTTGCGCGTGCAGTGACAGAATTTCAAAACAGTGTTCGCGATTAAATATTTGCAAATTACATAATTAGCAGTCTAATAGAAAGAAAAAGAAATGAATAAATTGATGTATAATCGTAAAGCTGTTCGATAACATTTGTTGTAAGGATAATCGTCGAAACGTATAACGTAGAAATTTTATAGCGTTGACTTATGATATGATCGACCGTTGCTTGGCAAAATTCACGAATTGTGTCATTAAGCCCACCGTTTTAATAACGCCGTGGATATGAAATTTTTATGGAAGTTTCATGATACACGAACTGAAAGCGCGAGAGAACCGTACGATACAATATTCCGTAGGGAGAGAAGATTTCACGAATTCAGATTCTCCATTTGAGGTTTGCCAGAATTACAATGATTAATAAAACAATTCCATGAACATAGCCAGGATACCTTTACATTGGTGCTATAAAGGTTTACTTATGCAGTCTACGGAGTGGAATTTGCCTTTTCCTTGTAGACTTTTGGAATTAATTCACGAGAGCAATGATATTATAACTTAATCGTTATCGTTAAAAAATTATTTTACTTTTACTTATCTTTGACAAGATGTATTAAAATTCATATATGAAAATTGTTTTATATAACGTACGTAATATATTCAGAAAAAGTTTCATTATAAATTACAAAAAATTTTCTGTGGCAATGGGCAAAATATTTTTGTGATTCTCCGTATATAAAAGTTCTTTTCTTTCTGGGATTAAGTTATAGCATCCAGTAATTGCTCTACATATGTATTTACATTCAAAAGTATCTGAGCATTTGCACGTTGTTTTTTAGAATATCGCGACACGATTAAATTCATTCCTAGAAGTCAATATGCGATAATAAGACTGTCGTTTGTAACAGTAAAACATCGTAGAAATATTTTGTTGTTTGATAAGCTCTTTAACTTCAGATTTTTTAATTTCTGAATTGTGTGTGAGATTTTAACAGTTTCTTTGTAGCTAATTAGCCTCGTTGAGCGCAGTAATTAATCGCGCTGCTAATACGATCTAGTATCAACAAACCAATCAATTAAGTGTAGTCCACTTGTTCATCGTTTATAATAATTAAATAATTGTCGGTCGGATGTTTTACATTTCAGTTACGTTATATCGCATTTCGATTTGGCGAACGATTGAATGAACAGATACTATTTGCAACTTTAATTAAACTTTCCAGCGCCAATCGAGTTGAAATACCTATAAGTTATAAGCTTCTTTCTCATAGCACTCTAATTCAAACGAATGGATTTCACAATTGCCTCACTTACATTTATGACTATAACAGAATAATACATTTTAAGCTATCAAAAATTTATACACAGAGTAGTCAGCCAAAGTAAGAATATCAAATAACTTGGTTTCAAAAGTTTAATAAAAAAAATCGTAAATTACGTAAGTGAACAGATGATATTTCAAATAAAAATTGAATAGTATCGAAGGGAATATAATTTGATGTTATTAAGTATTAATACCAGTATTAGTCTTTTTGTAGATAGACACGAAGGTCAACTTCGTCTTTTTTCTCTTTTTGCATAGAATAACAATTTCCTTGACCAATGCTTCTCGTTACTTCTCACGAAAGAGTACTAAAAATAAACTGTCTATGCCAAAACCATTAGCTTCGAAAATATTTTAATGCACAACGTCTGGCTATAGAATTAAGATCGCATGCAAAAACTTCCCTCTTCTGGCTACGTTGCGTCGTGAATAACAAATTATTCTTGGTTACTCAGATTACTAAATACATGGAAAACTAGATATACATAGCAATGAAATAATTTATTATACACCGTATCACACACTAACAGGGTTGCTTTTTTTAAAGAACCATACATCAAATTTCTTAAGATAGTTAAAAAGTATTACAAGTTCCGTATTCTATAGCCAGCGAATGTATACTATTAGGATATAAAAAATGATTATAAGTAAAAGAGAGTCAATACTACATGCACATATGAAATGTGTCTCGGATGAATCTCAATCTCACGTCCTCTGTCTAATATCGCTGACGCGTGCACTCGTTACCCAGTTCATATAGAATCGACGGTTGTCCTTATCAGTCCTATAAATCACGATGTGGACAAATCGGCTACTGGCGAAATGCATGTGGTAATTTCTACATACCGTGAAAAAGTCCTCGTTTACCATTTTTTTTTTTTTTTTTTTTTTGCCAACTTCAATGAGCACAACGAATTTTTTCACATACGTAATTTAAATTACAATCGTTCTGTTCGTTGATTGTCACTGGAACTTTACGAATTTAACATGGCTAGGCGATTGACAGATAAAAAGGTGTTTCTTTTTTCTACTAAAGCAATTTTAATGTTTATGAAGGGATCATCTTATACGATGTTATAGTATACATTGTACGTTATCGGATAAATTATAAGACAACGTTTCGGTATACTATTGCTTACGAAAACGAATGAATAAGGTTACATATTGTTACAGTAGACTTGGAGTATAATCGAAGGAAGAAATTCGCCTCCTGTAATATTTTCATTAATTCAGTCCTTTATTAAAAAGTACATTCATGGCTTTTGCTTTCATGAATTTTTGCATATAACGAATCATTTCACTAACGCATTCGTCGAGCTATTGATAGGTTGGTACAGTGGCCGCTATAGGTGTCCTTGCGAAGTGTCGATGCCCGGAAGTAGAACCCGCGATCGCATTGAATCAATTTCGATGAATCGCTGGTGTGTTGCAAGTTGACGTTACAATTGTATAGATGGGTACAATACACCCGCAACGCAGTTGTAGAAGGATTTTCTGATAAATTACTATCTTTGTCGCGTGGCAACAATATAGAGATGTGTATAATACCGCGTATGTTATAAATAATATTATACAGTTTCTTACAGAAGCTTGCCTTTTAACAAGTCACAAACACCAACTAAGAATTTACACAGTCTCTATATAGAGATTTCATGTGTGAAGTTTTGTATAGATAATTCGAAGTTAATTTTTATGAGAACTAACAAATTAATTTATTCGTGATTTATTGTACAAATCTTCGAGGTGATATCGTAATATATTAGTAAAACGTGTATACTAGAAAAATTAGACAGTTGATTCATCTGCTCGTGTTTATTCGTACATATCATCGTGGAAAGCGTCGCGTCTTTCGGATCGATAATTGAATTTAGGATCCGATGACCACCAACGTAATTTTAAATTAGGAAACTTACCCTAAAGTCCATGAGCTCAGTCATTGTAGTTACCTTTCAAGAGAGATGACGCAAATTATCGACAGGATCAATTAGCAAGTTGGCTAATTTCATCCATGTAGACCTACAAAATGGCTAGTATAAAGCAGCGTTGAGAGTTGAAAGATTTATTGAATAATAAAATATCATTTTGTACAAACTAATATCATCGTGCGTCCTTTCATATTACGTACATTTTGAATATTTTTGCACTTTTGCATTTACCATAAATGCATAAAGATTATCGTTGTCAACGTGAATTAAGCACTACGATATGTTATAGCAAGTTGCAACAATTGAATACGTAATGCTATAACAAGAGATGAATTAAACAGAATTGATGCAATATTGAAAGTAATAGTCAGATAGAAAATGCTGCGAGTTATGCATACAACGGTTGCTATGCATACTTATGAATAACGCAGATATGCATAGTTATTCATACAGCCTGCATATGCATATAACGAGTTCATATTAAAAATTTCTTGGATACGTATGAATGATTGTTTATCGTACAGTAAAAAATACATAAAAATATTTTCCTGTTTCAGACACGAAAAATATATAAATTATTCATTTTAAGCAATACGCTTTAATAATTGACAAGTGAAGCGATTCTTTCGTTAAGAGAAATAATAGAAATCCCATTGTCAAAAACGACAAATTGAATGTTGCTATTTAAATTTTCTTAAAGTTATTGTTTCAGCTTTGACTAGTGATCGTACAAAAGTTCGAAACTTCGTTTCGATCGGAAAACAAGGAATTACATTTTATTTCTTCTATTTGTTTTTAAATGATCGTTTCACTAGCCATTATATAAATATTTGTCGTTATACGGTATAAGCATGTACAGTGTTAAGCCTCTGAACCAATTAATCTTGACTTTTACCACTCGAAAGCTTTAACTATCCTCACAAATTTCTCAATAATCATATAATTCTGAGAATTACATAAGAAAGGTTACCTGATTCGAAAATAAAGTTCGCAATGGTTTAAAATACAAATGAAGCGAATGAGAAGAAAAGAAAGAAACGAGGAAAGGCAAGGAAGAGGACAGGTAGGAGTACAAGATGAGGAGTTTAGGGAAGAGAGAGAGAGAGAGAGAGAGAAAAAAGTGGAGAGAATCAGGAAGAAGCGAAAGAGGAAGGATTCATCTAAACGAGCAGATCCGTAATCCTTTTACTGCTGTGCGATGAGAGGCTTTGACGCTGACGAGCTTAACGCTTTGCGACTTTCGTAACGGTGTCAAGCTGGTCTAAAAGACGAGTCGACTAGACGTCCTACCTTTTAAACGTTAAGGTCGTCTTATTCGATGCTCTGTATTACTGAATGTCATCGTGGTTCTTCTTTAACCAAAAATTAATCAATGAAATCTTGTTGCTTTCGTCGCAAAACTTTCGATTTTGAAGTTCATCGCCAAAAAGATACGAACTGCGGCCGAATAACGTGTACCAGCAGCAGGCATGGAATGAACGATTTTTTAATGAAAAAATAAGAGGAAGATATGGGATAAAATTTTTTCATTCTCGTCTCAAATTTCGAGAAAATTGGGTTTGAAGATTTTGTGTTTAATAAAAGTATAATACAAATGTATGAATAGTTGCAAATTAATTTAGTTTCGTATGTTTTGTAATAAAAAATGCCAACAAATCGATATCTTTTACATAAAACGATGGAAATTCTATGTAAGTAAATACGAGTTGACGAATCGTCACTAACTATGCTATATACACGTAGGTATATTAATTTTTGACATGCTTTTATGCGAAGAAAATTACTAAGAAAATTATGAAGAAAGTTGCGGCTGTTTAATCTTGTAAGATAAATCACAGATTCTTTAGCGTGTTTTTTAATATCAGAAGTTTCTTACAAGCTTTGTATTTTCGTTTTTACATATTTATAAACCATGATGCCAAAGTTTTCCAAATATATCGGAAATTTTTTATTGCGAACTCTGAAAGTTTCATGCAGTATGAAATGTTATTACTCAGTATCTGTATGCGAACAGAAAGTGTCTCTATTTGGAGAAAAATATTAAATGATAAAGTACATGTACGCTTGGAGAATTTTGTTAAAGTTGCATAAATACACATTTTGAATATGCGGCTTTGGAAATTTAAATCCAATGATAACAGGTATATATGAGTACATACATAGATAGCCCGATTGAATAAATCGCTTTGACGTGACAGTTGAAAAGTTCGAATTTAATGACCCGGTTTGCAATTCGATTATTTAAATTTTTTCCATCTTTGTAGGTATATATCTGAAGAAAATTTCCAGCAATTTAAACAAGAACGTATAAATTTTCAATGAAAAATCAATGTGAATATAACAACACTACGCGATAACACAACTTCTCTCTTATATTCGTTTCTCTGTTATCTTCATCTTCTCTTTCTTCACAGTCAGATTTCACACGATCGTGTGTTTCTGTCACAGTAAATCTAATTGTATCATACGTTACATTTATATACATTATATCAAAGATCTTAAATAATCGTAAGAACAACAGGAATACAGATGAAATGCACGAGGATGGGAAGAGCTAGTATTCAACAAGTTTGAAATTTACGTTTATTATGAACCCGTGATTATTATAAAATTATCAATATCTTTGAAAAAGGATCGATTCGCGAAGCATTTAAACGTTTAAAGTAATATACATATATTACCGAAAATGAGCCAGAGACGTTAAGTGAATTCATTTCATTTACATATTTCAGCTTGTAGCTCACGAGAGACGACTGTCAACTTCTGCCTCGCGAACAATGGCTGCAATGAGTTTAGGATTCATTGTTATGGTCACACCATGGACAATTCAGGAAGTCGTTGCAGCTTGTACCGGAAGCAAACCACCACCATTCCTCGACTTCCTTGCCACGTGGCTTGCGCTCTCCAACAGCTTCTGGAATCCGTTCCTCTATTGGCTGCTCAACAATCACTTTCGCCGTATTTCAAGGGAGCTACTCTACACTAAGGTAAGTACGATCAATTACGTTTCACGTACGTAAACTCCATGGTTTACGTTTTCCACTTAACAAGCAGTGATGGATGTGGATACGAGGTCTACTGGAAGGTTCTGTCGCTCTTCTCCTAAATTTATTATATTTTTATTCCAAGATATTGTGTTTCTTTCTTTAACGATATTACCTTGCATAATAATTAACGCAACAAGTACGATGTTTCGATCTGGTAAAACTTGTTTGATCTTATTGTTAATTATTTATGCCGGAGGGCGAGCATACTTGTTCATATATAAATGCGTCGAGCTTATCCCGCTCCGTCGATTTTTATGCCGTTTGCCGTAACTTGTACGCATACGCATTAAGTATCGATTTAACTGTACACAAACCGGGTGTCTAAAGAAATCAGTTGCTTTCACGAAGAACGTATAGTATATACTTTTGTCAGGTTTCTAATTTCTTACAATCACGTGATACAATGTAGCAACCTTTCTTGTTTTATATAAAACTTTAGACAGTGATATTTTGATATACATATCGTGTTTAAAATATTGTTTGGAAAATACTTTAATTCCATTAGATTTTCAACTCTACACTGTATACTGCTATGTTATAGACATTTTCTAATACCAAAACATGAACATGCACGTGGTCCGCATACCTACTAGCGTGTATGGCATGAAGGGTTTAAGAGAAGCGTTTAGCTAGCAGTTTTGCGTAATATCCAACTAAATTCGTACACGTGCAAACTTGCATTATGAAAATCGCCTGCAAAACCTAGAATATGTAAATTATGTGCTACAGTAAATTTGTATACTGTGTAAGTATAATTAAAGTAGATGTGACAGAAAAACACGTATTAATAAATATTCTAATAATTCAAATATGCATACATATATTCGATACATAGTAATAATGCGATTAATTTACGTTTAATCTGCTAATAATTATTTAGCATTACAAATTTTTTAGATAGTAATTAAATAATAATGAAATTAGTAATTTTATTCTATTTTTTTCTTAACTCTTATTATACATCTTTTTTAGATTATACTTATCTCTCAGTTTATACAAACTGTAAAATACAAGTGAAAACTTGTTCTTTCTACTCTTGTATTACTTACTATCTCATGCTAGTATACTACGCTTTTCTATCTACTTTTCTATTTTTTTGTCTCTTAAATGCAACGTGTCATGCACGATTTAAACAATAATATGTGAAAGAAGAAAGAAATACACAAGCATGTTTATACAAGGTATATAACTTATACGCGGAAATCGGAATTCTGAAACGTTTGTCATCGTTTATTATAATAGTATTATCACGATCAAGCTCTAAAGCTATAGAAACATATGCTTCGTTCAACGATGCTTGCTGTCATATGTTGACATTTTGCTAGCAATGCGTGTGAATCTGATAATCCAACGATATTGGTTTACTGGTTGGTGGTTTAAATTACGTTCGTTTTCTTAAATGAGAAAAATTTTGTATAAAAATTTTGAATAATATACCAGTGAAATGTAAAGATTTAAAACAAATTTCTTTATACATATATATTGTTATAGAAAACGAGAAACTTAAAAAATTGTTAAAATAATAAAAGTAATAATAATTTGACGAACATCGCTGATAAATGTCAAGTTCGAGTACTGTGAAAAGATAAGAAGTTGTGACGACATTGAGGTTGCACGAAGAGAAGTAGGTACTCCACTCGTTTATTCCGCTTCGTCTAACTTTACCATTAATGCTCATCTTTGCACCATGATATCCAATAAATTATTGCTTACACATATACTTCATATTGAATGTGCAATTGATAATAATAGAAACATATAGATTCATTTGAAATAAAAACGATTAATAACATTCGATAAATAACGATTTCAAAGGAAATTCAAATATTTCAAATATTTCAGTAAGTTTATTCCATCGATTCAAACAATTATCCGATGGCAATAATTTTTTCGTATTTTTAACAATTAAACGAATAATATCATGTACAAATGACACGTACATATATGAAATCGTAATGAATGTATATGTAGAAATGATACTATATAAAGATAAAACATTTCCATTTGGTAGATTCCATTTGGTCTAAGAGTTTTAATCGATTTCAATTTATCATAAATTATCGCACGATTATTCGAAAGATTTATTCAGCATATCTTCGCTATAAATGGGTTTCGCATTTCGTATGATATGCGATAAAATTTGGTCTTTCACGCCCGAATGTGAGAAAATAATGGTAGAGTGGTTACGGTAAAAACGTCGTGGCACGATAAAACGTTACAGAAAACATAAGATTTATTTGATCCAATAGGCGTTAGGTAGAATGGCCCGTTCCCAATACTTTCTGCAATTTAACGATCCTTTCTTCTCCTCGACGCTTTTCGTCCTTTTCCCTTGCTGTTCACTGATTCAGCATGTCCCCGAGATACGTTATGTTGACCCTCACGGTAGCGGTCATACATCTCCGTGCTTCGACTTTACAGCCCATGAATTCCGAAAAGCTCGTTGGTGTCCCGTAAATTTTAATCTCCTGGAAACGCTTGTGTTCCTGTCCGCCACTAGCTTGCCTGTTATCGTTTAGTACAATAGTTAATTCATAGTTGATTGCTGATTTCTATGCATCGAAATATGTGTCTCCATTACGATTTGACTTGTTTGTGTTGAACATGTTTGTTAGCATAGTGGATTGGAGGAGAAGGTGCAGCACAGGTCGTGTTTTATTTCGTGAAAGTTTCATCGCAATATTGTTGATAATATTAATTTATAATATTTTTTAATGCAAAGATTAAAGTAATTACTTTAATATGAATATGAACAATTGTCAAAATATATTTATATAACACTGTCGTTTTCTTGCTGTGAAGTCGTAGCGTTTGAATATTGCAGCCAATATCGGCGCATATTTTACACGAGTTCCAATGTATTCATGCAATTCGTCATTCTTAATTGCAGATGAACGTGATCTGTCGCGTACAGATTTATTGCATCCGTTAAATCGTTTCAACTATTTTCGTGTTGTTCTTTCGTAAATAGAACTTGTCCCAGAAAGAGTAAGAATATTTCGATGTGTAGTGGAAGTACATGACAATCGTGTAATATTTTCTGTATGTTTGATCAATTTTCCAAATGTATTTCCAATCAAGTGGAAGGCTCGGACGAAAGACTTTCATGTAAAATATTTTAAACTAATTCTTTTACGTAGAATAATTTTCTTCCCGATTCTACTATGATTGCAAAAACTCGTACGTACATATATAGAGCAATTTTTTAATTCATTGAATCTATTGCCACACAGCACCGAAAAATACCTACGTATTCTTATGGTCAGACAATTCACGTGATTTGAATACCATTAAAACTTTTCTATTGAAATTCGTTCACGCCCCTCGATTTTATTAAACGAACGGAGAATAGTAAAAGTTTTGACTGCTTCTATTCTACATGTATCACACGGATGAAGGATCACGCCAATTTTCCAATAATAATTTCGTACTAATCTATCAAAAGTATATAAATTCGAATTTTTCATCGTATAAAATGTATTGAAAAATCTATCGAACATCATACGTCAAAATGTATTTTTTATATTAAACACGATAACTAAAAGATACAAGTTCGAACTTTATAATTCCCATCGAGTGCCTGAAAATGTACTTTTGATCTATCGATGACGGGTCATCCTGTTCTTTTACACCATTCCTTATCGGGATAGTATAAGGTCGTTCAATTTGGTCCTGGCGTGCAAGGATGGGTGCTTTTGCCCGCGAGCAAGCAACGTCGACAAACTTTAAGACAGAATGAGAAGCAACGATAATGGTGTGAGAGTTGGTGTATAGGTTCAGCTTCTACACAGAAGCTTATTGCCATGCTCCTCTACATTCATAGAATATCTCGCTGCAAGTCCATCGTCCGCAGAGCTGCGGCTTCCGTGTCCACTAATTTTTCTCTGCTCAAGCACGTTGATATACGTTCGTATAGAGAACGAGCAGAGAGACTCTCGCGCTGGCCTCTTCATCGAGCAAAATCTGATTAAAAAATGGCATCCTATTACAGCCAGGTAATTATTAGCAGACGCGTTTGGGGTCACTTTTGTAGAGGCTACTGAATATGGTGATTTTAATCGAGGAAGGTGATCTACACACAGTGAATTACAAAATATTTGAACAGTTATTGTAGAAAATCGTTACGCATGTATTATGTGTGCCGTATACATACGTTTCTAAAACGTTAATGTCTTGATCTTCAGATTGTTTAATTTCTAAAGCACGAGTCAGACGAAGAAGATTCTTCGATATTGATTTAAAGATTATTTTATTAATTTGTCGATACCAAACCAAATGTATACTAAATATTACTGAATCTTTTAATAGATAATTTACATTTATAGCCTTCGAAAAAATGAATACTGTTTCTGGATATTAATTCGTCATTAGTTTGTACGTTTTGATAAAAGTTGTATACCGTTGTCATAAATTCAGCGAAACAGATTTCTATTTAAGATACTTACAGTTTCAATGAAGCTAGTACATGTATGTGCTATCCGATGTGGTACAGCAAAGAAATCGTGGGGCCTTATTTCTTTGAAATGGATAGACAAATGGTCACGGTCACTTCTACTCGATATAGAGAGATGTTGGGAAATTTCCTTGCTCTAGAATTGTATCGTCGTAAAATCGATCTCAAGGGAGACATAGTTCTAGCGAGATGGAACAACAGCTCATACTGTCACAGCACCCATGATAGTAATTCGAGGAATGTCTTCTGCTTGTGTGATTATCAGTGAAGAAGACGTTTTCCTTACTTGTCAGTAAGATTTATTTGCATTGAAATCCCAAAATCTCGAAATCCTTCGAAACTCAAAATTTGTTTGTATAATAAAAAGCTTGTATAATATACATATATATTATATGTATGTTATGTATATTCATGCAATTTAAAACATTAGGTTTTCAGTTAAGTATAGTAACGATTCATTAATCACCCTAACGATTATTTCTCGTTAGTGCATGTAATGTGTTTTAAGTAACGTCAATTTCCAATTAAATTATCCTATGATTAATAATAACTCTGGAAGCTAAAGTTTAATGATCCTAATAAATTTCATATTATTGTCTTCTTACGCGAACGTAAAATGTAATTTATTTACTTACTCCTAACCCAATTAATCTAAACAGCCTTTTCTTGCACAAATCGCCACTTTGAAGTTTCTCAACTTAAATGTTAATAAGCAATATGAAATTTCAGATTAAATAGCTTTATAGGATAGCTATTTTTCTTTTAACGATCATACGAGGTAAAAGCTTTATATTACGTTTGTACAAATCTTTTGTACGATCATCCGATTATTTTATTTGTTTATCTCAATACTATTAACGCATGTTTGTACTTGAGATCAATGTTACTAAAGATGGCAATTATAATATTCCGATAAAAAAATATATAATTTCTGGTATATAATCCCATGTCACTGTAATCACGTCACATTTTATACCGTATGATCTCTTTTTCGTACGCTCGAATAATTCAGTCCAGAAAGGGAATTAGTTATGATGTTCTTTATCCCCCTGTAGTTACGGAGCCAAACACTTTAATCTTGGTGCTTGTTTTCAGAATCGTCCACTTTGCATGGGTATTCGTATATATTTATAGTCACATTTATATAAGCGGTATAATCTGTTTCACGCGATAAATCATGTTTGCGCTTTATCTTCCAGCACAGTAAATTCCAGTCCAATCTTTTAAACGATAATGCATTTAAATGTTTTCACGTTATATTTCCGCGAATATCATCGTATAATTTATCACGGTTTTCTATAACGCTATGATAATAAATTACTAGATGAAAATTAGCGGGAAGCCAGGCATTAGTTTCTCACGAGCTTATTTATATTAATGAATTTTAAGCCATGAGTATTGGAAAATACGTTATTCTGCAGTGAATTGAAGAAATATCAAGTTATTTGATTAAGTCAGTTTTTTGTTCAAATCATGCCAGAAACTTAGCTTTTGAAACTATCCCTTAAAGTGATAAAGAGTAACATCGAACATTCTTCCTTCGCATCTTTAAACACTGTCAATTGATGACCAATTGAAAGCGATATTTGTGCAGCAAAATTTTGCAAAGATATAATAATTTCCAAATTATGAATTTTTCATACTCAATACGTTCTGGACAACCCAATACAATAACGGGAACTTCAAATATTTATCTACAACCCCTGTTCAAATAAATTAGTTTTTTTTTTAAGTACAAACAAGAAGGTATTGATTCTATCATCAAAAAATTCTATTTGTCAGTTATGTTTTCGTATTAGTTCAAAATCTTTACTATAAATATCTTGTTTGTACATATTCAACAGCGATTGACGCGTTCTGTGATCAGCTTAAAGTCTTCTCACCCTTGCTTTGGACTAATTTGCCAACACTGGTAGCGCTAGATCTCTGTTAGTCCCTGAGTTATTACAGTAGTATGTCTGTAGGATATTCGCAGACACAGGGAAAGTAATGTCCAACCATATCGCCGCGTATGTTCACTAAAATTGTATAAAAACAGCAAACTGTAAGATTTTTTTATATCAGATAAGTAAATTAGTCGAATTCGTTCAACAAAGAATCTCATTGGAAATTTGATTGGTAATTGCAGAAATTATTAACATCCATATACACAAACAATGATTCGTTTTAATTTAAACTATTCTTTCGTCACTCTGAGTATAATTAAAAATAATTTGCATGCCAAGATCAAAGTTCTCGTTGTTATCGTACGAATTTTTAACGATGGGTCCAAGAAATTTCATTTAAAGTTTGGAAAGTTACTGAAGCATTTTTCTTTTCTTATATTAATTCGCCTGTTCGTCTTTAATAATGGAAATTTCTAATAAACGAGGAAAACGTGAAATTATGGAAATACTGCATTTTCGAGGGCCTCTCTTAGTAGCATTTTGTACTCCTCAGGGTGAACAATGTGCTCTCGAACAAAATGTTTCCCTATAGGAACATTTGTCCATCAAGGGTTGGTTATATCACGCGCTCGTGTTCCGGTCAATGGTAATTAGCAAATCCACTAATCCACAATGTTCATTTACGTATGTGCACAATTCTCTATCTGAAGAATACAATTTGTACTACTACAATCGTTTCGAAATCCTAAACAAGATACTAAACGCTCAACACTTTTTCTAATACGATGATAAAATAAAGTTAATAAAATTGAAATCTTAATTTTGCTTCTCAGAAGTAACATAGGTTCGTTTTTACATCCAAACTTGAAGTTCTGTTTTAAATATAGTTTAATTTGAGAGAAATGAAGTTTAAATTTCACGAGGCAAACTGAAGTTTCAAACAATTTTCCGCTTACATTTTCCAACACTTGGCTCAATGAACAATTAACTACAACTATATCTTATATTGTTAAGTCCAAGTTAAATCCACTATTCGGAAGCGTCGTTCAATATTTCCTCTGTTGAGCGTTAATAAGTCCCTAAAAGTCCTTGATAATTTGATCAAGAAAGACGAATATCACAGGTTATAACATTTTGTCTACTTCAAAGAAAAGAAATCGCAATAGTCGATACTTACATTGCCTGATCTTCAGCCATATTAACCTTTGTTGGCGAATTCACGTAGAAAACTTCATGCATTATTGAAGAAGTTTCAGTATTTTACCTCGATCATTCAGAGAACGTGGCTGAACTATGAGACTCGAATATAAAATATTATCGTTTTCAAACGTTCTGCAATTGATCGGGGCATCGTGTTTCAGTTATATAAATTGGATCGGCGTTACCAATTATCTGTTATAATAAATCTGAATAAAAAATGTAGAGTTTTCAACTTCATAAACTTATGCTATAGAACAGCGATACAATAGGAAATAGAATTTTAAAACCATAAATTTCAATAAAATTTCAATGAAATATTTTAATCGTAAATCGTTAAATGTTAACTCAATTCTTGTAATTATAAATACAATACGACACGATACAATGCGACAGAATAATTCCGTTCTTTTCAATGTTTAACAATAAATTTCATATAAATGTATGTTCGCGTTATCGCGTGCTTCTCTAATTTTGCATTTTTAATATCACTGATTTGAATCTTCCTTGTTTATACGCAGGTACTTTGTAGGCCAAAACCATTGGGACCGAAACAACATTGTTGCGCTACTAGCACAGGTGGTCTTGATGTTTGCAGCATGGGAGGAGTTGACTTATCAGGTATGTGGGAACTTCGATTTAATAGAGAATATAATTTGATAGTAGCAAAATTATATCTATACGTATATAATGTTATGTCGACGCATTGCAAGTGAAAATATTGTTTTGACAAAGACGCGTTGATTGTATTAATATAAAAATACTTCCATAGATTAAGTAAGTCCATATTTATTAAAAATCTATGATGGCGTTGAACTTTATTCAGAGGGAATTGGTTTAGTTTAAATACTATTTCATTTCTTCCTTAATAGAATTTTAATTTTAAATAACGTCTTGAGATATTACCAAAAAATTGTTATAAGTGCTTCGTACAACAAACTTTCTCTGTAATTACATAGTTTATTTCGATGATAAATATCTACTTTTTTTGTACTATTGCCATTGTATGAATAGTGCCATTCACGGAGAAAGTTCGAAATTTTAGTCGCTGTAACTTCGTTTATTGTAACAAAATTTTAGTTGGTGCCCAATTAAACCAACTCCTATCGGCTGAATAAGCTAATGTAAATTTGAATTTCTATTGTTTAATGAGAAATTATACCGAAGAGAATTATGCGATTATAGGAATTTTCCACTTACATGAAATGTTTGTTCCCAAAGGGTTCAAATAAATGGGCTTCTACTGTAACGTATAATTCAAAAACGAAATTACAAGCTACAGCTACAGTAAAGATCTATTACATCCTTTCATCTATAATCATGTTAAGCAATTTGCATTTTATATCACCGTGTCGCTTGTATAAAGTGCTATTTACAGTTTTTGTTCGTAGCGATATACTGTTTCCAGCTTTTTCTCTTCCGACATACTAGTCTTTTTACTTTCCTCTGGTCTAACGTAATAGAATTTACCCCTCAACGACCTTGAATAGACAATTACTATTCTATTTACAGTAGAGTTTACGGATATTGAGCAATTAGGGTCTTTTGTTGAATAGCGATCAAGGAGATAAAGCCCTCTTCCTGCTTTTCTGTATTCAACGTGTGCTTCGACATTTCTCATCCAACAATGAAATAAACTCCTCCGTGAGAAGATAAAAGTAAACACGTTCCGGGATAAGAATTGTTCTATTAAATGTTCAAAATCGTGTTATTGTACTCTTAAACATTTATAAAGGAAGCTTTCATAATTATTCTAGTTTACGTAAATGAGATAAATAGTTATTTTTGGATATTGTAACTCATTTTACGATATTTCCAACAAAATACGCTATTCGTTTTAGGCTCTTACACGATTACCCGTGTAAAGTGTCCAACTTTAAGCGACTGCTTAAACCTTTCTGTAAATTACTTCAGCATCTGTCATTTGCATATCTCACGCATGCACCGGGATTAAGTACAGAAGTTACGTGCGCCTCCCGTGCCATTTAATTTATCAACACATAAGTCCACACACGGACGAACGAAGTATTTAGACAATACAGTGAATTTTATTCTTTACGTTACGATTTTATCCTTTAAAGCTATCGCTAAAACGAGTCGTGCTGAATGAAATTTTAACCGTGAATGAAATTTCACGCCAGTGTACCTTTTTCATTTTACAACACAGCAAAGTCAAATAAGTGAAATTAAACGTTTTACTGTTGTTCCGTATCGGACAAGGATCGCTTGCATATTGAAATAAAATTCGCACAGGATAAAGTTCAAAAACTAATAAACGAAAGTGTTTTCATTTTAGTGTTAACATTCGGAATATTAATATCAATTATTCCCCACTCTGTGAATTTCTCGCTAAAATGTTTCTGTAGATCCGCACGCCACGTGTTTATTCGGAAAACGGCATTTAAGCCACGTGTACGTAATTGCCCGCCGAGTGACAAATATTCAGCATCCGTTGAATGCAAAATATGTGAAGCACGTCCTATATGAAATACGAATAAACATTCCTCAAGTTTCTAAATATTCTATAATAATTTCCAAATAATTAATTGTAGATCGAAGGGATATTTAAAAGAACAGAGCATAGAATCGCAATAAAAAAAGAAAACTTGTATAATAAATACATCTACCTATTTATACATTATATCGTATTATACTTTTCATTTTAACAAAGCCGGTAAGTCAGACGTCAATGTAAAAAGCAACAGGCATCTTATATTTTCTATTATGAGAGTTTTTAATTTCGAACATGTTATAGCGCAAAGATTAAGGTAACACGGATATGCAGATTCTATAGTGCAGAGTTTCAGTAAACGATAACAATGGATAAGATAATGAATATTGTACGCACGCACTTGGCCAAGTATAGAATCGTAGAAGAAATGGCTGAAAATGTTTGGAAAGTCAGATTCTTTTCACGACATTCAGTATGCCATGAATGATTAATGAATGGAATAAAAACTTTCTACCAAGATTATTCATTCATGGAATTGTCATTAAGGAAGGTTGTCACGATAAAAAATTGTGCGGTTGATTTTACGACAGGAATTATACATTACATTGTAATTAAGTATCTTTTTCTAATGTAATTAAATATCTTTTCGTATTTTGTACAATATCACCAGTAGGTTCGGTATTTTTCTTTTAATTTATTTATTTAGAATCGAATCCACCTCCGAGGCCCATCAGCGGCTATTTAAAATTTCGTTAATCCTTATTTTGAATTTAGTTTATTCACAATTGGCTGAACCAGTCGTAACTCCATTCTCGCAAGTGCCACTACTAAACTTGACTTCTTTCTAGTTAGCACGCCCGCTGTAATAGCCTCTCCTATAAAGAAAACTTTTATGAGGCTGATATTTACCGGATTCTTTAAAAGTTGTAACTTTCAGCCATTTACCTGCGTAAATTGACAAGCTTAATAGGAACGTCGAATAACTATTCGCATTACAAGTTTCAGTAGAAGGGTCAGTTATGAATACGAGTATCTGCACAGTGCGTTATCTTCGCATGAGTTACTACATTGTGATGAAAAAGGAATACACGTCAATATTTTTGATAAGCCGTATGAAGCTCTGACGACGAACCATTCTCCTGACAATTCAGTTGGCAGATCGCGATCGTTTTTTGTTCCGTCACACAAACTTTCAAATCTTTTTAATCGGGCAGTTTATCAGAAACAATCGGAAACGATCCTTGCCCGTAGACGTAACTCTCAATCTGCATGAAAACGAACGGCTCCGTCATTTCGGACGTTGAAGTTGAAATAGATGTAGCTTGGTAATCGATAGAGGTAAAAGAAGGAAAGGGAAAGAAAAATGAAAAACATCGAAACTCTTTTTATTCGTGAAAGGAGACTGTTTCAATCATTGGTTTATTATTATCCTTGGATAAGAAATTAAAGATACGTAAAATTAAAATGTCCGTTGTTTCAGTACCCTAACGAATAAAAGTAACGTTGTTTCAAAGAAGAAATTGTAGCACCGCGTAAAGAAATGGCAAGCACGTTCCATATATTTAATGTTTTCATAATTTTCACTTTAAAAAATTTTCCCGCGTTTCATCTTTTAAGAACGCTATTGTACAGCGCGATGTATTACCCCGGCATAAAATGTTAAGAGAAAAAAGTTCGTTTAACTAGGTGCCCATACTACGTTCGTAGTAACCGCAAATATAAGAGGAGCGTAAATTAATATTACAGAAAGATGGAACATATTTCAAGCATCGTAATAGGTGTACAGAGTGTGATATGTAATTGTAAACATTTCGATAACACCGTAGGTAATAACTTTAACAAAAATTAGGTCGGACGAATGTCATATACAGGACGCGATAATAAAATTCCTAAAATGTGGCGATAAAAAGGCATACGTCTTAAATAAATTTTGTACATATAAGGCAACGATATTTGACGTTCTTACAAAAAGACACGAGCGAACATATCGCGCAATCTTTCATCTGACACATCTTTCACGTAATACTTGAAATCCTCTTTCAGATTGTTCATTTGATATTCTCTTTGGGGCGGAAGTAGGTGCTGCAAATTTGTTTATTCATGCATCAGCTAAACCAACATAATTTCCATCTGCCATTCAATCTCCGTTTTATAAATCCTATTTCAGTTTTTTGGCGGGGCGCAATTCCATTCGAAATCCTGATGCCTTTTCCATTTCTCCACGGGTCTGAATATCTGCATTTCCTTTCGCAAATCGTACAAGTAATACCGAAAGCCATCTGCTCTGTCTAGAGAGAGAGGAAAAGATTAAACCTCTTTTCATCTGTAAAAATAACTTTTCGCCATTCCTCTCACCGATGAATCCGTTATTGTGAGAACTGTTGCTAAACACCTGATGCTTCTGCTACTTGCCTCGCATACGAAGAAAGATTCGAGAGTTTTGTTGAAATAGCACCTTCGCTAGGAGAAGTTATTGCGACGGCCTGTGCTCTTCCTTTTGCCGCGCGTTTCCAGGCTTTTTAATAAATCACGAATTAGTTTACAGCTGCGCGAGGGAAGTTTTTAATCGCAAAGAAAATATGTGTTAGCGACTACGAATTTTTGCGGATTTTTTAAAAAGGAATTAGGCCAAGGCTATTTTTCCTTCGTACAATTTATGATAATTACTTTCATACGGCGCACAATTTATTCGCAACCTGGCATATTTGCGGTTCTTTGGATTTCAGTCGTGTTTTTATCAGTACGCTGTGCTCTGTTTCGACGTTTCCTGAATATACTTCTGAAAATGAATTAATGTTAAAAATAATATAATTTCAAATGGAACTATTTATAGACAGGCTTGAAGATTTTCAATGAACTGGAAGGAGCGAGTTGGAATGTTCACGGAAGCTCAACGTACCGGTGAAAATACGATTGAACCACGCAGAATCATATATATATATATATATATATATATATATATAGGTCATTTAATCATGCTGAGAATTTAAAATATAATATTTTTCATTTGTTTGTGGCTAGAAAAAGCATGCTTGTGAATATGACCAACTTAAATGTTCGAGTGGTCCGTTTATAAAACACTTTCTTAAAGAACGAAAATATTTTATGTTCTCAAAACTTCTGAATAACACTCGATGATCTTCAAAAGCAACGACAAAATCATTATATTTTCGCTTGAAACAATATCATTGACATTGTATTTAAAATTCATTCAACTCGACAATCGATGAATTCGCGCGTACGAAGGTGTTCGTGGCACTGAATGGCATTTCAAATTTATAGACGTTTTGTATTTAACCACAGAGCGTTTTTATATATACGGCATAAATCTGTCTGTACCGTTAATCTATTCATTTAGCGCATTCAAGATTGCTTTACACACACATTCGTGTGATTTGGGCTTACTTCTACGATGTTTATTACGAACTCTCAGTTATTTTTCATTTTCCAAGTGAATTAACGTTTAGGTAATTTTTAATGTTTAATTAATTAGCAGCGCGCATATATAGATATTATTCGCGTATGATGGTCGTATCAAAATTTATTTCGATCGCTTATTGTTAATAAATAATTATCTGTTCTCTTCTAAAGATATGTTACATATTCAAAAGTAAAGTAATTGTTATTTTCGTGTTGGTAATTTATTGCCGAGTTAATTAATTCGAAATTACTAATTTCATTGTTTGCGATATCGCGTTGCATTTAAATAATATAGGGCTTCGTGTATTCAAACCCTCAATACGATACATTCAATTAAGGTAGTTTTGATACTGTATCGATATTCAAATCCACACACAGCGATTCTGCATACACGTATACTAGTATTATTACAATTCATGTTTGCACGTATGAAAATAAGAATTCATTTGGCGCGAAACAAACAGAATTTCTAAAACGAAGTTCTCCTCACTAACAGAACTTGGCATAATAATGATAATGATAAATTTAAGAAATACCTTATATTAAATATCTCAGAAAAGTAAATGTGTAACAGCGTTTCTACATATTTTACGGCCAGAAGTATTAAACATAAAAGTTGAAATTAAAGATTACAAGAAGCACGAAGTTTGATGGAGCTTGAACTAAAATGAATGACAAAAATAAAAATTGATAAAGTTTTATATAGTTCACTTTCCTTTCTTCAAAGAGATTTCAATTTATTTCTTGTTGTATTTAAGCTGATGTATTAATTATCTTTATTCTAACTGTTTTAATAATTGTAGCATATGCGGATTTATACGTATCCTAAAACCTTAATTTATTTTTAACGTTTAGTTAGTAATATGGATACTCCGTGACCCACTATCAGTTTTAAGTACGTAAATGACTGGATTGAATAGCGAATTTTATGGAAAAGACATCCATGTTCAGCGGTTAAATGGAACTGATTGTTATCAGACCGCTGTAAATCTTCGTTTATGGACGGTGCACGAGAGAACACAGTCAACTCCAGTAATGGATGCTATTAAAAGGCTGGCTCACGTTACTGTAATTAGCTCGAAACATTGATCACATTAAAGCGCTCTTGATTCTTCAAAAAAGATTAGAGCCTGTAACAGTCTAACATTCTTTCATCTATAACTTATTTTAACACCTAAAAGTTTGGACTCTTCCCTTGTGTTAAAAACCACGTAATTTATGTTATTGAATGAAGTAACGAGAAAATTACCTGCAACTTGGAACAGCGCAAGATGATACTATGTTTATTATAAACATTGTAATAATTAAATATACCATAACACCATTATTACAATAAATGATTAAGTATTAATTTGTACGTAGCTATTTGCGTCAAAATTATTCCTAGATTTCATTTTAGGTTTACATTATGAAAATAATAATGTGTTCCGCTTGTAGTTTCATAAACATGAATATATAAATACATTTAATGTATGAATCGTGTCACGCGAATAAACAGAAATAAATGTTATCCGCATTAATTCCACACGAATAATCATCTACATAGAAGATATCCACAAAATTTATTGCAGTTCTATAAAATGCCGTAAGATGCATAAATATAAGCTTGTATAACCTTGATAGTTTTCCAATAAAACTCACATTTTCAGATAATATTACATGTATCGAACAGTTCTCGATAAAGCACGCGGGAAAGCAAATAATGTGTATAGAACAAGGCTATAACTTTATTCGCCTGACATATCTCCGAAACTTTCCTGGACAGAAAGTACATACATAGTTCCTATAAGTTATTTATTATCTTCTATGAATACTTCCTGAGAGAAATAATTCTAAATATATCGTTGCATTAATTCAGTAACGAAAGATGAAACATTATAATAATAAATCCTTTAAATAAGGAGACTTTTCACAGGAAAAGGTAATTAGTCTTTGTACGGTCGAATATGTTCTACGTATACACCAAGTTCCACTAAAATTAAAGATTTTTGGTCGTGTGACGTTGTTTGTTAGCCGCCTGAATTTCATCGTGGTATAGGAAGAAGATGTTTGGAACAGTTTTTTTATTTTTAATTCACCAACTTACCAACTGAATTCTACTCGTTAGCAACGCAACAGAACACGAGTCGTTCCTCGTTTTAATAGGAAATTACCACAACCGACATACTATTATCAGTATGTCACTCTAATCCTGATGAAGCTGTCCGCAATGTCGACGAAACGTCAGAACGTGTCCAACAACGTAACCCCAAAGAGAGGACGTATCCTTACACAACGAATTCTCAATTTTAGTGATCGTGATAATCATCGAATAGAATCGCAAGAATTATTTTCTAACGAAATACGCTATTTTACAAAAATATCCAGACAGATAAGTAGACAAAAATCAGGTTTCTATAGCCTCGTTATTTCAAACTATCGATTATGTTAATATCTCGCGAGGACTTTATTTAACTGTCGAAGTAACTTTTAATTTCTTCGCATAGAATATTCTAACTTTAGACGATATCCGGTGAAATTTTAATTCGGTAAGAAGAACCTCGTTATAGAATGTATGAAGACCTTCGCGACTGATCTTGTGTCATTTACCATTTCCATTGCTCAATTACAACGTGTTATGTACTTCCGAATATCATTGTCCATTTTTATTTCTCATATATGAACGAAGTAAATCTTCATGTACGACTCTTGTTGAAAAAACCAGGGATTTGTGTATTCCGCAACGCAAGTTCAAAAGATCGTTTAATCAAACCGAACGGTCAACTCACCGCTGAAACGTTTGCCCTACGAGTCTGGTGAAATACGCTTGACTCGTGCACGCACCACCGGTCCCATATATCGTACTTTCATCTTACTTGCTTTTATTTTATTTCGGTTATCGTGCACATTCGTGTGTACAGACGGTTGAAAAATTTTATCCTTTCTAAGTACGGATAATGTATCTTGCGTCAGATGCAATTCGATTCGAATTTTACGAGGCAGTAAATTCCGCTTGTTCGTTGAACTCGGTACCGGTCGTCACATTTTTTACGTTTGAATGGTCTCACGTGTTTCCCAATGTTCTCGCGGCAATTTAACGAAACATGTTGTTAATTTTTATCGCGGGTCGATGAATTAATTAAGATGTCCTAACTGAGACATTTGGAGAATATACAGATTGGTCTGTGACTCGTGATGCGAATATGGTCAGGAAGGTTCCTCGACGACGTATAGGGGCTCGAGACAAGGCGAAAACGAAGGATAAACGAAATAGCCTCGGAAACATGATTTTTGAGAAAATCGAATTGGAGAAACGACGAGGTATACGCGAATTTATTTAATTTCCAGCTGGACGAGAGTAGGTAATCGACAGAAAGATCATTCTACGAAAATAAAAGTGAGATAAAAAATAAATTTGTTCGGGTAGTGCTTCGGTTACCGTACGTACATTGTAACTACAGTTGGGCAAACCGCGTCGATATAAAAATTTTATTTTAATTGAATCGAATGATGTCGCATTTATATTTGACGCTGCCGGAACTGACGATATAAAAAATATAGAAAACGCCTGTTACCGTTCCATATGTGAAATAACAATCTAACATAGTATAAATCTGTAATAATAATAGAAACAATAAGGTAAATCAACTTTTACAACGATCCGGAACAGAATACTATACGTAGATTTATGTACAGTAATCTGACGTACCGATCGATTGATTAATTCTAATGTAAATAAATATATATTATAATATATATATATATTATAAATAAATTCCATTGCTCAAAAGATACATAAGTTGCGTAATGGTATTATAATTTATTACGTATTATTTCGATACGTTGGTTTGCAGGTTTAGAGCGTTGCTCGATAGACCGATTTTCAATGGCACGGTGTTCCTCTTCGTCATTAGCCAATACACCGCCACCACTTCCTTGGGAGACCGGACATGTCCTACATAACGACGCTACGCCTACGTGAGGTATGCACATCGTATTTAATATACACATATGCCCCTCATATAGACGACAGTCTACAACAAGGACACTAAGCTTGTTGTAATATAATAATAAAGCACAGGAAAAATGGCAAGAACACCAAGTTATCAAATGACGTAGTACGAAGTCAGACTAATTCAGAATACAAGGTTTCATTTAACTCCGAGTCTTCAGACGATTTCGAGATTCTATGTTAAACGAGCTTACTTACTACTAGAATGTCGGATTGACGTTAATATGTTTGTACGAATGATGGTGCCAACTGGTTACAGTTTAAGCGTTTCGTTGAACTTCAATCTTCCAGTTGTAGAAACTCTACGTCTGTATAGACTTATTCCTGGGACAGACGTAGAGTTAGGTAGCTAGCGAAACAATCCCGGATTCGGTATGTAACAATAAAGTTCGCTAGAAACACGAACGAAATCAAATTACTAAAAAGAAAGAGAGAGAGAGAACTAGTAAGAAATAAATACCAAACAAATACTAAAAAAAAATATCGATGACAATTTTTCTGCAAACACGTGTACTTTTCTAACGAAAGAAAAATAGGATCGAAGAGAAAGAGAAACTGGATCGAAGAGAAAGAGAAACTGGATCGAAGGGTTAAACTTAGCGTATGCAGCGTGGAAAAATGTCCTATCATATCGATCTGCCTCTGAAACAGTTCACTCTGTTACTCGCTATACGCTAGTTAGTTATTTCTATCGGAACGTTGTATCTCGCTAATATGATACGTAATTAGAATTTTATATTTGCAGTCAGGGATGCCGCCACGCAGACGGAGGACATAGGATCTCCAACGCATGCTAGTTAGTATAGCGTGGCGGCAGAATGGCACCCCGTGATTCACTACGTTGGAATTGAACAGTCATCCCATCGCCAGTTTTTCCGAAATAATTCCTCTTCGTCGATAATGGAATGTTCGTTGCAGGAAGAAACGTTGCGGTACGAACACTCTGCACAAATCCGACGTAATCGCCGATATTATTTGGAAAATACGCGCTTCAAAAGCGTGCCGGATTTGATTCGAGACCTCGAATCCAGTTGACGTATTTATCTGAAATATTAAACACGTTACCGAAAATAGGCATAACGTGATATAAATAACGATACAGAATTGATGTTCATCAACGAACACATTACGATTTCCTACTAATCAAAAATTTAAGACTTTTTATTATAGATTAACGATATTTAACCGAAAGATCCAAGGCGTACCACGTCTTGGAAGTTAAGAATACGATTTTTGCATAATTTGAATGAAAATGTAAGTACGTGTCTGTAGTATTAAAATATAAAATATAACAATAAACTTAAGCGAATGATATCAAATTATTATATAGTTTCAATGCTTTTCTATGATTTCAGAGTAAAGGCAAAAAATTCCTTGGTATCGCTAACCGCGATTAGTGTTCATTAATAATTAGTGCATCATTAATGATTGTCTGTTATACGGTATCGTTTCGGTTTAAAGGCATTTCACTGAAATATACGCCTGTAATTTTTTGCCGATGTACCATGTATTTATAATAATCGCACAAAATTATAGGTATAAAATAGTATTTAAGAAGTTGCAATAATTACCATATTTAATTTACCTGTTATAATGTTTCTCTTCTTCTTTAAACTATATTGCTATGGTAATTCAATAAAGCGATTGTCTTAGAAAAATTTATCAAATATGCAGCAACCTAAATTGGATATTTATGTAGATAGATATGTATAGCTTTATAATTTGATTGATATTTACCATATTTGTTAAGTTTGTTTATCGCTATATAGTTCCAAATATTGGATCACGTGCAACATTTTTTTAGAAATATTAAAATTTAACTTTTTCTGTGGTACTACTAACAGTATTTTATTGTACTACACATTATATTATATATTTTAAATCCGGTACAATAATACAGATATATTTTCCCAATATATTGTCATGGTTATTAAAATCATTATCGTTATTGTTGTCGTTATTGTTGTTACTATTACTATGCATCGTGTGGCAATAAATTGTAATCTTCTGACCATTTGTGAATAGAGTGTGTTTTCAACGCATAGAAGTAGCCGTTCGTGTGAACTAAATTTGACTATATAAAAGACAAAAAAGTGATAAGAATTAAAAGAAGAAAATGGCAAATATGAATACATTACGATTGTTATATCATTTACAAAATAGACGATTCAGGGACTGTAATATAAGCTTGAGAAATTGTTATTAATAAACGTCTCTTCACAAAACAAAATTCCTAGATGATAAACGTAATCGTATGATGTTGGATAGAAACATAATAGTATCTCTGTGTACGTCAATATTATATCCAGCAACGCAACGCTGTATACTGTATAATATAAGTATTTTATAAGCAAATGAAGAATGATGAGAAGAAACTATCATAAAATTGCAAAATTGCACATAGAAAACACAGTTTAGTGTTTGATTGACAGATACGCTATAATTAAGTAAAGAAGATCGATGTAATGTAGTTTCGTTTTTAGTTTTAATTATTGTATAAATTTATATGAAACGAATGGGGAAAACTTATTGATCGGACATCTTGTACATTTTACATTATTTTTCATTTCTAGTATACAAATTTATTTTTCTCTTAATATTGCATCGAACAATTAATAGATAAACTTACTGAAGATATTCACTTGGACTCCAGATTAACTTGGAAATTTACTATAATATTTCCTGTAAGTATTTATAAAAGTAACTATAAACACTTGTTGTTGTAACACAAGTTGTACACGTAGTAAAGTAGAAATCGTATCATGTTGTGCGATATTACACTAACTATGAACGTTTTTAACAACCTTTTTTCAACTTTAAAATCATTTGCAACATGATATTTGTAGATTATATATACATAAATGTCAATACATGTACATGTATACATGTACGCTATTTATGCAATGTATTTCGAATGCGTTACGATGATGCAAAATTTAATACATCGTACGATGGTCAACTTTTTGTTAAGTTTCTGAGCTGTTGGTGAGTGTTAGTATTTTTATACTAAACGCAACACTTGTTTAGTATATAATAACACTTATAATATAACACTTTTATATAAGCTTCGTTCACACAAACCAAATTGATCGAGTTACTTGACTTTACGTATGAATTTATACAAGTCAAGTTATAATTTCAAGTTATTTTGTTTTAGTTGTTTGCTCAAGTGACTGAAATTGCAATTCCTTTCAAAGAGGGCAACCTGCGACTTAAAGTACCCAAGGAACTTGTTTTCAAAACTTGGAGGAATGTTTTAAATCACATTAATAAAATAACAAATTTGTAGTAACGTGTATGAAATTACTGAAATGTGAATAAATTGAATTCGAGTAACTTGGCTAGTCTACACGAGGCTTTAGATCGATGTTATGTCTAATATCTATGTCGTTATTTGTTTCTTCGTTTCAGTATGTGTTGTACAACGCATTTGTTCATAAATTTTATTAGGTTCCGCGCGATTGCAATATTTATATATATGGATGCAACATTACTCTCGTTTTATTCGTTGAACAATTACCGATAACCGCTTGATTTTACGTACAATACAAATGCAGAACGTAACAGCTACCGCGTTTAATTGGAAATATTTTATTGAACAAATTATTGCAAGAAAAATAACAGTACGTTTACATTAATCTTCCAATATGCTACGATACATCAACGTATGTAAGGTTGAATTGGTGTTGTTAATGTTGAGAGACGATAAGAGCGAAACACTGCCTGTTGGCTTGCCAACAACGTGAAAGCTCCTGTATACCGATGAAATGAAACATTTGACGTTGCCTCGAGCACAAATAGCTCCTTATCAAATAGGGCACAAATCATTTTTGTATCGAATAAGCGAACGCGTATCAATTTTAAGTACTCAGAACATAGTGTAGAGACGACTAGCGAAACGCTAAAATGCCAGTTAGATAAAACATTTCTGATAGCGAGAATAATGATTTTTTAGTCATCAATTTACTAAAATGATTGCCTTAACCGAAGGAATTTTTTGTGTATTGGTAACAGAGACATATTACATTGTAATCGATCTATACCGGGGAGGAAATTTAATTACATTTTTTAGATTCTTTACTTTTGACTTTAGAACATTTTAAATTCGATGGAAACATAATTTGTTATACTCTCGATTTATTTTAACGAAACATATTGTAGTATGTTTAATTTAAAAGCAGATTTATCGTTTTAGCTTTCATTAAATTATTGCATTTTGTACTCTCTTATTTTATTTACTACGGTACTATTTATTATATCATCTAAGTATTATTTATTTATTCATTCATATACACAGTTATATATACATATTATTGTTATTGTTATTATTATTATATCAAAAATATTGGCACTACGTTAAAGCTGCGTTTTATCTGTAAACTGTCACGCAATTGAATCCGAACATATTAGCTATGACTTCCTCAACATAAATTGATGAGATTGTCAAGTGAACGCATGCTATTGTTGACTAACATGTATCATCAATACATGCGCGTAACTTGTACAAATATAATTATATATGCTATGATTTTTCTTACAGTAATAATAAGCAAATTTCTAACAGTTACACAATAACAAAGAAAAGTGATTGCAAGCCGATAAATACTTTCATTGTCAGTATTATACGATATACAGTGCACTATTGTTCACGAGTTTCATGACGTTGATTCATGCGAGAAGTGAGAAAAATAATGTTTCACACAAAAATGAATGAAAAATTGCAAGAAACAATAAAATAGATTGTTGATATATAATATAATTCATGGAACATGTATAAAGATGAATAAATTATCATTAACTGTACTCATCGTCCTCTATTTATTGACAGTATTTTATTTCGTGTTTTATAAAATTTCATAAATCCATTAAGCTTTTATTTAGTACTTAAACCACATTGCCCTATCCTCATATCTTTCATAGCAATAATGTCTACTCGTTTGATAATTTTATTAAAAATTTTCTAAACGCGTATGTGATTAAACTTATGGATAATAGTGCAAGTATATAACAGATACATTATCGACTATTATAATAATATATTATATATATATTATTATATATATATTGCCGGAATAACATTGATTAGATTTAATAAGTTCAATGGAACTAGATTAATTTTGATGAATGACAAAATGGTCGATCGACAAATATTAGCTACTAAAGAATTTCCTCTTTAATATTACATAGAGACATTGTTCAATATCACCTATTAATACTTATTTTGTATTGTGTGATAAATATTAACGTCCCGTAATTATAATATTTCATTAGATATTCACGAAACATACTCATGTACTGAAGAGTAAAAGAATATTTTTTCCAACGTTATATTAAATTATACGTGATTTTCAACAAGTTTCAACGTATGCTTTGAAAGAGACTGTTTTCAGTACGATTACAGATTGTACGAATTATACAATATGTATAGAAAGTATTTCAACATCTACGTTTTATTGCAATGTCGTTACATGAAGCGAATATTGGTACTTTCAAACATAGATGATAATTCTTTTTTTTTTTTTATCTAATATAACTGAATATCTCATCGATTGTGAATGCAGCAGTATTGTTCAAAATATACGAAATTACACGATATATAGGAAGTAAAAGGACTTAGAACATTTATAAAATCGATACATTGAATTGATATATATAAACGAATGAATTCCAATTAAATTCATAATTTTATGGATAATGAAGCAATATAGTAGGTACTTCGCTTCTGTTCATAAAGTTTCATAAAGTCTAAATGGATATTTCATGTTTTCCCTGGAAAACAATTTTGTTATATGTTCTGGATTTCGACAATTATTATCCTATTCAATAAGATACGTTGTATCTGAATATTTAATATCGGAGGCAAAGTATTAAATACTTTTTGGTAATTGATTGCAATTAGTTTATTCGTAAGATTACCAATATTTATTTAACTGCCAAGCTTCACTCTTCTTAATTATTTCATCAAAATATGTACTAATATTCGCATTGGACGCATAACTTATAATAAGAATTGATGATGTATAAATACTTTTTATATTCACTGTATATATATGTATATTCATGAGAAATATGTATTTGTCAATAAACAATCAATTAGTATGTTATGTCGATGAGTCGAGTTGTACATACATTTATATCATAAAATACACATATATATATATAGGATAATAAGAAAATTATGTATAACGAGTTTACGAATTGTAACAAGTATTTGCATGATGCAGTTAAGAAAACAGTAAACATTTGACTGTATTATTTGACACCTTTTTCCTTAATTAATATCCAGATTGTTAAATAGCAAATATATTATGACTTTAGTTGGCTTTTACACAACGTTTAAGAAATATAAGATAACGCAACATCGAGTTACTTGGCATTGTTATTAATGTTGTTTAAAGGATAGTAATTATTTCGAATGCAAGCTTTTCTTGATATGATTTTTATTAAATAATAGTACAAATTTTCACGCATAGGTCCATTATGATTTGGTTGACCGAACTTTTAAAACTGCTCACTTAACTTTTTATGACTCGTGTTTAACGAAATAAGCACGTTTTCACTAAAACGATAAACAAATAATAATATATCATTAATAAAACTACATTACATAATTCTTTAGTGACGATTCGATAGGATATTATACTCTATGATGGAATAATATTCCAAGATAAAAATAGTATAAAATGCACAGTAGAAAAGTACAAATAGAAGGGACATTTGTAACCCATGTAACGCACTGAACGAATAAACTCACATATTGGTTCACATTTGAGATCGGATTTAATTAATTGGTTTGAAAATATTCGTGTCATATTAAAAATTTTTATGAACGAATTTTTTATAAGTCCCTTTTTGGTAATTAAATTACAATTCGAATTGATGGTATACAAACAGTAAGAATCCTTATATAACGATAAGATGGGAAACAAGTTGAATCCCAATAAACATACTGCGCTATTTCCTTATAATCATGGCACACTTACATAATGATAAGCTTAAATCAATGAAATTATATTACAGTACATTCGATGCAACGTGTGAAATAATACATAAATTTTGCAACATGTAATTTTGAAAAGGAAGACGCTTTAAAGAAGAGAGGCAGAACAGACTAAAATATAAATCAATCTTCTGAATAATATTGTCTTTTGCTTCTATCATAAAGGTACATTTTCTACGCGTCTCTTCGTACATACAATGTTACGTGCTTTGATTTCTACTACTGCTTAGAATCCTTTACGATATAATTCGTTTACCCTTTCTCATTATTTTCTACATTATCATAATTTCTATCGTAGCTTCTTACTTGATCGTAAAATTTCGTTTCGTGTGAAATAGCTTTCTTTTCTCTTTCCTGTCTTTTGAACAGACACGTATTTTACACAGAAGGTAAGAACGTTTTCGTAATCTGAAAGTAGAGTGGCGCATTTACAATTAAAACGGTTGATCGTAGAGGATAAATGTGATAAGTCTATTCTTGCAGATTTTCCCTCCAAAATATTGAAATAATTCATAGAATCGATATAATCCACGATACTTTATAAAAATTAATGACATTTCCAATTTTACAACAATCGATATGTCCTTTCAGGATGATAAACAAAATACAAATTTAATTCAAGAATCGGATTTAAAAATGTCCTTCGTAACTCAAATTGTTACTTCATTTTACCCGTACAAATGAGATGGTTTTATTATTTTAAGATTGCTATTGTATTAAAAAGGCAAGAAAATAAAAAAATGTAACTTATACATATATCACGTTCTTCCCCTGTACTTTTCTTTTGTCACATACAACAATCTACTTTTATATCAGATGATCAGATAGAGATTTTACAGCGGTATTCCTAACTTTTAATAATTTTTATGGTACATGTATCTTATAGGTCCTGTGAACGCTCTCACACGCAGTATATGCTTTCACATTCTTTCATAGTAATTATTAATTGGGCCTTGTAATGTTATTAAAACATATTTAGTCTCGTTCTGTATTATTGATATAATATTCCGCACTTAACATTCATTATGTTAGAAAAGCGTAAATTTGTTATTCAGTCGTTAGGTGTTGTTATTATACACCGAACAACGGTACTATTTTCTTAACACACAATATCGTTTAATTCAATTCTTTCATATCGATATTTTATTTAATAGTTTTAACGATGCAATTTTTAATAACAGAAAGAGCTCTATCCTCTCTTGCCTTTCATTAAGAACGATGAACATTTTCGTATTTCTCAATTAACTTCGTTTACTCAACTAACTAAAGCTTTGTTTAAAGAATTTAGTGAAATAGTAAAGATTCTTTTCCAATTTGAAAATGAATTTATTCTACATATACAGAATATGCTTTTTCGAATTGAACATCGATATGAAAGAATCAATACGATGATCCTAAAAATTCGGCAGAAAGTAATAAGCTAAATAATTTCACAATTACGTTACAAATTGTTAAATACATCAAATGAAATTTTATTACAATAATTTCTGGAATTATCGTTACTTGCTTTGGAATGTATAGGAAAACAATTATTAAGTTTCACCACATTAATACTGCCACAATCGCAGTTTCGAGAAAAATAATAATTTGATAGATAAGTACACTTTGTATAATCTCTTCTGTAAACTGTGAGAGCTTTTAACGTGATGAAGCATTATGTTTTTACATCTACAAGTATATTAACTTTCTAAGTTTTTCATAATTAATCGTTTAATAATTTACATGTTATTAATTGTTCTGAACTTGAAATCTTTTGCAATGGAATGTTCAAATTTCCTTGTAATGTGTACAAAATGTTCATGTTTCATGCATAGATATAATATAAAGAAACAATTCGCACAATTGCTTTCTCGTGAATATATATCCTTTCATGTTCATAAAAATTCTTCTGTTTTCTTATTTATTAAATACGTATTCGTAAAATATTTACAGCTTACTCTCTAACGCTTATTTCTTAGAAATTTCATTTACGTTTATTGATATTTTTATAAACGCACAGCACTTTCAGAACAACCTATCGCGAGATGTTCCTATTTCTTGCTGAATTCTCCTCCCAGTACCTTTCCTATACTTAGGGATATGATATTTGTTGTAATCTAACTATAAAAACAAAACTCGTACCATTTCTCTTTAATTGTACAAAAATTAAATTCGTTTTTCAGTGTCGCCCAATTCTTTAGGTATTGCAAATGCGATAAAACGAATTCAAATGGACAACGAATACACAGATATGTATGTATAATACTAATTATCAAATTTGAAATCTATATCAGAAGTTCGATGTTAAACAACGTATCTTTGCTTTGTAATAACACTTTGTAATAACATGTCTAAGCTTTGTAATATCTGTAATAGTTGAACGTTTTTATAATTTGTAACTGAAATTATTTCCGAGGTAACAATAAGAAATTATAGCAAGGAGTTTATCGTTTAACCCTTATTCACTTTTTAATGTAAAGTATACTACAGTCGCATAATTTTTATACAAAAAGTGGTTAAATAAGACAGTGTTCTTTTCTCTCGAAAAAATATTCCGTGATAAATTTTATATTACAGCTTTAATTAATACTACAAGGTACATAAAATATATATAAATGTATTAAAACTTGAATATTTTAAAAAGTACAATTATGTATGTATATTACAAGCTGTTAGAAGTGATTGAATGTTACCATACAATAACAGTCATTTTATCTCATAAAAAAATTGCTTGAAATTCAATTTATGTAACTCTGCATCCATAAAAAAGACTATGGTCGCTATATTATACTTGTACTTTTAAATTAACAATAAAACATTATTCTTGTGAATACATAAAAGATGAATAAGGGTTATCGTACACAAGACATTGTACACATATTACTACATAATAACATAACTAAAGCTGTTATATAAGTGAAAACAGATAGTATATTGGCACTTATACAGATATTTTGATACTTTCAGATGTAATCATTCGTCTCTATTTAATACTAACTGACATTGAATGACTGTTATTAACAGTTCATAAAAAAAGCAAAATTCCTAGATACTATACAGTACATTCAATGTGAAAAACCGTGATGTTCGTAGAAAAAGACGATAACAAAATGGGCGGCATAATTATAGTAAGTAATTATATATGTATAGGATGATCCATTTTTATCTCTGTGTGATTTTATCTCAGAAATTGAGAGCAATTTCGTAGGTTTTAGGATCATAATGGATTTCCATTGTCGGTTTTTTCAATAGAGGAAAAGAACAACGTGATGGAATACATTTCATTATATGAATACTTTTAGAAGTCGAAAGTAATTAATTATTTTAAAACTATAATAAATTCGCAACTAATCGTCTGCTTAATATTATTAACTGATAAATGATGATCTCGCCATATCGTCGTACTATCTCTTATGTTTTTTATTAACGATTCGTGAATTTATCACCTATCCTAAAATGTAAGAGCCTAATATATGCGAATACACTGTGTCTGAAATACATTAGGTCATAGTTGGAGGGTATTTCATTCTCCTTGATATTATGCGAGTCGAAAGAAACGTTGTATTTTACAAAAGCAAAGATAATATTATACATTTCCATACTTTTGTACTTAATGTAATTGTATATTCTTCAAATCCTGCGAAGAGTAAACGAGAACAATAAGACTAAATGTTGAAAGGAGTTGTTTGATATCACATAAAATTGAAGTAATGTTCTTGAATGATCATCTTATCCATAGACTCGCATCAATCTATTGCTCTCGATTCCTTATATTGTGTTGCCTTTCGTGTTAAGAAATATAGATTTTGCTAACTCTTGAAATCCTTCATTTCTTTGTTATTCAACATATTTTCCGAGATAAACGGATACATCGAAAATAGATCAACCTTCATATATTTATTACTATTGGCACTTAAAAAAAATGCCTTGTCAAAATTTATCACTGTAATTATAAATACGTTTGCCATAAATGTAAAATACGAAATACCGTGAACATTAACCGTACGCGCGTGTCGAACCTCTAAATTCGTACTTCTATATATTTTTATACGTTCAGAAATATAAAAATTATCGAGGAAATATTTCTTTTTACAATAAACTATTAAAATAGAATTGTCACCTCGGTTGATATTCGTATTACGAAACTATTACTTGGTTCCAAACATACTTCCATGTCGTTAAGCAAACACTTCGCATTTCGTGATTAAGAAGCGCTTTTTACACGACATTCTGATAGTACGTTATTATAATTCCTCGGTCTAGTTCTAATATTGATAAAAAATATTACCTAGATCAGATGACGCATCATCTAAAAACAAAGAAGTAAATTGAAACAACAAATGTTGGGAAATTTGTAAGTGTCCCTGCGGACGCACAATACAAAATGTCTCTGTGATAATACGTCGCAGGTGGATGTTCATCTCCTGGCTTACAGTATTCGTGTTTTTCTTTTAGTTCCGCCTGTAAAAAAGAGACACACGAGGTATATACATATATTTAGTATCTCTTTTAATTGTAGAAAAGAATTGCTCTACTTAAGGGATTAAATGTAATTGTTAAGCACGGTAACTGGAATGTTACATTTTACTATACTAGGAATAATTGGGACCAAGAATATTAGACATTTCCCATTTAAAATGACACCTGAAATCGATTCGTAAAATTTCGTTTGTTCATAGAACATCTTGCATAAGTAAGTTAAGAAAAATTTTGTTTCGTTAATTTGTAAAATATATTTAACGTTCTTTCTCACCTGACAGATATCTTTACACGGAGGACAAATCAGAGCTCCTTTATGGAGCCAACCGTTTTGTATTATTCTGATAGTTATTTCTTGACCAGCATGATAACACGTGTACGTGTAATTTGCAACCTGCACAATAAAATACGTTGAAGAGGGCATTATTTATCGATCTTACGGTATTAAATATTGTTACGAATATTTAACAGCCACGGTATAAAAAATTAAAGCCAAATGTATGGTGGCAGAAGACGATCTATCTTTATGGCAGCTTATGATAAAAACGACGTTGACCGTAGCAGGCGTATGTTGATAACAAATATATAACGTAAAATAAAAAATAGATTTCTGTCACTGACCATTATATGCAATCTACCAGCTTCACACTTATACTGATAACATCCCGAACCCCAATGCTGCCATTGCCGAGCTTGTTTGCAAGCCCTTTCTTCCCACATTTGGTTTGTATGATCGAAGCATCTTGAATGTGGACCATACTTTTCTAGAGCAAAATTTTTGTCTGGATCTGTTCAGAATTAATCCGATTAATAAAATTAATATATTGCATTATATACTATATTATTTACGTGTACTATTTATGAATACTATTTATTCAACGTTACGTCATGGAAAATTAACAACAAGCAACACGTTTCGAAACGTAGCTTCTATTTTCATTTTAAACTCGAACATTTACGTAACTCGTTAAAATTTGTATTAATTCGAAAAACAACTTTAACGAAAGCTGATGTTTTCTGTATTATAGCAGAATAGAGTCTTCATTATCGTGTATCATATAACTTACGAGGATTATTCTCTTCGTAGAGACAATGAGAGCCTCTAACTACTATATTTCGAGCTCTCCATGTGAACTCCTGAATGTACGGACAATAATCTGCCAGAGATACTGAACCACCATAATATTGTTCTTCTCCAGCTGGTACGTGTGGAATAGAGTCAAAGTTCTAAGAAACAAAAAATCGATACGATAGTATTCTTTATCATTATAAAAGATACTCCGTAGTTGGAGTAATATTTTATTTTAAAAAAAAAGGTTTTTCTTTCAAAGAAGACGATTAAACGCAAGCAATTTTATACCTGGTACTTTTTAGGCAGAGGCTGTGGATATTTAATTAGATTACACAACGCCACCGAACTTCGGTCATCTGTACATTCGGTTTGCAACGGATCCTGTTTTACTTTGTTACAAAAGGGATGAATAGACTTCCCTCTAAAAAACAATAATCTGTTACATCAAAAATATTTAGTCTCTCGTCATACAAATACCTATAGAATAATTTCTTTTTTCATTTTTATATTGCATAAAGTTTGTATTGTATTGTATTCAATGTTTAATTACATTCACCAACCACTAATAAATGTTCTATAATATTTCTAGGTGGAATTATTCCATTGATCGTAAAGACGATTTATAATTAAACGTAATGCAAAAATACATACGATAGTCGCGAAGATTTCGAAGATATCCATTCCTTGCAAGACTTCATGGAAAAATCGCAGCCAAGGTTCCTCCCCCATCCCAGTTCTTGAGCCATTGAGTAATTTGCACTGTACCATCCAGTGTCTTCCATAAGGGCGAGGGTTATTCTCGAATAAACGGGATTTTGCGTATGTGTTCCTGTCATTGCTTCGTTCTGAGATGATACAACGACAAAAGTATCAGAAATTGGTAATTGTAAAAAAAGAAAAAAAGAAAAATTAAATTTATTTCAGCATTATATGAATCAAATATAATTAGCCAGATGATTTCTCTAATAGCGCTTCAACGTTATAAAAAGAAATATTATTCTAGATCACAATCGTGAACACACAGTACGTAAATACTGGAAATCGTACAATTTTAATATTTATAAAACTGATCAAATTTGATCAAGATCGACGGTACATCGATTCTCGATTTTCTGCGATTCGTACTTTGCCGTTTTTATGATTCACGTTAAACGTAATTTACCTCGAAGACTCGCTTTTCCCAATGCGTCAGTGCCGTACCATCCTCCCCCTGATCTTCTAATTCCGCACCTTCTAGTTCTGGACAATTGAAGTGAGCCTGAACCTCGGCACGAACCCTCGGCGTCACTATCATCTGCATCGATCTTTCCACGTAACCACCGTGCACCTGCCAATATCGTCTAACGACCGTCCTGATCGTGTTTTCACTCCACTGATGCGTTTGTAATCTATATACATATAACGGGATTAGCCAGTATTATCAGTAAAAAAAATTCATTGACATCGCAGCGAAATGACGAAAGATACAACGATACAACAATGTATTTGAGATAAACATAAATAAACATAATTTTTATGCTCGGTGTTCCGCTGCTTAATGCGCAAATTATATTCTTATATTACAGAGATTTATCTCACCCACTAAATATCATAACGACCACGTCATATTATATATATATTTCTACGTGTTACGTCTTTTTCGCTCTGTGTATTTTTGCATCATTAAATTTCCCATAGATGCAGGGGAAGACATCCACATTGTGTTAATCGAATTTGTATTATTTAAGATGCTTAAGATTGAAGATAATATTCAAAATTCTGCTTATGAGAAGAACTATATTTCCCCTAGACAAATGTTTTTTCGAAACGTCGTTGGATCTACCAGTAGAAACGATTGTGTCGTGAAGCCATAATCGCGCAGACTATCTTTTCTAAATATATATATATATTAATTTATTAATATATATTAATTAATATATATATATATAATTAATATATATAATTATATAATTAATATATATATTAATTAATATATATTAATATTTATATAATATATATAATAATAATATATAATATATATTAATATATATATTATATATATTATTATATATATTATAATATTATATATATTATTATATATATATTATTATATTATATTATATATATATTATTATATATATTATAATATTATATATATTAATATTTATATAATATATATAATAATAATATATAATATATATTAATATATATATTATATATATTATTATATATATTATAATATTATATATATTATTATATATATTATAATATTATATATATTAATATTTATATTATAATATTATATATATTAATATTTATATAATATATATAATAATATATATAATATATATATATATTAATATATATATAATAATTTATATATATAATTTTATATATATATATATATATTAAGAGCAGTTGATCGCGACAACATGGGGGAACTGATTACAAATCCTAGGAATCCAGTTGCTGCGGTCTATAAAGCTTCAACCTATAGAAAAACATCTCTTCGCAATGTATCCTCGCGGTGTCCATTGTAGGTTGAAGATCCGCACAAGAAAGCTCGAATATGAGAGAATGAAAACGGGCGAGCTTACGGTCAGATGGATCGTGGATACAGAAGGATAGACGATGGCAAAGAGAGAATGAGATCACTGCTAAGCTACGAGTCAATGTAAAAGAAACGCCAAAAGAGAAGAAGAAATGGCGAGGAGCAAGTAACGCGTTTGTCTGACAAGGCTGGAACCTGGTTCGTTACGGTTCGTCGATTTCGTTGAAACCAAGAATATCAACAGCACAAGGAATTTTCCAATTTTAAAGGCAGATACACCGACCCGGTGTCAGAGGGTGAGAATATGCGAGAAAAAAGCCTCGTTGCTGAAAAAGAAAGGAGAAAGACAAAGGGACATTATTGCCGGATGATGGATCGTTGAAGAAAGCGAGCTATTCCCTTCGACGCTAGTTAGACTCGAAGGAAACGGCTTTCTCACGCGATATGTAGACATATCTACATGGCAGATGATATATTATACTTTTATTGAAATCCTTCGAACGTAATAATCCGATTATTACAAATAAATGTAATATACCACGGAGAAGATAAGTTTATTTAATAATACGTAATCGTTAATAAACGAACAGCTATGAAAGATAGCCTTTACGAGGATAGATCCTTAAATTTCCCCTCAAATATATTCGACGCTGTATTTAATGTGATGTGTACAGGATGGAAACGACTATAGACCGTCTTATTCCAAATTGATCTTCCACTACCAGATCGTAATATTAATTCATCTTATATAAAAGACAACTTCTTTCTTCTTATTTCATCTTGCGAAAACATCCTTCGGTCATGGAAGAAGCAAAGTAGCAATAATCGATTAAATATTTCCGAAGCAGGCAATGGTAGCGTAAAAAAGCGACGTATATTTACTTTTCGTTTAACATCGGTTTCCCTGTATCGCTTCTCCTTGGAGTTCTTGGCTCGCCATTCTCATCTCGGTAGAAAGCGTATAAACTTACAGAGAATCCCAGAGCGTGTAATATCTCATGTTTCACCGTGCTTAATAACGTTTCTAGTTCCTGTGGTTTCGTGCTTATGCTTTTCGGGCACAAATTGGCGTGACCAGCTATCGGCCTGGAAAATATCAAACGAGATATTTGGTTGCACCGACCTCTTTCACAAAGAACAATTAAATAAAGAATATTTATGAATATACGCACACGTGTAGCAGAGAATAATATATGTATGATAATTTAGACGAATAAACAGACGAATAATTTACCTATCTAACGCTGCCTCTGTTTGGCAATGCGCTGCGTAAGCCACGGTTAATCCTTTATGGCATCTTTCAGTTTGCATCGCGGATACATAGAAGACAAAATCGGCACCATCTATACCTGGACCTGCCCTGCTTCCTTCGGCAATACCGCAATTATGTCCTGTTGCATTACATGTTCTACAAACCTGTTCATTAAGTAAACGCATTACACTCTATTTTTCTGCTTCGAGTATACCGCGAACAATTCCGTTAATTCTACAAGGCGAAAACTTAATCTCTATCTGTCTTAGGTCTGTCGCTGGTATTTATCATAGGAATTAAATAAAAAGCGTAATGAGAAGCAGTTGGCGAATCTCTTTAATAAGTCCAGCTTCAAGTACTATTTTTTCTTTTTTTTTTTTTTTAGCGAGGGATGATCCGACGTGTAAAAAGTGGCCATTAATTAAATTCATTCTTAAACTTATTTTAACCGAGAAGACGCGATTCACGCGTTTTAATGTTTTAACGGGTAAAAGAAGGAAAATAAAAATCATCGTCTTTATCGTTTTTTTTTTTTTTTTTTTTAAAGAAATCCGAATAGAAGTATTCGTAAAGTTCAATCAGACGAATAATTGTTTTATAATTTCCGTTTCGACAATGTTAAGGTTTTAACGCTCCGTTTAAACGTCTAGCGACGCGCAAAGCGATTGCATATCTGCGAAATCGCTGCGATGAATCGATTTCGCATCGAATTTTGCTGATACATTTATGTATAGATGTTAAGCAGATTTCCGATGTCAACGAATAATCCAGTTTTCTGTCGCGAAACACGCGTATAAAATTAATATATACTTCGCAATTATTCACATAGGTGTATCACTTTAATAATTTTAATTACGTTTGAAAGGACACGCTACTTCGAAACGTTGTTTCCAAAAAGAGAATAATCGAAAATGGCCGATCTTGTTGTATTTTTGATAGCCTTCATTACGCACAGTACACTCGTTCGCTACGCGCGGTATAGTACAATTTTCGTCGATAATAATATTCCTGAGAAAATAATATTTCAATTTTCCTAACGTTAATATCTCCGTGTTCGTTGCTACGAGAATTATCAATTGTGTTCTTACGTCAAGATGATCTTCAGGCACGACTACTTCGCCGCACATTGTAGTAGGTCGACAGGTATCTATACAGTGAGTGTGATGATCTTTGACGAAGACTTGACTACTTTCACATTTCCTAAAACATACGACAATTTAAAGGATAACGTTCTTTATCTTTAAGAAGGCGAGCGCGGTTCGTGTTTTCTTAGAAGAAAAAAAAGAAAAGGAAAGAAAAATATTGTAAAAATCATGATATAATTTCCATTGAGCGTTGGAAGGTCCGTTTGCGTTTAAGCTTATACATTGTACATTTAAGAGGCAAGATCGACGTAACCAGCATGGGACAAGTGATCTGAAAACTTTTGAATAACATCGATCCGTATACTTTTATGCGATAAAAGTACATAGATACGTACATGGTACATCAGGAAGGGAAATACTACAATAGAGGGAAGGATAAAACGGACTCCTGGGGAAAAACCGACAGCCAGGGTATAAGTGCACTCTGTTACATAAACGTTCACGATCGAGAGGTATTCTACGACACGTAGAAAAATATCGTTATTCTTGACGTTTTAGATTTTAAAGTTTGACGCGAGTACGTAGACAAAGAACTGCGGAAAGAAAGCGAGATTCTTACATCGACAAATTTATAATTTCCTCGGGATACGATCGTATCTCCCTCTTCTACGTACAAGTATTAATCAATTACACGTATATTCGAATTTGCTTTAACATCGGCGAAGAACATAAAAATTCTGCGAATTACAGGCAAGCGATCGAAGAGTTTCACGCGTCTTTATTCGGTTTCACGAGCGAAGGATGTAAATAACGAAATGAATGGATACAGACTTAGGGACTCGAACGACTATTGATTATCAATTAATAAAATGGATAGCTTCGTAAAATGGATAGCTTCGAGAGTTCAGTATTGTATCGATGCAACTGATTTGGATTGCCCTGTAGAGTTTGTAATTTCAAATATCCGCGTTTTCTTGGTAATCACGTTAGATACGGTAGCCGGTTTAGTGAAAAGCGGGCTTATGTAGTTTAGATCCCGGTCTTGATACTGTTCGAACCTTCCATGGCTTCTATTATATATCATCCTCGATGGGTTTACAGGTCTGAAAACTCATGAAATCACATATACACATTTATACAGGTTGTTTAGAAATATATAGGCAATTTTTGAGAGATCAATTTTAAACGTCAACGCGGCACATGTTACAAACACCGCGCTGTTCCACGTTTAATTGATGTTGTTAATGGTGAAATTCTGCAAGTAGGAATAGATTTCGTGCACTTGAAAATGATCAGAAATGCGGCTGTGGCATTGATGTCTAAACGCGGTGTCGATCGTTACCGATATTTCCATTGCATAAAATTTAGCAAATAGATATACACATATACAACAACTCTGCTTTTCCCTTTCAAAGAACGTTCGCTGTAAGAATATCGTTATAACGTTTCCGTATAATCACAGCAGATGACGAACAAACAGAATTCGCGAGAAAAATAAATTTCAACTCGATGCGCCTCTGTAAAAGCGATAAAAAGGCGTATGTATAGATTATTCGAAAGGCAAATACGCTTTCGAGTTTTCTTCTTTCCTCCTTCTACAGGCACCGAAAGAAAAATGTGTGTAATTTCCTCGAATAACATGTACCGGTATCAGCAGCTTCTCGAAGCCCCTGAAATTGCAAGATTTTATCTCGACACGAATGTGCCCGATGTCAGCGATAGAAAGACGGTCGAAACCTTCTGCTTTTTTCCTCCCTTTCGTCTCCGCGATAACTGCCAGGGCAGAAAACGACGAAAATAGATGGGAATGGGAGATTTCGCAAAGGAAAGGGTAAATTGCCTGGAAACTGGTTAAATATTTACGGAGAGGATTTTCTCTTTATGAACTAATATAGCGTGCTCGATTTTAAGGGCCATCGTTAAAGCGATATTGAAATCATAAATCCAAACGGAATTTAAAGGCGCATCGGAAACTTGATGGCACTTATGCCGTTGGCAGAATTTTCTAGAAGCTGTGCGCTAGAAGGAAAGAGAAGAAGGATGAAACCGATAATGAAAGAGACTGCACATGACGGGTAGTCGTATAAAAGTGGAAGTTATGGAGAAGCAGCTGTGGAGATTTCAATGATTTAAACCGCAGATTTTCGGCCGGCAGGAATCCTCCAACTGATCGTATATTACGTAAATTGATTCGAGCGACCGTGTGGTGATCAGATTAACGGATTAAGCGTTATTCAGATACTGGATGTAACACGATGCAATACGTTATGGCGTGAGCATCTTTGTAATTGCTTGGAGAAATTGTTCAATTTCAAAAGAATATTTATCATTAGCGCGTTGCTTCTAGAATTTGTTTAATTGCATTCGCTACGAAAACATCGTATTAAACTAAACTCCTGTTCCATGTACGATAAAAGTTCCAGCAATATACAAAAGATTCATTGTCAATTAAGCCGTTTATTATCGTACGGCGATTAGTTGTTTGTTATCACGGGAGAAGAATCTAATAATCGAAATAGCCGGTAAAACTTTTTACGTTCGAGAGATAAGAATATTTTACGTTTCTGATTTTTAGATTATTTCACGCGCGATATATATTAAAACGAAACAAAATTCACGTTGCATTTATCATTTGTGAAACTCTACTGGAAGCAGGCACTTGGAAATATTCGAAGATACTTTCTTCCGTAAAACGAGAAGAGTCGCCGGTAGGTTTTTTGAAAGAATTTTCGCTTCATTTGGTGAAGTTAAAGGAGTCTGAAGCAGTTTGAAAGCATTACTCAAGCATACTTACTCGAGCCAGGTAATGCCGAGAGTGCGGATTTGTTGCAGTGACACACTTTCTGCATTACCGTAAGCTCGCCTCATACGAAATCTATTTCCTCCGCTAATCTAAAAAACTGTACATAACGATTCCATCGATTAGATAAGTTGAAACTAGATTTATTTATCTTGTACGAATTTAATTTCCGACGGTATGCTCGTTTACATTCTTTATACGGATATCGAATTCACGAAATTGCCTGAAAATTCCTATCGTGTTCAGAAGCTTAATACGAGATTAACCTGGATATCGAGGTTTGTTTCGAAGAATGTTTTATTCAAAACACAACTTTACGGATTCGAAGTTGGCTGATCAAAGATGCTGTGTGTGTTGTTGTTGCTTACACGCTGCAATAATACTATGGGGTCTTGGGGTTTGCTGGGGGGTATCAAAGTTTCTTACACGTGCTGAAATTCGAAAAACGACAGAAAAATGGATTCACTCTACTGATCGATCGTAACGCGAGAGCTTGGGCATAGCAAATAATTACAATTATAGACGAATCGCGGATTTTCCGAAATAGCAAAGTATCGAAAATAGAGTAAGCGTAATTAAAATGTCGATAAGAAGATAAATCCGAATAAAAGTCTGCAGTCTACTTGTAATTAAAATAATTAATATATATATATATATATTAATATATATTAATTAATTAATATATATTAATAATAATTCGCTGTATCGTTCTCTTAATCACGCGCTATAATATTCGTACGTAACGACGTTCAACGTTCTGATCAACTAAATTCTTCGAACAGGGTGTTACGGAAGCGAGTTAACGTTGAATATTAATTTTCACCGAAGCTTAGTAGACATTGGCTTACCAGGCGCGTCAAAGTGAATTTCTCACGCGTTCGACGAGAATAACAGATTCATGGACGAGAGCAGGGAGTAAAAATGTTGTAGGAAGAAGTTGTTTCGATAGTGAATATCGCGCAGGTACTCATGGGAGTCTTTTCAGCGAAGTATTATAGCCACGGGATATTTATGAATCGAAGGAAAAAGATCTGAGAAAATCCTGCGAGAGACGCTACCCTATCCCGTTCAACTATTCCATCCAGTTTTCGTAATCCCTATTGGATCTGGCCGAGACGATAAAAGAAAACCGTATGGCAGAAACGAAACCACGCCATAAACCGACCAGTTCATTTTCTTACCTTTCCGAATGTCTTTTTGCCGATTCAGTTCGAAAATCATAGCTACTTTCGTCTACTGTTAATGTTGCTCCGTCTATCTTTCGCGTTTTGCAGAAATTTGAGAAACTCGAAAGGTTGGGACATTTAAATTGGCGCGAGATCGACGGACGAAAAACGAAAAAAAAAAGAAAAAAAGAATCTCATAGGCATGCGAAAGCTACGAAAGATAGAAAACTGCAGCGGAATCAAAAGAGGAAGGTAGCGCGGGAATAGCGGCCAAGAGACGGAGAATAAACGAGGGAAACGATCCGATTAAAAGTTTGAACAGGTACCCGCTGGTCGCGGTAAAGTGGCGCTTGCGTGCATTTTCTCTTAATGGATTTTAGAGTACCTAAACGAACGAACGAACCGTAACTTCGTGAATTTTTACTTACAATCGACCAATTTTAATCATTAGCGATACACAGATACACAATTCGTATTTTCATGTATACGTATTTCTGGTTCTGATGTCGGGTAAGCGTTATGTAAATTATTCGTGTCTCGTTGCACAGTGACTTTCCTTGTGTGTCTAACACTTTGAGGTAGGTTGCATTATGGCACCGGTCATAATTTATTAGAACTTAAGTCATAATAACGATAACGCATTCGCACGTTGAACCTTATTTTATGAAATTTAATTTTTCCTTTCTTCTTTTGTATATATAATTTATATTATCTAAGAAGTTATTTCACGAAAGAAAAGAAATTATTTAAATATAGGTATTATCCCATCGAGCAACGTTCGTTCGTAAGTTAATAAAATTGAATTAATTAACATAAATTTATGTGATCTATATTTTACTCTGTCTATGCATTTAAGAGACACATCTGATCTCATTCACAATATTGATGAAGATTAATAATAGAAGCCAACTTAGGTGTCAGTAACTAATGTTACACTGCTCGTTGCGAAGCTTCAGATCAATATTGTACACCACATGTCCGTCTTCCTTCGAAGACAAATGACGTTCCTTGATAACAGCGCACATACCGCAACTGACAGTAATTAATGCCAAATACTGACATATCATTTCTTTGGACGTTAATAGTGGCGTGGGTTTAGTCCATTCAGAATTTAATACCCAAGTTTGGTTAATTTAAAATCTCGAAACCTTATTCTTCCAAAGAACGTTATAAATTATTATACGTGCGCTATAAACGATCGAATCCTTATTTCTCTAAAGAACGATATTCTCGTTTTAAAGTAAAAAAAAAAATGCCAATCTTATGAAGCAACTTTGCCTATATTTCTTACACTTTGATGCCACCTAAGAATACAAATTTGATCAAGAAGAGAAAGAAACGGAGAACGCAAATTCTTTGTTGCGAATTCATTCATGATTCACTGTGTCTTCTTACGAATCTTAGATTGGAACTGTCCATGCTTTTTCATCTACGTATCGACGAGGCAAATTCCCAATATTAAAACATCGGAGCAGAGTTCGCGAAAATAAGAAACGCTTTCTTCCTGTCTAGTGTGTGCTCCGCGTGTGCTTCTTGAATAATGTAACGAATTCTCTTGCGCGCCATGAAAACCCATCCTTGCTTGCCACCCCGCCTATTCACCTGGTTTGCTTCTTAGATCCACGTCTTTTCGTGTCCGGTCGAAGCCCAACCGGAACGTCAAAAGTCATTGGAAATCCCGGAGGTCTCGTGCAAAATTGATTTGTCGCACGGATTTCGTTATCTGCGACTCGCTAGCACCTTGGATTTCGTGCAAGTTCGAGAAATGCATAAGTGAGGCTATGCTTAGGTTAGCTTCCTGCGTTGTCGCATTCGCAAAGAACGGCGGGAGAAGGAGAAAGAGGGACAAAAATGGTATAAAATGAATATTTTGCAGTTGGAAATATAATATATCGAGGCTGTTACACGAGTTCTGTTATTTCTTCGTTATCGATTCTCGATAAAGCATCGTTTATCGTCTGTCAAAACGTCGTCTGTCTATCATTTCGTAGAATCGTCTATATTAATACCGTATTTCCTTCGATTGAAAATATAAAATTATCGCGACAACTTTTCAGTTACGTTAGTAACATCATGACTGATCTTCGCTTTTCAGGGGTAAGCTTTAAAAAAAAAAAAAAAAAAAAGATAAACATGCTTCAGGATTAACACGAGTGTCCGAGAAACGCGTATTAACGGCTGTGATAAATACACGAAACGTTTACGCTAATAATGCAAGTACGTCCACGATTAGGGCAATAAATCAGGTAACCCGTTAAGCAAATACGTATAATGCATATTCACAGTTTTACCTTAGCATTTTGGTTGCCATGCAAATAAACGTGGTACCGACAGTTGCGCATGGATATGCGTACAGAATGATTTATGCAAGTTCTTGAACTGATTACGTTATTTGGAATACTAATGATCGTGTTAAAAACGGTAGTAATTCCATTGCGATTGGATTAACGATGCGTTTGCAACACGTACGATACGAAAGATCGCGAATCCATTGGCACTGAGCATCGATTTGTTACCTTCTAAATCGTAGGAATTGGACCAGTCCGCTTCTAGTATCGTTGATTTTATTTAATTTGATTAATTATCCAAAATTATTCACCTAAATTTATATTTTAATCGGAATCAATATATAAATTTACATTTCACACGACGACCGATAGTTCGTACGACGTGTCTAATAACGCCAGACTATTTAAAACATCTAATAAACGTACATGCATTATTCAAACGTGAAGGTATGAATAAAATACCTGCTCAATCTAATAGTGCTCTTTGTCTCACGGACCATGAGTGCTCGTTCCCAAAAGTGTACGGCTTCAGGTAAGATAGTATTCTGAAATAAATCGAAAGACATAGTTTAGATATCGCGTAATTTTTCCTTCAACTTTGTGTCAACTTTATAATTAGACTGAAGCTTTCTATACATTTATAGGAAATTCGAAAATGGAAAATTGCACGAAATACATTATAAGAATTTCTTAAAATACTTGGTCACAAAATACATTATAAGAATTTCTTAAAATACTTGGTCACGAAATGCATTATAAGAATTTCTTAAAATACTTGGTCACAAAATACATTATAAGTTTCTTACAATACTTGGTAGGTAAAAGAATTGTCTACCGAGACTCTACTTTCCCAATTATATCTTCAAAAGTATGAATTTGCTTAAAAATCTACAGTCTGTTCATAACACTTATATATTTCTAAAATCGCGTTAGATCAAATGCATTTATAACACGGGTAATTGGCATATGTTATTTCTTACAAAATCTTGAAAGAGTTGTTCGTGTTTCGTGTCGATTATCCAAGACAAAACAAGATCCCGAAAACTATCTTATAAACAGAGCTTTCTCTATTTTTGTGTTACCGTGTAGGTCCACTCTAGGTATCTGCTTTTGTATGTTTAATAGCAACAAACGTATCATAAACACGAAACACGGTGCACAAGCAGTTAGCGAACGCGAGAGTGCCTCTCTTCAGGTCTGACTCTGCCATTGACCTACACCCCTAGCTCGTTAGCCTTCGAGTCTCTTTGGCGGACAGCTTGCTCGTGGGTCCAAAAGGACTACGTTCAAAGGGTCGAAACAGTTACTAATTTGTTGCTCAGATTTTAAATGCGGGCTAGAGTTAGAGTTTTAGGACACAGAAGGCTGAATTTTCAAAATAAACCTTGATGAACTGTTATACGATTGTTGTAATTTCTATAAATATTTATGAAAGATATTTTGAAAAATGAAACGCTGTATTCTAACTAACAATAAGGAGGCTGGTATACAAGTTATAGCAAAGATTTAATAATCGTTTAATTTTTGCCCACAAATGTCAGTGGTCCTTCAGCCAATTCAACGTAAGTCGTCCTTCTCTACTTCCAAGCAAATTATATTCAAATTTTCCTATAGCAGCTACGGTAATCGTTATTCTTAATCTGTTCAAGTACTCGGCTTTTTTCGCAGAGAGTAAAAGGAAAAAGGTTTGAAACGACAGAGCGTTTCTATTTATTGTAAACAACAAAATAGACAATAACGAAGCAAGCAGATGGCAAAAGTGAGATGAACGGCGGTCGAACTGCGCTGGAAAAGCGCGACGTGTGCCGGCAATTTAGACATATTGCGATCGTCCGAAGGAGGTAACAGTGGCGGTTAATGACGCAGACTCTGGACAAATAACAGAAACGATAGCAGCTAAGAACCCGGTAGGTTAAAACTCCTACAACCAGTTTTTCTATGTTACAACCAATTTTCTTCGAGAAGGCATCATTATCGAAAAAATATTTCATAGTTTCGCTGCAGTCACGATTGAAACGATCTGCCACGCTACTATCATAAAAATACGTAGTCTTATTTTAAGAAAATAATTTTCAGAACATGGCTTTGAGACAAATTTTTGCTTGTCATCATTTTTCTTCACACACACACACACACACACACACACACACATATATATATATAGATGAAATAATTTGAAGTCAACTTAAACTCTATTAGCGATATTAATAACGATAAAATAATAATGATTGAGAGTTGCTTGTATTATTTTACCGTAATAATATCTACGCGTAATATTCTCACTAGGAGAAGTCTCGTTCATATTAGTTTCCCCAAGGACATGCGTACTTCTTGCGAGGTGATATATTCGTCCAAATGATAGCGCGCAAAGTGACACGATATAACAATAAGAAGGGCAGGATATATTACTCGATTTGTAGCGACAAAGCTTAGATACTGTTCGTCCAGTAAATCTACAGACGCTTGATAAGGACAATTATATGAGAAATATGAATTTCGATGTGTACAAATTAATGACGAGTTAACGAAGAAAATATAAATTAATACTTAAACTAAGACTTTTGAACGGGGGTGTATATCTTATAAAAAAATCATCAAGCATCCAAATATATTGAAACGTTTATTATTTATATCATCGTTTCAAGCATCTTACGACATTTTGAATACATAATTACACTGAAACGTACACGTTACACTTAGAAGGCAATGAATGTTAGCAATCGATAAAATGAAAACGCTGTATAAATCTGTGTGATCCGTAAGGCAACATTTTCTTTTGTTTTGGCGAAGCGTGGGTGAGAATCCGAGAGGAAGAAACGGCTGATATTACTTCCGACTGCTTTAAACAAACGATCGTCGAATGGTTGTGTTGAGCGTAGAAGTAGTAGAAGTCTGTTGGGAGCTACGCTCGAGCGAACGTGCGTCATTAATATCGGCCTAATGGCAAGCGCCTGATAATTAAAACCGGAGCCGAACAAATGGGGCCCCGAACACCATGGACGTGCAAACGTTTAATTTCATCGTCTTTAATTATTTTTCACCGATTACATTCTAGACGGCGCTCCTCGTTAACAGCTTTACCGATCCAAGTTACGCTTTTCTCCCGTCCATCGAATAACAGCCAAGAGTTTATCGATGTTACAACGAATCGTGGACAAAAGCTTATATTACGATTAAACTAAATGACTTGTTATAAACGAAGCGTCCTTATAACGTAAGTTTCCGAATTTCTATTTCATCGAGTTTTACGTTAGCCGATCTGCAATTAAAGTAACTACCAAACAATTGCCTGGTTTTTTAATATTTTAATCAAATATATGATATACATATATACACTTTTTTTTCTTTCAACGTTGGATATTTTGAAAGTACCATAAATGTCTACCTTTGGTTCGTGCAAATTAGTTATGATACACATTTTTTACACATTTTCGAACACAACGATTGATCAGAACAAGAATAATTTTTAATTCCAATACAGAAAAGTACACAATTGTTGAAGAAACTTCGAACAAAGGTTTGTAAAAATCGTCGAATAAAAATTGAATTGTTGAATATGTAATTGTTAAAAATTACCCGCGCAAAGGCCAAATGAAATAGTCGATTGTACGGGAGGAAAGGAAAATAAAAAGGGGAAAAGAATTATTTGTCGAATACGAACGCTGCCATTCTTATGAAATATGCAGAAACATAAATATTTTACAGCGTGCACGCAACGAACTACCTATATTTTTTAAAAACATTTTAGATGTTCAAACTGGAGGGATATGGAAAATCAACAGAGAGCTATGAATATGCGCGGAAGGGAGACAGGGAACAAATAAACGATGTGAAAAAATCCACATGGCAACGATGATGTGATGGCCATTGTTACAGAAGCATTGTGTGCTTGCTCTAAAAGTTATTTCTCAACTCGTCCCGGTTCACTCGCATTTCTGCATTTTGCAGCCGTGTACTAACGTATAAAAATGCTATACTGAAAGCAGGCACGTACATAAACATGCTTCTAATCCTCATATCGTGTTCAGTGCGCGAAAAAGTATCATCGTAATAATATCGCGCGTTATCGTAGCAAAGAAACCAATCAACAGTGAGACTGTCTTAAGTTCAAGCAAACTAATTTTTTCCTCGGCAAGCAAGCGACGCAACGAATCCAATTTTTCTTACGTGCTGGCATGAATCTCGCCGCGCATTGTCCATTACGTCGACCCTTTATCCTCGTTAGTTTCGCTTCGCTCTGTCTCTTCTCTTTCGACGTTGCTCGCCCCTTCGGTCAAGATACAACTTTCGTCCCTGTGCGTTTGCCTTCTATAGACGTATATGCCATGTACCTCTTTATCACTACACAAGAGAAGCGGTATTCCCCTTTATCACAATATTGCGTAACTCTTGCGGCCTTATCAGTATCCTAGGAGTTCCATTCTCGTTCTGTTTTCCGCTGGCGCGAGAAATTTTCCCTATATCACGTATCAAGCCAGTACACCTTTTATCAATGTGTGTACTATAGTACGGCATTATTGTTATTCTATTCGTATCTTTCATAAGTCACGGAACACTTGTTAATTTTAAACAGAAGTTTTAATAAAATGGGAATGGTCTTGAAAATATGTATATTATAATTTAGGCTTTCTTGCAATACACGCGGTTAATAAGTGTCCATTTATTTTCTAATTATAACGTTCGTCGACGCTTGTCCTACGTATATTAAAAATTAGCGATTTATAAATGGTGCTGTAGGTTCCATTTCTGTTTACCGATGCTTGAAATTTACTCGACATTTAATATATAAATTGCTACAATTTGTTCACTCGTTTTACACGCGTTTCAGCACATATCAACGTATCGTGCGTTTAATACTTATTGTTAAACTGTGCATATCTGTACAATACTCGTATCTTTACTAAGAAGTGTCTCTTGCAGATTTGTATTTTACATCGCAGCTTCCCACAAAAATATTCAGTTATTATAAATTAAAATATTGAGTTTTATTAAATATTGTTAAAATACGAGCTAAAATATTCAAGAATACGTTGAATGGTTAAATCAGGTAGATAAATAATTCGCAACCTTCCATCGCAGAGACCAGTCACCAGTCGCGAAATCATTAGCACTGAACAGTAATAAACCGATACGATCAATCTTTTTTTCTTTTTTTCATAAAAGTATTTAAGGATTGAAAGTTGCGATTGTGAAAAATAGGGCAGGCAAGAGGAAAGGAATTAGTCTTGCTTTATCGAATCCCGTACAGTCAGTTAGATGTCAGTATTAAATGCAAATTCCAAGTCTTATTTAAATTTTAGATGCAATTAGATTCATTTACTCTCACGGGTGGCAATTATTCGACTTACGGAGCAAGGCAGAGCTAGAACCGGTATCGCGGTGAAAATTTTCTGAATAAATCAACCGCGGGTGGTGATGTACGAATCCTGGCCGACCTAGCGAATGCTGTTTCTACTTTGAACGCCACCATTTACGGTTTCTCCCTCTTTGCTTCTGCTCCTATCCGTGCCAACATCCGCCATCCCTTCCAACATTGCGATTTACGATCTCGATAACTAGCATTTTATTCATGGAACCAACTGGCCATTTTTTTTTTCTCCTCCTACCAGTGACTAAGTAGCGAACAATTCGGCAGAGAATAACCCGTGGCCGAAGATTCATCGAGCCGATCCATTGTAGCAGAATCACGCGAAGGTGGTTCCGCAGGATGATGTACTGAAATATTAGTAGTCCTTCGTTTAAATACTCGTTTAAGGGGTTTCCAAGCTTATGCAAATGCACTTCTATTTGTATACTTTTGTACGTTAGGTTGGTTGTTGGTGGCGGAATGTTGCTTCTTTCTCAAATGGAACCTTAATAGCACGTAGTTTCTTCATAATGCGATCAAAAGAATTTCCAAATGATTCGATACGATTTTCCAACGATCTAGTTTCGTTATTCTCATTTAGAAGAATTTGTAAGAGATCGACTGTGAAATTAAAAAATTTTTGCGACGAAATCGTTATATAGATCTTTTAAATAATTTGTGCAGTAAACAGTATGATCAGGTGGAAACGAGGATTACAAATTTATGGTTTTAGCAGTTTTCACGACACTTTCCTCGATATGAGATTATTCAGTAGTACTCTAATTATTTATGATGGCTAATAGTGATTTGGGAAATAAGCATTAACGATTGCCTTACGTGATGATATTCGAGATATGGAATTTATTATGCGAAATAACGTGTTTATTTAATTACTATGACGGTTGGTTTGCTTGAATTTCTCTCAGATCGTACTGTTAAAAATTTAATTCGTGACGTTTCTTATTTTCGTGAGTTATGTGCAACGAGAATCAGTTTAAGTTACTGGATAACTATGTAATTCGCAGAAGCGAAGCTGTATAGCTTCATTTAACGTCAATAAATTATTGTGATAAATATTCGCACGTACACAAGTCGTAAGTAGGCATTACGTTACATATATCAAAGCTTATTAAGCGGTTACAGATTGTAACTTAGTGTCAGTGGTTGAAGCATTTTGATACGACTGCGGTTTAATGAGGGGGCAGACCTCAAAGGAAACGTAATTACTGCCGCGTGCTCATGCAGTTTGTACAGTCTCGCGAGTAAAGAAGACCGTGCATTAAGTACATGCTTATGAAAATTGTCGCGACTAATATTTCGTAATAAATTCACTATTTTGTAAATATCTGTGCGCCTAGAAACCAAATTAAAACAGAAACTAAATTAAAAGTTTCTTACTCTACTTAGATTATGCATCTTTAGTCATGTGCAGATTTTGAAATATATATTATTAAAATATGCAGAATACGCCTTAAAGAAATACATCGCGATGTTATTCCTGATCGCGTGCATTATTATTATACGAAAAATATTACAGTTCAACGTAAAAGAAATATACTGTTGGTAAAGGTGGCACATCTAAAATAATTGATCATTTTAAAACATCCGTAAAGATTAATCTCGAAAGTGAATAATTTCCTAGAACGAAACTGTCGTTACTTTATCTGATGGAATCGCGATAGTTAAAAACTTACGATACAAATGTACATAAATTAAATTCCTAAAGTGTTAACAATTACTTCCAACAATTTTCACGTAATTTCATAACGTAATTTCAATTTTAACATAAGATAGGAAATGATAAAATCGAAGATAAAAATAGTGCAGTTATAATTGCAACGATATATAAGCAATAAAATGAAATAACCCTGACAATAAGGTTTCAAATACTCAATAAGAGGAAACGAACATAATCAGGAGTCGGCCGGAAGAAATTGACGCGAATTTGAATCTGCATTAGAAGCTATCACAAACATAGTGAACAGATCCAATATGCCCTTTTGCCATGTTCGACGATCGATCGTAGTCGTTCACTGGAAGAGGTTTACCAGAGAACGGAGCAATCGGTTTTCAGAGGCTGCACCCTGGCTCGATTTGCGAGATTATCATACGGCCGACTATTATGCGGAGTAAACGATGGGTCCGCGTGTTCGAAGCTTGCCTGGTGTTCTGATTGAAATGCGCCCGGTAATTTCCGGTTATTTGGCGCATACAGTTATGCCCGCGACGTGGTACACTAGACCGCCTAGATGCCCCGGCGGTAACGTTTGATACGACATAGAACGCGTCCATTTACCACGCTCCATTTCTATCCCATATACGGCATATGATCATATATCAGGAAACAGAGAAAACCTGTCATAATTATATCTACAATGGCTGGCGAAAATATTCGAACATTTATCGCGGGATCTTCTTTGTGAATATATTACGATTTATGCATTGTACGAATGTTTTCGAAATATCGTTAACCTCGATGGGGAACGCTGGACGAATGAAAAAATAACAAAAATCGGTCTCGGTAGATTAAAAACGCGGCGACATAGAATTAAGCAAGATATCTTTCGATAAATTTTTCTAACGTTTGATATATATTAATTTCGTTAATTTTTGGCCGATATTAACGTTAGTTTACTTACGTTTATGAGGTCCAATTTCTCGTCATCCAGCCTGCAACAGAAAGACGAGATTTCTATATTAAATATTTTATAAAATGAACAACTTAATAGTAATTATTACACTATGGAAAATCAATTAATAATACGTGTTCAGGTAAATTTGTTCAAACTAGGATCGTATAGTGTACGATATGTTCACGAAACGAACGACGTTGAAATCTTTTTAGCACGGAACACGCAGAGCTTTTAGTTTTTGAACGCGTGAAAAGCACGCATAGTGGTGAAATGCGTTTACATCGAACGTTCAGTCAAGAATATTTGCAAATGGGTGATAAAAACGATTGCGTATACGCTCTGTTCTATAGTAAGTTATTGTTCGCTGCTTTTTCGTCGCACGTGCGCAAGCGACAGAGGAGAAACCGTAAAACTATGTAATAAACCTAACCATGGAGATCGTCTGATCGTTTTATCGTAGCGATATGCGAATCATAACAAAATTAATTCATCCAATTTGGAATTAAGAAATAAAAAGATCTCAAAACAAAGAATTTCTCGCGTAATCAAATTGTTATACAATTCGTTCGACAATTGCAAACGCCAATTTCATTCGTTCAGTTGAATACTGATTCTCGAAAGTCAATTTAATCGCTTCATAATACGTACAATAATTTAGATTATTTAGAGTAATATAGCTGCAAGAATTTCATGCAACATACATGTATAACGTAGCTGTATATTATCCTTATTAAATTTCTAAAACGTAAAGCGACGATTACTCAACTGCACCTAAAATGCTTCTACAAGCACGTTGCATGTATAGTCTTTACGTACACAACCAGTTCTTGGCCTTTTATTTTTTTTTTATCAACTAATTATTAAATTCTACTTTCTCGTATATTAATTCCCTTTTTTTCATTGGCATCTATTTGTTTCCATTTCCTCCGTGTTATTTTTTTCCTTCTTGCATTTCCTTTGTATTTCAGAGTAAATCTCTTATTTTCACGCATGTGTCTCTTTCTATTCCCTTATGCCTCTCATCATTCTCGGGATAACTCTTTCGAGCTCGTTGAACTTTTTGTTTCACGAGCGCTCTTCTCTTGGGCAAAAGTGGGCATATACCCATGCCATTCTCATTTCACCTAGCCAAGCAATTTGCAGTTTTGCTCGGCGGTGATTAAGATGCTTAATCTGTACGGGTACCGTCTACCTTCATCGCACCACTTCTTGCCGTAGTTAACCCCCTATCGACGTACTCAAGGGTGCCGGCGTCTTGGTGAATTAAGTTTTGAAAGTTAAAAAGTGCACCAGTTTAAACACAGTTGCTTCGCTCGCTTCCGCACTTTCCGCTATTTATTTGCCAACTTTTTATCGATTTCAGATACATAGCCGCATATAAGGCCGAGCGAAAACGAACAGCGCATTCCTCTTCCTTTATTTTCAATCTGTGCCGTGACGATGCAGAAACGTTTTTAAATTTTCACGTTCATTATACGCTTTAACCCTTTCACTCTCGATATTGCAAATAAGCAACGTTCCGCTTTGCAGATTATTAATCAAAGAAATGGTAATAGCTTGAAATTTTAGCGGATTGTGCTTCGCTCGCAAAACGTTAGAAACTGTGGTTATATAGTTAATAATTAGCGTAAATTCAATTTCCACGATGTTTCGAACAGAAAGTTTACCGCTGTCTGTTAATTTTCTTTATCGAAGGAAAGAAATAATTGAAAAAACGCGTTAAGCAATGTGTCTACGATACAAAGAGATATGATAATAAGAAAATCAACTGCTTCAGAAACCATCGGATGTTGGAAGGAATATTCGTGAAATGCGGTGAAATAAGTGTCTAAAAATGCAGCAATATCAATTCGAATATTTAATAAAATATATGTTTTCACAGTAGGAGAAAAAGTAAGCATTTGCGATTTTAAGGAACAGTAAGTAGGGTAGTATAATATATGACACGTCGTCGTTGGCTGTATCACGCAATACGGTGGTTTGTCACGGATATTATAGATAGCGAAATTCTTATTAAAATACTTGAGAAATAAATGAATCTTTAAAGAATAATTATTTCCATAAAAATAACGTAGGGACGTGTTACAAGTTTGTGATTTCTTTGAAGTCGGTTTACGTTAATGTTCCTAAATTAAAACCTTCTTTCGTACATAAATTTTTGTACACTGCTTCTTTTTCTTTTCCCTTTTGACGCGTAGCATTTTCTTAATTTAAATCGTTTCGAGCTGTAACATGTGCTAATTAACATTTTCAAATTTTTAATTCAGATTTAATATTTCTCGTCGCTTTCGGAAATGTTTCAAAAAATTTCTGCATTTGCAATTAAACTGATATGTTATTTTTTAAATTTTATATATGCGTCCGTTAATTTTTGGAACTTCTCTTCTAAAATTTGAAAGCTTTCCTATTACAGTTTTCGAACGAAATTTTTTGCAGCAAGTCACGTCTGAATAGTTTGATATATGCTGGAAGCACGTAACTGACAATGAATGAAATTAGAAATCGATTTTTTTAAAGAGTAGCATTTTTTTTTGCAAGAAATATTATTAATCACTCAAAAGTAGAACTTTTAGCGAAAAACGCGACTTTATCAAGACGCGTTATATTATTATTATATTATATGAATTAGGATTTATAAGAAACAAAGAATTGATCGAATAATAGAAAATATAATATTTATAACGCCAACATTGTGAAAGTATCGACGGCAATAGTAATTGGTTGAACTTCATTCCCTTGGGATAAGCAAACTTCCCTGTCACTCGTTTGTTATCCGTTTATAGAAAACGGAATTTAAGTTGTGCACTGGGGAAATCCGATTAATGTCATTTCAGAGAAAATAAACTTTCTGATCGGAGGCGAAATCTCTGACTCCCCGATACAGTGTCAATACGAATTTACTATTTGCAGCATTTTGTCAATATATTTTTAAACAGGGATCGTAAGATTCTACTTTATTATATCTATTTAAAATATAACAGAAATACACGGTGGTATTACAATTGTGCTTCGTGTAAAACTGCACAACGCATTCTCTACATTAATTAGACACCAGTTTCAAAAATAAGTAATTACCCAGTGATCGCTTGCTTTTTTTTACGTATGGTTGACCAAAAGATTGCTAATTGGAACTACTGTAAAAACTTCTCTCCTGAGTCAATAAAAAGAACCTTTTAATTTAATGTACGATGCGGCGTTGTAGTGTAAAAGAAGGACGAGAGAAAAGAAGAAGTGGTAGGGAGAATGCATTTTGTCTGGCGGCTCATTAGTAAGGTTATTCCACTTACAACTTGAGCGCAACGCGCCAATTTTAACGAAATTTACACATGAAAAACATCGTAGAAAAATTGCTGACGTGTCTTTCTTCGAGCATGAGAAATACAACTTCCTCTGTATATGAAAAACATTTTCGAAAAAAAAATTGTTCAAACAAAGGATGTGTGCTTTCTACTGATACGTGTAACTAAGCAAGGCAATATCTCTTGTTTCACGAATAGTTAGTTTTATTTGATATCTTTTTCACGCTTTTATCTCCAGATTTGCGTAAATTTGTTAATATAAATTACAAACTGTTACGGAAGCTAGGCATGGGAATGAATAATAAGCGTATTTCACCGCAGGAAATATTAAAGGAGAACCTTACTCATCGTAGTTATAATGTTAAAACAATCGTACGTACTTATCGAGAACGTTCGATGTAAAATTCATTTTTTTTTCTCGAAACGAATGGCAAGAAAATAACGAGCAGGCCGTTAACGTAAATTGATTGCGGGCCTGCAATAGCTGTGATCGATGGCGAGTGAAACGTTTCCTTTGTGGTAGCGTAATAGTAGTACTTCTTCAAAGACCTTTTTACCAAGCTATCTGGCATCGAGTCAGCAAAATCACGAATCTTATTGATACAGCGTCAAATTTATTGGATTTTTCAAATAATACTACCAATCAAATTCTTTTCTGCAAACAAAAAACGTGTAAACCGATAAATGTGATGGGACAGAAATATTGGATACGAGTGAGTAATAAAAACAAAAAGGATAATGGAAAAGAAAGAAAGAAAAAGAGAGAGAGAGAGAGAAGTAAGAGTCTTCGTATTATTCAATATATTAAAACTTATTATAACATCAATCTGGTATTAGCGAAATTAATTTGACGTCTTTTTCAATAATGACAACATATACGTATATATCTTAATTTGAATAATTAGGGCAACACTAATAACGCAAAACAAAGTATTAGAAATTTAAACGCAGAAGATGTAACGGATGCATTTAATATGCAAGAATATTTCGAAGTACACTTGCTCGTTCTAATATTAATACTCTCTACCTTTTTTTATGGGATCGGTATATTGTGGATTTAAATTTCCAAATAACACAAAGATTAAATACAATCTATGCACGTTGCAAAATTTCGTTTTACACTCTTTAACGGTATCGCTACTTGTAAAAGTGTTACATCACATTAGCAGATAATGTTTATACTACGGTCTCTTGGCTCTTTTAACCTATGGATCAAAGCTATTCTAATTTTCCACATAGCTGTATATCGCGTATTCCCTCTTAAAAAGGGATGCAAATGAAAGCGTACAGCATCTCCCTTTGGGAAACGGCACGAAGCGTACTAGGTTCACTAGGGAAAGAGAAAGTTACCAAGTAGTAACTATTGAAAAGGCCACGTGCAAGGAAAGTTGTTTTTAAAGAACACGATGGAGCTTGTGCAAGGTAGCGTACCCTAGGGCGAAGAACCGCATCGTAAAAACACTAGAGCGACAGTTTCGAAACAACAACGAAGTAAAACTACTCCAAACGAGGGTTTCAAGCAGTATACTGCATCTTTGCGTAAGAACCGTGGCAATATATATTAAATATGATGTATTAAGTGTTTCAAAGTGTAGGTAAATTAGTCAGAGTTTCTAGAGATTTACGCATGAAATTGGATGGAGAGATTTCTTTTACACGTCGAATTAACTTTTAATGGTGTGCGACCAGTATTTTATAAGATTAGAAGATAACGAGATACTATACGTAATATTTGTACAAAAGAAATCGAGAAGGATGGTATAATTAATTCTGTTCATAAATATTAGAATATTTCTGGAAAACGATGCAAACCTGTAGACAATTAACCCTGTTGCGTTTCTTTGTCAATTTCGTCGTAATTTTCTATCGTTCCTCGTTCGTTCCTATTATTAAAACAAATTTCTTAAAGTTGTGCAAAGATTTCCCTCTCATACGTTTCTTATTCTACAGTGTTATATAAATTAAGAAAAGAATTAAGTCTTTTCACAAGTACTATAAACACTGCATAAGTAACAAAAGGTTAAAGAAAGAATGTGTAGAGCAACAACGTTATAATTCAGAGCAACCGTATCTACTTTATCCTTTTTCACCACTTTTTTTTTTTTTTTTTTAGCTGACAAAATTATATATACGGATAAGAACGTTTAAAACTGTACACGCAGTGGTAGCTTAGCTATGAGTTATGGTGTAGGTTGGTATGAGAACCCTGGACGGTTGTTGGTGGTTAATTATATGGTGGGATTATCTTGGTCGGTGTCGCCGCAAACCAACCTCGATAATTTTCTGCAGAGTTCAAATTCAGGTGTAAAACGAGTAACTGTGCACAGATTTAAGATAATATATATAGATGGGTGATAAGAGCTATCAGTGAAAAGTTTGATAATACGACGTGCTAGCTATATATATATATATATATATATATATATATATATATATATATATATATATATATATATATATATATATATATATATCTGTGGATCTTTTGTAAAGTTGCTCATCGTGTTCAATGTGTTCCGTCGAAACAACCCTTTACACAAACGTTCACAAAGTATAATTTAATTTTTGGCATTAAAACGTACCCTAAATATCTGCACAGCTGTATTGGGGGGAATTTCAGTTTGTCTCGCAGTCAGCTGGAACGGCAATCCGTACCAATACCTACAACCGACTGACTCACGGAATAATACTATTATATCTACTTCTCGAAGTTCGATGCGTCCGCATCACGGAACGATGACCGTGCAAATTCTAAATTGGTAGGCGCGTACTTTGTTCTGATGGAGACATTCCATCTTCGTGGAAAATGTAGGCAAGACATATTAGGCAATAAAATAAACGAACGTATGTGAAAATGCCTTTGAACTTAAAATTCTTTCAAATCATTTCGACAAATTTCTCCTTTCGAGGTGCGAGTGTTAAATGAGAATTTCACGCGAATGCAAAAATCCGATCGAGAGAGATTAATCTTGATACTTTAATTTAGTCGCTAGATTCTCTATAGAACCATAGAAAATTATGTATAAAAATCATGGTCGATGATGTTCCAATCAGAGAGGCGATTTTAAACAAATAAGAAAGGCTAGAACCATTAACAAAAATCGGATAGAAAAAATAGAACAAAGTGTAACTATACTTATTCCAGATGTACCAACGATGTTTCGCAAAAATAAGCAAAAAGAGCGGTATGGGTTAAACTAACCGTAAAGCTAAGTTATTCGCGGTGGCTGTTTAATTTTTCATGCTGAAGCGAAAACGTTGAACTTACATAGGCTGTCGCGAGCAACCACGTTTCATCGACTGCGCAGAATTATACCCAGAGATTACGTGGAACGTCATTTTGCGTTTCGTATTCGAGAGTAATCTCTGGTTGTCGTGACGTTGCTGTATAACGCGACATTTCGCTCGCGGAGATATCGAGCAAAAGTTTTGGCAGCGGGCATCAAGCAGAACCAAGAGGATAGGGCGCCGATGCCAGCCCGAAATACGCCCAAGAGACAACGGTTGCTTGTATAAGTTTAATCCTACGAGCAATATAACCTCCTTGAAGCTCCTTTACTTTTACAACTCGCACCCACCGCCTCTTTACATATTTCTCTTTTTCGTTTTCGCCTCCACTTTTTCTTCGACTCGCATTTTTCATTATCTTCCTTTCTCCTTCGTCTATTTCTCTTTGGTACCTTGCCTTCTACCCCTTATTCTATCCTTTATCCTTCTCTTCCGTACCTTCTGCGCGACGTAATAAAACGTTCGGGCCTGCTCCTACTCCTTTTTCTTTTGCTAATATCCCATTTTTAATTTAGCTACGAAACGTGGCAGCATTATTGCCTTTCGTAAAATTGCCCCGAAAAAAATAAAAATAATATCACGTATGAGTTTAAGATAAATATTTTTCGTGAATTTGTTTGTTGGGAAAAATCGTACGAAATTAGTTGCGTATGTAAATCTAGGAATGTAACGTCGACGATCTCGTGTAAATTTACTCTTGTTGAATTTTCGAGTTTGATTTCATTTCTACCAATTTTTATTTGAATTCTGCTAACGAATATCTACGTTAATGGTTTGTATGGAATTAACAAATGGTTCAAACGAAGGAGTACTTGGTTTACGGTCTTGATATTATACACACACGCAGCGAGTATTCATTAAGATATAATGTATTATGCATTAGTAGCGTACGTTAGCATTATGTTTCCTTACAGCTGGCTAGAACGTTCTCAACCGTGTTTAATATTTTGCTTGTTAAAATGTTAAATTGTTTAGGAAATTCGCAGCAAAATTGAAGAAAAATTCAAATGCAATGCTGGTATGTACGTTATATATATATATATATATATATATATATATATGATATTTTATGTAAATACCTCTATGCGTATCATACTGTATCCACCGTTTCTTTCTCAGACTTTTTAGTAGCTTCGTATCATATATGTATTTGGTTTCCTAGAAAATGTTTTATCTCTTTTACTATGAAATCTTTTCAAGTAATTTTTTTTAGATGTCTGACGCATTCAGTACCTTACCATTAGAAAAGATTTTTCAAACAAATAAGTGACAATTATATTATATTAGTTCGGTGATAAAAATTCCAACTGGTTGTTTATCGATACACGAAGGCTATTGGTAGATAACGCATCGACCGATAAAACTTTTACACCCATCTACGATAATACATTATGGATATTTAAAATACAGACATGTATAATGTAATTCGATTAATATTCTACTTCGACAACTCAGAAGTTACATACTTCAAACGAACAATTTTCCTACAAGATAGAAACTGATGCACCGTGATTCAGTACAGAATGAGATAAAATTCCTCATAATTCGAACGAAGAAACAAGAAGAGGAAAAGAAAAGAAATTACATATATCGCAATTCGGTACAACCGAGAGAAAATTCTTCACAATTCGAACGAGCGAAACAAGAAAGCGAAATAAAGTTAGATTACAGTCATTTAGGCGAGATAACGGTTTGTTAGTAGCAAAGTATAAAAAAAAGTGAGCGTGATAAACACCATTTAAAACATTTATTCCAATGGAAAGCCACGCAGTAATCGAACGATCTATTTGGATTCGTGTCACGCGCTAAACAGATTTGGCCACGGCAAGGTGACGCTTTGGATCTTCGATATAGCAGGGGATACCTGTCTGCCACTAAAACCGGGATGTTCCGAAAAGATATGAGCCGCGCATGACTTGGCCCGCGCTCATACCTCTGTCGACATCACGACAGTTTATCTGCTTTCGTATTCAGCGCTAGGTTCCGTCCAATAGTATACACTGCAGCATAACGCTCGATTTAATTCGCATTCCAGAATCTCGCGCCTCGCTGCCTCGAGGCAAATTTCTCGTCCGTATCAATCTCTAATAATCTCGCTTTATCTCGTTTATCTTCGGTGATACGTCTCGCATTGCTGTCGCAAATAACACGATAAAATTATGAAACATCCTTTAGATTTTAGACTTTCACCACGCTTGTTAGACAACGTCTTTGTGGTTCTTCGGGTTTCGGCCGTGTTTTTGATAATACCGCCGCACTTTGTTCCGTTAACGCGAACATTCTGGCTCACTTGTTCAAAGCAGAGCCTGAAATCGTACGTATACGATACGCGTACGTATGTACATTTTGTAAGATCCAAAAACGAGGGATCTCCTTCGCCTATATTTCGTCCTACGACTTTGAAACTGTACGTCGTAACGATACCTTATGGCGAGATACCAATCACAGCAATTTTTCAAGTTGAATCGACGATTACCTTTTAAGGGAGATCGAGAAACATAAAATACATTAACGCGACAGCCCAATTAGATCTTCAAAAAGCAACGGCCGAGTCAATACGTTGGACGCTACGTTGAAAAGATCACTCGCTACATCGACATTCGTTTTCCCTTATTTCGATTGTTGGAAGTGGTGATGGATCGTTATATATATCAAGATCATGGGGTACATGTATTTCACGATATTGACCATATTCGAGAAACCATAGAACTTTCACAGGCAATGTTAACTATAAGCTAATAGCCAACAGTTTGAGCACCACTTTCGCATGTACAGTAATATTCTGACTCTCGTTCAGTTTTAGCTCAATCGATAATTATAAAAATGTGATACTGCTTTCTATTACGGTAACAAGATTTCATGTATGCCTCGATTAGTGAAAAAACTATCAATTGAAATCCCATATTTTGCACGAGATCTAAGGTTCCATGTTTAGGGCTGATATACACGAATGAACTTCGAATTCTCTGATCTCGAATATCTCAGAAACTAATTATCGGCTCAGCGTGAAAATTTGTCGCGACTGATGTCTCGTCGCAAGGAATCGTCTGCCACAAAATTCGATTCGAAAATGTGCAACTAAAAACAGGCGATTTTTTAGCCCATTCTCTGTACGCGAATGAATTGATAGTAATCATTGAATCAAACGAATACTTCATAATCTTTCAATAATATTGAAAATTAGAATAACAATTTACCTACATACATATACTTGTGTATCTATAACGATAATAACGATAAATATGATAATAATCATATTTACCATTCCTCGTCGTATTTATTCATACATGTGTATATATACACGAACTTATAGTTATATCGTTGCTATCGCAATTTCAGCACTTCTGATAATGTGTATGTTGCAGAAATTTGTCAACGGCATACGTGACTTCACGCGGTGTTTGCAGTAAACGCCTTCAAACTTGTACACACGTTTCCACGAGGGTTTTAAATTTTGGGTGCCTCATTACAGCGCTAATGGAGTTTCTAAAAGTTTACATCAAATCTCTGAATGTATTACGCGCACAATATATTCACAAAAATTCCCTGTGCCAGATGTTTGAATACCTTCATAAGTCAATGCATATACAGACTGAAATTCGGAATTTATCACTGGTGTGAGGCTGCTGAATGGCTCATCTGCCATTCCGTATATCTACAAATATCCAGATATCCTTCGAGCAGGAGCATAGAATCAATTATAAGCCAGCGAGAATTCCATGTTCGTAATTTTCGCATTATCGCCGTTCAACGGGCAACCTAATTCGATGCCGCGCTACAGAAAGGATAGTTGCGAGCCGAGCAACGATCGCAACTATTCGAATACTTGGCGTGCTGATGGTAACGTGCATCGTGAGCCCGCGTACGACCTTTCAATAAATCGGATTCCCATCTCTGCCGGTATCAAATCACATTTCCGGCACAGCTTCGCACATCCGTAGCTTGAGGAACTCGAAGACGTGAAATGCAAATTGCTCGATAATTTTTCATTCTGCAATAACCAGCAAGATAAATCAAATGGAATTACGGAAACGTTAACAAATGTTGAGAAACGTCAATCTTGTTGCGTTGATATCATTTATCAGGATAAACGTTTTGAACGATATATTTTTAAATATTGTTCTCACAATATTTGCGTTAGAAATTTATTGATCGGGAGAAAGAGGTCAACTCGTTGTATTCTCTTTAATTTGCTACTAATCTATCTTGAAGTTTATGATTTATATATCTATAATATTCTGCAATTCTCCGTTTTTTTTTATTTGTTATTACATTTTTAGTGTATGCACGAAATAGCATATTTATTTGCCAAAAATATTTCAGTATTTATAAAACGTATTTATCGTTCTTTCGTATAGAAAAATACGGATGATTCTTCGTTTGATTCTGAATAAATTTATAGACACAGCTTATTACATTGAAAAGGCGTATGATACAAAGACACGATGTTGACCGGTGACACGAGTTCACGGATTTCGCAAAATCAAACATGAAAAGCCGGCCTTACTTGGGCAGAAAGCTCGATAAATTTGATTTATCGTAATAAGGTGCTTCCGCTTCACAAGTCTTACAGAAGTTTGCGTTTCGGAAATGCATCTGCCGTCGTCTGAGCCACCGTAACTTCTTAGGATGACCATCGTCACGCGGAGTTTCTTTAAATTCGTAGACTTACGAAATTCACGGAGCGAATGAAAACCGGAGCATATCAAATTAGAGGTTAAACGGGTCAACAATTTGTCAAAAACGATCTTAGAACGATGAAGCGACGCGGTAGAAAATTAATTCGAGGTTTGTACCAGTGGCATAAATCAGTTCAAGGTTTTGCGATTTCCAATGTAATTTTACTACGAAATTCTTGCCAGTTAAATATTTTCATTATGTAAATTTCTTTTAGAAATACATAAATAACAAAATCAGTGTGCGGATTTTTACGCTGATATCTTATGGAACATTTGAAACCGTAAGAATGTATAGAATGCGCATAATATACAAAACTGTATAAATTATCCAAAGTACAGTACTCGTTATAATATTATATTCAATAGACGAAGCAACCTTTCTACTTAGATTCCATATTTTTCTTATCTTCGTAAAGTTAAGAGTCTACACGAATATCAGCAGTCTAATAATAATAGCATCGATAGATGTAAATACTAAATAATTTCGCGATAGAATAAGTGTTTTAATAGTTTTAACAGTTTCATGATAAATTTTACGATAAAATACATTTTTAGCTTTCATGTCAGATACGCAAAATTCGATAGACGGATATAGTAGATTTTCGTGACTGACTTTATTGAAACGAAAATACGAAATTCAACAAAATATCTACGAATAATTGGTCGACTATCGTTATCAACGACGATTTTGTTCGGTTGACGTCGAATTCGTAGCTTGTCAATTTTCTAGTGGCAAACTAATACCCTTCAAAGTTACTCCTCTCACACTGTAATCGAATTCCAGAAGCAGCAGCCAGACGCGCTTCAATAAATCGGGAAATCCGTGCCGTTGCTCCTGGAAGGGCGCCAATTATTGGACGGGATAACGAGGATCAGCGGTGACGAAGCGCAGCGGTGCTCGTGCTAAATCTAATTAGATAAACTGATCTTTGCGGATGTCCAATTCTGCAAGTACACAGCTAGCAGCTATGCATATAGTAACAGGAGCAAATATCCGCACACGTGTACTACACCTGTACATATATTTCCACCTACATATATTACGTGTGTACAGTGCATGCGTACATTAACATCTATCGGCATAAATACCGAATATCCTAAAAGTCACCAATTAAAAGAACTAAATTATTAATTCTTTCCGGTCATAATTTCCGAGGGCATTGGTCTGCCCGATATTAATACAATGCCGGTTAATACCCGGATTTCGGCCGGAAAGAGATAAACGGGCCTTTGATAAAAATTCACGATTATTCACGCAAGCGTTCGGATATTTGTAGACGGATTTTATGAATGTATTATGCGTGAATTGCGACTGTCGCGACTATATTGGTAAATTTTGAAACGAATCTGGCGATGAAAAATAAAAATCACGAAATATTTAGTACAAATAGATGTACAAATTTAAAGCATATATATATATATATATATATATATATATATATATATATATATAAATTTAATATCGAATAGCACAAGACTTAAGTTATGCTATCTTCAAGAATTTGCAAAGATTTTGTCTTCAGGTTTTAGATTTTTATATCGTGTCAAGTGAAATTTCAGGCACTCTGTGTGGCAATTTCTGCTTGATAACGCTTCAGTTCACACTTCAGTAGACGTAACGACGTTCTTAGCAAAAAAAAGTGGTTCTCGTACTTAGTCATTCCCTTTAATCTTCTGGTTTGACGTCATCTTACATTTCTTCTTTATAGAATCGAAATTAAAATTGAAATTTAATTCAATAGAGTTAGATGTAATTAAGTTACAGGAATTTTTTAAACACTTCACTATCACAAGTTTCTGTGTTTAATGTTTTATATTCGTTTTGTAATTTATGATTATAAGTATATACGATTATAAATTTATATACGTGTTCATAAGGTGCATACACGTTCACAAGGTGCATGTTTACCAGGTGTCTACAAGGGTTCGAATATTTTCACGAATCTGCATGTATACAACGAAATAGAACAGTTGTATTATATTAACAAATCATTGCGGTTGTCAGTAAGTTTAATTTTTAACTTTGTTTCATATTAATCGCTTATGTAAAACCAAATCCAATTCTAGACTATCAGATTGAAATGAATAAATACGACCACTATCTTGATAATTCAAGATTCCTGTATCTCATAAAAATATCAAAACCATTCTCATCTTCTCTCTTTTCCGTAGCTTTTCCTTTTTAACGTAACATAAAAGCTGAGTCGTGTATCAAAGCGGTAGGAGTCACGGAAAGCAATGTAATTTGAGACATGCGAACGTACCTGCACGAAAAGACGAAAATGCGATATTTCACGGGAGATTTTAGAGCATTCCGTTGCACTGACGTTACACGTTACACTGACAACACTTCCGATACGAATTGAACTTTGGAATCCAATAACCCATAAAAGTCGGTGAATCGAAGATCTTTCATACTGACAATGAGATATCAAGATTTTCGACTATTTGATATATTTATGAAATTGAAGTTAATTTAAGTCGTCCATTTGCCGAATATATTAAGTTGTCCCGAAAGTTTCTTTCCTATTGTAAGGAAATAATATATGCGCAACCTCTTTTCGTTTTATAGTATTTTATTGAATCGTGTACGATCCATTTTGTTCTATTTCTCTTATTACGAGCATACATGATTCGACAAAAATAAAATAAAACAGAGAATGTGATGCATCCATTGTTTCCTTACAAGACCTAATATAAAACCTAATTTAAAATTATATATGATCGCGAATCGTGACGACTGTTTCGTTTATTTTATTAGTAGTTCCGACATTTATTGTAACTATTTAAGTAAGTTGTTCCAAGAGTAATCTTCGCTTCGTTATATGCATAGCAAACAGCACCATTGTTAGAGGCCGCATTTTCTCTTAACGATTATAGGAGTTTCCTTAATGCGAGTTTTCAGTTTCTATTTCGTGGCAACAGGCACGGAATGACCACTTAAAGCAAAGAAATTGTGCTGGACGTTTACTTCTAAGTAGACACATATATACATAGTCGACGTTTAGTATCGCAATTGCAAAACGTAAATTCATATTATTCGATACGATATTTAACGTATAAAGTACACTTTCACGTTACGATATTTTGAATAGAACAAAGTAAACGTTTACGACGTACGTTTTCTAAATTAGATTTGAAAATAAGAATTTTATCCTTCGTCAGGATTATATGTATAATTTGTTGTTCGAAATTATCGTTACTTTTGTGATCTCGCCAGCGCGATTTTTATTCTTAAAAAATCACATCTTATACACATACGTGTATCATCTTAACAAAAGAATTTCATGTGCCCTGTAAAGATTAGGTGTTTTTCGATTCTAACAAGTATACAAAAATTGTCGATCCATCTTCCAACTACAATACATTTCACGATGTACAATCGGTACATCTGTATTCAGATAGTCGATTGTAGCTGTCTTTTCTCGCCTCGTTTCACGGGGCTTAACTAAGGGAGAAAGTGTAAGGGAGAAGAACGGGAACGGAGAAATACAAAGAGAAAGGGAAAACTGGATGAAAAGAAAAGCGTAGATGGAGAAGATCCCGAAGGAATCCCGAACAAGTGAACTGATCTCACGTTTGCATTCATGCATTGTTGTGCTCGTTCTCTCACTACCGTTTGCGCTCCAGAGCCTGGAACAAAGCTCTTAACTTCCGTAATTTCAATTTCAGATTATTTGCCTCGGTATTGCCGTAATATGGTTTCGCGTGCATTGTCAGCCGTAGCCGTCACGGGACTCACAGCTGGTGCAGTTCAAATTGAATTTCCATGTGAAAGCTGGCTGCTTGACAGCCTGATATGTCGTTACTTCGTCGAGCTTCTATCAATACAAACAGAACAAGTCTTCTGTCATTATGTAGGCTTAACACATTTTTGACGAAAAAGGATCTGGTTCTTTGGGAACTAGGTTCGACGAAGACGAATTAATTTTTCATCGGTCGTTTCTACGATATTTCTACATAGAGTTACTGAACAATGAACGATACACACGTAAGAATAAAACGACGCTCATCGTTAGATCTCGGATATTTATACAAATTTGAATAAATTTTACGAATGGAATTAAAAGAACGGAATCTAGATAGACAATTTTTTACGCACTAGAGATCATAAGAAATATCACATTGTGAGATTCTTTTGTGCTTTCGCGCATTATACGAACTCTGTGTATTTTTACATTTTTTAAATTTCCTATAATTGTGTAAGGAACGATTAAAGTACGAAACAATGTATGTGTTTATGATCTGCGATGAAAGATTTTCAATGATTATCCGAAGAAACCGTGAGAGACGATATTTAGAAAGCCAAATAACTTTGTCTTTTACGTGAAAGGAAATCAATCGATCGTTTTTTAAGTTATTCGATAAATATTAATACTAGACAGGAACGAAAATATTTGAATAAAAATGTAACAATGTCTTTCAATATTCGTTTTTCTTTTCCTACCTTTGCTGTGAAGAACCCCAAATTCTCCATTGATCGATGCTCCAATAATCAAGTGTTCGTTAATTGTTCTGATAATTAAGATTCTACTATATGAAAGCATTTTTAAAATAAACAAACGTTTTCGTTCTTTCCTTTTACCCTTGTCTTCTTGCAGTATTAACTTAATCACGTCTAGTTAATTGCTGTAAATATATTTGGCAATTGTTCTTCGCGGGACGGAGGATAGTTAACATTTGTTGCATATTGCTCAGTACTACGAAACTAAACTATGTAGTAGATTGACTCTCGTTAAGTTACATTGCTCTGAAACGTAGCAACTTGACGCTTCTAGTTTCAATGCAAAACTGAAATACTTGGGCTGGAAACTCATGCAACGCAGAGGAACGTCTTTACTCATTGCATTTGCGTTCGGATCATCGTTTTGCATAGTTCAGATGATTTTCTAAGAGGAGGAATTTCAAACTTCTGCCATGTACGTATATAGGGTCTCGTCAACGTGGTTCGTTTAATAGAGTGAAGGTTATTCTCTCTATAATATACATGTTCGATTAAATACAAAAGTCTAGCTCTAGTCGTGTTAATCGGAATGCATTGGAATATAACATCAATTTTATTAATTCTTCTATAATATTGAATATAAATTTAAGTTCGTAATGTAATTATTTATACGTCGTTTACGTTTAAATTTAGAAAGGTTCAAATAAAGATCAAAAATATAGTATTTCATCGATAAATTTTATGTTACCGTCATTTAATACGTTTTACATTTACTTATATTTCAAGAACCACCTTAAAATCGATTCTGTGTTAGTTGAATTTTATCTAATAATTCCTTCATGTACAATACGTGTATTATGCTCAGTTAATTAATTTTCAGATATAACTTCTGTTGTGTAATTGTATAAGAAAGTTAAACAAGTGCATGATAAATGGTTGTTATCTCCTATATGAATGATAATTAAACGGCAAGAAAGTTAAATATGTAAGCAACATTTCCTCCATTTATCTTTTTTTTTTTCGAAATCTTTCAAATTAATTCGTTTAAAACATTCTCATGCGATAAAATGAAAAACACAGGGCGTTTCAAGCGCGTTTATAATTGTCAAGATTTATAATATGAACAGGTATTTTTAAAACAGCTATATCCTACAAAAAAATATGCTGCCAGATTTTTAATCAGGAGGGACGACGAAGGAACCTTAATAACTAATTAGGATGCCGTCGTTGCCTGCTCAACAGTAATTGCCGTGTTATAGCCTTGCTTGTGCAACCGACGACCTAAACTCGTGGGTCACAAGCTCTTGGATGTGGGTGCAAGCTGCAAAGACACCATTAATTGCAGGAAAACCTATATCGAAATTTAACTAGTTAACTGAAGATCGTCGGTTATACTCTCGAGGCTAGGACAATGCAATATCAAAACGTGTCTGGAAAAATTTAGTTGTTCAGTACGATAGAGTACATCGTGTCCAAAGGATCGTCTGATTTATGTAATTTGAAAATGTTACTTAGTATTTTAAACCGACGATTAAATCTCGAAGGATGAGACTAAAAATTACTATCAGTATGTACACGCGAGACACGTAATTCCGATTATTTACAGTAAAGTATTTTTGTATTTATCGTATTCTGCAATTCGCAATCCTTTTCTAAGGATTAGACATCGAGAAATTTAATTTATGGCAAACTGAATGGTACAGAAATGTACCTACGAATTAACGATTTATAAGGTCATTATAAGAGCTTGTTTATAAGAGATTGCGGTTTGTTCTTAATTTTTTCAAAGTGAGAGGACATCTTAATTAGTTGTTGACTGATAAATAAATCAATGTTGGTCGTAAATAAAATCTGTTCAGTTTCATAAACACAGAACAGTATACATAGTTTGGATACAGAAATAATACTTTCCAGTGTCTTGTCCGTGTCGCATGAGAATGAAAGCTGCTGCAAAATCGAGGTCACGTGCAACTCGTGTATCGCGTGCATTTCGTTTGTGTAATTTTCACACACATTAAAATAAGAATCGTGCATGGGCGTGAGAGGAGAGTCTCTTAACCAGCGAACAGTAGCTACGGCGACGCTAGCAACTGCCTATGCCTTGCCTGGGAATAGCACGCCCTTTTGTATACCCGTAACCTTTTGTGATCGTGAATCTTCAAGATGATAGTCGGCAATTTACTAAACAATTCTAAATGAAATAGCAAAATAATCTACCGGAATAATTTAAACTGGCACGATATGAACCGTTCAGAAGCCCGTATCGATCAATTTCATAAGATCAAAAGTAAAGAAAAGCGACGATGTTTTGCGAACTCATCTCAGAATGTATCATTATTCACGTCTTTTTCTTTGCGATGAATAATATTACGAGAGTGAATCATTTGTTTCTTGAGAATTGAGTATTAAAATTAGTTAGCTATTCTATACTTAATTTTAAATGTGAACCAAAAAAAAAAAAAAAATTTATTACTAGAATCACGATATTCTCTGTATTAATTGTCGAAGTATCTTGTCCGTCGCATCTGTAGTATAATTTGACACTCAAACGACGTCAGAATAAGGAACTTGTCGAAATGAATACAAGTGACACTTACAGATGCAGTAACAACTTTTTTCTTGCATATTAAATTGTAAAAATACATTTTACCGAACCGTAGGGATAAACATCTGGGATCTTTCTATTTGTAATAAATTTTCGAAGAATAAACTGTGCTTAAAGGAAGCAAGTGTCTATGTACTTTTGAACAGTAATGTACATCTAGATTCCCACACAAAATTATCTACATTTAGCTTCCCACACAAAATTACCTGCATCTAAATTCTTCCAACGTACATCCCACAAATTTCAGAAAGATCGTACAGTTTGAATTAAAGATTCCACGAAAATGTGAACTTTATCTCTAGGAACGCAATTTTTTCGAAACTTATATTTGCTCAAAGTACTTATAGAATAGAATTCAACGATATCAATTTTAAGTTTAGGAATCTGCCTGTTCGAAAATTATTACACGAAAAGAAGTTGCAAAATTCTATACAGCTTTTCTCGTCTTATGCGTGCCACCTGGATCGTTCATTTTTGCTGACACTATGATATTGCCTCGCGGAGATAGAGAAGTACGAATAGTATTGGTTAGACTATATATGTATCTGGCCGCGGCCACGGTGCGGCATACAGCGGAGGAAAATCGAAATAATCATTGTTCGACTTTGATCCTACTATTCGATGATATCAGCAATCTGTAAGTAACATAAATATAAACGACAATCCCCTGAAAAATCGATACAGGATTACTAGAAATAAATCGTTTGTACGTTAGAATCTAACGACTCGACAATTAGCTCTGACTCGTTCGTTCTAAAGCTAACGTAACTTTTGAACCAATGGATTCTTAAAGTCAAAACCGCTGTGCTTCGTCTCTGTTCATCGAGTGCTAAGAGAAAATGCAAAGGAAAACTTTCAAAGAATGATTCCCAAAGGGACAGTTTATCCCAACGAAATATTTGATGGAAATTTATTCGATTCAAAGAGAAGCGTAGGCTTCACCTTTAGTAAATCAACGTACGAAACGTACCTCGGTGTGTAACAGCGAATAGAAATGAAAGTTTCATAATCATTCCTGAACCAGATGGAACGGATTAAAATTTGAGTCGAACGAGGAAGCACGCTAAGGTTCGGTACTAAAAGAAATCAAAGGATGAGACTCTAATCGCAAGATTAAAGTCTGCGGAGTTGAGCTTCGGATTAAGGGATAACCGGCTCTCGCTTTCTAACAACGAGAGGAATAACGAACTGGGCTCAGGCCTTATGAACCGTATGATTCTCTTGTAACTTTTAGATCCGTTAAATCCGGCCCGATGCTCTTTGACACACGTGGAGCACCTCGTTGCTTTCTCACCATCCAATCATTGTATGCACTTTCGCAATTTCGTAATCTCCTCTGCACTCACCAGTTTACTTCCCATTTTCTTCCGCGTCTCGCTAACGAGCGATCCATTTTAAGGCTTTGCAGATGATATTATCGTTTCATTGTTTTTCTATCTCGGTATAAAACGTTGAAACGTATGGAAGCTATAATTGAAAAGTTGGAATGCTGAAATAAAAAATGGTAGGAACGAAGATTTTCAATAGAAATAAAAGAATGTGTTTCCATCGATTTTAAAATCGACGTTGGTTGTCTCTCGAATGTAAAATACGTGTCCGATTGGATAAAATTATTTTTTCTTTATTCAAAGATGAAATGGTGAGAAACGTCCAATAAGAGATGGGCGTCAAACATTGAGGACATATATGTGATCAATTTTCACTATGCATTTTTAAACTGGTTTAACGAATATTTAGTATAATAGATAACGAATGGCACAATATAAGAAAGATTTCTCCAAAACAAAATATCTTTTATATTTTACAATCGGTAAAACGATTCTTCTAGAATATGAGTCGCAATTTAATTGCGTTCTTTTGCAGCTACTTTTAAACATATAAAAGATAAAGTGAAAAGAATTTTTTCCATTTTTACTAATTTTTTTGCCTCACTGACTAACTACGCAAATTTATCTTCGACCAGATATGCGCCGAGTGTTCGTATAATGTTTCACCCACACAATATCGTATGCAACAGGTTCCGCTTATATGCATGTGGTGAATATACCACAACGTCTGAAATCTTCGATGCTATTAGAAAGAAGAACGTAACACAATAACTAATAAATTAGGTACGTTTCACGCGTTATAAATTGCACATTGAGGAAGCGGAAACTCGTACAAAATTCATGATATTTTTACTTTTTTATATAATATTGTGCAAATTTTTCGCTTAATGTGAAATTGTTATTCATGATTTTCCTCGATTCTATTTACGGTTAATTTATTACAGTATTAAATCGTGATTTCAAGTACTAAATATAATTTAGGTACATATTAGGTAATTACAAAAACGTAAAATTAAAAAAGGGAAAGCGTCTAACGATACTTGACAACAGTTCGTAATATTCATATTTTTACGATTTTTAATTGCTTTGTTAATTCCGATATTATCTGATAAATTTAGAAATAACGATGTATTATTGAAGGAGACAGAGAGTAATATTTTTATTCACATCCGATACATCTGAATTTGGTGTGAATATTTATCGCAAGAAATTAATAGTAAGTTTGTTGCTGGTAGAGAATACACAACGAAACAATTTTTCTTTTTTTTTTCTTTTGCGACATTTTTCCCTTCGGTATCCAAGTTACCGCGAAGAAGAAATAAAACATCTTTTGGCGTGCATATTTACCTTGAGCATCTAAGGTACTGCAAAACAGAAATATCTTTGAAACTACATATTTTCTATTTCTACGTGACAAACTCATTTGTAAGAGTACATTTTTTTTCAATAGTTATCACTAGAGTTTAACGATGATGGTACGAAATTTATTTCTTTTTTCGCTCGCTTGTCTGCCAGCTGTTTCTCAAAAAGATATAACCAACAGGTGTCACTTGTGTGTATCTGAATAACAAACGTCACATCGTTTTCAACGCTCGCCTGTCAAAAATTCGTTACTTGCTTCTATGGCTTTACCGGTTACCCGCATGTTATGACATTTTTACTCTTTTCCTGTAACAAATAAAATATGTATATTCGACAGAATACGAAATAACATTAATACAATCATGGAATAGCATAAAAAATATTCGAGGCTCATCGTGTCCAGGAAAAAGCGATTAATATCGATTTAATAAGAATAAAATTGAAAATATAGACAAATTTGCACATTCAGTTGTTTATATTTCTTTATATTTTGTATCATTCATAATACCTTACAAGTCATACGTTGAACTAAAATTTGTTTCAAGTTATTACTTGTTATTATAGAAATGGCAGAGTTATAGGCCAACATCAAGCGACAACTGTTGTTTCTTTAATAAAAAATACTTGTTTAACTAACTATATCGAAACTAACGAGCAAACTATAATATGGTTAAGCTGAAATTTACTTTACAGTTACACTGATAATTTTTATGTTTATATTATACATATAGATACACAAAGAGAGGATTAAGAGAGATTTCCAGTATAACGAATAAATTAAATAAACTCTCATCTAAGCATAGTTGCAGAGCTGGCGGAATGAAATTCGCAGAACCGTTGCAGATCAACGAAACGCTTACGTACATGTATTTAATCATTAGCGTATAACGAGAATGGTATATACGTAGGAGTGATCGCATCAATTTACCCTAATGTATCACGGCATCATTTGCTTGCACAGTCGCTTCTCCCTTAAGATCTCCTTCGATTACTTTGTTTAAATGTATTTTCTCCCGTCAATTTTGTTTTTCACTTTATTTATCTTTTAGTTTAAAAAGCTCAAAGTCGCCTCAATATTTAAAAAAATATAAGATATGGAAAAATCCAAATGCGCTCAACTAATCAGTCTTCTTAAATACAAGAAATGGCACTTCGAATGACTTTCGATAAAGTCAATAGATTCAGTAAGTTAGTTATGTCAGGTGGCATTTTCTACTGATTTATCCTATGTAATACAATGTATTTTATTCTCCCATGGCGTTTCAACGAATATGGAGCATTTTTAGCTAGAATTTTTGCGCATCTGTAACGAGGACAATAATTATACAACGCGAAAGAGGAAGATATTTGTCCACGTATATCGCTGTCACTAGCGCGTTGAAATACCGATAATGATGACATCGTAATTCGCAGAATGGCGGTCGATGCGCTTGAATCAGACATCAGCGAACGAGAGTTGTATTTGAGAGTTAGGAAGCTGAAAACAGTGTCACTCGTTCCATCGAATGCAAATGTGGAGTAATTGGGAGATCAATTAAGTGCAATGAGGCTTCCATGAATAGGAGGTAAACGAGATCGTGCGTAATGTATATGTATTATTGAATTCATGTGGCAAGCAAAATTATGTGAAACGCGATAAGTACGTGGAATTGTAATTAACAAGAGTTTCATGACTAAACAATTATAATTAGTAACGAGAATTATAATTTAATTATAGCGAAGATACATTATTTTTACAAGTAATCTTCGAATGTTTAATATTATATCATTTTCGTTATAATAACTCGTGATTGTTATATAATAGTTTCATTTCGTAATATCGAGTGAAAAAAATATATATAATAAATAAATGACGACTTTATTAAAAGTTTACGTTCTATGAATAGATTCATTTCCTTAGAATCATATATAGTTTTGTAAGTAACAGAGATACATGTTAAATATAAAGTTCATTACGCTAACAGTTTTTTGATTACGAAATTTTCGGTTTAACTTCATAACTTTCTGAAATTACATCACTAAATGTACCGAGTATTCTAGTTTTTTTATATTAAAAAATTCCATAGAACATATACTACTTCGTATTATGTAACCTGGTAATAAAACTGAATACATTTTTACTCGTTACTTCATACTCCATTAAACTCTAACATAAAAGCGATAATATTTTTGTGTCGTGGAATCTTGGTGGAGTGCATTAAAATGTGGTTAACCGTCGTGGAAGATATGAGCGCTCGCGTGTTCGATTTTAGTTGCTCGCAGTCTGCCTTTTTCTTCCATTCTCATATTTTACTTTTACTTTAGAAAGAAAAATAAAGGTAAGTGAATTAAATCTCTGAAACTTAAAATCTACAAAAAGAAGTACACTGATCCAGAAATCATACAAATTCCCTTATAACGTATATTCCACATAAACGATATTTCTTTTACAAAGCAAATAATTTGGAATTAAATCAATGAAATTAAGCGGTGTATGTAAATAGAGCAAATATAATTTTCATGCAAATTTGTTAATCAAATGTATACGTATTGACTCTTACTATTGATACTAAATATACATACTAAACAACATACTATAACAATACAACGTACTAAAGGAATTAAGAACTACATATATTGTACGGTTAATATGGATTAATACTACTGCAAAAGTTGGGCCTGTTCTAAATAGTATCCGTAGAAGCATTATATCCGTGTCGTACTATTTTAACGATTCATCGTTATAATTTTATCAGTGTCAGGGGCTTATCATCTTCCTCGTAATCTATTGAAACGATTCAGAGTACATAGATAGCATTCAGCAATAGCGAATCGATAACCTTTATGACGCAGACATAATCAACTATGTCCGTTTAGTGGGTAACATTATATCTGTATAATTACCATTGGATAACTAATATTACCCGTAATATCTAATATCTAGTATGACTTTTGTTTTAACAAATTGGTTACAACATTATTTATTTAATTGCGATAAACCCTACAATTTCGATTGACCTAGATACAAGCACGGAAGCCACGTAATTAACATATCAATTACAAGTGACACGTATAGAAATAGCGCATCCATGTTCTAGGAAATTATCATCTTGCGAATAGTTTAGAGTTATAATTTTTTATGTCGATAGAAAATCGTTTTATTTACCAAGTATTATCGAAAGCGCTATACTTTAGATATTCTCATATATATTTTCGTGTCATGCGCACTCTTTGCAATTCTTCACTTTCGAATTTCCTACAAGTGCATAAAAACGCGCAGTCTGATGGTTCCATTGATCAACGTAGTTACTGTACAAGCCTATGTAACGAAAGTACATGCTATAGTAGTCACCAATAACTACACAGTGTACGTTTATGCAATTTTACATTTTTAAGAACATGATTAAAAAAAAAAAAAATGGAATCAGAACGAAAATCTGTTTCGTCTGCTGTGTATTACGATCAGTGCTCTACTTTAGATATTGTTTGTATTTCATAGAATAAATGAAACAAATAACACAAGTAGAATAAATAAAATAAAGAAAGAGAGAATAAATAATAAAGGAAGAAAGCTGGAGAAGGCCATCGATGTTTTGACAAATTGAACAAAATAAATACGTGCGAGTCAAGTCAAGTTGCGAGAACGGTTTAAGGCACCTCAGTGAAAATCCACATACGGGGAATGTCCAATGAATCAGGAATCCGGTAGTGATTTACAGCTGTATGAGGATGGAGGCAATGCGGACGATGCGCAGGTCTCGTGGGGCTAAGGGGAGACCATAAACCTTACAGTGTACTGGAACTTTATGGACGTTATGCACAGATCTATCACGATCAGCGGATTTCCGGAGACGTTTAGAAGCGATCACTTGTTCAGTGTACCATTCCTTACTTCACAGCTGATGTATTCAGAGCTTGTGCTACGATAATAATTCCTTCTCTCGTTTGTTGTTTTTTTTTTTTTTCTTAATATTTCTACTAAAATTTCGAGTAACACCAAATGCACATCAACGGATGTATCGTGCGTAGGTAGATACAAAACGAAGTTTATTACCACGCGTGTTATACGAAAAAAATAAATCATACTGTGTTCGAAGGGTTTCATTACGAATGAATTTCATTAAAGCCGAACATATTGAAGATTAGCGAGCGTACCGCGATTTATATATGCGTTATACCGTTTTAGAGCGTAGCTTCGATTCTAAGAAATTATACAATATTGCTTTATAAATCGAACGAACTGAAAACTCGTTTTATCTGCTTCTACTTTGACATACTGCGTGAAAACACGGCAAAAAGGCGAAAATAAAGGAAAACCATTTGGTCTCTAACGCGCATTCTTTTTCGAACAAACGAAAATACAATAAAAATGAAACTGCAAAGGGGAAAGCAAAAGGAAATAAATATAGATCGAATATTTCAACACGCATGAACAATAAGCGGGACAGCGTGTACTAGCATCGAGCATTGTAGGAAATAAAAAAAAAGAGGGTCGACAGAGAAGAGGAATTTAACAAATGGAAAACGGAAAGGGAGACTGAACTGTGCGGGATGTACTCGTCCACCAAAGAGGGGTACCGCATCGTCCCTTCCACATCGCTGCATTCGGCTGCAGGTGTAGCACCAGACACTTTAATTCTAGAGAGTGCATCATTTGCATCCTGGACGAGCGACCACGTCTCGAGAATCACCAGCGAGAATCAAATACGAATAAAAGTAAAGCATCGCCGCATAAACCAACGTAAAGGACGCTTGCCAACGTTAAAGAGAACTTATTCCGCCATCGTCGTGCTACCGAATGTTCGATTTTGTTAGTCGTCACTTTAGTTAGTATTATTACGTCAAATGTATTTATCGTCAAAAGGTTTGTTTATTCGCGAATAAATAATATTGTTTTCCATTAATTGAAATTCAATAAGAATGTAGATAAGGAATATACCGTCAGAATATGCTCATATATATATATATATATATATATATATATATATATATATATATATATATATATATATATATGTAGTATATTCATCAAAATACTTTTTTAAAGGACAAATTGGTCGATAAATTTATCAGCCTCATTACGGAGACACGTGTTTCAAAATATACCAAGTGCTTTAACATATACTATGCTTCCAATAAATATCTTGGAATACATATAATTTCATATACACGCGCAATATACGTATGCAATTGTCATGTACAGTTTCAGATTCGTTTTAAATTTGACCAATATAATCGTTATAGTTACGTTTCGTTATAACAGCAACGAAATATTAATATGTTTTATATAATACATAATATATTCGTAAGATTCTATAAGCGTTCCAATACTTTTGCGAGCCTATAGATAGACAATTCTATAAATTGTTTCTATTAGTTTTCAAATACTTTGATACGTACTTTGAATGCCATTTGGTGAACCTCATTTTCATCGTAGCATCGAGTAAATCGAAACCAAGATATTCGCATGGTATAGCGAGTATGTATTATTACAATAAGATACGGTAACCAGACGTAATAAAAAATAATAAAAAGAAGCCTGTATAGTAACAAAGCAGTGCAGAATTTTTCATAAATATTAATTTTCGCGGGGGAATCGAAAGAACGAACTGTGCTCGTCGTATATTGCCGTTGGTGTTCGTGATTTAATTAATTACCAGCAAAAAATGTTTTCACATAGTACAGAAACTCATTAACAGAGCAATTCGTGAAGGGGCGTGTATCCGCTTGAGTTTGCACGCTCTCCAGAAAACAATAACTCTGATTTATTTCGCTGTAAAAATATCCGTTAGGGAGGTTGTGCCTACAGCCAACTTTTCCATCCACAAGCATTCGCAATTTACATTTGAATATTTTACCCGGCGACAATAAACTACGCTGAAATTTATTTCTTTAATTAACTGCATTAATCGACGTGGAAAACGTTACTTGCATGTTCTTGTTCTTCCGTATATGAAATAAAATGGCATAGAATCATCTTACACGAGCACTGATTCGATATCAAATTTGCATAATGTCCGAGAAATCGCCAAGATATGTTTCGTTATTAAGATATTCGTTTTATCATTATGCTACAATTCTAACAAATTTAAGTTATAGTTAACGAATTATGTGTTAGTGGCGTTATAAAGTGTACACAATACAGTGACGAACTAATTTAAATTAAAAATATAGTTTGAAATAATTCTACCTTACGTGATTGTACAACCTTGTAATTGCTCGCCAGAGAGAACTAAAACATCTGAATATGCAATGATTATCTTGATTGTGTTTGCATTCGTGTCAAAATCAATGGGCAATTTAGGTAGACAGGATCACTAATTATTGACGGTATTAACTAAAGACTGGTGCTAGGTTGCGTGAATTATGCGTTCTCTTTGTAGCGGTATAATTCGTAGTTTATCGATGTACATGGCTTAATTCCTTCAATGCAAGGGATGGATGCGCTTACATAGTTTTGTGTCGAAACTGTAACTCTATTCCTTCATCCCATCACTAGCGTAAGCTATTAGTTTGCTGTTTGTTAATTATTGAGTTTAATCATTGCCTCGTGAATTTCACAGAATCGAGAATTAATTGAACAATTTTACAATGAATATCAATCATCAATTGCTCCCCCTCTCCATCATTCCAAGAAATACTGATATATTTAGAGTCAAATGAATATATTTGGCATTTAGTAATATTGTATAATGTTCTCGGAATTAATGTTAAATAATGTCGTTTATCGTCCCTTTTAACCACTAATAAAAATATTTTAATTGAAACAGGCAAATAAAATTGGCAAATTTCACTCGGAACCACGGTTGGCACGTTAAATTCGACGTTCGCCTAATTTTAGGAATCAGCTTCGAGAAATGTAGGACAAAAAGACTTTTGTTCGTTACGATTTTATAGAGAACTCAGATAAAACCGCGAATAACTCGTTAAATCAGTCGTCGCTTAATCGAATGATATTCGTCTAATTTTATGGATCATAGTACATAGTACAGGGAACTAAGTGTAACTTGTTAAATCGGTCGTCGCTCGAATGTTGTCGTTGATTCGTTTGATTTTGCAGATGAATGTCGAAAAATATCAAGAAGATTTATGTCCGTCACAGTGTAGAAAACCATCAAATCAGTCGTCGTTCGATCGAACTGTACGAAATCAATATAGAGAAACACGACACCGAGATTTATAAAGAATTCTAACGAAACGCAATTCGTCAGCTTATTTAATTATCGAAGTATGTAAGTTGCTAGGCGTACGGTTGTTCGGATGAATATTCAACAGTAGCTGGTGTGTACGTACATAGTGGGAACACGCTCGATTCTGGCGCAGATGTCTGTAACGGCGATTTCGCTGACTCGACTCGAAGCAAACTGCGCCGGGCGACTGTTCGTTCGAAACTTCCGTGATTTTTACACGCATATATATAAATTCTGACAAATGAACGCTTGCTCGGGCGCGATATCGCGTGCATTAATTTCGTGCGCGACATGTGCGCCAGTCGTGTGATATTTCGCCCGTTTGCTCGTCGAGGGTTAGCATTAAAAAGGATCAAGGGACGTTGATCGATGCATGCCCATTATCGACGTTTACTGCACTTCCGCAACGAAAACCGAGGGCACGTTGCCTCTATCTGCCGAACGTCAATAATGGAACAGTCGCTTGTTTCCCTTAAAAAAAAAAAAAAGAGAAAAAGCAGAGGAAAACTATATATATATTTCGCAGAGAGCAGTCTATTGTGCCAACCTGTATCAATCTGTTCTCTCTAACTGTCGTGTTTAGATATACAAAACCGTTATTGTGAAATACTTGGACCGTTGATATTGGAATCGAAGAATAAACAACGTGGAATTAAAACGATTACAATAATAGAATTAATGGAAGCTGATTACCATCGATTGTATAATATTTACACCGTGTTTTTCAATAATATTTTATATCGATAATGGAAGATGCGAATCGCTGATCACTCTCTGTTACTTTTCAGGTCACGATTTTATGTATTATGTTGAAATACGTTAATAATATTGACTCTTTCGTGTTTGATGTAATACGCAATAGGTAATTTAGTAAATTGTTAATTAATTAAACGACGAAAGTACATCTGTCGATTACACGAGAAAATATTACGTTTGATCGTTAGTTTGCCATTAATTCAGATATTTTAATAATATTCGTGCATCGTTAATACAAATGCAAATGCAATAGCAAAGTGTTCATATGCTTATGAACTGACGGTGTATACGTGTAATTATAGATCTGCGTAACGATACTTCTCATCTCTATCATTTCAACGCTTCAATTTCGATCTTTTTGCATGGTAGATGGCAAGGTTTTCTGGGTCGACCACTCTGCCTCATCCTGTAACTCGTTTTTCTCTTTTTACGAGGCTACGTCTACTGTTACGTATCGTATGCATATATTTTACACCTTGTCATAAAATATCATGCACCCCGTCGAGTTCTTCCCTGGCAGAGCCCATAGATTTTAGCGTTACGAGAGTCCTAGGCCGACCGCGATCTCTACCAGTCAGCTATAAACCGGTGAAAGATACCATCAAGATATGAAACGCATGTCCGCGTGTAAAACTGCAGACCCTGACACTACCTAATAACTAGGTCTCCGTATACGTTTATACGTTCGATCACTATTATCGATTTAGCAAATTTTATACATTCACGTCAATTCTATTAATCTGTTATTTATTTCTTGCACTATATGTAAATACGATGTGTGATTAGACACGTGTTATCACACAGCAGCGAAGAGTTCTTACATTATCGAAATCTTCTGTTGATGACTCTCTCTTTCCTTCCATGTATCAGAAATATCAGAAACACGATCTATTTGTCAAATTTCACGAATCTTCATCGGATAATTTCATGAATCTTTGTATCGTTGTTTGTGAGCTTCTGTGATCCTTGTAACAAGCTGTTTCTTAGGTAAGTAACTAACAAGTTCACATTGGCCATGATGTTGAGTTCGACCAATATGAACGAAGCTTTATGTTATCGATATGAATAAACGTTTAACTTGTACATAATTTTAATTTTATATGATTGAACATCATTTTTAATACACTTGTATAGCTTCAAATAACTTATAGCCATTAGAAAGAACTTGGAACAGCTTCGATAAGCTTAAAATCATAAGAGTCACGTGCTCGAATTCAAGCAACGCGACTAGTCTGAGACTGAACACGACTAGACGTACAAATTGTACGTGTAATTATACATTTATACGCATAATCAGAAGGAAATTCTACAATTACCTAGACTTACTTCCGTAAGATGTATGTTAAACTTCGATGGTGTATCCGAATACAGCGTAAAACGATGTAGCACGTCAAGATGTCTATCAGTGTAACGTACCAGAGATGACAGGTCGACGATTAATAATTCCATTCGATAATTTTGACAGGCCAGACGATATATCGTTTATTAGATTGCCGATGGAAGGCTGCATGCTATTCTTGCGTAAATCATCGAAGAGAGAATCAAACGCAACATTTATCACGCGATACTTCAAATAAGTTTACGTAGAACGTAGAATATTTACATGCAATGAGAACATTTCCCTCTATTTCAAATAATATTACGCCAGATGTACGCACTAAAGACGTACTTGAATACTCATTATGCCGCTTACATAATGTACACGGTAATTACACAGGAATAACAATTTGGGCGTAACAGGATATGATTCCATGATATAATTAGAAATCAGTGAAAGGGCCGTTTGATTAAGTTTAACGTCTAATTAACACAGTTTTACATTGTAGATAATACACGTAGTGTATATGTACGTTAGATATATAACGAAGAAATAAACGAAAGTATTAAAAAACACGTACAGCTAGTCAGAAAAATATTCATAACTCGGAATTTCTAAACAGAAGAAGTCATGGCGATTATTATACAATTTTTTTTTAATGAAACTAATTTAATTAATTAATTGATTAATTAAGTTAAATTAATTAGGTTCAAAATAGCAAACCTTCCTTAGTCTCATATTTTATGGACAAGAACGCATTGTTTATTAATGGATGCTGTTCAATTAAATGAAAGTATTGTTTAACAAATTCAATTTCACATTCTTCAAACAAAAGATAAAATACATCAGAGTTATGAAAGTTTAAAATCCCGGATTATTATCGACTATTTATTTTTCATCAGCGTAATGTTTTAATAAGAGCAAACGCGAAATGTATTTAAATTCATTCGTATGAACTGGCGGAGAAAATACATATCGTTTATAAACGCTGTGTCTTGCAAAACGCACCCATTCAATCATCCGTTCGTTTCGATGTTTCGTTCAATTCTAATATTGTTACGTCTTTTCAATACCGTAGAAAACATGCTTCGCGTTTCGCTTTCATAGTGTCAAATTTTTATAGTCATTTGAGAATACTGGAAAATTAATTAGTAAACGATAGGATAAACACAATGCCGATACTTTTCGTAGCCACTGTATCTTCAGATATTCTCTATTTTAATTTTTATTTCCGCCAGACTGACGCGTTCGATCCTCGCGCTCAATTTGATTCTTATGCATTGTATCTTTCTTTCTTCATGCCCTGTCGAACGTTTTCCGTGCTGGTTGAATGGTAAATCCCCGGCAGGCCGCGCCTCCATTTGTCTAGAAAATCCATCCTCAAAAACATGGAGTCCTGCACATCACTTTTTCGCATACCGACTTATGCGAATTCACCTTTGCCGAGAAGAACGTGCCTTCCCTAGTATCACTCTATCGTGAAAAATTGACTCTTCCACCTTCTTGTCAGAATGTATTTTCCTTATATCGTTCTCGTATGCGAAAGAAGAAAGGATTACTATGATCAATAGAGGCTATCAACATGCTTGATTTTCGCGACGTAACGTTATTCTCTTGGAAGTTTGCGTTGGAACGGCAAATAGCATGAACGTTGCAGGTGAACATTTCCAATGAAACGAAAAACGTATTTCTGTCAATTTTCTTGCTACGAATTTTTGGCGTTTACTATTTTATCGACATAAATGGAGAATAAATAATAATGCGGGAATAAAACAAATGTGTAGGATTGATTGAATTTATTTATCTTCGGTCCTTGGTGCTTGTATCGTTTATCGTTTCGTTTCGGCTTCTCGATTCAAGGGCACAATCCGGATATTTAAAACGCTACGCTTGGTAATGTGGTCACACGTTTACAGGATCGTTAAGTTCCGGGCATGTCACCTCATCATTATCGTGACGATTACAGCGTAGATCGTTACAAGGTAAAGTTATTCCCTAACCACCGGATACAGCCACGAGGTTCGAGGTTTCACGTTATATGGTTAAACTCTGTCGTCCAGATACTCGTTCACAGTCATCACTGGAATTCATAGCGCTTTCTGTAGCGAGGTAACAACCGCATTAATTATAGGATAATCAATTTGAATTTGATACAGTGACTCGATTTATAACAATGATAATGATTTACAATTTATAATGAAAATGAAACTAACTAGAAAATATCGTGTTTCATGCATCATATTCGGAATAGTTTTAGTATGAAAAGTGTGTTAAGTACTTTTTTAACAGTCAAGTTTTAGTCTACGTGACTTTCTTCCTTCATCTTGACTTACTTCTTGACTTCTTATACTTCATTTTATAATAAAATTGAAGGAGCAGTAACAATAGTGCTTCTCGCGCTCAATTTTAGCTCGACTGCTTTTTCTCAACCATCCTTTTCAAATAATTACAAGGCCAGATATGTCCAAAAGAAATCGTTTTACGATATTTTCTAAAAGAATTCTATCATCCCTTTTTCTATTTTGAATCTAAATGAAATACGTCCTTGTTGAGCTTTCGTAACGACACGTTTTCAATTCTCAAGAATTATTAATTATTTTTACTTTTAAAAATAGGAGATCCATAAATTCAAGAATTGTTACGTTTAAAAAGTTGACGATTCGACTGATAAGTTAAATTGTCTCCTCTGGTTAGCAGATTGATATTTCAATGTATTAACAGAAAGGATGAGAGTGATCAATTTACATTACAAATGTTTCCATTCATATTGTATTAGAAACATTACTCTTGCTTTCGTAACTCGTGACACCTTTGCCTCAATGCGGTGAAAGTACATACATTGCAAAAGTCAAGTTGAATAGCATGAGAATCACGTGCACTGGCATGTACGCTATGTGATCGGCCATTATATGAGTCGCGTCTACTTCTATCTTCGGCTAAAGGCGTACATAGAGACGTCATTAACGCGTCGCATTGTGCACCACGAATAAAACAGAATTTTTCCCATTTTCAAAAATCCTTTGAATTTTTCCTGAATTGTAGACATAAGATACGGTACTGATGCAGCGAAAATAGATACGATTAATATATTAGTATCATTATGTTATGTTTGATTCGATTTTTACGAATGTCTCATGTATAGGGTAGCTTGCGAATGTGGTGGTCAAAGTGACGATTATGAAAAGCAATGAATAACGTAATACGAGAATTCACAAAGTGAGGTCGATGACGTTTATACAAGGCTTTATTAATATTTCAATTTCATTGCACAAATGAATGGTTTGCTTTTTTTCTGTCAATACTCGTGCAATATAATATTGTAAATACACGTATGTGGGTATAACTCCCTATGGAAATTTTATATTAAAGAAATGAAGGTTTACTAACTGAATAGCGATTGAATGTAATTTCGGTAAACGTGTTCAAGTGCTGCTATACTGCATGAAATTTATTGCATTTTTATATATTACCAGGATAATGTATTCTTGATCATTAAAATCATCAAGATCACTTTCAACGTTTGTGAAATCTTATTCGATTGTTCCACGCGCGTAAAGTCATTTTTGACTTTACTATAATTATCCTAAATTTCGAGATACGAAGAAACTTGAATTGCACTTGACTGCACCTTAAATTTAACTTGTAATATATTTAACGATTTTAACACTTGCACTTCTGTACTAGTGCTGCACATTTAACCATTAAAATTGTTACATAATTATAATATCATTAATATTAGTACATATTTTATTTCACAAATAAAATCGTGTTCTTTCTCTGAAAGTAAGTGAACCTAATGATAGCGACGAAAATATACATACATATATATATTATGTCTGAAACAAACTTCGAAAATATTTATCAAGTTTCAAGTTGTTTATCCGTGTGCAAATTGACTATAGAGATTTTTGTTAAATTGAAAGCGAACGCATGTAATGTTTCAATAAAATGCAATTTGATTTGTTGCGCTTTTAACTGGCCAATTTCAAAGCACGTTTATACGCACCAGATGGAATAAACGACTGCGTACAAGAGCAAGGAATTAATCAAAAACAGTTGGAAATGAGCCGGATTAATTATTGCAATTACGATAATTAACGGCACTCGACTCTCATCGTGCATGATTGTAACACTAAATGACATTGTTAATGAGTTTGAATAGAAAATAAAAATAACTTATTTGCAAATGGAATATGTATTTCATGTATTTTACAACAGGTTGGGAACCTTTCCAATAATCAAATTGATTCAATGGACAAATATTCTTTTCAATTAACTACATTGATGGATCTATCTTTATTGACTATTATAATATGAACAAGTTAAGTGGAAAAGTCAATATCAGTTAAATACAATTTTTTAATAAAATAAAATAAAATAAAATAAAATAAAATAAAATAAAATAAAATAAAATAAAATAAAATAAAATGTTTATAGTTAGCAATTGATGTAATATTTTCCTATTTAAAGTACAAATTTCTCCAAACTCATGACATTTCATTTATAGGAAGGCCAAATTTATTTTTTAATGCCTCAGTGTTTAGTTGCATACACTAAAAAAAAAAAAAAAAAAAAAAAAAAAAAAAAAAAAAAAAAAAAAAAAAAAAAAAAAAAACACTAAATAAAACATCTTCAGATTAGAAAGCATATAACAATTCGCAATTAATTGATTTCTTACGATATTTTAAAAACTGTGTATCTATACAGTTGGAGAACTACAAACTTGCCTAACTTTACTGCCATTAAAAATATCTTAATATTTCAAAGAACGTCCACGAGACAAAGCGATCACCAAAGTTCATTACGAAGTTTAACAGGAGTTAAAGTATTGCTTAAAAAAGCAATATCAAAGTTTCGTTCATTACCGACGTGAAAGGCGTTGAAGTTGGTTTCAAGGGTTAAAAGAGAGTTATGAGTAGTTGGAAAAGTAGTGCAATTTCTACCAATTCCAGTTCTATTCTCAACTAGGAGGAATTCTATTTTGAACATATACATTAATTCATATGTATATCCATTATCAGGTACACAATGATCGACGATTATTAATATCCTTCTATCCTTCTTACGTTGTAAAACTCAGAAATTAAAAGTTTCAAAACAATTTTAAAGATTTCATGGCTCTTTATATTTCTTTATATTTTTTAATAAACCATCACTTGACATGCTATTCTATCGTTCTATCGTTGCCATTTTCCGTGATATGATAAAAAGCACTCACAGTAGATTGTTATGTTTAGCTATCCGCCGCGCTGTTTGGGCTGACCACTCGCTGACTATGACTACTTTCCTATATTAACTCCTTTAAACCTATGGATATATTATATCTAACGTTCGTAATATATATAATTTGTAATATTTGTAATATATAAACGCACATATAATTGAAAGAATAACAAATTGTCTTAAAATTCGATTAAATTTTTAATTAAATGTACACATAATCTGCTCTAAGACACTGTAATCTCTTTACTCGAGAATTCTATCGTGCTATGGTCAATCTGATCTTGTTAATCGTGTCACTATTAATGTAAATAATCCTAGCGAGACGATGATTTATTAAACTGTCGTACCATCCTTAAACATTGTCTTTCACGGGTAATTCCATCTTATGTATATTATACTAGGTTGAGTAATTAATTCGTTTACATTCCCTCGAAAGATTACATCAATTGTTATTACCTTCGTATAACATCCATATACTATTAAAGGAGCAACTTATTTGTCTCATTTCTCTTCATGAATATTCCATCTTCCACGAAAAAAAATTAAACAATTTTATCTTTACATTCTTGAAACAGCTTTCATAAGATTCTTCGAAACGCGTATTACTGAAGGCTGAACAAACCTACCACTCAATTCTATGATACACAGATTAAATAAACGGTGACTATCCTACGGATACAGTATTACGGATACAGTACTTACAGTATTACGAAACACAACTAAGGAAATAGAACGTAAGCAGAGACGTGTTTCAATCTCTAAATATTATAACGTGTATCGTTCTATGGATATTTTACGTATCGTGTATGTTACACGCGTCCTGTGAATCTTTGCAGTCTTAATACTTCCCATAAACGCATAAACATCCGCAGTCCAATTACGACAAACGTATAAACCGGTTCGTCGACTTTTCTATAAAATAATTGTGCCATTTGGAAATATGTTGCTACAAATAATCAAGTTGTTATCGTACCGTACCAAAAAACCGTACTGTGCCACGAAGAAAAAAGCAATGGCGAAATAATGCCGCGAGTTACGATGCATGATATAATGTATTAGCAGTTCTGAACGGTGGCAAACATATGCGATGTAATTAACAGTACCGATAAGCACATATGAATATTATGGTTAATTTACGATCGCCGAGTACAGCCGCTGAATTTACGAGATGCCGCTCGGGGGTATTTCCACCCAAACCGTACGGTTGCAGAGCGTTACCATTGCGCCAGGGCAAACATTGACCGAAACGAAAGCTAGGAGAGAGCACAAGTGGGCGACGCGACGTGGGGTTGGAGAACGTGTAACCTGGCGAGGAGCAAGAGGTACGATGGTCAATGTACAATTTACACGCGCGAATGTAAACGGCCAATTAGAACGATCCTTTGATGCTTGAGACGAGTCGAAATCACACGGTTGTGTTTCCCATCGTGAAGGTCTAGCACGGCTTTGAAAAAAACGCCAACGACGGTAATATTTTATGAACGGCTAACGACAGCGACCGTAGGCTGCGTCCCAGTCTCTGTTGATATTTGGCGTGCCTATGTAGTACCCTGAGAACTTGATACGAAACTGCGAACTTGGTCCAATTACCTGTTACTTTGTCTCTATTCCCTATGAGTTTTAAGATAGACGGATCGGGATTGTGAAAATTGTGCGCGTAAGTTTGGATTTGTGTAATCTTCGATGGAAATAACTTTTAATTGGTCGAAAATTCTGAAGGAAAATACGAAATCAATGAAGAAGATTAAAATGACGCGAAAGTGTGAGCTACGTCTAATTAACACAATCTGTGTTTCGATCTATTTCTCTCTCTCTCTCTTTCTCTCCTGGGAATTCCAGTTTTAAGATATATAGGTGTATCGGAATTGTCGAAATGCAAACGTGAATTTGGATCGGTGTAATCTCGAATTGATTGGAAATTCTGAAATAAAAACGCCGAAAATGACTTGGAATGAACGTCACTTGCGAAAGCTTGAAATAAACGATAATTTAAAGTAACGCGTTGAATTAAAATAGACGTTGAAATAAAAACGATCGAATAATTTGAAACAGACGTAATTTTTAGCACGAAAATATCGATTCTCGTGAAGAAATATTAATTTTATTATTAAATTTTCAAGCTATAATTTTCAAGCTATACTTTTCGATACACAACATATGTTACGATACATAATACAATATGTTTTAGATCTTCTAAAGATCCGAGTTTACATCTTACCTATGGAAATGAAAAATTACACGTCGTTATCTTCACGGTCGCCGCGAGAATCGAAGATTACGCGACCCCTTTATTTCCTTGCAAAATTTCATTACGTGTAATTTACGCCAAAGACTATACATCGTCCTGGCTGATATTAGCGTGAAAGTTGGTGAATACCGAAGGTGCACGCCACGCTTCTCTTGCATCTCAAGCAGGAGTTAAGCGCTTCTCCGTAGTAGGCATTACTTTTAAAGTGGAAAATAATAAATTGGTATACCGCTATTAATGCGGTACTCTAACTGCACACAGTTTATTCTTGTTCGCGCGATATTAATGTACGATCGCATAATGAGCGAAAATAATCCACGGTAGGAAGAAAGAGTTCGAAGAAAAGATTTTTTCTTTGCTCGCCCGCTGATTAGACTTTATGGTTTCGTGTTTCAGATGCTAAAGGTAATTATCTAGATTTAGGGTTACGACCTTGTTGATTTCGATAGCCTTCGAACGTGTCGTTAATAATAATAACAATAATAACGTGTTGGTAACAACGATTCATAAACTATGGTTGTGCCCTAACGGTAGATCTACTCGCTTAAAATGATACGTTTTCTGGACTTAATAGTCGATTTCGTTTAAATCTAGAGTACGCCACAAAAGAGAATAGAAAATTAGAAAAGGGTAGGAGAGACAGTCGATGAGGAAGGAAGAGGTAGGGTTGCAAACTGGCTGATAAAACTGGGAAAAAAGAAAAGCGAAAGAGCGAAGGGAGATGCGATATCTGGCTAAATAGGTAAAGATTTATGCAATAGATAATAGACATATGTAACAGTTAAGAGTTAGATAGTAGTCGGTAGACAAGGAATAGTAAAATAAGGGTAAAATGAGGTCGTGTATGTGAAAGGATGGATAAGTATGGAGATGGTTAAGCGCAGAACGTGCATAGCGATAAGGAGATTATTTTTATTGTAAACCGTGTTCCTTTTATGGTCGAGAAGTTAAAATAAGATATACTATTACTACTATTGCTGCTGCTGCTACTACTACTAGTTGATATCATCTTAGTTCTATCGACGAACGTTGCGAAGAAGTGGAGAAGATTTCCTGTCACGAACCTGATGCAAGTAGGAGTTTTTAGGACGAAATATCAAATAGGTCTTTTAAGATATTGCGGTTGAAGATAACAGCGACGTGACAGCGTTGAAATTTCGAGAATGCCTCCCAAGGAGAGACAGTTCATGACAGCTTTGTTTCGCGAGTCGGTGACGGCTAATGGTACGATCCATTACCCGATGAATTGGCCGACGATAGAATTACGGGAATTTAATCAGACATCAACCGAATGTCATTGTTTCGTTGATCGAAATAGACGTAATTCAGATAAATGAAAATTTGACAATGTTAGCTCTAGAGAATAGAACGACCGAGATAATATTATAAGAGTTAATTATACGCTTTCAGTTTCGGTCTAATTCTTCGATCCTGCTGTATAAGTTGCCCTTTAAAAAACTACCTACTATTTCTAATCACTTGGTATAGCTTTCGTGAGATGCATTTTTTAATTATCACGATGCACTTCAAGTGTTATTTCGATTCAACGAATCGAAGCGTTCTTTTTTTCTTTACAATTTCAATGAAAAATTCAATAAGCCGAAATGTTTTAAAAATCTTTTGTTTGAAAAGTCCGCAATAGTTAAGCTTTGAACGTCAAACATAAAAAGCTCCTTTCGTATTCGTTTTTACAATCAATAACCGCCGTTTTTTTTATCGTCGGTACCAATTTACAAAATATGCAGGCCCATTCACAGTTGCGGGTACACACATCGATACTTATTCAATATACGTATCTGTTCTGATCAGATACAAACATTTGGCGTAGATCCATTCCAATGAAGGAAACCTTTTTCAAATATCGCGGACGGTCACGAGTGGATCGCAAATTGAATAAGAGTATGTCAGTTGTGAAACGACCCTACACATGCAGACAGTGCGGTTTATCTGGCGCGTGCCCAAGTTTTTCGTCCTCGACGGAAATTTTAACGCTTTCTATTCGATTGGACGCCATAGCCGATCTCCCGAGAGAGTACGTCGAATGGTTGAGTTCAGTCGATATCGATAGATCCGGCTTAATCGGTTAATTCTGTCCTCTCTTCTCCCCTCTTTCCTACCTTTTTTCTATTTTTTTTTTTTCTTTTTTCCCTTGCTCGCCACGATACGAGCAACACGGGATTAATTATCGGCAACGAGAAAACACGATTAATTACCGACGACAGTTTCTGGACAGCTAGAATGAAAATTCGGCCTCGTCGTAATTCATGGAGAATTGGCTGCATTTTCTGAATTAACTTGGAACGTATTTATATGCATCGGTGAAAGTACATTCTTGCCAATGTTTTAACAAAATGCAGGAACGTTGCTTGGTGAAATTTTGCGCGAAAATATTTCGGCCGTTGTGATGTTATATAATAAATAAAGATATTTAAAAACACAGAACGTAGATAAAAATTACTAAATATACAAAATATAAATAAAAATGTTAAAAAGTATTAAGAGTTTAAAAAATACGTGGTTTTATTAGAGAAAATCACATTTCCAATATTCTGTAATATGAAACTTTATTTTTGTTATCCAAATTTAGGACATCCGATGGCAAATGTTTGATAATGACACGTGTTAATTTAAAATCCTTTCTATTAACGAGAGGCGTGGAATATATTTGTTTGAAGTGTTGTCGAAAAAGGTCACTTTTAATGAGAGGGCAAGCTTAAAGGTGTACATCGTTTGTTGGTCGGGTTAGCTACGTGCTGTTGAAAGTAACATGAAAGAAACTAGCGCGTACTTCAAATTAAATGAATAGGTATTTCTATGCTGGATGTGTATCCTTAAAAGGATACGGATATAAGAAACTAGAATCTGTACGTTTCAAAGTACGCGTTTACTTTTTAGTTTCTTATATCGCGCGTCAATAAATGTTATTATCCTTGTTGCAAGGTTCTTTGTTTTATCGTTGTGTACGACGTTGAACAGCTTTATGTTAACGAATGATTTACGATCTCTGATTTGTCTCTGATAAATCAATAGCAACACCACACTCGACATATTTGGAAAGCATACATGAAGTTAGTTGATGATTTTTAATTCGATGGATCAAATACATTCACGTTTCGGGAATTTGTTTATTTTTTAATTTATCAAAAAATTTCGGCTATTCAATCTGTCGTATAGAAATTGTATAATTCCAAACCGAAAAAAGAAAAAAAAATTGTAAAAAATATTTTGTATAATACAACAGGGGTAACGTGTTGTAAGTAGGCAGAAATTAAATATTTTAATATGTATAACGTTGGCACTTCATATCGTATAAGCATTGTTTATGCAAGCTATGGATCCGCATATATTTTATATGTATAAACGCACACGCATGAAAAGATCTCATTCCACGCGACTACCATGAACATAAAAAATATCACGGTGTTGAAGGTTTTCAAATTCGCAGAACTCCAAGGAATCGTATAATAAATAAAGAAAATATTTAACAGTAAGATAACTTTATGTAGTATACAGTTAAAGTGCAGTGGATGGTAGATACAGAAAATGATCTTGCACGAAAAAAAAAAAGAAAATAAAGAGAAAATACAGAATCAGTGTTTGAAAAAATTCAATATGAAGAGTTGCCAGATACACTCGCGTGATTACACAATTTTACTTTGTACTCGTATAGAAATATTAAGTTACTTGTGTCTAAAAATAGATATTAAAAGACATTTATTCAAAGATATTTTGACCTTAATTCCGTAAAACATAGGAAAAATGATATGAATTTAATACATCACAAAAAATACAAAGTAAGAAAGTCACATTTTTACTTTTACTTGCTACTTTCACTGCTTATTGCTTCTTTCACACGTTGAATTTTGCAACATCGAAGTTAGAATATCTTTCAAACTAATTGTTTTCGAACACGGGTAACTTGATACATTTAAGTTTGCTTAATGAAATGCCCGTCTCTCGGAGTTACTACATCTTGGTTTTAATTTAATTATAAATCCCAGAGTAAACTATCAGCAGTTCTTTGAATGTATCATATTCTACACGAAAGTATACTGTGTGCCGCATTGTTACTATATACGTATAATCATACTGTTCATATTATATAGAAATTAAACTGCAAGCTATAAGTAAACGATAAAATTTGGTTGGAAGAGCCTGGAACAGGTTGCAGGTACATTTTAATGTATTAATTGCATCAGTAAGAATGAAACAGATAATGCAACCCTCGATCTAGATATCTATTCAGATATAGTTAAGATATTGTGAATACATGTCCAAGGCTAGAGAAACTAGGCTGAATACACGATAGAAACTTACGGAGTACTACTCGGAAAGTTATGCTCCGTGCCACGGTGGCATTTAACAACTGCAGAACTTCCGGTCCGGAAGTTAAAAGTTACTTCGTTGCGACTCCTAGCGACGCAAAGCGCACCTCACCCAGTACACGTCCTGTTCACGACATACCCACAACTTTATTTAAGAATTTGCGTCAACGGCTTTGGATGTGAGAATATTATTTTATCTTTTACTTTATCGTCCCATTAAAATCACTTTCGTCGTTTCATTTTTGCAATGACCATAAACATATCGTTATATAATTAATATTAATAAATAATAATTTCACGGGAAGATTTGTTATTTATATGCACGAAATAGTGTTAGTTTCGATATAAATAACTTGCACGAGCATAATTTATGTGAATAAGCGTCTTTTATTCGAGTAGTTATCGCAGTTCATCTTATATTTAAGAAATATTTCGGTCTATGTGAGAAAGACATAACTCCATTCTTCACGATTTTCTGATTTTCGTGACATTTGATAGTTAAAGGGAAGTATTTTAGTATAAAGTTCAAGTAGGAACAACTGGTTATATAAATCCATTGAATCATATAATTACGTGTGTGATAGATAATGGTTTTAAAATATTCAGAAGGATGACAATGATACATATTTAATTCCGAATAATTTTTAATAATATAAGAGTGGATTTCTTTGTTATATCTTAATATCTCTTCTTCTGTGGTCTTCTATTAAAAATTATACAACTGAATCAATTTCTCAAATAGTCATTTGTGCATCAAAAGCTCTCAAACTCTTAAGGAATACCTTCCTTTGTAACTTCTTTTATAAGTATATTTTCTTTCTTCTTTTTCGTTATAATATCAGAGACTGATAATATTTCATAATATGCTACAGGCTTAATTGTTGAAAAGATTACTAAGTCTCAATTTCAGTTTCTAATTACAACATAAAATAAACAATTTCGTAATATCCCTGTTTCAAGTGTATCAAGTATCAGCAAGTTATGGATGGTGTGTAGCAAGTATACATCAAGCTTCGCTCAGCCGATCGATACTAATATAAACGTGTGGTGGTGAAGGTTCTACGTGAAGTATCGTGTGATGCATAAATCACTTTCGTTCGAGACACTTCGCGTTTCTCTTGCCCATCGTATGGTACTTTATATAAGATCTTGGCTGCAACGTCTTTGCATTAGTGTAAAAAGAAATACGAAGCTTGGTGCTACATACGGTTTCGATGTTAAAGTAACAGCGTCACATCCGTGTTCTAACGTTATCAGCGTCTATATTTACCAGAAGCAAATAAGACGACAAATTGCCAACAGAAATTGCAGTCAATGAGAATTTTGTCTATGTGTTGATACACTGTAACCGCAAATGGCTGTAGCTTTGAAATTTAAAAACGGTTTTTACGTATCGAATTTATAGTATAGTGCTGCAATTTCTAATAATTTTCAGACAGAGACTATAGGAAAAATGAAAGAATATTGAATAATTTTTATCGAACGTATTTGTCTCACGCGTTTAATGCATTTTCATTCAATAAAGTTTTTAGCTGTTGTTTGAGACACATATATGATAAAAGTAATAACTGAACTCTGTAACATTACATCTAGATACATAGAAGTTTGTTACTAGACTGGGGAATATATTAACTATGGAAATAAATAAAAATAAAATTTAGATGAATAGACAGTTCCAATAATTTCTAATCTGAAGATCTACTGAGTTATTCATGAAGGGCTATTACCTCTTACAAATAGTTAAAAGAAAGAAAATATATCAGCTTTTAATATCTCTTAATGCCTTTTAATAATATTCCAAGATCAGCATCGCCTTCGCTATATGGCAACGATTTTTTAAGGCTTGTGCATTGTATGCTTACCTGCATATCTAATATCTGTTAATTACATGTACAATTAATTACATGCAAACTCACCTGTAGACGCTTTCGTCGTACGATAGCAAGATCCGAACCGGCTGACTGATACTCCGCTTTTTCACTTCATGTGCTGGTTCTATGTGAACGCCATGAACAACCTGTGAAACAAAGGCCACGACGATTAAACCAAATAGCATTTTGCAACCAATAGTAGCTGCTTGAATTAACAGTTTGTACATTTTTTGATATGAACTTAAAGGAAGGAAAAATCGTCATCAAAGAAGAAAAATATAAATCTATCACTTTAGGAAGGCGTGACAATCCCATTCTAACAGTGTTTGAGCTGTAAAGCAGATATAATTCATATAAATATAGCATATAACGAAAACAATTAATCGTTGGAAAGGCACATTGACTCGTATGAAAATTACTTTCATTAAACACACGATATTTTTAAGAAACTATGCGTGGTTGAAATTAAGAAAAATGTTGTATTCGTTAATCTAATATAATGTTCCACGTATCCTTTCCTCGAAGAATAAAAGCAATTTTACCGCTATTGCGCAACTTGCAGCTTACGTTGTAGAAATAAAAATCTGATTTTGTAGAAGGTATATATTCTCATATCTTGAATCAGCATAGAAAGCGACAGAAAGGGAGACAGAGAGAGAGAGAGAGAGAGAGAGAGAGAGAGAGAGAGAGAGTACATACATATATATGTATGTATATCGATCGAGGAAACAAAAGGATAAACGACCGAAAGTTTGGAAGTTTCAAATTCACTCATAGCCCGAAGGTTCTGAATTCTGGGTAAAAGAGTTTCCAAGCTTGACTGAACAACCCTTCCAGACTCTTCGAAACTTCTCAACATTTAGAACAATCTGGATTTTATAAGGACAAATATCACGGAATCCTACAAAAATAATATCTCTCTTTAATTTAATTTTCAACGTTATTTAGCATATAAATGCTAGAACATAAGATTACATATGGACTTTTTATACAAAAAATATTACGTAATAAAGGAAATAATTAGCTATAGAATAATTAGCTACTCGAGAATTTCCGCTTGAAATAAGTCGTTTAATTGCAAGTACTCTTTTTAACTTTATTGTTTAACATCATCTGCAAATATACATATGTATACTCAAATCAGTGGATCCACGTAACTTAAATATTTGTACTAAATATCAAATAATTAAAAAGTTTGAAACACTCTTTCGAATAATGTACAGTTTAGGAAGTATTCGCATGGATCGATTAAAATGAGACACCCAGTATGTACATTCATACCATCATACGTATAAAGTAATCGAATTTCTTTCTCATTAGCTGACATCTAAAACTATATAGCTACGCCCAAAATTGTTGTATTTCATCGATTAGTTATCATTTCAACACTTGCCTATTTCATATATAATCGTGTTAAAAGCTTGAAACATTTGCCGCACATTGTGATTCCTGGAAGCACGAGATTGCACTCTGAATTTCCAGTGTCGGACGAATCCAGAATTCAATCGGATTCATGCAACATGATTTAGCGTTGAGGTCGCGTCTAGTATTAGTGGCAATCAATTATTGCATATTTGGATACACTAACTCGTGAAATTATTCGCATGTTTATAGGCATTTTTTAAATGAATATACATGTTATGCGTGTTATGTAAAATATTCTGAAAAATTAGCATTAGCTGCATCGGTTATGAGATTCGACGATCACGATTACATTGGTATATTTTAAAACAAATCTGAATAAACGCGTCGCGAAATCCCGTAAATGCATAAATATCTCCGGTCTACTAGAGCAAATAAAAACACGATACGATGCAAAAACAACTTTAAGCCACTTATAAAAAAGGAATTACCAGGTTACTTTCTTATTAAACGTTAATGTTATTATTAACGTGAAAATTATAGTAAATTTCTTATTAACGCGAAATACACCTGATCCAGAATTAACGTAACCGAGTCTTTACAGTCAGGGAATTTACACAGACATACGTTGTCATTTCCTATTACTTGATAAACCCTGCGATAGGGGTGGAAATTAGGAGAAGTCTCGAAGTTTGATAATTAAGAGAATATTAGTCAGTACGCGCTAAAGTGGTCTGTAAGTTACGACGGAACACGCTTACCGTACCATCGTTATCTTCTATGTTATACGTACGTATATGCGCCTTTCGTTACCCTCTCGCTTTACCTTCGATCTTCGATCCAACCTTCACGATGCTCTGCCCCTTTGGATAGCAAAGTTAATGCTGTCCTAACCTCTCAAGATATCGCATTATCGTTAAGAAGCTTTCCGCGCTAGTCATAAACTCTCCGCAAGTATAAAACTAGATCGGATTAAAACTTAATGCGGATCCTCGCGTAATTGCATTCCTGGCCAACTCCTCTCCTGTGACAATGAAACCGATTACACGATATTTGATACAGCCATGTACCAGACCACTTTAGAAACGTCGGATTAAAAGCGAAGCAACCAGTAAACAGGGATGAAAACTTTAAGCTGCTATCTACGATCTATGTAACGATTATCTTAAAAATGGAATGTATAACGAGAAGCGTTTAAAGATATACGGTAGAATCTTCAGTGTTCGAATTAACAGGGGTGATAAAAATGTATGGATAACGAAATCTTCAGATTTCTATAATCACGAAGTTACAAGTTAACGAACACAAATCAATCTCGGATAGATTGATCTTAATTCTTTCAAACTATCGGCGAATATGCACGTATTGTATCTTTGAAAAACCAACTTATCACAGCCGTTTTGTCAGTTAATTCTCACGAAAGTTACCTGACCGTAACTTGCCGCATTGTAAGCCCATACGCATCGATATACATAGCTCGGAATTTATGGATCGGTTTTCTCTCAATAAAAGCAATTTTATACGACATCCTACAAGCAGAAAACCTATACTTTATGCACCGAGGAAAACATCTTAATTTTTCTGTAGTATTGTTCGCAGCCACGTCCACTACATCTTTTGTAATTATCGCTCTTGTTTCTTTTTGATTAATAAGCGCTTATATATACTCAATATGCATACGTATTGATTTACCGATCTAATAGAAGTTGATTCATATATACACAGACTATATTTGAATAGATACACGCAAGACGGTTCAATCAAACGAATATTGGTATTCGAAACTTCAATCACCTATTTCTTTTTTCTATATGCAGACCTACCGCCGCGTCGCCTAGCTTTCCAATATATATTGTATGTTCGCTAACGAGAAAGAGGGAACGGATAATAGAGAGATCATGGAAACTGGACAGGTGGACAATTTCCGTAGCAACCAACTGTTGTGCTTTATCCTCAGATACATACCACTGTGTGGGCCGAAAGACCAAAAATCTCTGTATCGCCGATTGTTATTTTCGTTATGTCTGTTCCAAATATTACGTGATTTTATATCGAAACATTTGTATACTATATATATGTATATTATATATATGCGTTTAATATTTCTTCAGTATGAGGAAGTTATTCGGTATTCAGAAAAGCAGGAGGTAAATAATCAAAAAATGAATTGTATATTTTGTTTGTAATATGTAAAACGATTGATATGTGTTAATACATAGACGAATATTGGTGATTTTAAAAGACGAACTTTCAAATGAATTTTTTTAAACTTTCAGAAACAGTGACGTTGCTTTTAAATAGGGAAAAACGATTTTTACTCTAACATTTGTAAGTTGTTCCTGCGTCTAACTTGAATAGTGTCGTATTTTGTACAACCGCTTATTTCAATAATTATTTCCCAGATATAACGACTACGTCGTATAGTAATTCCTTCATAAAACGAAACTCTCAGAGAACATCTTCTATTACATTACGCATAGTTATTAGACAAACAATTGCTTCGACGAATTATCGACAGCTTTATTATCTTATTCGTCGGAATTAATCTATAAACAATAAATATTATATAAATACAAATATATAATAAATATGGTATAGGCAACATAATCGGTGTAGTCAAACACCAATTAAAACATCGTGATAGCAAAATAGCTCCATTTAACATATTTTCTATAGAACGTTTCATATTTACCATTTTACACGGTACGTCAATCAAACGACAATGTACAATCACACAGCACCTGTAACTAACAATTTAATACTAATTTCATGGCTCGGCATACGTCGAGGCAAAGTGTAACTGTGTTTCTGCTTTTATACTAATGGAAGACTTGCCACGGGCGGTGCGTAGGTAAGACCATGAACGGTAGACGATGTTCCTACCATCCCCATGTTGCGTCCTGCCACATACATGCCACTGCACTAACGTCCAAGTGCATTTACTGTGTACACGATTCTACCAGGCGATCAAAGCTTGTCTCACGGTTCGCAGCTTTGTGCTACGTGTACGTGTCTACGGAACAAACCTTCGACCACGTAGCTGCGCAGGGAACTCTGCGTAGTAGCGCATATACAGACACGATACATTCTCAGAAATACGTATCTACATACCTCTATTCGCATACCTGTGCGTATGTATATAAGAACGACTCTTGCATTGCTGTCAGTGACACGTGAGCTTCGGGTAAAAGCATTCCTGTGCAAGGCGTTTCTGTAAAGTCGCAGCTTGTCTGGAAATCTTACGCTCCGACGAACTCTCCTTGATCGAGAGAAACAAGCTTGTTGCGAAACTCCATCACGCGTGCTGCCCTTACGTTTGCGATTCTGTCTAAGAATCGAGTTTCCAAGCTAAATTGGTGAATTAAATCGCGATATTTTTTAAGAAAGACGATTGAACAGCGACTGAATGCAATTTATATTAAAATCGATGCGATAAGAATTCACGTTTATGTTCGTTCGTATAACGTGTTCTAAATATTCTTCTACCTTCAATTTCAATAGTATATACCATAGCCAAGATTGGCTTAATAATTTTTATGGGAAATGTCAGCGGGGAGAAGCAAATACCGAATCTGTTTCAAGAAGATGTCATCTAGATGGAGAAGGTTCTTCGAAAAGTAAAGTGATTTAAATTTGATCGCGCAGAATGCAAAAGTGAGACGCGTATGTGTGTGTATGAGAGCGTGTACGTGTTGCTCGGTTGGTGACACGTCGATGACACGGGCCGTTGACGATTCGTCGACAAACAAGAAAAAAGACACGTATAAAAAGAGAAGAGAAGAAGAGTCACAAAAAAGCACTTTGAATTATTTTATTGATTGGGAATGATACTTAGACTGTATCACGATAATTAAAGAATATAATAAAATGATAAATAGTACAGAGTTTTTCTGAACTATTAACACATACTGTAATTTAAAACACGGTCGCACTACTTGTTCATTGCTGCGTGTCGTAAAAACCCAATGTTACCTCCATCGCGTATGATGTTACAGTTGTATCTGTTTACTAAAGAAAAATTGTCTGCGCGGAAAGAAACGAATATCCGATAATCATATGCAACGAACTTGGCTATTGTTCACATAATATAACGAATACGAATCGAATTACAAGGAATGAGGAAAATGCGTTAACGCATCTAGTCGTGTTTCAACTGAATTTTTTACCAACACCGGTGTCCATTCTTTTCATAAAACACTTGGATATTATTCAGAAGGTCCCGCCGGAAGGCGTAATTTTAATGGGTACACTCTTCAAATTCTTTGAGCGAATAAGGAAGGAATTTTTTTATTACATTCTTAATTATACGTCTGAAGAAATTAAGAAAACGACGAGATATCACCAACCTATGAGTAACTACGAGTAGAGAAAGGCGACAATGCACCGTGCAAATAATTTTTATATAAAGGGACAAAGTAAAATAAAATAACATTCATTTGCCTTTGATCTATCTCAGATTAATTAAGTTTTATATTCCCGTACGAGTTACTCAAGAGACAAATTGATCAATTCCACTCTGTCAAAAATTACTGTTTCAGTTTTTCGCTTCGGTTCACTAACGTTATTTATGTCTTGAGATTTTTATGAAATTTAAAATCCTTTTCTTATTTATTAAACCTTAGTTTACCAATGACGTTAATAAGTAAATAAATGTCCGGATTTGATCAATATGTAATTTATTGAACTATCAAAACCAAAATCTATCTCGTTTTTATTTGTCTGTAGCGCAATAGAATTCGATTACTCGAATCGCACTAATACTGTAGAAAGGGTAAATTCTGTTTTGTATTGAGACTATGCTTCGGAACAGATGTATTCGAGTTAATGAAGTAATTCGGAATGCGTGGCGAGAAACGAAAGAGGCTTAAAGAGAAGCATCGAAGGAGATTTTCACGTCTCCGTATATTCCCCTGCAGCTCGTATAATTTTGTATACAGATATCCACTTGTTAGCCTGTGCAACACATAGCGTATCTGCAAGGCTAAATTGCAAACTCTACGTTATACTAATTCAATATAGTGAATTCACAGCCACCTCTATATATACTACGAATCATAAATGGATTTTATACTTGGAATAATGGTTAAAATCGAAATGAAATCACAAATGAATTTTATATATAGAGTAATGGTTAAATATTAAGCGAAGTCAGAAATGAATTGTATATACAAAATAATGTCGTATATAAAATGGTTAAAACTGAAATCGAAGTTAAGCAATCGGATGAGATTTTTTTATTGTCAAATAAATTTCTAAATATACAGGTTTCTATGTCGCGTATGGAATTTGAACCAAATTTACGGTCATCCGTGTAAATAGGTTTCTTTTCTTTCTATAGCTTCATAATTTCTACATCATGATCATCTATACGTTTTCCGATTTTCTAAGAGATGCTTAACTTACATTAGATTCGTCTGCAAACTTTCATTGTAGTGACATTCCGATTTCGCATCGAGTTCGTTTACAAAGTTTCACTCTCCTGCGGTTACCAGGATTCCATCCTACAAGCTCCTTGATTTCGCATCAGGTTTGTCCTCGTTTTCAGTATTCCTGGTGGTTCTCCGACCTCTGTCAGGTTTATACCCGTACCTTACTAACAAACTGATAAACCCTATCTTACTAGAAATACCATTTCGCAGGTCTACCTCAATTCTGCTTGGCAACTAATAATACTATATAATAATATACTATGGAAGCAATCGGTTCAAAGAGGATCAAATGGTGAAGTTGGATAAAATTCTGGATTATCCTTTTGCAAAGAATGACAAGAAAGACACTGAACAAATCAAAGAAACAAGTACAACTTTTTCTGATTGAAAGAAGAAACAAATTGCTCTGTTGCTATAAATATTTCAACGTCTTCAAATTTCCTAGAATTGTAGCGTCTAGATGGAAGAAAAAGCAGATACGACGAAAGAAATATTTAACGAATCCTTGGAATAAGCTTTCGTAATCGTAATGTTGAAAAGAGGAGATCAATAGATCAGTAGAATTTATTGAGAAAAATTCCAAATAAAAACGTTGCGTTAAAATATAATCTTTAATAAAATTTAAAAATTGATAGAATTAAAGTGGAGAAAAATACAAGAGAGAATGTACGTGTGTATAAAATACGATGTATATCACCGCACACCCAGTACTATTATGTGACCTACACGTGGCAATATTACACCACATGCCATGAATTCTCTCAAAGCTATCTTCATCGTAATTGAGATAGCAATATCACTGTGTGTGTTCCTTGTATCTAGGAGACAAGACGTTTTATAAATGACCATTAAGAACAACAAGATAAGTATTGGCGCTTTCCTTATATTACCTGAGAGTAATAAGTGTAGGATAAAAATGGAGATGTTAAAGTACACAGGAAACTACGAACGAAACTACTTGTACCGCTAAGATCATTAATTTTAAGCGCGTTGTAAATTTAACTAAATATTGTAAGTTTTAGTTCTTTTATTTAATTTTTCAAAGTTCTAATACTAATTTCCGAATTATTCTAAACTTTGTGGATTAATATGGATTAATATTTAAAAGATTTGACAAGAATATATTAACTCTATTCATCAAGACTGTTGATTTTACCTTGTGAAATGCTATGTATTAAAATCTATTTAAATATCATTGGAGTTTTAAGCTTTTATTTTATTTTGATTAATGAAATATCACCGGTTCAAAATCAAATTTCAAAACGCCATAGACAAATTAAGATTCGATAAAAGAAAAAAATGACATCATCTATACATTTTCTGTTCGAATTAATTAAATCAAAATTATATTACAACGTTCGAATTAGTTTGTATAATAATGCTCGATGTGTAATATGTTTTATTTTATCGTTAGACTCGTTCAACTTAAGCTCCAGGATTTGGAGAAATCTCTCTCATTTTTTACCTAATGTCATGTTACACACACGTGGCTAATAAGAACTTCTAGCATACCATTTTCTGGTTCAGTGAGACAGAAGGAAAGGAAAATCGTGTTAAATTTGTTGAGCTCCTTCGGAACTCTCATTATTTCTTATACCGATGACACATAGATACGTATCAAGCTGCGTAAAAGGATCTTAACATCGATTTACTTTCTGAATGAAACTTCTCGTCTCTAGAGAAAGTTATTTTTCAGATCATAGAAAATACATAATGAAATTTCGGTTTCAATCGATCGATATTTATGAAAGTTAAATTATAATCGAAATACGAACCAAAATTCAAGGTCTGAGTTCTTCTACTTTTACCCTGATTAATATTTTGCGATGTTTCAAATTAAGCTTCTATTACTTCAGATTAAAATTTAGAATCTCGAAACATTTGAAGCCAATCAAAATAATTCCATATAAAGAGGCAAAATACTAGCACTTGCCTGCGAACAAAATTAATCAATAGTATGAAAATACCATGATACTATTAATTTATACTGCATGATTTATTATAACAATACAAGCGCACCCTTATTGTCTGTCATTTCTACCTTGGTCAATCTCATAATTCATTGATTATGTACGTCTATAATCCTCTTAGCTTCCTCTCTATGCGCAATAGGCAGAGACTATGGAATTAGGCTTCTAAGCTAAATTGGCATCCTCAAAGTGCCGAAGATTGTGTTGGCAATCTCAAGGTATTTGCCTTTACAACATCTGATAACAATACAATCACTAACATAAGCTATCTATACGTAGCTTAGTTTTACGATTAATACCAAAGGCAATTGACCTTTTATGTAACAGCAGTTTCTCGAAATTTATAACTATTGGTAACGTAGAATTTACCAAACGATGTTGCGTACTGTAATCATAAATGTACAATCAAATTATTGAAATACGCTATATAATGAAATAAAAGTTTTTTAACATGCAGTATAATTAATTACGAAATTACGAATAGAAAGATCCAGCGCAATTTTATGTCTCGTTACGGCTGTAGAATATTAAGCTACCGTAATAAATGAATCTATCGTTTGTAATAAACGTTATGGGGCAGTTTTGTCACCTAAGGAATTAACTTACCATACGAAAGGTTCGTCGGTTTCTTTAAACAGAGAGACCGCGAATAAATTAACAAACAAACGGAATAAATCGCGATGAATTCTGATAATAACATTCGATATTTAAAATCCCCGAATACTTTGACAAATCGTTCGTTTAATTTAATCTTAATATGCCATTAAAGGAATTGTAAATAAACAATATAAATTTCACACGACACGTATCCATTATCGCACAATGAAAGTTAAAAGAGTTCTGTCAACGTCTGCAACGAACGATAATCGAGCGTAAACGAAATAGAAGAAAAATCGGGGTGCAAAGCTGGAATTCATGTAAGACTTGGTGCATTGTCAAATATTGTAAAATTAATGCAGCGTGGCCTGCCGCAGTTATAGATATCGTTTGTTAACCGTTCCAACTTCTGCCGAGCCAATCCTCTTTTCTGAAGTCGAATCCACCTGGAAAGTCTTTGGTGCTTCTGCGAGTTTGTGATGCACCGAGGTCTCTTCGATATTACGGATCTTTGCTCGTCCAGTTCGCGGCTCGCTGACGCCGTTTATACCATGAATTATGCAGCAGTCGGTTTGCGAACCAACGAGAGCACGATAAAAAGGTTCACGACCGGTGGTATTTCAGAATTCTCATTCAAATGAATAACGCGGCACGATTCGTACTAAAAAAAATGATTAAGATACTCTTAATTCTTTAAATCTATTTGCCAGGCTATAAATTCATAACGCGTGTTAACTTGGTACGTTCAGAAGGAGAATATCCTCTATCGTTGAGAAATCGTCTTTCGAAATTACGTGATCCGCGAAGAAAATAATGGAACTGAAAGAAATCTGATGAAATACAATAATCTCTGGATTTGTAATCGTTAAATATTATTTCTACAGTCAACTGTCGTTACAATAATAATCTGTTGTAATTGACGAAGGAACATTGACAATTTAAATATATCTGGAAAGAAATTCTAGATGGAAATAGATTTGCTACTGAATGTATAAAAAATTAGCTTTTACCTTTATTAAAACAGGCTATCCCTTGTAATTTGTCAGAACAGAGGAAGTAATTTACCGGCCGATGTAATTTATTCGGTCGATCGCGTTGGTCAAATGCCAATACACGGTGCAGAACCATTTTCGCGTTTACACGCAGCTATGCGGTATATCGTAAATAAGATTATTAAATTCAAGCTTTTTCTATTTCGATAATTGAAATCGTTAATAAAAGGGTAGTACAGCTTGGAACTCGTGCAAATTATACATCTATTATTGCATAGAGTAAATGTCTTTCCAATTTAGTTTAATTGTTACTCTTAACAACGGAATTGATACAGCGTATACCAGCGAAGCTTTCGAGCAATTTCAATACAACATAACATTCTCAGACTCGTTCGATAATACTAATAACCTAAATTTTATAAAATAAATAAAATATTATACGATTATACTTTAACAAAATAGTTTTAGTTGTAGTTATATTATACAATAGTTTAGTTATAAAATTCTAATTTCTCTCTTAGTCTCTATTTAAAATGAGTAGACGACAGCGTAGAAAAAGAAATTGTAGATTATCATTAATCTGATCAGCAAATTGGTAATCGTCTCAGCTCCACAGTCCTTTTGAACCCAGTAGCACTCTGTCGATCAAAGTGGTTCGCAAGTTATCGAGTTGGAGATGCAGGTCAACGACAGAGTCAGACCCAAAGGGAAGCACAGCTTCGTATTCACTGATTAGCAACACGCTATATTACGAGTTTATGACATGTCTGCTGCTATCGAACATACGGAAGCAAGTGCCTAGCAATCCATACGATTCGCAGAAGTGCAACGCTGTTGTGTTCATACGTTGATTTCTAGTTTGAATGGTACAGAACAGGCAGAACTTGTTCGTAACGAGAGATAGTAAATTTGATTGATTTAATAAGAAGAAATTTATAACATCACAACGAACTATTGCTGGATCTTTAACGCTTTAATTCGTACGAAACGTGGCCAAATTTGGTTTTCGTGAACGTAGAATAAAAACTGCAATGCATACTCGCCAAGGAAAATACGATATTTTAACACTTACGATAAACAAAGTTTATGTCCATATTGTATATATTACACGAAATATAAATATAAATATAATCACGACAGTCAGCACTCATCACAGTACTAATGAAATTTCGAAGTGCTTCGTACAACATGCACAACATATTCAAATAAGGTTTCTACGAGTTGTCGTTCTAGTTCTCAACCGTTTTATCTCCGTTAATTTGTAAATTGAAAAAGTTGAGTTTATAACGTTTAATATTATTTAATAGGACTCGAAAGAATCGAATATCTATCGCTTCCTAAGTAGAATTTTATCGAGAATTTGTATTCCTCGTACCACTGAGACATACGTGGATTGGTTAATTACGTTGTTTCGAAAAACAAACGTATATTGTTGATTAAACGCACGAGTCTTTCACGAAAGCAGCGATCTTTGACGTTTTCTCAAAGAAATGCGAACGAACTTTACCGCAGAGTCCAATAGTTGGCAGAAAGAGAAAGAAGAACAGGATAAAAAGGTACAGCACTTGAGCTATTCACGCATACACGCATGTTCGCGTGCATGGCGATTTACAGGTGGTAGCAACAGTAGTCAAGCACGCATAGTCACAGATCATCGGGTTCCACGGTACGAGTAGCACGCTGCAAAGCGTGGCAATCGATGCTCAGGCACGTTCGCCAGACCTCGACCTCTCTCCAATCTGGCTAGCAGTCGCTAACCTGGCCAAACAACAGTCTCCAGATACGGTATAAATTAAAGCAATTTGCATATCACGCCCGTTTCCACGCTTCTAACACGAAATTCGTCGCGGCAGCAACGGCCAAGGTTGAAATTCGTTAAATGGTCAATCAACTTGCTTCTATCTCCTATTTTGTTTTATAGATTTGTCACACAACCTTCTCGCGTGTGATGTTATTTTAGAAAAGCAACTCTTTTTATTTCTGTTATTTAGCGTCGCATCAACCGCTTCTACATTAGTGACGTAAGAAGCACGAGGTTCACGATTTGTTATGCAATTTGGCGTGTTTTAGACAATGCGGTAGAAAGGCAGTTTTATCGAGCGATACAGGCAATATACAATGCGCCAGATTTTACTTTTGGCGATTGTTTTAATAATTCGAACTTATCCGGTTGTTTGAAAAACTTGCGTATTTCCTATGCATCGACCTAACGTCAGTTTTCTGGATGATCACTGTACAAAAATATAATTAACACGACCTATCGTGTGGGTCGTACGTAAAATCTGAAATATTTCATAAGATAGAATTATCTATTGAGATTTATTAAACAAATGTATATGTCTTCTTACGAGTATAAATAGTTTCGTATACAAGCTTTACAATTGGATAAACGATTCTTTAAAGATGAAGCAATAGCATTTCTGATAAACCGTCGACTTTTATTAATTAGTAACCGTTTTATGGAAAAGCAAACTTAAAGGACGACTCGAAGAAAATTTTCCAAATATTTTAAGTATTCAGCTAGCAACGTTTAAAGTATTCTATCCGCTATGTATCAAACAAGTTTGCTCAGAATATTCGTACAACTAGCTACATTTTCCTCGGCGTCAAAATCGGGTTAGCATAGATGTATTATTCAACGATATGTGGCAACACGTGCTGAATTTTGTATTGTTAATTAATCTTTCTACTTGAATTATACACCAAGCGGTTTTCATTAAGTCAAATTACAACCAGATTACAGATCTTCGATATGAATTGATATTTTTCCGAGAGCACCTGCGAAAAAGAATAATACCGAAACCTGCTCGGATTATTTCACATTCATTTTTGAACGTCTGCGAGTATTATTTTAATTTACGTCAAAATTTACAATAAACCGTGTTCTCTATATGCAAATTTCAGAAAAGCGGCAAAGAAAGAACGGTTTTTGAAGTGCTAACGCATCAAAACAGATCGCATACAATTTTTCAAACGCCGAATGTTTTAAAAACCGTTCAAAATAAAAGGCTGCAATTCTGTACGCTCTTTCATACGACTGAACAAGAACGTAGAGAAAACCGGAAACGCTTGAAGATTTTCGTCAAAATGTTTATACACGTTACAAGCTCCACTAATTTCATAGACCCACCACGATTTACTAACGACATTAGCTTCGTTTAAATCATTACCGTTTATTCGTCGTTTGTACATATTTACGTTGTAGATCCGTCATATTAATACAAATGCCTACTGTATGTTTCATACGTCGAATTAACGTGAAACAGTCCTCTTCATCTCTGTGCATCTTTCTCTCGTACGTTCCTTGTTTGCTTTATTCACTTACATTGTTCACCCTTTAGCTTTAATTGCACTGCCTATCTAGCAATAATGTTGCGACGTGGTCCCATCTACCTAACTCTCGGGATGTCAACCCTTTCTCGCTTAGCGATGACGGCTGAGGTTCGCGAACCACGTTACCTTCTATTATATATGGCGCAGCGTTCGTTTCTACTCCAGCGATTTAACATGCATTAAATTGTAAACTTGGAACCTGTCGCTTGTTAGATAATGTACAATGCCACTGCCTTTTATGGCACACCATCGATGCATTTATTTGCTGGTATCTCGTTTCCAGCAACGAAGTCTATACTTTGCTATTCGACTTTCTCATCGATCGATTTTTCTTGTGCCAGCTTCTTGGAATATATCAGGAGTCAGGTTGGTCGATAATGTTTAGAAAAAGTAAAATTTGTGAAAAATATATGTACGCTTCGTATCATCGTTGAACGACACATAATCTTTGGTGCTTTCTCTTTTATTACGTAGCTGCATAGTTATTTCCTGTTGGCATAGCATCCAAATAGTTTCCAGTTACAAGCTAATCGTATTAGTTAATTATACCTTAACTGTCCTAACTGCAATATCCAAAGTTGAAATTATATGTACAACAAAAGATATAATTTGTATGTTTTAAACAGTTATTAACAATATAATATTTTTATAGTCGTACAGAATCGCTCGGAATCAACATTATATTTATTATAGTTTTCCAAGAAATTGATATGATTTAATTAGTGGAATTAAAGCATTATGAAAACAAAATGGCAGTAGTAAAATATACGATAACGAAATGTTCATGACAGAAACATTTCACTGCAGAGCAATTAATAACTAGTCAATGTATTCGTGTGTCTGAAACGTTAGTCACAATATTCTAATAAACGAGAGTAATAAAATAAAGCATATTTAATATCTCTTACAAATAACTTTAATATATCGAATAGTTTAAAAACAGCCCATTTAGTTTTACGGTAATTAAAATTCTTTCGTTAAAAGATGAAACCCCGTTTAATATCCGCGGGCGATTGATAGCGGTGAGTAATGAAGGAGTAATGGTATTAACGAAGTCAGAGGGGTTGGAATTTCTAAATACGTGAGCGCTGGGAACGCCAATCTACCCCGAAAATCAAAGTAACCTTCAAAGGAAACCATTAGATAGCGTCACTTAATTTAAAATCAACCAGAGTATATTACCTTTAGATTGATTTTATATTTCATCGAGCTATACCATTAACGCAATTTTCCAAAATCGCGATAATCCCAAAATGATCAATCTGATAAGGAAATCGCGCAATTGTGCGTATAAAAGTTACACGACTGTTACATCTTTCCGGAACCAGCATTTCAAATATTTATTTATTTAAAGATCGTGATGCACGCAAAAGCGTACCACTTTAACTGGAAGTTTACTATTCTGCTGCAATATTCACGAAGTTTAAAAACTGGGACGCATATGGTACGGCCACATTAGTCGACATCCCTCGAGTCAGCAGGTACGTGCAGCTACTGGATAAGTTCCATACGATACAAGATCACATCGAAGCATTACTAACCCACATTCCGGAGGAAAAACCGTGGAGACAGTTTCGAAAGAGTTTTGAGGTCATGTATTTTGATGTAACCGATAAGGTGAGAGGTTACATGCAACGCCTCGAGACTCTGCTATCGACATCTCACGTGCAACTTAATTTGAGATCGATATCTGCATTTACTGCGTCCTCTGAGATAAAAAAAATATAAACAAACGTTTAAAAAATTATTATCAAATTTATTCATTTTCACAGTTTCAAGTTGTTGCATGAAACTACTGAGCCATCCTTAGATACCTAACACGAGGAAATGATATCGAGTGGAAAAAATTTTTCAGTCCAATTGTAACCGTACGATACAAACTTCGATCAATAGAACGATGATAGTTCACGCGACTCTAATTCACAAATATTTAGTAGACAAGCAAGAACACTCAACTTGTGAAAAATTTAACGTACCAGCTACTGTCATGCATGTCATGATGTTGTACTTGTATTTTGCATTTGTTGAAGCAATTTAACGTCTGCCCTGAACAAGTAAACTGCGATGTTTAGGAAAGTGCGAGCACAATATGCGAGTGCTAAGTGCAAGTGTACCAGTTACACGATTGTTCTGGAGAAGCCAATATCGTAACGTCTCCTATCGTGAAAGTTTCAAATCTAAAATACTATGAAACGCGTCATACTGCAGTGAGAAGAGCGATTAAACTTCCAAATAATACGAACAGCCTTTGAAATTCGGAGGAAAGTTTAATATAAGTCAGACTCAGTTTCTGTACGAAGCAACGCGATGGGCATAAGAAAAGAAAATTACCAGGCGACGTAAAACAGATTAAACATCGACACTAGATACAGCCAATTATTCTACTTATTTCCTATTTTCCAAAATTTTCTCCACCCCATCTTTCCCCGAACTTGGTTCTTGAATCGAAAGATAGTCATACTTCAATATTTAAAATCTAATTCCGACACTCGAGCTCTCCTATTTTGACATCCTAGCGAAAGTAAAATATCGAGCTAATATTAGACTAGTTCTATGGGAATGACTGATCGAAGATACTAAATTTGCACGGAAGTAATACCGAGAAATGCTTGGGTAGAAGATAGCAAGAGCTTGGAACGCCCTTGACGAGAAACGTTACGATTCAGAGCCGCAAAACTATTTTCCGATAACGACCGACATTCGGTTGGTGGGGTACATTTGTTCCAGGCTCGCGCTCTGATTGCGCAGGACGCACGCTTTCGTCGGATGCATATTTTACTATGTTGACAGATTTATTGTAGGCACGGTCGGATAACCGTCTTCCTTTATTTTATTATTTGTACTGTCACTTGTTTTTGTTTCATTTGTCTCGAAGAACCCATACCTTTCGGTTGTCAGCAGCACGCTGTTCGAAAGACAGATGGGATGCTGGTTCCATTATTAAACTGTATGCCAGATCCATGTCGAAACAGGGATCCTATTAAGCCAACTTTCGCAGGATTCCAACTTCCTTCCATATTTTTCATTCGTATATTCGAACAACAAATTTTTATTCATTTGGGCTTGGGCGTTTTTTCACATTTAAACATTTGGATTATTATTAGGAACTCGATTAACCTTTCTAGGGATGGATTTTTCTTTTAAAGCACTCCATCTAGCATTCTTACCACTTTTCCAGATGTATCAAAGTATTTGAAATTCCACTCGTGTATTACGTCTTAGGTAGACCTGCGCTATACAGACTGTTACGAAATAACGACTAAGTATTCTGAACTGAAAGAACGATAACGAAGATGAGATAAAGAAAACGATGAAACTTTAGTTTTCTTTAATTTCCAAATGGTAATTAGGACAGGTTAAGCAAGGAGGGCAGCGGCGTTAGGCAACAGAAAATCTGCTAGCTAAATTTGACGTTGGTGACTTTGGTTTGATTCAGTTTATGCAATTACTTGAACACTGAATTTTTAAGATTCTCCGCACAAATATTGCATTCTGATAATTTCGGATAATTATCATTATGATTCGACCTCTGATATTTCAGTATTTGAAATCACGCAGTTATAAACGTGCGTACTTGAAAATATACTTATAAACGACAGCAGTAATTAATGTTTTGTTAATAACCGAAACCAGTTTCGCATAATCGTGTTTAAAATATATGCTAATGTATAAAATGCATCATCGTGTAATTATACCCATACATTACAAATGAATTCAAAATAAAGCAGAATTTCAATGTTCCAACGTTTATTTTCATTAATGAGAAGTAATTAATATCAACTAAAATTGAATACATAATTCATTATAAATGTGCATCGCAGCTTGATATCAGCGTCCTAACAAAGATTAATTGTGTTTGTAATAACAATCGAAGCGTATGTTTTGTGAATAAATTATAAACTCTTTGTATGGTTAATATTTGAAAAATCTAATAATTATATGTAACAACAATCCTGTCATTTCTCTTCCTCCCTTTTCCTATTTTTATGATTTACAGGTCATGCTATACATATTTATAAATCATCCTTTTGATACTGTAGTCATATATATATATATATATATATATATATATATTCTTAGATAAAGAAAATTTAAATAAAAAAATAACACTCGATACTACAATATTATAAATGTAGAAGGTTTGTTTTTTTTAATTAATTTATGTAGTACTAAAAATTGCAAATAAATTTTTATCCTGTAAAATTCTCCGTAAAAACCGACTGTTCGAAAAATAGAAAGAAAAGATATTACCGTATTGCTTTAAGTTTGAGATACAAAACAACTCCTCTCTTAAAACGGAATCTTTGAAATTAACGTGAAACAATAAAAATGACCATCAGATTGGTTTATTATCATTGGAAGAACATGGCAAACAACGTCGGAAAATACGATGCTTTGACAAACATTAGATGGGGCTCCCGAGACAGAGCTCAACTTTTATCCTCAGAGGAGAGACTGAGGTGATTCGCGCGGCGTTGTCTCCGGAACTGCGTAGTCGGAGAATATGCAGAATCAGCCGTGTTGACGCAGAGACTTCTATTTTAAACGCGGGACGATTGTTTGATGATCGCCTTTGAAAGCTACTTATACAACGTTGTGACTTTAAGCGTTTTTGGTGATAGGTATATTAATATTTAGCGACGAAACATGCAAAGATTTGTGTATTTACACAGAATGACGAGGTATAATCTTCAAAGTACAACTTAAAATACAATTCGACGTGAAACTCGCCGTAAAGGGCAATTTAAACGAATCATAAATAGATATAAGAATTACTAAAATACTTCAAACGTTTCGAGTTATACGTACGTTAATTTGTAAACGCGACCATTCATTTTTTGTGTCGTTAGTAATTTATGCAAGCAGTCGATGCGACTATGTGCAATGGAAAAGAGATTATTTAAAATGTATATTCATGTCGTTTAAAAGGTAGTATAATTATCTAGTTATAAATATTACGATTTTCAACATTTTCTGGAAAATATTTACACACGGGAAACCAACACACGTAAAAAAATCAGATCAAATTTAGATTGAAAAATTTAATCACAAGTTGATTAATAATTGCAGCTGGACAAAAATTTAATGGGATTTAGCGGATGTAACAGGAAGAGCCAATTTTCTGCTTTTCAAATTTATATTTAGCTTAACAGATGCATTTTGCTTCTATGCAAGACACTTTAACCAATGTAATGCGCAAACTAAACGATATTCCAACTTTTCCTTCTCCGATGTAATTCATACGAAGACTATTAATAAATACCGCTATAAATAACATTATTCGACATTATTTTGTTCAAAAAATATACACATTTATTCGGAGGAGTCTTAAATACACGAACAACATATATTAAAATTATTAAAAGTTTAAACGATTGCTGTTCCAAAACTAAAGAAGATCTTCGAGTCCAGTCGAAGTGGTTAGAAGGAGTAAACCTTCCTCTGTAAAATCCTTTTCGTTTTATTTCGATTCGACCTTCCGTTCCTGAGATATCATCGTTTGAAGAGAATCGAATTTTTCGATAATTCCCTATCGTTGTCTCTCTCGCACGCTCGGACCTCTCATTCATATTGTGCCACTGATCAATTACAATTTCCTTACAATTAATAGCGCGCTGATCAGTAACAGACAACGTCCGCGTCTATTTTACTATTACTGTTACACAGCACTAAACGTATCTACGCATTTCCTGGAAGAAATGTAGGTCAGACCGCTGCAGGATTCCATTCATAATTCTATAGACACAGATACTTTACCTAATAACGCTATATCTTTAGAACAAACTGGCATATCGATTTAAATCAAAATGCATTATCAACGCTATACTTTCCACCTATCTTCTGAATATTATACGGACGTTATTTATAAAATGTTTCTAGCTTCAGCTTTATTCTAACGATTAATGTTTCCAAATATTATTAATATAATATTTAGAAATTTCATGACTCTGATATTTCGTGCACAGATGTAGAAGCAGAACATCTTGAAGATTAACAATAAGTAAGGATAAGGTAGTCTTCTCGAAAGATTAATTTTTTATTAATTTAATTTAAAATTTATATATATATATATTTCTAAAGCCTGAGACGTAGATACAGATCCATATGCGTGAGACTATTTTATACGTGCATATATGGACGATCGTTTACGTACAATTGTATATTTCTTTTCTCTTCCCATTTCTACGAACTTAAGGTCCAAGTTTAGAAGAGAATATTGGCAAAAACACGAGTTACGTCTCGTAAGGGCGAACACGTTTCATCCAGAACAAAATTGGTAGGGTGCGCGGCATAAATTCACGTTCGATGACGGGATTATTTGACACTGTGATAATACGCGAGAATATCGCGGCACGCCACAAGTACAATATGACGTTGAACCGGAAGAGAAATTTCGAAAAGAGAGTAGGGAACCAGGAACGAGGGGTGCGTTTTTATCCTTCTTTGTTACGGCGATCAGCCGCGTACAAAACGACGGGTAAACTGAATCTCTAGCTTCTATCCCTTTCCTACGTTATTACGACGCAGCTTGGTACGCGAAATCCCGCTTTAATTACTTTCCGAGAAACAAAAAGCCGGGATATACTTTACGCCGAGAAGATTGAATTTTAACGCGCGAAGCAAGAAACTTCGTTAAATCCAATTCGAATACTAAGTCGGAAACTTTCCTGGCAAACATCCTCTCAATGTACGAATCCGATAAAAATTCCAATAAAATTTCATCGATGTTAATTACCTGTTAAGCACGATCGAGTATTAAATACAGCTTAGTTTAATGATAGCCGCATTATTCAATATAATTCGTGACCTTAATATTATTTCAATACGATTAGATGGCGACAAGTTACGTATGTATTGATATAGAGCTTCTATCGATCGAATGTTATTCTATCGATCATAAAATATTTATGATAAATTGATCTAAATATACAGGGTGTCCCGGCAACAGTTACGCAATGGGCAATGTAGTGATTCTACGTGAAGAAACGAGCCGACGATATAGGATAAATGTTTTTCATGTGTCATTTCGTTTTCGAGAAAATCGAGATTGAAAATCTATCAAGTACGCTTGAGCTTGGCTGATTAAACTTTTCATAGAACTCTTTGCTTTCGAAGACAGGAAATTTGAAAATCTTTTATGCGCCTGCATCAAACCAGTTCTTAATTAAACAAGCATAAGAACGTCGATCGTGCCGCTGTTGCCAGGAGGTTGAGGTATATAAACATGTATAGAATAAGTTCTCGTTAAATACAACGAATGACTTGCTTTACGCAATTACCTATGTACTGATGTAGATTTTCCGTTGATTGAATGTTGTATTCTAACCTTATTACCAAAAAAAATGTGCAACAAGTTTTCATGGTCAGTTTATTTAAACACGTGTAAATATGTGGCAGGCAAATTGCATAATTCAGAAATTCATCGAGAATTAACTCTTCCAAGGAAAAGTTAGAATATTTAGACATTGAAGGATACGAATAATTTAGATGTTAGCAACGCATCGTATGTAAGCTGAGAAGAAAATATATAAAACAAGATATAAATGGCATGTTGAAACATGGGTCGTAAAGTACCTACACTGTACGACGTCTCTGTGACGTGTGAGGTAAGCGTTCTCGAATCCCTAGAGGGCCCAGCAGACCGAAACACGAGTGTACTGCTAGTACTCTGACTCTCAAGGGACTGTTTATCAATCACGTTAAGTAAATACTGTCTCTAGAGCGAAGCATGTTGGGACAGTAACGTGTAATTACGTGCATCTATTGTAAATGAGGTTACATATAATAGTTTCCTGCAAACGAATACAAATATTCCTATCGTTATTTTTTTAGTTATATCTCTTCTCTCTATATATTATTATATAGTCTCTCTTTTGAGCATTATTTCAAATATGTACATGCAATTTCATCTATTTATAAATACGATAATTCTCCTGCTATCGGTTTCGAGTATCAACTGTATGATAATGTATTTTGCAGAATATATTTGTTATTTAACTGGAAATAAAGATATTCAAATGTTCTTAATGGATAATAATTTCCAAAGAGACATATGTACATACATCTATGTGTGCTTTAACGAAAACTATGATATTTCGTGAAATTGATTCTCAGTTAGAAAATTTGCAAAAATTGATCGAAATTTTTACAGAATTACGTTAAGATTAGTAAACTATAACGATAGAAATTTGCTACGATATCAAATTTATGTTAAATATTATGAAATATGTGGAAACGTAGGTTCGGATGTTTCTTCAAATTTTTCGTCATTTTTATAGAGTAATATACTTGTTATTTATTTATTATTTTCAGTACTTTAATCTACGTATCAGAATTACTTGTCGTTTGAGATGGTTTATAAATATACAATGTTAATTTAGTTACGCATATATAGAAGCTCGCTTTAGGATCAGGGGGTAGAAATTTTGTCGTCGGTTTCAGCTAAAAATTCCTTTACGCGAAAATAGTTGAATTCTTCATTTTTGAAAAGTTACCAGACCCGCGTTGATCAAACGTTTTTTTACGTTCTCCGTGAATATTATACGATCCTCAAATTTTTAACTCTCTTCAAACACATGTATGAAGTACGCCACTTCGAAGAATGCAAATTTAATACAAGCAAATAGAGTTTATTCGATCCTTAAAATAAACGTAACATTAATATTGTATGTAACATGACATTTATATTAAACTCGTTCAGATTTAGCGTTCTTCTTAAAAAAAAGTCAATATATAGCTTTATTTGCTTTAATAATACTTTACCTTACGGAGATGCCATATTTCGCATTTACTCGAATATTTGTAAGATTAATTTCTCTCACCTGTAACAAAATATTAAAAAATTAGTTACTAAGAGAGAATCAATAAATAATTTGCGTGCATAAAAATACAATTATATCCTTAATGTAATACGATATGACCCTGTGATATGAAAAATTAACTTCTTTTAAGAAACCTTTATGAGGAAACAAGAACTATTTATCTAATTCATAAAAATACAGGTAAACACAACAAATCATTTATAATTTAAATTCTCGCGTGTAATATCTATTTGCATTCTCTAGATTGCAAAGTATTAGTAAATAATAATTAATAATCGAAAATTTATAGTCTTAGTTTATAGCGTAAAGATAAATATGTACATTAGTTTAAAATGTTCGACCTGGCAAGCTCGAAATTCGACTGTTACTTGCCTTTGATCTAAAAAGTTTTAATTATGATAATGAGCAAAACAGACATTAATTTCATTTAATTAAGATAAAAGGGAATCGGGCAGATAACTTTAAACACTGACGTAAGAACGAGGTTTCAGCTTTGGCACAGGTTTACGTCGAGGCGTTAATTACAATGGGGAAACGAGGAAACCCGGTGCTTTATTCAACCCTCCCTCCCTTAGCATTTAGCATCCATAGTAATTCAATACCATGTCCAGAGAAGGGGATTTGCAGGCATTCGCGTTTATTACACTGCAACAGAATGTCAACCTGTCAGTTTCAACCGTAAATTAGATGAAGGGGCTGTCACTCACATCCTTCGCTATCTTTGCTGTAACTTGCACTTTCCTATTTATTCTAATCCCTAACAAATTCGTATAACGACCTTAACTGTTCTACATATACAATTCGTTCGTCCGAATAAATTGTTTCAAATACTATACTCGTCCATTTCCCTTTACTAAAATACCGTGTTGTTTCGAACGTTCGTAGCGGATTTACTTTCAGAAAATACACAGCTTCGCTGCATAATATTTCACGCTCTATCGGTACGTGTGACTTAAATCGCACCTGATAGACTGAATTACGATATGTATTTCCAGCAAGCGTGAAATCCTTTTAAAAGGGTATTATAGCAAAAGCATGAAGTATCGCAACTAAATGGTAGTTAACGGATGCTAATAAAATTACTGCGCTGAGATATATTCTTGTGTGCTTTACAAAATCAATTCAATCGCCTTTATCAGAATATAGTTTGGTATGATTTGTACACGAAGCAAAGAATGGAAAAGTAAGGGAAGCTAAGTGTACCATAGAAAGATTAATTAATATTTATAAATCGATGACAGCAAACACATTATAAAATATCGTTAAAATATTCCGGAAAAATTCATTATTATTTATAAACGTACATCGAGATAATAAACACATTGTAAAGCTACGTGCATCGATAGAACCTGTGATTTATGAGTCAATTTTCTCGAACAAAGAAGTGATGGTGTACGGTCCAATACAAAGAACGTTCAGAATTTTGCGGGAATGGCGTATTGAAGAAGTTTATCTACCCACACTCCCGAAAACTTCAAGGCCACGTACCAAGAAAAATTTGTCAAAAATGAAATTTAATATGCAGCGGGACTTTGAATTACACGCCCAAATTGAAGCAACTAGTACTTTGCCACAAAACTTCTGCCTTAAACTTCATTATTTAAATTTCATATTATCCTGGACGTCGTAACTTACGTCTCGAATTACGTATATCAACCTCTGACGTAGTAGAATAGAAACTTATTACTTTGTGGTTACATTACACTCTAAACTGAACTTCATTTAAAATTAGTTTAACACGTGTATATGAATGTACAATGAGTACACTGTGTACAGGGTAAGGAAGTAATTACTGTTAAACTCTCATAGCATTTATATTTATCTTTACCTCCCCTGATTCGCCTCTGTTTTTTTTAATGGAATGATATTTTGTTATTTTCCAATTATTACTTTCGACACGAGAAAACTGCATGCGACGAATGTTTATAAAAATTGTATAGACACAGCTAAATAACTCGAATCTGAATAAAAATATTAATTGATATTTATTGTAAAATTAAACACCGTAATAAATATATTTTCGCATACTATATGTATTCTGTATATTTCCATACTGTAATATTTTCCATAAAGGTGTACTGTAAATATCCGCAGTTTACGATACAAAAACACGCAACTGACTAAAGTTCAGCCAGTTTTAACGAAAACATGTTGCTACACTATCGTTGCATTTGACTTTAAACAAGTCTAACGGGTTGGAGAAGAGATTATAGAAAATTATTTGTCAAGAAGCTGCTATCGACGATGGAAAAAGTTTCGTGAAGTTGTTAAAAGATAATCAAGCCTGTTATCAAGGAGCAGGAGCATTATTTTAATTAAAACATTGTTAGATGTATAGCCTCTAGTGGAACTATCTTCACTTCGGGTGTTGTAGAAGCTTATAAAACATAAAGGTGATTTGTAACTTTTGATTAACAATATCCATTAACGGTATTAACAAATTACCTTAAGTAAAGTATTATAAAAAAAGATAGAGTAAAGGCAGAGAACTTAAAAATTCCGTAGAAAAACGTAGAGAGGAAAAGTGTCTTACATTTGCAACTTTAAATATTCGACTTTAAAATTACTAGAAATATACCTATATACACACATATAGCTTACTGCGATTTATGTATTAATATTTTCGCAATAATGCCCAAATCATTACCATATTTTCATTTATATCGTATTAGCCGCGAAATGGACTCGAAATACATTATGCATATGGCATACATATAATAGATATACGTATTTGTACCACTGTTACGACAATTATAATATAACAATAATACTGATTATCACCGAGTAGAATATGTTGTATCTATTTCAACCATCCTACGTTTTGGACGGGTTTTTAAATAAATAGAAGATAATGAACATGTAACATCAAAATAATTAAGACAGGTATAATACATTTCATAATTATATCAGTTCGTTCCAACTATTACTTATTTTGCATTTATCGATATTACCTTTCATCTTTGAATTAAAAAAAAAAAAAATCAACGTTTTACTGTAGCAACTCTCTGATATTCAGCTTGAAATAATTTCGCGTTTTCGTTTCTATTCGTGACAAATATCAATTTCGAAACGTTTAAAAAAAGAAATAGAAAATACATTGTAGGTAGGTGAAACAATATTTATTTCTAGGAATTATGGCATCGAAGCCGGCAGCTGTTAGCTATCCCAGAGAGGCACCTTTCCTGGTTCCTCCAATTCTGTTCATTTTGTTCAGTTTCAAAATATGGATATATTCTGGATCGATTAAGCCATGAAACAATACTACGTAATTACCTTTATACGCAAATTACGAGCGTGTTCGCAAATATTTCAAACACAAAAAATAACAATATTAATTAATATCAACAGTATTAATTTAATTAGAAGATATATTACGTCTAAAACCTATCGTGTTTTCTTATTTTCGATACATTAAACACACCATGAAACACCACAAAAAATACGAACCCGTTGTTTACATCTAAAATGTTGGTTACAGAGTAGACAATATTAAGCATTTTTTTAAATAATTTTTAGGATCACCACAGATCCTTAAAATTTTAGATCTTCTTCTTGATACACCATATAACTTGCACATAATTAGTTCGCATTAGAGTAATCACACGTGTACGCAAATAGAATTACGTGTTGTAAAAAATACGATAAAAAGATACATCGTACAAAATCGCAACGGGACGATTACATCTACAAAAAGTGAAATATGTTGAAAGTACGTCGAATTGTAAAATAAGTGAGACGAATTAACGCGCAATTATTATTAAACAACATAACGTTCAAATCCATACTTTTCCATATTCCATCATCGACGCGTTCAATGAAATCGGTTCGTTTAACGTTTTCGATGCGTTTTGTTCTCTCAAAGCTTTCCTAGTATCAAACAGCATTCGCATCCATTGATTGACACTCGATTTACCTCGTATGATATCCGGAATAAACGAGGTTTTAGTAGAGAATTGCGGTGGGGGGCGAGGGGAAAGGAAACAAAAGCAAATTGAAAATAGTAACAAGTTGAAAACGTAAGTTAAGTCGGACCACCACTATGCGTGTTAGCGCAAAGGATTTGCGAGGAAATGGGAAAAGCTTCGAACACTCAAATCCCCAGCCTCGATGCGGAAGTCTCGAATACCAGGCGAAGGAAAATGAATATTACTGGCAGACAGAAGGCTTACTCGACAAATGTTCGTTCGCGAGTAATTTCAAAGCGTTCGGAATACAAACGGTTCACCGCCCTTTATACTTCTGTTAGAGATCTCATTCGACCAGTAACAATTTAAAGAAGCGGAGGCAACGTAAAAGAAGTTTTCCAACTCCGCTAGATATAATTCCAAAGAGAGAGAGCATTTAAAAGTAGGTATTTAAATGCATAACGTTGCCATTTTACAACACAGTTATACTTTTTAATGCGCCAGACATAGCGATTATTTCTTATGTATTCATATGTATTCCCTTTCGTATTTATTTATTCCTATTTCAAGGTGGTGATTCCAATTCTTAGCTGACTTTTAGAATACAAAATTATCCGATAATTAAAGACCAAGGGACAAATGGTTCGTTTAATCTCAATGGTTCGCTGATTCTGCCCATTATCTACGAATTTTTGTTCATATCATAGAAATTCACGTTTCAGATACAGTACCACTGTATGGTACATTATAACTGAGTCTAATTAGCTATGTAATTAATTATGTATGTAAGTGTTACGATAAATAGAATAACGTAACGATATCTTTTGTAGCCAACTCACATGCGTAATTCAATAATCGGCTACCGATTAAAATTTCGCTGTAATAAATTCAGTTCAGATAAATCAAATGCTATTGTATTACTATTCACTATAAAATAATATAACAACATAATAATAGTATAATAATAAAATAATAATGCCAGTAAAAAATATCTATACTGACACGAGATCGTAACAAAGATAGTACTGAAACTTTCTTACTTTGAAATTATATTATTTTTGAATTACGGATAATTGACATTTGTTGGACGACGGCAAGTGGAAATTTCTTGTTTTGTGAGACAGAACGTAAATCACACGCAGTTAGCAGGTATATTCGTTTTTGATATGCGCGCCGTTCGTCCTTCGCCACTTCATACACGTAAAGCATGGATTCCCGGGGCTTATGCAAATATTCGAAACTGCAAGCGTGGACAAAATTCTCGCAGATTATACGGGGGATCGTGTCGAGATAGCCTGGTGTTTACGTTACATTGCGGAAGGGTGAAACGATCAACGCTGCGGGTGCCATTCACGCCTTCTAACACATAAAACTACGTATAACCTTTTTCGTCATTAATGCATCATTCACGTATCGTCGTAACATCAGATCCTTCGTATCATTTTATCCTAATCGTTTGATAGAAAAAATCGAGTCTCTTTATAGTTTTCGCATAAATAAACGTATAATTTTTTAATTTTTTCACGCATCCAATTCTTTCGTAGAAGATACAGGATACTGCAACTAAGATTGTAATATTATTGAACGACGTCTAAACAAATGCGTATATGTAGATACAAGGAAAATTGCTATCAATACTATTGTTATAACATTAAAACTGATTAGTACCATTGTTATGTATGGTTACAGCGAGAAACAACGAGAAGCTATTACTACAGTTACACGTACAGGATGTTCCTGGTAGTAGTTAGTTTTCAGCGTTTTTCTCGCAAACGATAAATAACGAGGAAAAAATGAAAGAGGGAAAGAACGAATAGTTCAAAGTGCGCCACGTATTCGCGATAATATCTATTTTTTCCGCAAGTGCAAAAATGCATGTGCGCTTTACAGTTGCACTATTCTTTTCCTTCTTTCTTTTTTCTTTTTTTTCCCCAGTGAAAGCCTACCTTTTCTCGCATAAGCCGAATTCTCTCGTCATTCTAGAAAGAGAAGTATTGGAGTAACATAGACGAAAACTAATTAATTTAAAAGATATTTTAACTTTAATATACAACAAAAAGAGGATAACGAGATGAATTTCGAAAAGACTTCTCGAGTAAAGAAATGTCAAATTCGCGTGAATTTAAATTCACGTTTAAATTCACTTCAGTATCTCTGAAACGACGAATATTTTTCCCACTGCGTTTCTCATGAATCTCACGTCCTTTCTCGCTAACAAAAAATTGTTTCTCTAATGCGCTTTTAGAATCGTATATTTTGGAAGATTATTAGGCAATTAGCAATCCTCCAAGAACGTAACAAATGGCGTTGTGACGAGCCACGTTGCAAGCGGCAGATTACTATAAATTTGGCAGGCCTATATGCTTTCAACTCTCAAGCCCCCTTCTTATTGGCATCTCATAAGCCCGAAGTCATGTCACGGTAATTAAGGGGCTCGTTAGTCGCGTAGCACCTGCAGCCCTCTTGACCTCTTACAATCTTTCCTATGGCAGACGTCACGCCTATAGTACTTTATGTGGAGATTGCAAATTCCCAGAACGACTATTCACGAACCTTTCAAAGCAAATGATTCGTTAATTATGCCGCTGTCCTCTTCATTTGCTTTAATATCGAGCTCCATCGAACTCCGTAAAGAAAAAGATCATGAAAATAGTGAGAGTAACTAGCTGACGTGTGAAAAACTAATCAACGTATGTTGGAATTGTCGTGCAAAATTGTGATGTGCCAAATTCGACTATAACGTACTAAGAAAATTATGAAGCAGTTTATTAATCACATATTAGCAGTTATTAACGATTAACGATGAGTACTTGTTAGCGGTGAGGTGAGATGAATGGAACCTATGGGAAGGTTGGTTTTTAATCGTAAATAAAAATGAAGAAAGTGGAAGGTTATAGTAATGAGGTAATATCTGATTGGGAAGAAAGATTTTCGAAAAAGATTATCGACGTTCACGGATGATTAAAATTCGCAGGTAATTAAGATAAAAAAAGATATAGCTAATTTTAACGTAGGAAAAGACAAACATAATTTTTACCCAATACGAAAAGATGTACTATCTTGCTCGAGAGCATTTTCCGTAAAACAGGACCTAAATATCAATATTTAAACACTAAATATCCCCTGCGTCTCGAACTTTCTCATCGCATTTAACTAAAACTTATTAAAGACCATAAGTACATAAATTTCAGAAGTAGTGGTGAAGTTTCTAGGAAGTTGTAAAATAACTTCCGCAATAGAGAATCAAAATTTGCTAATTATAACGATGCAAAATGTTAAAGTAAACGAATTGACGCTAAGAGACTTCGTACATAGGAAAATAATTTCAACGAGACCGAAATTTATTTAAGATTAAATCTGTTAATAAATGAATGATGTTAAAACTTCGATATAATAGTATGATTAGCAACAATATGAAAATAATGCTTCTTCCTTCTATGTTTTGACAATTTATAAGAGTTTTACAATCTACAATCCTACAACTAGCTTTCCAAATATTGAACTGTTTCTATTTTAGCCATATATGATATTTTTCTAGCTGGCTGAATACACAGAGCGTTTTGTAACGTATGAAACGCACTTCAGTGGTGAACACGGGGCACAAAAACAATGATAAAAGCTTATATAAATGTGTATTTTATTTGTCTTTATCCTCGAGTTATAGCTAGATATGACTGAAAGAAAAATATACGTGGATGAAACAAAAATGTTTATTTGAAAATCACTCGTTTTTAGTAAATAAAAATTGTTTGTATATCGCGTACATTTGTTTTACGTAGATAGCCTTCTTTTTGTGTTGATATATTGCAACAATACACGTGTTTTTTTATATGTGACAATTACTTACGAACTACACAAAACAACGTGACATGACTTGTAACGTTGTCCATCGGTAAAAAAATAAAACGAATTTTCTGCTAGTCGTTTCTAATCGTCGCGTTTTGTTATTCAGTAAAAATTCTCTTTTAATGCCTATAGATGCTATACATTTTAGAAAAATTTCTTCTATTTAACACATGCAAATCTGCTCGATACTGATCGAACTGATTGTAATTTCCTAATACACGTTACATGTGTCTTTTCAATTCACGTTGGAAATCGTGACCAACGTATGTTAAAATCACTATTAATAACGTTAATGTACGTGTACTGGTATATATATGTGTTTATACGAAATAGAAACCTCTGATACGCGGATATCGTAAAAATTACACGGTTCGATCTACAGATAAATTTTAATGCACGTGAAACAAAAATCTGCGTTATGAAATCGATATCTGTACGTTATTTTCGTACAATCTATATACAACATTACCGGCACGAACAAAAACATTTACGTATATACATAATTTATGCAAATGATATACTAAAACACATTGGGCATGCACACGGAAATTGCAAATTAATTGTCATAAAGTAAGAGAACATTGGTAGGTTTGTTGTTACGTTTCGCCGTGTATCATTAAGATTGAAAGATAAACGTAGAAACATCCACACGTAATATTATTTAGCATCCCTTTATTTATTAAGCGAGCCTGAGTTTCTCAAATATTTTTCTCGCGATTAATTTTTTTCCCTCGTCCGTTTTTCGATATCATGCGCCATATCGCACAGAAAGAAATAAAATCTTGGTAAAGAAAAATGTACGAATTATCTGTACCAATATTCTCGTACCATAATACTTCCCCAACTTCGTTTTTGTAGATGCTAGGTAATGCTACTGTAAAAATTGTACAAATTTTCCTAAAACTACGAATTCACGTCCACCGATATTCTCCCACTTTACGATATTGGTTTTCTGTGTATCTGATGATCGTAATCTTACGAAGAAGAAAAAAAAAAAAATAATAGAAAATATGAGCATAATAATACCCGTATTAACACCTACAACGTTTGTATTTGGATAGTATTGATGTTTGAAAGCCAGTCAAATGCGAACATAGTAAATGTTTGTGGCGTGTCAAGAGCATAAGGACCGACCTATATCTAACCGCCAACAGTTTTCAGATACGCTTGTTCCATCGGGAGTCAGAATGTGTGTGGTAACTGGTACCTAACTAACTGGTTGAACGGTCAGTCAAACTTCCGGGTATGAAGTTCGGCAAATATCCGAGAGGCTTGGTCTGCCTCTCAGGAAGCCAATTACAGCACTTCATAATGACGGTCGAGTCAGTGCTACGTTCAATGTTCCTGAATAGTTATGTTACGCGTCATAAAATTGTCACCAAGTTTTTAATCGTCAGCAGCTTACGCGTCGCGACGACGAGTTTCATTTTAACGTCAGTGCTCGAAAACGTAGACAAAGAAGAATAATCGTATTAGGTTGTCCCAAAAGTTTCTTTCGTTTTGTAAGGAAATAATGGATGCACCACATTTTCTGTTTTATATTATTTTTATCGAACCATGTGTGATCATAATAATAGAAATAGAACAAAATGGATAGCAGATGATTCAATAAAATAATATAAAACGAAAAAAGATTGTGCATCTATTGTTTTCTTACAAAAGGAAAGAAACTTTAGGGACAACCTAATATTATAATTACAAAAGGAAATAACGAAGAAAGTGGCTTGTGCAAGAAATTGTCCGCTGTATCCTGTTCATGTGGAATTTAATAATTCGTTAAAAATATTTTATCGTGTTTTGAAAAAAAAAAGATACATATTTCAGACGATAAAGATATACAGATTACCGTGTGCAAATATCGATTAATCATTATTATAAGAGCACATAAGATGCAAAAACAAGGTACACAATCTGTTTATACTTCTATACCATGACTAGCGAATTTCAGATTGTGGTAGGATGATCGATGAATGCGACGACACAGTTTGATGCAAATGACAATCTACATAGTGTTGGTTATTTGATGTGACACATGCAGATGACTACAGGAACAACTTTGACGAATGAGGAAGCGGAAAACAGCAACATCAACGTAGATGATGACGTGGCAAAATCGATTATTCTAATTATTATGTGACTACTAATCAGCAAGGATAGAAATATAATGAATACTTTTCCTTCCTTTTTATACCAAATTGTCGTATCTATGTGTATAACAATGTCGTCGTATAAAAATATCATAAAAATATCGTATTATTATATCAATTGCAGTAGAATCAGACGAAATTTAGAATTTTCAATTTTACTTGTACGTCGTAGGCGTTTCCAACAACATATTCAACAATGTGTAAAACGTCCAACGACGTACTAACTGAGATCTAGCACTGATAAAAAAAAAACGTTAAATTTTATCATTCAAGAATAGCAATTGATCTGACCATCTCGTGGCAATCGAAGTTCTTAACATAAAACTTTAATTTTTACGCGCGACATATGTTATAATCTGTCTGTAATTTCAAACATTACGATAGCTTGGCATCTCATAATAACATATTCATATACAATTTCAATATAGCGACTTATTTAATTAATTGTATATCATAACGTTGTCATGTTGCGATTTTATTGATCTATAAACCATCCAAGGATTTGACAATAATTGTTTTATTACTAGCCTTTGTAATCCGTGGATATTGAACAGTCCATGATCGTCAGACGTGGCTAGGGATCACTGACAATTCGACGATAATTGCCGATACCTTTAAACTTTCTCAATGCAGGCTGACAGAAACAAACAGATAATAACTACCCCTTCCTTTCCCCTATCCCTTCCCAGGTTGAAACACGATATTCTATAATTAAATTAGGTAATGGTTTTCTATCCTCTTCTTACCAATATTGTAATAATAACTTCAGAAATTTCACATAATATAATTAATTCTCTCCTTGTCTATATACCTGCCGCTCTTTTGACTGCTATTTTGATCGATTTTGATGCGTACATTGTTATACTACTTCTCGTTATTTGATGCCTAAAAATTAGCACAATTTTCAGATTAATAATTTGTATAAACTCGAAACAATGCAACTAATTGAGCGAAGAATTATTTGGAGAAATGCATTTCGCGCGCGCTAATTTGTTTGGCTGGGTAGAGATTGAGTTACCGACTAAAGAAATTTAATACAAGAGAAAAGTAACAATTAAGCTTATTAACGTTGTATTCGGCGTGATTTGATCTCGCTACCGTACGCTTCATATCTGGAAACGCTCATCTTAGAAATGATAATATAAGAGACAACTCTTCGGCTCATGTAATCCTCGATCTAGATATCTACGGGATTTCGCCAAGGTTTAGAAGGGTCAGCTGCACTTTTACAGTGCCGACACTCTATACGAGTTCTTTCCTCGAACTTGGTTCAGGCAGAATTGCAATGTAGTCCCTTCCGAATAGTTTTCATACTCTCCGTCCGATTACGGATCAATTCCGACGAGAAATTGGTTGAGAACTACATAAGTCCGGAAATATATATGTAGGTATATACGTACACAAGAAGGAGGCTAGCAACGAAATTTCCAATTCCAATCACAGTTTCTTTCGCTGAATTCAGACGAAAAAGTGGAAGGTGCAATTGTATGGGTCTATTTACAGAGATTTCAAAGATAGAATGCTCAATTAACTTGATATTTTGTACGACAGAGAAAGTAACCGATGTATTCAACGTTAAATATGGTAATTCTGTATGTAGGAAAGCGCACAACTTAACGATTTCAATGATCTTAAAATACGTTGCCAAAGTCAACATTCTGAACGACATTTCTCTGTACATGTTACTAAACTTGCGTACAATTTATGTTACGATTACTCCTCATTCTGCATTAGGCAGGTGTCTTTTTTATATAGTCCAATTACCAAAGTTAACTCGTTGTTGAGAGAGAGAGATAATCATTTTTAATATTGTATAAATAAAAAAGAAATATAAATGGTTTATGGTTTGGATCAGTAGTATTCGAAGCAGTACGCGTGTTAGCGATCAAATAGTTTCCCATGACTCTGACGATACGTGAAATGTTGCGGTGTATCTTATCTGTCTGTTTGCCGCGTAAATACGAATGATAACTGCGCACGATTTTATTATTTGAGTTATACGCAAAAAACTGGAATAATGTATGAATAATGATAAATTAATCGAATTTAATGTGCACCTACAAAATCGAATGAAACAAAAATTGAGTCAAGCTTGCATGACGGTGCGACGATCGGACATTGATATAACATCTAACTCAACCTTTAATCGATGGTCCATTCATTTATCTCCTTTTATTTATATCAGACCATCGATTATATTAGCATCGATGAGTTAAGTTTAGGCTACCAGGTATGTAAGTATGAAACCGGAATTTTTGCAAAGAAATTACACATTTATTGTATGAAAATGATAAAAAGTGTTTTATTCGAAGTATTGCCCATCGCTAGTTATACAGTTTTGCCATCTTTCTGGCAATTTGTGAATGCCACGCCAAAAGAACTGTTCCTCTTTTGAGGCAAACCAGTCGTCAAGCCATTTTCGCACATCTTCGTGAGATGTGAAGCGCTGCTTCGCAAGTGCGTGTCCCATCGATGCAAATAAGTAGTAGTCGGATGGTGCTAAGTCCGGTGAGTAGGCCGCATGCGGTATTATTTNAGGCACAAAATTCGACATTTTCAAATTCTACTAAAACCTATGTTGTTGCACTAAACTTGTATCGCAAACAGTTGAAAATCTTTAGCAGATGTCAAAACAAAGAAATGGCGTCAATGACGCGTATTGAAGTTAGCTACATTAAAAGTTATCGCCACATATGGGCAAATTCCGGTTTCATATTTACAGACCTGGTATATAAAAATGCAGCCAAGCATATGCCAGAATAATGTGCAATGGAAACTAAATTTAATCGAAGATTTTTGAGAATATCTCGGAAACGAAGATCGAACAGTGATTGCATGTACAGGAAAAAATTGTTCGGATTATTGACAATATATTTCACCATAGAAATCTGTGTTTTTCTGGATAATCATCTGCTAAAAGTGCATGCAATTTGAAACTCATAATTTATATCATAGCACAAAAAAATTCTATTAGAAATAAAAAGTTTTGACTATAGTATAAAGTCTCGAGCACTAAGTACCTTTCTAAAATAACGATATTAAAACAACACACTACGAATACTAGAAAAACTTTGATTATATCTTCGGTAGCAAATAAAAATGTCCATAATCAATCTGATTGTTGGGTTACGGTATTTCCATAAAGCTAAAAGCAATGGCAAATGCTTGTCGTATTTTGCACGAAGATCAAAATCAACCAACTTTCGATAGATCGTTATTATTTACGCGACAATTTGCAGAAACATCAATGAAGGATATTGGATGAAAAGTAAAATGTTTGAAGAGAATTAAAAATGATCTGGCGATATGATATCGGCCGCGTTGCCAGTGTGATCAATGACACGATAAAGACAGTAACTTTATAGAAACGTGTGGCTGTAGAACGACTTATCAAAGTCTGCATATCAACGTTAGCTGATGTGCGTGTTGACACGAAAGAAGGAAATAAAAGCAGCGAGCTCGTAGGAGGTAAATCAAGTCAATCGTTCCGCAAAAATCGTAAATCAAGAGAATCGCACCTTTGCTACTGAAATCGTTACACGGTAGCGAGATTCTCAAACGTGTGGAATAAAGAAATTATTGCAAAGGAACGTTGCTTGTTTCTACGTTTGACGTTTCTAACGTCATTCTTCACGGCGAGCTCGATAATATCTACAACTTCGTGTTTCATTGCCCATCCTTACAAACTTTTAATCGCGAGATTCGCGTTTATGAATTATAAAAGAAACTCTTTTCTTATCTTCTTCGGTTACTGTTTCTTTACCACTCTTTTTGTTACCGGTGCAACCGTAAATTATGCATTCGTTGAATGCCGTATTTTTAATGTTTCTACTTGGTATTCTTCGTAGTTTCTTCATCCCTACTACTTACATTATTATTTGATATAATAATTCATTTTCCAGTTGATAAATGAACAAGATTTAATAAGAGTATAATATAAAAATTCTCCGTTCTTTACGCGTTGAAACGAATAATACATCGAATGATTAGCGGATGTTGTTTTCTTAATATCTAGTAAATGTTTAAGCGATGATCGAAGAGATGGCCCAAATATAAATTCTCTGATATTTCATGAGAGTTTAAGTTTTGCGACAGGATCTGCCAACCACTAATTACAGATCTTGTAGCAGTTCGAAAAACGAAAGTACTTTGCCTCTTTTAGTTTCTTAAAAATGTCTAGTAATTCTCTGTAGTACATAATAGTTATTAATTAAATCACTGAGGACATAGACAATAAACACTTACAAAAGCTGTATTCCGCGGTCCTTGCAAAAAAAGTACCTGCGAGGTCCTAATTTTCATTACAATGGGGCAACGAGCACCCCAATTACAGTCGACTTGCCCTAAAATTACCGTAAAAGGCCCTTTCACCTTTTTAGGGCTTGCTATGTACACTGACCTCTCTGCGCTCTACCACATTTTCCCTTATCCCTTACATTAATTTTCTAGTTAATTAGTTTAGAACTAAACGAACCAATTATCCCTCTGCTTTTCTTTTTTCCACCTCAATTTCCATTTTCTTTTATTTAAGCTTCGTACCAATAGCGGCCCATGAGCAAAATGTCCCGTCGTAAAAATTAATATCATCGTTTTTGGTTTCTCGAGTAATAGAGATTGAAGTATTAAAACGCGTTATTGCATAGTTATTGCACAGTAATGTCCAATACCAGAATTATCTTCGAATGCTATCATCAATTATAGTCAATATCAATTACTATCATCAACACGCTATTCCTCTTAATATTGGAAGTATCTTCCATATCAATCATATAATATCGATTTCGTAATTACACGTTAATCGATAGACAGTTACATCAGCTACGTTTCACTAATTTTACGTGATGTATTGCTATACTAAGCACACTACTGGTAACTTGATTCTAACATAATGATGCTAGCTAATTATTCCCTGGAAATTAAGCTAATCAGTCCGTATCGGTGTTAATTAATATTTAGCGAACGTCGATTTTATTGGTTTCTAATGTTAACTCATCCTCGTGTCCTCGTGTAGAATCTCAGTTCAACATTGACAAAAATTAAGCAACATGCAACTTCTTCGATTTACTCGTTTTACGTTTATTGTATTCTAATTGTACTATTTTTTTAATTTATCGTTAAATTTGCTATTATTTGTATCGTCTTCTTCTAAACGAATAAACCCCTAAAAGAAAGACATTCGTTCATCGAATATTAATTACATTATATTGACATTAGTATCGATACTTATGTAATAAAGTTAAGAAATTAATAAAGAGCGGCGTCGATCAGTTTATCTGCGCGAAGGCAAATACCAAGATATTTCCCTTTGTTTTTCAGTTTGGAAGCCAACCGTTCAATTTTACCGGCAACCTTCGACGAGTTTTTAATGAGAAAGTGATGAGAATTTCGTCGATATTTGCGAAGGAAAATATTCAAAGAATCGGTGGAAGAGACAGAGACGGGGAATGAAAAATTTGCCAGCATCCGGCACCATCTCAGACAGCCAATTGCCAACGAAAGATTAATGCCATTCCAGGATTGTTCGATTCTCCGCGCCTGACCTACGGACAAACGAATAATTTCCGTGGAGTCATCACTTTGGTCGGCAGCTTTTGACGAAGTGCTAACTTCCTCTCTTTTCTTTTCTTTTCTTTTTTTTTCTGTTTTTGCTGTTACGTTTTGCCCTTTCGGCGATGTAAGAGCGTCGTTTCACTGGAACTAAAACCTTTAGCAGGGCGTAACTCTTTCGCGAAAAATCGAACAAGAAGTTAAGTGGAATGGGATCGAGGAACTGAATTCGACATTCCCATCCCGTTTCCGACGAGAATGATACGCATTACAGGTGGAATATTTGATTCGGGCGTTGGCTCAGAACTAAACGTTACTCGATAAACGATTTCGGATTTCAGCTCGATCTTTTTCGCCTGTCTCGCCTCGTAAAGTGGAAAAGATTCAAAATGATCGATAGACTTTCTTTCCGAAAGTTTCGAGCAAGGTAATACAAGATGAAAGAAAGTATTTTCCGAAGACACGAGAAAAACGGAAAGGACTTAATCAGTCAAAGGATTGACAGCCTTGCGAACCGTTGCTTATTCTGGTTGGAATTTTTTTTATATATAAAGTTTAACATCAGAATCATCAAACGTGAAAAGCTTGTCGATATTAACATACAGTTGATACACACATATTCTCAATACATTCAGACATTTTACAAATACGGATCGTTTATTTCATAAGCATAATAAATCGAATTTTCTGGATACTTAATGGTAATAGAGTTTGTTGTAACCGTGCAACAGCTGGATGACACATGCCAGACGTTTTATAGTTACGTTTTAAACGAATATAATTGCTACGATTTCCTTGCCTGCTCCCCCTGATACAACGTCCAGCTTTTACCGTCGCAAAAAGTAATTTACAGAGGCTTTTTCAGAATTGCATTTGCCAGAGGACATGTAACATGTTTCGCGGCGTTATAGGTATTTCTATTTTAACCATCGAAGAGGATTTTTCGCGATCGTTTTTGCAATCTTGCCGTGAAAAAATATGCGTTTATCTTGTATAAATATAACGCGTGCAACATATCGCCAATTTGCTAATCGATTGATAAAAGCAAATTTGTCAAGAAATAGAGAATGATTAATTACTTGGTTATTTGGGAATGATCGCATCAAAAATTAATTACCTAAGAATAGAAAATATTTGTTCTTTTTCTTTATAACTTTTTAAAATAATTCGTCAAGATGTACCGAGAAAAATCGGGCCTTCGAGAAGTACAGTTTAATATACAGTAAATAATTGCAGTGAACTGATAAGTAAATTTATAGAAATATTCAATTTATTTAGTATTCCAATTAAAAGTAATGAAATATATATCTTTTGTGCATTAATCAATAGCGTTAGGTACGTGGTATGTTTAAAATAGAAAAAAATATGAGATGGGTAAAAGATATCATATATTGATCCTGTACCAATACAGAAGTACCTATATATGAATATAAAAGTTTGATTCTCATATTTCGTATCTCCATTTGCAGTGAAATCAATTAAAAGATTTCACATTCACCGTGATAGCACACGTTTTTAGGTCAAGAATTAACGGAAGAAATGTTTTATTCAAATATCATGTATCTATGGAACAAAAAATGTAATACAAAATATACTATATTAGAGAAGTACAATTAATTGTAAATATTATTCATTGCCGATCAATATTGTCTTTTTTAATACATTCTTAATGTAGCGACGTTAATAAAAAACTGATACGTATTTTTCATTTCTCTATTATAAAATAAAATAAGTATTACAAATTATTACAAGATATTAGTATTATTATTAACAAGATCATTATTAAGATATTAGAATTTCATTTCTATTGGAATAAAACATTTTCTTTCTTTTTTTTTTCTTTTTGCTAACGTTAGTGAGTAATAAATTCTGTAAGTAAGAACTTCTGTTTTATATTATTTCTATTAATGTGCCAATGCATATTTAAATTAAACAGTTCTTGCATCTTGCAAAGAGAAATAACTTTTTCGTTCATTACTATGCTTATATTTTAAGGGCATTTTATATGCGATGGTATAACAGCTTTAAAACTCAATTTTCCAGTTTAAAAAAAAGTATATTGTTACATGCACGAAACATCGACAATGTTTTTAGACTGCGCACGGTACCAGTGAAATCTATAGACAAAAATATCCTATTTTTAGGATATATAAAAAAGAGATGAGAAAGATAGGTACACCTGAAATCTATATATTAAATAAACAATATGCGTTATAAAGTGAAAAAAATAACAAACGTCGATTGTTTTTTTAACTTTCCCAAATAAAACGAATATTTTATCGATTATTATCGATTTTATAACATAGAATAAGATAATAAGAAATTATTAATAATCCACCATGTGCATATTGTTTTTAAATAAGAAGTGTCTAACAGACAAAATTTCATCTGAAAATGAAACTAAGAGAACTTTCCGGTTTTATATATATATATATATTTGTATTCAATATGTTTTCCGGCAGACAAACAAACCGATAGTATTCCGAAAACAGTTTCAATACAATACAGATAAAACCGTGCGGCGCAGAATAGAACGCATATAGTAAATATGAAAATACAATATAACTAGATTTTATAATTAAAATTCATACGAGACTTTTATATGAATTCTGGGCAAGAATAAAATTACTGAAGGGATTTGATGAAACAGTAAAAAAGAACGGAAATGCGTTCAATATTGACGTTTTCATTTTGGGTAGAAAAGAAAAAATTGAACCGACTAAAGTACGATATTGGACGCATAGCATGATCATGAATAATTGTAAAATGTAACTGAATTCTTCTGAAGATTACACTACGCGAATATACAATAGACTCTGATTTCTTATTGGTAATTATAAGAAATAAATAAAAGAATTACTGCTAGAAGGAAAAAATACTAGTACGAAAAATACTGATTTTTTTCCATTGTAATTCCAACAAGGGACATTGACGAAAGAAAAGGAATTATTTAAAATGATAAGATTTTAGATTAATTTCAACATATTAGTAATACGATGTTAAAGCTTGGAATCACTTTATTCTTCAACTTTATTACTTAAAATTATTACTTGACATTTATTCTTCAGGCTTATTACTTACTGCTTCTTGCATACAGGTAAAACATATAAACCATGTCAACTGAATGTTCTCAAAAATATAGGTATCATAAAAAGAGGTAATATGCAGTTGAAGTGTTTTTTTTTTTTTTTTTTTTTTATAGAACGAACAGTCTTTAATTTACGTTCTTTCGTGACGCTTCGTACGTACAAGTAGCAAGTCTCAGCGCTGTGTCAGACGCGCGTACGTAGATTCGCAGGTGCACTTATAAATAAGGCACTCTAGCGTTATTTATGCGCCAAGAATATTTCCAGGGAAAGCTAAGGACTTCTATACTTGTTTTCAAGATTTAGTGGATCAAAGATAATTTCGGTAAAAATTCTGAATGTTCTTTCAACGATAATATACGTATGTACATTACATTACCCTTCTCAGTTGCAACGTCCTATTCGGAAAATAATAAAACTTCAGTTTCCTTCAGTTTTTAAATGGCAGCTTAGATAATTTTAACTAAGAATGCCTATGTATTATCGTTATTATACTAAAGTGGGCTTAACGATAGTATATCGCAATTCTATAAACAATTTGAGACAATTCTTCTACTTTCACTACCTTTTATATTCTATATATATATATTTATCTGATTTCGACTTGGTTTACAACTTCTTCTTATCTTTTGTATACTCTGCATTGCGTAGAAATTGTTGTATATACCACAATATATATACTAATATATATACAAAAAGAAAAAGATAATACGAAAAATTATGTACAAATAAAAAAGCAAATATAACACATTCTACAAACGTAAATTCGAAACTGTTCTATTCAATTACTTTCATTTCATCCAGGCAGTTACATCATCATCGGTATCGTACAAGCGTTCTTATCGTTTGAAAACATAGAATTTCTTATACATACATAGATGCATGTCCTTTTACATATGCATGAAATGGATGCAGCTACTCGTAACATAAACATACCTTACACAAGCATATCTTCGCATGTATTGCGCGCGTGTTTCTTGTTAGCTTCTCTTCACGAAAATTCGGCAGAAGCTCCCTTGATATAACTCTTTTGACTTTTCACGATGGCAAACATGAATCACGTAGTTTCATATTGCCTGCTAGCGTCTCTTTCAAAATATTACTGAGATTATTGGTTCTCGTAATAAATTGAATTTGTAACCAATGTTTCGTATACATACATATAACCGCAGCTGTAATTCCGTACATATATGTAGCAATCCGTGTATCAATAGCGTCCGCTTATCCCAGAGGAATTTAACTTTTTCAACTGAGTTTGTTTTTATGGAAATTCCGACGTTAATCCGTGGTTAGCGAATACATAAATACAAGATGCATATATAGACCGTAGTACGCGTTTGTACTAAATTACACATTTCACATGTATGCTCAACATCCTTTGCTTAGCGTATTTGACTAATTGTCAGTATCGTGTTCGAAGCGAAGCTTGTTCAAGTAAAGTATATTGAAATGGTAGTAGTTTTCGACCAGACAGTTTTTATCATTTTATATAACAGAAGCGATAACCCAAAGAATTGTAACCGACGTTATGTAATTATATAATAATATCTATTGCTCTTAGAATATAAAATGAAAAATCTATCTGCTTGATTGTACTTAATACTGTACAAAAATCTATCTATCTGATATATATGTATCTGTATATCTAATATAAATCACACATAAAATTCCAACTAAACGGAATAAAAAAGAAAAAATATCGATATCCAAGCACGAAAAACCTTTGTACTAATATGTCGAATAAAAACCATTTATACAACACCATCTTTAGAGAAAGACTTCGTCGTCCAGCTAACATCACACGCACATTTTTCTCGTCGTCGTTATCTTTCGCGATGGGCACTGAATTGAATTTTCGCAGTTGCCCTTATCGTAGAAAAGCAATCCTCCTTGAGTGTAGACAGAACAGACGGCATTGGCCGTAAATTTCATAAATGGAGCAAGAGAGACAAAGACGGAGAGAACGTAGACTGATATTGTACCCCTAGGAGACTCCTATTCCGTCCAAGTTTATCACCCGGATGCACGGCAGGATGGTTAGATTTGCCAGCAAGTAGCCCCAATCGACCTAAACAACGAGATTATTCCGCTAATTGGTACGTGCATCTCACGCATCTAGAATAGCGTGACACGACAGTTGCGGTGAGATAGTCACGAGTCATCGACCATTCCAACTGCGGATTCATCGATTTTAATTGCTTATCAACGAATTATCATTTAATTGAAATCACAACGAATTGTTATATATCCAAGATCACGTACTAATCACCAATTATTCTTCATTTTATCGCGTTAAGATATCGAAAGATTTAACGGCCATTTCTAACGATTACACCAAGGATTTCTATGCGTTTATAGGAAATACGAAAGTGCAAAATTGCACAACGTGAAAAAACAAATGTATATACATATATATATATATATATAATATTCAAAGTATAGTGCTTTGTACAATACATATTACGATACTCGATAGGCAGAATAATTTTCTACTTAGCTTCCGTTTCCTTCGTTTGATCGCCGGAAATATGAATTTGCATATTTCTAAGATCTATCAAAATATATACATACGTAAGTACATATCCTTTAATTCAGAGAAAACGACTTCGCTGGTACGTCTCGGATGTAATGCTTCTCTATTCCTTTTTGTCTCTCAATCTTCTTTCATTCGATCTTCGCCAACCTCCCTCTCTCCGTTTCTTTATTATAGCTTTACAATTTACTCAAAGAGTAAAGAGAAAAACGTGGATTGAACGAAACTCAAACGATGTCAATGCAAAGAAGATGCGTTCTCGTCTTTAAAAGGTGTAATGCAATATACCCAGAGGCAAGAGACGCAACGAATTAAAATGTAAATTCAATAAGCATTCATGAAAGCCTTTGACGGGAAGATAATATCGTAGAAGACGGCATGTTTTCCTATATCATACAAAATTTCTTATGGAATTTCATCCGTGGCAGGCCTTCAGGACTGTATTATATAATTTTTTAATATATATTAACAGCGTGTACTGTACTTTATTGTATAAAGTAACAGGTTAAATGAAACGTTACAATTAATTTGTTACGCAATTAATTGACAACTTTCTCCAATTTTGTAGCAAATACATATGGTAATTATCCATAAGACTACCGAACAGTAAAATAAATGTATAGTTGACCTATGTTTCGTAACAAACGTGCAAATGTTTTACGGTATTCGCAAGTAAATTTGGAAGTCAATTGGTACACCGGGTATCCTAAAATACAAAGTTCCTGTTACAAGTAGACCCTATTTTACGGGCTACGAAAAACAAAATGAATGATGCAACGGCTGTTTTACCTGTTATTTCTGTGCACGAAAAATCTAACGAATATAAAACATCACCCTTTAGAGCTTTGTAAAGCTTTTAATGGAAAACGGATTAAAACTCTGGAGTGAATTGTTTCGATCGAGTGAAGTTAGTCACACTTTTAGCACGCAGGCCAGCGCAATTCATGACTTTCCTCTTCAAATGAGAAAAAAAGCGAAAGGAACGCTAACTTTCCATCTAGTCGATTTACAAATGAAAAAGTACACTATTGCTGGATGCATTATGGTTCTGCGCTTCTTTTTTTTTTCCTTTTCTAATGAAATATTGATCTCGAAAAGTATCAACAATGTTGAAGTACGGTTCGTAAATTCACCGGTATAGTAACAAATGAAAAAAGAAATTGTTACTGCTTAATGAATATAGGGCGTTAATCGCATTTTTGATTGAATTTAAAGAATGCAAATTTATATGCTACGCCGTATCTGACGAAGGAATTAAAATAAACGTACAACGAAACCTTCATGAAAGTCTAATCAATTTCGTTATAAAGATAGTTCGCATAATACGATGTGCATCTAGAGTATACATCTTATACGTAATAAAATTAAGAAGCTGACACCATTTGATTTTAATTTTCGGACGCTAGAAAATATATAGGTATACGCTATAAAATGATACAAGATAACGAAACATTAATTCGACCAAATATGACCCAAGAAACGCAATAGGCCGAGTGTTACTCGTATTATTTATTTCCATCAAGGGTTACAATACGAATTTAATTTAAGTCTGTTTCACAGAACTAAATAATACGCTGTGTCTCGCGGGCGGACGCAAAACTCGTTGCTCGTAATTTGAAATGATCGTCTCTCTCGACCTCGATAGGGAATAAGCGTGTCACAAAGTCAAAAGTTTCAAGGTACAACAGAGAAATTAGTTTTTACTAGCCGTTGAAAATCGCGACCGTATATGACGAAAATTCTCCAGAGATTTCTGTACGAAACTTTCTTGAATGTTTCTTCAACTTCGTCCACTATCAAGGAGAAAGCAAGTTGCACCTCTTTTTTTTTGCGTCTCGGAGAGAAGTGCCAGGTAATTAGTGGAAGTTACATGGTAGCGAGAAGTTAGTAGCAAGTAAGTTGGCAATTAGTCGACAAACAGAATTATTCGAAGTCGGTTAAGTCGGTTAAGACTTCGCGAGATCAATCTTACGAGTGAAAGTGATTCAATTTTGAACATCTCTTCAATCAGTCTCGGTAATGTTTGAAACGCTCGAGTTTCATTTACTTTGCCAAACAATGAAATTTGATGATTTAAAGGATTGTTTAATTATTAAAGCTATGATATGTCTGTTTCGAAGTTAATTTCAATGCTTTAAGTAATGAAAACATTGTTTAATCCTGATATACATAATATCGTACAAATACAATATGGAATTATGCATTTTCAATCACGCCACGTTTTATATGTCACCGATATCAAAATGAATTTAATTATATATAGTAAAATTCTGTATCACTGCTCATGATATTACATATAGATTACTTTTTATCGATGGATTAAATATCGATGAGTCTCGATTAAATTCAACAAAATTTATTTTTTTCAATCATAAGGCTGGAAGCATTTAATTAAATCCACTGTATTTTGATTTATATACTATTCGCTTGCGAACAACATTTAGATAACAATAGCAAGTTCAGAACATTACATCAACTTCAGAACATCGTTCTGCTTAAAATCTGGCGTTTACGTAAACGGAAGAAATACGAAAGCAACGACACAATCGATCGAAACTCGCATGCCAGACCGCTTCTTGTTGTCCATTCCGCTATTCACTGTGCCAAATTAGAGCTCGTTTCACCTCACTGAATTTATAAACAAATTATCTCTTTCGCTGTCTACGATACTTTTTCTACGATACTCTAGAATGAATTTTCTCCATAAGCAAAAACCTAACTTTATTTATAGCTAGATAATATAAATTCTCCGATACGTGTGCAGTTACATCATCGATACGAACATCAAGTCGAACAATTTTTTTGCACATTTCATTATTCTATCGTACCATCGTTATTACATTTACAGAAATACTTGTGCTTTCTAAATATTTCAACGTTTGATAACTAATAGTAAAGTATAAAGAAGAAGGACACGAGAGTTTGTAAAAGGCGATTAAGTTTTACGTGACATGTATACGTGCATACGTTCTGTCGAAAGGGAATAAATTTCGATGTTGCAGTTCGAAGCTGACTGGCTTGATTGAAACGAAATCACTGTAAACCCACTCGTCGCGAAATGATCGCAAGCTCCACGAATCCTTGAAATTCTACGAAACGTAAGATAGCAAGGTTGAGTCACGAACCTCGTTGAAAGACAGAACGAGGTTAATCCACGTGCAGCTCCTCGGCTCACGAAGTAGCTCGCTCGACAAATTTGATTTCACCGACTGAGTACACTTGATATGCGAAAATCACTTCCGCAATACGAATTATAAACGTTATACTACGCGTTTCGAGATAAGTTTAAGTCAATCGCCTTTGGCACAACTTATTCCTGCTCGGTTGAAATTTCTCAGAATATCTTCGTATTCGATGATTACGCGCGTTGCCTACAGTAATGCTTCAATCTCTTCGATGGAAAGATAAAATTATCTTTTATTTTTCCATCTTATTTATTCCAAATGCATTTTATGAGAAAAATAATATACACCTCCCTAACCCCTTATGACAGTTACAGAGTGTGAGATGAATCTTCGAAATGATTAGAAACTCGTTAAAACCTTTGAGGATTATCTGGTTTGAAATATAGAAAAGCGAAGAATTCATATATTCGATCTCGTGATAAAAACTGCAAAATGTAGAATAGCCTGCTATTATTCTATACGTATTTTTTAAACTGATTATGCGATAGGATGATCGTACGAATAGGAAAATACATTAAAGAGTAAATTTCTTTGAAATAGATCGTAATTATTAAATAGCATTTTGCAAAATCTTCGAAATAATTGTAAAACGTTCGAGCATCGATAATCGATTAAAAGAAGGTCAACGCAAATTGACTCGATGGGGCTTCATCAATCAAATGATACTTATTTGCTGTTTGTTTCACACGAGGCGGAACCACGGTGTGGAGGCTAAGTTTCGAATACGGATTTTCCCTGTGTTGCAATTAGCTTCTAGCTCGGATTGCAGGTTGAATTCGACCGATACTCATTCCTCGGAACCGGCGTAACTTGACATCCAAGCCACGCAAGACGAGACGCATTTGATATCGACAACACCTTCCTGGTAGTTAATTTGATGTTGCTTGATACTAGGAACGGAAATTAGATAAGGATCTTGCTTGAAACGTCTAAACAAATGTACTAGATATACGTTGAATTAATTACTCGAAGCTGCTGTCTTTTATGCCCATTATGCCCTCGATAATCGAGTTGAATCGAAACAGAAGATTTATATATATTACGTGCGAATGTATTGTTCCATGTAATACGTTTGCCTGCGTTCTATACGATCGTCACAAGTTTTCTTATATGTATATCAGTTCAATTATTGAGAACATAATAGGTATAAGAGGCAGCAGCTTGGAATAATTAATTCAACGTATATCTAACGCAGAATTTACTCTTTGATTTAATTTTGCATGGTATTACTCACGACGAATTAAACTACCTATCAAATATTTAATAACAAATATTTTGTATAGTGATATAATATATTTCATACTTTTATACGATACATTTCGTTATACGATAAAATACAGATAATTGTCGAGACACTGAATATTAATATTGATAATTAATGAAATACAGGGTCCGGTCGAATAATATATAAAAGCAGGCACGGCGCGATTCATCGTGGAAAAATAGTGCAAAGACGTAGAATAACATTTTTTTCATTCCCGGAATAGTTTTCGGAAAAAATAAATTTGAACATTTATCATACGCATTTACCAGGACGATTCTTCTAACCAAACATATTCAAACTCTGTTTTGTTATTCTAATTGTTATTCTTCGTTTTCGACTTATTAATAACCTACTGTCGATTACTTAGTCCTGTCCAGTCCAAAATTAACCATGTTCAAGTATTCTTGATCAAATTTCAAACTCGATCTTTTCGAGAACGAAGTCGAGAATGAGAAGAAGATTATTCTATATTCTTTTCCAACCTTTCCACAAGCAATCGCGTCGTGTTCGCTTTCGCGCGTTGTTCGGCTGAATCCTGTGCGAGCAGTCGAACTCCAACAATACAAAGTCAAATATTGTTTCATTAAAACATAATCGCGCATCTGAATCCAATAACAACAGTCGACTTTATTACGGTAATGCTACCAAAATGTAATTCGATACAATTAATGTACAGTAAGAAACTATTTATTTTTAATTTAGACTAAAATACGCGATTGTGTAGTTTTCGTTTATTTCTACCTCTTATCTAGATCATTTTAGCTTCTTCTCCGTGAAATCTGACATAGAAGTGAACCTACACCGGATTTCTAGCTGATGAGAAAAGCGGATAGCCGGAAATTGTCGAACTCGGCACTTTGTTCGTATAAAGGAACGAAAAAGGAGCGATTGCGTGTACCAATCGTAAAATAACTCTTTCCAGTAACGGCAGGTATACTATAAAAATCGATCTTGGTTTCCTGCGCTCGCTCTGAGGAATTCGAATTGCGAGAAGAGTACGTCTCCGCTAAATTGTCCACACAACATTATTTCGGCACGTTATAACGGCACAGAAATTATATCATATAAAGCGTCGTAAGGAAAAATATAATATATCATATCAAATCTAAGAAGATCAACAGGAAGATTCAATCATATTGTTTATATTTTCTTAACTATTTTAATTTTATTTTTGTTTTTAATTTTAATATTCGTTTATGTATCCGCATCATGCGCACTATTTAATTTGTATCCATGATAAATGAACAATATTAGATATCATTAGCCGCGTTAACATAAAGCGTTGAGCTGATTACTAGGTAGAAAATTATTCGTCCCATTGAGATAGATATTTTTCCATGATTTCAAGCATACAGGTTCCCTTGAATAAGCAACCAAATTTTATGAACGCGTTGACATACGAACAGAAAGAATAACGATGTTGTCATTCATATTGCAGCGCATATGACACAACAATGTAGTAATTTCTATTGAACCGGGAAACGAATATTGAAAATTACTTTTGAACGTATTCTCTATGGTATGGTATACGAGATTTTTGAAGTTTCAAAAATATGTCACTCCATTTAGCGCACGTTTCTTTCCATTTTCCGAAAAATAATTTAACAAAAATCATGCGTCAGAAAACCGGCGACAAAGCAACGTGTTAATCTATTTTTCCCAATTAACTATTTTTTAATTAAATTAACTACGAATGTTTCATATATTTTTATATCGTACGCGTTCTTTATTTGGTTCATACGTATAAACATCCATCACCTAAATATTATATTTTACATCGACTTCAAGCTTACCTACTAATCCACTTAAATACAATCATTCCAAGTGAGACAAGTATAAACGTTAAGAAACTATCAACGCGAATAAAACGATGCTGAAAGATATACAGTTTTAAGAGATCACAAACGATTGTTCCAAGTACGCCGATAAACAAATGCAAATCTTAAAGTTCTTGAAACAGAAGCAGAAACAAAATAGCAAGAACACACACTGGTGAATGTAACGATTAACTGTAACGAAAAAATACGAATGAATACGACGAACCGTGGTGCGTCTAATTTCAATTTCCCATCGGAGCGGCACTTTCTCGCTCATCTCCAGTTTAATTAAATTTGTTTAGAGGTAAGATAGCGTTCGTAGTAGTGTTGGCAATGGTTGAAGATGCTACAGTCGTTTTCGTTCATCGTGCACGAATACTTGGCAGCCTTGGCACTTCCTCTCGTACCGAGTCACACGGTTCAATTCCGTCGCAAGGAGGAAAGACGTCAAGATGGAACTTTTTCCCCTACCTTCGTACCGACGAAATTTTTTGCCGAAGAAGAGAAAGATTCTCATTGGGGTGGAAATCCCGTAAGGGCTTGCAACTTCACGAGACCCCTGTTTTTAGGATCGTTCTCGCACGAAGTAGTCACTCGCCAAAGTAGACGAAGGAAATTAGAAAATTTTCATGTTCGAAAAAATCTGGTGAAATAGTACGATCTAAAGAGAAGAGGCCGCGTGCGCGTTATTTATTCCCGTTGATACTTGGGATCATCGAGAAATTAACTAGGCAAGATTGCGGCAAGGAAATTATTATAAAATTATTTTAGTCAAATCCTAAACCAAAGAGATTTTATAAATTAGAAACAGAAAGGTTGGCTGCTAGGTAGGAACGTATTATCGATACGTATTTTGAACACGTATATATTCGAATATATATTCACGCGATAGAAATATAGATATTTTTTAATAAATTTCATACGTGTAGCATATTTCGATATCGCAATTAATAATAAACAAATATTGTCACGTCTCTCTCGTATGTCGCAATATACTCTTAATACACTCTCGTATTTAAGAGTATGGAATCATTTTGTGTTCCATAAAATCCACGGAATAAAACAATAAAATGAACCAGCTTCTGATATCTTAGAAAATTTTTCATTGCCAGGTTTCAACCTCCTACGTAAAGATTCATTATATACTGTCGTTCGTTTTTCATCTACGATTGTTGAAACATGTAATGGGAGTCAAGGTGCAATGATACGGTGTAATATAGTAATACAGGCGTCGATATAGTCTCAGACAGATATATGATCGATGCTTCAAACGTTTAACGTTACCAGATTTTGTTATAAGCGTATTAAATCCAATTTGAGTGGAATTTGCAAATGATTCATGAATCGAATTTCGTTTAACCATTAGTTTGAAATTGTAGTATTTATATACTCGGAAGTTAGTAGCTCGGTAAATGGTATGAATAAAATTGACTACATCGAGTATATTCGTAATTATCGTCACGATGTTCGTCTAATTGCTACATCAAAAAAGGAGCTGGTACGCTACGTGCGGACTAGTATGCCATCGCGTGCGATGCCAACACGCAACTAAACCGTATATACCATACGTCAATAGGAGGTCTATCACGATAAGGAAGCAAGACGCGGAATGCAACTACTCAATGTGGTTTTTCAAGTATTCAAAGTTAACGTTACGTAAATTAAATGCTATTATTTCTTGTGTGTATAAAGCCCTTCAACACGGTAGATGTGTATGAGTTTCGAAACATTGTTAACCACGCGGTGTGAACACATTTGCGCGCATACAGTGCCTCGCAAAATTATTTCACCATTTACCATATAGGAAACTCTTATATGTTTTAAATTAATTGGGATTCGTTCACAGATTCTAGATTATAGACGCAAGAACATGTAAATGATGGTTTCCACGATTCCTGGTAAGAAACTTTTACAGGAATTAAAATTTTTGAATGTTTGCCAAATTCTAAATCACGGAGATTTTATAAATTAGAAGCAAAAATGTTACGATAGTTTCCAAGTAGAAATATGTGGTAGGAGGCAAGACAATATACACTAATGACTGAACATATAACGTTTTTCTGTAATTTCACGTCAAATATTCGGTAAAAAAAAAAAAAAAAAAAAAAAGGAAACGAAAAACACATCACATTACACACCTAACGTTATTGCATGTTCTGATATTACTGCATATGTTACTCTAGTATGACATTTAAATATCATAATTATAATTTTATTGCGTTCCAGCATAGAATTTATTAATTCTATAAGTCCACGCTTCTAATCCATAAAAAAGAGACGCGAGAAGGTCAATTCCAGAGAACATTTGATCCATTCTAAGCAACAAAGTCAATTGCACTATATGTATAAGAGGAAACTGGAGACGTTGATACTTTTTATTGATCGCGTCGATCTACTGAAATAGATCGTGATATTTTCTCATCTGGTAAAATTCCAGAGCAGGGGGTCAATCGGTATAACCTTGCAAGAATCAACGTTATGCTCAGCATGTTGCCATAACGCAAGCACGGCTGTAGGATTCGGGGATAGCAAGGATTCAGGATGGAAGGGAGAGTGGGGAAAGATTTTCGATGCTTCGCTTTGCATACTAAGCTTCGTAATATCCTTTGTATTATACTCGACTCTTCAAGCTTCCCCTATACTCGGCCACCCTCGTGAACAGCAACAGCGAATCTACATACGGATCCGCGGTGTGTTGCAATCCTGCGTTGGGTTATCGCAATTTGCATCTCACGTGGTAATGAGTCGGTAAGGATTTAACATTATGGAAAGACCTAGGATGGAAAAAGAGTTATGGCGAACCTCTTGTTGTTTGTTGTCGTGTCACTTTATTTTTAAATTACTTGCCGGCTCTTTATGAAAGGGGAAACTGTATGGTAAACGTTCTGTTGCAAGGAACACGATATACATAAAACAATATGATCGGTTTTATGTCATTATCTTTTAATATGCTGTAAGAAGGAGATCGTAGTTTTCGTAGCGTTGAACTGATATGGCATGTATCGATAGGTATCATTGCAATCTTGTTAATTATTGGAATTGACTATCAGTGTAATTGATAATTTGTTTCAATACGATACGAGAGTCTATATCGCGGATTATAAAAATTCGTAATCGTGTGGATGATTCGTTGGACAGAAATGATCTGTCTATTAAACATATTAGATGATAGTTTAGGAAGGAAATATGAAAACATATCGTCTCTTAAATAATTTTACCGATCTGACAATTAGAAATTTCAAACTGAATTAATTTCTAACATCTAATGCAACGTCAAAGTTGGACGGTACAGTTTTGATGTGATGGATAGAAGACTACGAGAATGCGTTAGAGAAGCAGGAACCAACTTGTCTCCCCTACTTCATTCTATTCAATGGTCGCGACCGCGGTGGTAACTCTGCCATGAAATTAGACCGGCTGTTTCCAGTTTTCACTATTTCGACTAGTTGTAGTAAATAATTGCCCGTCATTTTGTACCATTTGGAGTAAGTGGCTGCCCGTGAAATGGATGTGAAGTGAAATTTGCCAAATCGACCTCTCCTCCACCTCCTCGAGCCTATTTTCATTTTCGAATGATATTCACCCTCGAGAATTCATCTCTGGTGAATGCACGATAGTAATAGTATCGTTCATCGTATCAATCGTGCCTTCGAGAAGAGTCAAAATCGAACTGTCCTTGCGAAAGTACTGGAACGTTTTAAATATAGAGCGAAGACTGTCCTTTTACTCGGCTTTTAAAAATTTTACGATTAAATTTATCACTCGTTTCTAAAAGATTTGTATATAAATACGTCAGAGGGTGACAGGTTATTTCCCTTCCTCGTTTAAGTAATTTCCACGTCTCTTCCTTTTGTATCTGCTTCTTCACTCGTATCGAAATAATTTCTCTTAGCCGCCAAGGAAAGTCAAAATTAAAAAAGTTAACGTTGTCATTTCATAAATTTTGATTAAAAGCTCTTCGTATAAAAGAGCAATCTATACGTACATACATATATATATATATATATATATATATATATATATATATATATATATATATATATGAAATGTAAAATATAAATATATATAAAAGATAGGACATATTAGAGAACAGATTACACTTCCTACTCCTGTGCAAAGCATTTAACGAGGTTTACTTCAAGTCCTCGCGTTTTCTTCCTTCTCCCTTGAGACAAGTTTCTCTCCATCCACTCCATTAATTCCAGCCTGAAAAAGCGAACGAGTAGAGGGCTGCGCGACGTAGGAACTTTCCGTATGAAGTAAAACGAGTGTAATTCACTTACGACGCTACGGTGCACTTGGGTATGGTATTACATTAACATAAGCTTCGAACTATTTGGCGGAATTGGCTTTGGATACGAACTAAGTAAACGTATTTATTGATAATAATAGTAAAAAATTCGTGATATTATATTTATTGAATCGCTTTGCCATATAATTCTATTCTACGTGTAAACGTAATAACAGCCTATTTATTGAGAAAATATACACATCGACTGTGATACGTGTTTACCATAGTTGAACATATCTTTTAACGAAAATAGTCTTGCATCACGATTTTGCGTAGATCTGAAAATTGGGGAAGATTACGCCTTACAAATTGGTCGTAATTTTTGCGTGAATAAAGCAAACGTATAGTGGAACCAAAAATAGCGAGTTCAATTATCTACACATTTTTTAAAACCAGGTTTAAAGCTGTTTCTGCTTAAGTGTTACTTGGGATCCAATGAAAGGATATAATTTATCCCACGCAATACCTTAATTACGTGGCTAGTCCTTGACACTTAACAGACTCTCGCTGAAATTAGGTTCGTGCCTGTTCATTGTTTGCTCCCTGGGTCTAGAAAAATTATCACCGCTAATGCTTCTTCTAGATTTATAAGGGGTCTCTGTTTAAAGAAGAAACAATATTCTTTGATAAAATCCCAAGACCACACAGAACGAAGAACTAAGAACGAAGTTTTTAATATTGTTTTTTATACAAGAAAAATTGGTACTAGAGCATGATCCGGCGGTAAAAATTCCCCATACCGTAAAATAATATTAAGAAAAGTCTAGAGTAACAGATAAAGTCGTCAAATTGTTGAAATGGGAAAAGGATCGATAGTCAAACTTCGACTCAGATTATTGAATTAAAATAGTGTCGCACCTAGCACGTTTATTGAATAAAAGAAAAAGACGTACTTATCGACAAAAGTAAATTTATCTGTTCCAAATCGGATTAAGACATGTACGCAGGATATTATATTGATCGGAAGTATAATAAAAAATTAATTAATCCAAGTGGATCGATGTTTGTGCCGGTTTCATCTTATTGGGAACACGATCGATCGTTCTATTTATTTAAGTATAGCGAAAGAATTTAACACCGGGCAAGAAATAACAATCCTTAATGAACATCCTTATAATATCCTGCTTGCGCAGATGTGGTGTAGATTTGGAAATAGACCATGTAAGATATCTATCACCTCTACTAGCTGCTCTGCATAGTAAATAGAATATATGTATGCTCGAGAGCTGACTAGAGAAGCATAAGCCCAGTGGGCCACCATCTTAATAGAATCAGGATGATGCTCAGACTGTCTAAGCAGCTATGTCTCACACTCCCTTAGCTGTCGTCGTCTTCGAATATTCGCAGAATCCTTCTTACTTTCCTCAATGAATCGTTCCTCGTTGCACAAAGCATTCTAACTGCGTTTTCGCGATTACTTGTTCTACTTCTCTCTTCGATAATGACCTGGCATTTCTTACTTTTACTCTTAGTACAACACACTTACAGGAGATTTTCTGTCTTGTTTTATTCTCGCTCGAAATTTTAGTTGAATAAAAAAAGTTTAGCTACCGGTTAAATCGCATTGATTAATATAGGTATATTTAGAATAACTGAGAATTGTTTTTTTAAATAACAGCTAGTTTTGCCACGTAGCCTTTCGAAGCGAATAACTTAAATAGATATACGATAAGTTCCAAATGATCTCACGAATAGAAATCGACGGTTCCGAAGAAAGCAGTCGTTCGATTAGCTTTCCACGATCAATCTATCTGTCTGTTTGCAATTTATTCAAGAACTGTCTCGCTATGTGATAAAGATGCAGCATCATCGTGAACGAATCAAAACGAGATTCATGATTACGAACGACACATCCTCCGCTGATATTTTTTTTATACGTTCAACGATAAACTAATTCCAGTGAAATAAATAAAATAAATTTATCATTAGGAGATACGCCGTCGCGTGAAAATTATTTTGATTAAATGTTATACATATACGTGATATTGAAAAAAGACGGTGCATGTATGGTCGCAGATTCGTTTTATAAAACGTTTTATACGCATCAACGTAACATTCATAAAAAATTGGACGAGTAAAATCATGTCCTTTCGATTAAGAATATAAAAAATTAGACATTGAACAAGATTTTGTTCGAGTTCTATGATTTTTACTAATTTAAAAAATGATAAATATAACAATTGGTCGATAGACAAATTATAGAAAATTAAATATGTTTCCATCTCGTGTAATGAATACGTAAAACTCAATTGGTTTTTACCTGATGATTAAACTTGTTGTATCGGTAAAATATAGACGAACACAGGAAAGAAACTATGTGTTTAGCAAAACTTGAAGTTAAAATTGTTAGTGGCCATGTAAAATCGACTGGAAGAGTATAATAAATATTTTTTCGATAAGTCGATTAAAATAATCGTATCGAGCGACTATTGCGTTGCCTCGAATATGCATCATATTTTTCTATCATTCAACTTATCGCCCCATTTCCTTTCGCTCTTACATTTTTCATTTCATTCTCGGATTCTACCGCTGTTTGTACGGAACATAAGCGAGCGTCACCACGATTCACCCTTTCATTTACCTCTTTTCGATATTTTAATATTCGTGACGAGAGATCAATTCCCACCCACCCAGCCCCACCGTTTCCACAGACCTACCACTTTTCTGAAATATTCATGACGCTTTCGCGGATTTCGCGGAAACTCGAGAAAGAAAACACGGTCGTTCATATAAATTGGAAAAATCGATAAAGAACGTAGAAACGAGGTGATCAAAAACAGAAAATACTATTAAATAGTATTTGCTTCGAGGCCTATGAAAATCCTGCTTTTGATACGTAATCGCTCTTTCAGAGAGCTGGAAGAAAGCCATCAGCAACGATCGGCCGAAATGTTTCTAATGGAAAAGAACTCCATGGTATTTTGCGAGAGATGTAATAATGAGAAACGAATTTGTTAATGAGAGATGCTTTTCAGCAAGTGCAAAACGCTGCATCTAGTTGAATGCGATAACTTACAAGCCAATTGGTTTTGATATCAGTATGTATAGTACACTTTGTTCAAAAAGTTCGTAAAATTACATGAGCAAATCGTGGGCCAATGTTAACGCCAAGTCGTCGCACTCGTCGATTATTTTTTAACATTAGACGCACACTTCCTAAACGACCGATACTTTTTAAAAAGATCAAGAAGACATTTTCAAATCGTTAGACGGCCGAAAGAAACACAGACACGCTGAATATTTAAAGAAGTTGCCATAAGCGAACGGCTTATCGTAGGCTCTTGACGAAATTTAATCTATTTATAGACAGATCTATAAACCGGATGCCGGGTTCGATCAAATCGCCGCGGCATTGCTGAGACACCAGTAAAAAATTATTCTACAGAAAGAACTTTTCGAATAGGAATCGCACGTGGAATAGAATATAGCGTAACAAGGAGCGTAATAAATGCCTTATAACGTTAATTCAACTTTTATCAAATAAATGAAATACGTTTATTACTTTATCAAATATTCTTCTAGACCATTAGATTGCAATGTCGATTTCCTAACTCTCCTTTTAAAATACGTATTTTCGTCTCCTTCGAGATCTCTTTATATATTCTAGTGAAACTGAGAATATCCTCTTCCTTATGTGTTATTAACTTTCGGTAGAGTTCCAACGCAACTGAAATCGACTAATAATACGAACTTACTTAAACTTGCCAGAAAGAATTTGTTAGCATCAAATCCCTTCACCATTGATCAAATATCGTGATAAATTCCACAAATTCCATAACGTCCCCAATTACGTAATAACGCCCACTCGCGGAATATCCTAATAATCGAAGGCTATTTTTCGCCGCAGGGAGAATGAGATACGATAATCACCGGAATGGTGGTCGTTAATTAACGGGAAATTAACACCGCCGGGAGGCAGTAGCTAGGAAAGCGAACTTAACGTCACGCCTCGACGATATATTAATTCAGCAACGAGCAAAGATTCTCTTGAACTACGGTAAGACTGCAGGTACCTACTCTCGAAGCTCTTTCGGATGTTAAACACGCCGGATACCATTCCTCGGTTCTTCCAGGGTCGCCACAGTCCCACCAGCGTTCATAACTCATACCGCACGACCCGTTTAGCCTACGAGCTAGGAAAGCACATGCATCATATCGTTACATTATAGAAACGGGTCGCGTTTCTACCGCACGTACGATAGAATCTAAATCCAGAACTTAGCACTGTCACACTCCGGCAATTTCATTTTTATAATCATATCCGCCTTATCGTCGCAACAATGTCGCCCTGGCTTCGACCACGTCTCCCGAAATTTATGTACACGATAGTAGATTTCGAGACAACCGCGGGCTATAATCAATATCAGGGTATCGTTTGTTAGAAGTTTATCCACTTCGACTTTATGCTGTATGAATCCGCGAGGCAAATGCAAACGAATAACGGCGAATAAACTTTGAGTTAATTCTACGATAAATACGATTGTCTTCTGAATATTTAGGAATAGGTTTGTATCTAACTTTCTACTTTCGGAGCGATATATTGTATCGTTAACGTGACTTCTTATATGTATCGTACGTATTTAAAAAAATGATAAAATGTACGATAAACGTACACGAAGTACGAGGTGATTTTATTCCTCGTATATATTATTCTATATCTATGGCCGTTAAATTTGTTATTCATTTTTAACGCACGTTCGCGCTTGATTCGCATTAAATACAGGAAATATCAACCTACTATTTTTCTTATAGAAAAAATCGATCGTACGTACGTATTTCAATAGAGAATTTCAATAGTGTTCGATAGTAGAAATACCATTGGATAATTAGCTGAAGAAACAAGCGAATACACATCTAACTTCGATTTAATTTTTTTCAAAACGAATTCTCGTTGGGAAATATGGGAAAGACAATCGCAACGAAGTAGACGGGGGAAATGCGTTTAAACGGAGCGAAATGTCCTCCTCGGCAAATGGTCCATTAAAACGACAAGTGGGGAGGTATATTGGGATTGAGTGATATTAAGAGAACGAAAAGAAGAACGAGTATGGAATGGAGGGAAAATTTGTATTAGGAGGCAGAGGCTGAGACTCTCCCAGGAGAAAGCGGAAAGTAAAGAGAAAAGGGGCAGAATAGATTTATTATGCTATGGGACAGAGCACCTGTAAGTAAACGGCAATATTATAAAAGAATATTATAATCGAACACGAAAACGTTCAAATAATTTCGATTTCTATCGAAGTTTACATAATGTGATGAAATATTTTCATCGGACAAGATCGACGTTCGAGTAATTTCGATCTGTACTGAAATATCTCTAATGAAAAATACATAAGATCGAAACCGTAAGTAACCAATTACAAATTAAGAATACCTGTACTAGTAATTTCGTTTATAGTATTCAAAGCTACAGGTGACAAACACATACCGAACGGTTGATTAAAGTAATAATAATTTTTGTCCTTAATAAATTTCTCCAGAGTAAATTTACGTTTGTTTATGCCGTGCTGCAAAAGACCGCAAGGTAATTGGTGTGTTTTGAGATCTGGCTATGCGGCAAATGTTACGCTCTATAGCAAGAAAAACCGATTCATTTGACATCGCTATTCTGGACGACATCAAAGGAATTGAGAGCGTACGTTGCGTGTAATGTGGACAGAATCGCAGCTAGGCATTTTGAACACCCACTGTACAAGACCAAAGGTCTTTCATACGGGCGACAAGCGAACCGCAAAACTACTTTTTTCATCGTCTTTTATCTGCGCTCATGGAGCGGCACGATCATACAATTTATACGATGGTAGCAGTTGTGTTATATCCCGTTTCTCAGTTAATAGTTTATTAAACATTCTTTTTCATTATAAATTTAAACTTTTACAGGCACACGCACAGTCGCTTTTTATCTATATTTAATATGGAGCGGCTACAAAAGGTATTTACACGCCATTGTACTTGTTATACACACACACACACACACAGACACACACTGTATTTTAGTAAATTTTACTACATTTTACTAAAGTGAACGAAGAACGAGCATCTGCGCCATTACAGCTGTAACGTGTAACACTGAATGTTGCAGATTATAGGAAATAATATTTAATCAAGGAGCTGATAGAAAAATTATGAAACAGGGGCTTAGCATTCTAGCAGATTACAAATTATACCTTGCATTATTTTATATTAAACATTTTCAATCTTCAAAGTGAAACTGCACTTTTACCGTAATATCTGCATAGACGAAGATAAATAAGAGTTGAACGATAATACGAAAAGTATTAGCCCAAGGAATATAATAAAAACCTAATTAAAATTTCCACAATTAAGCTTTCCACGTAAATGCGATAAAGCAATTAAATACTGAAAACAAGGATTTAATATTTACTATATCCCGCAGTGCGACGTTTGAATGGGCATTCGGGAAAAGGATCAAAATTCGCTGGCCACGTTCGCACGTTCGCAGACCAGGTACGCGCGTTCGTAGGCCAGGTGTACAGGCCGTATTCTCACGGTGCGGTATTTAAATGAGGATTCGGGACCAAGGATAAAAAAATGCATATAATCTGCAGTTTTCCTGAAAACTAATACGTTTGTTTTAATATTTTCCCTACTCTCTGGCTCAGTTTAAATATCATTCTTTCTTGTTTTTTTTCTTTTTTTTTTAACCACACACGGTAATGTTTAAGCAAATAGTGCCAATGCCGCGAACAATCTTTCCACTTTTTCGTAAATATCATGCAAAAACCATTTATCCTCCCTTCTACTTCGTCAGTTTTGTGCATTTAGCGATGAACTTTACTTTTTGCGTAACTTTAGAAATTTTCGTGCGATAAAAGAGAAATTCACTCTTCAATCGAGTCGCGATTACGACTAGATTTTACTGAAAAAAATGAAGAACATTCAGTGTAGCGGTTTATAGTAGAAAAATGATTATATAGCGATGCGATACAATACTTTCTTGGCATAGAACGATCAAAATTACACGATGATCTTTTTTTAACGCTAACCTTGCCAGGCCCGGTCAAATGACCGATTTTAAAATTTAATTTAAAATTGTACATCCATCCTTATTTCCTTTGTTCAACTAACTTTATGTAAATTCTTCTGTTAACAAAAATGGAGAAATTGATTAATCAGATGATATAAGAACTTACATAAATTTGGACGAAGAAAAGAAATAACGACGAATGTACAATTTTACAACAAACGCTATTTAACAAGAACTAACAAAGACGAATGTATAACGGACGAGCGTGCTAAGTCTCAATTGAATCAGATTTCGATGTACAAACTATTCTTACTAATCCTCTATCGATTCTATCTATTGATTTATCGTTTACGTTTATATCGGTACTTACTTACAGACTGGTGATATAATCGAATGATAAAATTGACATGGAACAACGATTATTTCCATCTCTGTCTACCGCATGCCGCGCTGTGATATCGTCGCTGTTAACACTACGTAGAAAGTTTCCGAATTATAGGAACTCTGGGCAAAGAGTTTTCCAAGGAAGAAAGGATGTTACAGCAGAAAGTGGCGCATGGCAGCTTGACGAATAATCTAGCCTTTTGCGACACGAGTTCGCACACCACTTGGTGGATATTGAATTTTGTTAGACGAGGATTTCTTCCACAAAGCTAACGCAAGGTGAACCGTGAATCGAGTAACAAGCTAGGCGTCACACGGTTACCATCACCACGGCTTTGACGCTACGCAGAAGCTGCGCCAATACACGCGAACCGGTATAAAGGCGCGAACGCAATCAATGTTGCTGTTTCTCCCTTCCTACCCTTCCTGTTATTCGCCAGCGTTGGATCCCTTACCGCCATTTTCGAAATCAAAAGTTCCCGACATTACGTTAAAGCCTGCCACCTTTCAACTGAACGTACGATAGAATATTCTCGGGCTTCGTTGTACGTTCGTTAACAACGCTTTTGTGCCTCGGCGTATGTATCAGATCAGCGATCTACGTTGTTATACGCAATGGAAATTGAAAGCATCGCTGCAATAAAGAAGTAGCTCTACTCTGCGGCGATATGAGTAAAAGCGATTAAAAATTAAGCACTTTTTCAAACGTGCAATAAATTCACGTTTTGTTGCCAACTGTTCGATTTCTGCTCGCTCGTTGCTGCGGACTCTGTTCAATTCCTCTTCGAAGGGTAGAATAGCGAAATCGTTTACGGCTGTTTGTCGCTTGTAACCGAATTTATGAAGATAGGACCGAGACGTCTGGAAATACGTAGCTGAGATTCCGCAGTGTTCTTTGTCATAAGTGATTATAGAACGAGAAACGTTGAAACGAGAAATGAGAAAAAGCGGAAGATTATCGCCGGGAGAATGACAAATACTTTCTTACGCAGTAAGACGAGACTCTGGTAGGAATGCGTCTTCGTGAACGAATCGAAGCGTTGCGTAAACAGGTCAATATCCTCAACGAGATACGAGACGAATTAGGTCTCATTGAAAGCTTCGTACGGAGGAGGAATCGAAGCCATACGACCACGTTTATCGCCAGAGTTGTAACGTTACTCGGAACAGTTGCAATAATCCATAAGACATTCTCTGCTAGTAAATGTCAAACCACTCATTCGCAATGTCCGCATCATCGTTCAGGTTGCGGTATGATTTATTCAAAATCAATCTTCAGAAATTATCTCAGCAGAAATATCTCAAGAAATCAATCTGGGATCGAATGGTTTCCTAATTACGAGCATCGTTTGTTCTTATTTTGGACTCAACCATATCCAAAAACTATAGATGCAAACGATCGATTTCTAGGTGTAAGCGAGATTCCTTATATGCTAAAGATGGTACTATACAATTCTGTATGTATATTAAGCGATGATTAGAGAGCGGATTCTTGTGCTTATTGTTCTTCGTAAAGAATTTGAATGCGCGAAATTGCACAGAGTGTACATAAAAGTTCACAGTCGATGATTTTATGAAATATTTTATACTACCGTGTTTATATTTATCAAATGGTTATACGTACGAGTATGAAACTATTTAAAGGGAAAGTCGATTGTATGCCATACCTGAAACATATAAATATATCGAGATTATTAACTAAAAATAGTATAGTATTAGTATAATAGTAGTATCTTATAAAGTGCTTAAAAAATAACGTATTATATTAACAAATATTATTAAATTGTACGATACAATATCTTGTATATGCAGATGTGTCGGAGTCCATATATCAACTTTTCTAATAATTGTCTTTTTTCTCATGACCATAATTCTTCGTTACCATGCAACAAATTTGCTTTACTGCATACCGAATTAGGAATGTGAGCGATGCGCTAGGTTGAGTTATATGTATATGTACCTACGGTTGGCCATAGCAGAATACCAACAAAGTACACAAAATTCTGTTAGAGGAAACAAAAACAATTAAAAATTACCTAACATTTCCCTGTGATATGTATTAAAAATTCAGTAATATTTTCCTCGAATAATATCTGGAAGAATAAGTAATATTTCACCAAAACAATACAATAATTGAATAATAAATAATATTTCTTTTGGGAAGTACCGGAAAACCGTATAAATGTTAAGGTGCTTTAACGAGATAAGAACGAAAGATAATTAAATCGTATTAACGTTACGCAAAATAGTACCAATCGAACAATCACCTTCTGAAAATGCACGCTATACATATATAGTTCATGGGGGGGTGGGAAGTTTCGTTTGGAAATTACAACAGTTGTACTCTGCCAGATGGTGAAAGCCTCAAAATTAATTTGAACGAAACTATTGATTGTAGCGATCAAAAGATTATATAAGATCGATCTTCTCAATAAAAGGTGTTATCAAACTCGAAGATATTGTTTCGTTTATTACAGATATATGTATTCTACGTATTTTAGCATGTTCGAAAAGTTCCATAAATGTACAAAAATCGGCAGTCTAAATACACGCATCCAAAATGTAAATTAGCTTCAAGAATATGTACGCGTCAAAATTCTAAACGTTAGACAGAAGATATGATCTCTATATAGACATCTAACGCGGAATCCAAAGAACACTGCTTGAACTGAACCACGGCCGTAGAATACGAGAATGTATACGTAGTAACATTTCAGAACAATGCGTACAAATATTTGAGGAAAAATTTAAAATTCGCGAAGTATCGTTTTTCTAGAAGAAAATACAATAATGCCAGTGAATCCGTCGCGGTTCGTACATTGGAATATACTTGTGCTTACTTGGCAATTCAGAAAAGATTTCCTCTAAATCTGGTCATACTGTTGAAATTTACTGTTTGTGTAAACGGAGGAAAGTTATACAAAGAATAGCTTCAGCAAAGAATATCAGTTTTATCGCCTTTGAAATATTTTACATGACAAGAAATTTCCAAATTAGGAAAATAAACTTTATGCCTATACATTGACTTAAAATCGTGAAGTATCCTAAGTTATACGTATTATATAAATAATTAATAGTTTGTCAGTGTCTCGATTGTCATTGATCTCCTCCACTGAAAAGAAATAATGTCAGAACGGAATCGAAATATCCGGCTAACGCAACTGACAATTACATAGAATTATTTATCTCTCCGATCTGCATTCTGTCAAGAATGTTACGTTAGAATTAAAGTAGAAGTCAACAAGACAAAATACCAGGCTTTAAGTTATTAAGAAAGACAATCTTCAAATTGATTCCACGCTTCCGCTGAAAATAAACAATACTTTAATTAATCAAAGTTAAAGTAGTAATACTCATTCCAATGCACATGCTGTAATCGATAACATGTGCATCATCCATCAAGTATGCCGCATTTGTCGCAATATAATGGATGTCCTACTTTATTACCGAGTAATAAATGATTATACATTCAGACCGCAATCATTTTTATAATGCACGTCACACGCATTTTATCATTTGCAAGAGCGTTATTGCATTGATACACTCATTACATAAAATAAATTTTATTCCTGATTTTTCACAACAATAGTACTTTAAAATTCCATTACGTTGCTATTTTAAATAACTCGTACACAAGTTTTTTAATAGCAAAAGCTGGATATCGTTGAATAAATGTACGTAACAAGAAAGATCGGTAAAGTCACATTTAACAGCATTGAAGTAGTGGATCAGCAAAATATTTTAGCACAGTATGTCGTAACGTGTAATACCATCTTCCTTTGACTCATAGAAATTACCTTAAAAAAACCAGAAAACAGAGCTGCAACACGAGATTATACTCGTCATGAAGACCGTATAATCTCGATAACGCCGATTAAAAATTGAAATGGCCAACGATAAAATCCCGAGAATATTTTTTCTCCTTGTGAAGAAAAATTCTTCAAAATGAAATAACCAAAGCAATCCAAATCTATTTCAGAATATTACGGTCACCCATACTCAAAACACTCGTAACAATACAATGATATTAACAGATCTCCAACATTAAACAAAGACACTTTTATTGTTCAAAACCTGCTAAAAATACAACAATTTTCAAATCGTACAACAAATAGTGGATTTTATGAAGTTCAAGTGCTGCAGAAATTTGCATCATGACGGATCGCAACGTAGACACGTACCATCGAAGAAACGTCCTCGTGTATCAAGAAAGGCAGCGGATCAAAGAATTTGGAAATAAACAAGTTCACGTATGTAAAATTCAAGACTATGAATCGGCACCTTCCTTTGCCCAGTTCTACGGAAATAATTTCGATAGAACCTAGAAGATGTCGCCGTCTGAAAGAACAAGAGGAACACGAGTTTCCAATAATAAATGTGGAAATGTAATAAAACGGATAAAGCCAAGTACAACGAATTCGTTAAATTTCAAGTCAAAATGTATTTGCGTTAAAACGTCTAGCGAAAGACGTAAAATGAAATTGCCTATGAAAATTTAATTCATTAACTTGTTCTAAAGGTAAAAATCCGATTCAATTTGTTCGTTTATTTTTTAGTTCGCTATTTTCACCTGTAAACTGGGTCGTTTCTTACTCTGGAATTGTTGTAATCATAGAATTAAGAACCAATAGAGGAAAATTCATTTTAAGTAGACTAATCCTTGGAGATATGCACATGCTGTATTCGATTTTTAAAAGAACCAATACGATGTATTAGAAGATAGAAGATCTATAGATGGCTTAATCGGTGTTCTAATTAAAATCCAAACTCGAATAATATAACTATCTGTATCGATCGATACGAAATAAATTCAAGCTCAATAAAATCAATTCAATGATTATTCGAAATAAAAGAAACTGTTCGCTATACTTGCGTAATCTGTGGATGTATTTACTTCTTCATTTCGGTATTTTCCTCTGCACAGTTAGTCGCAGAATACCGATGATTCTGGAAGATAATGCGCAAAGCCTGCTGCTTCTAAGGAATATTACTCAGGCTCGATCTTTTGACTCGGCTACGTTTCTATCAATCTACTTGTTACACTGTGTAACCTTTAAAATACAGACCCGTTAATAATTCGTAATTCACGATATTTTTCCATTCCTCGATTCAACCGGTTTAGAAGAACCGCACTGTAGATCACGATAAGTCGTTCTCACCGGAGTTTAGTATATTCAAAGAACACGCACGTCTTAACCTCGCACGCAATTGTGACATATTTATGTATACAGCTATATCTGCGTGTTTTAACAGTATGACAGGCAGTGACGCTTGACTAGCCCTATGTAACTATTAACTATTAGTGCACAATATACGTACAATGTACAGCTGCTCACGAAAATATTCAAACACGTGTAAAAACCATTTATGGATGAACCATGCACGTTGTACGAACAAACAGTTAATTGTTCATTGTATTGATAAATCTTAATATTCGATAGAATCCTGAACAGTTGTTACACGTTTGAACTGACTATTAATGGTGCGTACTGATTTTTTACTAAATATATATTCGCGATAAATATCTTTGTAATAATACTACACGAATGTTTAATAAAATGTACGAATCAATGAGAAACTACAGGCTAAGAGCGATACTCATCGTCTTCTTATAAAACGAAGAAATTTTAATTATTAAAAGCTGATCGACGATGCATGTACCCATTAAGACAGCGAAATAAATACCCGAACCATGCTTACTAAGATTCTTGATCAGAAAATTACCCCCCGAGACTATTCATTCAGTCATCACAGTGTCAATTGCTATGTTCCAAGCATCGAGAGTGATCGAGGAAAAATTGGTTCGTTCGATTTGAGACGTTTTCGTCGCTTTGGCACAAGGACGCGTCCCTCGGGAGTTCCTTTCCCTTCTTGTTATTATGTAAAAGAAAAGAAAAAAGAAAAAAAAAAGATGAAGAGGTAGGAAAGGAAAGAGCGGCAAATACGTAAAACCGATAAATGCAAGTTGAGTTCGGCGAAGTTACCTTCCCTCGAGAGCAGTCTCAAGAGAGTCGCGATTAATTTGAAGAAAGAATCGAAGACAACGACTCAGTCAAAGGAAGAGAGGCGAAGGAGTAGGAAAGGAAGAGTTTTTAAGCCCAGACTTTCTCTGGATGAAGTCACGGGCGTCGATCCTTTCAAGATATTCTTTACTTTATTTATCGCAACGAGGAGAGCGTAACTTAACCAAAGATTTCGAGTCGATCGACGATTGGTCTCGAACAACGAGCACCGACCGAGAAACCACCGTGGGTTTCAGCGACGAGGATGACGAAAGTGGAACGAGAATCGCTTTGCTGCATCGTGATTCCGATATTATCGTATTATCGCGATTGCGTTAGTTTCGTCGATATAACGCCGTTCTCTGTCCCAGACTTTTCGATACGAACAAATCGCGTCGACAGTGACATTTGACGAGACAGTAATCGATTTTGTGCGTTACGTGGTCAGAAGGAAATTAAAGTACGAAGAGACACAAAATTTCTAAACTTGAAAAATTGCAGACGAGATAACTCGTCGATGTAACCATTCTGTATATTACACAGTTGAAACGAATTTAAGGTATCAGAAAGAAGGAACAGTTGGCGAAGCCGTACACGCGTATACGTGGATGCGCGATCATAGGTTTCCTAAGGATTACAAGGATCGAGGTACAATCACGACTTTAATACACGTTACAAATTCTGTTCCTCTACTTCTTGCAGATTATATCCAGTCTCTCTCTCTCTCTCTCTCTCTTTCATGTTTTCGAATCCGCATTCAAACAACAATCCATTTATCAGAATGACAAATACGCGATGCGCGATATTCGACAGGCGAACGCGAGGGAACAAAACTTCACAATGTCTCGCATTAGCCATTGTTCCCTTACGTGTTCTCCTTTCACGTTTCGAGAACGGTTAGCCGGGTCGTTGAAAAACGAAGGCAACGGAAAAATGACAATCGGTAAATTGTGGTCAAGTGGATTACTTTATCCTTTCAATTGAAAGAAAGTCGCAGCGGCGGAACGCTGTCCACACAGCCTCGAGAGCGACTAATGGAAACTGGGACCCCTGTTTCGCGGTTAGCTCGAAAGAGAATTTCTGGCTTGTTTTTCCCCCTCCCGCCCTTTGCACCCTGAATTTACCTCATCCGAGAGACGTAACGAGCCTGAATCCTTTTTTTTTTTTTTTTTTTGCCAGTCCGTTGGATCCACCAAGGTATACGTGGCGCAACGCTCGGCAGGGCAAATTGCTTTCAGAACGGAAGACTGCCCGAGGCAAAGGGAGCTTTAAGGGAAAATGATTCACGTTGTCGCTCGGCCGTGAACGAAGAATCTTCCCACCCACGCTCTACTCTCTTCCGCGCTTCTTCCGTCCTCTGTCTCTGTCAAAATTCATCGTCCTTGCACGTCATCTTCTTCTACGATAGCTGGCGAAACTATTCCAACAGTTATAGGAACCTTTTATGAATATGTTATGCGCGTTACAATTCTGTCAAGTTTCATTAACGTCGAAAGAAGACACTGTTATAACGATTATCATCTGTTTCTTAAGAATTCTATACTAACTGGGAACGAACGATGTTACAGCGATCACGATTTATGCTTTTCGTTGGTGTTACAATTTTTACGGGGAAAGTTCGTACATTGATTCAATTGCTTAAAAAAATCACTTAAAAGCGATGATTATATGATAAAGTTTGAAAGAAATCTGAGAGAGCACGAAGACAATTTTCCTAAAGTATCTATAGAACGTGTACGTTATACAGATATAAGAAAACGAATGATTTTTAATCATTCTACTTCCGTGTAATCTTTATGTGCATTTTTATTCACGAGTATTTTTAAACGCAAACGCAGGCAGATTATTTTAGCGACTTCTACATCTCCGCTCTTATCTTCGTTTTATTTATATTTAAATCACTTGTGATACGTATTGCTGTACACAATCTAGTATATTTTTACTAGAGCAACGTATCTCTGGAATATACGCACGCTTACAATATAAATTTGCAGCGGAGCCCACGGGAAATTTAATAGTTGGAAAGCTTTCGTAGCAAGCACTTTTTCTTATCTGTAATAACATGGGAACCATTCTGGATATCTCATTTTACATGTTCCGTTCCGAATAATTCCAACGTAATTTTCATTTAATTACAAACGGCAGATACATCTCGCTTGATAAGCTCAATTTACTTATCTCGTGCGCGTAAGATCAGCAAGAAGCAGCCAGGTCGCGAGTATGATTGAAGTTCTGTTGAAAGACAGGAGAAAGTCGTGCGACCAGGGTGACGTGGATAATTAAACGGATGACTAAACAGACACGATAATAAAGAAGAAAGACGAGGCCGAGAAAATGACGGAACTTGAACAAAGAGCGAGAAAGATGATATTATTACAGACAACATAAAAAATGTTATACCGACAAAAACATTCGAACAGTGACAAAAATTATATCGGATTAAGGCTACTTGAAACCATCCACGTTTTTCATATTTTGCAGCTGTATACGTACTTGTTGATTATTTGCCTTTTTAATAATAATTTGGACAATCTAGGACAAATTATCATTAATCTGACACGTGGTGATATTTGTGTATACGAGTACCTATATCGTAATTAGAGAAGTGACATTTTTGCATGACCAGTGATAGTTACGTATCTGGGTTAATTATAACAGAATTGTATCAACTTGAAGCATCGTTTATTTCCAAGTTTCGAGTTATAATCGTAAGATTATCTCTAAAAATTAATCTAATTGGTACAGTCTAAGCTTCGAAAAACATCTTGATCACGCGATCGCAATTTAAAAAAAAACTCTGACTGTCTATTTTTGGTATCAAACTCAGGTGATAATTTTAATATAGTTTGCCCTGCAATCAAGTGTATCTCGTGCATTTACATTCGAGAGCTGTGACTCACGTGTTGTGTGTAGGCCCATCACCAACGTCGTTCGTTATACGAGCAAGGTTATAACACGGCAGGCGTCGTTCGTTATTGAGCAGGCGACGACGTGACCCTAATTATATGGTTATTAAGTTCGTTCGCCGTTCCTCTGGTTTGTAAATCTAACAATATACTTCTTCTTTGTATGCGGCAGTCTTAAAAATAACAGATTACATGTCTGCGCCATAAACTTTGATAATTCTGAAAGTAGCCTGAATAATAATTGTAATGTAGAAACGAGGTCTGTTACGTAGTGCGTGATTCTCAAAGATGATGACGTACGATTCTCGAAAACTTTCTACATGTATTTTTCTACGAAGTTTACTACATGTGTTTCATTATTCCGAAAGTCCGAAATCCCAACAATGATTCGCGTTGCACGTAGAATAAAATTGTCCTCGTTTTAATTCACGTTGCTGTGTCATTTAATCGGAATTTCATCGATGCGGTCGTAATTGCAGCGATAATATTTATAAACACGTTTTATATTTCGCGGAATTCGACAAATCGTTGGAGTGCAAGGCAATGAGCGTGAGTAATATATTGGATATTGAATAGGTTTACTATATAAATTCAGGTCATTTATTTTCGACGATAAAACCGTCCTAAAAAGAGAGAATCTCGTACGTTCTAGGAATTCTCTGCTCTCTGATGCTTACTCAAGTGGCTATGGAGTCTGAAGAGTTGACTCTTAGGCTGTCTGGCTTCTATCGACCTTTTCGACGGTTTTTCATGCACGGGTCGTGTCAAAAATTCTGTTTCAACTCGAAAAATACCCACAAGCAAAAATATTTCACGTATCCACGCCGAAAACTCTTGAAACTCTTTTCATCCTCCCGGTTCTTTTTTTTACTATATATTTTTTGTCCAGCCTGCCTAAAACAAGTTATAATTTTCATCTTGCTCTCTGTGTACACAAAAGACGGAACAGCATGCTCGTCGATCGGTTTTCAGCATCGAAACTGAGGTTCGATCTAACCTTTGATTCGTAACGAAACACGTATAACTAGAAACTAGCAAACCTATGGATCTTCATTCAAAACACGGAAACTTCGATCGAGGCTTTGATTTATCACGTGGCATCTATCAATGCTGGAAACGACCATCGATGATTAACTTCGCTTTGAAGTATTTAATGAGTCAACGTGTTTGTTCAATAGAATTTTAAAAGTTAGATGAAATCCTATTTGTACAGACGTTACAATATAACATCCTGATAGAAGCTAGTATTTCTGCCGTTGTATTTCTGAAGCAAATATTTTCTACGTACAAATATAACTAAAGGTTTTATATCACGAACAATATCAGCCAGTAAAAGGACACAGTCAAAGAAAATACATAAAATGAATATTAATCGCAATTTTCAATTTCATAATTCCAATTCTCAGGACATTAATCTTGCTAGTAAAGTTTCAGAGTAATTTTATTGACTCGCATGAGTAATTCGATATCAATGGATCAACACGAAAGTATGCACGAAAGCACATGGTAACATAATTTCTTAATTACAGGGAAACTAATTTGTTAACTTTGAAAACTGTCCATTTATGGCACATTAAACTAAAACGCGATAAAAGTGTAAAACACAAGTTATTATGAGTTAAGATTAATACTTCTTCTTGACGACAAACAAATATCAAACTATAGTTCTTTGCAAATATAAACTGAAAAACGTATGCAAAAATATGCTGAGTTCACTTTTGTTGATTTTTTTATTTCCCTGTAACTTGGTGATTCGAGAAAAATATTTTACTGCAACATAATTGAATCAAGGAACAAGCTGTCAGCCCAGGTCCAATGATACAAATCTTTTAAAGATAGCTGATAAATCCACTAAATAGAAAATGAATAAGTAAATAACGCGTCATATCTTTATCCGTGTATTAAAACAATTTAAGAACAGAATCGTCATGAACATAATGGATTTTTGCAATTATAATAATAACAGGCATTTTTGGGATGTATGCTGGAGTATTAAGTTTATAGTAGCTTATCAAGAGTGCAGCCATCAATCATACTTTGCGTTACCTGTACTTCCAAACGGAAGAGATGAAAGAGACGAACAAATTACTTCGGTGCTGTACAAATTTAGATATATGTATTGTCTTCTGCATATTCGTTGAAATGTAAATAGTAACAGCATTTTGTCAGGTAAAATGAACAAACGCTGTTTACAGGAAAATATAATCCGCTTTAAATCTTATGACTTCTTCGATTTGAGTTCCAGTAATATTTTCATGTTTCGGAAGCAATATTATATAAAAAGCCTTTGTTTCTTTACAGTCAGCCTCGTTGTTCGTTTCATGCAAGTACTATCATTTTGATTTAACTACAAACGAAATATTATTTATATATTAAATAATATTTATTTATGTATTAAATGATATTTAACGAATAATATTTAATATATGATACTAATTCTAACTTCAAAATTCTATATTTCTATCAATAAATTTCAAGGAGTATCGATAAGTATCTATAGCACGAATAAATGTAATTTTTCCTACACTTTGTCGATATTCGGTATCCTTTTCTTGAACTTCTGGCGCGTGTTAAACAGAGATTTTCAGCGATGGCACTGAAATACGTTGGAGAACCGACTAAACTTTACGAGTTACCGATGATAAAGCGATCTTGTAAAAGTGCATCCTGAAAACGTACCTTGAGAGCAAAATGACACTCAGGAGATATCTTTCCCTTGTGTAAAATGGAACGTTAATGTTTTCTCAAATAAATGGAAGCGGAAAATAAGAAGCAACGAAACGAAGGACGATCCAGTTGGAATTTCTCTACTGAATAGATCCATTTCTATACTGAATACGCTCATTACCATATTGAAGCGTTGTTACTGTGCGTGTATTACGAACACATAGAAAATACCTAGTGACAAAATATGCACAAAATTTATATAATCCTTTATCTTTTGTAAATTGTTTAAACGTGTATAGAAAACTATTATAACATTTTTGTTGAATATGCGTACGTCAAGGAACAAACTTTGTTTCAGAACATTCCTTCTATAAAGTAGGTCAGGTAAATTGCAGCTCCGATCAAAGATTCTATGATACGACATGCACGTAATATAGTGATCGAAGATACATAGAACTCTGTTTAACTCTGTTACGAAGTCCTAGTTCATAAATTCTATCGTAGATGCCGTCACATTTTTAATATCCATGTTTTGCTTATTAAATTATCAGACCGTCAACGTACAAATGTATTATAATAATTCACAATTATTGATTTTATTGCGATTATTTGTATGTATAGCGTTAAGCATCCACGGCTTTAATAGTTATAAAAATGGTACTGCGGATATATACATACGTGCAAATTAAAGAAATAGAATCTAAGCGGACAGAAATACCTTGATACTTTTGTACAGAAAATGTAAAGACGCAACGATTGCTTTCTAAAAAAATATAAGGTTCCGTTTGAAAAAAATATAGAGAAACATGTAAATCTTAAAAAAATACGATCGTGAAAAGGAATATCTCGCGTCATAAAATTTATCTCTTGGAAAATTAACGGAGACATCGTTTCGTAACAGGGTTACTGAGACACCCTGTACATATGTAAATATACATATATCACATCTACAGCCTTTTTAACAATAGGTTGAATGAGCTATAATCCAAGTGAATTCATAGTTAAGCAAAGTTAAATGAGCTTGCACAAAGTTACCACGATACTAGTTGGACGATACAACCCATGAATAATTATGTATAGTGCTTAAATTAATGACTTTTGGCATGCGTACGAAGCTTAAGCAGATTTCTAAAGGATCGCCAGAGCTGCGTGAATGCAATAGAAAGTTATATCTATTATATAAAAGTTAATTATAGTATTCATATTCCGACGCGATCAATTGGATTACTCGAGTTTAAAAATTGCTTCTGAAACAATTCCAAAAATATCGAATTGAACGAATCGTTCACGACGTATGATTGTTAAATCATACGTACATTTGGGAATTACAATTTCATTACAATAACGATCGCAGGTTTGAAACTTTTAAGGCTTCGCATCGAAGAGAATATCAAACAGAGCATGTTATTTTGCCGCAATGGAAACTAATCTGAAATCTCATTGTCGTGGGATTATTGATCATATTAGTTAATGTGGATCATCGTATATGTACATACACGTATATTAGTGTACGTGCAATTCTCGACATATCGATACTCTGAAAATTTGCATTAGTGAATATTATATTCCGGCCCGTAACAGAGATTAATTATTATTATCAATGTATAAAATAGAATAGTAGCATATCTAACGGAATATCTTTGTGCACAATTATGCATACAGACTGTTGCAACATTACGTATGTATTAAATTCTAAATGTTCAAATGTCATGGAAAGTCGCGTATGATTTTTGATTAATCGTAATAAAATCTAACCACGATAACATACTGTTAACTGAAGGTCTTATTTTCTGTGCTACACGTACCTATCATTATTGGGAACATGTTTATATAAAGGAATCTTACGAAAAAAGTTGCAAAGAATGACCGCAACGAATGAGTATCTAATCTCCATTCCACTTTTTTCTTTCTTCTGCTCCTATTTTTTTCATGATAAATGACTCCGTTGCCGTTACGATCGTAATTAATGCCTTATGAACGTCACATACCCTTTCGCTCTTTCTCAACCCTCTCATTTATCGTGATAAAGCGTAAAAACACGTTTAACAGACTGTTTCAAATTACATACACAAGTAGATTGCGGATGTTGTGTAATCTCATATTTTTATAAACATAATTAAAGAAATAGAGAACTTAAGCAGAGATTTATTTCATCTGCTAAACATTACAAAAAGCCCTGTATTTTGTATATTTTACGTATTCTTGCATATTACGTGTGTTGTTCGCGCTTCCGTTGCTGCAAAATTCACATAAATGCACGAATATCCGCGGTCTACAAATAAGCACTTGACTGGACGCGGTAACAATTTTTCAAAATAAAATCCATTCGCTCTATGCTACCGTGATGTGCTTTTTTTTTTTGCTTCTTTAATATACAGTCTCGCGCGACATATTCCCTTGATCCTTTAATCTACAATCTTGCGTGACGTATCTTTTGTGATTTTACATTTATAATCTTGAACGACATATCTTTCTGGTTCAAATTACCGTTCGATCTTATGTAACTAGTTGTACAGAACATCTGTATTCCTTGTATCGTAAGCTTCATCTGATTTTTCACAGATAGTTTCGTACAACGTATCGCCAGAGCAATTTTATCTATGGCATATAAATTGAAGCGATTCGTTGGAAAATATACACTGGCTATGAAAATGCTATCGATACATCGCTGTATTTATTATAGCATTTACATACTGATTAATTAGGTTGAAACGTATTGACGTTCGTATTTTGGTCATATTCTTGACTTTAAACTTCAAAGATATAGCCGAGCATAAAAAGAATACGCTGAGGCTACAAAGTATTAAAAAATATTAAACGCGTTCTACAGGAAGCTAAAAATATTAAGAGCAGGAAATTGAAGCAACCTTTAACGGAGCAACACAATGAGCTTCGTCTGCAATTTATTCGTGAGCATATTCAATGGAAGAAAAACGAAGGAGTGTTATCTTTATGAGTGAAAAGAAGTTCAATTTAGATGAGCTTGATGGCTGGAGTTATTACACTACCATGCCTTAAGATGAGTACAATGGTAGCAAGTTGTTAAATTGGATTTGAGTAAAATTGTATACCGTATGGTATGAACACTAAATGTTAAACGTTTAACAAATTCAAACAGGTAGAATAATAATTCACCCTATGTCCATTATTATTTAGTTAATCCGGGTATTTCCAATTTTCCTTCTATCTGTAATGTCTCTGAAGATAGTATCGTTCGCTATTTGAAACTCGTTCGTTGAATTTATTAACTGAATTTTTTGTATTTCTCTTTGATACTTGAAACATTCAAGGAAAAAAATAATATCGAAATATAAAAGAATAATGTGGGATTAAAATGAAAAACAATCGAAAGAAAGGTATAAAAATTATTTTGTAAATATACTTCTAAATTATTTAATGCAATATACATGATATAAAATTTCTCGCCTCTCCCAAAAATAAATTTTCCAGGGAGTTTCAGTTTTATATTGCTACATACAATTATGAAAAGCAAACGAATGATATTTGATTAAATAATGATACTGTAGAATAAAACAAGGCAACCATGTTTTCCGTACTTCCATTCGCACGGAGTTTCATAAATCCTCTTAACAAAATGTCACGTACGGAACATCTCCCATACATAGCGTTGCATTTCACTATACAATGGTTATAAGGTTGAAATTTTGCTACAAATTTCAACCTCCGGGTCCGAGCTACAAAATACCATCGCAACTATCGCAACGTCACCCTTGCAACAACAGAGTGCCTTGTGTCCATAGTTTTTGACTTCTACCAATCTCGAAGACCAGTCAATAGCGTCACTCGTTCACTTTTCATATAAATATTCCCTATTTCTAATCACGATTTTTTAACTAAAACTTTTCGTCAGAAATGTTTTCATCGTACGACGAAACTTTGAAAAGAAAGTTTTTGGAAGAAATATACCCCACTTTCTAGTCGTAGGATAAAATTTTTAAACCAAAGCTTTCTGTGAGAAATATTCGCCACGTTTGATTATATAACAAGATCTTCGTACTACGTTTTTATATAATTTTACGTTCAATGTTCTCAGAATACGAACGTAAGACAAAAGCGGTCGAGGAGCGCAAACTGATTCAACTCATCAAGAGCAGATCACAGAAGATAGAATGATTCCCAAGAGGTTGTCACTTGAAATCAGGAAAACGCCAGGAAGATGTATTCAACTGCGTGAAACTAGAATTCTGTGGTTCCTGAGACGATTTGAAATTTCAACCTTTACACGTTCGGAGGAAGATTTAAGACGAGCCCCTCTATCAAGAAGTAAGAAGTACCTCGTCAACCAAGTTGGCTATTTTAAGTATACTTCTTGATACTTCAGACAAGGCAGCAGTTTCTAAGTTAATTTATATATCAGCCCACCGAATCTTATCTCGATACTCCTTATCCTTTTGAATTATTTTGACGTTTCAGACGAATAAATTATTTTACAGATCTTAGTTAGTAATTTGAATCGCGATTCGACGAAAGCATACGACCGATTAAGACAATACGTAAAATTCACTTTATCGGTGCCTGCCGAGGAATTTCTCAAAAATCGTCGACCAACGAAATCCAACAAATAGATAATGGCCACGAAAAAGACAGGTGAGTGCGGGGAAGGATGTGTAAAAACGAGCTGATGGATTAGCGTAACAGAATAGAAAAATGAATGGATTTGCCGCGTGATTAATGAACGAGAGATAAAAGTACCTATGTGGAAATGTAACAAATGCATCGAAAAAAGATATGGATAGGAGAAGATCATGAAAAGAATAGAGTGAATCGTATACACGGTGTTTCATTGTATGTGAGAAGTACAGCAGGAATAGATTCAATATGTAAAAATAATTTAAGAAGCATCATTACGTAAATATACTCGTGCTGGTTATAATTAAAATTGATCACTTTTACCCATTTTCGATTTTAATTACAGAAGCTCTTAACCAAGGAACGACTCGGTTAACACGTAGACAACTAGACTAGGAATTTTCATGCGTTTATGGGAAAAGGTATTTATAGGAGGAAATATTTATAGGAAAAAAGTATGAAAAATCTATAAAGCATCCAAAGTACATTGCTTCCTATAACACATGGTAGGTAAAACAATTTCCCTTCGATGTTCTACTTTTTTAAGCCTCCTGCCTTCTTTGCGACATTTTCCAGCGAATCATATTTCTCTATCGTTAGAAAATCTGTCAACTTTCACGAAGATAAACAGGAATCGTTGTTAATGCGTGTAATTTCTCGTTTAAATTGTACGGAAGAAATTTCCTCGCAATATTAAAAGTCCTCTTCTTGGTTAGACGCAATTGATTGGAACGTAAAAAAAATTCGTGGATCACGGCATAATTATATTTACGAAAATATTGAAATTTGCATGGAAATGCCCAGTCTATCGACAACGACCGAAATTCAATGGCGATTCTCGCTATTTGGCATATACGTGTACTTAACTGATTCCATGCGAATGCAACAACAGCTGTTAAAATTCGTTTGGTCAGAGAACACGAGCGTGATGTAAGACCGATCTTCTGACGCGAGATATTTCGTGCAATCTAGGCGAGCTGCGAAGCAAGAGGAAAGCGGTAAAGCATCATCGGCTAATGTCTGCAATGACAAGCACGCTTCGAACCAATGGCGCTTCTCATGGTTAACGACGCTCGTAACGAGCGATCGCTCACAATTATCTTGAAGCGGATGCGACGTTCCCACCGGATCTGGTGCACGACGCCGACATATCGCAAAGCGTTATCGTTGCCACTGACACGTGCGTTTAATTACGGTTACCGGGAAAGTGGATACAGCGCCTGGGTTATTGCACTCACCACTGTTGTCGATACTACATCGACCAAGGTACTCTTGGGACACCGATTAAGCTCCTGTCAGAGAAAAGTTATTACGGTTTATTCGACGGTTGCTTTATCGATCGTCTTCGTAATGACGCCAGCCAATAACGACAATAGCAGTCGTCATCTTGCAGAGGGACCTCTGTGCTGTTTCGTAACCACAGGAGTTAGACAAACGAGCAAAGTGTTTGGATAATATGGAAAATGGCATGGCGTCTTATCTTTTATGCAAATGTCACGTTAAAATAAATATAATCCGACTTGATCATTGTGTATATCTGATCTAACGATATTTGACACGCGTCCATCTAAGTTGATGTTATAGATTGTTTGGAAAGCACGTGACGTTCTTTGATATATTCGTCGCCTTGTCTATATATCCTTTATCGGAAACTGGAATTGGCGAACAGGAAAAAGTATCATTTGTCGAACCTGATATTTCGATGAAAGACAGGTGAGGAATGTTTACAAATTTGTTTTACGATAAGGAAATGATTACGTCTAGAATATACAGTTACACCTGCAAATTTATCACGGATCGACTGAATAAATAACACGATGTTATTAAAAGGAATTACATATACGTACTCCGTTTAATCTTATTGGCGTTAACAATTGCACGTAAGAAATGAAAAGCTTCCTCTATTTTTAGACTATGTAATTGTCAACTGAAAAATCCTCGTTACGCAGATATTCGAAATGTAAAACACAGGATTTGAAATTACATTGGTGTCTGAATGTTTCTGAGACCAACTGTAAATGCATTTTACCCTGGCAGAGGAGCAGCCATTATAGATAATAGTATTGCAAGAGCTACCATTATGAGAGAGAAAGAGCAGTAATATTCTCCGTTTTACTTCTCGTATTTCCAATAGTTCCCTGTGTGTATATTGCAAAGAGTACAACCTTTTCTTTTCCTTTCTTTTAAGATATAATACAATTATCATTAAAGACAACAGAGCTGCAATAAAATTGCTAGTTATGCCATTACAAAGAATAGCACTGCAAATCACAAAGAGTACAGTGTCTGAATTACAAGGGATAACACTCGTTAGAATCCAATATAGCGCTTTTTAAATCAAAGTTCTCACTAACTGTCAGCAGGAAATTTGTCTTTAGGTATGAAACTTTCTATCAGGGCGTTTCATGAGGCCTCGCTATTTTTCGTTATCAATTTTCAGTTCTTCGTTTCTTCGGTAGCCAGTCGCTGTGTTAAAACTTTATAACATGCCAATTGAATACAGCTACGTTCGAAAACTTCCAGCATTATTTTCAGTATCGAAAACAAGGCAACTTTTCGAAACAATAACGTCTATTTGTAGTCCAATCGGTAATGGATGTTACTACAGAACCACCGTCATTATTTTTTAGACTTGCCAGGTAGATTGTCCGATTTACGAGGGCTGAAGAGGATTCCGCGGTACGAATTTCGAACGTCCAATATAAGACTCCGCTTGTTTTACGATAGTTAGGTGACTTAATGTGCCAAGAGTTTACTTGTATTTTCAAATAAGATTCGTTTTCTTATTATTTGGAAGAAAGCTTTATTCGCGTTATGATTAACACTGTTTTATTTCGTGTCTCGCTTATTTGTTTAACGTAGATACGACATCCATTCCAAAAGGATGATTACAACGTAATCTTATTGTATTCTAACGATACTACGTTTTAATTATAATCTTCTTATCGGGTTTTTTATCCAGTATTAGCTAATAACGATACAAAAATTATAATATTTTGTTGCTTAAACGTAGGGAAAATAATATTACTTTGAAAGACATCGCAATAAATCCGGTTACATCTGGATTAATATATCATTTTATGACTTGTATTCAGCACGATATACGAATCATTATTATGATTGTTAAAATTTATAGTATAGGTAAGGATTACTAGCTACTATTTTTAAGTATATCTTATACTAAGAACAGGTACTCGCAATCCAAAGAGACGACGAACCCTAATGACTAATTAGGATCTCGTCGACTGCTCAGTAGCAATTGCTACGTTATAATCTTGTCCTTAAGACGTGGCAGACGATTTTAGCACATCGCCTATAGCTCTCGGATGAACAGCTAAGATATCTTTATTCGCTGGAAATTGTACAATTTAGATTAGCAAACGACGTACAGTTTCGTATGTCAGAACGGAACAGGCTGACGAGCTTTTTGCCTTGTTACTTGTTTAAGCATATCTATTCATTTCTCGTAAATAAGATTTCACTCGTTTGCTGAATTATTATAGAACCGCAACATATCCTTATCTTATTCTGTGCGTTATTCGCGTAATAAACGCAAGTAGTATTTGCATACGTAAAAATGAATTACTAATGCCACGTTTCATACGTACGTATAATTTTCACATATGTATAAAGAATAGAAACAATACGGTTTTATTGTCAACGTGAGAGGAATATAGCAAACAATGATAAACTACATGTGGTGAGGATTGCATTAACCAGGAGAGAAACTTATGATTTATATTACAGTACAGATAAGTCTCGAGTGCATGGCGTATAATTGCAAGCAACCCCATTTTCAGCAATATCCTCTCCCTTTCCACTTGTTCTATCTTCTTCCTCCCTTGGCACTGCCATCCCTTTTGTTTTTTTATTTTACGCTCTATCACCAAGCAAGTACAATCCCAAGCACGTACGAGGCAGAAGTGTAGTGCAAAAAGGATATTGGCAAAACGAAAAGAGAAGAAATATATCGTAAGAAAGAAAAATAACTGTTTCGAACAGAAAGAAAATGCCACTTGTAGGACGCGTTAATATGTCCAACTTATGCTTTCTATTGAACAAACTTCTCAGAAGTTTGTTGTTATATTATTGTTTCATACAATGAAAGATTAACAAGATATGAGAAGTTGTAACGACATGGCATTCTTCTAATTTTTATACCTATGTAGACACGTCATATTATTATTTTCTGTCACTTTATAGGATAATAAATCAAAAGATATATTAAAATTCATAACGATAGGACATTTTCTTGATCTTTAAATTTGGTAAATAAAAGCAACGATTTGATTGATTCTTGCTTTATATCGTTTGATACAATTCATCTAAAGAACTAATTAAAATGTAAAAGAACATAATAAATTGAAAGAACGTAAGAACGTTTGAACAGGAATTTCCTTCAACTTCTTTGCTTTACTATTATTAAATACTAATTACAAATCATGATGTCATTTCATTAAACGAATATCCTGTCATCTGAGGGTAAAGTTTGATTAATATTTAACTCGAAAGACTGTTGAATCTATCAAATGTTGAGGATCGTAAAGTTCGCCTTTGAAGGAAAGATAGTTTTGGAGTGTGCAATCCTACTTAACTGCCGTTAACTGAGTTTCTTTAGTCTTAAGTACGGCGTTAGTTTCGTAGCTGTTTAGCTTTGGAAAAGCGTACACACACACACGCGTACGCGCGCGCGCGCATTCGCGTATAAATGAATATAAGAGTAAGTGTATGTATATTCGTAAACGATGATAAACAGAGCATGCATTTTAATCACGTGAGAGCGAACTCTGAAAGCAACAGTTTAAGGAAATTGACTTGTGAAATATTTTGAGAAGTTATACTTTACACGTGCTTTTCAAATTTCTGATGTAACTCGACGATATGTGGAAGACTGTGCAAGAAATTGTATAACTGTGAAATTCCTTTTAATTCTTTTAAATTTCCTTAAAAGAACGAGTTACCAAAAACGAACAAAGATCAATGAAGAATTGCATGTTTATTCAAGAATTCGTAAATTGCCGTGCATAACAATTTAATCTTTGTATTTTTATTATTTTTATCGTTATCATTCATATCGGTATTGCCGTTGTTGGTTTAAATTAAACGCACGATGTTTTTATAAATTAAACATCACTTGTTCGAAGTAAATACACGTATTTTTAGTTGTTGACGCTTCGAATATTTCTCATGATGTATCCTCGCAGAAAGTTAACCTCGTGCAACTTTTATTACAGAGTACAAAAAAGCCTGCAATAATCAACTTTTTAAATGTTTGTGAGACGTGACAGCGCGTAAAGGAAGTTACACGAATTTACAAAAGTTAATTCCAAACGGAACGATCGTTTTATTTTCAGGTGCTCGCTCGGTCGAATTGCGTTACAATTGTTTTATGCGGAAATTTAGACTCTACCGTGAACTTACGGTAACTATTGAATCGAATAAAATTTTTTGTAACGTTGCACCATGTATTAATATTCTACGTTCATCGCCTATTTTTAAAACATATTATATCTGTCTTTCTCCACGTATCAATTCGTTTATTCAAATATTAAAACACTCTGTTTTAGCCATCAAACGGTACAAGAATTAAAAAATCAAGAAATATTGGAATATTGTATTCTTTCTCGTGAGATTTTTAATAACAAATGCAACTGTAATTGTAACTTGATAATGTATAATGTACGACAGACTACAACATAATCTCTTCACAGAGGCCTAAATCGCTCTAACGATATTAAGAATAAATATACTTTGGAAAGCTGACAAGTTTCATCACTTAATCCGAAAACTAATAATTCGACAACGAACGTAAAAAAATGTAGAAAACGAAGATATAAAACAGTATCTACGTAATAAACCTCTGCTAGCGATAAATGTCTTCATTCATAGAAAGTAATCCCCTTTACACAGATTTCAATTGTTCTAATACCATTAGAAACAAATATAGTTCGAAAAACTGACAAGATCGATCAATCAACCAAAAACTAATAATTCACGAAACAAAGGAAGTCTCCGCGAAGATGTGAAACAGTAGCAAACATCGATTAGCGATAAATGCCTTCGGAAAATAATCTATGGAAAATAATCTCTTCGTAGAGGCTTCAATTGACTTGATTAATATCAAGAACAAATATAGATGCTTTGGAAAACTGACAAGATTAATCGTCTGAACGGAAAGCTAATAACTCAGGAAACAAAGGAAATCTGCTCAAACATATGAAACAGTACTAAACGTCTGTTGGTAATAAACGTCTCCATCTATGGAAAGCAGAGATTTCTACGAGTAGAATGGTATTGTTTAAGACACAGTAACACGCGACACGACAAGCCAGACCGCGGACAGGATGAGGACCGACAGGGAAGAGTAACCTTCCGGAGCATTTATATGGCGTCTTGCCGCGGCGGTCTCACATAATACATGGCTTAAGCTTGCAGGTTACTCGAGTTGCGGTGAACAATGAATCTCGGAATACAAAGTGGCTCCGCGTTTCCAAAGTTAAAGGTCCTTCTATTCCGCTCTGGCCGACCGTTTTCTTGCTTCGAGCCGTAGAACCTTCCTCTTAGCCTCTTCGTTACTTCATTCTCTTATTCTATTATGCGCAACAACAACTGACCCATCGTCAACATCATTTTCACGTAATGCTAACTTGTAGAGCGTAAATATGAAAGGGACAGCGACAGAGCAAGCGCTTAAAAGTGGACGTTTCTACTTATTCCTCTATATATCAGTATAACGTATACCACGGAATAACTGTTATCAATGTGACAAGAAATTTTTAGTAGAAAAACTAAGAAAATTCATAGTGCATCGGTTTTGATACTTTCTTTTATCCGCCGTTGCGTCTCTTTCACGAAACCATACGCAAAATGTATTTCTACTATTAACGATTGCCAATGGAATAATTCTTCTCGCTGGCTAAACTGGCTAAACAAACTTTCAAAAAGATTAAAGGCGTATATTTCGAGCATCGACTGTGCACGCCGATAAGAAGCACCGGGATTTAAAACAAACCTTCTAAAAAATCGGTTTAAGCACTGAAAGCATCTCGCAGTCGTACAGGCAATGAAAAATGAAAAAACAAGCAAGCTTTTGTTCCGTGCATTGAAAACCGCGGTATTACATAAGTACGTCGTGGCCGGTAGAACTGCGGAATTAAAAACGGCACAGTCCGTAGAAAGTGGTGGATTTAAGAAACCAAAGGATGAACGTGGGGTGAGCGTCGTGAGATTTCAAAGTAAGAGTCTTAATTACGTTATCTCGGTTGGATGCATCCCCTTCTACGGTCATATCGTCGACCGGTTGATCTTGGCCGGTCGCCAAGAACCATCACTGCCAAGAATTGTAACGCGCAAAGGAGAATGCTTCGGAAGGGAAAGGCAGCCAGACAAGCAATAAATGGGCTAGGCGTGTCGTATTTGGGAGATTTTAATTAAACCAACCGCTAAAGGTTGTTTGTAGTTTAGTCTGAAGTTTCGCGTAAGAAGATAAAGCTCACTGATAATGGCAACGAAGAAAAGAGCAGATACCTATTCGTTCGAATACCGAAATCTTCAAAGTATCCGACAAGCGATACGAATCTACGTGATAATCGATCATTACGACACATCAGTATATCGTTAAGAGATCTTTGCTATCCATTTCTTAATATAAATGGACGTATTTATAAATAATAAAAAGCATCAAATATAATAATAAATAGCGTGGAATTGAATTTAATGGCCATTAAATTGCCCTCGATACATCGATCCTGGATCAGACAGATTCACTTCCGGAGGAAATCATACTACCTCTTTACGTAATTAGCGAGTTCACCTTTATTCGTGCGGCAATGTTTTCCACTTTGGCGACTTTGCCGAATGGGTCACCGGATTATTACGTTGCTAGCTCATGAGCACGCGACTGTGAAAGCTTTCAGCGATAATGAGAAGAACCTAATTGTAATCCTTTGAAATGAAACACCAACTTTAGCTCGCACCCTCACACTTCGTTTCTCTCGCGTTCGTTCTAATTGGTTTTACAATTCCGGAAACTCCTTTCTTTTCGTCCCGTTTTACAAAATAGGACCAAAGGAATCGATCTAATCGTCGAATCGATCTCTCGCAAATTAATTAAAGTGTTTTTGTCATATGTAATCTTGTTGGCATACGTCAAATATGTTCACATCCATTGTAATGGTCGCGTGAACGACCACTTGATTACGGTATAAGAGAAGAGGAGCGCTGCGTCAGTAATGAATTCCCTTTGTTCCACTGACATAGGAAGAACATTGATCGATTTCATTTAACAGAGTAACGTTGAATAGGAAGAATATAATTGAAGGATAATATCCAATTTTGATAATCATTCGCTAAGATTTCCTCCTTTTATATGTATAGAATTGGACAAAACTAAGTTTGATAAAAGATTCTCTTTGTTGTAGTATTAACGAAGAGAAAAAGGTAGAATTTATGTATGAAAAATACGAATATGGACACACTATCAATCTCCTATTAAGAATAGGCTATACAACGAAGAACTAAAGACTTGGGCGAACGATGAATCTTCTCCAATGTGGTTCGAATTCGCTTTTATACCAGAATTAATTATATCAGAAAAATGACAGTCGAAACACGTACAGGAAAAGCCGTATTGTGAATAGACAATGCTTGTCAGATCGTATCTGTCGTATCACGTTCTAAATGCGCAAGTCGAATTCATAGAAATTTAACTTTTTCCATCAGACGTCATTTCAGTCGTTTAACCGTTCAGTCGAATGGATTAAACTAACGAATATTTCACACAAAGCTACGGAATTTAATTCTGCGTTTGATTAAGAATAAAAGCAAAGCTGCTTGCTTTTGTTTTGCGAACATTAAACTAAAAAGTATATAGCGCTGTCTGCAAATCCTTTTGTTAAGCGAAGTCGCAGAAACTAACCAATAGTAACGTTAAAACGTAACAACAATTGTTGCTATGGTGCAAAATATATTTAATAATAATTGCATAAAGTGGCTCGAGACACAAATCTTCGATTCGGTTACAAATTAAAATCTTAGAAAATCCTAACGACTAAAAAATATGACTAGAGATGTGCACAATGCACAGAATCGCGCAATGCAAAGAGCTTGTCGAAAGAAACTCTACTGTAAGTTGAGACAAATTAGATTTCAACAAAACATCAGGTTGTACTGGCAGAAATTTGACTCTCATGAACTCTTTATCCAATGTTACCAGCGTCAAGTATATACGCTTGTTCCTCCCTAAATTGCAACAAGCAATTTAAATGCGTGAAGTGTGCAAGATCCCATGACATCCAAAATCCCAAGCACATCAGCCTGCGTAAATTGCCAAGAGAGAGCACCCTGCTGACTACAGCAAATATTCAGCTAGCATTCTTGCTGAAGGAGCCAAAATTCAGTAGCCACGATTATATCTTGCTATGTTACAAATATTATATCGAATATTAAACGTTTTTTAAAAACTCTTCCAGACTATCAATAATTTTCTAGGACTCAGACGTAACACCCAAGCGGTTAGATCGTCGACCACACTTTTTTATTTCTTTCATCGGACTTTTTACTAGTTGTAAGCTCATGCAATGGCAATTATTAACTATGTTTTTGAATTAATTTTTCATTTATTACTTATTTATCAGCGATCTGATCTGCACCACGCCAGTTGAGGATTAACATGGCTTATACAAAGTTTATCGGCATTATAAAATCTATAGATAATTCTAATCATCTTCATAAAAGCTCGTCAAACTCAGCTAGCAAGCTCGCGGTAATTCTCAAAATACCGCAGCTTAGTTAAAAACACTGCTTAAACTGTATGAGCTTAAAGTAGAGCAAAAGCTATCTTATGTATGTGTTCGACAACTTCATGGATAATACAAATAATATCTCAACCACACTGTAGAACGTTATTAACACTAGAACTACCACACCAATCGAAATGACCGGTCCTGCAATTTTATAAATGTGGCAACTTTCATTTAAGGATCATGGTCCCAGATGGATTAATAATACCAAAAATGTACTACGTAACATGGAATTCTTTTTATAAGAAAGTAATAAATAATAGATATAAAAATATTCTATTATTGCGTACTTTTTAAAGAAAGTAACAGTTTTGCAACACTAAGGAATATTTCACGCAATATGGACGAAACTTTCAAAATAAATAGTTCATCGTTAGACGTATCAACGCTTTGTGTCATATAAAAATTAAATCAAATACAGTGTATTAAATCGCCAGGGAAAAAATGTTCAAAGGGAATATTAAAAATTTTTTTCTAAATTGTAAGTAGCATTGTAAGCAATTCGTGCTCTCTTCTATGGATCGGATCTTAGTAGAATTCTAGAAAATTTGCAAATCGTAGTACAACGTACATACATAACGTAATCGTATAGAACCGGCAGATAGGTGTACACTACTGTACACGCAAATATCCCGGTGATATTGCCACTAGCGGCTTTTGAACTCGGTTCATTAACCATATCCATTCGGCATTCTGTGGTTCAACCCTCCTAATTATCTTTCCCCTGTCCTACGCATTACCTTTAATAGAAGTCTAACTAATATACGCGGAAATTCAGTTAACTACGGTTAACATATTTGAGCTAAACTGAAATATATTTTAATTTAAAATATCCTTTGTTGACAAAACTTGAGACTGTGATCGAGTTCATTTTAGAAGAAAATCAATGAAAACGTATGACACGGCAGCCGATATTCACTGTGCACCCCTGCTGTGTTCTTACATTTATGCGCTATATGTGAATGGATCACATTTATGGTTCTGGCATCAGAGAGGTACAGATGGAATATACAGAATAAAGGACCACCATACCCTAAAGCTAGTACGACTCAGGAACCAAGTTTTGATTTATGTTACAAATGCACGCTCAAAGTTGGACAAGACGAATATGCGCCACAAAGCGTGACTGAGTGAATAAGGACTATTACTTAAACGTCAATTTGTCCAATTTCACTGTATTATGTAACTAAACTCTTGTATGATAATTAATTACATTAATTACTCAGTTAGCAGACAGAGCGATATTACGAAGTTAAAATTAAGCACCGAGTTACACACGAAACGTTTGACAACAAAACGTATAATGCTAGAAATAATAATTATGTTTAATTTCACGGTGTAAAAATGTAAGTTTCATTTCTATATAAAGTTTCTTTGAAACAATCGTACAATTGAAAAAGTAATTATTTTTCGTTTAAACGTGAGTGGAAAATATGCAGAAAATATGTACAGTATAAATACTCGATGGAAAAATATGATGTAAAATGAAAAATGTGATTCGTGCTAACGTGTTGAATGGCAGGGAAAAATACATCTAACAACTGTACTTATAACTTGTTAGAGAAATAGTTAAGAGAAAAGAGAATATAGCGAAGAAGAAATACTACAACGACAATGCTTAATTCCCTTGTAATTTGATTATTTTGTCATATTTTACAACAAGTTTCTCACGTAGAACAATTATTCTCCTGCGCCACTTCGGTTGATGAAACAATGGATTCCCTGCGTTGTCGTGCATTTCATTATAACGGCATGATAATTATCTGAAGTTTCATCAAGGCTTCATTCTCTTACAGGTGAAATCAACGTTGTCACGTCAACGATACCATAAAACATCGCACGAACACGGAACGCGTTTCGTTCAACGAAAGCCTCCAAGTGCCCAATTCGATTGTATGAGAAGTTTCGCCTACAGCTTGCATAACTAATTTATACAGTTATAAATAGAAAAAGCTTCAAACTACTACGAAAAAAAAATTTCAATTCTACTTTAAACAGTAAAAGCTGCCATTTATCAATATACGTATTCCACTACTTATGTAAATTCTCTTTATTTTTAATATTATATATTTTTATATTTATCTAGGTCGGTAGTTTTAAACCAGATTATATACCAGATTATATACTAAATTATTTACAAAGTGTTTGCTTGCAGTGGTTATCGTGTAATTATTGTATTTATAGATTAGTTGCAAATTTGATCGGTATAATCATGATAGCCATGTCTCGTCAAAGCTAATGAAACTTCAGAAAATTTTCCATAACATACATAACATATTTATACAATTTCGTATGGCTGGAGTTAGTTTATGGTTGGCTATCGAATAATAATTTTAAAATGCATCGATTGTACAACATTCAATTGTCATAATAAAAATATGGCATTCTATAACAAGTTTCTGTTAGGAATAAAGTCAGTTCGTATATATACTTGAAAATACAGATCACGTATAACGTTAAAATTTTTATGCGATAAATCACAATAATATATAATACTTAAATTTATTAATCGTACAATAGTGTACCAATTTTTATTTTATATCCGCATCATGTTCCATTGTTGTTATGAAAGCTGCGACGATACTCCACGCTATACAGCGATGAATAATCGTTCAGATCGATTGCTCAATGAAGAGCTAACGAACGGCTTAACTAGCCATTCGTTAACCTGAAGTGCGCGTAATAGCATAACCAGTGACTCTCAACGTTCTCGATATAGCCGACCAGCCGACCTTGAATACGTTAACAGAGTGAAATTTTACGTAACATTAATTCATGGAGAAGGGAGAATATGAATAATCGATTTTTAATATCTCCCAATGTTTACGTAATCAGAAAATGCGATAAAGTAATGAATAAACGATTAATTCTGAATTTAACTGTTAAGCCATTGTCACGCGCGTTAATTGTTTCATTTAAAACTTCGAATAATTAGTTTCCAATATGATATTCACCGTTGCTTCTAATCGTCTTTCACCTATTTAGCAGTTCATTAACTTCATCTCAACCCACATATCTTGCAATTGGTATATAAAATCTCAAATTCGTTAAAAATTTCATCAATGTAATAACAACGATCATGCCTCGTCATAGCGCTAACGAAGTTGCAAAACTATTTTGTACATCGCACGTAATATATTCATAAAAAGTTTCTATAAGGGTTAAGCGTCCATATATTTTCACGGGCCATTGTATACGTAACACTGTACATGTAAATTGTTAATTTAAGAGCAAATAGTCCATCATGTTTCCTTCGATAACTTTGAAATACTTATTCCATAAAACTGCTCCTGTACGCCCATCCAACAAATAAGAAATAAATTCCATCGAAAGTTTGCATACCGTGTAATGCCAAATATCTGAAAAATTTACCTCCAATAATAATGAGGGTTTCGATCCATTTGAAATATGAATAGAGACGAAACTATGCGAGAAATTTCCTTTGGAACGCTCTGCTTCGTGAAATACTAACAGCAGAATCGAGAATAATAATTCCTCTATTAAATACCAGGAGTATTTTTATTCTTTTTATGTCAGAACGTATTAAAGTCAGCGATTTCATTATCGAATGGAAATATTTATATAAAGTGGCTATTGGAAGTTTCTATTAGCGGCCAGAATATAATTTTACTCTATCGTTGAGATAAAAAAATTTTCTAAGAATAAAAGTCTGTCGCGCTAATACAGCATGAACCGCGCCTCCTCAAATACGATATTGTATAAACTTTTGCAAAAAGGATTCTATTAACGCGCAAGTTATATCGAAATAGAATTACACTTTGACCGGAAACCTTCGATAACCGCTATGTATTATTTCGTACAATGAATGGATTGGATTACGCGTTACAAGCGGAATTTTCTAATTTAAAAGGAAGAATAGAATATGTCGTGTTATTTTAATTTTATGTTGACATGCACAAGGCGTAAATAACTTGCCAAACGGCAATGTTTTCCTCGAGCAAAATTGTTTTACCTTGAATAAGGATGATTGATATTTTAATTCACACGCATAAATTCACAAAATTACAATTGCTTGGAAAATATTCATCGGTTTAAGATAATTGTTATCGTACGAGATTTTCTTTTATTACCTCCATATGAGTCAGCTTTCGAATAATTTCTCGGTACAGTTGTTTTTACTCCGACTTTATCGATTGTCCTATGTATCGCAATTTTTCAATTAAATTAATATAAAAATGGACGTCATCCTTTGTAGATGGTTGTAGCAAAGAGAAGTTCACTAGTCCCATGTAAACTTCACAGGATAAATATACCATCGGTGAAAAGGCAAATTGCTTCGCGATGCTCGTTTGTCCGTTCGTAGAAACGTAAACGCAGAAACGACGTTAAAGGATGAGCCGTCAAAGGCCGGTAAATGCCTCCGCTGCTACGTTCTCTTGTATTCACAGTACAAAGCGTAGAGGTCGCGGAATTACGTAGCTTTGTACAAATGAAAGAGCATCGCACGCACGTCGACTAAAGTGAGCGATGAGCAGCCAAGAGACCGCGACAACGTAGTTGTCACAAACTTCCATTGAAATTGTACGTTTCTTGACAAATTTGATCACCCTAGATATAATTAATCTATATATACGTACACTGGCTCTTATAACGCGGAGCGTCAGTTCAGTGTTATACGAATTCCAAATTACATGGCACCCATGTTGTAGAAATTACATTGTTATAAAGCAACGTTATCAGACGACCAATTATTATTCTCAATATTATTGGCAATATTTCAACGTTCTCAACATTGTATTGACAATATACAGAGTATAACAGAACACATGGAATCCATTTCGGGCTGATTGTACATCTAAAAACAATGAAATGTGTTCGTACAGACTTGGTTTTCGTTTACGAGATATAACGAATTTTCTGTGTTGATTTTGTGTTATCTAATTGCCTTTACAGAAGATGCTCAATATTGCCACCTTGCGTTTCAAGAAGACATCTTGTCATGGATGCGGTTACACTCTGAATAGTTCCTAAGGTTTCCTGAAGTTGCTGGAATTGGTATTTCAACACTTTCAATAGGTGTTGCGTACGCAATAGATTCGTTATATTTCATAAACAAAGACAGATAGAGCATACGTTTATATGAATATTTTTTGTCTTTAGGCGTGCGATCAGCTCGCGAAGTGGATGCCGCACGTTCTGTTACACCGCGTACATCGATCGCCTAAAGGGTTTATTACGCGCGATAATGTTGAGAACCGCGATAATGTTGACAATAATATCGACAACAATGTTGATCGTCCGAATGCTTCTTGATAGAAATGATATAGCACGCTTTGAAACATGATGATTTAAAATCTTTCGGATAACGTTTCAGTCGCAACCAAAATACCGATGTAATTCCATCGTGACTACATTGCTGCTCATAATCACTGCTAATTTCAACAAACACTAAATAGCATGTTTCCTAGTTATTGAATAACAAAAGCAAGCATAATGACCTTGTTACTTTTCATTGATTATAAGATTCCCGGATTTGACATGTTGACTTAAAAAACAAAAAAGAAAAGAAAAAATACAGAACTTTATGGAATATAAAGTTTATTAAGAAAAAACTCATTATTCCGGATAAAATGAAGTATTGAATGATAGTTGGTAATAAATTACCAGTCCTAGGAGGTAAAGTTTTCGTTTATTCATGGACAGAATACGCGCAAACGAATGTATTAATACTCATGGTTGACCTTTCGAATGCAAAAAATGAAGAACATTCTCTGAACGTTGAGCGAAAGGATAATTTAAACGATGGCAAATGACCTTGGCTGACCTTGAAAGATCAATGTATCTAGGTCAATGAAATCGTTTCATAATGGGTTATGTAAACGCTACAATAATATAAAGTATAACAGATTGAAATTAATAAAGAGAAAGCTAATGTCCATACTTTCAGTATTTAAACCTATAATTTATATAAAAGTATATCGCACATTTATTAAAATTTAAATAAGAACAAATAGCAAAATGATCGTGCCGTTCGTATCTCAAATTCTAACCACGAGAGTTTCGTAGTCTCTTAACTATTAAAGAGCCATCTATAAATAACTTTCTTCCACGATAGTTCATTCATACTTTTCTATGTAACAACAAAATCGTATGCAATCACCTGCTCGTGAATAGACTACGGATGTTTATGCAAATTCATATTTTTATGACCACGATGAAAGAAATGAAATCTACGTATAGATGCTGCCAGCCTATGTCCCAAATCATTCCACGCTTTATTCATTAATGCACATTTATATTTCACAACTCTACCGATTAACCGTCTAATTACAAAATATATAATAATTTAAATCGTGTAGTCGTTTCAACTCCAAGTTAGATTACGATCATCAAACAACTATAATTCGTACAATGCCCTTCTCGCGTCGTTCTTTCAAAGTGCATTTCCACAATACTCGTTAATACCCTACCCAGTGCGTCAATAACCACTTGCAACAAAGTTCGAAAAGCCGAATCACTACTAGCACATTCGTGTCGTTAATCGTTTCTACATATCCAACATTTCGATGAAACGCATATACGTACATACATACATATTCACATATCTATACCGTGCTTGACAACGATGCCATTCTACTCAACATACTACACACTTTTTCTTCGCATTCATTGCTTTACCGTATCCTCGATATATTGCATAGCTTGGTACGAGCCTTCTCTTGTTACAAAGCTGCTGACGGCCAATCGAGCTCAAATGTCGATGAATTCTCTTCAACTGGGTTCTTTTATCTGATCCATTGTTCCTATATTTTGCGTTTAACAGCAGTACAGCCCTTTGAAACTTTTATTTAACAAATTTTCAACGAGAGATGTAGGAACGCAAGAATTTTAAAATGATTCAACTTTTTTATATATACAAATTATAAAAGTTAAATGTACCAACGAATTCTTTTAATCAAAGAAACATTTATGATAAAGAAGAGTATGGAAAATATCAACTTCGTAATAATATTATAATTCTGTAACGATATTAGCTTTTCTTTTCGAAATACGTTTTACCATGTAGTTGCGAGTGATTAACTTATACGAACAAAAAAAAGCTAAATATTCTATACACTTTATAATTTAACAATTTATCGCCCGATATGTAAATAAAGACTCGTAAGACTCGTCAAGTTTTACATTGCAAATAATCCTCGTAAAATGAATTCCTTTCACAATAAACCAAGACAAAGGTACTTCTAAAGTTCTTGAAGCGCGCGTTGATTAAGTCATTAAAAGTTACTGTCGATAATCTGAAGTTTCTGTTCGCAGCTTTAAATGAAAAGGTACAATTATTATCTTTGATGAGAGATGTGTCAATCCATCTCTCTCTGTTCTTCAACCTGCTACAATAGCTTTTATTCTGAACTTCCATTATATTTTAAAAGTGAATTAATTACGAATATATTTAATACCAGAAATTAACATAATGTAATAAAAAATTCTCAGATTATCTGCATTCTACGAAGTATATTTTAGAAAGTACGTTGCTTCTCGCAACAAGAAACTACAAAACATTGTCCTACAATTCCATTCCAGAAATATACTTGGAAAGAATTCTTCGAAGGAATCAAGTGTATTCCCACCTGGACACTGTCAGTTTTGGGAACGATTAAAAAGTCATCGATGCTAGACAGAATAGAACAAGGCGAGAGGATCTATTAAACATCGTATGACGAATGCTACTCCTTGAGTTTACAACATGGTAGTTTCTACCCAAAGATCGAGAAATCTCTAGAAAACACATGTGCTTGTAGAAAATGTTATTAATTGTATAATAGACTGCAGCTATCCTTCCATATTTATGGAAAATTTAAAAGCACAAGAATATACAGAATGTACGTAATATGCAAAAAAATGTTCGAAAATCCAAAGTGCAGAACTCGTTCCTTTTATAAAAATAGAAATTTGCATACGATATATGGTAATTATTATTGTTGTTGTTACGTTATATACATAGATAGAAACATCATATCACAACATTTAATACTGACGAACATAACAATAGATACGGTCATGTTATTGTTGCGATAAACAATAGATTCCCTCTGTGGACGTAACATTGATATAGTCCATATAGTCTATATGGTCTATACCGTACAACTGACAATGAGTTGAGCAATACCTTTGGTACAGTTGTGAATAGAGGAAAACACCACAAAACCAAATGAAATAGCTTGAAATGGCTAGTGTATGAGTCATTTCTGTATGTAGAGATTCGTGAATGGTTCTAGGTCACTCGACGACAAATCGATCATCTTTTGACGTCGATGTCAAAGATTTTATTCAAAATAAAATATGATATAACCCGTGTAAAACTCAATGACCATTTTGATAATTTCGAGCTCGTTTCAAAAATACGAACCATCGAATTTTGTAATTTTTGTCCATTTTTAGAAAATCAAACTACGTTTGAAAATTTTTATCTCGGAAACTCTATTTATTGGATAGAATTGTCTTTTCTTCCCTTATCTATATTTTCGGAAATTCAACACCTAAAACTTCGCCCAAAATTCGTTTATTATGCCGTAAAATTGATATCGTAATGTTGAAAATTCACAAACAAGTGTCTAGTTTGAAAACTGTTTAAATCACGAACAAAATACCATCTTTATAAATTGTAACGCAATTTGAGAACCATTTCACATCTTTTATCAGAAAACATTGAAGCGGGATGCGCACGTTTACCGGCAGAGGGTTCGGCAAATAGAGCGAACACTGAAAATGTATTCGAGGAAAACTACGAGAGCCGCATCAACAGGCTTGGTCGATAGATTTTGCTTGAAAGTGTATTGGCCTTGTACATTACTGCAATATTCGATAAACGACGTTGTGGATGGCCGCAAGGACGTAAACTTGGAACCAGCGGAGGACCTTCAACGTGTACAGCTACTGGTTTACGCGACACAATGAACGAGACTATAATATAGAGTCATGCAAAGACGAGCGGAATAGAAGGGGACATCGAACGAGAAGGTAAGAAGAACGAACACGAAGGGCGTGGTACGGAGGAAATCGTAATCCAGTTTATCAAGCCAAAGCGCATAACCCATGGATTTAATTTCATCAAAATGAACGATCGCAAGTTATGATAGCTCTTGTTTATTCGCCATCTTTACGATCTTCCGCGATACGGAACTTACCTTTCGGAAAGTAGTTCGACGAAAAATCAGGACAGTTTGCGAATCAACGATTCGATCAATTTTTACAATTATCACAGTCGGTTTCTATGAATTTTTCGAGATATGGTTTCGATCGATTTCACATTCTAACATTCTAACGGAATGACGCTATTTTATCGAATTTCATTTTGAAAAGGATTGCAAGAACGAACGAATCAATTCAAACGTTTTTAAAGACAGATCGCTGCTCCATCGATCTTCTTGAAGGAACCATTTGCGTACATACGCTTCGAACTAGTTGGAACTTTTTGTTGCACTTTGTTTACGATCAAATTTATACGCGGTTTCATAAAACGTCGAATGATACGTACCAAAGATGTACGCTGTATTTTATTAAACGTAGAATGTGGCGATGAAAATAAAAGAAATATTGTATATAATAATATTGGTGTTATTACTTGTTATTCTTCGTTACGTATTATTTATGTGTTTTGTTTCTAATAAAATTTGTACGTGATTTCATAAAATAAAGAACGATATATATCGATAAAATGTTTCTACGTTTGTTCATTTTCAAATATCAAGGTACCAAAGCCGATAAGATTAAAACCAGTCACAGTATTATCGGTCTATAATTACAAGAAAAATTGGCCCATTTCAACTCTATGTTTTGCACCAATTACAAAGTTTAAAAAAAGACTATTCCTCTCGAAACGTTTCTTATAATCAATACCTTGTTGATTACCGTGGAGATGCTTCTTGCAAGTTTCATGAAAACCTGCCCGAGATGTATCGAATTACTTTACGCGAGCACGTTCGCCTCCAATAATACGGTTGAACGAACGAAGTCGGAATGCCATAGGAATTTAAATTTCTGCGCGTCGCTTCAGTTCGACAGACATCCGGGAATAATTGCAAACTCGGTCGAAAGAGTATTTCAATCAAAAACGTTACAAAGTTCGGTACTTTTCTAGTTTTAACATATAATCTGAACGTTCGCGAGCATCACAGTAGGACTTTTCATCACGAACAAAAGACTCTTGCCCCTAATGTACGGCTCGTTCCTTTGTCTCCCTGCGTCAGCCCTATTTTCAACCAAGAAAGCTTTGATATTCCAGTCATTTCAACTTGGAATAATATACTGTAAAAATATTAGTTAACGCACTACTCCAGATATTTGAAAATTTCTCAAAGGAAACCGGTATTTGATGTGAAAGGTAAGAACTGTCAGATGGACAAGTTTTAGTTTAATTTTTCTTTGTAAGACGAATTTTACTTTTCATTTAATTACCAAGAATTTTCGTCCATGTTTATCTGTTTTCAGAAAAAAAAAAAAAGAAAAGAAAAACTGAATGATATTATAGCATCTCTAGCTCCTGTTCTATACATTTCAATGAGTGTATCTGTAATTACGTCAGGGATGAATTATATCTAACTGAATCATGAAATTTTAGACCAGTTAATTTTCAATAGACAATAAATTAAGAGATATAAATGTTTGTAATATCGATTACACCATGTGTGTGTCCATTTAGTTATAAATTTTCTCTCCGGATATTTTATATATTGTCATATATCGTGTGCATCCGTAGTGTAATTATAGTTACATAATGTAATCCAAGATAAATATTACGTTAATATTTCGTGACATGACGAGATTGTATACTATAACGTATATAGTCACTAATGATATAACTTTAAATAAGTAACTTAATTGATTAATTAATTAAACGGCACTCTCGGAATATTTTTCACTAAAGCATAAAAGCAGGAATGTCATTTCAGGGAATTCAAAGATATATTTCGCTTCCTAGGACGATAAAATATCTGAATATAAGGACGGAGAATCATAACTATCATAACTAACATTTCTCTCGAGTTAAAGCTGTAACGTATACCTCGCCAAATACTTGCTCTTTCTCTTCGGGGTAACACAGACTAAGGGGACATTCCTGTTCCCGCGTAAATATCGATCCGTTAGATATCGCACAGAGAGTACGAGAGCTCGAGAGGAATGATACGGAAAATGGGAGATAGGTGAAAGTGTGAACAATGCTTAGTGTCGTAGTTACCAAGTGCAACCGTCTAGTTGGTGAAACCTACACCATGTCATAGCACGAACACATTGCATACCATGTATACTATGCGCAATAAGAAGCTACTACAACCGTTGCATTTTCATGAGTCTTTGCTTTTTCTCGCTTTCTTATATTTATTCTGTTAAAATTGAGTATTACAATAAGATTATTCCGGTAAGATGGCACATAGAAAAACATCTCAGATATATCACAAAATCAAGCTTTTTATAACTTTTATAATATTTTAAATACTTTACAATATTTTACAGGATATTATGTTATGGTATATATATATATATATATATATATAAATAAATAGAGACACAAAATTTATATATATATATAAATAAATAGAGACACAAAACATTATACATACAATATGTATAAATATACATTCAATGTACATATACATATATGCAATGGAAAGTTTTCGAGTTAATTTTTAGCGAGATACAACGTTAAATTAATAAAAGTTATAACATAGAAATTGAAAATTTATTTATATGTTAATACGATAAGATATAAAAGCAGCTGGTTACATATTAGACATATTAATTCACATTTATTTTACTCTACCAAATGTGTAAACATTTTAATGTAGTAACTAAGTACTATTTCTTCTAAGCCAGTTTTGATCCAGAAATTGGACTCTACACTAAACAACAGAGTATGTGAAAAAAATATCTCTAGGATAAAATACTCTAATGGTGAAATATTTCGTTGAAAATTGTACTATTAGGCACGGCGTAAATCCGAGGATGGGGAATTTTGTGCCCCATTATGTCCAAGGGGTGGGTTATTCGCGCCTTATCATCCAACTGACTAAGCGCAGCCCACTCACCATAAACCTCAGTACGGCGAACATATAGTGAAAAAAGTATTAAACTACCAAACGGAATGTTTGCCTTTTATGAACGAATATAAAGATATTTATTGTCAAAGTTATTTTAACTTCCATATTTTTACTAACAATTAAGCATGATTCAGAAAAAACTATCCAAATTCAGTTTTGAGAACTAATAGTACAAGCTGTGATAACTCACGAACTATTCGGATGAACAAGATTTTACTGTACATTTTACTAACATTATGAAAACAGAAGCGTGTAAAACATTGAAACGATTAAAATATCACTCGACACGTTGACTGCCACGCGAATTTTGTGTATTTTGCTCTGGACACCGCAATAGATATACCACGCCATAACGTTTAATTTTCGCAAGATATCATTATATCTGCGTGCTTTTTCCTGACAACGTTATATCCAGTCGCTCAAATGGTTGAAAATCTTTTAATTCATGAAAGTGATCTTACTTCAATCATTTTAAAAATATTTAGTAACACGTGGATCACCGATGACCATCGTGGCGGTCAACGTATTAAAATACATACAGTGGGGCAGATAGAAGATACGTTCTGCGGTATGGGAATTCCATGATACACAGGATCCTACCGTATTTTAAAAAAATATCGATCAAAATTTTAATAGCCACCGATGATCTTCAACGATAAGATAGATACAGATGATTTTCCGATTTCAGCCGGCCTATGTATGTACATTACGCTACCACAGACATAGGCCGTCAAGTAGAATCGAATGGTCTCCCGTCGCGATGGAAATCGAAATTTATGGTTGAATCTGTGGCACTCTCGCCTCGTTGCTCATGGAATTCAAAGATATGTGTATCTGGCTACAGAAATATGCAGAAAACTGTATGCATCAATTCCACTACATATATAGCGCGCCAGTATAGTTACGGTTCACTCACATACGCGAACAGCTCACACAGATAACCAACATAGAGACCGCGAAATGAAATCGGGCAAAAATGACTTTTTCATAACGCGTGATCATACATTTACATCTGTACATGTGCAGATGCATCTGTGTATACATATATTGTATGGTGAGATTGTTCGTGCAAAGAAGCACACGTTATGACTAACGTTCCGCACAGAAAACTGGTTCAACGAAACGTATAATCTTGTAAGTTGAACCATTATGGGCTGATTTTGTCCAACACTTTATTTTTTTGTTAAGAGTTTTACTTCTGCATGACTTCGCACGATCTCTCGAAGAAAAATGAGGTTGGAAGTTACGCCAGAGTTATTAATGTCGTTGCTAGTAAGTACTATTCGATGGATAACTGGATGATCAAGAATATTTAATTCGCAGGGTACGTTAAATTTACAAGCTACAACACCTTATCCTAATATTTGAAAAAAGATCATTTCGAAAAGTCTTTTAATAAAACTTCCACGACATACTTTGTTCTATATTTGTCTATATTTGTCCATATTTATTAGCGCAAACATATTTTTAAGCAGCCAGTACAACGCTATTGACACTCTGTTATATAAACCGTTCGCCATTGACTAAAAGAGTATGGAAACTTTAATTTGTTAATCTAGGAATCATTAAGCTTCATTCTCACTAACTCAAGGACTTTAGCACGAAGGGGAGCTTAAATGACATTTATGCTCAATTGTGCTCAGTTTAAATAGTGATTAAATTTCAAATTTATGAGATGAATATCGTTTCCGTTCTCGTGGTTCTACGCAACCCAACTCAAAATAAATAAGATAAAACACTGAATAGGGAAATAATTAACGTTTTCCTAATGTAACCAAACTTTAATCCTCTGTACTTCTACTATAATGATACATACGATAAGTTCATGATACAATGTATCGTTAAAGTAATATAACTGCAACAAGATGCTGCATCGTATAGAGAGCTGAAATAAAATGATTGATTGTTGATATTCGTTTATTTAACTTCGATATTGAGTATCCTCAATAATTTCCACAAGTGTGCGGAGATTCACAGATTAAACATTTGAACGTGCATCAAACAGTTACGCGGCGCTGATGGCATATCGGAACAGAGGTCGTTAACTTTCTCGAGCAACTGAGCAACGCTTTCACGTGCACGATCGTCCGAATGGAAGTCACGTTATCGTTTGATTATAGTCGAAAACTATACTCTTTCAAGCGAAAGTCGTTTGCCCCATAGCAAATCGCAATAACGTTCAAAATTCGGACTAGTAGTTTGCTTTGAAGAAGTTATTCCTGAAGTTAGAAGAAATGGAAAACCGTGAAATATATATGAAATTACACTATATAGATCCCCCATGAAAAGTAATACTTTACACGTGGTACAATTGATTTATCAACATTTATTTTTAAATATATTTCAAAGCAATCAAAATTCAAGCAATTCGTTTTAATGCAATGCAATGTTAACACCACGAATCCAAACATTCTATTTCATCCTCTTGTATAAATTTATACAACTATACTTTTCATATTCTTTTACAACAATTAACTAAGATTACTTCGTAATGATTAATTATTAGAGAAAAGGAGACCCCATAATTTTACACAAAAATGCATGAACATCCGCAATCTACACGTAACTTAATCATCAAATATATATGTAACTTAATATTTCGATTCTTAGTTATAGAAAAAAATTATCTCGTAATTTCTGATAATAACAAATACAGTGAGACTATTACCATTACGATTAGTTATATTTGTTTTAGGGTAGTTCGACTCTAAGAAAGCTGTCTTGGTGAATCCCACGTGATGCGATATCCATTGCTCTCGAAGGAGATATCTCGGATTACCATCCTAAATTGCTAGCAACGATTATCTCCTTTATTAGCTAACTTAAGAGTAGAGCACTAACAATTCAAACTGTAATAAGCCAATCGTTTTTATTACAGCTATTTCTGAAGTTTACGTAACCAATCGCCCACTCGCAGTTGGTTTATAGAAAAATTTCACAATGACTTTAAATTTATTTTTCTTTACATTAATCTACGCTTGGTATTCTATCATTTCTATAGTACTGTGTTTGCTTCAGCCTCGAGCAATCCATTAAGGATACAATATCCAATACTTGATTTTAATAATCGCAAGTGTTTGAAATGTAGATGTAATTAATTTTGTCTTTAAACGGATTTGCTTCGCACGATTTTGATTCAGCAGGATTTAAAAAACAAACAATTCTCTTTTTGCACGATCAATTCGATTTAACACGGTTGGAATGGTGGCATTTAAAAAATTTCCATTGGAATTTAATTCTTTGAAGCTCGTTTTGGTATTTTTATTATGTTGTTCCAAGCGGCGAAACTAATTCAATCACAGTCTCGTGCAAACGAATGCGTCTACCGTCAAAAAGTGACAACGAATAAAATTTACTTAAGAAATATATACAAATCTTTTTTCCTTTTTGTATTTTGAAATTAGTCATATATAAATAAATGATCATGTGTAAAACAAATGAATAATATGTTGCTATACAAATTAAAAGAAAATAATATAACAAAAAATATTACAATTGGATAAAAAGCAAAGAAAGAATCGATTACAGAATTTGATCTGGTTTGTTCGAAATACTTGTTATATGTACTGGATTTTTACGTCTGTAATCAATCATATATTTTTTCATATATTTCCTCTTATCTTTCTCTTCGTTTTTATACGGTTTATCGAGAATCTATCAATCGTGTAAAAATAGGATTGGTACGTTGGGTACGTCTTTGTTTTATAATACCGCGTCATATTCATGGTGTAGACTATGGCTGAAATACAACGAAAACCAACTGCGATTGTATCCAACGATTTTAATTTCTTACTTTTCTTTCAAATTCCTACACATAATGTTAATACGACTACAATTTCGACAAATCATTCAATTATTAATCATTAAATTATTTATGAAATTGTTATCGCGTGTTATTATAAATATATTACTACCATGTATAGTATGTCTTATAAGCTATAAGGAATGAATGGTTCGATCTTGTCATATGCTTATCTGATTTCCCGTTGGCGTGCAGCGTGTATCATCAATAATTCATGTATATTTTGTTTCCCATGGTAAACTACGCGTATGGGATAAAAGTAATCAGAGTTTAAATTACTTCATTCCAAAACGAGAAATATTCTGCCAGTCAGAATTAAAATTAAAAACATCGTGAAACTTGGATTTTGAATACGTGTTCCACGATGTTTCTAAATATTACTAGAATAAATTACAGATCAAAAAACTTATTTCGAATACGTACTTGATCGTCGTAATACGTATTGAATGTTGTTTTCTGATCTGAATGCTTATTTTTCACTATTATATATATGTAATAAACGATATTGAAGTTAAAGATATTCTTACTTATATATCTATTCATATATTTTGGTAATATTATTACTTTATTACTTATATTTGTAACCCACGCATTACCTATACTTGTAATAGACGAAAGGCTAATATATGGATAATAAATAAATAATAAATAAATAAATAAATGGATAAATAAATAAGAATAAAATATTGATGTTAAAGGACATACAATAAATAAAAATTCGAATATTTTGGCCCAGTCGCGTGAGACACTCTTGCAATGAAATGGCAACAACAGAAATATCGATACGCTAAAAATTGCTTGTTTATGTTACGTCCGTACATATGCACATTCTGATTCAACGGAACCATTTATCATCGCTCAAATAGTATAGTTTCTTTCAGTGGTGGACATGAAACCGCGACCAAGAACGACAGATACGTCGTTAAGATTAAACGTTCAATTTCGAGCATGTGGGTGACTTTCGGGAACAGAGGCAGTGCTTCGTCACTTCCAATCTTGATTGGCCGAAGAAGGAGAAACCGAATGAGAACGGGAACGATCGCCGATAGATATTTCCTTTACGCGAAAAACCGTACCTATTCAATTGAAAACACAAAGAAAATCGATTTCTACCTATCAGGAGTAAGCGGTAAATATCTCACGCAATAAATTCTATTTTGAAGTGCGGCGATATATGGTAAAAACTATTGTCAGTATTGTCAATTTTTGCACAATTGAATTAATATTATTAGCGAAATTTTACAAGTCACTTACAAACAGGGGTTTGAGTAGAAAAAAAGAAAGAAAAAGGAAGGAAATTTATAGAGGTAAATCTTACAGATTACAGGAAATTCTTTTACAAATAATTCTAAACAGATTGCTGAAAAATTTAAGAGCATTTCCGCAAAGACTTTAGAAATAGAGATACGATCAGGAAATACAAAAGGAAATTGCCATAGTTTAAATAATTTTATCACAAAAGTTGAAACCATTACGCGGCTATTTCCTCTACTTTCTCTCGGTTGCACTATCCTAATTTTGAAGTTGAATATACGTAAACGACAGGAAGAAAGAGCCAGAAAAACGGCAGGGTACTACTATTCGCAAATGAAACGCAGAAATTCATTTTTATACGTTCCACAACTAATTTCTATCAATAAAAAAATTCACCAATAAACATTTTTATTTGTTCGTAAAAGTTAGAAAAAATGAAAACTGAGGCAAAATAAAACTTGAATAGTATCGTTCGACGGTCGTAACTGCAACTCAGATGGTATCCTAGACGCTTGAACTTACAATTAGCTGTATGTAAGCCACTAGGTTGACGAACTATTGGTATTCAGTCCTCCTTCAAAACGGTCTGCTAGCTAATCTATTGAAATTCACGGCACGAACGAGCCACCGCAATCATCATGCGTACGAATATTTACGACTTAGGTAAAACACAAGTCTAATGTCCTGTTGATGGTCGAACAGCAATGTTCGAAATGGCATGGTAAAAATTTCAAAAGATGACTAAAATACTGCCACCGTCTCATTTTTTACATTTATTTTACGTTCTACTCTACATCAATTGATTTTTTGAAATGTACATTACTGACCGAAAATTTGCAATCACTTTTTCAGCTGTACCAACATTGGATCAATTTTATGATCAGAAATTTGTTCGAAAGATTTATCAAAGTAAAAGAAATAAATTCTTTCAAACAAACCCCTACACTAGATTAATTTCTTTTTCAAATCTTTTGCGTTCAGAATTGTTTTATTTTCCGCTGAAATCGGTCATCGCGTTACGTACAAGTGAATCAATATAATATTTACCGCTTCTGTGAAAGTTTAAATCTACAATCAATTGCTCTCTACCGTTTATAGATATAATTTAAAACGCGGCATTAAAAAAGAGACAGCGAATCACTACATCGAATATTTCTTCAATCATGGCGTATCAATATTAAAAACCTTTGATCTGCTTACCAATTTTCTAACTACAACTTTATATTATTAATAACAGCGTGCAATATATACACGCACTTTTGGAAAGTATTTTAATTCGATTGAAAAACGCTATATTGATACATGGGAACGAAAATATAATGACTGGACAGCGTATTTTTCAAATATCGATCGAAGGATATTTGAAAAAAAAGAAAGATATGGAACCTATGCATTTAGAATTCTACCAAAGGGTGGAAAAATTTGATGAAACTACGCAGAAACGGGGAAGAAATGGAAGGCAACGTCGGAACACAGTATGTTGCATGTAACCAACCTTTTGTTCTGTTAGCGTATTTGGTTTGTTCGGTATAGGTACGTACAGTTTCGACCCCTTCGATTTTCCAGCCTGCAGGGCTTGATCGTGGCCCGCCTACAAACAGGATCTGATTAGACGAGCGAACGGGTGTCCCGGAGAACCAACCAATCGATTCGAATTCGGAATCTCGAATTCACGATGGTTCGTGCCCTCCAGTTGTACCTGCGTATCCAAGTACTGGTACCAAGCTACCCAGCGCATCGCAACCTATCTAGATTTCCGAAGGCAGTTCGTGTTGCGATCTGACTAATGGAGACGGATATTGGAAGCGCACCTTCGATTCACATCACTGTCTCAGCACCTATTAGCATCTTCCAGTCTCTTTGAGGACATGCTCCTACAGATACACCCAACACCCCCGTTTCTAAATTAATACTGGATTTCTCTAATGTGATCACTCTAATGTGGCCTTTCAAGAACAGAAATCTTCTGCTTTAGTGCAATTTACTACATTTTTTATTTCACTATATTTTACTGTTTTTTTATTGTCTACCTATCCTTTATCTATCTTAATTTATAGTTACGTCTATGTCTATAGTATCGTCTTTATAGTAGAAAAAGTTCCCGTTGAAATGACTGTTACGATTCTATTGATTTCTTTATATCCTGTTATAGAATTATTATACGTACAATTTTAATAGTCATGTAAGAAGCAACAACGAAGTTAAGAATACGAAAGAAATTTATAATATATTCTCGGAAACTTTGAGTATCGTTCGTACGACAGTAATTATTATTACTATAATTATCATATATCAATGGTAATTATTATTGGTATACTATTCAATAAGTTGTACAAATGTTGTTCACGAAATCCTTTGAAAGTAAGATTTCTAAATCGATATCGTTTAGTTTCTTTTAAGAAAAGTAGAATACGTAGGTTGTATTTTCGCTAAATGTAGACGGATTTGTTTGACAACCTGTAGACAACGTTCATACGAACAAGTATCCTACACAGAAATATATCATACCAAAGATATGCTTGTGATTGTATAATTGTTTTCAAATTTAGAATACGCTAGATCCAAAATGTTAAAAGAATCGACGCTTCTAAATATTAAAGCGTTAACTATGAACAATTTAATAAATAAAGAACTAGCATTCGTTGTTATTGCAGTGAATTTTTATTCATTGACAAACGAGAAATATGAAAAAATAAAATACACCTACTAATATAAATTTCTGTTTATATGTGAGAAAAAAATAAATATATATTCGACCATTACGCGAAATGGTATTGTAAATTGACCAATAGATATGGATATTAAGCACTGCTTTGACCTACATCAAGGTCTGGTTACCAATTAATATACGTTCCAGTCCACTGGGAATACACGACACAGAAGTTACATATAGCGCAATAGTATGCATCCATGTATAGGTACGTACACGAAGTACTCGAATTTCTGCGAACGTATTTCACCATAACGGCAGATTACAATGCCTAACGTGAATAATGAATATACGTCCATAGTTCATACATCAAAGATAAATTCGCGACGATTTGATAAACCTGAACGAATTTTTCTTTGAAACGTGTTTTCAACAAATGCTTAGAAATATGTATATTTAACAGAAAGATCATACAAAATCAAAGACTTTCTGATACTAAAAGCAGTATTGCTTGCGTAAACAAGGTTCGTTACGCTTACCAACTCCGGATTATGAAATGCACAATAGAGTTTGTGTAGTTGCCGTAACCTTTTGGTGGATGTCGAGTATTCTGCGAGTATTCAATAGCTACAGAAGAGAACTGTGAAAGTCGGTGGAAAGAAAGTAAACTTTGATAGTCAATGCATCCAACTTTCAATATGTATAACTATGATCAAACGAAACGATGGTCAACTTGTGAAAATACAACAAATAGCTAAGAATATATTATAACCGTGTAACATTTTATTTCTTAAGAAGCAATTACTATCATTAGCAATTATTTTGATCAATTATTTATATCTATCATTAGTATCAATATGCCAATTTAATTTCTTTCAATCGTGACAGCTAATCGATTAAACCGAAGACTTTAATCATCCAATACCCAATCGAAATACCGATGTTGCAAATACCTCACGTCACAAAAGAACCTATCCATAAAAAAGCACTATAATCTTGTCTCCGTACATCTTCTCTCAAATATCAAACGCCTGGTCTCTCGCCTCCCGTACCATTCTTTTTTCCTCTCAAACTCTCGCACGTATTTCTGTCTCTTTCATGTTCTTCTGTATCGTGTTTCCTTTCTTCTCTTGAATGGAATAAGTTTAGCGTAGGAAATTCCATTTGGACAAGAAGCGGGAAACTCGGAGCGCTTCGAAGGAAAGTTTCGTGGATAACTCGTCGAATTGTAAAATCAAGTAGCACGCTGCGTCTTCTTATCTTTCGTCCCGATACCATTGGAAAACGAACGTTTGTACAGCGATCCTGATCGATAAGGCTACGTCCTTTAAAGCAACAACAGATTTCATCGAAGCGTAGATCGTTCGGATACTATCCACAGCTTACCGTAAATTTCTTTTGCAATCTCATCGAACACGAGAACACGGTGTGCAATAAGAATCGAACCAGCGCTGTGCCACGCGGCACTTTATTTGTTTTCCGGCTCGTGAAATCACTAAAACGCGAGACCACTTTTTATCCTCCGCACACTTCTCTTATGAAAATACAATCGCGAACAACGCGCGGTTTTCATCGATTCTTCTATGATCGGCCGAAAATGGAATACACGCGAGAAGATCCATAACGAAAACAAATTGGGACAAAAATCGAGTGTATTTTCACCTCGCGTTTCGTATAAATACGCGATTATCATTTTATACGATTTGATCGGAGCTGTTCCAACCATTTTCATTTTTTTACGGTTGGAATTTATATTCGGAGATAGTGCGCGCGCATTTACTTTGATACCGGTAATTTTATAGTTTGTAATTTCGACTTTTATTCATTTTATGAATTTAGATTCGTGTTTCTTTAATTTCATGGTAACAGTCGGTATACACTTTTTTGTTTACACGATAATCAATTAATATAACGTGAAACAAATCACTGGAAAGGGAATAGGAGTTGTTCGAATCGTGATTCGGTGTCTGTGTAATAAATTCATTGCCGATGTTTATGGGTTTGCGAAAAATTGAAACGTGTGAAAATGCACATAATGCATATACTGTATAAAAATGTACAAAATATACAAAATAAAGTGGTATTATTTATCGTTATATCCATTGGTTGCAATGAATTGATCAAAATATGAATTTACATAAACATCCGCAATCCAGTTATAGATCTCAGTCAGTACACTTACTTACGATTTTTCCAGAACAAGATTGACAGATAAATGGCCTTTTAGGTATACATAATGACTCTTACCTGAAACAAAACAGAGGAGACAATCAGTTAATTAAAACAACAAATACAATATCGTTTATTTTAAGTATACAACTTTCAAACTATTAAATAAAATAATCAATTTAATAGAGAAGATATAAAATATTATTTAACTACATAATATTTTTACTATTCTCTAATCGCATATATTAACAATTTTCCGTTCCAAATGATCATGATAAAACCAGTTAAAACACTACGTACGTGCATTGAATTATATATTTGTTTTTCCAACATGAATAATTCACGATTTATACCAGGTATGTATGTACATAGGCATCTTTAAACAATCAAGTTAGCAAACACGCAACCGCGTTCAATCATAATTAATATACAGTCAGAATTTGTAAACACTAATAATAAATACCAGGTTGTATTGACTTATACGTTTCGCTTATTTATTCGGAAACGGTACTTGGAAGCCTTTAAATCACGAAATATCTTTACTAAAAGAACCTGTTTATGAACAAGTGCTACAAGTTCAAGATGCACGGTTCATTACGTAAACTGAAAATAAGTAAACAAATAGTATAGTTGTTAGTAATTCATCGAGACTCTATATCACTAACAAACATCAAATATTTGACATACATCAAATATTTAATTAATATTCGAATGTAGTACAGAGGACAAGATAAAAAGTTGCACGAGTCACATATACGTAACACTTTGATAATTTATTTACTGGAGAAACGATTTGCTATATATCGAATACAATACAACCAATAAAATAAATAAAGAAATTGGTACGAAAAATACCAAAAATATTGAATTCCCAAGTCATGAAACATATTACGAGATATTCAAAATTACAGTAGTCAAAGTAAGCCAAAGTTTCACATACTGGAATCCAGTCACGTATTTCTACTTTTAAAAACATAACTCCTTCAACATCGCAATTCACTGAATTATAATTTTACCTTCTATCGTGATAGCGAGCATAACATCGAATAAAAATCATAACGAGTTTCCTATAATAATAAGCTTCTTCATCAAAAATAGCAATGAACTGACTTACACTACTACGGCTGTTACTTTATAAATTTTAAACAATATCAAAATTGAATATCTAATTGAATATCGTTAATTTCGTTCGAATTAATAAATTTTAAATGACGATCTATTTCTTGACCAGGTGGATGGTAGACACGATTCACTTTCGAAATCGGCTAACTTCAGCCGGCAGCGGAATAATTAATAGTTTAATTTAAGTCCTCGCACCCGAAGGCGCGATTACGCGCAAATATTTGTGAAAAGCAGCCGGATCCGGTTGCAACAGCGGGAGGATCGGAGTTCGGTTCTGATTTCGATTTCGATCTGGATCGATCGTACGTTACAGTCGAATTAACGGAAAGCCGCGCCGGGACGCAAGGATTACCATTATTTTCGTCCCGTGCAAATCCAGCAAATCCGTTCTACCGTACAAATATTCGCTTTCCCTGTAACTGCTGAACCATTAGTTCATAAATATTGATACGTTTAAAACCTCCAGCCAAATGAGGCATTTCACGTTTTAATTTCTTCCACTACCTACGCCTATGCCAGATATACTCCACGATATCGCGGAATCATACTATGCGACATCGGTATCACGACAATTTGCATTTCATTGGTTCGTATCTAGCTTTGCGAATCGATTGACTATTTATACTCCAAATGATTAAAATACAATCAACCGGTGCTACAGTTCTGCACGACATATCAGGCCGGTTTAACGCTTTTTCAAATGCATTTTAACGTTTACATTTAACTTATAGATTTTAGATTTGTCGAAAGCTGTCGGGAAAATATTCGTTATGTTCATATTATACGCGAGATTTATGTAGTTCGCCGAAAAGTATAGAATTTTATTTCTGATCGTTTAGCCTGTTATTATTTTAACATTTGGATGGTTTGATATTGCAAACGCGTCTCGCCGATCTGATGTAATATACAGACATACTGTGAACAGGAAAATGTCAATACACAATATACGTCTTTATTCGTATTCGCAAAAATATAAATTTACATAAACGTCTGCAGTCTAATCAATAATTTTAAATGTAACAAAATAAAATAAAATTAAGAAAGTATAACGCAGGTATGGAACGAGACGCACATACGTGTTGCTATATTCGAATTGTTCGATCAATAGGGAATACATCTCCACTTAGGTTCCACCCTTTTACCCTTTTTTTTTATATATCTCCTATTATAAATCTGTATATTACTTTCTTAATTTTCGTTCATCGAGAAAAGCAAGCTTCGCGTAATATACCGCTTCGGCGATGGATTCTGCACATGGAAACGGTAAAAAAAAGTTCATATGAACAAATGCACTGTTTCACCTTGTTTTCGAGTTATAATAAGTTTTATGTTGGAATAATTTATCCGTTGACAGCGACGAATTACTTCGCAAGAGAATTGGACAAGGCTTTCAGAAAATCAGAACAATACTTGGAGAAGTGGAAGGGGTAATACAGTCAATGGTAAAACATTTCCAGGTTTGTGTTGGCAAGCACGTTGAATACGTCTCGCGAAATTATGCAGATACAATTTGTAAAAAAAAAACTCGTCATAACTCTGAAACAAGATCAAACAGGGCATATGTATATATGAACTTTTTTTTAATGTTTTCATGTGCAGAATCTACCGCCGAAGCGGGTCACCCTGTATATTTTAAAGTCCAAAGGATCAATGACCTTTAATTTACGAAAAAACCACGAATGCATAAAAGTCAGCCGACAAAAGTAGATGTGTGTGTGTGTGTGTGTGTGTGTGTGTGTGTGTGTGTGTGTGTGTGTGTAGGTATATTCCAATTGTTCAATCGATAGGAAAGTCCGTTCATTCATCCCTTTCGAGCATCTCTACAGGCGTACCATCGGTTACACCGAGTCTTCCGCCCCATCTACCGAGAAACTTTTAGCAAAGAACGAGACCGACGTAAAGCCGGACCAGATTGGTTTACTTCTATGACCACTTCGCTTCGAATTTCCTTTGATCGTGCAGGATCCACCTCCGAAAATCTTTCGCGCTTCGTCCGTGAGGAAATAAAGTGCCCCTTTTCGATACCTGACAACGAAACTTTGTAACACGCTAAGGCCAGGATACAAATAAAGGTTTCTACAAGTGTTCATCTTGTTGGGAACTTATCGCTATCTAATAATACAATAATCCACATCGGATTTGTAAATATCGATTTTGATTAGAACTGATTGAGAATCCTGTGAGAAGAAGAAGAAGAAGAAATAATGAATTCCTGAAGAAGGATGTTTCTTATATAGATTAATGATTCAGTGCATGTAATTGTACTAATTAATAAATCTGTTTCTTTAATCTAACAGCTGCGCCTATCTTCTCTTGTTAGTATAATATTACAGTTTGGATAACATCATAATATTAACATGATAGATATACATAATTAGTATAATAATAAACACCGATGACTCTCCTAACTACGCTAATTTCGACGGGGAAGTTATTGACCAAACCTTTATGCAACAACGACGATATTTAATAGGTATTATTATTATAAGTTTGCAACTAATATAAGAAAATGAGTATCATTAATCTTAAAATCAGGTTAATCTCGTATGTCCCAATCCAGCTTCAATTTCAATTAAGTAAAAAACTTTAAACATATATTATGAGAAAAACCTTTAGCATACAGTTGAAACGAAAAATCACGCATATTAATAATTATTCTTTTATATTTTACTCAAATGTAAATAATTTGTTAACGATAGAGTCAATGGAAGATGATCCATCTTCTACACCCCTAAATTTGATTAAAACTTCCTGAGTTATCATTTGTAAAATAGCAATATTAATATTAAAGTATGACCTAGCAGCAGAGAATTTGCAACGTATGTAGCAATAATAAAACAGCTCTCAGTCCTTTTAATTAATATAGAATATATGAAATTTGCAATGAAATTTCATAGCATTTTATCTTAATAAAAATGGCCATTTTATAAGGTGCGCAAAGGACCTCTTCAAATATACGAAGAATTTTAAATTAAATTTGAATGTTCCTGTTACACAGCGCAATCTTTTCGTACATATTCATTTATGTAAGATGTAAGATATCATGCAGCCGATTATACAGATTTAAGATTATTAAAAAAGAGTGTAGATATAAATAGGTTTTGAAAGATGCATCTACACGAAACAAAATACCTTGTAACGAACTTTCTAAGATTATCGCAGTAGCGCAACGATAGATTCTACGTTCAAAGGACAAATGTACTAAATATTTAAAACTGCTCGCCTTCCTAAAGGTGAGATATTACATTCGTCTACGAACGTCGTACTAATTAGCACAGTGGCATTGCTTCGAACCTTCATGGTCTTCCTCTCCTCTGGACTCTATTCAGTCCGCTTCGAGTTTACTATGACTACCATTGTCTGTTCAAACAATCCCTCGTGATTAATTCGGAACGTTTTCAGTGAAAACTATGACAAACCTGTGAACAAGCGGACAAGAATTCCAATGGAAGCACCAGGCGACTCACGACAATCAAAATTCCTAGTGACTATTGATTTGAATCATCATCAATGTGTTTTTCAACAGAAGTAGAAATATCAGCGATAATTAAAAAAATAATACTTTTTACGCAGTATTAATTCTTCCGTGACACTTGTCTCATAAAGATACAATTCTGAGCTATGTCCACGTTTTCTACTACATTGCCAATTACGTAACACTGTTATGCGGTTAACTAGGAACTGTTAACACGAAGAAACATTAAGAAACTTAATTCAACCACAGATACTACTTTTTAACACGTGGAGTTGCGCAAAATGTCAGAACATATCGTCAGTTTCCTAGAAAAATGGCGCAACTAACGACAGGAAAAATACATTTATCAAAAAATTAGTTGGAAATGGAAAATTTACAGCAGGAAATTGTTAATTATACTCAACTATTTAACAATGAATTTCTCAACGAGATTTTTCAACGTTTTTAAATTTTGAGAATCTCTAACAAAATATTGTTTAGGTGCGTATATTATTATTAATAAAATATCGAGGTAACTTTATTTTGGACTGTGACACTTTTCTTATTACGTAGCACCCTCTAACTTTATGGGATAATTATCCCAAAGAAATGTTGTTCTCGCAGATTAGCTATCTGGTTAAGAGCTAGGTCCTAAGTTTTACGTTTAGGATGTAAGACAAACTTTGACTTATATATATATATATATATATATATATATATATATATATATATAAGTAATTTAATTTGTAATTTACTTATATTAATTTACTTAATTAGTAATTACTTATATATATATATATATATATATATATATAAGTAATTTAATTTGTAATTTACTTATATTAATTTACTTAATTAGTAATTACTTATATATATATATATATATATATATAAGTAATTTAATTTGTAATTTAACTTGTAATATGTAGATATAAAGAAGTAAATTGCATCTACTTAAAATTTAGCAATAAAGCTTCAAATATTTTGTGTCACAGTCATGTTACCGTAAAAATATAGTAGACCATTTGCATTTTAAGTAATAAATATGATACGAAATATAATATCTGGTGGCACAGAAATTCAAATAAAATTTATCATGTTCCCAGTATTAATATCTGATGTTGCCAATATTTTAACTAAATAAATCTTAATTAAATACCAAATAAATAAAATAAATCTGTCAATCGTAATTTATCGAGTGAAATACACAATTTATCAGAGTCGGCAGTTAACATCAATCATCTCAGCATAGATTATAGAGAAGAGGCACGAAAGGAAAAAATGTTCTAATTGCACAATTTGTGCTCTCGACAAAGAAAATATGCTTCAATAAAAATATTCTCGATATAAGCCATGGAAAAGTGGAAAATTGCGGTCTATTTTTAGGATCGATGGCATATCCCAAATAGACCGTTCTTTATTAAGGAAAGGAAGGGTTGAAGTTAGCGTACCGGCAGAAAGCCCTGGAAAAGTTTCGAATATGCATGGCTATGCAATTCGTGCGATCCCTAGAGGCGCAAAAGTTGAGCGGATAAAAAGCGGGTGTAAAAAGAAAGAAAAGACGAATGACGAGAGAGACAGGAAGAAAAAGACGAAAGAATGTTTCGCGCGCGAAGCAGTCGACCATCCATTTTCATTCGTCTACCAGAAGACCAAACTTTCGGTCCCTACAAAAGCTATACACAATTTTGGCTAATTAATTCCAGCTCGCTCAATTCATTTGTCAAAATCCAAAGGTAAATCGAATCAATTCTAGTTATTCTAAGAGTTTCGTTGTTACGATACAAGACCTGAACAATGATTTCGTCTCATTGATCGTTCATACTCGCATCACCACACTACATAACTAGATTATCATTTAATGACTTAGTCGAAATTATAATTTCTGAAAATATATAAATTTTGGAAAAGATCGGTGCGTTTTAAAAACTGGACTAATAAAAACAAATAATATGAAATAAAACGTGTAACTATTACGTACATCGGTACATTTCAACGTAATATAATTTCGTAATTTATAATGTCTATATCTATAGCCTAAAGGAAATGAAACCAAGCGATAAGAATGTAATATCGTTATATCTAAATGTTTTTTTCCCGCGATGTAAATACTTCAACAAATAAGCAGTTGAAATACAAATTTCCTTCATACTATATATTAAATTTCAGAAATGAAATAAATACTTCATTCGATGTGTCAATTGATTTATGCAACTAACAACAGCAAAAGGAGGAAATTTATAATGATCTAAAAATATTGAGATATTACTACTAAACAAAACATAAGTGGTCATTTAAAAGATTCGTATTAATTGTTAAGCGAAGTAACGAATATGCACTTTATTTGAAGTTATTTACAACATCAAGTTCGTTACGACTCTGTTTGCGGAGTTTAAAACTAGATTTATTTCCGCAGTATACGTAGTCATACACGTGGAATTGCTTAGCGATACAAGTCCAATTTTAAAATACCGAATTTAATATCTGACGTATAATACATACATATATACGTACATTTCCTGATAAAATTTGATTTCAGGTAATGTAAGATAATATAATCCACGGGTAGAAAGTAAATCGTTTTGGCTAAAAGTTACGATCAATTACGTAAACGATTTTGCTCAACGCGAGAAAATTTCGATTACGCTTTAAATACGAAAATACCATTGCTAATCAGTTTGCATCGCGAAATTCGTAATTTCATTGCTCTCGTGCATGCAATGAGATAATCGATATTATCATTATAAAAGGAAATATTATTTCAGTATATTCTTAGCTTGCAAATAAATGAGAACGAACGCGATAATATTGATAATATTGTACAACAGGGAAATGAATGATTCCTACGAATAAAAAAGTATGCGTATTAAATAAGTAAAGAGATAGAACTATAACAACCTTCTACTTATTGACAAGTTTTTCCCAGTCGTTCAAGGTTCTTCCTTCCCACATACCAATATTTCCTATAACATGTAATATGTGGAAATCGATAAACGCAATCGTAAAATTGATCAAATCTGCTTTATCTTTTTTTAAATCACAATGTGGCACAATCTGGAGTATGATAATTTGACAACGTAACAGAAAATGGAATGCTACTTTCGATGTGCATTCACCAGTAATCTAGTACATCCGTCCCATAAACGGTTATCGATGAACGTGCACATTACAGTAGCGCAATAAGAACTGCGCAATCAATCGATTTTCGGTGGTAATTCCGTTTTCATAACAGCTATACTCGTAATAGCCACAAAAATTACAACACGCTTGAATTAGAAATCTACCTATTTTCATCTATAGACGAAATATCATTAATTATTAAGCAACAAGATACTGTAACTTTGTTGCCTGCATTTACATTACATTCAAAAGTATCTTGATCTTATTTGCATATCTTTAACATATGTAATCATAATTACAGGTATTATATACAATTACAGTCGGTAATATACGTAATTCAATCGCAAAATTATCACGACCACATATAGAGAAAGCTAATATGCGGAAAAGGGATAATTTGTAATTTTAGAAAATGTCTACTTTAACTTTTACTGGATACTAAATTCATTTTGATTTTTCTATATACGTATATCTTATATATTCATATATGAATTCATATTTCAGAAGATAAATTTTAAAGCTAGGAACACACTACAGTCGAGTACAAAATTAATGTACTCCTTGGCTTAAATTGTATCATACACTATTTAATTATCCCGATTCATTGTTTATCCCGATTCAGTGTTTAGTTTGTATTTTACAAACGAAGTTAAAATATGTAAAACTGGCATTATTTTTTTTTTTTTTTTATGAATCAAGGAGAACATAAACTACATTCTCTATTTTTATCTTCTAGATCTTTTTGAGAATGTAGTACGTACGTGGTTTTATAAACTAATTCTTAAACAAAACTGTCGTGAGAAGCAACGACACGAAATAAACCTATAACTTTCGCGAATTCGAAACTCGAAGATGCATGCTGCATTATTAAAATGACAACAGAGAAGCCAGAGAAAATATTTGGCTACAATCCAATAAAGGATCGCACAATTCCACCGTAACTCTCTCTCTCTCTCTCTCTCTCTTTCTTTGTCTGTCACCGCAAGTCCTTCTACAACAAGCCGACCGGATTAAATTATAAATAACGACAGAGAGCAATAGCAGGAAAAATCAACACGTGACGATGCGGTCGAATATTCCGAGAGAAACTTTTTCGAATTTACGGGTAGAAGCTCATAATATCGAAATTCAAGTACACCAATAAACACAGAAGCGCTATATATTATACACTGGCACATCACGTCCGCCGTAAACTTTTATTCCTATTCAAATTCTCTTTGATACGATTTTTAAAGTTTGCTTTTACGAGCGAACCACTTTTACTAAATGATCGCCTAAAATTGCTAGAAAATCATTTTACTACGCAAATAAGCCATAACGTGTAGTTCGTTTCATGGAAACTAATCAAAATATAACTACAGAGAAACCGTAAGTATAAGCGTCGCTCTGTGATAAAAAGGTAGCGCATCCCATAAATTTAATATTTGCGTAACTTTTACGTACAGTAAATTAATTTATTTTCGATGTTTAAGAAATTTTATCATACAGTACGGTCTATTATTATAGAAACTTAAAAGAAATAGTCCTATCAAACCGTAAACCATCGATAGGAAAATATTGTTTCTGGAAAATGATGAATCGTTAATAATCAATCGTTTTATTATATTAATCGTTAAATATTTTTGGGAACTGAAGGTAGAAATTAAAGAATTGAACTGAGGGAACGAAGGCTGTGACGGATAGATTATACTTCAAAGTTTTTAAGTGTTCATAAATTAAACATCAATGAAGCCAGCCAAGCGAAAACTCGGCGAAATAATACTGTTGCTAGATCAAACGGAACAGAGAAATAAACATGATAAAACTGTTTCGTTCAAGCAAATTGAATAACTTTTGCTGAGAAAGGAAACAAACAGGTTAAAAAAAAAACCAGATAAGCTTAAAACTTTATTTATATTTAGAAATTACTTGGACTTTTCGGCGTAATTGCTTTTAAAAGAACGAGATTCTCAACAACCTAAAGTCGTTTTAAATAACTTTAGACATTTGCAACAAGATAAAAGTAACCAAATTATTCTACAGCAAATTAGTTTTACGTATAAATGAAGAATAACTAATTTTTAAGTTATTCTCGTGTAAGAAATGAAAAATGTTACTAAGAATAATTTAATTTAATAGTAAAGTATCCATCCGATCGTAAGTTGTAATGTAATTTATGATCAGAGAATTGTATATTTTCGGTAATTGAATAAGTAAAGTATTTGCATGATTTATCTTGAATGCTCTGATAAAATTATATCTTCTTACAAATTACCAAGTAATTCTAAGTGGATGATAAGCGAGAGTGCTGAATGTTACACTTATTAGAAAAGATACGCGAACAATATTACATTCTTAGGAGATTCTTCGCAGAATTATATTTACCTCTTCAAAAGTAAAAGTTTAACTACGTCAAGTGACATTGCAACATCTTTTCCTTCTCATAATTAACCGTGTTCTCTCAACTATTGTTTGCTACGACATTGTTATACAGCCACTCAGTTAATTCATCTGGTTTTTTCTCACGGTGACACAATCTCAATCTCACAATAAACTTGATATTAAATTAACAAAATAACTATAAATATTATAGATTCTTCCAATACGAATATTCGTATACGATATCTGGATTCCCTTCTTCGCACAATAATTTGCAAATGAATTAAAAATTTAACAAACAATTACACGATAACTCGCCATCGATAGAATTCAATTTTTAAATTGCCTTCTGGTAAGAACAGAAAAATATCACTCATTAAGTTATTCTCCTGCAATCTTCGTATTAATTCGACGTGTGATCATTAATAGCTTAAAACTATTAAGATCCACCGCCATCAATATTCATAGATACCATCAACTAGGCGTTTTAAACGTTAATTAAAATCAGTGCATAACGGTTCGCATGGTCGAAAACCGGACCAAGCGGGAAATTCCTCATCACAAACTGGCCTCGTCGTAAAATTCGTTCAAAGCCTCACATTCATCCAGGTATCGTCCACCCTTTCCACGCAAAGGTATTTCAATAACTGTTCACGATGTCCTAAAAGTATGCCGAAATTAAACCTACTCGCGGCGCAAACCCATAAAATTCATACTTTTGGTAACTGCGCTCGAGGAATGCTTGGAAGACGCGTTCAAATTTTTCTAAATTTGGATCAGGTTTTTCCTCAACTCGTACAGATCGGTTTTCCGATTTATAATATTTTATCAAGCTTACACTTAACCGTTCAAGTCTGAGCAATCTCGTGAAGCCAGGCGAGATCAGGATGTAGCGAGTTTTATAAAAAAAAAAAAAGATCAGAATTAAAATTAACACGCTTCGAGTGTGAGAAGAAACAAATTGGCAGAAATACGAGGAGATAAGAAAAAAGGACCTGAAATCTCAAGCAGAGCCGTACGAAAGGATTTTGAGTGTTGAGTCAATGTACTTTATATGCGCCGCTTATTTGCCAAATCGTTTATCTCCACAAAACAAAAAGTAGAGAAAATTGACGATGTTATACATATATGATAAGCATCGATCAATTTCCTTTGTTTTTTTTTTTTTTTTTTTTGAAAAAGTGGAGTTAGTTAACCGCATTGGCCTGTGAACAGCTCATACAAGATATTGAAATTGGTTGAAATTTATTGAGATTTATTGAAATTTATTGAAATTAATTGAAATTTATTGAAATGTATTGAAATTTATCGAAATTTATTAAAATTTATTTCTATTACAATATCTTCTATTTCTCTTTCTCGATTACCAATTTATTGAAATTGTAATTAATATTTGCGTGTCTCTTACTTGTAAATGAGACATCATTATTTATAACTATACTGTGGGTGTTACAAATTTGTGAATGCTTAAAAGTGCAAAAATGCAAGTAATGCGCGTACTGTTCAAATTAGATGAATATTATGAAAATATTGACAGAACATTTAGAAACGTAATTACTAAATGGTGCAGATGTTAAAAGTCTCAAACAATGAATTTATTAATAAATGCATGCATACATACATATATTCATATTAATCTTGGTCTGTGAAAAAGAATAAAACATCTTTTCAGAAAATCCAATTTTAACAACTAACTGTCATCATATTTTTTCATTTTATACATGTAAAATATACGATCTGCATGCATACGCGTGTGAGTTTAATACATTTTATTTTTGCATTATATTGTTGCAAATAATTTTCATAGAATATTCTCTTATAAATGTCAATTATCACAGGCGTGAAACCTCTTAAATTATTTTCATTGCATCTATGGAATCATCCTGTAACTCCGCTAGCACCAATATAGCACAAAACCATAAAACTTTTTTTAATATTCAACATATAAAAGAAAATTTAATTCTACTAATAACAATGTAACACAAGAACGATATAAAATTAATTGGGGTTAGGTTATTTATCGCTTAGATATTTTCATGTAAGATGAAATCCGTTATTCGCAGCAAAAAATATTTCTATAGAATCCATATGTCAAATAAAAATTGATTGAATATAAAAGAGAATCGATAAATCTCAAATAAAGAATCATGTAATCACTTACAAGAGAAGCGGAGTAGCAAAAAGTCGTGCAACTAAACATACAGGGGCGCGTGCCCGTTCCCAAAACACGTGGTTCAACGGCGCATGAAAACAAGTTCACGGATACCTTTCTCCGCACGATCAAAGTCACATTCCACAGTAGACACATTACGCGTAACGCGCTATTTATTTCACAGTTACCGTAATACACTTATAGTCGTAACAAATGCTACTAAACGAAACTAAGCTTAGTCCTCGAAAAATCATTAACCACGTTTACGAAATTTCACATGCGATATAAAATTCTTATTACGAACGAGAGACCTCGACTATCGAAACTGACTATCGAAGTCGACTTTCGATGTTGACACTTCATCTTATAAAGCAGACATTTGTAATCCTATTAGAACGACGTACGTTATAATCCTATTAGAGTCATAAATATTGAAAAAATATCAACACGGCGCGTCTATAATGTACATGTTTAACAACAGGATAGTAGAATCTGAAGGTGTAGCGTATAGAGAACAGAACTCATCGGTTCAGGTTGAAGTAGGACGCACGCGAAATACAGGTGTGCAAGAAGGACAGCAGGAGCACGTGACACGTGAAACGCACGCTTGGTTGAAATCACGCGATTTTATACCCACAGAGACGAAAAATGGACTCAGAGGTTTGACGTAATAAAGACAAGAAAATCGTCGAACGAAAGAAAGGTAGGAAGAGAAAGAGCGACGAGGAAAAACGATAAAAGGGAAGTGGTACTGGCAGAACGAGCACTAGCAGTCCAGTTGGTTAGGTTGGTTGGTGTGCGTCTACCAAGCGAACAGGCAGGCAGACAACAAAGGTGAAAAGAGAGCAAGAGTGTGTAAAAGAGAAAAGAAGAGGGTCGAAGTCCTTTTTGTAACCGCTTACCTCGTGCGCCCGGGGATGCTGATGACTGCAGTGACGATGCTCGAACATTCCACACACAAGATCCATACCACACACCACGATGATGACGACGAGGAGCAATACGACGGTGCCGCATTGCATCTTCAACCGCACTCGAGCCGCCATCACAGACGACGCTCGCGCTCGCAAAGCATGACACATACTGAACGCGCCTGCCGACGCCGCGCATTTATATAAGCGTCGCGGCACCCAGCGCCGCGCCACTCGCGTTCGATACCTAGAGCGCGGCAGACGCTCTCTGCTGTCGCCGCGATAACTCCCTCGGGAGTAACCTGCAAAGAAATCGAAGGGTTACTGTCATAAATGCTGTGAAACTACCTTGCATTATGCTCCTTTTTAACAGCTTATCGATTGGTCTTTCTCGATGTTTCTATAAGAAATTATTTTTCTTTCTTTAGTAGTTTTGACAGGAAGATAATTTTATTATCGTTTTATTAAGTTTTCTGATTTCGGATAACATTTTTTTTACGAGGATCTTGTTAGTCATTTTATCTTTATGTAGCGATAATCTATAATAATTTTTGATTGAGAGAATTTCATTTTGTTTCACGTCACAATTTGATTGGTATCTACGCAATTATTTAAATGCAGTAAAATGTTTTTAGGAAATATGAGAACATTGTATGAGAGTATCCTTTTCACAAAATTTAAATTTAAAAAATTGAGAGCATTACAGTGTTATTTATGTAAACGCCAAGGTATAAAAGTATTTTGTATAAACATTCGAAAAATAGATTTGTTCCTAAGTTCGAGATATAATTTATGTTACATTGAAATAATATTTATTCTGCAATAAACTAGTATGTAAGAATACCTAGTGCATTTCGTATATGATATGACTTATGTTCTTAAAAACATACCAAAGGAGGTAATATGTAAAGAGTACTATATAATACATACTGGAGTTAAGGAAAAAAGAAAGCAATAATATTTATAAAGAAATATCAATATTTTATTCAACACATTATGTTACAGAGACAACATGTATTTTATACAATTTCTAAGTTGTAATTATTAAATATTTAAAAATCTCACTTACATTGATATTATATATGAGAAATAGTAACGAATTATATAAATTATATATTTGGTTTTTACATATATACGATATATTACAGGTACGATAAATTAAACATTTCTTCCTTTTAATTTTTGCATATTTCTGCATACCAACTCTTGCTTTCTGCACAGTTCTTACTAATGCAATGAGGGCAACGCGTTAAAAACATGGGACTTATTGGCCTGTTTGATTTAAGGTGAGAAGCAACGATATCTGTCAAAGCTGCTATAAACGTAGGATGATCATTAGGTGCAGCAGTTCTCCGTATTTTTTCAATACCGAGCTAAATACAAAAGAAAATAAAAATGTTTGTCTGTAGCTAAATTCTCTGTTTCTGAATTAAAAGTAATATACGACACTTACTTCCTCCGCTAATTCTTTGCAATATTCAATATCCAATTCATGAAGAGTTTCAATATGTTCGTTAACAAATGCTACTGGCACTAATATAAAATGCTTTTTGCCTTGCTTTACATACGCTTTTATAGCGTCATCGGTAAAAGGCTCCAACCAAGATACAGGCCCAACCTAAATATACACAGTAATAAATCAGAATATAAATTAGAATAAATTTTAGCGTATTTCGTTGTATGATTTTAATGATTCGATGGAAAGAAAAACGTGACAAATGTTTTTTATTTTCAAGTGAACTATAACGAGGTGCAATAATTGAGATACAATATCATTTAAAAAGGAATAGAGTTTTCCGTGGAAGAAGATATAGCAACGGTGTCTCATTTAGCATATCAAAGAATCCGTGAATTTTAATCAGCCAGTAAATGTCAAAAACTTTGTAATTTTACTCTTAATAGTTTCATTATGCATGATATATGTAGTATGAATTCATTCTTTTATAAAGAATATGTCAATGTTATGCATATAACATCCCGTTTAACAAAACGTCAGTAATTTCGAAAACTTGGAAAGCATTACATTGAGAATAAAGCCAATACCACCTTGCATTTTGCAATTTTCGGTTTTTTATTTTGTACAATCAAGTACTAGTAGATAATTTAACAAGGAAGTTACGTTTAAAATCTTATAGAGAAACTGTATTTATAAATTTATGCTTCTCAAATAATGAACTATTGCTTCAGTATAATTAAAAACAAATAAAATTGATTAATAAAACGTAAACAATGTCTATACCTTTGACTGCCATACCAATTTGTATGGATTACAATATTGTAATTTTTCCATTACTAGGGCAACTGTGCCTGCTACCTCAGATGCATAAGCATCGCCCCTAGATACGGCCTAAAATACAATGCAAAACAAAATGTTCAAGCAATTGTAATACCCATCAATATGGAAACATTAATTTGCTCTGAATACTGAGAAGTAACCTTTAGTGGCAGCGAATGTGCCGAAAATAAAATTATGACTTCGCCCCTTAGATCCTTAGGGAACTGAGCTAATTCCTCTTTGATTCTTTCTGTAATTGTCTCTATGAACAATGGATGCGTTGCCCATCTATCTATTACGCTCCATTTCATGTTAGAAGGTAATTTTCTGTAAATTATGAATTTCTGAGTGCTGTCTAATACATTTTTGTACTAGATCGAGATATTACTTTATCTTATCATTATGTTTCGATAAACATATTTCAGAAGGATTAGTTGTGTGTGTGTGTGTGTGTGTGTGTGTGTGTGTGTGTGTGTGTGTGTGTGTGTGTGTGTGTATTACGAAGAAGAATGAAAAGACACGAAACGATAAGATATTATGGTCAATCTCTGTGGTTAAATATATTTATTAGATTTTGTTTATAGATATGTATATATACGTAAATTTATTGGCACAATTTATGCATGTTATTTGTTTTTTTTTTCTTTTTTACTAGAAATACAGATAGCTCAGAATGCTTCTAGTATATGCACGCTACAATAATTTTATACGGAATCTTTATGAAATAAAAGTCAAATCTTTATAAAAGTTGAATTGTCTATGTTTAGTAATGAATAATATAAACACGAATAACATGAATAATATACATGTTTAAAGGTTTGCTTCATCTTTAAAAAGTTATATACGATAATCTTTGACATGCTTGGAAAAAATTTTGCATAAAAAAATATTTGTTGCATGCTTGATTACACATCTATGTATATCGTATTGTCCGATCTTTACTTATAAGTAAACTAAGTTTCCTTAACTCTCGACGAAAGTTTCGTGCCGTAAATACGGAGAATTAAAAGACTAGTCGATTGTTTATCAGGCAGTCAAAGAGATTAATTATACCTTTCATTCTAGCTAAAGAAAATGTTTTAAAAAATCAACTGTAGCATGACATAAGCAAATTAAGTATGACACGGAAATATATATGCGTGTGACGCCTGAAGAAAATGAAAACTCACGAAATGCCTGAATATTTTTGTTTTCTTTATAAAATATTACTGAAAGCTCTTTTCTAATTAGTTATCAAATAAATAATCAATGTGCCGCGAAAAAAAGTAAAAATTAAGTATTGTGTCAAAGATGATTAATCGCATTAAATTAAATATTATGTAATTTCAATTTCAAAACAATTTGCAGAATAATAAATAATTACAATTTTTAAATCATACACATGTATGATATATATATTTATAAAATACATATCTTAAAACATGCTGTCACTTTAATGCAGCGATAATATGTTTTAACATCTTCACATCCACTTCAAAATGTATATGATAGACTAACAGCTTTTTTACGAAAAGAATTCAAAAATAACTACCTGTTCAAATAATATTTATATATTTCAATAAAACTTGATCCACTTGTAGCACAACAATATTGAGGATACTGAGAAAAGACAACTGTGTGTTCAACTCCATCTCTAAAATGAAAATGTGTACATATTGCTTAAAAGAAAATTATTTATTATATTTTATTAACTTTATTCAGTATTTAATTTCATTTGATAATATATTCTTTTATCTTTCTATATCTATATTTAGCATTCTTACTCTTCTATCTTTTGCAATGTATTTTCAGTAAGGGGATTAGCATAACGAAATGCAACATAATGTTTATGAGGTGCCGTTTCTGGTGAAATATTATCCAATTTCTCACACAAAAGTTTACCCTGTGTGTTTGTCCATTCTAAAATGGGAGATTTGCCACCAATTTCTGAATATTTTTTCTGTACTTTGGGAGTACGGGACTTTGCTATCCAAGGACCTAATTGGCTGTAATACAGATTGTTACATGCAATCTTAACTTAACACTGATTCGGTTACTATAAATTATTAAAATTCATCAAACTAAACCTTTGGAATGGCAGCTGAATCATATTACGGTCAGTCATTATACGTAATAAATACTCATGCACTTCTTCTAGTTTACTAGGACCACCCATATTTAACATTAAGATACCAGTTTTTGGTTTAACATCATTTTGTTTTAAATTTGTCGTAGAAAACTGACGCCAAGGCAAAATGGAAGATTTTACACATTGTCTTCCTAAATACCAACATAAAAATATATTTAAAAAAGTAAATACTAAAGCAAAAACTACCAATACCAAAAATTATATATAAAGACATACTCTGCTTTTAACATCAAAATATTTAATACATGAATTGTACTAGACTTAATTTTTATATTCTTATTTTATTACAATATATAATTTGTATATTTTTACTATCTGATGGTTTGCATACGTATGTGTAAACTATTTTAACTACACAATAAAAAATCTAAAATACCTATATTCAAATATAATATGTATATAATATATATTTTACTTACCAATTTGAAGTACATTTATTAATTTACCAACCATCTTTAACAAATTGACACTTTCGAAAAAACAATTCTATCTATCAAATACTTGTTGAGATTGTGATTCCTGCACAATCACGCTTATGTGGTATGTCTTATGCACTGTGTCATTAAAATATAGGTTAGGCTTAGGAGTGAGGTTATGTTCGCCTAATAGAATTCCGCATAACGTAAGTAATTATATGTTCACGTCAAATGAAATTTTAGACACGAGTTTTTGTTATAAATCACTGATTTAATGAAAATACAAAAGATAACTAGGATTAATACATCTAATATATAATATTACGATTTAATCATAATCTTCGTACAGTCAAAATAAGATCATGACAGACGAAAACATTGAAGAACTCGGACCATCGGATTTAGGCACGCTTGATTAGTAAGTAATACATACCGTATTCGTAAATGTGAAACACTCGATAAGCATTACTTTATGTCACAATTATGTTTCAGTTGGGAGAGGATTTATTCAGAAGAACTTGATAATTTTAAGGAACACGGAGATGTGGGTGAAATATGGTTTGGTAGAAATAATACACTAAAAGTCATACGGTAAGTTATTCGAACAAGACACGAAAATTTCATGTAACAACACGAAAAGTACATGTGTACAAGTGCATGTATATAATACAAGCACTTCTCACGTAAACAGTACAGTATTTTCCTCTTGAGACTGATGCTGCCATCTATCCTAAGTTTTAGCTACTAAAATTTACTTATCACTATTTACTACTTATCATTAGAAGGTAATATCTTTAAATCGCTTATTCAAATTCAAAAAAGATAATTTCTACTTGTTTTTATACGACTGAGCTCGTAATTAGAATAATTATGATAATAATTGTATAACAGTAGCAGCTCTTATAATTTTATCCATATCTACGTAGTATTGCTTCTTATGTGATCTTTATTTTATATACATTTTTAAATATATTCCTTATTAATATTATGTCTAATATTTCAGTTGGATTAATACGCAATTAAAACTTAACAAAGATGACAAAATAATCGATATAGGATGTGGAAACGGAATGACATTAGTTGAACTTGCAAAACAAGGTTTTGAAAAATTGCTAGGTGTCGATTATTCGGAGAAGGCAGTGGACTTAGCTCGTGAAATACTGAAGGAAAATAATATGTCACACGTCGAATTAAAAGTTTGCGATATACTCGATTCAGAAAATTTTTATTTACCGATTGACTTTAAATTAGTACATGATAAAGGAACTTACGATGCCATCAGCTTACACCCAGAAGATCCTTCGTTAAAACGGCAAAAGTATATAGAAAATATGTACAAAATTCTGTTACCTTCTGGTTACTTAGTTTTAACTACATGTAATTGGACTAAAGAAGAGATAGAGAAACATTTTCAAAATTGTAAGTTATATTATTATTTGAAGCAATAATTACATTCGTTAATAACGAATTAATCTCTATCGTTGATAACATATATGACAATATTAATAATATTAATATAATTTACAATATTTTAGATTTTGATATCTTACACGTGCTTCCTGCTGACACATTTGTGTTTGGTGGACAAACTGGAAACACTGTAACGCAATTAGTTCTCCAAAAGAAATAATAAAAAGATCGATTAACAAAATATATGAAGTATTCCATTTATTTACCTTTTATAATTGACTCGTATAATCTACAATTAATATGTTATTAAGAAGTACGGTGATACATATGTTTAGAGTACGGAAAAAATTTATTAGTGCATAATATATTCGTGCTAATAATATATTCAAATAGTGGAGACGAATAGTACAGTTCGTTATTATGCTACTATCAATTTACAAACGTTATAAAATGCTATGCATCATAATCGAAATAAATATTGCTGTCCATTTGTGTTCTGATAAATTCGCATTAACGTAAATTATTAGTATACATATTATTTAGTTGTATAGTTATTACATAGTTTGTTTCATACAGTCATTGGTACTTGAGGCATTATTGGCATGTTAAAACTTTATATTATATGTATTTACGTACGTCTAACTGCTACACTGGGATTATCGATTTAAAATTTGCTAGCTGTAACTAGGAATAAATCGTGAACGAAAAGGCATTTTCTTTACTTATATAGATACTAAATTGAACGATCTGTAATAGTACTTACTATATTCTATTTGATAAAATTGTGTGACAGTACTATCTTAAGTTACGACAATTTTTTTTTTATAATATATAGAATGAAGTTGTTATATCATATAAAATTTCATTAGGCACGTTAAATTTTAATAACTGAACTTTTTACATAATTGAAATTGTAAAGAAATGTTCTTCAAAAATAAAAATTAGTAAACGCAAAGTGTCCCAGAGCGGGTGATACAATCAGCTAGGGACCAAGATGAAAAAGAAAAACAAATTTATTAACTTGAGACACTGTTTTCGTGAAAATTAAATTTGAAAATTTATCGAACAGATATGGCTAACCATTGACCCCACAACTAATATGATTTTACTTAACATAATATAGAGTAAATAAACTTAAAACGGAGAATGCAGAATATATTTTGCTTTCTTTGTTTAAAGTCACATATTTGAGAAACTTGGATTTGTAATAGAAGTGATCAATAGCCACACTGAGTGCACGTATATATGCTTCATGAATTTTGAAACTCAATTTTCTCGACTACACGTGAAATAAAAAAGCATTATTCTTTTTTTCGTCTTTCGCATACACGATACAATATCTTCCTGCTTGATCGTATAATCTGTCTTGAGACATCTTGTATATTTATAGTCAGAATTACGTAGCGCTACTGAATCTTTGATACAAAAGGAGTAGATCATAATTTCGCAAATGATATTTCAATGAAATTATATTTTATAACACGATATTATATATATATATAAAAAGTCAAATTTTTGTATTCTGTAAACTAGTGTAGATCAGCTTACACTAGTCTGGAAATGAATTGACAAATTTTACATGAAACGAACAAATTCTATCATTACTTTCGGTAATTTTCAAAAGAAGAACTGACTTCGCAGTTTAATTAATATAATCAGTATATCATAAGTACGTAATAAAATATTCAAACAAAGTTAAACATAATCGTGATATATAAATATGTTCTATACTCTAACAAAATTATAAACTTTACATGTACATTTAACTAAATACAACTGGACAACAAATTGCACAACAGAGTGTTTTGATCATGAGTTAAAATTCTTTACTTATATCTAAGTCGTTGATTCTAATATGTCCCGTGAATTACCTAATATTCTACACTAATATAATTTTTGTTGCAAAGTTCCAAGTATTAATCATATATATATATATAAATATTTAAAAGATAAGAATCAATAATAATAGACATACAATACAGAGATTAAAATTACGATAAAATGTACGTAAAACATTTTACAAAACCCTATTAAAAAGTTTTACGAAAAAATTGCTCTTAAGTGAAGGATTCATTACATATTCATACTCAAATGACGATATGATATCGAAATATTTTAATTATCTTCAAATATCTTAATATACCGTGTAATAGACGTTTGCACTATGGAATAAAATTTAATTCTTAATAGTACAAAACAAATCTATGAGAGATTGTCAATATTAAATATGAAATATGTGTATTTTAAAAAATTAAATATTTTGAATTATGATAATACACATATTACTAAACTGCATTACTATTAATTAGAAGATGTAGTGACAACTGAAACGTACCATAATCATAACGAAGGTTATTTAGATTAAATTAATTAACATCATAAATAGACAATTAAGAATTAGAGTATATCATGTTTTGTACCTATTGCTGTTACACATACTTTTTCATAAAATGAATTATCCAAAAATACAATGAAATATTTTAGATATACGTAACTAGTATTTATTTTAAATACACGAAAGATATATTTTTAAACACAGTTACTTACCATGAAAATATAATATATTTTTTAAAGTTATGTCGCGCATAAGTAACTTATTACTTTCCAAGTACAGTTATTAAACCCAATAGTCGTTATGAAACACATTTAAAATTTGTACTATAATTTCGATAAACTTAAGACTATTTTCTAACTCTACACAATATGGTATTTTTGGTTGATTCATAGTTTAGGGTTTCAGCAATGTTGTAGCATGTTTAAAATTTTGAAGAATTTAGAAGGCTCGTCTTGCGATATTCAAATTAACAGAAGTTTTGTTTCACAATACTCAATGTAAGTAACAGGAGTGTTGTGTGAAATATAAGGACGGATGAGCTACCTGTAAAAAAATTTATTGCAGTTAGAAACGTTTTCAAGTTATATGTAATTTTTAATTTTGCCATTATAGAGATTCTTGCTTAAGAGATGACTCGTTTAACAGGTTAAGAAACGAAGAACGTGATGACATACCACTGCAAAATAACACACCCTCTTCGGTATATCCGTCTTGGCAATAGCAACGTTTTCCGGACATGGTATTATTGCGTTGTACGCAATGTGCGCCCTCAATGCATTCAGAATCATCGTTACATGAAGTATGTAACGCTACAATAGAAATATACATTGATCAGATATGTTATCAATTAGATGTAGGTGTGAATTAAATTGTTACATTTACATTTATTTAGTTAGATAACTGTAAGAGCATTTAAAGTATTATATTTGTAATTATATTGTATGAATAGATTTAAATTAATAATACAAAAGAAAAATATCACACAGAAATATAGATACCGACTAATTCAAATCAAGTGAAATAATTTTTTCAAACGAATTTCGAGAAAGGGATTATAGAACTTGTAATAAGCGTTTGGACAAACGAATACTTAGTTAGCAATGAATACTTAAATTAAAATATATGTATATTACATTATATGGGAAATCTTACGCGCGATGACAATTTTATTCCAAAATTTAGGAGATTTAATTTAGGATTTCTATTGTATTCGTACACTGCATATCTCAATGGAGTATTATTATTTTGTTAAAATCCTTTGGACTTTACAGTCAATATCTATATATTTGTATCTGTTCTTAGAGCACAACCGAATGTTCCTAATTGTCGTAAAAGATGCATTTTAACTTCACGCGGACGCGCAACTTTCTACCATTGTATTTACGATAATTCTGTAATGAACGTAGCAAAATTTTCGAATCACTTCTCCTCTATTATCTACTAAATTATGCATCTACCGTTATAACTACTTTGTATAAATCTAAATACGCTCATTTTAAATATTTAATTTAAATCTTAATGCGAAGTACTTGGCTACGAATTTAATTTCTTTCTTAATTGGAAAATGTAATACGCAATACCTTTAATAGCGATATTCAACTAATTTTCAAATTACGTGATATATCGACTTTTATGTTTGCATCGTGAAATAGCAAGAGTATATTAGAAAACAAGTAAATTGGTGTTGGGGTATAGTAAGCTACAATGATATTCGTAAAGCTTTTCAATTTGCATAGATAACCTCGGTGCTGGTACCAATACCATCATATGTTCGCATATTGCAAGAGAACACGTGAGTATATGCAAATGACAGTAGTGCCTTGTGTACGAAGAAATTCAATATGTATCTTTCTTTTTCAACCGAATTCGAAATTTATTTAAAACGAATATAACGTAAGCTCCGAGGCACGATCTTAAATTTTCAAACGTATAATTATATAAATTAAATAAGAATTATAATAACGATCACACACACACACACACACACACATATATATATATATATATATTAAATATATACAATTAAATCATAATAATTTTAAACTTTGTAGATCGTCACAAATAAAAAAGTTCGAGTTTCTAAAAATGTTTAGGAAGTATTAATTACCTTTGAATTTATTGGTACACGCGCCATTAAGAGGAGCGGAATAGTCTCCACAAAGACAACGTGTTCTTCCGTCTCGATGATCCGACATACATGTTGTATTTTGAATTCCAGCGCAATCAGACTCCAATTTACATTCTCGAGCTTTCCCGACTGAAAATACAACCAATCCTTATGCGTGAAAGCGTTTTCTAACATTCTAACAACAAATTTTGCCACTTTATTCGTACTTGTCTAGAAATTATAGATCTGTCCAACAATAATAACATTCTTTTCCATAGTTTCAACGATTTTTTTTTTAATGTATATAATATGAAATACGGCGGTATATACATTCTTTTGGACAATAGTGATGTAAAGTAATATTTTATAATCGTACGAAAGTGCGTTGCTACAATTAGCAAGAGGCATCACCAAAACCAATAAGTGACAAGAATTTGAATATCTGAGAAGTTTTCCTTTTAAATACCTGGCAAAATCCGCGCATTTTAATATAATTGAGAGAATTGATAGACTGTTCCTTAAGTCGACAACTCTCTTCGACTAACCTGGTGTAGGCGGTGGTGGAGAATTTTGGTTCTGCGTTGGACTGGGTTTGCCGAATGTCGTAAGAGCCCAGGTAGACGACGGTGATACGAAAAACACCAATAGAAGAAACGTCGCAAGTAATTGTAGATTTTTCGTCTTCTTCATTTTCTCCGGATTTACTTGTTGCAGCTTCGATGTATGTACTTCAAAACCGCCAAAATGCCTATTCAACACTCAGCTTGTTCACTAGTCACTAACTTTCCAAGTTACAAAGTTTCGACTGCAAGACAGATATCACTCGCTTCTTTTCACCAAGATATCAACCCTGATCGTCCTTTGTTGCAATGAAATTAACGTCCACACAAACTTTGCAAATTGCTTCGATGTACACTGATATCTAAATGACTATCATCAATGTATTTGCTATCAATGTAGCATCATTACAGGTAATAACGTTTAAATTCCCAAGAGAAGCTCGAAGAGAAATTTGCTCGCTGTTGCTTTCAAGTTGATTTTTATTTGAACGGAATACGATTACGTTCCATTCGAGAACTGCGTGTTACAAGGACGTTGGAAGGCCTTTTAAGCCTTTGAAGCATCCCCACCCTGTACCCCATGTGCTGCCACCACCGAAGTAGAAAGTACTCTACACCAAAACGTGGCTGGCCTACCACATCGTCGAAGAATCGGAGTGTGCTTTCGCTCCCTTAAGTTTCGATCGTGGCAGGAGCTGTGGCCAGGAGAAATAGAACGGTTCCGTGCTAGAACAAAACATCTCAACTTTAACTTCGTCACGATATATTGTACTTTCACGCTTTCGCCAAACAACTGTTTATTACGTTGAATAGGTGGATTTTCGAAACTGCGTATTTTATGAATATTTTCTTACGAATTTTGGACTGCTTATTTTGGATTAGAATAATATTTAATCGGTAATTATTGAAAAAAATTACGGATGGATTTTTGAAACTGCATAGTTGCTATATATTTCGGACTGTTAACGTTGGAACAACATCTAATAGATATATGTAAAAAAAAATTACGAGGAATACCGTCGTCTAATTGAAACGTTATATAATTAATTCTAAATACATTAAATAGACTTTACATCGTTATATGCAATGATATTTTATAAATATTTCCTTACGTGTTTCGAGCTATTGAAAGTTAGAATGCTAGTTAATAAGTATGTAATTAAAAATTGCAACAAATATTGTCGCGTGATTAAAATGTCAAATATTTCGTTCTAATTATTATTCGTTATGTGTTACGTCGTTATACGTATATGCAGTTTATAATGTTTTATGGTATTATGGTTTATATATTATTATTATTCAGCGGGATATCAAAATTTCAATTTTGTTTGTACCGTGTTTTCTCATCCAACTGTTAAATTTTCCAGGAATTTTATTACAGTTTCCGCAAACGTCTATTTTTATGAGTGAGTTTAACAAGGGATAATAAAAACTTTCGTCGAACTCAACACGGTGGTGTTACCGTTGGAAAACTGCACCTTTTAAAACTCATGGGATGTACTACACGAGCTCAAATTTACAGCTAGATAGGGTCTGAAGAAAGCAGAATAATAGTAGTATAAAAAGTCGTTTTGTAAAATCACGTAACGATTCACATTAACTACAATACAATTAATAATTCCAATAATCCAAATTTTGACAGTTTTACCAACGTTCGACAAGCTTTCTTAGATGTAGCAAAGGTTAATTTGATAGGGTTGTATATGATAAATATGAAAAAAATCACAAAGTTTATCACTGTTTCGAAGGAAGTAGTACACGAAAAGTCGTGTTTCGTTTTACACAGTCACGAAACCTTAACGGTCATACAACTCCCCTATCCATTAGAAAATCAAGCCTTATTTAAAACTCAGTATTCCATTTAAAAATGTTAATTTCATTCCAAATAATATTCCGGATGAAAACTTTACTCTTGAAAGTACATATAGTTTAACTGAATTTAAATAATTCCAAAGAAACTGCTATATATTTCAAGATTTATTTCAAACAACTGTTTATGAATCTTAGCTATAATTTTAGGGATGAGAATGTCAAAAATTCGCAATCGATAAAATGAAACGTGGAACGTCCATTTAACTGAACCACGATCACTTCGCGACGAATCAGTTATTAGCCTGGAAATACGTATTCTGGAAATTATCAGCCACCTACATATTTACCTACATTACGAATACATTGCTTTTCACTGTATTAACATTGCTATGTTTTTTAGATCGTTTTAGAAGCAATCATGCTTTCGTATTGTTAACAAACTTCTTAAGATCGAGGAAAACACGAAAGAATCGTTACCGATATACGTGATTTTTTATTCGACTATATACATGTTAAGATACTTCTTAACCATTAAAATTCTTTTTTTTTATTAATACAGGAGAACGAGACATAAAAACTCGAGGACCTCAACAAAGTTAAAACACCCATTGTATTCAATAAAATCATATACACATTCTACATACTTAATTTGTAAATGCATAAAAATCCACAGTATAACAATTATAATTTCTTCATCGGACATCGCTGTTTGTTCCCTGACAAGTTCGATAAGTGGAGTTCTACTGTACACTAACGTTAATTCCCTGAACTCCTGTCAGTACACCTAGACTAAACGGATTTTCTAACAAGGAAACCTAAATTGTATTACGTTTCGAAGATTTCGTTACAGACCTGTTTTATTAATGTTTATAATTCAAGTTGGCAAATTTTCCGTAACATATGGACGACAGTGTGGGTATTGTATCGATTTCTAATAAATTACAAGGAATAGGCGGTAACACGACTAGCGAATCGGTGGACAACTTCGACTTGGTAGTCCTCCTAATACGCTTAACATCCCCGCCCACTTTGATAACTAACAACCAGAAGTTAACAAGATGGTGGTGCAAGTTGACTAGATTGTCAAGTATAATATAGAGATGGGAAGAATTTTCTATGAACGCCATAGGCTCAAAACGAGTACTCTTCGCTATCCGCTCATCGTCATGCGTTGCTACATTCTTTTCTTTGTACATGTGACCACTTTCGGTCAACACGTCTGCTTAACTTTACTCACTCCTACTCGAGTCTGTCAAGAACAACCAATCGGACCTGCAGTTTCTCCGGAGAACGTCTTTCCATCCTCCATTTTCCACCCACGAATTGCTGGCGCACCGTTCCACGAGTTTGCCACGGCTATCGGTATTTAACGTATAAATGTCTGGTACTTTATATGGCGCGAAGGAACCGTAACTTTCTGCGTTCAGAAAGTGACGGTTTCGTTCTGTCGTTCTGAGTAGTATGCTAATGACTTCACCAATAATCCTGTTATCCTTGCAAACTCGTGCCATGGATGCTAGGATAACGGAGAACTATGTAGAAATATATAAGAAGGTCTGTTGCAAAAGTAAGCGAACTTGTTAAGGATAACAAAGCAGAGGCATGGTTTTCAAAGGAAAATGTTTTACTTTATTCGAAACACATTCCTCTTGTGGTGATACAACGATTTACGCGGCCAATTGATACGTCACATAATTGTTGCGCGTCTCTTTGTGGAATTCTTTGGAGGAGGCTCAGTCACAGCCTTGCGGATGTCTTGAACGTTGTCGTTTCCCCTTCGTTGTTATTTGAAGCCGCCGAGAGACAAGATGAAGTCGCACGATGCTAAGTCTGACGAACGAGGTGGATGATTTTAATTTGTTCGTCTTCGAGAGATTTAATTTGTTCATGCGATAAAAGCAGATTTTTCGACGCGTGAACAAACCCCACTCTGATGATCATTGTTACAACTCTGCTTCTAGCGAAACAATCGCCATAAAAATTTGACACGATGACAATGAGGGGTGTCTTTCTACGTGACAAAAGTTTCGTATCGATATCGCCACTAATTTTCCAAACATACTGTGTATATGTATATTTATGGGAAAGGGGCGATCAACGAAAACTACCAAGAAATTATCTTTGACGTACATCTTCTTGGTGGCTGGTTAAGTCCATTAGGAAGTAGCACACTTTGAAACACTGTATCATCATATCAGGGGCCGTTATTGGATTAGATTTTGCTCTTATTTGTAATCACTGCAAACGCTAATATTTCCTCTATTCGTCTAGAATTGGATAATAGTAAATTCCACTTGCTTAACCTTATTAGTCTCTGTCTGAGCTAATAATATTCTAATCTAAGTTATGTCTCTGCGTTTTCGAGTTATTGATCATTTTTTTGATCATACAGCATTCTGCATCGACTGAATTAAACGATTTACTCTTGGCAAGCGTACAACGAGTTTCCTGCTGTCCTCTATAAATAAAGGAAGTAAACGGTATCAAAGTAACCGTATCTGACGATTAAATTGGTTTAAACTAACCAAATATGCATGACTGAAATACGTATACGAAAGTTGAGAAATTTATAACGTTGTTCCTACGATTTTATGGTTTAAATTTGCAGAAGTGTGTGTTGCTGCATGCTAGGTATATTGTACTACCTTGGAGCATCAATTACTGCATGCTGTCGACATATCACGAAGATTTCGTAACAGTCGGGCCTGTCTCGTATTTTCGAAAGAAGAAGGTATCGGAAGTGGATCGTGAATATTCACGTGATTCGTTTGCGTGTTTTATCGAACGAGTAACAATTACCCCGACATGAACAAGATAATTGATTTCTATATAATTTATGTACATTCTTAATAGGGATATATACGTTGGAGTTCCCGTAACATTAATGTCTAGGTTCACGTGTCTTGTAGGATTGAGAAGAAAAAGGTCACTGAAACCAGCTAATCTGTTCTTTCTTTCTATTCTATCTTGCGTTATGAAAAGCGAAAGAATCCAAATAGAGGAAGGAAAAGGAATATACTTGAAAATTGAAAAGATGTTAGGAATTATTGAAAGAGGAGAGAAATGATGAGCGATACACGCTCTGAATTGTAAATGGTCTATTATTAGAAATCGAAAGCTCGTGAGAAAGGCGACCCTTGTTCACGATTGTCTGTCTTCGGGAAAGCAAAACATAAGAAACTCGTTATTTCAAAGTTAATTCAGAAATAGATAGATTTGAATGGTTGAAGCTCAACTTAAGACTCGTGTTACTCAGTTGTTGCATATATCACGCTTATAACAGAATATGTTAACCTTTGAAACCTATAAAAATAGCAGAATGTCATTAACGAATCAGAATTTTCAAGTATTGTGTACTCTAATACGTATACCAGATACCATGATAGCACGCGTAACCCTAAATTCTTGGTTGCTTGACACGCAATCACTGCAATCCTTTTTTCCTATTCTTTATTAGATTGGTAATGGTAACAGTATGGAAAATGTAATGGAAAGGAAATATGCAAAAAGATTTCTAATTTGAGTGCTCGCTATAGTTTCAAAAGAAATCGAATGTCTCGCGAAATGTTGAATTTTCAACGATATCATCGTATATCTTTTACAGCGCTGTGAATAATTATAGGCTCAGACACATTTTCTGCATTATTGCTTTAATATTTTCAAGAAACCACTAATCCTGCCTGATTATATCAAGCGAATGGTGAATTATTGCCTTTCATAATTGAATCTGGAAGACAAAAGGATAATTTTTCAGCGAAACATTGCTCCTATTTATACGGCTGCCACTACGAAAAACGTGATTTCTAGATTTCAGAGTAAAATTATTATCCTGGTCGGCAATGAGTTCTGATCTGAGCCCAACCAAGGACCTGTGGCGAATTTTAGCAAGAAAAGTTAACGAGTTCAGGAGAACTATAGAAAATATCGTTGAACTTTTAATTAATAGAAGTAATGGAAAACGAAGAAAAATTCACTAGATGTTGAAGGAAAACGTAACAAAATTAAAACTGAGTTTATATCTTTTCACACTCGAAAGCACAAGTTTAAAAGAAAATTGAATTTCTTGCCGACTTCAAAAGAAGAACATTTTTCATTCTTGTATCTTCAGTTTTATTTTATATTATAATATGAAATTACATAAACGAGTTTGTCAATCTTTCTTTTGATATTACGAAAGATCTAAAAATGCGATTGAGTTTATATTTATTTACGGTACATAGAATTCACAGTTTACATAAAGAGAGTCATATAGTTTCAATCGAACTCATCGATTGCACGTTGCAAGTGTACCGATATACTTACGAAAACAATTATATCATAGAATTGATATAGACACGTACGAATCTTCTCCTACGATTCTTTAGTTTTTGTCAAAACCAAGTTATACTCTAGTTCAGTTGCTGAATCATCTAGTATTCGAATGATGACGTTAACATCGAAAGAAAGTATAGTATCGTCGAATAAAGGATAAGAAAAGACAAATCATCCAGTTAAATCCGTTGTCCCGAGTTAGAGCTACAATAATATAAAGGGAAACAGGGATGGCATATTTATTTCTAAAGCATAGGTATTCAATTTATAGCGTATCATAAAAGGCTATAAGGGTTATGTGCGTTCTTTGATAGAGATCTCCTTCAAAAACATGGTTTAGACTGACCTACTTCAGTAGTTCGTAATCGCTGACCGACCAATTGTAATTGCCTATTAGCCGACGTATGGAAACGTTATCAGACTAACTCTGGTGTAAATCGTTACATATTAGCATAAATAAGTTCAAGGCCCATGCGCAGCTGTGCGAATGATGCATTAATTTTTCTACGACATGATTTTGTCAAATAGCGTTAACCTTTATGAATGATATTTGTAATTATAAATAGGTACGTTTGTGAAATAATCAAATGTGGATTAAATAAAATAAATAAATGGAATTCAAAATATGCCATGATTTTGTATTGAACATTTATGAATGATGTTTGTAGTTATAAACACGTGCAGGATTTATTTTAAATAAGATATAGATTAGAATTCACAAAACATTTTCTTTTACACAATTGCAACTTCAATTGCGTATTTGACAAAGTGTTAATACGATTTTCTTAAAACATGCCTTCCGTTAAAGTTGCTTCTCCAAATTTCTTTATCAATAAAATTATAATTTACCAATTAACGATATTAATAAATTGACAAACTACAAGCTGCAGATTATGAAGTTTTCTTTTATGATTTTATAATTTCTCACCAAATAGATTAATCAGAATCGCTCATTCATATTAACTTGTTAATACTAACTTTGTAATAGTATTACTTTAATCGTGTATAAGATGACTCAAAATGTGAAATTACCAAATATGAATTAAAGTAAAACAAGCGAGTAGAATTTTCACAAAACATTTTCTTTTATAATTTCACTTTTGACTTATTCAATAAGTTACTATAAATTATTTAAGTTAAAATATTAATTATAAAATACGCAAAGAGATACGAAACACATCCTTTCAAATTGGTGCTATACTTTTACGATAGAAATCGTAACCACGGGATGCTCCGTCTGTAACAATGACAAGAAATTATTACATGAGATTATCTTTTGAAATTTTCTTGTATTATACAGGATGCTCCGTAAACATTGTCCAATTAAAATATCTTCGTTATTTCACATAACGAATGAAAATATTACTGATAAAAGTCGTAGTCGTTCCAATAAAAACATAACACGAGGGGATGAGTAAATTCATTCTTTTGAGTTTCAAGTCGACAAGATCACGAATCCTGAATGTAAAACTTACTTTGACATCTATCTTAGAAATGAAAATTGATCTCGAGGTCTCCTTTATACTGCCCCATATAAAGACATTGATTGCTACCACCATATTAGAATTATTTTTCAACCGTCGTACGAAATATTTTCGCGTACTATTCCTCATATTTCAAATGGACAAAGTTGGTGGGACACCGTGTACAATATTTCGTTATAAAAATAAATACAGATCAGACCTATAATTAGCGTAAGGGTACTCAGATAGTGACCATGTATCCATTTTCTCTAAACGCGATGCTTCCGAGTTTGAATGAGGTGAAAATTTGTAATCCAAATCGTCCAGTCCATCCTCGTAATCTATTCGAAGCATATCATCAATTCTTTTAAAATGGTCATCAAATTTATCAGGGAAGAATGGGCCATAGAATGTCGGATACATAGAATACATGCTCTCTTTCGAATTTTCTTCGACATAATCATCACCCATAATTGATATCAGTGTTTTGTAATCTTTCAGATCTTCCTGACTTTCTTGAATTCCTAGAGTATCCAGCTTTTCCTGACTTTCCTGGTTTTCTTGATTTTCCGGGACATCCAGATTTTCCTGACTTTCCAGTTTTTCTTGATTTTCCACAATACTCAAATTTTCTTGATTCTCCTGATATTCCTGGTTTTCCTGATTTACCTGACTTTCCTGAATCTCGTCATTTTCTTGATTCTCCCAATATTCCTGATTATCCAAGTTTCCCTGGGTTTCCAGATTTTCCAAATTTTCCTGACTTTCCTGATTTACTTGACTTTCCCGGTTTTCCTGGCTCTCTCGATTTTCCTGATACCAATTTTCCCGATTTCCCTGGTACTCCGAATTTTCCCGATTTCCCTGGTACTCCGAATTTTTCCGATTTCCCTGGTACTCCGAATTTTCCTGATTTTCCAGATATTCCCAATTTCTTTGATTTTCTAAATATTCCCAATTTCTCTGATTTTCCTTTTCCAGATATTTCCAATTTCTCTGATTTTCCTTTTCTTGATCTCCCTGAATTTCCAGCTTTTCTAGATTTCCCTGATTCTCATTTGTAGGTGCAGTGCTGATGGGTTCACTTAATACCGAAGCATCTTGCAAGTCGGTGCTGCTATCGGTGGTATAATCCTTCACAGCTTTTGCCTTTATAGCATTTTGTAGTAGTAACGAAAGAAGCGCATAATATTCCGAATTTTCTTCCGTCCTATGTTCTGCTTGTTTCGGTTCTTCGGTTATAGAGTAATCATGCATTTCGGGAAAATTATATACAGCAGCATTTCTATCTGATTCATTAATTTCAACAATTTCTGCATTATCAACTTTCAATACAGACGACGATTCACTGCCTTCTGTTGAAGGGCCACGATCGGGTTTTGCTATTGGTATAATGTCGTCTTCTTCATTGACGGGTTGTTTCTTATCGAGATACGAATCTTCTACATGTTTCATTGTGTTTACCGATACTAATGTATCTTCCGATTTCTGCAATTCTTCGGGCGCAACTGTACTTCTATCAAGCGTCGATTGATGGCCGAATAAACTTTTTGATTCCACTTCTAGAATGTTGTCTATAACCTTGACTTCCACCGAATCGATATGATAACTTTGCCATATTGTGTAAGAAGCCCATCCGACAAACAGTAACAGTTCCAAATAAAGGATTAATTTCACGCATTGTATTATTTGTTCACATATGCGATGCGTGTTCACGGGTTTCAAATATGTGAGACCTTCCTTGTCGGGAATTGAATCTCCATGTCCCTCCTCCACCCTTACAAGCTTCTCTGCGATGAAAGAAATAAAGAAATCAAGTTGTAATTCATGTGTTACATTGGAAAAGTATTTTTAAATAATCGAATATAATTAAATAATGACTGATAGAGTAAAAACGCTTTCAGAATCACTTGTCTTCTGCGCAAACTCTCTTAACAAAGTTCTGATGTACTAACGCTTTAAATTCGCAGTTTTTGAATGACATCTATGCGCATTATTAACATTCAATTCATTAAAAATGCATATCAATACATATACGCTGAAATTAGAAAGAACACACTAATACATGTTCGAACTTTGACGTTTTTCTTTATAAACAGGTATAACACTAAGTGTAAGTATAAGTTCAAATTAACATTTATATAAAAAGTTGAAATGAAATATTTCTCTCCTTTATTAAAATGTTACGTAATAAATTGTAATTTCAGTTAACCATGATCATATGAAAAGATTGCTGGATGGTTTAAAGTGATTTTTCCATAAATATTTTTATTTTACAAAAAAATTCTTTTCTCCAAATTATGAAGCAAAGAATTGAAAAAATTATGCGAAGATTGATTTATTTACGCGTTATGAAAACAATAAATATGAAGAAAATAAACTTACCATTGCTTATGCTCCACTGTTCCTTCATGATGAACGATCTGCCATAAACTAACTATTGAGGAAGAAAGAAAGAACGTTAAATGGTAAACGCAAAAGTACAAATTAACCTCGACCTGGCAAAGTTTAGCGTAAAGAGAAATAAAAGGTCGCGTCAACGATAAAACTTAGTCTCCTACCACAAGTTTCATACTACGAGGAAGATGTCCATGGGTCAAGACATATCTCCTATAGGTCATCTACAATTTTATGCTTGTTATGAATAAAGAAACCTGCTTTTGTTTTGCTAATTGTTTTTCCAACTGTTTTGTCGAATACGCATTTCCTTAAATTCTACATCCTCGATCACGATTCTGAAACAAACGACATTTTATATCAGATTTGACACTAAAGTGATTCTTTATTAATTTACACACAAAGGAAACAAATTAAAGTTATATAACATATCATTTTGACGCAGAATGTGATATTATATTTTTGTGACGTTGCGCTGTAGGAATAAATTCATCTTCACTTATTACGTAAAGTATGTTCCAGGAAAACATTGTATATGTTGAATAATATTTGTAATTTTAATACTACGTATTTTGATAACATCATAACATTAATAACGCTTTCGGCATTGGAAATATTTATTATTCATATGTCATATTCAGCGATTTGTTTTCACTTTACATTTTCATTTTTATGTCTGTCTTCGCTTTTATCGAGAAAGATATCGAATAAAAGTGTGCAATGTTGATTTAATCTTTATCTCTAATGACCTTCTGATTAGAAAAATAGTTAGGGGATTTCCTTAGTATTTTCGAAAATGATATTTTGCAAATTGTTTCGAAGACAATCGTAATTCGTACAAGACGATTTCCTTTTGATAAATAAGTACCATATGATTTAATAATTATAAATTATCGAGATAAAGATTACAATCGATACGATCGAGAATATTATCAGCTATGACTGATACATATTATACATATTATTAACTATGACTAAACATATAAAATATTATATACCTACATACATTCGTATCGATCTTTCTCATATTATTTTATTATTTTAATCAATTATTAACAATAGCAATTTTCAAAGCTATAGGATCTTTAAAACGCATGATTTTGCGTAGTTAAATCTTAAATTCGGTATTTAATAATTCCGCTTCGTGATATATATGTATTTGCTACAAATACTTCTTGTGCTAATTGATAAAATCATTATATTTTACGTGAAATTCCATGAAATACTTTTTCTTTGTTCGAAAGTTAAGTGGACTATGAACGAAATGACTACGGGAAAATAGTTTTCTCCGATAATTTAATATTTTTCTGATAACAGTGTATGTTTTATCAGATACAATTAGATCGGTAAGATACGTCAACGATCGTCGTATCAGAAATTCGTACGTTTCAGTCAGAAACAGATATACTAAACATGTTGCGTGTTTCAAATGTAGTGGTTTGTCTATTACTTTACTTGGCATGTTTTTTATACAATGGTAAGAATTTGTATAATTTTACATGTTACTTAGAAATGCGTATAACATACGTTTGCTTGCTTTATCTTATTAAATACATTTTTATTCGAAAACTGTAAAACACTTTAGTCAATTTCCGTCAAAAGAACGTTAAATTTCGTGTGAACGTCTAGCTCATTTCCAATATGAGTCTTCAATATCCAATTTGTTAATCGAATAGTGGTTTGTGAAATGACTTTTCTTTATTAATAGAGTTTAACAGCGCAGCGTGTTGTTTGCCATATGTATCTTTAATTTTTTGTCAAAGAAGATAAATTTTCCTTTGCACGCATCTAGTTCAGAAATTATACACATGCAATTATTACATGTGATTACGTAATTCGTGAAATGTGCGCATCAAATAAAGCTGTACATTATATTAGTTTAAGAAATCATAGACAGCATCAACGGATTTTTTCAAAGTGCATCACGAAATATTATTTCAATATCTTTGCATAACTATCATTAACGATCACAGTTCAACTTGCATCTCTCTTGCATCTTCAACTCGGAACTTACAATTCACGATTTTAGGTTCAACGCAGAGGATTCAAGCAAAAGAACCGTATTCTACCGATAACGAAACATTATTAAGAGATATCATTGATTGGAAATGTACTACTACGTCTGACTGCTCTGTAAGTCACAGTAGTTGTATCAATGGTACGTGTCAATGTGATCCTGGCTATATTTTCGATGGAAGTTTTACAGCGTGTATTACAGGTAAATTACGAAAAACTATCTATTTACGATCAAACGTTTACCATTACGTGTAAAAACGTATGATAACTCAATTAATTATAAGAAATTAGTTTATGATTTCTTTCAAGTGTGAAACTAAGTATCGTGAAGATACCGTGAGCTACTTAGCGTATTTTACCTTTGACGGTGTAAATAAATGGCGGAGAAATTGGAATTTAATCGGAAATAAAACTTCTGAATAAAAATTTGATAATATATAACAGCTATATAATTGTATATAACGTATTTCGGTTTTTGTTCTCGTCTTGTAAAATCTTTCTTTCAAAGGACTGCTTCCAAAATTTCGATGAATGGATTTTCTATTATTCGGTGTTGTAATAATCGAGCTTCCACTGTACTATGCATTAGAGCGAGCTTAGATAAAGTATTCCGTTTACTCATAAAGTCATTATACGTCATCGGGCGTCGTTATTAAGTTGTTACGTTTATTTCTGCGATATTTACAGTTATCACCGCGTATGGTGACGATTGCCAAGAATCGTTGCAGTGCTCTGCGTATTTATCGAGAGGTGGAATATGCAAAAATGGAATTTGCGTATGTGCTGAGGGATATTATTATAGACATGGAAAATGTCGTGCATATTCAGGTATATCGTGCACTTCACAATATTATCTAGATAATAATATCGTGGACTTCTCACGAAATAAACTTCTACAGGATTACTCGAAAAATGCCAAGACGACGGTGATTGCTATGTAAACGGCGATTTTCAAGCGTCCCGTTGCATAAATAACGTTTGCAATTGTAGTCTTGGATATTATCAGCGAGAATATAGAACTTGTCGTCCAGATGCAAAAGGTAGGTTTTTCTGATTATAAAATAATAACAACCGATAAAATATACTCGTGGATCGTTTCATTCGATAGAAAATAAAATCACGTTTATACGTTCTAATCTCATAAAGTAGGTTATTGTAAACTGGTGATTTATCCTACTCTATATACATTCAATGTATACAGTACATTGTTATCAGTTTTTTACAGTATTATACGATATATGCAAGTATTAAACAGTAAATTTATCAGTATGAGTAAGAAGATATTTTGCAATTATTCAGTAGATCATTTTCCAATCAGAATAAAATAGTAATATGGTATAATATAGTAATTAACAGATGAACGTAAGAATATAATAATAATAAGAAACTAGGAATAAGAAACTATGAATCTTCCTTAATAGACTATGAGCCAAAAGTACAAATAAAATTATTATGTTATATTATATTTTTCCAGTTCAGGGAAACATTCAATTCGTAACGTTGTTATAAAATTCAAAATTTCCTTTATACTTAACTTAACCGATCCTTTTTCAATAACTTAAGTAGTCATAATCTCTTTAATATAGCTTTGATCCAAACTTTCATGTTCCTCGTCATCATCGCTATTAATAATAACAATTTATTAATTCTCTTCGATAATTTCGATATTTTCACCGCATAGAACATGACAAGAAATGTATCATAAACAACGATTGCAAAGGATGGATCAACAGCACGTGCAACAACTATACATGTGTTACTTCAAAGACACATGAAAATACGTCAAGATTCTTATATAATGATAATATTGACGAAAAAAGTACAATCAAGGAAGGTTTGTAAATACATTTTTTATTAATATAAGAGTATTTTCATTTATTAATATGGGAATTAAAATAACAGAGGCGAGAATGCAAAGTTAAAAGTGTACATTTTTTATCCTAAACAGTATACAGCATAGAAAAGAAATGCAGAAAGGATGCGGATTGTAAAGAATTTGGAAATGCAACTTGCGGATCTTCGAACATTTGTAGATGTAATCGTGCAAATTTTTTTAACAAAAGTAGAGGCAAATGTATTCCAGGTAAAAGTATTCATGTGTCTTTGTCCATTAAAATTTTAATGGAAAATTAATGGCTGCTACAGTTGAATTAATTACGGAACATGTCCGAACAAACAATAAACACTGCTTGAAAAGTTAAGTATCATAAGAAAAGATTCATATATATATTCGTTAAAATGAACTATTCGCCAAATTCACTTTTCATAGCGAAAATACAACGATTTACAACGCTACTTTTTTAGTACAGAAGAGCCGCTGATAGTTTTAATATCAAAGAAGATTGAAAATGTTCCAAGAGACATGTAACTGTGTATTTTATCATTGCGAAATTTTCTGAAACGTCTTCTTTGCCTAATACAAACAAACATTTCTTAAATAACGTAAAATACTCTTGTAGAACTTGGAGAACCATGTGATACTTCAGCAAATGAAATTTTTATCGAAGACTCGGAATGTCGGAACGGCACATGGTATTGTAAACTGGAGAAAGTTGCTTCTAAAGATAATAGAAAATGTGAAACAGGTAAGTGATAGATTCAAAAATTGTCACATATAAATTCTATTCTTTTCTGTCCGTTGTAGTAACTGTACAATATAATGGTGCTTGTGAAAACGACGTGCAATGTTACGTTTTCGGACCGGATGCTATCTGTAAAGATAACAAATGTATTTGCAATGAAAAATCTCGGTTTAACGAGACTGAGTTGTTTTGTTGGACAAAAAAAGGGATAGGTGAATCGTGTCACCAAGACGTAGATTGTCATATCGACGGTATCGATACTAAGTTATTTTGCGATACAAAGAAGTTATGCTCATGCCCAACTGGAACTCGTGCAACCAGTAATAAGACAGCTTGCGTGAAGGATATAAATGGTACGATACATTTTAAGTTATGCCTATAATGGCTCACGAATATATTTGAATAACTCAGAAACATTTTACGAATACGTTATATATGTTATACAAAAGATTTTGAACTTTCATTAGTACTGTAACGAGATGAGTCTGTGATGATTATATTGACAAAATTTGAAACCAATTTGCAAATATATACAGAGGCTACAAGATATTTAGTGCAAATATATATTACACAAAGAAGAGGTATTTAAATTATTACTCATTAATGCTTATATTAATGCTTATATTAAGGCTGTCCGTGTTATACGCTAATTTTTACTTAATATATATTTAGAGTAAATATGTAACTTTTATACATGCATTTTCAGATTGGTTTGAAATTTTATCAATATACTGATGGTATGGTGTTTCACTACGGCTCCAATTAAATTTTAAAATGTTTTATACAAGACAGACGGACAATATGATAAGTGTCCAATTACTTTCACGAGCCGCCGTATATAAAACAGACTATTATAGCGAGTTATTAGTAAATTGTAGCTTTTTATACGTCAAAACTAAAAATCATCGTGCAGTAATGAATTGTATGTAGTTTTTGTAAGCATTGATATTAAACGTAATTTAATTCCAGGTCTTGGAGATATTTGTGAAGTAGATAACGATTGTACAAAATGGATCAAGAATGCAAAATGTACAAACATGACTTGTGTTTGTATAGATAATTATTACGAGTTAAAAAAGCAATGCGTGCCTGGTAATTTCGACTTTCATTGTTATACTTTCAAACGATATCATTTCTTATCCAAACATACAAGGAAGTCAGAGATTTTATTCAAATTATCTTTCTTACAGGTCTCAATTCCAGTTGCATTTCCAATGCTTGTTGTGCAGCGAAAAATTCAGTATGCAAATCGAATGTTTGCGCTTGTAAAGAACAGTACATTGCTGTATCAATTGACACGTGTATACAAGGTAAAAATTCATTAAAATATATATCAAAATGTAACGTAGTTCGTTTATTTTTCGAAGCGAAGTTTTATTGGAAAAATGATCATATTCAATGGAAATTCATCGTTTTAAATGAAAAAGACAGATTTTCTTTTACATCGTTTAAGATACACAAAATAATACATACCTAACTGCGAATGTTTACGCAAACCCATGTTTTTATGTTTCCATATAATTAAAAAAGCAGAATCTATAAGGAGATTCGTTTTATCTATTAAATATTACGAGTACTTAACTTTCGTTATTGTATGCATTCTATACATTTTTGTACTTTTCAGTTTCTCATAAAAATAACGTAATAACAAGAAATACAACTATATCTTTTTAGTCGTTCCGTATGGAGAGCCTTGCGATAAAAATATTCAGTGTTCTGCTGTGACACCAAATGCAATTTGTTTACCTCAACCAACTCCAAACTCGAGTTCCGTATGCGCTTGTCCCGAAGGTTACCATTACAAGTTCAAGAAATGTTTCAAACGCAAAGGTACAAAAATATATACACACGTGATACATACAATTTCATGGCTTGTTAATTAATGAACATCTAACAATTCACTGAAAATTGTGTAGCGTTTGCGTTTAAAGGAAGTTTAAATGCACGATATTTAAACAAATTTTCTTTCTTTGGCAGGTTTTGTGTAAATTAATAAAAATATTTTTGTTCGCTGAATTTTTTCAGTCCTTGGTATGAATTGCGAGAATCTCGGGGAATGTTATCTGAATTCCGGGGTTGGAGCGGTCTGCAGGAATGGTCAATGCGCATGCGACTGGAATTACATTCAACGAAATGACACTGTGTGTGACTTCAACAGTAAGTAACCTTGACTTGTGACCGATTGGAAGGTTTCCTTGCATTTGATTCCCGACCGTACAAAAGAAACAGGGCGTCGAAGCTTTAACCGGTAGTTTTTTTGGAGCGCACGTGAAACACCCCTATGCGGTAAAATAATATAACTAGGTAGCAATTACCTTTCGACTGCTCGCATGCCTTCTTACAAACAAGTTGCGTTGCAATTTTTGCGATTGTAGAGGGCGATAAGACGTATCGGCAAGACTACGTAACCCATTTGAAACGAATCTTTTCGTACAAGAACAAAAAATAACGATATTCCTTGGAACTGCATATGTTTCCGTGCTTGCCATATTTTCATTTTTATATTTCTTTTTTACTTCTGTATCTTTGTTCCTTATCTTTTATTTCTTAGCTGCAGTCGAGTACGTAACAATGTAGAACACATATAACAATATTATTATCTACCTTCCATACTATTAATTTATTTATTCTAATATTAATAGACTTAAAGATATTCATTAAGAACTTTGTAAACTAGTTAGTTGTACGAAGACCAGGAATTTATCTGCGATTTATATTAATTTTTTTTAAGCACATTGCTACACTACTTGATCATATTATTTCGTATCTTGAAATGTAGCCTTAAGAAATGTTGATTATTAATTTAAAAAAAGTTGATGTTGAAGGAACTGAAACCTTTTGTGTTAGTTACACTTTTATAAATTAATATGTCTGTTCTAAGAGTTTTATCGTATAAGCTATAATAAGTAAAATACTACCTTTCGTCTACTTATTAGCTTCGCATAGTAAAGTTACTCTTTGAAAAGTATTACTTATAATATACTATATTAATGTATATCATTTTTTCAGGTAGCAATATTACAACCAGTATTATAGGACTGATCTTACTATCGTTTCTATTAACAAATATCTTAATTTAATTCAAAGTTTATTAAACACGGTTAGTTACAAATATTGTGCCAAAAGTATAAAAAGTAAATTAATTTCTTTTGGATTAAGTGTTTTATAAATAATAATATAATAAAATACTACGAAGCTATGTATTTATATTTGATAATAACATTATTTAAAAAAACAAATACATTTCTACTATATAACCCATATATATGATTATACAATATAAATATGCAATATAACATATATATGTAATATATATTATATTTATATCGTATAACAAATCTTTCCCAAAGTTTATTAGTAGAGTTCGCCTATCTCACATGCGTTTAAATTTATAATTATTAGTTAAACAAACCTTAATCTACCCCTAATGAATACACATTAATAAAATAACTCAAATCATAAAACATTAAGTAATTTCTTGTAACTTCAATATTTCATAGAAAACAAAGCCAATTATAAATGTGAAGCTAACAATAAATATAGTAACATGTTTCGTATTATCCACGGTATAATTTTTCTCTTCTCGTGACAACGATATAACGAGTAATTGGTTGGCCCAGTTGCTAATATTACCACGAAATATAACAATCACTCTTATCGTTAGCACCTTAATATTAGTTCCTGATAAATGTGTTATCAACACTGAGATATAACGAGAAAGATTTTATATAACGCAAACATCGTTCTCAATAATTAATCTACTGTTCCAGAACGCAATATCAGTTTTATTAGTCAGTCAAGTTCATCTCTTGAACTGACTAATGACTCAGAGAAAAACTTCTGCGTTCTACAGAAAGCTCGATAAATGTAATATGGTCCTATGATGGTACCGAATAATCAAGATTGGATAATTTGAAACGTCTTAAATTCACGAGGAAAATAATGTTTAAACGTTAGTTAAAACATTTTTTGAGTCGAGTAGTGTAATATGGCATATGCTTGGAAAAGAAAATTAATTTACATAAATGTCTAATTTTAATTTTCGATCAATGTTCGAATATGTATATCGGAGAATATCTGGTAAAAATGTTGATAAAAAGTTATCGATGATATTAGACTAGATATTTCAACAATCTTCCAACGTAAATTTTTTTCGTATTTCTACTAAATACTATTTAGCATTTCTACTAAAGATTGATAAATCGCTGATAATGCAATAGGTGTAATCCCGCCCTTACGATCTATAAATACATTTACTTATTTATAGATATATTTATATTTACATATATTATTAATACGAGAATTATTCCGAGTTGCCGCACGATTATCTTTAATGCGTAATATTTAGCGACTTTAGTTATTGGTGATCATACATTACCGATGCAACTAGTGGAATAGACATATTGATCTTTGGAACACAGCAGATTGTGTGCTGACGGTACGTGCCGATTACCATATTCTGATATGTAGAACTTTTTATCATATACGATAACCTTTGTTTTAACGAACAATAATAATCTTTATCGAGTGTGATAGCGTTCTTATAAACTTCCGTCATTTTCTACGGAAAGCTCTATACAAATAAATTATCGTATATTCAAGTATAACTGCGAATCACAAAAACCATTTATTATATCAAAATAGGATTTCTTAATGATTCGAACTGTATCGATATTATTGTATCGACGATATTTCCAACTATACAGTTTTAATGTTCTTTCATCTATTTATTTAATAATTTATAAAGATAAAAATGAAGAAAATACAAGTTCGCAAGTAGCTGCGGAAATCTACTTTTTAAAAATTTAAATAGGTACAAACTTCTCAATCGTAAAAAATCGTACAGAATTTGAAATTCTTATCGGATTTTGAAAATATTCGTACAGTTTATTACGAGAGTATTACGCGGAGAATATGCCGCGATGAAATAATAAGCGGAAAAATAAAGGAAACGACTACGTTGATTGCCACTTCTCTTAACCATCCTTTTATCCAACGATTGACGTACATAAAACTGATTTGAATAGAGCTATATCTAACCATCGAGATACGTTTGAGAAAATTTGGCGTTCAAGAGCTTAATAGCTGATTCTAGGATAGATTGAATGGTGCACACGCTATTATAGAGCTATACCACAAATCTGGTGGCTATTTTCATTGGTAGAGCAATGCTCTTAGGGCAAACCTCGGATGACGTTTTGCCTAACTCGGATGCGTGATAACGGTGACGTCACGAAAAAGAGAGGTCAAGGCATATTTCTTAAATATAGAACCGTTCTGCGACTGACCTCCCATATTGCCTTCTGCCTGCTCCTAACCCTAAGCTAAATGGTACACTTGTAAAGGAACATTATAATACATTAAAGCGTGTAATAAAACTTTACCACGCAATGAATTTTTAACAGCTGTAACGCGTTGCTTCGGTAAGTATTATAATATGTATTATCATTGAATGAAATTTTCATAATTTGTCAAGGGACCGACTTATACATAGTAAGATCATTCTGTCGTGTAAATAGCGCAAACGAGTTCCATGTTATTAGCTATTGATCGATTCGAAATTGTTCGAAAATAAAGCGAAAATATATCTGTACAATATATATCTGTACATTCAAATAAATGATCATCGTGTTGCTTTGCGATACTTGAAAAATAAAGTGCGATGCAACAATACGTACCTGTATTCATCACGCATTACCATACACTATTACGTTTCGTTAGATGTTATTTTTGTTGAGGAGGCGAAGAATAATTAGCTAACTTTAATCTCAACGTCTCATCGAGTTGTAGATCATTGACCGATTACAATATGGCAGTAAGCAGTACTATCATTATATGCACTTAATCTTTCGTTCTTTATATTTCGTACTCAGATCAAATGATAAATTCTATCCAACGTACAACTAATAGCAACCACCTCTCGACGTATCAGTGGTTCACTGTTTCAAATATAAATCGCGTTTAGTAAATTTAACTTTCCTCCGTTACAAACCAGGCCGTAATATTTGACAGATAAGTTCTAGTAGTTTCGTAAATGTCAGCCAATCGACTCTTTCCTTGCTATGTAATTTCTTCATATTTTCTTCGCGAATAGGCCACTTCCGTGCTTCGACCGTATTTTCTTATCGTAAATCAGTAAATTTATCAAACTTTTACAAATGCACCTTCATGTGCAACGAAAATCCAGAACATGCGATTCCTTGCGAATTTCGTAATGGGCTCCTGTATCGCTATCAAATTATAAACGAATTATAATATTTCGTTCCGTGACAGTGACTGCAGAAAGTCTCGAATACCACCTATCGTTCTTATACCATTTACGTACTAATTAATCGGATCCAAGTACATAAAATTTCATATTCGCTTAGTAGTGTTTTTATATGACTACAAGAATTCAATACTAGCACCAATTAATCAGATCCAAATAGATATAGCGAATTTAAGCATCATTTTTTAAATAATGCTTTTATACGATTACAATGATTTTGTGCTATGAGAATGCACAACTTTATTGGAAAAAAATACTTGGTTAGAAAATAAGTTGAAGTATGCGAATACTTTTTGTAGCCAGCGTATATTATTTTTATTTAATGTTGTCAAAAGCGGGCAATCGATGTTATATCAACATTTAGCACTAAGACTGAGCGAAAAATTACATTTAATCGAATCAAGATTGAAAATTGATAGAGCAAAGGTATTTATTTATCCATTTACTGATTTCCTCTGTCATATTATCAAATATTGAAAAGAAGGGGCGGCACTCCATCAGCCGCAACGCTCGTTCCATTTGTTATTCGCTAACAGTGGAGTGCAGAAGGATGCGAAAGGTCACACGCCAACCAGATGGACAGCTGATAGAGGCTCGACCTGGCTTCTTTCCTCGTAAAATGGGTTAGAAGCCATTCGTGCGATCAGGAAGTGACGCTGCGGTTGAGACTGCATCGGCACGATATTTGAAGCTTCTTCCTCAACGTGTAACTTTAATCTTGTAAAATGGTCAGGAGAGCCTCGAACCTTGCTCTTTTTCACGTGACCATACCCCACTTATTATAATCCGTCTCATTAAGATATTGTCCAAACAGAAATGATTATATTGGCACGTATATCTCGAGCTTTCCAATAATTAATTTAGAAAGTACACGATAGCAATTTAGTAGATAAATAGGACAAATAAGTAGATAAATGGAACGGGAAAATATATATGTATTATCATAAGTTACAGTGTGTAATATATCGTAATTATAAGTTACCATAAAAGACAATTTAAAATTTCGGGGAATTTTTATAACTACAACAGAAATTATAACATTTGTCATTATATTTTCTTACACGCTGCTCTTACAGAAACATTCAAAGTAATTTAAATAGTGTTATATAAATCACGCGTTATATCTAAATTGCATCGAATCGTTTCCATAAAAACTGGCATCGAAACTTCCAGATTTAGTTTAACAAGTACAGTAGAAAAAGAACAAAAATTCCGTCCTATCACGCTGAAATATTTCGATATCAGTTTCTTAATTAATTATATTGTCTCCTATCTCTCTTTTACACTATACATAATCTCCCTCCCTGAACACTACGCGTATTTTAAAATTTAATTAAGCCGCTCTCTAAGAAAGCGAGATTATACGCTTGTCTAGGATTACAGTACGATCGAATAAACGAGAAAAAAGAAGGTTGAAGAATAAAGGATAGCCGATAAAGTCTAATGCGCGATGAGCGTACCGTATCACACGGCAATTTCGCGTACAATTTCACCGATGTGAATCTAGTGGCAGGGAATTCGTGCTTGGTATCGCTGTTGGTTAGCCGTGACGAAAGTCTCGTGGCGAGAAGCAGATCGGCATTGAGAAATTTAAAAGGCAGTCAGCAATCTGTAAGTGCAAATTGCAACGTGTGCCTGAGCTCGATAGGGTATAAATTCAATCCAACCCTCTACGTATACAGTGTACAGTGTAATATAGTTTTCGTAAGGAGAACGCGGAACGCCTGGCGAGCCTTTTGTCGCAGCGATTTCCTTGCAGTTGGGTTATACACATTGGATCGCGTGCTTAGCATTACCCTCTCTTATGTGTGTCTTGCGTTATGTGCTAACCAGCCACCACAGAGGCCAAGGTCACCATTGACGATCCCCGACTCGTCTTAAGGGGTTGTATAGCGATTCTAGTACCATTTCACCGACAAAAAATCTTGCCTTTTTTGGTAAATCTACTTGTCGACGAAGATTCGTTGTATTTGAACGCTATTATCTAGGCAAAAATCTGTTACCTTTTTTTCTTACGAATGTGTTTCGTGGAAAGTAGAATGACAGGCTAATGGAAATTTATACGCTCTGACGTCGTTATTTACTATACTATTGCATCATGTAACGTAACAGTATAACCGAAGAATTGTTCAACAAAATGTAAGTGTCACACGATCTTGGTGCTTTGTTTAAAATGAATTTAATTGGTATTGGTAAAAGATTTACTCTAGAGTAATAGAAAAATTGTTTTTAATATAGGATCATAATTTTCGCTCATATTATAATTGCTTCGAAAAGTTATTTTCTTAAATCTCATAAAATTTTAATATAGAAATAAATATAATTTAATATAATAAATATCGTATTGTATCTAGAAAACAGTGAGATTTCTGTTTTCATTATGATCGTTATTAAAATAAAGTGAGATATACTTTGTGCAGAAACGTCAAAGATTCTTATTTCGATGCGAGCTTTAAAACAACTGCGTGCTTCATTTTTTTTCTTTCTTTTTTTACAACCACTTATCAGATTCTTACGCAATGCACTTCATAGAAACAATGTTCTTGCAACCTTTTACGCGCGTATTTCTATAATTGCTTTTTTAATTTGCTCGTTGAAACGCAGTGTTTCATAATGTTTTCATTCCTAATTCATTATAATGTATCTCAGTCCTAATATAACTGCAAGGTTGGTTTCACGAATATATATGGTATTAACAAAGTGCGTTGGTATGTTTGAATTCCCTTATTACTTACAATATACATTACCATTAATTGTGAAGAATTTTATTATCAGTCACGATAATATATATTTAGATACATAGCAAGAAAATATCAAACGTAAAAATAATTCACGAAACCGTTTGCTTTATCGATATATGTAAATGGTTTATATTATATCATAGATAAAAGGTTCTTGTGTTCTTATTTATGTGTCTAATTTATGCGTTCTTGAGGAAAATGTCCTACACATATAAATTGCATGATATATTGAAGGGTACACACGATGCTAAAACGGTTTCTCGAATAACCTATTTTACGAAATATCAAGGTGACTTTGAATGTTCAAGGCCACGCTACTTATCTTTCTTATTGTAGATAATCTAATTGTATACAAATTTAAGATAGCCAGAGCTTGATACTTTCTTATGGAAAATTAACCGTCTGAGAATTTAAGCACAATATGATAAGTATAAGATAAGTAAGAAGTTAATAACATACAATATACCTAATTTAATAGGTTGTGATTTATGATTCTTAAAAGAAGTGATTAATATATAATTCAATACGATTAAGCCTAATAAAGGAGTTTCTAACACCTATGCTTGACGTTGTTCGATATGGATGTGAAATAGCTTCGGCCTGAGAGAAATAATACTTATTTAAATGAATTTTATATGCTGAACACGCAAATGCTACTCCTACGAATTTATTAGCATGTTTCTAGTGTGGACAAACTATATTTAATCAAAGCACAAGGAAAACGTTACATGAATAATCGTATTATATTTTTACCCTTTACCACTCTTATTTTCTTACTTTGCACATGCTTTTAAGCATTGTGTTAGATTTATTTTAGAGAAAGTTCTAGAAAAAGAAGAAGAACGTTATAGAAAATGCAAGATAAAAACAGCAACGATATGTAATTTAAATTCAATATGCGTAGTCTGTTTAATTTCAAAATATCGACGAGCTCAAAGTACATAAATTTGTATTAATAATTTCCTGGAAATGGGATGCACGTACGAAGCATGTGCTGCCAACTACCGTCGTAGATTGTAAGCTCGAACTGGAATAATACCAAGCATTTCGCAATACAAAGTCAATAACGTTGTATTCTTAAAGATCCAGAAAATTCTTAACTTTGCGGATAATCAATAAATGCAATCCGTGATATATCTTAAGATAATAATATCGATCTATGATATTTCACAATATCTATCACAAATACAATTAAGATCGTAGTTGTGCTTATAATTGTAATATACAATTAAAATATTGAAAATTTTTATCTATTCATGAAGGATACCATAATTACATAAATGTTTATATCAGAAATATATGAACAGATAGATATGCAAAACTTACTAATTAGAATTGAACAAGAAACGTTAATATTAGATAAAATGGTGAGTCCTGTAAAATGTAATTCTATAAATAAATAAACTTACATAATAATAGCATGCATAAAAAGCTTTATCGCAGAATTTAGTATGCACTCGAAAGAAATATACGAGTCCTGTAAATTATTATAATATTTGAAACTAACAAAACTCTCGACAAGAAGCAACATGTAGGTAGATGTCAATTTGGATGGTGGCCAAGTACTTTCTGTTTGGAAACGGATATAGCTGGTCGCATCGACTCCTTTTTTGGTCGTCTTGGCGGCAATGTAATTACCATTGGTCGATATGTACTACAATCTGCCCGGAAATTTCCAAACTGCAACAAACCAGAGAACGGAAATTCATTCATCCACCAGCCAGGTATGTATACCCTTTCAGTGATCAAGTTTCTGACTGAGCTTAAAATTTAATTAAGCAACTATACATTTTCCATTTGATTTGAATATTCTTCGAATTCTAAATTTAGAATAATACATAAGCTAATTCTATTAAAGTAAATTCATAAATTGCCAAGCATAACGAATGATAATGTAAATTGTGTAAATAATATAATTGATAATATCCTATTTGTAGTAATAGATATTATTTGAAAAATTACCGCAACTTACTTCAAAATTGTAGATATAAGGTGAAATATTTTTTTACTTCATTTGTAATTATTTATTTACTGTATTTGTTTACTTTAGTAGTAAAATTGTCTTAATTTTACGTAAAGATAATTCAACTAATATTTCAGTATAACTTTTGTAGGAATCTCTTTATCCATTGCCGATATCGTTTATTGTTAGATATACTTAAAAAGTTTCTTTTGTAATGTAAATAAGTGAAATTTTACATAGATTCATCAAATCTGTCTGGATGCACGTATAAATCCTTAGTAAACTGGTAAAGATATAGGTACATATATACATACATACATATATTAGGTATAACAAATTTTTTTATATAACAGTAACAGGTTTACTGATAAAACGAATAAAATCAATTTTGTAAATTACGAGTCATACTTCGTATAATGTACATTTGAAAAATTGTAAAACGAGGTTCTGCATCCTACGTTTCCTAACTTGTTAATTCGCTAATATTATCGATTAGTAAACCATCATGCAAAAGGTACCACAGGTGTTCTAATATCTTTAGCTAATAATCTATATAATTCTACTAAATATTTAACTCATAAACGGAGTTTGTCCTATGTCAGACAAAAGCTTTCCTCTTTCTCGTGAACGTCATTTATTCTCCCTTCCAATTTGTCAAATATTTAGCATTTTTGTATAACTTTTGACATTTTCTTGGAATAAGCGAGGTCGTAAATCCACTCTTCAAATAAGCCGCGATTACAAATGGATTCTACCAAAATAAATAAATAAATAAACATCCAGCGCAGTAGTTTATCGCAGAAAAGTATTATATAGCAATGCAGTACAATACCTTTTTGAACAATCGAAATTACGAAATGGTTCTGTTTCTTTTTCTTTCTTTTTTTTTAATAGTTCTTTAAAGAAAAAGAGAAATTTTTAGATTGGAAATTGAAATTATGCGTATCTTTGTCCAATCTCTCCATATTCAAAGTGTAACAAACAATATCTAATAAGAATTAACAAACAAGAATGTATAATAAACGCGTGAGATAACTTCCAATTGAATGGATTGTGATGTAGAAACGATTTTACTAATCCTTTATCGATTTTCAGGAGAATTATTATTTACATTCATATTACTTAATTACCAACTGATAACATCATCGAATAATAAGATCAAAATCGAACAATGATCATTTCCATTTTTATCTGTATACTGTACTGTGCGTCGTCGCAATCTGATTAACAGAGTAGCTTGTTATTTGTTCGATTACGTTAACGATAAGCTACGCGCCGTCGATTAATCGTACAAGTTACTTGCATGGTTATACAACATTATTAGGGGCGGTACGAGGGCAGAGGGTTAGAACAGAGAGGAAATGCGACGTTTCAGGGTGCGTAAAAGGAGAATGCACAGCTTACTAGCAGCCGACGCCAGTATCGACCGGCCGCACACGCATACATCTACTCACGCCGCGCCGCTGCGTCTGGCTGGTTGGGGACGACTCTCCTCCGATTATTCGATCCATCAGGACACCTTCCCTTTCTCCCGCGACTCAACCATCGGATACGAAAGCTTTACTTTGATCGATGTGCAAACAAAGGTTTAAGATTGCGCGACAATCCGAGATAACCGTTAATGCACTTTAGATCGACTCTAATGAAGCATGTACTTGCTCGTCAACATGTTATTGCTCTTCCAACGCGTCTTATATCTGCTTATAAGACATTTTCCACATTTTAACGATGATCGATGATGATATAGATATTTAGACGAATTATATTTGCTTGTTGTAACGAACAATGTTTCGAATTTAAAGTTGGAAGTTTGATAGAATTTGTGTTGGATTTAAGATTTTTATATTGTATATGGATCGAAGGATCTTTATATTTCTCGACTTTAATTCGCGAATTTTAATATTATACTTGTTAACGAAGATTTTTGTTCAATTCCAACATCAACTGGATTTGTAATATGGTAACACGCCAATATCGACCAGTTGCAGTCTCTTCTACTTGTAGCTCTACCGCCTGCATGGCAGAGCATTCCCATGATTCTACCATCTCATGGGATATTGGGTAATACATTACGCGCCTACAGCTCCCAGTTTTAACAACGATAATTATATTATGCAATGATATTTTTCTTCTTACGAACATCAAGTTTGCATATTTGACTAACTAGTAATTTTAAAAGCGTATTGATCGTTATTATTACTATCATACATTTTGATTCTGTTCGAAGCTGATACCGTTAATATAACAATTAAGTTCCACGCGGTTTGTAATATCGACGAATCTTGTAATATCGACATGTATTATAAGATGTATTTATATTTGAAATATTTTAAAAGATAATAGAACCGACTATCGAATAATTATAATTTGACCATCGATTAGTTACATTATAACCGCCTAGCTACGTTGAAACCTAATCTTAAATTAAATTCAACTACGTCATTGCAGAACCTACAGTTATAACACAGAAAATTACAAAAGCCAGTCCACGCCTTAGAATTAATCTTTCTGAGCGTAACTCATTATCTTAATGCTATTATATTAACTTAGAATAGAAACAATATGTCATGGTCGTTCCGCCATACACGCCCTACAGGAGACATTCAGCTGTCGTCATTAAAAAGAATAGAAAGTATGATCGTGAAAGGAAACGTGTGCTCTTTACAAACAAATAGGAACCCGAGTAAGAAGAAATTAACCGAACGTTATGATAATTTATTTTCTGGCGGAATAATACAGAATGAAGCTATCGCGTTGCTTGAGTGAGCACTATGTCAAAATAGACGATCTGTGTATTAATGCTGACATACAGAATGGCTACGAAAACTTAAAACTCATCGTGATGATACAAATTAGCATTGGCATATACCTTTATTTTTGAATGAAGCATTTTCTTATCGGGTTTCGTACGTTTCATTTGCACACTATCAAATTTGTACAGTCAGCTGTTTTTCGAACAGGCTGTATACGATATAGAAACGATAAAATGAAAACGATGTGGACGTTACAATGAACATGTATGGTTTAATTGCGCTAAGTGATCTACGCGGGATCTGTACGTGATTCAGAATTAATTATGTGGATACACAGCCTGTCAGTCATGCTTAACTGTTAAAACGCGACCCGTTGGCAAGTTTCATGAACTTGGACAGCATCATATACATATACATGAATCGTAGCTTGGCGCCAATCAATTCTGCTTTCGTCCGATAAATATCCTTATGTTGTAAATCGCTATGTTTCAGATAAGGGGGGGGGGGAGTGATGAAGACGTAGAGGAAGTTGCGACATAAAAAAAGAAAAGAAAATAAAAAAGGCGAAAAACCACGAACCGTTGAGCTGCAATCTCTGTGGATTATCAGGTTCAAAAGGCTTAATGCACAAAGGCCGCCAAAGGCAGGTGGATGCGGTGAAGTTGGAAGGGTGTGTCTCAGGAAGAAAGCGGATGAATAGTGCTGAAACGAAAGGGGGTGCGCGATAACTGTTGATCTCTCGTCGACTCTGCCCTCGAACGGCGGCAGAGGAACCGAAATAAGCACGTGACATTATCTTGAAAACAACGAGACTCCAATACGGTATTTACCAGCGATCGAACGACGAAGACGTTCCTGGCAATGTTCCTTTGTCGTCGACCACGAGTACCATTATTCCACGACCAATTTAACAATAATGTTACTCGATAACGTAAATTAAAAGAGAAAGATTTTCTGGTGGATATAGATCGATCTAACAAAATTGTTTTTGCGTTATACTGTTACGAGAAAAACCTGGGTTTTAATATTACATTTCTATGTCCGAGATGTAAGTTATTTTCGAAGCAATGCATACGCTGTAGAGTGTTATACATTGTATCCAGCCAAGTACATGTATAAGTCGGTGATATTCAACATTTTTCAATTAAATATTTATATTTTCTTTTAAACTTGAAGTTTAAAGATGTACAGATGTATTGTATAAAGCAAGACGAACATATAGAAGATAATTGTTACAATATTTAATGGATCAAATGAAACTCTATTCAGTGAATGAAAATCCATTCGTTTCAATGAATATACATAAACATCCGCATAAATTTATCTCAAACTATGTAATAAATTCCATCACTGTAACAGAAACTATCTTACTAGACATACTTATCTAAACTATCTTATGAAGATTGGACAAAGCAAATGATTTGCCTGAGTAGATAATAATTTCAGCAAATTTTTATTGCGCCTACTGCACCATCTAACTTTTCTGTACCATTCTTACGACAGATATCGTGACGGAAAGTACTTCACCCTTACTCTGTCTCTCTTTTCACGAAAGGGTGAATAAATCGCAGCGTGAAATTGTGCGAGACTCGTCGTGTCAAGTGTAATGACTTGACGGTTCGTACTACCTGTGTGAACCGTGCCTAGATGCCACCAGATGCCAACAGGAATGAAAATAAATGGGGAGGACATATGTGAACTATTTGTGATATCTTTCTCTTTCTTCTTTTTTTTTTTTAAGAAAGAAACTTCTGTTTTGATATAATGGTTTTCGTTCAGGCATAGAATGTATCTTCGCCTTGAACGAACAAACAATTACGACACCGTCGTTACCATTTTTAACGAGGACATCGTTCAATCTCTGACGCTTTCTGATACGCTTGTTACAATGATATAAATTGTTTATCAGACGATTGCTTCTCGGACGAGAAATTTTCAGGTCGAACTGTATAGAATAATATTTCTGAGAATTTTTCGTATTAGAATACGTATTTCTAATTTTATTTCTTAATTACAGTTGGAAATATCCTAACGTAGGAACTTAAAAAGAATCGTATATAAAATATTATATTTATTACGTAATATAAGGAATAAATTAGAAAACCTGAATGGTAGTACACACTTGCTACAGAGTTGTTTAGAATTCTTTTTCCGAAATTCTTTGGAAGTATCTAAAATGCATTTGTCAGTGAAAAAGACTATGTAGGTTAACTTCGGACCTGAAGGCTTATCATTTTCTTCTCGGATAGTGCAAGTAAATTCATTATTACCTAAAACAGAAACATAATATTCATAATATGGCGATATATTGTTCTCTGTTCTCTAAGAAAAATATGAAAGAATAAAAATACAATAAGAATCGTTTCTAATATTTTAATAAAATACTAATTAAATTACTATTTACAATTAACTAAAATTCAAAGTATAACTATGATTTAACATACGAATTTTTTCACAAATATTTAACAATAGTATTTGTAACACTTACGTATTTTAAAAAACGGTATACTTCGAGTTAACGTTCTTAGCGGTGATGAGCTGAATGATCTCCATGACTCGCAGCATTTGAATCATACATCACAAAGAACATTATACACCAAATACAAAAGAGTACCATGAAGAGAAATAACGTTACACTGTTAAATGTATCCCATCCGAGTATTATATCATTAACTGTCTTGAACTCTTTTTTAAATACAATTCTTGTGCTTGTGCCGCAAATTGTTTCTCCACTTTGACTATAAGTGTCCATTTTGAACTTATCTTTTTTACTATTTTTGTACTGCAAGAAATATTTTATATTTAATCTGTGATAATTCTCCTGCACCGACGATACACTGAATGATCGAAATACTGATTATGTTGTACAATAAATGGTGACTGCTGATTAGATAACGATCTTGTCCAGTTGATTATAGTAGATAATGTACAACATCAGTTAGTTAGTCAATTATGACTATTATACATAAATTTACCAAAAAGCTATTATTTGTACATATATAAATGACGAAATATATAATTATTACATGAATATAGAGAAATGTTTATTACAGGAAAATTTAACGCTCTATGTACACGTATTTAAAAAATCATGAGTGTATAGTTTTTTTATTTATATTTAAATCTTTGACGATAATATATACAAAATAATTCTGTTTATATATTAGTGCTATTATAACACTATTATATACCAGAAAGTTACATTTATTTCCATTTAAAAAGTATTTTCTGTCAAAGTACTGTTTCAGATGCTTCTGAAACAAAATTGACGCTTTATAAATAAGTATGTAGGATTATTTTCATAAAGTCAATATCATAAATGATATAAAAATTATGATATTAATATACATATGATACTAATTCTATATGAGTGCTTTAAAAGCACGATAATATGGGATTAATTATATCATTACAAAATACTCTTATAAGATTTACAAGCAGCAATCAATATTGTCACCGCTGGACTTTTCCCAAGCGAACAGCCAATAACCAAGAGCTGCACCTAATGCCACAGCGAGGCAAAGCCAAATATTGTACGTCATGAAAATTAGCATAAGGCAATATCCTATGACCAATTGAATAACGTGGATAATTGTTTGGAGGAAGTGTATTTTCGAAAAGAGGAATGACCTGAAACAAAACATATTTAGTAAATAGTATTCTCGGTGTTTAATAATAATATATTTATCACCATTTAACAGCAATACATTTTTTTTAATGTTATAGGAAGTAGCAAGTTCTAGAAGAGATGCAAGAACTAACTTTGACAACACATAGTAATAATTTAAATCCAAAATTAAAATGTTTCTTATCTTGAGAAATATTTTTGATAAATATATGTTACAGATACTTTAACTGTTATAAAATTCTTTTAAATTAATTTTTTACCAATAAATAGTCGTATTTTTGAAGGAAATAAGTAACTTTCGTTTTATCACGGGACTATTTATTTTACTTATATATTAGTTAATTATTCAAGGTAACTTTACAGTATCATTATTATAACAATCGTTGATTCTAAGTTTATTAGCTCTTAACTTAAATAAATTCACACGAACGGTAAATGTTATATCTCGTATGTTTAAAATGGCAAAAATTAAGGACATCGAGTATCCATAATTGTAATAAAAATCCCGATAATTTTTAATAAAAATATTTGAAAGATAAAATACATACGTTCTAGATCTCCCATCTTTCGTTTTCCATAACCGTGCTGTATTGATGAACAGATGATCACTAAACATACGTATACACACAAAGAAAGAAGCAAATTAATATATTTCGACAATTCTAACCGTAACGCATATGTTAATCGTGAAAATTGTAAATCACTCACCGATAGCTTTTTAATCCTTCGTATATAGACGTCAAAAGAATAATACCAACCATCGACCATCCAATACCTTGTCCATCTATCGCGTGCCATTCATCAAACAAAATAATTTCATTTTCACCAAGATGAAATGACATCTAACATAAATCAATTCCATTAGACGAAGAAAGAAAATTTATCGCCTTATATCGTGAAGATTAAGTGCTATTCTATTACTTACATGCATTTTTGCAAGAATAAGCTACAGTGTCGAGTATCTTCACAAAGACTGCATACGGTCTTATGAGGTCGCTGAGCATCAAATTTCCGCTCGGCTTCTTTATCAAATTATAGATAACTTATCGATCAATCATTATACTTACTGACTTACTCGTACCAATAATTTTTCTTTTCACCTAGTTCTTTTTATAAATTTACAAGATAATCGTTTAATTTGATGTTTCAAATTGCAACACTATTAAAATTATCTATACTATTGTGATATAAAATTTCGTTACATCACAGCGGTAGAATTAGTAACGATTAATTAATCGTTTAAAATAATTTTTATCCGGTTGCTTATTTTATCTTTAATAATTGCAAGAAAATTAATTTCATATATCCTTTTCGTGTTACTTACTAATTTTGAAACTTTCAATACATAATTCATTAACCAATAACAAATTAACCAGAAAGTGGCACTGTCGTGCGTTATCGATGCTACTTCCTAACTCCTAAGTATTTCAAAATATAAAATCCTATTACTGTTATTGTATCGTAACAATAGTAGTAAGGGTAATAATAATAGTAATAGCAATAGTAATAATGATAATGGCAGTAACAATAATAGTAACAATAACAATAATAATAATAATGATCAAACGTAATGAACAAGCAACATAATACAGAAGTAAATTCTCACTTTACTTTTGCATCGTAAATATGAAAGAGGATAAAGTTCCGAAAAGTCCCGGTCGTTGATTGTTACGAAATTTGTTGAAGGAGTTGTCGTGCCCGAAATATAAAATTTCCGAGAGATTAATAAAAAAAACTTTCAGTACTATACGCTGAATCACGCCTATACAAATTACTAATGCAACTACTATACAAAATACAATTACTAATACGACTGTCTTCGCTATAGTAATCGTCATTGTTGACGATGCAATAGCGATATTCAGTCACCCTGTATTTATAGGGTGTCCTACGTAAAATATGTTATTATAACTTCGCTTAGGATATTTTATATTCTATTTAATTATTTTTTAAAATGATTAAGCAATTAAAAGCTGACCGAACTGATACTACTGTCAAATAGGGTTGCTATTCATAAAATTAGTAATCTGGGATAAGGAGCATTCAAATCCCGGACTTCTCCGCTTGAAATCTAAAAACTTTAACTACATGTTTTTCAGATTAGATACCGACGATAAAAATTTCTGTAAATTATAAATTGTAGACGGATAGCAGTGTTTTTGTATTCAGATTGCATCTAATGTATCTGATACGAACGCAACACTTGAAATTCCTAGAAAAAACAAATACATTGCTACCCGGTATATTAGTATAAATGCGTTGGACGCATGACAGATCACTGCACGCAACGCACATATAGCATGATAATACGGATGATCGATGAAGACTGACCGTTTGGTCAGCGAGTGAGCAATATTCATAAAAACTAGAACAAATCCAAAAAAATCCAGATGGATAGCAACGAGATATTGTTGCGCATAATACGAAAACTAATTTCGCGGCAATCGGAATTCTTTTATCGTCATTTGTAATACACTCAACTCCGTTAAAATACGGTTCAAAACATTTCTTGTTACATAGTCGCAAATGGTAAGAACGTATGCAAAATGAATCGCATTAAGGTACTGACAATTAAAGATCAGCCGAAATATCCCTGTGCGCGAGCAAACCTTCTTACACGAACGAAGGTAGGTCAGCTCGAGCAGCGGAGTGCACAACGGTTCTCAAAAACTTTTAAATTTTATTAACTTGAACTTTTAAATTCAAGAGAACAATAAAAGATATTACCTAAAAGTGACTGCTCAAAAGTGACTGACTGTTTTGGAAATATTAGAAAAGACCTTGCGTTTAGGTAGCGCAACAATTATAAAAATTGTGCACTGCCGGTTAAACAGGACATACTGTGCGTATAGAAAAAACTTGCTCAGAATATTGACCTTTGCAACATATGTCGAGATCATTGAAATCGACGCAGTCGTCCCTATTCCGAATAATTAGCATTTAATTTAATAGAATAATGTAGCTTCTGTTGAAATGGTCCATCTTATCTACCTGTAAATAAATTAGTAAGTAAGAGTAAGTAAAAGTAAAGATGGACCATAGTCTAAAATTTTATTTACGAATTTTCCAAATTTATAAAAATATTGCATTATGATAATTACGTGTTCCAGGAAAGATATTTCACTGTTTTAAGTAGCAAGTATATTTTATCAGTATTGTAAAGGATTAAATATGACGTGCTTTTTAAAGATAAAATTCAAAGTGATAAAATAAACTTCAAAATGACCTTTAAAGTAATCATAATTCCGAATAACTTGAGTGAAGTTTGGCTTTGTTTTACGACGATACTCAAAGACCTTGTCGTCTTGTCATCGATAAATAGTGCGATAAATAAACTTACAACGATGAATGGAAAACGAATGTATGTTGTGTAATACAAGACACGGAATGAATACTGAAAAAAGAAATACGTCGATGCATGAGTAGCAGGTTTGCATTGAAGTAGATAGAAGAACTTTTACAAACGCGAAAACAAATTATTATTTTTCATTGAAAGGTCTGACATTAGGATTTATGTTGATTTAAGATACTTTACATCTTGTCTGCAAGTGCCATAAGCTCACGGTTTTAAACGCTTTTCGTGTAACATTTGTTACATTAAAAAATGCGTTTATTTGCCTACAAATAATAATATGTCAAATATGTTAAAAAAAAATGATAAGGATACAATATAACGAATGATTTGTAATCAATACGATCTGCTGCTAACGACAAGTACTCCGTTCGATTGCTAACTTATGATTGACTATTAACCATTCGCTATCGACAGATATCTGAATTTTCTCATATGAATATCTTTGACATATGAAGATCTTTGAGTAGTTTTGTTTTTTGCGTTCTTCATTTCGTATGTAACAAAGACGTATATAGAGATACCCTAGATAATACTTTGTAGATTAGTAGTTTGTTTTCTAAGGTTCGAACGACGGTTGGTTAACCACTACACGTCTTTCCTCCTAATTCTCGTTGCATCTTTTGATGTATGTGCTGTTTCCAAGTTAGTTTCCAGTGTAAATGGAATTCCAGATATCTGATCACATTTGTTTGCGGTATTCATTGATGTGAAGTGTGATCTTTAGAGTGTCTACGATAGGTGAAAGTAACGTGATTACACTTATTATAATTGATCATTATTCTCCGCTTCTCTCCCAACCATTTTCCAGTGAACTTATATAAGACCTCAACTGCTTCCTGTGGATTTCCATACATTGCTATTATTCCGGTATCATCTGCAAATATACATGTTGTAATGTTTGATGTTGCTAGAATGTCTGCTATGTATGGAGTGTAAAGTACTAGACATAACAGACTTCCTTTTAGTACATCACTTTAGTAGAGCGCTTATTGTTTGCACGTATCAGTAGGAATCTTATCTTTACGTAGAATGTTCGGTTATTTCAACAAAATTTTAATAGCTGGTAAATTGCAGTAAACCTTCGTATCAGACTTCGTCGAATGCTTTTTCTATATCCGAAAATAGATATTTTTTTCATATCTTGTATATTACATCTGTAATTAGATAAATAGCAGATAATTTGTGTATTTATATTCTATTTATCGCCTAAAATATTCATTTGCTTGTTACTTTGCATGTTTACTAATCGATGGAGATGCTTCCTGAAGTAAAAGATAGAGCAGTTTGATCGATGATTGGCAGGCATTTTCGACCAAGCATTTGCGGAATGCTACAACCTAGAGTCGTTCTTTAAGTGCGTTTGGATAATGAGCATAATTGCCAATAGGCCTATAATAATGGTCCAATTGTGGCGCAATTATGAAGAAATAATTCAAAGAGTAGATTGATATTTCAATAACGTTAAGGTAAGACTGAATTGTGCATTATTATATTAAGAAATTAATTTTTACTTGTAACTAGTAAGAAAAATATCGAAATATTCGTATTTCGTATAGGAACGAACAATAGTTTCTCATAAGAAAAGGCCTAAACGTAATCGAAATATTACAATCTTGATAATAATTTTGATAATGTCCCATATGAGTATATTATTGCATGGTGAGCTAAGATTCATAACGGTTTGTCTTGTATTTTAGGCATTCGAGTTTGATAACGTATTTTAATTGCGAAAAGTAACATTCATTTAATTTCATAATCCATTAAGTTGAATTAATTGATCAAAAATAATAAATGTTACGAAATATATTTGTAATTTTAAAAAATATATTAAAAGTGGATAAGTGTGCGAAAGAGAGAGAGAGAAAGAATGCTTTGTAACAATGAAAGCGAAATCTCGTTTTATAAAAAATATCAACGGACTAACTTATTATATTATTATATTTCTCAGTTTTCCATATGATTTTATTGCTTTGTAGAATAATATAAAATTATATACAAAACAAATTTAAAACAAAATATCACAGTGGAATATAACAATTTTTGACATGTGAAAGTGTTCATTTTTGTTATTATTGTCTTAAAAATCTTTACAAGTATCTTTTAATGAAATATTAATAAAAAGTTGTTTTTTCCATTAATCTGACGCAACAGTGCGATGTGCGAGGAAATTACGTGTCACCACTGCGTGCCTCCAATCTTTGGATCAGTGAAGATTTGATAAAAAAGGTTGTCCTTCATTCATCTTGTCCTTGAAATTCAAGATCAAACTTTTTTTATTGCATCGTACTCTGCTGTCCACGAGAACAAAAAGTCTCAAAGAAACCATATATTACAACTCAACCGTTCTCTCACAAAAAGGTGTTAAAATTCCATTAATTTTCAAACTCGCTTTATTTGTAATGTACTTGCACTTTGGAGCCAGATGCAGGGAAAATACCATCTATCATTGCACGCAGATACCCTAGATCCGTCATTATACAAGGTGTCTCATCGTCAGCTAAACGAGATCACTCAAATAACTGCCTTATTTACAATTGTACAAAACATTTTCTCGGAACAAAGTTTAACTGTTTCAAGAGTCATACGTAACGATGGAAAGAATGACATTTCAAGGTTATCGGTATTTTTTCAAGGTACGTACATATCTTCTTTTACATCAGTGGATGAGATTTTTTATTTTTTGTACAGGAATATCAAGGTACTTAAGGACTAGATCTTATTGTGATATAAATGGATAGTTTTGAAGCGCAAATGTAATTCAGTTTATTCCAATTGTTATTATTGTATATTATACAGTGCACAAGGTCTTGTAATCATTTTGGCGTGCAGCATAGGCATTTGTCACAGTCATTAGAACGCAAAAGCTACGAATTTTTTTTAATGTTAAACAGTTTACCTTGAGATTGGACGAAAAACGAAAACGATTTGAAGTGAAAACATGAAAAGTTGAAAAGTTTTGGCGTTTAGAAGAATAATTTACTTTCTTCGGCAGATATATTGAGTTTGTATCGTTTAAAAGAATATTATAAACAAATAATCAACCAAAAATTTAAGGTTCAATCCCTGGAAAAGTTTGTAACAAAGTGAACTTTATCTGAAGATGATTAATCGATTAGCTTTTCAATTATCGTGCACGTCAGTTCAAAAAGTTATTAAACATGGCAGTTTGGAAAGTTGATAAACAATAAGAAAAATGGAAATAAGGAAAGTTACATTTATACTTCAAGACTATATTTATATTCCAAAAAGGAATCTCATACAGCTAGTAGATAGTCTAAATCTATTCATAAAAATTACTCGCCTTTGTTGTTGTTACACGAGAACTTCTACTTAATAATTTCATATAGAGTATTAAAGAAACGCATCAATTGATGGATAAAAATATATAGAATTCGATTTAAAAATATAAATGAAATAAGTCAGATATTTAGGTAATCCCATTTACCTGAGACTTCCTTTCTTTCTTTCTTTTCTTTCTTTTTTTTTTCCGCTATTTAGACAACTTCAGACTCGCATTCCTACATTGCGTTCAAACTTCTCCCCAAGATTACGCATCGACTTTGGTCGATAAAAACGATATTCAACCCGATGTGCAAATTGCCCAGCGGATGTAATCCATTCAGCCGAACTATTCAATAATTTCTTTTACGATTCCACGAGATAAGGAATTCACTGTTTTGAAAACTGGCGAACAAGAGAGCAGCAGATCTGCATCCTATCAGTCATAACTCGAACTTTTCTATGTCAAGTGTTCGAATACTTTCGCGTATATTTTCAGAATCTCCACTCGATCGATCGAATCGAGATTATTTAAAATTCAAACCGGCGAGCAGAATAAAACCGTGACGAAGATTCGCGGTCTCGTTCCTACGTACTGTACGTACATATATCGAACGACTGTCGTATAATACGTTAGCAGGAAAGTCTAGTCGGAAAGCGATCGAAATCGTAACGCACGAGCCGCGGACGTCGAGAAAGAACGTATACTACTGGATGTTAAGTTAATCGATTTCTCTTTCTGTCGCTTCGCCAGAGAGGGTGTCCTCCCCGCTTCGCGATCAGCCAAGATGCCCGGCCTGCGTGAACGAGACGGGCGCAACCTGTGGCTGATCCTGACCGCCGCGCCTCCCTGCGTCCGGAAATTTAGCCACGCTCGATTCTCAAACTCCCTTCAGTGCCATTCTCACCGTTCGGCTGCATACATGTGACGATGGTGGCTGTTCTCGTAACGAAAGAAGCCCCGTCTCTATCGTACAGCCTGTACGAAGCTTAAATCATTCGGCGATGCAATCGTGGCTCGTGCAGTTGCGAATTGGTGTCGAATCGAGCACAGACACGCCGCGCCTTTTTCTTCTCGCTCGAACCGCTCTACTCGCCGCGTACGTAAATATTCCCTTCCGGTACAATGTTTCGATAGTCTGACGGCGAGGTGCCGGTTCATCGTGTTCGTATACGCCACTGGTATCGAGAAAACGAAATCGACGAATCTCAAGAATATTGATCGGTTCCCCATGGAATCGACCAGCTGGATTTCTTCCTCGACGAGAGAAATCCTTTTTCCCGGTGTTCGCGTTTTCTCTCACCTGCAGAAGGTTAGTCCTACACATTTTATACTTTATCTAGATTTTAAGGTCCTTCGTACCTCGGTGTACCTTCGTCGTGTAATTCTTAGCGGTTGAATATTTACAGCGTTCTGTAGTTTCGTTATTCGGCTTGGTTTTTTTTTTTTTTTTTGTTACACTGGCGATTGAATAATTGAGAGACGTTAACGACAGTGGGAAGCGACGGAGAGGTCTTCGCATGGTAGTTATATTAGCTTCGTTTGTTTGGAGGGATTTTTCGACCGCGAAAATGGGCAGGGTCAACGTTCTATCACGAGGTACCGCGTCCGTGTATTAGACGCGCACACGAACGCTGTTACCTGTGTGGCAAACGGAAGTAGGATGAAACAAAAAGTTGCACACTGTTTCTCTCTCTGTTGAAAATTCACTCGCTGAATAAGAGAGCTCGCCGACTAGTCCGTCTCGTACGCTAGTTTCTCAGAATTATAGAAAAAACTAGAAAAACCGAGAGACTCCTCAGACTTCCCACGAAGCTTCTGGGAATCGTACGATATTAATCGTATTAAATGTGTTCACATTGGAAATTCATATTCGTTGATCGGCTCGTAATCAATTTTTAGATATGTTTAAAAATATGTATGAAAAATCTATCGTATATCTTATTTTGCTTCTTAGTCGTAGTATTATATTATACTAGTTTATTCATTGCGTTACTTGATTAAATTGTTGTCTATCGATTTTAGCCAATAAGAATCTACGTGTAAAACAAAATTTGTTATTATTATCATAATTTATGACTGTTTTGTTCACATTATATTACGATACCTATCGAAGACAAATAATTTTATTTTGCTTTTTCGCTTAATTGTGAAAATTCACCAAGAAATTTGCTAATTCTATTTCTACTAAATAAACTTCAGCAAACGTGATAACTAAGAATATCTAAATCTAATATAAATATTTACGATTCGTATGCAGCTTGCATAGCACGTTTGGTTTTAAAAAAATAATCCACCTACTGTCGTAGAAATAAACTCAGTTCCAATGTAGAAAATATTCTGAAATTACAGACAATTTTCGCGTAACCTTCAACCGCTTGCACATGCACATCATTTATTACATAACGTTGTTCGTATAAAGTGTTATTAAGGTATTTGTAAACGAGGCTGACTGCAGAAAGAATCAGGCCTATAATTATAGGTATGAAAGATCTATAACTGCGAACAATAACGCATAATTGTTTCGATTCTGTGACAAACTACCCAAATAAAAGACGAATTTCCATTGTTGCGTAAAAATTCTCTTGGGTTGTTTCATTAGAATTCTATAAATATTCGACAGCTAATGTAAGTACGTATGCCGACCAATTGTTTTATTTCGAAGAAAAATGATGATGTCTATAAAATAGCAATGTAACACATGTGGTTGAAATAACTTTGAGAGCATACTTGAATTTTTGAACCTTCGGTCGTTATCTGCTTTCTAATTGGGATAAATCGATAGAAGAGTTTCTAAATTGCGAGTAATCCATCAAATATGATCGACTTTATTCACGCTTTGGAAACATTTTAATTTGTATCGTTTCTTCTCGAGCTGTGTATCAGATAAGATGTAAATTGTTACGCTAAAAAATTAGTAAACGTATATTTAGATGTAAAATGAAAGAAGGAAAGGACGTCGCTGGAATTCGCGAGGAACTTTAAGGGAAAGAGTTTACCAGGAAATTAATACTCATGAGAGATCAGCATGTATAAAGACTTCGTAATCTGTTCATCGAGATTAAGGGAAATCAATAAGGAATTTCTAATGTAATGAATTTAATTTTTCATGGACGTGAATCCTGTATCCATGATTAAATTGATTCCTTTTTATTAGAAGATTGTGCAGTAAATATATGTATGCATCTCTTGACAGAATAATTAGAAAATATTAAACACATATATTAAATAAATTTTATACTATCGTGCTTGATTTCTCGTAATTTCATTATCGTATAAAAAAGACATATATGACTCAAAAGAAAAATCCTCTTCAAATTTATCAAATAAAAGCGTGCATTATACCGATTAAACCATGGATCGATATATGTAATATTTATCACTGAATCGTTTAACTTTCACTTACGTCCTAATATCGATGATATTTCCAACAATAATCACTTACCTTGACTAAGGTAGGACATGCGTAATTATATAATTAATGAAATTGAGAGACACGTAGCGCGTCTGAATTGAAAGAGAAACAATTCGTACGTGTAAACGAGAGACGACGATAATGGAGATGAATTAGCACCCAACTCCGTAAATGCATAATTACCTGCTACCGAAATGGAAAGAAAGTGTCGTTCATGATTCTAGCGGTCCTCTTATTCTCGACAACTCTAATTACAACGTCTCGGGTAAAACTTTCGTTTAAAATGAAAGTCCTACAGGACTAGTAATCCAGTGCCTGTTGTATGAATAATTCCCCGCCGTATTTTTTTTTTTTTTTTAAATACAGCTGAACGAACACCTAAAAAAGAGGACGTGAAAAACAGCGAAGATACTGATGCATATAATTGGCAGCTTTGTTGTCGCTTTAAAAATAACTTTATAAAATATGCTTCGAGTGTGAAACGTACGATCGCACTGACCTATTATATCGGCCATGTTTTATAATTATAAGCCTGATTAAGTCAATAATAACTAAACAACGCTGGTCTATCATCTATATAAAAGGAACAAATAATATATGGTGCGTTATAAAAATTTGATGGATTCTTAAACTTTTAAGACGCGTGTATAGATTAATAATAATGTCTTACGTCGAATCTTGGATTACATAGAGATAAAGAAGTATGTTCTTCAAGGATACGATATTAAGATATATTTACATCTTATATATTATATAAAACGATATTTTACTTTGAAAAAAAACAATGTTTTCGACAGTTTAAACACTTTGAATAAGAAATATCTGCCAAAATCGATTATGATATTATTGCACTTAATGTTACTGATTAATTATATGTATATTATATGTACATTAGTAGTTAGAGAATATTTAGAGAATATTTTCGAGAGATGGATGAAAATAATTTGTAAAGATCATTTTAAAAACAGCGTATAAAAATATTGTATATATGTTTCGTATTTTGTTTCAGATACCATGCCTAGCGATACACTAAAGAAATATTGCACGACTTTACAAGGAAATTATTAATTCAGCGTTAACAAGCAATCAAACAGAAACCAGCCAGCTAACTGTTTCAAAGCTAAGACGTATATTTAATATAACAATCTTTTTTAATTTGCAATTTTAATGACTGCTTGTTGTATTTGTTTAAAACATGACCAGCCTTCGCACACATATAGTGCAGCTTTATATCACGCATACGGTTTCACAAAAACTAGTGAACTTTGTCATTAAAATAAAAAGACACATAGGACTACAATAATATAATATCATTCAATAGCCATGAAAGTAATTAGTGTAAAAACAATCATTGACTAGATCCACGTGCATTGCCCGAAAAAAGGGTTCAAATTTAACTAAAACAATCAATAGATTTGCTCCTTTTATAAACCACGAGTATTTGTACGAAATTTATACGCGAAATTATCGTTTTTGTAACAGCTGCAAATCTCTTTCTCGATGACATTTTCCAACGCTTGGAGACGGGGACCAATGTATAGAAAATTCTTCGCCTTGAGTGATATCCGTCTGCACACGCCGAATAGATAAAATAATAAAAATATATTACGAAAACTATCGACTCGTATTAAATATAGATCGAGCAAATGCATCGTGGAAAAGAAGTGACGAATAATATTTAGAGTAAAGCGTCGAACGAATGAGAGTTACATAGTTCGCATGAAAATTTCTCGATCCGTTGACACGGATGCAAAAGAGAAATACAAAAGTGCATCGTTCTTTAAAAGCATCAACGTTGAAGAATGTAATTCGCGTCGAGTCACGAGAAATAGGGAGCCAAGGAAGCGTACATCTTCCGCTCGAAACTGCACACAGTGCGAGCTTACCGGATAAAAAGGCAGGCAGAGGGAGAAAAGCAAAATGCCAGGGGGAACTTCGACGCGAGAAAGCAGCGAGGCGATCCGGATGGAGCCTTTAGGTAGAACCTCGAGTTCGCGAAGTCCCGGGCAAAACGGAACCGCTAACACTACCACCGAGGTGCCGATAAATTCAGGTGAGTAAAAATCCACTTGCACCGCGTTTACTACTCTCTTTAATGAGTTAACTTACTGCCAACCTCGTACGGACTCTTAACCTGAAATTTCATTAACACTGGGGAAACAAAAATGGTCTCAGCGGTATTCTACAAACGTAGTAAATAAAATTGTTCCCTTGGTGGTTCCGTTGCGGAAAAAAGGAACAAATTTTATACGCAACGAATCTGCGATTAAAATGCAATTTCTTTTCATAATTTGAAAACTTATATTTCTAAATTTCTAAGTAAATTGTGTTTAACAATTAGAACTAGAGATTAATTTTCTCTATACTTCTCTTTTTATCATGATATGTAGAAGTTAGCTTAGAATGGATTTTAGAAAATTTTAATTGACGCAAAATGTAAATTTTTGTATGTTTGAGATACAGTGACGGTGCGTGTGTTTTTACAATATTTTGCATAAAACTTGAAAAGCATATATATATATATATATTGCGTAATTACTAGTTTCAAAGCACGTATCACTATTATTCGTGACCTTATATTATTTAGATATCACACTTTTATGAATCGATAAAATTCTGAATTCTAACAATGATAATTGCCATCGTTAAAAATGTAACGCCTATAATAGATTATGATCACAGTGTTTACCAAGTTGTTTTAAAACAAAATGAAGAACGGGTTCAATCAGAAAAGATTCAGAATTTTATTAAACTCTTATTTTTCATGAAGTTTATGTTCCTGATAAGAATCTGAAGAACTTTATCGTGTCTGTAAAACATTATTATCTTGTAAAGCGATGATTCTTTATGTGAAAGCAACGTGATTATGGTCCAAAAATAATTCTTACAATCAAGTAGTAACTAGTAACCATGAAAATATTTTTAAGTTGGTCGAGTTTATGTACTATTCTAGTGAATACCGTTTCCAAATCTGATCAATATCGATAGAATCACAGCGTTTATAGATGTCTGAACTTTTGAACTTGTGACCTGTTTTATTTTAACGTATTTATGTAGGTTTGTTTCCGCCTTAAAAAGTTACCCAGCTTTTGACACAAATCATTCTAATATTGATGAGTCTCGTGCATTTGAAACTTGCCAATATACTATGCTAAACCTACGAGTGAACCTACAAGTGTGCAACGTTGTAAAAGATTCAGGAGCAACGTAGAGACCATGAATTTGGTATTAGTTCGTGGCCAGATATTTTTTTATATCGACGTATGTAGTTATATCGAAATAATTTATTTTTTGTTCAATATCGAAACAATGAAGGTAAAAGTACAACGAAAGTACAAGTTCAACAATTAACACCTTATCAGCGGGACGTCTTTGCGACGAGCAATGACTTGCTACCGGAAACATTTTTAGAAAACAATCAGAAATGAGAAAAGATCGATCATTTCCTTTGAATTGTGTCTTTTAAGTTAATTCAAGGATTGACATAAAGATTTAAGAATATGTTAAAGAGGTCTCGATTATTGCTTATAAATCATTTATTAAAAATTATTTAAGATACGCGTTGATTCAATCACGTTGCAATATGAATACTTCCTTCCCATATGACATTCTAAATAATTAGATAATTTAGGTATAAAGTACTTAACATTACTGTAAAATGCAATATGATTAATTGACGTATTCACAAAGATATTGTAGCTGTTGTTATTAGATACTGACTAAAATTAAATACGAAATCAAAATGACATAAATAGTTTTCATATCGTATCGCATAATCCAAATTTTTATAAAAATTCTGTAGAAACAATTCCATAGAAATTTTATTATCTAGAAGATAGAAAATTATTTGTTGGCAGGTGCTTTTTTTAGACCTGTATTTTTAAACCTTTATTTTAAAAAAAGAAAATGAGATTGAACATGTGTATATTATATAAAATACTCCTTTTATCACCCCATAACACACCTTGCTTAATTGACCTTATAATTCTGTCACATACTGAACGCAAACCTAATCTAGCCCATATCTACATATATATAACTGTTGTTTTTTATTTATATTTAAACACCACGATGGAGAATAATACAGTTTAGCGTATAATTAACCACAGTTACTATTATTACGTAATAATCAATTTATTGATTCAAAGATTAATCTTAAATCAGAAGGCAAAATCTTTCAACGCTGATATATATATATATATATATATATATATATATATATATATATATATATATATATATATGATACATGCATGCAATGTTTGAAATGATTAAAGTTGAACAAATTCGATGATAATAGTTCTTGCTTTCTGTAAATATATATTATTATGAATTTTGAAAAAATATTTCATTCAGATATTTTATACGTGTTTATACATTTATGCAATCTGTACATTTTCATATCCTTTTTATCGTAAATACGTAAAAAGTCTACAATTTAACAATGAACTATTGAATTTATGATAATTTCTTTCTACACGACAAGATTTCAAGCGAATATTATTTTTATACCTTTTAGCGTTAAATTTAAACAAACTCCCACACGCAGATTTTCTTGAGCAATCTATTCTCTGAATTTCACATTTAACAGAGCTTCGGTGGATTTAGAGACTCGCCTATCATTTGAAATATCGATTTGTCCCTTTTCCATCCCTTTAGGGGTTGGATTTCGAAAGACGGCGAAACACGAGCGTGTTCATTTTTAACGAGCAGTTCATTTACCGAACCTCAAATTTCCAGCTTTAACGAATACACAGATACGGTTGCCCTCTGAGAAAACAATTTACTCCCCTTTTTACCCCTAAAATGGTTGAATTTTGAAATACGCTCAAATACGTTTATTTATTTTTAACGAGAAGCTCGAAATGTTGAATTTCGCGTCTCCAATATTAGCAACTCGTGAGATATGGGCATCCTTTCAAAAAAAAATTTCACCTCCTTTTTACCCCTTCAGGGTTTATATTTCCAAAAATTCGACATTATCCTCGCATCTATGTCGTAAAAGAGGTATACTATCCAAATTTCCACGTACAACGATGTGGGCTGGGTGTTGACGAATGAGTCAGTTAGCTTTGTTTTTATAGATACCAAATAATATGTTTTTTTTTTTTAACACGCCGATTTCTCAGAGTTGGCAACAAACGTTGCAGCGATATCGATCAGTTTCACACAAGAATCGTTCCCCGTAACCCTAAAACTTCATTCGCGGGTCAAAAGCCAGACAAGAAACGGAAATGTTACCCCTTTCTCTAGTTTGAATGCCATTGCCAGCATTCAGCGGAGACTTTGTCCGTCAAGGATATTGAACTTCGACAATTCGAACGGCTCGAGTATCCTCGTTCATACTATGAAGTGAAAACTTCTAAGAGGTCCTCGATAGCTCCATAATCGCTAATACAAGGACAGGATTTTATTCCGTGCTTGCATTGCATTGACGTGTTCCAATTTTTTTCTGGTACATTCTTACTGATTCCGATTTCTTGATAATGTCAGCTTCCATCGTTCCAACACGGACAGCTTACTAGACGAATTCTGTTATAACGATCGTATAGAATTTAGATATTTATAGACACGTTTTATGAATATATTGTATATGCTGTACGAAACATTTTGAAATTTCATTAGCGTTATTAGGAGACTCGACTAATTCGACTAAAATCGTTGTACTTATTTTTGCCTGAAGAATTACTTAACAGATTGGCTAAACAGAAATTCTGTATAGAATTATAATATTATAGACACGTAATTATTTAACAACGAATTTATAAAGGATTCTTCCTAATTCGACTTTTTTTCGAAAATGCTTCTAAAATCATAGCCACAAATAAAGTAACACGGACATCTTGTTTGGTGTCTTTGTGGAATTCATGTCAACGCTATCGGAAATATAAACGTGCTCGGAATAATATAGATAAGTAGAATAGATAGAAGACGAAAAATACTTACTATGTGTAAATACTACTACGTATGAATGGTGCATATATGAAACATATGTTTCTTCAAATAAAACTCTAAACGCATTATACATATACTTATACGAAATAATTTTCACATTAATTAATTTCATTATTTTGCATTTAGAGAAACGATTAATTGTAGAATTCCAAAATTCTTAGAGTAAAATAAATTGTAGTGCCCTATTATGTTTCAAATCTTAATATTATTTACGATCGATACAAACTATAACATTGCGATTAAGATAAAACCCATTTTATTAGGTCTAGAACGATGACAATGCAAAACATACATTGAATATGCATGACGGTTGTGTGCACTGTCGGTCTTTCTATCGTATGCAAAAACGAGAGTTCTCGTATCGAATGTTTAAAATGCCAATACTTCATATAGCGTTCAATAGCTTTGTAAAGTAATTGTGTTAGTAGCGAACTAAAATGAAAATCCATTTTTTACAGGGGAATTTATTACCTATGAATATTTTCGTTAATATCGTATAAATTAATTTTCATACGAAGAATATTCATGAAATTATATCATTCAAATCGTTTCGTTGCTAAATAATGCGTCGCTAAAATGTTATTCGATCATCGTTAAGAGTACAAATGTTAAATGTACAACTATAGAAAAGAAATGCAATATTTTGCAAAGAATTGAATTTTTTCCCTTTTGTCAACAATTGCATAGTTAACGTTTCTAACGTTGAATATGTACAACAAAATGATGGATATTTTAACAACGAAATGAATGAAATAACAAAATTTCGCGAAAATGTTTAATGCCAAAATACGAGCCGCGGAGTATCGAAACTTTAAAGGAAAGCAGAGGGAAATTCCAAAAATGGTAGAGAATCTTCTTACCAACCCAAGCGTAGAAGTAAAACGGCAAGTAGGGTAGGAATCACTGTGAAGGGTGGGTCACGGATGGCGCCACAGTAAAAGCAACCAACCACCCCCGCTGCAACGATAGGCGAAGCGAGGTGCGGCGTGGCGAGAGCTGCAAATTCACCCCCGTAAAGCGATCCGCCACCAAGGGGTTTGGAAAGTCGCCATTTCTGCCTAACTCCGCAGTCGCTATATTCACGTTTTAATACCAATGAAATGTCAAGGCACGTCGCGCGTTATAGACTCGCCGACGTTGTCGAGCTGTTCGGTGACTTCGTAAGCGTCACGTTGTCGCGGGTCCTCGGGACCTCGTTGGTCGCGCTTCTACTCGGGCTTCTGCTTGTACTCGTGCTCGTGCTCGTGCCTCTGCTCGTGCTCGTGTTCACGACTGTGTTTGTGATCTTCCCCGTCTCCGTACCCGTACCCGTGCCCGTGCCCGTGATTCTTCGACTCGTGCTCGTGCTCGTGCCCGTGCTTGCCACTTCAGGAATTTCGAGTCGATCTACTCGAGCAAGTGCGCTTCTGCCGATTAAGCTTTGAGCTACGCGCACGACAAACGATTAAGAGAGAAAAAGGGAAAGAGAAACGGAACGAGAACAAGGAAAGAAGGTTGAGCCTAAAGTAACCGCAAGCCCCCAGTGAACCAGTAGGTAAATCTGCCAGTCTTCCTCGGTGATTCCTTGACCTTGACACTCGAACCGACGGTGTATCAACGAAAGTAACTACTAGGCGAAGCAGGGAAGCTACGAGTACGACCGCCCGAATTCTGGCTGAACAGAGAGAGCCCTTGATCAAAATCTTATATGCTACGAACGACGGTCAGGTAAAAGAAATCGTTCGTCGGAGACCGCCGCCAAATCGGTTCACGATGAGCGAACAAGATGTGGATGACGTTGCCTTTCTGACAGGTGAGACACGTCAGAACAAGGCATTCGAGAATTTTTGTGGATTTTCTCGAGTCAAGCTTAGGCTCTAGTTTCGTTCCCCTTGCAATCTCATACCAGGGTTGGCTCCTACCACTTCTGACAGCTCTGTTCACCCCTTGACCTCCCTTCCTTTTCACGGTTTCCCTTCATTTCCTCGTTCTTCTTTTCCTTTGCTCCTTCTTTCCCTCTCTTTTCTCTACACGCGGTTCTTTCCTTTTCCTTTGAAATCGTTCGACCAGATGGCCCACTTACGACCGACCCTCCGGGCTACGAATAGACTATACGAGGAGCACGTGCGTGCGATCAATAAGAGACAAGCTTCTGATCTTTCAAATTAAAACACGCAACCCGGCTAGCCCCGCGCGTTTACGTACACGTATCTCTTTGTCGACCGATTAACTAATTATTATCCTGCCTGTGACAACAAATAGAACCATTTACAAAGTGCGTGAACACATCTGTCAGACATCCGTGTCGTAGAGTCGTACAATATGTTGCGACGTATAGAGCAAGCCACTTTATGCAAATGACGTGAACTTTTCGAATAAAATTGCTTCAGAATTCTATATACGTCGATATAAAATTTTGTTTACTTTATACTTTGCTTGCGTTGAAGGAAGCTTTAAGCATACGCCTCTTAAAATTATGCGTATTCAGCGTGCCATCTTCTAATGGCGCCATTCTTAGCAATCCATTCAAATTGAATTTAAATTGATTGGATGTTATAGAGCTGTCATTCGATGATAAAATATATACACAGCATTTCACGTGTTTTGTTCGAGTAACTGCATTAACGTCACTGTGGACTGTCGCTCAGCAGTCAAAAATCTAGGTCAAGTGTGTAACCGAGGACAGGAAACTTGTTTCTCACGTTAGTGGACATTTCGCGTTTGGGAACTTATACGTTTCACCTACTTCTTCAATTTTCAGTAACATTCGTATCTCTTGATCTATATTTCGTTCGATATTATATACGATATACGTAATGTTGCCAAAACAAATTCGACGCGTTTTTCGTGCTTTAGAATAGGAAGCATATGGACGCTTGATCATTCTTCAGGAGACTCTTTGTTCCAGGAGACAGTAACACAGGATTGCACAAACGTAGTATTTATGAGCACAATGGAATTGTGTGTTCTCAAAAAAGGGCTCTCTGTGTAGCTACCGTTGTTTTTGCGATCCTTTTCGCCATATCACTCATCATTGCCTTCGCGGGACCACAAAATGGTAATATAACGTTCCCTTAACGTAAATATTAACATTTCAATTTTGTTTCTGTATTACTCGATGCTTGTTATTGGTTCCTCCTTTTCGTTTTTTAATAGACTGCCCTTGTGCTGGAGAGAAGCCACCCAATCTGGAAATCGAAGACGATGAAAAAAGCAACGAGCCTCTTGCAACTAATGGAGAGGTATGGTTATTTGTATTTGCTCTGCTGGTTATACGATCGTAATGGTAAAGTGGAACGAAACATGTACTTCGTAACACATATTATAGACATAATGCACAAGTAATAACGAGCGTATGTACTCGAGTTCTCAAATGGTACAACGGATAATGTAGATTCGTCAATGTTATTCATACAATTATCATTCAATTCAAATAATCGTCAAACAATGATATAACATTGAATTTTTATAATACGTACGTTTAAAGAATTATATCGTGATAAGTATATTAAAGAATTTCAATTTCATGTCTTTGCATAGATACAAGTCGTAGTATTTATTTTAATCTTGCACAAAAATTTGAACAATCGTATATTATATTGTGTATATTATAAAATAAGAAAATAGCGATTACTGTTTAAAATATTACTTTTGGAACATAAAGAGATATATCTATCTGACCTGAAACCTTTGTATGCCACGGTACATAAAAAGAAAAAATTAGGACGTATAGAAATGCAAAATACATAGGTATGTCATGTACGTATATGTGTATGCAAAGTGTGTTCTTTTGTATGTCACATTTCAATGCTTGTGCCTGAGCCTTTGCTCGAAGCTTACTGCGAACGAGCTATGAAACGTCTTGGCGGGAAATCAATTGCAAGGCGTCTATAGTACTATAAATTTCCATACTCTAGAGTCTAAAGTATCACAATCTAGAATTGCAGGTTATTTGATCAACTTTATTGTTGATCATTCATATTTTATTAGCGGTTACGTGAGAAGTACATCTTTAGCATCGAAGATAAAAAATGTATGCATTTGCAGTAACTCGCTCAATTAACGGTCTAAAAATAACTTAATGGAATTGTTACAGGTGTTTCCTTGGAATAACGTGAGGCTACCTACGTTTGTGCATCCTACTAGGTACAATATCACTATCCATCCAAATCTTACCACCTTAGAAGTAAAAGGTAGGTAAAATTAGTGGGCTGATTAGTAGTTATCTAACGTTCGAGGATATTAATTGTTACATTTTTATTGCGAAAGAATTTGTTTTAATTTACCAAGCTTCCCCGAAACGCTATTTATTATAAATATGTAGAAAGACATTTAAGATGGAATTCTTACAGTGTCTTTAACATTAAGAAATTAATTTCTGGAGTAAAAAAATAATCTTTCCGTAATGCTCTGCGTTAAAATATTTAAGAATAAAGATGAAAAATAATCTTTAATTTCCATTTGCAGGACAGGTCACAATCGAATTCTATGTCGATAAAGAGACCAACTATATCGTCTTCCATAGTAAAAATTTGACAATAAATGAGAAAGTGAGTATTTCAAATAATACGCGTATACAGTGGCTCGAAGTATTCGTACGCTTACAGACACATTTTATATATATATATTATGCATGTTTGTGTAAATTTTATTAACATAAGTCATTATGAACCACTGTACATACATCGGTATCATGTTCTATCTATTTTCTAATTGCTAAAAACTGGTTTTTAGATGATTCAGGATCGTAAAGGCCACAGATTAAAAATTGCAAAATTACTGGAATATCCGAAACATCAACAGTTGTATTTAGAACTGGAAGAGAGTAAATTTCGAAAGAGAGGGAATTACACGGTACACTTGAGGTTTATTTCGAAATTGACGAGTGAACTCGAAGGATTTTATCTTAGCAGCTATGTCACCCCAGAAGGAGAAAAGAGGTCACTCTGAAACTGTAATAATTTTCTGTTTGGGAAATTGCTCAAGGCGCATTTTCATTTTGAACGAGATCGTAACTGAATTATTTTTTCGACTATAGGTACCTCGCCACGACTCATTTCGAACCTACGTATGCACGCTCGGCATTTCCGTGCTTTGACGAACCACAATTTAAAGCTAAATTTAAGGTTTCGATATTTAGGGACAGATTTCACATCGCGTTATGCAATATGCCTGTGATGAACACCGAGGATGCAGGATTTTACATGGGCACCGGACTGGTGAGTACGAAACTAATATTGTTATGTTCTTGTTAAATTACTTTATTAATTTATAATTAGCGTTACATCATGATATATGATTATTGGTCAAACGTTTTCCTTTGTTTCTTCCTTGTGAAATATTTGAAACCACACGTGATTATTATTATTTCTTGTTTCACATATCTGATTTACAAAACATTGTTGTGTGTTGCTAAAAGTATTATAATTTTACAAAGCTTCCTAGTTAAAACGCGTAATACAATTAATACTGGAAGAAAAACGAATACTATATAGTATAGTCTATAATCTACGTTATTATAATTGTACTATACGTACGCGAATAACAACATTTATGGCAAAAATTTTCAGCTTCGCGATGATTTTCAAGAATCTGTAGAAATGTCGACGTACCTGGTAGCTTTCGTGGTTTGTGACTTTAAACGAGTCTCCGAATTGACTAAAAGGAATATTTCCGTGAGTGTTTATGCAGCAGAAACGATGCTTCCACAGGCAAAATACGCAGTAACTACAGCTGCTCGTACAATGGATTACTTTGAATCTTTTTTCGGAGTACATTATCCGTTGCCTAAGCAAGGTACGTAATGAAATCAGAATATAAAAGTAATCGTAAATTCACTCGATAATAATTTCATTGGTACAACAGAAAGTTTCTTATTCATGGTGTTCCAGGTTTCTCCGGATAGACTTTTCTAGTATACTATATGGCTATGAAATAAGAAAAGAATGTTTTGTAATTAAACTAACAAACTACGTTATACTTTGAAGTACAGCTTTAATTTAATATTACAACATTCTTTTCTTATTTCTATTCATAGGATATACTGACAAAATATGACTGAGAAAACTCGAAACACCTTACATATCCTATACCAGTTTTTCATATACAAATTTTATTAATCTCTGACAGACTTAATAGCTATTCCTGACTTCGCCGCTGGTGCAATGGAAAACTGGGGCCTAATCACGTACCGAGAAACGTCAATACTTTATGATCCACAAGAGACATCGACCAATGCTCACGAATGGGTCGCTATAGTTGTCGCTCACGAATTAGCTCATCAATGGTTTGGTAATCTCGTCACTATGAAATGGTGGAACGATTTGTGGTTAAACGAAGGAGCGGCCAGTTTCTTCGAATATAAAGGAGTGAATCATATCTCACCTGAGTGGAGCATGATGGATCAGTTTATTTTAGACAAAACTCAACCAGCGCTTGATCTCGATGCCTTGGCAAGCAGCCATCCCATAAGCGTGCCGGTTAAAGATCCAAATGAAATCGAAGCTATATTCGATGATATCAGTTATAGTAAGGGCGCCTCCATACTCAACATGCTTGAGGGGTTTTTGTGCGAGGACGTTCTGAAAAGCGGATTGAACGACTATCTGAATTCGCATGCGTATGGGAATGCGGACACGAACGACCTCTGGGCGGTCTTTACAAAACATACAAATAATTCTTTTGACGTAAAAGTGGGTATAGTTTTGAAAGATTAATTCTTAAACTGATAATTTCTAATGTTCGATGAAATGCAATGTGTCGGCAGGCTATTATGGATACATGGACCCAACAAATGGGTTTTCCTCTGATTACGATCACACGTAATGGGAATACCATCACAGCAACTCAGAAGAGATTTCTAATTTCGCCAAAAGAAAATGATACAGAACTGCAAGAATCAAAATCGCCCTTTGACTACAAGTGGTATGTCCCGTTGAGCTACTACACAGACAAAGAACCGCGCAAGCTTCACAACATATGGATGAATTTAACCGATGGTAACACATGGGACAATTTTAACAAACATTTTTTTTTTTTTTAGAAATGTTTAACAGCATTAAGCGAGCAAATTAAGGTGTAATTTCAAAAACGATATAAAATTATTTCCAATTGATCTTTTTCTTCATTTTACTACGATTCAGACGTAGGAGATTTATTGATTTTCGATCTTGTCTTTTCCGTCGATGTTAGATAGAAAAGAAGAGGAACACATTGACAACTATGATTTTTGATAAAGATAAAATGACCTTCGTTAACTGTGCTTTTTATCTAATCGAAAAATTAAGCTCGAAAATCGATGGCTCATAAATGAATCCTAAAGTACAAAAAATTAAGGAAAAACAATTGCGTATAATTTTATATGGTTTTCGAATAGCTTTGCAATTATTGGGCTTTATGAATTATTAGACGGCAATTTCATTCGTTTCGCCGATCCCATTTTTCGAATAATGTAAATTTCATTCGTGCATTCCTAAATTAAAAAGTAATATAAGTTCAAATTCATGCGTGGCAAATGTATTTCTTGATACGAGTGAACTTGTTATCTGATAATAAATCGTGCCATATTTTCGACCTTATGGAAACAAAAATTACTACGTATTTTCAGTAACGTTCGAAATACCTACCGACGTGGAGTACATAAAATGCAATGTGAATCAAAGTGGATTTTACCGTGTATCTTATCCGGAAGAAATGTGGGCATCGATTATAGCTACATTGTTGAATAATCACACCAAGTTTAGCCCAGCGGACCGTGCTAATCTTATTGACGATGCGTTCACGCTTTCCGAAACAGGCGAGTTGAACGCTACCGTACCTCTCGAATTATCTCTTTATCTTTTAAATGAGAGAGATTATGTGCCATGGACTACTGCACTCGGATATTTACATTCTTGGAAAGATAGATTAAGCGAAAGTCCCGGATATAAAAGATACATCACGTTCTTGAAGCTTCTGTTAACTCCCGTTATCAAATATGTCGGTTGGGCAGACGAGGGATCACATTTAAAGAAGTAAATATAAAATCTTGTTAACTTTCCAACACCAACAAGTCATTTTTACAACTGACAAAATTCCTAAGACCAGGAAGATTAGAATGACTATCAACTCTTGTACATCGAGTACCTTAAATTCGTTACGTTTCTTTTCCACAGATTATTAAGAATTGCAGTGCTTCAATCAGCTGTATCAGTAAAATTGGACGATGTTGTAAAACCAGCAAAAAGCCTTTTCGAAAACTGGATGTTAAAAGGCAAACGAATTGCCCCAAATATACGAGACGTCGTGTATGTTGCAGGTAATACAATATTGTTTTTATCATAGGTCCAATATGTTCACCACGTTCGTTCGTAGATTCATCCATTTATTTGTAGATTCACTGATATTCGTTCATTTCTAGATTCGTTTTATTCATTCACTCGTATATTCGTTACATTTATTCATTGCATTGCGTTTATTCTTCCTCGTACAGGAATCAAATTTGGTGGTGAAAAAGAGTGGAATCATTGTTGGAAAAATTATCAAGAAACTCAGGTACCAAGTGAGAAACGAATAATGTTGCAAGCGTTGGGAGCGACGACAGATTCTTGGTTGCTACAACGTTACCTTTTACGATCGTTGAACCGAGATATGGTGAGATCACAAGACGTTGAAACTGTTATAGCCTCTGTCGCTACCAATCCCGAGGGTCAATTCCTTGCATGGCGTCATCTCAAAGCTTATTGGCCTCAGATACATGTTTTATTCGGAAACGGATCGCTGACTATGGGTAGTCTTATATCTGTTGTAATTTCTGACTTTTTCACAGAATACGACTACCACGAGGTAAGTGGAAAATATACTGTTTCATTTCTTAAGCACGATTTTATAACGAAACACTTTACTAACGATGTTCCAAATATCACTTGCAAAAGAATTATTTTAAATTTTATTACTCTACTACTTGCGAGTGAATCATTTTTAATTTTATCGTTAAACACTCGATAGCTTTAATACAGGATAAGATTATCCTGGTTCCTTCTTTCTGTAATTCTGTGGCTAAAATATATTCTATAAAAATAAGCAGGAGCGCGCATATTTTTGTGCGATATATTCAGGGCGATTCAATTGCTGAAACTTTTAAAAATTCCACATTTAATTAATAATCCGTTCCATACGAGCCTGTAATAAGTATTTTTGACGTTGCGTCTTAGGTTTCGGAATTCTTTAAGGAAGTGGATGTCGGAAGTGGTCGGGGAGCATTAGAGCAAAGCCTAGAAACAATCAAGTTCAATATACATTGGGTAAAAGAAAATGCAGATGTCGTTGATCGATGGCTCATAAATTATTTGGACAGTCACACAAGTTAACCCTTTGTTTATCGGGAATGGGACACGAATGACGCGAAATTATCATCCATACATTCCGTAACAATACTTACGTTTTTCATGGTGCTCATCGATACATGATATCTTCGTGTGACACGATATAGTCTAAGAAAAAAGTAAGACGATCGTTACCATTCACGAGGTAACCGTTTATTTACCACTTAGTTAGGTATATACATAATAATTCGCAGATCAAAAATGACCCATTTCCGTCGTACACATCGAAAGATTCTTCTTGTCGGTTAAAAATCAATGATCCTTCGACGGACGAATGATCGACCGATACTTTGTCAAGTTGCGATGCCTCTTGCGCTATAATTTACCAACTAATAATATTAGTGATTTGATAATTTACAGGCTCTACTAAATTATCCTACAATTTCATAATTTATTCGTCAAATAGGAAATGATTTATAAAATTCACTTTTAACATTTCATTTCCTTTATTATCAAACTTGTCGATATAATACAAGAGAGTTTATTAATGATATTATACAATGGTTTGTACTTTGTGACTTGTAAAATTTCACTAATATCAGTTCAGTCGTGTAGGAGAACCGAGAAGTATTAATAAACTCATACCAAAGTTCGTGCCATCAAAGTTTTGCCAGTTGGAAGAAATCTTTCGATGAATCGAAACAGAGCCGAATTGTTTATATGTAACACATTATACACCGATTTATACGCACTTTCGAAAGTATTTATTTATTATACACGCAGTGCGTGCAGATTGGATTTATTATATATAAATGAAGAGAGAAAGAGAGAGAGAGGGAGAGAGAGATTATAGCGAGGAGAGAACAACGTTGTTCCTAGGGTAGTCGCTAACCCGTCGAATTTTTCCGGGAAGAAGAAAAGGGCTAACGACGTACGCCTACTAACGTTGACACTTTAGTCTCCCACATAATACTATATTACAAGGAGTGACAATTAGTTATCTCCACGTGATGCCCAAGCCCCATTCCTGATCCATCCAGTACAGTAATTCAACGGAATGCTGAAAATTTGACGAGAAACGCTACTTAACATATTTCACGAGTCAGACCTAAGCTCTATATTAAAAGAAAGAGTAGCCATAAATACGATCAGTAATACAGAATAATATTTTGGCCTGTGCTAGAGTACGTAAGATTTTTATTCCGTTTAACGTTTATTGTATATATACAAGTATAAAGTTACAAGATATTTACATGATTATTTTATTGATACAAAATTTTTGTAGCGGTAAATGTCAATTGTACAGTCATTAGAAAAAAAAAAAGAAAAAAATTGACGAATTACATTATAATATGTAATATAATCGATGACGATCATTAGAAATCCATTTTTCGATGAAACTCGGCTGCTCTTGTAAAGGATAGTGTGATTCGCTGTAAATACATAAAAAAAGAAAATCAAGGAACGACGTTAAATTGCGTTAGTACTAATCAAGTAATTACAGGTAATGCCCAAAACGATTGTTGCGAACAGTCAGTTAATATAAGTAGCATATCAATATTGGAGAAGAGGAATGGACAGATTAATTTGGCCAAATCTTTCGTCAAAACAGAATTCTAGTTTCGTGGAAACGGTGATCCGACAGAGAAGGTTTGGCCTCGAGCGAAGGAACATATTACGAGGATTGTATCGTCCCTCGGAAATAATCGCGAAAAATTGATGTACCGTGTGTGTCGTGTATTTGTATTACCGCAGAATACTGGATGCGCGGGATATGTCTCGCGTGGAGTAGATCATTCTCCATGTGAAGTAGCATAATAGAGAATCGGATATTTTATTATGAAAAAGTGTATAAATTTATGTATGTAATCTTGTGATGCTTTGTATGGTATGTACATATTAGCGTAAGAGAATTGTGTGCTCTGTGTGATCGGATATATTTAAAAGAAAAGGTATCTAGATGCATACAAAATATGTTAATGCCAAAATTTCTGCTGGCCTTTACAAAAAAAGAAAAAAAAAAAAAGAAAAAGAAGAAAAAGAAATATTCGTGTGATTTTGGTATGATTCGTAATCTTGAAATGCTAATGAGATTGAATTGAAATTAATCACTGTTAAACGTTAGGTATACATTCATCGTGTACTTACGTCACTTCCTACGTTCTTCTAATTCTCTATCGACAATAAACACAAAATAAAAAACGATGTAACAGGGAAATATTTAAAACAGAAGGAACGATTTCGTTTATCGCTATTTCTAATAAATGAAAGATCGATTTAGCATTTGAAGATTAAAGCACCAAAATCTAGATAACTGTACAGAACGCGATGAAAAAAAAAATCAGAAAGTACCGAGGATATTTCGGTGCGGTGGTGTTATATGTATAATATGTATAGTACAGAAAGAACTAGGTTGAACGTGAAACAAATTTTTAGCCCAATCAGAAAAGAACTCGAGACACTCTGTATACGTTTGGACTTTACTCCACGAGAGCTATTTTCTATGTGTCTCTTATCTTCCACTGCCCGTATCCAATGGTCGACCAGATCTCACGAATATTCAATTTTACGTGTTCTCATCACTCTCGTTAAACAATCAAAGCACTCGTTATCTAACAAAGAGACATTCACGATATAATTAGTTATTTCACTATAATTAGTTAGAGCACATAGGACACGATTGATCTCTCTCTATCCTTAATCTATCAATAAAAAAAAAACTGCCGACGATGCTTGCAATTCGAATCCCCCCGCGAACAAACGAAAAGAAAGGAATAGCATTTTTTTCGAGGTTTATGCCATTTTTTACGTATTTTCAATCAGAGTACAATTACTTCGAATCCCGACGAGTAACGTTTCTTGGTATAAAATATCGTCGATTTTTATCGGACTAGGATTCTTTGGCCGGAAGTGTACACGCATGTTTACATTTAGAAAAAGGAAAGAAAAAAGATTTATGAAAATAAACGGCTGCATGGATCGTTCATCCCTTTAAGTAGATTTTGATACACTCCAACGGCGAATTAATGAATCGACGCACAACTAGATACCTTACATGTAAATAGCATATTTTTTCACTAACTGATATTCTCTCTTGTTAAAGATTTAAACGAACGAAGTCGCTCCACGATATTTGCGAAAGCGTTCGGTTCGCCGGTTCGCCGGTTCGCCATTTTCAGTACGAAGGGAGCACGAACCGATTGGCCTACTTTACAACATTCGTATTATAGCCGAAAGTACTTGTTTAAGAAGTAATACGCAGTTCTCTCGCTTTCGTTTAAGAGCGAAAATCGCACAGATCGTCATGTTCCTTTACAAAAAAAAAAAAAAAAAATAGATTTACGTCTAATCGTAAGTGTAACTGTCATGAAAGTCACGCACGATTATTATTGTTTTATCGATTACTTTCTTCTTTTTATCACTAATTACAAAGGTCTAACAGTATTAGAAAAAAACCCATTCTTTACCGTGGTGTTAAGGATTATATCGAATAATAACAATATATATTTGTTTTTCGAGTTTAAGAACGATTTAATAGATAATAAAAAAAAAAAAATCGAATCCACTAGACGCAGAGTAAACCGATGCAAAAGTTCTACCGAAAGACTGGACATCAGAGTAATCAAGAAGAGTACATACTTATATGTATTTTATGCAATCACAACCCGATAATGTTATGTCTTAAGAGAACGAGGCTGTCTTGCATCTCATATTTATGAATGAATTATTGATACAACTATATATTGTATACCGTTCTCTACTGTACTGTTGTCATAGATATTTTGTTGTATAAAAGAATGCGAGATATGTACAAGCATACAAATGAATATATTATATGTTTAAAATAACTTACACGCCATTTCATTCTTTCATAAACATTTTTACCTAAATACATATTATCCATTTATACGAAGCTATGAAAGTATTAACTAAAAATTTAGGATATAAAGTAAATATTCTTGTAGTTCGGTTAAATTTCTTTCGAAAACAGTTGCGATTAAATGTAAAATATGACTCTTATGATATTTTGTCTAGAACATTGGTTAATAACCTTAAATTATAATATGTGCCTGGTATCTGCTGAATTCTATGAGGTATGAAAATGTTCCGTTATAAGTGCATACATCTCGTAAAAACCTTTCTTAGTTAAACATTCCACTTCCTTATTACTTCTACTATTTTTTCTGCTAATTCTGAAGCCACTAGTATATTGACTATTATTTTAAATAAAAATTATTCAAATACCATCGTTTGCTATTCTTATTAACTAATTAGTAAATATTATACAAATAAGAGATTACTGTATTCCTGTACTAAAGTATTACCTGTATTACTGTATAAAAAATATGTCCTTATATTATATACAATTAATTAAATGTATTACAAAATAAATTATAAAATCTGTATTATTCTTTGTAAGTCTTTTTAAAAAACTATAATTTTATTTATGAAGAAACAGTATTTGTTTATAAATAACAATATTATTTATAAGAAGAAGTATAACAGTTTAATAATTAAAGATATGTTGCTTGTTTCTAAAAATTTTATAATAATGTACATATATAACGTCAGATAATATTAAATAATAAAAATTCCATTATATTCTGTCACAATTTTTGTTCTTCTGGTACTGTATTACAGTAAATGTAATTATAGTTGATATATTACTCTGTTGCAAAGTAAGTAATGAAAATTTAATAACTAGTGAATAATTTAACATTAAATCAGTTTCTAGCGATTAAACACATGGAGCTGTTATTTGTTATGCATAACTACTGAATATATATTTCAAATCTACATCTTGGTGTGGCAATCAAGTGCGCCGGCGTATCAGCACATCGGATATCGATGTGTTTGCTGTCCGCGCCATGTTCAAATAGCGCGGTTGTAACTCATAGTGACGTAGTCCAAGAAAAATTCCAATTATCTCATACTGAGACGACAGACGGTTGCTTTCGCGTTGATCCTAATAACTGCATCATTGCAAGAAGGAAAATTTTGTTACAGAAATACTTGTCATTGAGTTTTAACTGAAACGTGGCTTAAAATACGAAAGTTCAGCAACATATCTTCGAAGAAGGATTTATTATAGTGACAGTGCTTTTCGAAATTAAGTGACGTAATGTATTATATTTCCATGCGGGTAATTACCAGTAAGGAGTCTTCACCCTGTGTTTCCCAGTGCTTAAACGATTTCTTTTAAAGCAATATACGTTTCAAAATTAAAAAATTAATAGAGACATGCTTCAAACAGATGATTTACCGCGTATGACATCATTGTCACCCGGCAACAATGTAATAGTTCTGAAGTTAGCAGAACTTATGAGCAAGGTAAATAATAAATATATGAAAATTTGTGATGGACTTATATGTGTATTCTGTGGATGTATGTACATATATTTTTGCATATACACATATACTTATTCACATACTTGCATGTGAATGCTTCCATACATGTCCACGTACTTGCTGGATCACTCATGAACTTGTATTAACTGTTTAAATATGGCAACTACGCACAGTGTGTACCAACATGACCGTAAGCGAAGTTCCTTTAGTTTGATTTCATACGACTCCATTCCCTCTCTTTCTTTCACAGGCATACGCATAAACACACATTCTCTCTCTCTCTTTCTCTCTCTCCCTCTCTCTCACTCTCCCCCTCCCTCTGTTTTTCTCACATCTAAAAATAATAAATACTAATTTATTAGTAAATACTAATATACTAATCAATTACTAGTTTTTAAAAGAACTTCCTTTACACTTATAAGTCGTATTTACATTTATCATAATACAAAATTATATTATATCGGATTATCGACAAATACTTTAGTCTTCTATAAAAACTACGAAGGAAGATACCTTAGTTGTCATTTTGTCATACTTCAACTATCAATCTAATTTGCAAATTATATAGTTTTTATTAACATATTAATGGTAGGAAATATGTACATTTATATCATTGTAGCTATCTAAGTAGAATTAGTCAATATCATTATCCATTCAAACAATGTGATTTTATAATAAGTAATGGAATAAATTCAACTAATAAAAAAGTAACTATAAATGTAATTATCATATACACGTATGTGTAAATGTAATCTCGAAAAGTTTCATCGTGTATACTCTGAAATCAAAATAATCATATATCAATAAAGCAATAGTAAAAAATATATTATATCTTTGCATATGCGAACGGATGTTAACGAAACCGTTACGCAATCAGTGCAAACTTCCATGCAATAGAAAAACTGGTAAAAATGCAATGAAATAATAACATCGTTATATAAGGAAGTACAATGTATTGCATTTTAATAAAGTATCGATAATTCGTTTCGAAAATCAAAATATCTTTGCTAGCTGTTATATTCATCTTCTGCTTAACTTCAGTATTTATATACAAATAAATACGCATATAAATGAACTTTTGTAACTTTTGTGTTCATCTACTTTATAAACTACGTTGTAAACAACTACGAATAAGCTAATACACGTGTATTTGTATATTAATTTGTAATCTTCATTACATCATCAAACAGTATCACGGTATTTCAACAGCCATTAGCATTTGAAACAAAGAAATTAATATTCCGTAAATTGGAATAAGAAATGGAGTACGTCAGAGATTTAAATCCAATGAGGACAGTTTAATGGCAAACGGATTGGTCGTTTATGGAAACATATAGGGAGAAGCATAGACTTGGTGCGGCCCTGAGAAACGACGTTGCCGGAGTGAATGCTGAGTCACATATCGCGAACGATCTCTCCCAGGAAGGTGTGCTAGTTCGTTTCTCTGTGAAATGCACTGTATTGCATTAGTATAACGTTATCAATGTTAGAATTATAACACCATTAAACCAAAATGATTTAAGTAAGGAGGTACTTGGCGCTTGTCGCGGGCCTCGAATATTTAATGGAAACAAATTTAAGGTAGCTTTAGGCCCGGTAGTTTGTGGATCTGTCAGTTTCTACAATTAAATCGAAGTTCTTACTTTTTACTGGAACTGTAACGGTGTGTCAGTGAAAAGAAAGTGTTAGTATTAATTTAAAAAAATATCGCCTTGAATTGTCAAACGAAATTCGAGGCATGCGTAGGACGTGCGCGACGTGTACCGAAGTTTGACGTGGTTAGTGTGTGTTTTGAGGTTATTTTTGTGTTCGTGTAACTGACCTATACTTGTTTAAAGAGAGCTCCGAATCTTTATTTTCATTCTGACAGTCTGTCGAATAAGTTCCTTCAGCAAGAACTTTGAAAATTATCTTTCTTAATCTAATTTAAATTCCGTACTGGTTACATTGAAGAAAAAAAACAAAAGTTTAAAGAGTGGTGTTTGATAACATTGATAATAATTAAGGACACAATATTGGATTCTCTATCACAAAATAGTGGATAAAATTTTATTCATAGTCAGCATATTACATTTGTGAACAGTCATGGAAACGTTACTAAATATTCAGACTGATCCAAGGCATTAACAAAACAACGGTTCAACATGAACATTTGTTTCTTTGTGATAACTTGCCTCAAAACGTGCCAAGCCATTGTGATAATAAGCTGAACTAATTCGGATTGTAAATAAATTTGTCAATCGGACCTGATTTAAAGATCAAAAACACAAAATGTTGTGTATAAAGAAATTATACCACGAGGAACTATTCCAATTAGCACTGCTACTTTCTTTATTACGACTAGATCCAGAATCCTACCTCGGTTTGGATATTCAAACCATAGGTGTAGGTTCGTTAGATCTAAACAATGGGTCTAGGTGGCACACCGATGTTCATACAATAGTTCATCGCCCTATCTTTGTTCACCCAAAAAACCTAGATTCTATGCTTTTAAATTACGAGAGAGATTTATTTGAAGACTTAAATTCATTAGGAAGATACAATAGAATAAATTCTGGTTTAAATGACATCCATGCATATCTGTTAAACACTGAGGAGTCTGGAAGAGATGTTGATATAGCAGGACCTAGTATATCATTTTCTACAGACCTAACTAGGAATATAACATCACCTGACCCATCAAATTCTTCGCAAAGTCCTGACGAACCGGCTAATACGGCAGAACTTACTCAAGAGGTATTTTTTTTTCTTATACTTGTTATTGTAAATTTTGGGTTTAACTTTAATTTGACTGTTATTTTACTTTTATTATTATTATTATTATTATTATTATTAATTCACGTGTAAAAAAAAGATACCAATGTGAGTACTAAAATTATTTGTTAATTTTTACACTCGTTTAATATATATAAATTATACTTATTTTTTTTAACACAACAAAATAATTGTAATACCGAAGCAAAGCATTTAATCCAAGATTTATTTGTTGTTATATGACAGTATTCATTATTTTTAAATTATAAATTTATAATACAAAGTATATATATTAGAGAGTTTTCTCTTCCTATTTTAAAATTATAAATTGTGTAATCTTCTAACAATTCCTTTGATTAAACATTTTTTTATGTAACTGGAAAAATATTTTATAGTTCAGTATATGTACATAAGTTAATTATTTTAATTTTATTATTTTTATTTTACTTTTATTTTAAATGTATGATAATATTAACAAGTTAATAATAACTTAATAATAGCTTGTTAATATTATCATGCATTTAAAATAAAAGTAAAATAAAAATAATGAAACATTTTTAAAGTACTCAAAAATATTTAATTAATTATTCATCACTTGTTTACAAATTATCTCTTATTGATGATATTTTATATTATCGCAATAAAAAACAAAATTTAGTTGAAAGATGCAACTTAATAACAGTATGCTGTGCCAGCGATCGTATTGTCAGAAATACGTTATCACGTGTATCCTTGAGTCCTTGCAATGACCTGTAGCGGTCAAAAATTTTTCGATATTTTTAGTTATGTCGACCGAAGGTTTCAGTATATTCATATTTCCGATAATATTCATTTATTTTTAACCTCATAACATTTTCTTCATATTCTATGTTCATTTTCTTTCTATATTGATATTATTGAAAATTTTATATTTGCAAGAAAATATAAAAATAAAAGTTTTTTATTTTTAAACTTGTTTAGAATAAATCAATCACTCGTGTTATCTTGTATTTGAGATTTTGTATACATAAAGAATATTGCCTACGTGTTAGCATCACCGATTGGAGTACTATTAAAGTTCTCATTTCGCATTGAGGTAGTATTCAAATTACGAGAGTATTTCCATATATTATCTGATATGCATGTACAAAATATTTCAAGTAATTTAAATAACTTTGTTCCGTCTAATTATATATAATAAAACATATTCAAAAGTAGTAATTTAAATTTGAAGTCAGTAAAACAAAGACATTTTATTTATATTTAAATTCAATATTGGCAAATTAAGGCATTTAAAATTGTTTCGGCATATACCGTATTTAATTTATTGATATTTATAAAAAGAAACATATAATATTAATTGATAAAACTAATTAAATAAAATACACAAATTAATCAGATTATCGTACGTTATTTTACTTATATTTTTAGCAATTTTTCTATCAGTTTCATATAAGTAGTATTTACCTATAACATTTTCTTAGCAATACCCTTGAATATCCAGGTCACCCATATCAGTTAACTAGGTTAATTAATTGCGTTTCTATTTTTTAATCGAGTATTTAGACGCGTATCGCATGCCTTTAGAATATTTTCAACGAATATCTTTTTTATAAAGTATAGTTTGAAAATTAAATACCTATACCTTAATAAAAATAATTTTTTTAAATGTAAATTTTATACGAACTTAAAAATAATATCTCGATAAACATTTTAAAATTATGAATTGGAAAATTTAAAAAATTCAGCTTGCGAGATACTTAGCTATTATATTGTCTAAATGTAAATGTTCTGAATTATACATGTGTATGTCCGTAAATCGATTAGGTATTCTCTGATTAGATAAATATACATATACGTGTATTATAAATCGCTTACGTACTGCATACTGTTTGTGTACACTTCCTTCTGCAGACAACCTTTGTCATTGGATCATACGATTTAATTAAGTATCAATTTATTTCATTCCATTCCAATTCTAACTGTTGCATAACACGAAAAACGACAAATATCTTCTACAGAAGTAAAAATTTTATATACAAAGAAGGTTATTAAATTCCAAGATGTATTTTGTTACTTTTACATATATTATGTATAATTTTCAATTATATTATACGTGAAAAAGCATCTTATTGTAAGAAAAAAGAAGTACTCAATTGTGGAGATTTTAATTTTAGATATCAGTTTTCAAGATTCGTTGAAAATGATAAATAACAGATATAAAGAGTACGTTGATTAGTATAAAAATCAAAATAATATTTTCTAATATAGATATTCATATATAAGAAACTCCTCTAAAGCAATTGGTCACTAACTCAATGAACTTGAACAATGAATTCGTAGAATGTCGGAGATTTAAGTACCGATGCCCTGCGCTTCTCTTTTACAAAGACTTTATTCGTTCTCCTGGAAACTTCGCATTTTCATTAGTAAAATAATTAAATATTTTGATCTAGGTAATCTAACTTTTTTTGGTCGGTGAATTTGGTTTTTTATCATGAATTATAAATATTGTGGTTATAAGCACATATGTGACTTGTCGGTGATCGCAGACCTCTTTTTATCGCGTGGCACTGCATCATCAAAATTTCCTGTGAATTCTCGTACAACGGCCTCGATTGCAAAAATAATTGAGTGGAAATACACGAATATAAACGCGTTTCTGGTCGGTTTCGTGAAAAAAGAGGCGAAAATGCCAGATGCGACCTCGATTCGTTGAAAATTGACGAAAAAGTTTTTCGAAAGGTGTTTTTTTCTTTTTCGGAATCTAGTAGATACTCTTGCTGGAAATAACAGCGTATGAATATATTCTATGATTTATTGGGTGCTTATTATCAGTAAAATAAAAAATTAAGAACTTGTTGATAACAAAATGAAAATTCTATTAAAACTCAATTCTTGGAATGTAACTTTCCTTTTACTTGTTTGCTGTGGACATATTTCTGTCTATATACTAATATTAAATAATATATATATATATATCATATCATATATATCATATCATATATATATATATATCATATCATATCATATCATAATATATATCATAATATTTTTTGAAAATATAATATTCACATTAATAAAACATATACTTATTTTACTGAAGAATAGTGTCACACATATTGTACCGATGAATTGACCAGATGTCTGGTAAAATCTGATAGAATCAAAGCGCGTTATTTAACGGATCTAATTATCATTTGGTATCAAAGGACACACATGTATTGCCTTTTTGCGCAGTAAGAAGCATTGTGCCAATTGCCTAAATTTCTCTGGCAATTGGTTGATAATGTTTTATAAAGAGAATGAGCATATTGTATTTCTTCTTCTACGCAATTATTATTACTCATAAAGGCGAAGTACAAAAGTAGTATACAACATACAAAAGATACTATATTGTAATTGTATAACAATAGTCAACATTTGATTTAAAACAAACAACTACTTAATTTAAAAAATTATAATAATGTAAATTATTATACAAATATATATAAGAATATTATTAATAGTTTCAAGCAAAATATGAATATTATTTGATAATAAAAAGGGTCAATTGTTATTAGTCCAAGTTGAACAATGGATTTTATAAAAATACTCTTTATCTCGTATGCTACCATTACTCATAATCTCTTTCTTTTTCTGTCATGTATTTATAATTGGCATTCTGCCGCATCCACTTGCGTTTTCTCTATTGCGCTGTATCCCAAGTTGTACATGCGCGCCTTTGCGTTACTATATGTGGAGCAAAAGAGAAATCAGATAAGTTGCAACTATATTTGTAAAATATCTCTAATAAATATGAGTTTCGCAAGCGTGTTTTAACTTTACATCACTTATCTGTATAACCTTAGCACGATTAACTGGTCATTACATATTATTTATTAAAATTCAAGTATCTCTTCATTGTCAACTACTACACATTTATATTAAGGACAAGAAAGATACGCATACATGGTAATTTCGCCACGTTGACGTTTATTGCCGCTTACATCAGTGAAAATGAATTCTATTATTCACGATGTTATCATTAGCTACTTATGTTAGCTAGTAGTTAAAGATTTAGCCGCTATACTTTAGCGCTTGTATACTTTACTTGTCCCAATCTCGCAGCTTTTGTTTAATAAAAAATGCAAATTTTCAATAAATTTTAGGGTTGAATAGATTCTGATTGGTACAATTGATTATGTATATTCCTTTTTGATAGAATAGCTTATATAAAAGGTATAAATATATGTAAATGATTTCTTAATTTACCTTTATATTATCTTTGTATATCTATAGTAGTAATCAAACGTCATAGTTCTTGCTTACAAGATTAGTTTCTAATTCAATGGTCTGACTATTAAAACCTACGTGTCAATAAATTCAAATCATTTAAAAACCACAGGTGTTTTCTATTTATAAATAGGTAGTATTGCTTTATCGTTTAGATCACTTAGATTTGTTATTATTTTGTATTTATCTTTTATTCATTGTATTCATGTTACGCATAAGGAAGTACACAGGTTAACATCGGCGTATAGTCAGATTATTGAAATTTTTCAATTGATTGTATTCAATGTATAAAAAATTTGTTTCCTCTAGAGTATCTTATAAGGGCAAATTACAAAAATATTTAAATTACATCTATCCCCGTACATTTTTCTTGGAAATGAGAAGATTATAATTATAACTTTCATTTTTAGACATAATTAATTACTCAATGCTCCATATATATATATATATATATATATATATATAAAACAAATAGTCAGTATTCGTGACAATCATGGTAAAACCCTATTAGTGTGGAAACATCGAGGGCGGAGTTGATGTCATCGAATTCGCAGCAAGTTTTCATTCCCAGAATTAACCCATTACTGTTCAGATTAGTAAAATAAACATCGAGAGAAAATGAACATAAGAATAAAACTACTGCTAAATAATATTATTTTTGTAAGGTTTATTGTTTCATAACAGAGAGAAATATAATTAATTGGCCAGATTTCCTCGATCGTAAGGCGTGTCGTGGATTCAAATATATATTCAATCGGATGAAATAAAATTGTAATTTACGTCAGTTTGTTTGACTCTTTTTTTATCTCATTGACCTGCAGACCGAATCGAATTTTGAAAATATAAGAACACAATGAATGATGGTTTTATTGTCGGTGATGTTCTTTGATTTAATACATACAGACACTGCGTTCAATTTATTTTATACTTTTCATTGAATTGAAATTTTAATTACGTCTTTGCAAAAGTCAAACAGAGTTTCATATAACATTTTTTAAGGGATGATTTCCTCGGGTATTCAAGATATTTGTTCGTTTTCTCTTTGCCGCTTTCTTGTCAAACTTTGATCACATCCTACTTGAAATCGTTGCGCTCGTTACAATCAAACTCTTATCTGCGAAATTTCTCTTAGCGCTGCTCGTTTAACTGTGGGAGAAAACTTTGACGGTCTACCGAATCCGCCTTTTCCGCTAATGATTTTCCTTTCTTTTCCTTAAAATATTACCAATTACATTCTGAGATCTGTATAAAAAGTTCGTAATTTCCCGTTACATCGTTTCATCATCTTCTAAATGCAAAACTCGCCGCTGTTCCGTCTTTGAAAATTTTCGCTCTCGTATCGTTGTCCGTAATGTGTCTTATAAAAGCAACGATAACCGCTTCCTCTTTTGCATAAAAATACAACTAGGCATATTTTTTTGACACTTTTTTCTGCTCGCAGTCATGTTTCGGACTAAAATTTAAGCAATATTAAGGATATAATATTTAACTGAACACAGTTAAGACTTTTTATCGTGCATAATATTAGGAACTTTTTCTTGAAATATTTTTCACTTCTTATCCATAATGAAAAATACGTTAAGTTCTTATGAAGTATTAAAATAACAAGAAGTTTTCAAATACTTTCGTTCAGTTTATTTTTTGTATATAGTTATATTCGGAAACATAGCGTAGTCTGCCTTCAATTTTCTATGATAGTCCTTGCAACGAATGCCTAGCAGTTTATCTTCTTTAGTATTTAATGACAGTGAAACGTAGCTAGGTATATAATACCTGATTGTTTAAGTAGCAATGCGCGTGTCCTTGTTTCAACGATGAATCTTTTCCTTTGCTTCTTTCTGTAATAATATTTCTTTAGCAATGTATACATTCGTATATTTATTTTCGCAATTCAATAGGATATAGGATATTAAGCATTTTCATAAATCTTCTTCGTAGTTGTCTCCAGTTTAATTTCTGTTTCGCTCGTAAAATTGTTGATTTTTATTATATATTTTAATTCCTAAAAGCGTTAACCGTTTAGTCTTACAGCTGTTCAAGTAGAAGAAATTTTGACTGATGTTTTGTCTAGTTTTATATTTGTATCTTTCCTTTTAACAGTCGTTTCGAATGACGTTTCTTTTTACCTTCGACAAGACAAACCTAAATTTAGCTCCGTATATTTTTTGACGTTTTAATACCTATCTACGACAATCGCTTTCACAATATTGCGTTATATTTGAAGTAGAGATTGTCTGATATGCCTTAATATGATAGAACAGTTGATAACTCGGAGAGAATTATCTTATACATATGTTCGTAAGTGGAAAATTGTCCCTTTTTAATGTAACCTTTCTCAAAACGTTGCCTTGAGACTTGTTCAGTTTAAAGGAAAAATACAAACAACGACTCTTAAGGTATTTTTTAACGTTAAAAAGATAGGATTGTGTCGGAAATGGTTGACAAAAGGTAATAGTTTCAATACATACATAATACAAACTGAAGACATGTATTAATCGAGTACTCAATCATCATCTTCCTATATCTCCTCAAGGTTATCACGAGGTCAAATAAATGTCAGCTTCGTTTATTCCCTTTGATTTCACGTACTATTCGTCAGAAATCCGATCTCTTACATTTTTTTAGATATTTCATTGTTTGCATTTATGTTCAATATACTCGTACTTCGTTTACATGAAAAAAATTACCCACGAGATGTAATTCTTATACTCGCGAATTGAATTCTTATACGTAGTCTGAAAACATGCTGTCGATTTAGATAGTACTTACGACATACGCGTTAATAAAAAGCTTTTTTAATCTTCGTCTCTTCTTGAATGGTGTACATACATATATAACGAAACATATTTTTAAAAAATGTAACAAGTCCAAGGAGACCATGTTATATAATGGTCTTATTAGTGAATTGATTTAGCTGTTGACAGGAAAGATGTAATAAATGACATATATGAAAATGTTATTTGCACTCGCAAACAACAGAATTGTACGTACGCGCCTGTCTTACGTTTCCTTATAGTTCCTGATTTTATTTTCCTAATATGTCGGAAAAGGTATTTGCTATAGAAATGTATTAATAAACATTTACCATGAAATTATTGATAGCTGTTCAAAAATACTTTATACATTTAACTGCAATACTCGCATTATTTATATTTTACTCGTATGAGGAAAACTGAATTGATTTACGATATGTAGATTATCTGTAGAACGTCGGTTTCCACTAGATTGTCGTGATACATATCAGAATAGTAAATGCGATATAAGATGTATTTATTAAAAAAAAATATATATATATATATATTATACGTAATTGATCTTATCCTTTTATCATTATATAGAATTCGACTGTATGATTTTATTCGCTATCTTCCCCGTATAGAAAGAGTATTTATTGACTTAGAAACAAGATTTTAAAATACTTTATCAGGCGTAAAGATTTTTCGTTCGCGTCACGGAAATAGTAATCCATAAATTTTCATAAATCAGCATAGTAAAGATATGCAAATGATAACCCTGGTGACCCGATATGGTTGAAGAACAAAGGTATACACGTTTTCTCGCACGTATTCACCAGTTCGAATCCCAGTTGGATGTCTTGTAGTGCGACTCGTGCTGTCCTCGACAGAAGATTTAGGTTAGCCGTAGTGTATATGTGTCTTTCTACGTAAATTTACTAAATTGGAGTTACTTCCGGTTAATTGGCACATAAGATGGCGCGAAGGAAGAAAAAACAGCCGCGAATGATCTCTGTTTTTGTACATGATGATGTAGGTTTTGCAGACTTTGTTTAATCGTATATTAAATGTTCTCTTGTGAAAAGTGTTGAAAGTTGTAATGCTTACTATACGAAAGAAATAAAATTATATTTGACATAATAATTTGTTTGAAATGATTATTTCAATTTTACACGATAATTTGTTTGAAACACTTACCTCGAAGATTACGCTCGTGATTGATGTGTTATTTGATATCTATATATACAATAAATAAAAGTCAGTGAATAATTCATCATATACAAAGTATACATAATTGCGACAATGATTACGATAATATCACGAAATTTTAACGTTATTTCACAATGTTAAATTAATAAACATATATCAGTATAAAATCTAAATAGTATATGTAACAAATAAAATATATAATTAATTTATAGTAAATAAAACTATTTTATACAATATACATAGTGTATATATATATAAAATATATAAAATATATAAAAAATATATATATATTTTTAGTGGGAAACTAAAATAACAAACTAAATTAATAAATAACATATTAACAATGTACATGTAACATTAGCACATAGAATTTTATTCTTATCTTTATAGTACCTATTTAGTAAAAAAATTTGTATTGTTTTGTTTCTGTTTCAGGTATGTACTATTAATCCAACTTCATTTGGTAATGAATATTACTTAAACATTTTCAATATCCTACTTTCCTATGTGATAAAACTTAGTCCTTTAGAATTTGTTAAGAAAACCTTCTGTTGATTTATTGTACCAACATTTGTGGTAAGTTTTTTATATATCGAATACTGCGAAGAAATCTCTTTCTTGTATAAATAGAATAGCATACGAGGTTAAAGGATGTCGTCCCATTGTTATTTTTATCGTTAAATCTTCCATTAATATTTATTATTTTAACATGAAAACATATATTAGATATATATAGTAAGCAATAGTACATTCTTATGAATTAGAAAAATGAAATAAGTAACATTGCGAAACAGTCACGCTACATTCGTGTCATCTTAATTTTGATGTGAGAACATTTAGCAGTTTTAGTTACATATTACGTATCAGAGTTCAAAAATTAATGACAGGAAAAAATGCAAGGGTACTAACTAAAAATACTAAAAATCGTGATTATTTGCAATTCTTCGAATTGTTTGAGAAAAGCGTTTTAAAAAGATTTCAGCCAAGGTTAACAAGATCGAAACCAGTCACAACAGCCTTTGCAAAAATAACTACATTCTGTGCTTTACAACGTCCGTTCTTTCGAGTGCAATGTTCTTGTAACCTTCGCAAATTGTACCCACGCATATTTGGCCTCAAACTCTTGGTATCTTGATTCTATGCTTTTTTCTCTTTCTTCAGTTATGCATTCAAACAAATTATACAAAGTAAAAGGTTCTGAAAAGTGCTTATTATTATAATTACTCTAGCTTCACTTTTATATGTTTTTTAAATTATTATATCGATATAAAATTATGTTTGACAATATAATTTATAAGCATTGGATCTCTATTTTCCTGTTTTGTCAACAGTACTTTTTCTTTATCGATAGATCGGAATAATCGATCAGTTGATACAAGTGGTATCTTTGTTACCATTCATCGGTTAAATCATTTTGTTATCAATAATTTGCCACAAAATGATTCATTTATAGATTTACTGTACAAACTTGTTTATCGATGACAACTTTTGGTGTTATTGTTTTACATTTTGTTAAATATACTTATACTTAACTTATACATATTACGCTTACACATAACTTATTCATTTATTTGTCACTGTCCTATGTTTTAGCTTCGTTTTCTTATAAAAAGATTATTAAACTTTAATCGAACAGTTCAGTAATTTTGTTGATATTGTGATATAAGATAAAAGAGTGAACTATTTCTAATTGGGAGAAAATGTGATACATTTTGATACAACGATACAAATTCATACCTTTTTTCAAGGATGTCAATAACATTTATTTAAATTGACTCTAAATTAGCATCTGTATTGTAATAATTTAGAGCGTGTATTATATTCGAAAACATTGAAACGTACGGATGGTACAACAAATTACTTTACCTACTCTGATATATTAAAATATTGCATATGTCTCCGATATTTATATATTTAAGAACAATGTCACGTTGTTTTTTACACCATATTTCAAGTGTTACCTAAATAGTAATATCTTATTGTACTTCCCCTTTAATAATAGATTTTCATACATGTAAATCGATGCAATTTAAGATATCTCAATCTTATTCTTAGAACACTCGACACATGGTACATTTAATATTATCTTTAGCCGAAAATTACTTAGTGTATAATTAGATAGTACCCACTTTAGATACATAACAAGCGTACACATTATTATACAAGAAATTTGCTTTAACTAAAAGATAATAATAATTGTCGTTATTAATAGACGTGTATGTGTTATTTTACGCATAAGTCAGTGCAACGTATTTTCTTAAATAATACCTTCTATAAATTCGCGAAAAGTTATAGTAAAGAAATTTAAACATAATTGAATTCCAGAAAAATTACGTGAAACTGCATTGTTGTAACTATTTTTTAATTAATATATATCATCCCATATACGAAGATAATCGAACTTTAGAAGGATTTAATTCCTAAATAATTTTCACAGGAATTTTCCTAAAAATGTAAAAAGATCGTAATACAGTAAGTTACATAATCTTGTATACTGCGTACATAGTCATCCTTTTTAAAGAGCGGCAAACACCTGTAATTATACGAGAAAATGTATGCCTTCTCCGAAAATTATCATTTTCATCCTTAAATCGTAGACTTCGATACAATATCGCCTTATAAGTTATCCGGAAACCTTGAACCTAAAACACCTGACCGTTTGTTGGAAACTTAAACATGCACAATAACTTGATATGTCGGTTAATCATCCCATTAATCGTAACTACACATACTGTTCTGAAAGTCTACCGCCAATTTTCTCTCACTCTGTGGTTAATTCCCCTGCCGCGGCTCACTTGTGATTTGTGATGATAATTACCGACATAACGCTAGCGCGTGACGTAACTCGACGCCATTCGCACAGTAGTATACAGTAGTGTACAAATGCTTGTTTCTTCGTGCAATATGAAATATCAAACAATTGGATGTTAGTTTCAAATAGTCACAAATTTGCAAAACTTTCGCCGTCAACAGATAGTTTTATCAATTTGATATATAATTATAGAAATTTCGCGTTTTTTTGCGAATATGCAACTGTTACAAATTTTGACAATTTTACAATCAGTTACGTATTACGAACTTTATACTCGATATTATCCTCTAGTATAGTACAAGTTTATTTTTACTACAAACTATAAATATGCAATTGTTACAAATTTTGACAATTTTACAATCAGTTACGTATTACGAACTTTATACTCGATATTATCCTCTAGTATAGTACAAGTTTATTTNTTTCTACAAACTCGCATTCGCACTTCGGATATCTATGCAAATTCGTTCCTTTTTTCTTTTTCTTTTCTTTTTTTTCTTTTTTTTTCTTTTTTCTTAAGATGCTTAAAAAACTACGTAGAAATTGATTTCACTTACTAGTCGTAAATGCTGTAATAAGTGCTGTACTTTGGACACTTTGTATACATTCTTGCGTCTTTACATATTCCACATAGATCAAAATCGACTAATAATAAATACAAATTTCGTAAAGATTCTTTCGGCTAATAGAACCGAGTAATTACCGATTCTTTCGGGAAATCATAATCTTATCACAGTGTTCGAAAGTGCTTGTGAACCAATGACAGTGTTAGTTATGAGTCAATATTAGTAGTCCCATATTATAAAACTTTCTCTAGTATCAAAGTCCGGAAACAATAATCGACAGTCAACTTAAGACCAGAAACAGTACTAATTTCGCTCGCGGCGAAATTCAACCAGTTCGTGGTATGGGTAGGAGCACTCCGATGCCTATCCGGTACTGGTCGTTATCTCCTCACATGCACAGACCAATCTGTCGTAATCGTTGTCTTCATTCTGGTCGTCGTCGTCGTCATCAAAGTCATTCTCCTGGGTTGTATCGTCGTCGATGTCACTACTTGACCGATACTATCAAGAATTCAAACGTTTTCAATAAGTATTCGATGTTGTTTTCGGAGTATCTTTCGGGCGATACTATTAGTATTGTTCGTCGTTTTCCCAGTAAATTAATTTCGTGAAGTGTTCGAGTGAAAACTGTGAGTTTCGACGAAACACAACCTAAAATAGCGGTGACGTTCTGCATCCAGTGAAACATAAGTGCGGCGTGTAGGCCGAAAACAAAGTTTTTATCAGAATTTTCACAGTGATATATCTTTTAAGTAAGATTTACTTTTTTTAACTGTACGGAATACTTGACTTGATAAAAATGTCTAAGGTGGTAAGTAAGAAAATTTAAATCAAAAAAAAAAAAAAAAAAAGAAAATAAAAGAGGAAAAGTCTAAATCTAGAATTGCTTGTACTTTTCCATCGGCTTCGTCATTTACTATTGATTCTTAAAAAAGAAAGTTAAAAGTGAATGCATTTACATTATCTTTCTTTAAGTAACTTTGTAAGATAAGCTTATTGTTTCGAACAAACCGTTTGATGTTCTTTCGACTCGTTTCGTTTCGAAAGTCGTCATGTTCGTTTTCTAATATCTTTAAGCTTATAAATTTAAGTAAATCAATATAAAAAAAAAAAAATGTAGTGTCCTTTTATTAGTTACGTAGGATACAGAAATATAAAGATACCATTTTCACTATAATATATACTTAGGTACTACATGCCATAGCATAACCTTATTTTCGGACATCGATGGAAAAATATTAGAAAGGACAGTTAGATCTTCGATAGATTTATCGCTACGACTATTTAAATATTTGCAGCTTAATGTATAGTAGACCCGTTCAATATCAGGAAAACAATGTACTCCAGAAGTATCGAAAAGCATAGGTCAGATATTGGAAAAGTGAAATATTCCAGAATGTTATGGGAACCCTCTAGCGGCGATTGCTGAAAGTGTCTTCACTCCATATAGAGTTAAACTTATAATCATTTATTTGATGGAATACAATAAAAATTCTTTTCTTTTGTTTCATTCTCTCGAATGAATTTATTGTTTTTAATTGCAACAATTTAATATGTAGTTCGTTCTCGTAGTCGTTGTAACCTTAATGTTATTATACGTAACATAAGGTATAACGACTGAAAACTGATTATCTTTTGTTCGAAACATTTTTTTGTCCGGCTTTTGCAAGTGCTTAAAAATTCGTGGATAAGTAGTGATTTTCAGACCACCCTGTATATAGGTCTATGATTATACTGTTGACACGTGCAAAACATGGCGCAATAGTATATTTTCTTGGCATGAATCGTTCCGTCAGTGATTAGAATCATGGAGCTAGTGTAAATCAAACAGTTTTCCGCTTTTAAAGATTCGTTTCCCAATGTCGTATATCAGTGACATACTAATAACTATTTCTCTATATAATGTACAATTATATAATTCTATTGAGCAATATTGTACAATGGTTCTGTTCTCTTTTCTATTTTATTCTCTTTTTAATTGAACTAAACGCAGAAGAAAATCGTAAATTAAGTTAAATGAAAGCTTTGTTAAATATAAAATAGTCATTAATTTGATTAAAGTTAATTAACTCAATTAAAGTAGTTATAAGTAGTTAAACGAAGATCTTGTTCTTAATATTTACGTATTTCTAATTTATTTTAAACGAATCTGAGTGTCTAGAATACATCTTATTCGTAGACTCTTCAAATTACCGAATGTTGAAGTAATTTATTTTGATTTTGTATTGATGATGCGTATGATAGTGATGCATTCTGATTTTATACTGATCTACTATTTTTAAAGATTTCTTTTTTCAAGATACATAACTAGCTTCAAAATATAGCGTCATAGTCGTTCAATGATTAGAACTTCCGTATAGAATATTAACTATGATTTTGGCAAAATGTAAATTTACATAACTAGTCAAACACGTTTTCGTGTCCAATTTTAATAGATTTCGCATTAAAAGATGATTCGTAGCTACTTGTCACAAATGTATTTGCGCGCGCACAAAACACACACGCACATTATGTTTTATTTAAAACTACATAAAGTTTACATTACGTTACTCGTAATAAGCTTAGGTAATAGAAGGAAATTGTAAACATTACTTACAAAAGTTCACGAATTTTTCCAGTAGAACAGATGGACCTTCTAATAATTTCATGTCAGTTCACTATTGTTTAATATTTCTTAATAATTTATTTTTGATGAAGTTATCTTATTGCAAGTTTTACAAGATCCTATTATAAATTCAGTAATACAATCATATTTATTTTATATTCGACGGAATACAATGTTATTTGATCCAGTTTTTGTATACGAAAACGATTATCGTATTAATTTTATACTGCAAAGACACTGTGCTGTGTTTCTCAGATTTTCAAAGATTTATAACTATTATAAAATAACTGTGAAACAATAATATGTTTCTTCTTGTATTTACTTTCTATATCGATTTATTTACGAAGAGAAGTCAGAAACTCTGTACTACTTTGCGCCACTGGAGCATTTCTCGTTACACCAATTTTATTATAGCATTACATCAAGCAGCATTACATAACAGATAGTTGGTACTTACTGTATCTATACGTTCAAAACAATATCACGAACTAACAGTTCGACTAGTTTTATCGCTATTAGTTCAACAAACTACAGTGAGTAATATTGCGCTTATATAGTTAAGATTCAATCGGATAAAGTACAGATGAAACGAAGAATTTATGGCTTTTTCATATGTTACGTAATAAAATTTCGATTTGAGGAAACTATGGAAAAAGTGTTTGTTTAATAATTCATATCCATAATAAAGTCGTAAGATACGCGATATCAATATGTTAGTTAAAGTATTCATTTTTATTGGCTATGAACCATATCTCTTGCATCAGCATTTTTAAACCGATACCGAAGTACACATGTACCTATAGCTAAAAATAATGTTTAATATTTTAAGAAATTTGATACTATGGCTTTATCAGAATGTTCGAATACTGAAACATTTTTCATTCTAACATATTATTAGATCGGTTTTCTCCTCCAATGAATTTATAGTAATTTTTAACAGAATATGATGAATATAAAGCAGAGATTTAAGAAATAACATTACGTTATCAACGTTATCAAAGAAAAATTCTTTTGTCAAGTGTCTTTCATTTGTCAATTCTGAAATCCGACACGCGATGAATACTTACTACTTAACGAAAATATAATTCACGCGCATAATACAATTTTAATTTATTCAACACGAAAATTTCTACGTGGACTCGGAGAATTTCAAAGAGCGTAGAAAAAGAAATAAGATCGATTCTTCGTTTTTCTATTGAACTTCACTCGTTGGATATTACGATCTGCCGCTAGACACATTTTATGTAAAATTTACCCACAGACGAGCAATCCTCGTTCAATAAGATTCATCTTACCCGGAACAGATTCGACAAGTTACCGGTTGATGAAACTTCGTATAAATTATTTGAGTTGTTATCCAGCGTTAATATAGCTCCAATAGGTGGCGATGGAAGCACATAGGATATTGCAGATTCCTATATCGAATCTCGATACGAAAATGTATTGAAATACGTGTATTTTTTTTACACCTGTACATATGTGTACCTTTTCGTAGGACATTTTTGCCGGTATTACGTAAAATATTACATTTACGAAGTAATATTATTGGAAAAGTTAATTAACTAAAATAACATTGCTTAAAGCTACCTGTATATCTTCGAAGCACGACATTATAGCAACCTAAATCAAAACTAAACAAGCAATCAGGATCGTCCCTCGGTTATGTCGGCTTCAGTTTGACAAATTATAGTAGCTTCAAGATAACAGGTAAGATAAACACCTTGATGTAGTAAAGGTGGTCTCGCATCAGGTTGTTGTCAATATGTCAGGACTTGTTCTTTGGAACGATTCAGAACTGTACCTTGGCATAGCACATACGTTATCTATGTTCGCTCAAACTACATCTCATTTTTAATATTCTTATTTTCTCAGCTGATTCTATATACGTTCTTTGAAAATATAAAACGAAGTATCAGAATCGTATTATCAGATTTTAACACACAAAATTTATATCACATTGATTACTATTAATTTGTAATAAATAAAATTTCTATTAGACGCGAGATTAAATTTCTACTAAAATTTAGAAGCTCGAGAGTCACGTTGAAATGTTTCATTTCAATTCGTAATTAAAAAGAGTTTCTCCTCTATGCAGAATTAAATTTCTATTATAAAAATCTCTGCTTACCGTGACTGTATATAGTATAGTAGAGTTTTGTTGGCAATTAAAAAAAAAAAAAAAAAACATAATTCCGGTGTTGCCATTATGTTAAACGTTCACGGATTAATTAATTTAACCGCAAATGTCTATTTGTGTGTCGAATGAGCCGACAATTGATGTTTCCTCAAAGACTGCCGCTAGAGGTTTCAAATGTACAACTTATTGTGAAAAATGATAGTTATGACAGACCACCTTTGACGTTTACGTAGAATTTTTGTACGATTACCATAAACACGTTTGCCACCCTCTATCACGAACAAAGTAGGTAGAATAGTTTTGCGTCCCTTCTCGAGGAGAAATGTTGCGGCAATGACTAATGATACCGAAATACTTTGGAAAGAGAGGACCACGAGAAAACACAGAAGAGAAAGTCAGGAGCGTACTACGTCGCTTTAACCGCAATTTCATTTGACTTATTATAGCTTTAAAAAGGAAATTAATTTTTGTTAGCGAAGTTCTTTTCTCCCTGTCACAGGGCTATTGTGCCAAGTAGATGAAACGTAGAGTTACTTGGATCAACTCCAGTGTCTTACAATCTCCCAACTTCCTACGAAATAATCAAATTCCTATATTACGAAACGCTACGAATTTTTACGCTTACGAAGAAGAAAATGTCGCGTACTTTACGTTCAACGCTAAAAAATACCCAAAAACGAGAAAAATGATTCGAACAATCGTAAGGTTGGTGAAATTAAAAAAAAAAAAGAGAGAGAGAATAAAAAAGAAATAAAAAAACAGGTTGGACAAAGGTTTCAAGTTCACGCTAAGCAATTTTATAAATCATCTTTTCGACAGTCTGCGTCAATGATAAAGTAGGGGACGAATTCTCGCTCATTAACGAGAAGAAATTCACGATTGGCCAGTAATTACGATGATGGGAACAAAGACAGTTGTATAATAAGTCTGGGTATGTCGGCGTAGCATAATGCAGGCGTTATATCGGAGATATTATCGGTACTTACATCGGTGTCTCTTTCCGTCAATCGGCTGTCCATCCAATTCCTTGAAGCTGCCGACCTATCGAACTCTGGGGTGGATTCGCGATTCTCGCCTTAACCTTCCTGCCGTCAGCCATATCCGGCTCGTTAACATTTTTTTAATCGACACCGTGAGTCCGAATACTCGGCAACGTGTTCACCGTTGCCACGATACTCCTCGGTTGATTCGTGCCGGATGCGTTTACACTCCTTTATAGCCTATAAATTCAAAGGGACGCCGTCTTCTTCATTTGTCAACCGCCTCTTCGGCCCTCCTTGCTACGCCTTCTAACTATTCTACGATAAGAAAGGACCATCATCCCACTACGGCCAGTCACGTCGATCTTGCTTTCTCTGCTCTTTCTCACTCCCTTCGTCCCACTCCCCCTCCCCCTCCTTTCACCGTCTAGATATTTTTTATACGGATATCATCACGGAATTTATAACTTTTCTTACTATCTATTGGCATAATACGTGTACGTATGTAATACGAAGTACGTGAATTATAGGGGAAGAATAAACGCGATATAAGTGGTATTTCTGTTCTTCCTTCAAACGTTTTATCTCTATAGAGCGTACGACTTATCGTCTGGTTTTTTAATTGCCAGCGTTACATTAGGTATACTCCTCTCTTTCAAATAACAAAATATTTCATCTTATTCGTTCATAGGAAAGCTCCGTATCCATACGTACGACGAGCAGTACCTGGGTCTTCGTTATTTTTATTCACCTGCACGAGCAATTTAACGTAGGATAGGTTGGCGAGGTTAAAGCGAAGTTGGAAATAATGGACGATAAAAGTATCGAAGTAAAAAAGTGTGTATGTACGTATAGATGTAAGACATCTGTAAATGTCAATTGGCCAATAAAGCAAGACTTCTGCCGCCATAACCAATTAGCTCAAAGAGAAGAAGCAAGGAAAGCCACAAACGGAACGTGGGATCGTAGAATGGCCGAACGATATTGTGTCATAAGAAACGCGTCGTGTTAAAACGTCTAAACGTCTAAACAGTAACGGCGAAATAATGATCGTGGATAAAAATATAGTCATTAATATACCAACGTATTTTCATACCTCATTAATTATGTAACATTACCTGACAGATAATTGGCACGTTGTTTCGTACTATTTTGTATATATATATAGTTTTTTAATAGTGGTATATAGTCTTATTATGTAATTTTTTAAATATTGTTTCTCAAGGATAGTCTTAAAGCTGCAAATACGATACTCTTACACAACCATGTATCGTTATTGCTTTATGGTAGGATCGCGAGGCGATCAATTGCGGGAGACGCGGCGGCAAAAGTTTGAGAAGTGTCTCGCTATTCCTCGGGGTTCGATTCTGTCGCGTCTAATTCTTTCTCTCGGACGTCTAACAATAGAAAAATAAATTCAAAATTTAACGGTCAGCTTCCGATGGATCGAGCGATTCTGTTCCCGGGGCGTACAAAATGTCTCTGGAAATATTTTGACGTGGAGCAAGATCCCCGTGTGATCGATGCCAGTTCCCCAGAGATTACATCGTGAATTGCAGTTTCTTCGCGGCGGACGCGCACTGCATGGACTGCAGTTCTCCGTTTGATTCTCACAGAAGCGCGGCTCACGACGAATCAAAGCGGCCCGCTAACATCTGTTCGTTTCTACAGTTTCTTGGATATTCCCGCGACTTTCCACGATCAACCGCGTCGATGGTCGTTCCGCGTAATCACAATTGCCGTGGATCGTGTTATATGGATAATTCCAAGTATATTTGCAGAAGAAAACAAAGTAAATGCGAAACGTTTACGATTCGCAACAGAGTTATTTACAAGTATATAAACTAATTGGAAATAGATTAGGATTACCTAGGAATTATTTAGAGTGGCGGTACTGGCACGGAACCGTTTATTTTAGAAACTTTTGCGCGAATTTAAAGAGTTCGTGGCAAACATCACTCTTGCCTGTGTTTGCCTTTTTCTAAGAAAATTAGAGCGTACCTGCAATTACGAGACTGTCTACGCTTTAACATCTTAAAAGCTCGATTTTGAGATTTCCAACGAATAATCAAACTTGTTGTATATCGCACAGCCAAGGAATTAGTTTTTCATATAAAACGAGAAGGTGTCGTGTATTTTTACTATTCGGTAGGAGAAACATCAATAGCGGGAAAATGATCTTACGGTGAGATGATATTCAAACAAAATTCCCATCGAGTGAAGTATTAGGTTGTCCCGAAAGTTTCTTTGCTTCCGTAAGGAAATAATAGACGCACAGGCTCTTTTCGTTCTATGTTATTTTATTCAATCATGTACGATTCATTTTGTTCTATTTCTATTATTGCGATCGTACGTGATTCGACAAAAATAATATAAAACGGAGAATGTGGTGCATCCGCTATTTCCTTACGAAGCGAAAGAAACTTTTCGGACAACCTAATAGTAGCTTTCAGAGGTTAAATATTCGCTTAAAGTCTGGTTACTGGAACTCGAGCGACTTGGCTAATCCCAGGCTAAACCGAGAAGCTAAACTTTCACGTAGGCAACCAAAGTCGTACAAAAATATATAAATAAGTTTAACGCCTTAACGTTTAAAACTCTGTTACGTAAAATTCGTGAAAATCAAACAATTCAGAGCAGATTTTCGGCGCACAGTTTTCTGACGTTTGAACTACGAAATAAAGAATTCTCGAAAGAAATATAAAGAAGGATACCATATCACTCAGGGTTGTTCGCATTAACTTTACCATCGAAATTCACCATCGGTGCGGTGGATGTCGTCTACTGTGGAATATTAAAATCAGTACAGAGTGTCTGCAATCTATTGTCACGATACGTGAATCGTAGGGCAGGTATCGAGTCGGTACGAATAATTAACGTTTTCGAAAGTCTCGCACGAAAGGGACACGAGGTGATTAGTTGGGCTAGTCTGACAGTCCGGAATCTTATTTGCACTAATGGCGGCCATAACCGAGCGAAGGCGTCCGTCGTGAAATCGCTGGACGCAAGACCGGTTTTCTTCCCCGTGTAATTACAAGCTTCGAACCGATCGCGCGCTATCTCAGAAAAAATCGCCGCTCGATCTGCGGATCTTGTCGATTTAATCAAAAACGACATTTTTACGGGTTTTCGCGGAAGCATCGTACGCCGGGACACGTTAATTATTAATAATCGTGGAGGAACGGCGAAACCGATGTCAAAAAAGTAATATCGCGTATAGAGAAGCGAAAGAATCGAGCTTCCTAACATCGTGTAGAAAAACAACATACCTACCTGTTCGATTATGTATGACTCCGAGATTGATCGTCAGGGAAAAGAATTTCTCCCATGATTAGCTTGCCCGGGAAGAAGTTGACTCGTTTCGTACTTAAAATAAAATTTGCCTCGTCTATTTGCGATACGATTACGAAGCTGTATAAAAGATTATACAGGTGTGCCGCATATAGTACGCGTATGCGCGTAATACTTATCGCGCGAGAAAGTAGATCGTTTATGAACGTTACTGTTATATCTGCTAACGTTAAATAAATATGTCTGTAGGAAATGTTTTTAACATAAAATATCCACACCTAAGATTATCGCATAAAATTATCGAGCGAAACATTCCGTTCCGTGGCGTTCGATCAACGTTCGTCTTGATTCGGAATTTCTTTCACATTGGCATATATATTTGACACAATGTAAGGTGCTGTTCATTTGGAACAAGCTACGAAAGAGAACGAAATATCAGGTTTCTGAAATAGCTAAAGACAGCATACCGTAGAACGTACAGAATGTACGTAGCATAAACTTCGCTTAACAAACATACGAGATCGCGTTAAATACAAAAGAAAATTTCCCAGCTTTGCCTTACCTTTCTTTCCAACTTGATCCAATAAGCTTCAACCGCTTCAAAGCGATCCACCGATGCCAAAGAAATCTATCCGCGTAGTAATTAAATCGAAATGGACGTATAGATAAAATTATAATGCGTTCTACGGTTTAAGTACAGATATTAGTGAGACAAGTCTGAGGCGTACGTTGAAAAGCACGCGCGATAATAGAAGATAACGCTATACGTTAATAATTATAATAAGATTTATAGTTTCCTCTTTAACGTCGAGCCGCGCACATACTTCTCCTTTTTTCCTTTTTTCTTCTTCTTCTTCTTCTTCTTCTTTTAAAATTATCGCCCAGCGTTTCTTGTTTCATCTACGATCAACAGTACACGCACGTCTTTGAGGTATATACGAATAAAAAGCGGAGAATACATAATACGTGGGCTTGGCGGTACACCTCGGATACATCGCGGCGCGGGGGTTGAAAAAAGAGAAAGAGAAAAAGAGAGAGAGAGAGAGAGATAGGTACGCCCCTGTTGGGGTGAACGTTCGTGACGGCATCGTCGGCGTTCCCTTTGTACACACGCACCGCCCCTCACTGCTTTTGCCTCTCACCGATATATCCCACAACATAAGTACGCGTTCGCCCTCTCCCGCACGCTCTCCCCCTCCCTATTTCCCTCTCTCCCTCTTTCACCAGTTCGAGTTGCGTGGATACATTATACGAATTACATTGATGATACGTCGATGGGACACGAGATAGGGGCTGGTTTGGCTCCAACCCGCGTCGATAACCAAACTATTTTTCTTCGGTCAGCCGAGACGGCTGATCTTCCTACCGACGTCCTCTCTTTCCTTGATCGATCTTTCTTTCTTGTTTTGTTTTTTATTTTCTTTCTTTCTTTTTTTTTTTCGTTTCGTTTCTCCTTTCTTTTCCTTTTCTTTCTTTTCTTTTTTATCGCGAAATGATTCATTGACAAAACGGGCAGACTCGTTGAGAAGTGTAATTTTCTAGAGATAGCGGGGTTTAAGGATCGTTTATCGTGATTGATAGAAGGAACGGAGTTTCAGCGTGTTGAAATATTAATTGCCGCGCGTGAATGTTCGTAATTCCATTAATTTACCGGACTCGAGTTATCTCGATGTTTATGGAAGAGGAACTTTTCACGGGAAACTCGCGTCCAAAATAGTATGTAAGGAAACTGTCTTTCGTGTTGCAGCAGGAGCGCTCTCTTTTTTTTTTTATTTTCAATTACATATTGCGAGTAGCTCTGGAGATTAAAAGAACCGTTCGGTGCTTTGCTTTGGAAGATAAATAGGTTGTGGTCCGTAATTTACTTCTTGCCCTAGCGTCTTCCAACTTAGCCCTGTAAATATACGCGTAAGTTTTATACAACTTTCTTCGTTTAAATTCCCATGCAGCTTCGTCGTTCCATTGATTTGATTTCTACATTCTAATTGCAAATGTTTGTCATTCATAGTCCTGTACGTACGAACGATATAAGAGATAAAACGATATATATATATATATATATATATATATATATCTGTCCTATATATTTTAACGTATCTTTCGTACATTTTTTCTCTCTCTTCTATCGTTCGTTTATCAGAGAAAGAATAAATTGCCGGAACTATTTTTCAAAAATATTGGATGCAAAAATGTATTCAAAAAATCTGAAAAATGTGTTCCGTAGAGTGGAGGTATGTTCTGGTAGTGATCGGTGCTCTGTGGCAAGACAGGCGTCCCCCAGGATACGCTTCCTCTCTCCCTCCTCGCGTCCCAGATCCTGCAGGATCATTAATCAAATTCCCCTTTTAGCCGCGCCTCCCTCTTCCCCCTCCTTTATCCCCTCTTCGTAGTACGACGGTTCAGCCGCCATTACTGTACGGCTGCGTGCACGACGCATTAATTAAAACCAGGAAATTAATGCTTTATGCTTTTGAATCTGTCTCTTTCTCTTTCTTTCTTTCTCCCTTTGTAGAAGACGTAACCCAGCCTTTAGAAAGTTGCTCAATTTCTTTAATCAACCTTATAGGAATTCAACTTTTGAATCACCTAACGGGACACTTTTCAAGAAAACGTCCTATTAATGTATAGTGATTGATTAGAATTTCTCGGGTATTCTTTGATACGGCAACGTACACGCATTCGATTGTGTTTCGATATCGTAACGTCTGCGTTTGCTTTTGAACAGTTATGCAGTACCTACTTACATTTCTCCGCACTGACTGACTTTTGCCGATAAAGTTCGTGTCAAATACGATTATGATAAAATTTTATCGGCTAGCCAAGAATGTTTACGAGGATTTTCATATGAAAAATTAAGCGACCGAGCTGCGAATCAGCGAATCAGAAATTTCCTTCAAATGTTTGCGAAAATTCTTGACGTATGGTAATGTAGAATTATTTTCGCGACACGTAATTTTTCGTTATTATTAATGAAACATTTCCGTGGACGCGATGCAGGTATCTTCGAGCGATTTGTCGTTAGAATAATTTTTCCAACCCATTCGCGCGCAATGCTTAGGTACTTGTTTCGTCGCGTTGTCTTCAAACGTAACACGTAGACGCAACGCGATAATTAAACGAAAACAAATTGAAACACATGTCGCGAATCGCGTCAGGTTCGATCGCTGTCGCGACCCTTGAATTTTACGTCTCGATCTCGTTTTAATCTCGACCGAAGAAAGGACCTTCTTCTTTCTTTTTTCTTTTTTTTTCTTTTTTTTTCAAAAGGAGAAAGTCAACGTTTTGAGAAAATTATTATCGTACAATGTAAGCGAGAAATCGTATCAGTAACGATTCTTTTACGTTTATTCTTTAATTTGCGAAATTTTTCCAAGTAGAAGAAACTTCACCAAAAACCGGACGAACTTCTTTGGTTACGTGATACTGCGACATATTCGATGAATTTGTAGAAACTTAGATAAAAATTACTTTCCACGACATCTATCATCCGATCCGACCGATGAATCGGAATGAAAAAGAAAATGGTCCTTTGCAAGTCCTCTTCCGGAAGGAGCAAGAAGATTAGTAGGCGTGACCCATGGGACCCATTAGCGGTCAGTGCTTATCTTGGTCTACCGCGAAATGTCCAAAGGCACTTGTAACTACGCGAATACTAAGTAATTTATGAATAGCAAGTAGGATTTGCGGAACATCATTCGCCACGGTTCCTACCTTCTTTTATTTATAGCGAAGTCATTACTTTACAAGCAGTGCAGAAAGATCCTTCCTTAGGATTTTTCATTTAGTTACACTTCCCACTTCATGCATCGTTAATCCAGCGTAACTCTATGATCGTAAATCATTATGATAACTTTCGTTGCATTAAATCGTATTCGTGTATCAAGCATTGCAACATTGTTCTACGTTGTAGCTTTCAAAACTGAGAAAATTGAATTTCAAAGCGTCGAATCATTTATAATTCCTGCGATACGTTTCTGTCTTTTACGTTATAAACAGGCGAGATTTCATTCCTCGCTGTAACAACCTTTCTTAACGATGATAATAATAATAATAATGATAATAATAATAATATTTTTAATAATAACAGCTCGAATGATTATCTTTGTAACAGATATCGACAATTCAAATAATCGTTGATAGTAAAACTTTCCAAGGATGATAATCTCCATTTTCAAACGCTCCTGAACGTTTTCTTTTTTTAACGAACACGATAATAAGAAGTTACGTCTCGTAGATAATTTTTATTTCTAACGTAGAAGGATCTAAGCTGTCGGTGCTTTCTCGGCTAGATACGAAAGGGTGGCGTGAAAATCGAGGATAATACCTGGTCAACTTAACGGTAGAACCACCATTAGGCCTATTTATCGTTCAAAGCCAGGCACATCCTGACAGGTTCACCGACTAAGAAGTACGTTGTTCTGTTGTGGATTCGATGCACAACAGTCGTCGAAAGAGAGGCAAAGCTGGCGTTATGCCATAACGAGATTACCGATAAATTTGTAAAGATTACTTATTACCGGCAAGCCACTTTTCCAACTCGCTAGTCACCATTTGGTGTAATTAATCTTTCACTCGTATTACATTTATCTTCGAACGTTTTGCCTTTTAGTTTTTCACTCTCGCATTTCCATGATCGTGTGTTTCGTGATATTAGGTTGTCCCGAAAGTTTCTTTACCTTTGTAAGGAAATATATAGATGCACAAGCTCTTTTCGTTTTATATTATTTTATCGAATCGTGTACGATCCATTTTGTTTTTCTTTTACTATTACGATCATACGTGATTCGACGAAAATAATATAAAACAGAGAATGTGGCGCATGCATGGTTTCCTTACAAAACGAAAGAAACTTTTCGGACAACCTAATAGATCAAGTATTTAATCGTATCGATATTGGCTAACTATTATCGTGGACTGTAAATCATACAGAGCCGTGCAAAATTACGATCGAATCACTCCATGAATTTTGATTACAATGTACAGGGTAACTCAATTAGTGCGTGATATTCAATTGCGTCGTAATTCGTAATTCAGATCGCTCGTTCGATTAAATTACGATACAATCGGTAATTGTACGATTAGAAGATACAATCGAATAATCTAATCAAAGGACATAAACGTAAAATTACGTCAGACGTGAACGGCAAGCGGCAGATAGTGGAAGCCGCGTAGACGTTAAAGGAGTACAAACGTGGAAGATAAATCGTAGAAACGTTTATCTCGCTCGTTCGGTGTTCCGAGCTGTCACTCGGTTGCATTGTATTCCAATTACACCCACGATTACGGTAATTAGCGATTGAATTAATCGAAAACCTTGAATTATGTAATTCGAATACAACGTGATTTAATTACGATGCAATTCGAGTACGGTGTAATTTAATTAGCATAATCGTGAGCTCGCAGTACCTGTTTCTGGGGAAGGCATCTTCGTTCATTTTTCACCGTGATAAACCATTTCGAAATTACGTTTATTTTAGTTGGCAGATAGATATTGTGCCCGTGTCGTCGCTAGATATAATTTTAGAAATTTTCAACGGTATTTTATAAAACGAACGATTTACTGTCGCTCATTACGTTCAGCTTGTTCGTCATCGGATGTGAAAAAGTAATTAATTGCTTAATATTGCTAGCAAATAAACTCTCATACTGCTTCTTTTTTTTTTTTTTTCTTTATGTACATTGTGTGTGTCACAATGGTCTATCAGCGAGAGATCTGATACCGTGCTGTGTAAATAGAGAAACGATTAAAATAGCAATCTGAAATGAAATTCGTATCACTAATTACTATCAATCAAGTGAATAATTGATTTAAAAATAACACTCTCGAAAACGACGATTCCAGTGCCCCGTCGTCTGAATTTGTAAGATATGCCTCGGCCATTAGTACGAATAAATAAATAACGCGAGGCAGAGTGAGTTAATTCGAAAAAAGATAAGCATTAGATAAGAATATTATTTCGTTTACTTGCGCACATCGAGAGACAAAGACGGATCATATATCTAATTGGTGTTCAGAAACGGAAATTCACCGATCGTCTTCGCCGCCATATAATTTTTTATTCGTGTAATTGAACGTTCACGTTCGGACAAAGTAAGTGGATTCGATCTTTAAGAATTTGTTTAATCGGACACTGAAATTTCGTTCGAATAAACGCTCGACTAACGCCTAATAAACTGACTCCATTCTGGAAATAAGTTCAATGCTAAGGTAAAGGTATTTTGGTTGCAGTAAGAGAAGTTAGAGAACGAAGGAATTGCAGAAACGAAGCTTAGAGATAAGAAATTAAGAAGAATTCAAATATTATATAAGAAACTCGAGAGCAAAGCGAGAACTCGTGGCTTTATCAAGAAGAGGATCAAAGTTTTCATAGAATATCCATGATCGTTGTTCGTATGTATATACATTTTATAATTCTGTATCTTCAATACTTTCTACACTTTATGATAATAGAATTGGTCATCAGTTGTTAATTATGTATACCGAGAGAATATTTTAAGTAAATATTCGTTAATATCTATAGCCGTATTTCTTATCAGCCAGAATGTTCGACGAATCTTTACTCATCAAACTACGTACATCTTTATATGTAACGAAGTTTCTTCGTCTTTACGTACATAATTTTATTATTCGCTTTATTTATAGCGTCGCTGAATCACGCGTTTCGTTGTACGTTTTGGTTTCTAGAAAAGTAGATTGAAACGTAGCTTGCAAGCGAAAGTGCGTAATTGTTCCTTCCTCGAACAATGCGTCGTCATTTCTAAAACGTTACTGATAAATTAATATTTCATGATATATAAATCGTTAGTAATCGATACGAGTTTATAATTTCTCAAGTGTCGAACACAGTTGCAAATATTTCGATATTTTCTTAACGAGACACTCCTTTAAGCGTCATTGAAATTTAAGCGTCGTTGGAAATGTTGAGCGCGGTACAAATACCGAAGAATCGTATCAAGAACACGAGTCAACCGATCGTATAATCGATCAAACTGTGCAGAAAAGTCCACTTGAACGCAACTGATCTTATACTATATAGCATACCGACGATAAACCGTCGTTTCCCCGAAGAAGCGTTTGATTATTCGAGAAGATTGGCTGTACTCGTTGTCATCGGCGACAATGGAGAGTAATTACATTATCACGGTGTTGTATGATCGACATTCGATGCAGTAAGTTATAAAACGTATAGTCATCGGCTCGTGTCCCGCAGAAGCGAAGTCTTTTCCTTTAGGAAGACAGATCGATCGAAGACTGGCGGAGATCGTTGCACCTGTTATTCAGGGACGAAGAAACAATCAACGGCGAAACTATTTTTCAAGATAACTAATCAAGATAAAACGCGTGATCTCCGCACGAAGATCGTTGTTCTATTCCATACTTTACAAAATTTCAAACGTACGATTCGCGACGCAGCCCATATCATCGAACAAATCGACGATAATACGCAGGCAGTGTTTATTTGATATTATTCGTTGTTTAACTTCTATTATCGTAATATGTTACGTTGTACGTATTATAAATTACCGATACACCTAGAAACTCCTTCGTGTAATAATGACAAGATTGATAATGAAATAAGTGAAATCTTAAAAGTGAACGTCAGATATTGCAGCCAAGGTAATCGCCTTGTTTAACCTGTAACTGGAAATTGGAAAACTGTGAAAAGTATTCGTAGAATAGAAACTTGTAGCTTCTGTAGTTTCTTGGTTGTCTCGATTCAGTGGTATTGTTATTTGATTAGCGAATTATTATGCAAGAGGTAAATTCTCGGTTATGTAACTATTACCAGTATGTGCGCTGACAAGCAGAAGCGATATCCGTAGCGCAATTGTAAACGAAAGCGTTGAGAAGTTACGCTCATTGGTGCAACATTTAAGATTTAGGAAGAGTTATTCGGAGGATATCGATATTCGCGATTAAGCGATGAAATTTGCGCGATAACGAGCGTCCGGTACCTGTTGCCCAGTAAATAAAAATTAACTCGTAATTGCTAAAAATTAGGACTTTTCAAAACGAAACGATAGCAAACAGTTTCGAATTGATATCGGTACGGTCTTGGAAAGAGCTGCGAGTCCTTATCTCTTTAAAAGTGTCTCGACACATGCTCCGACACTTACAACGTGTAAATTTCACTCCTAAGCGATTTTACCACCTCGTTATATCGTTTCCGCTAATCTTGTTTGTTCGCCAACTCGAAACCGTTAAACTTTATCTCTTCTCTGATTCCACGACCGCGCTATCTCTTTTGCACCTATGTAACCTAATCGTCGATTTCTTTCTCGCTCTTTCGTTGCTTTCCACTTGCTTTTTTTTCTTTTTTCTCTTTTGTTTTCACTTTTTACACCGACCGTGTAAGAAGATTTTGCCACTTTCGAATACAAAATTGCGTTGGAATAATTCTTGCGATGTAATTTTGCTATTCTCGATCTTCGTCTCGCTTATTTATTTATTCGCTATTATATCGCGTATTTGTTTCTACATTTACCAACAGTTGGAAACGTACAGCGCGGCAGATACGAATTTTCTTCAACCTCGGAACTTGTATTTATGTTCTTTACGCGCAAATATTCCCTTAGGTATTATTTCCTTAACAAGCGTCTCGTATTCCTCGTTATTTTCCAAATCCCGCAGAAATCATACGAAAACAACGAAGCGATCTATCGATGGTGTACGCGTAATTTAATTTACTGTAGCTACCGTCTCTTGAAATTATATTTTCTCCGCATACCTAATCCAACGTCACCATTAGATAGCCATTGATTTATTACGTTACGGTAATAAAAAGAGATCAATGAGAACGTAAAAGATAAGAAATTAGTGTTCGTTCGGTTGCCGCGAGTCGGTGTCCCGACGCTTTATCTCGCCGCGTGGCTAATCGAATAAAAATTAAAGGCGTCGATGTCGTTGGAAAGAGCGCGCTGGTGCCAGGTGAAACGCGCTGGCCTAGGCATCGAAGTCGATTCGATTTCTCGAGGAGAGCTGTGCCCAGCTGTGGGCGCGGCGGATATCCCGCTGTGTTTCTCCAACATGGCCGACACCGTATGCACACCCACGCTCTGGCTCTCTTTTTCATCGCGTCCTCCGTTTCTTTCTCGTTCCTCCGGAGCATCAAATTACACGCTCGGTGAAGTAATTTTCGATGGCGCGTTCGTGATCGAGCGTGATGCAGAAACATATCCGTTATCCTGCGGTTCCGATGCGCCGTGTTAAAATTTGCGATCACCGATAACGATGGCCAAAGAGATTAATGGCTACGAGCCAACCGGCTCTGTCTTTACCCCGTGTATTAACCGTCAAATGATTCCTCCGATTGAACCATATGAAATTATGCGTATACACGAGCTAAATAAATAAATTCTATCGGGGCGGTGATCTGTTGGAGGAATAACGATCGACCGTGTAAAATCGGCGGAATGATTAATCATATGTTTGTTGTTAGCTTGGAAAAATTATCGGATTAACCGCGTCTATGTAAATAAGAATTATTGGATTGATCTTATAGTTCGGAATCGCCTGTAACAATTTCAAATTATGTTTGGAATTAATTTAACTTGATAAACTTTCAAGTACTTACAAATATATACCGAACTGAAAATCAATCGGATATTTCTTGCGATCGAACAAATAATTTTCCAAACTAACGAGAGACATATGATATTATCGATAATCCCGTCGTTTTACACGCTTAATCGTTCCTCCTGCATCGTAAGATAATCGTGATAGCGGAGCTTTAGATATTTTCTCTTTTTTTAACAAATTTATCTGATCAAGGATGTTCTAAAAAATACAGTTCCGCGAGACTAAACCGGTAAAATATTGATGAAGTTTAAATGTGAAATGGAAAGTGGTTCGTATTATTAGGAAGAACGAAAGCGTAGTTATAAGTTAGATATTAATTTATGAGGCGAATTAATTTTTCAGCCTTCTGTTAAAGACGACGCGTATTTCTATTTAACTGTACGTGTATTTCATATCCATGTATATATATACAAGTAAAACTATTTATTCAAAGTTTATATTGTTTGGTTTATTTTAAAGATTAATTTGATTTCCCTATAAATATAATATACACATAATACACACATCCTATAAATATAATATGTAATAGAAAAGGTTTTGAAGAGGTTGTTCCACTAAACAACTGCATATTTTTATTCAAATTTGAAATAAATGAGACGTTCGTATTTAAATTTATGTGGCAGAATTTCTAATTGCCTTCTAATTAGCAAGCAACATTCTTTAATCTTTGCAATCTTCGACAAATAAGAGAAATCCTACGTTTCTATGAAAGTATAAACAAGTACATCGAACGAACACATTCAAATCCGTTCTTAGACTTTAATAAGCAGGCCACGAGTTGTCACGCTTGCTCGTTCCGACAAAAATTAGCAAATCTAATCGTGTCTTCATTCGCCTATCTGTATAGCCGGCTTTTATGCCAGTGCGATCTTTCTCCCTCTTTCACTCGCGATTTTTGATGAAATCGTAACGAGGCTTCTGACGTTCCTCTTGGACGTAGTAAGACGTCGTTGTGTTCTTAATACTGCTTAAAAAATCTCGCGTCCTGTTGCCGCTGCGACACGATAAGTAGTTGCAATTTGCTAGTCACTTAATCCGCGAATGCGATTCATTGGACGCGAATTATTTCTTATATATTTGCAGAAATGTACGGTAGGAAAGCGTCTCCGGAATAATTTCAATTTAACTTTGATCAATGCTTTTTCGATGAGAAAGTCGATCACTTTTAAATCATACGTATGGCTGTATAGATGTATCTGTAAGTTCCTTAAATTAATCAAACATTGTTTTATCAATTTTCGGATACGTAATCTATTTATAATATGGAAACGTCGTTTGCCTGTCTGCTCACGAACAAGTAAAACTTGTTACAGCTATTGAATTAAAAACAGTATATTCGTCTATAAAATATAAGTTACTTAATTGTGAAAACTACTAAACGACCGACAGTTGCAGATCAACCGTTAAGAAACAAACGTTCCAGTCAGCGGTAAAAATTAATCGATCGTTAACTTCTGCAACTCCGTAGTGAGCAACGTGGATATCTTAACCAAAGTGTTTTTATCGAATATTTTTCTTTAAAAAAAAACTGTAACAGAGTCGAATTAATTGCAAAATCTAATTACGGTCGCCGTTACTCGACGTTACTTCTTCTTGCACAGGTTGTAATAACGGTCAGGTTTAAATTAGCGAAGAAAATCTGTAGATTAGTTAACGAGGTTGAATACGAACTCGGCGAAATTGGCTCAATTAAAAGCTACGGGCCAGCTGCCCCGACAATTGTGCCCCGTCATGTGATTGGTCCTTTTTCCCAGGTTCTTTCTTCTCCTTTCGATCTCCTCCATTTCGAGATGCATCGATACTCGGCCCGTCATTAATCATGCACTTTTGTACACACTCGTCGATGGGACTCCCTGCGAGGGACATCTTGGCCCGCAACAAAATGAATCTTCAGGATCGTGATTTCGATTTCGAACAACTCGATCGTGATCGAAACGTTATTAACTTACATAAAGCGAGCACGCAAAACTTGTTGTGCTACCACGAAATCCTTGTACTTATTAATTACTATGCTACGCGTAAACGTGTAATCATCGATTATACTTATTTTAGTCGTGCGAGTACGCAAAAGATTTAATTGAAATTGTAGGATAGAATTTTTAGAATTTACAATTTACGAGTTACAAAGGTTCCCTTACAATTTACGATAAGCGACATCTAATCCTTTTCGAATGGATTATTATCAATGGATATTAAAGAATAAATTAAATTAGTATGAAATTCAATATCTAAATTCTCATTTTGTTACCTGATAATATTTTGTTACACCTGTACTCTACGTCGTACAAGTATACGAAATTATTGTAAAACATCGTATAGTAACAAAATTTTGAGCGAAACAAAATATATACGTATTCTTACGAATCTCCAGAATAATTTTCAAGGAGAAAAGAATACGATATCTGTTCCTATTGTGAAAATACCAATAAACATCTAGCAATTTACAAAAACCTGTATTATTATATTAATATATATTAATATTAAATAGAAATATTGCCATAGGGTGAAACGTATTTTAAAAGATAGTCTGCATCAGAGTGCAGAAGAAAATGAGTTCGAAAGACACTTTTATCGTGATGCAAGATAACCGTCCAAAGCATAATGCTACTACTAACACACGAGCGTGGATCTTGTACAATACTCGGAAACACTTGGAAACGCGTCTACTATCCCCAGGTATAAACATTATTAAAAGTATATGGCACCACCTGAAATGTAAAATACAAAGTCACCATATTTTATCAAAAAACGATAAGAAAAGAACTGTTTTAGAAGAATGGAAGATCATTTCCGCTAGAGTACGCATCGATTTAATAAATTCAATGCCACGACGGCTCCAAGTCACAGTAAAATGAGAAGGGAACATCGCTAAGTATAAATATAATGAAATCTAGCGATTTACTCTCCTACGTATCAGAGTTATTAATTTTCTTCGTTAAACTGTACATTTACGAATATCTTTTACGCGTATATGTTTTGCATTTTTTAGACATCACTTAATATTTTCTCATAGGATATACATATGCCACTTTCTTTATATGACAATTATTCCGCAGACTTGTAAGAATATGTACATATTTTTTATTTGATAAAATATTGTTAATAAACGACGTTCTCTTCGTTATCTTCGTTGAAATTAATCACCGTACGTGTATACTTTTTACGCTGACTCTAACAGCACATTATTAATTATAATATCTAGCAAACGTTATTTATATACAGCGAGCGTTCACGAACTTGTGGAAAATCGTTAGAAAGCAAAAATTTATAGACTACACATCCGACATAAATAAAAATGTAAAACATCCAAAATGAAATACATATTGTAATATTTAATTATGAAACGAACGCTCTATTCAGCCTCCGTTTATTACTTTCATAAAAATTACTTTCATTAAAAAAAAAAAAATGTGTATCCAATAAAAATATGATTTTGCGTCAACGTAACAGTTACAGTTTAATTTTTTCAATTTACGTATCTAACTTACCAACACTTTCTTACAGATGCTTACGTATCATTTCAGGATATGGATTTAATCGAAGTGCTTTGGAAGCAAGACGTGGATCTAGGATTTACGTTGGTGGAAGCACCACCAACAACAACAACGAAAAAGGCATCCACGTTGGAAAAGGAGTCCGACGATGAGATCGAGAAATTAAAAGCTCTGGAAGCGATCAATGGAACTAACGAAAAGGTACGTAACATTATCCTTATATTTGTCATAACATGTTCAACCGAACCCGCCGATCCGTCTTCGATAAGTACTTATATTCTTATTCTTAATTTCGAATCGTAAATCGACTTCGATCTCTGCCACGCTTTCTCCCGTTTACGCACCGCAATTAGCAATTAATGACATATTGTTTATCGAGTTTCGTATACTTTCACATCACGGAGAACCTAACATTTTGCCTTTTCTCGTGTGACATTCAAATTCGCGTACCTAACGTACACTATCGGCTAAAAGTTCATTTCGGATAAAGGTTAATAGCCGAGACTCTGCCGAAAGTAAAGTTTAAATGATACGGCATAATACGAGTCACGGTGTGAATTAACGTTGACAGACTAGAAGCATAAAAATTAGTAAGCGAAACGTTAGGAAAATTCAAGCATCTTTCACAGATAGCCAAACTTTTGTCCTATAGTGTATCTTTTCTGATAGTTCGCCTTGGCGTTCAGCTTTTCCGTCTTTTGTGTCTTCCTTGCGATTATCAGCGATAGAAAGCCACGATTTAGATGTACGTTCTCGCTTGTCGGAACTATTTCGTGGGAATACGTTCGTCCGTCGTTGATTCGTCGAGTTTGAAACAATTCACGAGTCGGAAGTTCGATCGTTCATCGGAAACGACGGGCAAAGAAAAAGAGAAAAAGGTTAAGATTTGATCGTATTAATACTCGAGTGGATACGGCCATGAGAGGCAAGCGATCCGTGTCGATAGATCGGTATCGATTGGTCGTGAAGTCGACGGTGAGGCATCAAACAAAAGTGACGCCACTCGCTCGACTAACAGAAGAATTCGGCACTCGGGGTGGCTATCTCTTTACAATCTCTCGACCGACTGTTCCGCTTTGTATAAACGTTACTCGGATCCTTGTCTAGAAAATATCTCATTGCGTTTGACAAATTCAGTTAGGTAAATCTAGTTTCCATCTATTATATTCGAACAAAATTTGAGAGAATTTGTTTCATTTATTTTATTTATTGGAAGTTTGCAAACATATCTGTATGTTCTACTATGTTCCGCAAGTTATCTCATAGAACGTGCGAATCAGTAGCAAGTACAAGCTGCCCTTCTTCCCTGTAGGTCTCCTAATTCTTATCGAGTGTCTGCATGTGGACCCCCATCGTGATAATCGGTCAAACATAGATCAGTCAAAAGGTATAATCCTGCAGAACCCATGGAAGCTATGTCCGATAGATACCAAAGAGATTAAGCTAGGAGGAACCATCCCACGCGCACTCGGATATGATCTCGGTCGATAATTCGAAGCCCAAACTGTCGGCTTCTCGTCTTGTCTCTTCCCTCTAATTCCCCGTACGTGAGAATATTTAGAAACTACTATACTTTATCTCCTTCCTGCAGATTTACCTGGCCGTCTTCAGATTTGCAGTCTTATCAGTTTTCGTCTTATCAGTTTTATTAGATGTTCGATCTATTTGCTAATGCGTAATCATATTCAGAACCACGAATTTGTGTTTGTAGAAACCCCACTGCTATTCAGCAAACAAAATACGTAACTGCATCCTACAAGCTAGTAAATAATAGTACAAATCTCGATTTTTAGAATAAATACAAGTTAAAGTTTATCGTTATTAGCAGTGTCTAAAAGAAAAAAAAAAAAATCCGGAAAACCTAAAATAATCGAAGATCGAACGACCTCCGTGATTGTACCTATATTAATTGCAGCGGTTTCGTTCAACGAATTTCATTCGGTCACGATTCTATTGTGCCCTGTTCAACGATGCGTAGTTTCCTTAAGAAACTAAAAATCGTGTCTGCAGTTCATTCCAGATCGACTGATTTAATTCACTTTCTATTCTACGACACAACTTTTTTTCAACGTCGATTTCCTTCATCTGACGCGTTTCAGTCGATGAGCACGAAGAGCGTTTAAGTATCCACGAAGATTCGAGCCAACGAGAGCTCATCCATACCGTGGTCACCGACAATGACGTTGCATGACGTTCTGGGCGGGTAACCCATCAGACTTCTCGACGTTCTTTCTCTTCTCTTCTTTTCTCTTCTCCTCTCTGATCGTCTCTTCTCTCCGTTCTCGTGTCTTCTTTCCTCTTCCACTTTGACTCTCGCTTGCTCTCACGGCCTTCGGTAGTAAAGTCGGTGTTCCTTCGTTCCTCTCTCGAATCCCTATCTAACTTGCTTCGTCTTTCGGGCTCTTCCTCCTCGAACATCGTATTGTTCCAACGGGTTCCACCTTTGTGAAGGGACCGCCGTCTTCGAGGCTCCAATAATACGGGGAATATCCTCGATCCCGATCGAAAGCAGACACATCGATCCAAAGTGTGGTTCGCGAACAGCTGAGAACAAAGGCCACCAGTCCGCTCCTCTGTCCCATCTTCTTCCAATTTCTTTCGCTGTATATTGACAGCCATTGTCCCGACATTTAGTCCTGAAATTGTTTTAGCTGCGAATATCTTTAAAAATACTAGTCTGTCTTCGTCGTTTCGATCGAACGATGAACTTAAGTTCTTCGAAAGATTTTTATGATTACGATACGTTTCTTTCATCTTTTTTTTCTTTTGTAATTTCGTTGATAAGATCGAGTGTACGATTTGTTCGTTTTTATATGCAAGAGGAAGCTAATAGATTAATGGTAGAATGTCGATCTAAATTCGCCTGCGACTATTAAATTATCTTTTATCGTTGATTCCGATTTAATAGGACGAGAATACTCGAAGAATACAGCGTATTATGTTCCATCGTAAAATAATCGCGCCCATTCCCAGTGACTGGCGTGAATATTTAATTTACGACTTTGCCTGAAATTCCAGACGATCTGCGTTCGCAATGGTGACAGGTTCGATTATAGCGACTTGCTTCCTTTATACGAAGGAAATAATCTCTCTCGATCTAATGGAAACTCAAAGTCCTGAAACACCCTCTTCTAATTTCCAACGGAAACTTATTTCGAATAGAATAAGTTTATCTAGGAATTTTGCAGGTCCATAACAATACATTTTAAGACATTTCCCTGTGATTTTTGTAAACTATAGTTTCCCTTCGATTGCGTTCCTTTCCACATTATCCACGTATTCTTCGTTCCTTCCTCAATTTCTGCAATTTCACTCTTCAATTTCTTTACCTACAGAAATTTTTTATTCGATCGTCGGTAATTCCAAGATAAACTTCGAACTCTAACTACGATCAAAGCGTTCGAAAGGACGAACGACGCAAATAGGAGAAGTGAGAATTTTCACTAAAAGCAAGAAAACTCGTGTCTGTCGATCTTCCTCCCATCGAAGAGATCGTTTCTCTATTTTTCCGACGCTTGCTACTTCCGACTTCGCTTATCTGTTTCTTTCCTATATATTACGCTGAATTCTCGATATAATCGAAGGAACACCAATATTCTCGCTTTCTTTTACATAATGGCACGGGCCAGCTTAAATGTATTCGTAAAAACATCGGAACGGATAGCGTTCATTTGTTGGCGGGATGCAATCGCTGAGGGTTTGTTGAAATGATAGATGTACAGCATCCCTCTGGACGAGGGGCGGCATCGATAAAGCAAGCTGGAAAGGAAGATGAGGGTTAGGGCGAGGGAGAAGAAAGCCGGTTGGTCGCGGGACGCAGCCGAGAAAAAAAGAGAGGAGAGAGCAAGATAAAAAGAGAGGGGAGAGCAGGGCCAAAGAGATTGGAGCAGCATGGCAGGGGGATTCTGAGGGACGTATTGATGGTCCTGGAAATTGAAAACGCGCCCAGTGAACCGAAGTGGGTTTGGCCTCCTTCTCTTCCCTGATTGTTTCTGTCGGATGAATTTTCGGGAGAAAATGGCGGTCGATCCCGCGATGTTGTATTTCGAAATTGTTTCCATCCATACTTACGTATAGTTTCATTATTCACGTACATACGTACGTACGTTCGTTCTCGTTCTTCTTCTTCGAAGAATCGTTTCTTATTCGCAGCCAGCCAATAGTTTCAAACTACGTACGTATTTATAGTTTTCTCGTCTTTCAAATCATTATAAAAATATAGATAAAGATTACAAGTAACGAGCTAGTATTTTAGTCGTTGCTGGATCCTTGACGTTTCGTTTGCAACATTCGTTTCGTTGAATTAATTGAATTGTCGCGGTATAGGGTTAAATAGGTACAGTTGTAGACGAAGAAACATACGATGGTGTTTAATACGTATTGTACTTATCGTCGTATTTCTTATAATTAGTCGCGTGTATTTAGCCTTTACCGGACTAGAAACAATTTGTTATTTTATTTCCACGCATATTTCGTATCTATATGCTCGCTGGTAGTGGGGACGAATCAAGAGCTGAAGTTATCATTTTTAAAATAGAATCAGGATAAAAGGTGCCAGGATCGGTGTGTTGCGAATTCGAAAAGACGACAGGTTACGAATTATTCGCAGAATCGTGACTGGCAACAACCTGGCGACTTCAATAGCTGGCTCGACGGTCACGGTGGCCCATTGATTTCGTACATATTCGCGGAGATCAATACAGATTCTAGCTATGCTTTCAACCGACAGATCGTTCGTGACGGCCGAAATAAGCAGACTCTAAGTAGTTCGAAAATCTTAATTGAGAGCTGTGCGAACGATGCAAACTCATAACGATGACAGCACCTCCATTGTCGTACGGACGACCGTGTCGTTGAGAAGATGAACCACGTCTGTTTCGAATAAACACGATAAAGATAATAGTACAACGATAGCAATTTGGCCGTGGATAATTTTATCGTTATATAGCTAGACCTTTGCTTTCCATTTACGTTCGTCGTCACAACGTATTATAATTACTATTTCTATTCTTTAGATTGCGAATTAATAATTGTATATAATACAAATTATAGGTACGTGCAATGACGAGCATATAGATGGGTACAAATAATTCCAACGATTTAGGCAATTGAAATTATTCGATGTTTATGTATTTTCGATATATTGCCTAAAGTGTTATCCTTCGAATCCTTGAATCGAATAACGTATCAGCGGAAGGATAAGTGTACGCAAAAGTGAGTAGTAAATTTGACGCGACGTGTGACATTGCGTGTATGATCAACTCGAAGATCGAACCGATCAACTCCGATTTTCGTCAATCTCTCAATTTCATTTGCCACGTAGATACACTATAGATATTCAGTTCTCTAAAAACAAATCGGTTCGTTTACCACGAGAAGATGAAATTTGAAAAGTAACGTTTGCGGTATAACGAATGTCGTCTCTTCTTTCTGCTTTTCGATTACTGTACTTGATCAAACGTGTCTTCTGAACAGCTCGTAGATACGAAACTCCGTAAAATAAAAGTTGATACAGCTTCAAAGTCGAAAAAAGCCTAAGAGTAAGATCAAAGCGAGGAAAGTTGCCTGCGAATTTAAACAGGAAACAGCGAGCACGAGAATGCGCGCGGATCCTTGATGGCGCGTAACTGCGATGCACTTAGTTTCATTTCGCGGGAGTTGTTCGATCGAAGGGTGGAGAGAGGATTGATCGAAGTTTGTATTCATAACCCCGGATCTTGGTATAACGCACCACTCAACGACGATACATCACACTGAATGAAAAAGAGACTGAGGCAACGATAGAAGGGGATGAAAAGCTGGAGGCCAGGAAAGGGAGAAGAGAGAGAGAGAGAGAGAGAGAGAGAAGCCAGTGGTTGGATAGCTACTATCAGAGAGTCGCTATGATTAATGGTCGAGTACAATGCTATTTTCATTAAACTCATTTCACTGCAGCCCGTATATAACACGGGGTACCGGGCAACCTATGGTCTCGGCCATATGAGCGCCCTCCGCTTCTTTTTAACGTTGCCGTTAGGTTCCCTTGATTATGACGTCTCTATGATCGTCGACCTTCACGGTCTCGAATGCCATCCGAGTGAATTCAGCCATTGTTAGGCGGCGTCGTTTTCGATCCTTTCATTATCAACGGAATGGCGTTTTCACCGAAAGTCGGCCGCCGTATCCAAATTTGGAAACGACTTCATCCGTGATATTGCGAGCTTTTGCTACGAACAATCCTGTGAGTCTTTTTTCGATGGAACGACTATTATCGGTAGTTGAAAAGAATTTTTAACAGTAACACAAAGATAATGTAAAAGATAAATAGATTAGATAAGTAGAGAAACGATAAGAAAAACGGGGATGGAATTTTTGACACGTTGAAAAGATGAATTTAATAACGTTAATACTGTAAAGTAACGAAAAGAAGTTAGGAATTGGCCCTTGTTGCGTTAATAATATTCAGTGGAAATCAAATATGGCTAACGTCTTTAAACTAAGGTATATTTAATCGAATGAGAAATGAACAATTTCAAACTTTCGTTTATAATACAAGTTAATATTATTATATTAGTTTACTGGATGTCTTCTAAACGAGAAAAACTTGCCAATCGCTGGTCCGTTAAGAAATCGATTGACACTTGACATCTTAAATTTGTTAGATATTTATCGCGTTAATTTGTTAATTTATTACTCCGTTTATTTAACGACTTTTAAACCTAACGTAATTGCTAATTGCGGCTTATTTACGAGGAATTGGCTACGTAAACATTTCTCAGTAACAAAGAGTTTTTCCTATTGATTTGATTGGATGTCATCGTATCTTGAAGTAGACAAGAAAAAGGTTTGGTCCTTGACTAAGTCCGGTTTTATTCGCACAACGGGATTATATTCTTGGCTGCTAGGAACATTTCCTCGGTGTTTCATTTCCAGAAAGATACAAAGGAATACGACGAGCCGCAAGATGATCCATGGGCTGGCCTTCCTTATACCGTCGATCTCGAAACTGGTAAGTGCAAATTAGTTTTATCGTGCAATTAAACAACAAAATAAAACTTGTATCAAATTTTTATTTGTAAATTTCATTTGTAAAAAGCATGTTGCGATTTTTGTGCAAACTATGCGAGAATAACTAAATAGGTACTTATATATCCAAAAGAACCGTATAACTAGCACAGAAACGCTATGAAAGGTGTTCATAATTTTGATTACATAATACGTTTATGCGCTGCTTTGAACGCTTGCTTTGCGTATCAGTCTCTAATTAAAGAGTCAATCAAAGGTGACAGACACCGTCCGTATACCGTAGACGTCCCAACACACAGGCAAAAACCAGGGACAATTATATACAGCTAGTTGGCGTAGCTCCTTCTATTCAAAGCGTGTCAAATTAACGTTGCAATTTGTAAAAGCCAATTTGAACGTTCACTGCAGTTAAGAGCCACGACCGCGCCTAGCCGCGCCTCTCGCGAATCTAATTACCATAAACGCGTTGATTAAATGTAGTCTACTCGATGATCATTTCCTTAGTCGAGATGATTTTTACATCGATTAAACGTTGGTAAATAATTTCGGTAGTTGACGGAGGCAAACCGAGGCAAAAGAGAACGTTAACGCTATGAAAAACGTAAATGACGTGTATCGGCAACTATGTGGTTTGACTATAAATTGCTACAAGCGTTGTCTTATAAAATTGTAAGTAGAAATCGTATTAGTAGTTTTATTTGTGACATAAAATTTATACGAACGATTACGTGACATTCCAACAATTTATGTCTAAATGTATGGATCGCGCGCTCTATTTTACTCGATTCCACGTTAGAGAAAAAGTCGTGGTAAAAACATTTCTGTTAAGTTGTTGATCCCAATGTCGCTCGGATAATCGAAATAAAACGAAAGGAATTTTGGTACGTGTAATATCAATGTATGTATAGTTAATATCGTCCAAAAATATACACGACGAAATTTTGTAAAAAGAAGAACCAAACGCAATAACCGTAATTATCAATACGATTAATATTTTTATATTCCGACAAGTAACATGTTTTAAGTATCTAACGAAACGAGTAAGACAAATACACGTTTAGCCCCAGAACCAAACACAATTTCGATACCCGATTCTAAATACGATTAATTCGTTTCAGCGCTCGTTGAATTTTTCAATCGCTTTCCTGTACAAAATCAACGATCTTCCCCTATAACGTAGCTCGAAAGAAAAAAAAAAAAACAAAGAAAAATTTCATTGCATTATCGTTAGCTGCCCGTACCGATAGTCGCGTTAAATTTCACGCAAGTACATTCGTGTGTATAGAGAGCTCACCGCGGAGAATTTCTTTCGCGCAATTGTTGCATAATCCGAAGGACTGTGAACCAACCAGCGTGAAAAGAACGTCGCCGGACAACCGAAAATAATTCGTGCAGACACTTTTGCGCGTTGGTACGAGATCAAGAATGAACGTATGCAGAGAAGGAAGGATCGTGGAACACGAAGCTGAGCGTTTGGCTGGCTGGTAGGATACACTTTGTCCAGGTACGACGGGAGTGAGAGATTTCAGAGAGCCAGAGGTTCCAGTTCGTAAAGTCTCGTGGAGAAGTCGGGGAGTGGCTACAGGAACGCCCTCGCTGCCTTCTTCCCTCCCTTACCTTCGGACCCCACCATCCTCAGCAGCCCTTCGTATTCGCTTGGTTTCCCCTTCTCTGCATTTAATTACTTTACGTCGCGACGACCAGAGAGTGCGCCTAGCCCACCGCGATCCACTCTACGTCGTGTTTCGTATCGACGCTTGACGAAGGTTCGCTCGTTAAAACCTTTTTAAAATGTCGGCGTATCCGCGAACCTCGTTCTTTATTTCTCTTCCTCCTTTTTTTCTGTTTTCTTCTTTTTCTTTTCTTTTTTTTGTTTTGTTCGAGTCTCGTTTTTGTTCTCCGTTTTTTTTAGTGGGGGGGGGGAGGAAAAAGAAAAGAGAAATTTGATCGGCGGATACTTCGAAAGCATTTCCCTGTACGACGAATTGATTTTACGTGGGTTGTACAAAAATGGCTTATGAAGTATTTAGTATACACGTTTTACGTCTATGTCGAATGTTTTATATAAAAAGCATATTTGGAAGTTTCAGTGGTATCGCGATTTTCGTGGTTAAGGTAGCTTTGGTCAAATTTGCAACGGATCCGGAAATGTATATAAAAGTTACAGGATATTTATTGCTAACGTAATGTTGATTTAGTAAAAGATTAGTACACAGTGTGAATAGCGATTTTAAGCGTATAACGAGTGTTAAAGATGGTCCGGCTGAATAGTTAGTAGGTACATAATGTGTACTTGAGTTTTTAGATACCTTTGTGATCTCTGCAGAATATATTCTTCTGATAAATGCTGTAATTTTCGTATTTATTTTCAGATTCGTTACAAATTTGATGAATTATAGTCATGATCGTCGTGTCTCATTACACGTGTACGTAATAGAATCGCAACAAAGTTTCTGTACGTGTTCGAATACTTTGAGCCACCGTATGTGCATGAAGATCTGTAAAAGAAAACTCGAGAAAGAAAATTGATTCGTCGCCTTTAATTTTCACGCTGTATAGGTAGTATTCGACGCGAGATTCGATTTTAATCGATGCGTAGTTAAAAATTATCTTTCACCGTGAAGAGAGAATACAAATGTATAACATCGCGTTAAACAACAGTCAAACGTTAAACGCAGAAAATATTTTTCTACCATACGTTGGTATATGTGTATGTGTGTGTGTGTATGTGTGAGTGTATGTTCATTGTTTTAAAAAAATAAAAGTGTTTCTTAAATCGGACGATACAATTACCATCATGACCCTTTTATATTTGTATCATTTGTGAAACAATATGCAGAGCTACAGCATGATAAATTATTTTGTCATTTAGGAGAGAAATAACGAGAGTTAAAGAGCGACCGTTACAATTTACCGCAATTTACGGTTTGCTTATTTGTTGCACGACACAGAGCCGTTGGTGTAGTAAATTAATTCGATTCCGCAATAATAAGTTCGTTTTACAAAGCACCGACCAGACTAACAAGAGCACCGGAGCTCATTACGCGGCTATCTCGTCGTCGATCGATCGACTCGACGTACGGCATTGTGTGATTAATGAGTCGCTCGACAAAAGAAAGCACAAATTCCTTGGGCGTCGCTATTCTTTAAGATTTACTAAGAGAAAAATAGAGAATAACGAACGGGGCTCCAACCGAGATACAGACCTTTCGAGGTGGAAAAAAAAATGTATCTTTATCGCTTAACATTTAACCTGGCATAGCAATGTGCAAATAATTTTATAGTTTAAAGTAAACGACATTTGGATTTTAATGTCGCGATATGATTCAGAAGAAATATTTCTACGTAGAATAATTGAGAATGAGAAGAACCTGTTAGGTCCAGCCAAAGATATAATTGTCGAGACAAACAGTATTTTGATATCGCTAATATTTTAATTGTACGAAAAGCAATATCTTTGTATTATGCAGCCGGTGAAAAGATGCGCGTTTAACCCCAAAGCGAAATTGAGCGATAATTTCGATAATATAGATTAAGGTAGAGTTACTCGTATCATCTAAGATTCAACGTCTTAAAATCCAATCTTGAATTTTGCTTGGAATGACCAAACTTGTTGTGTATTACGGAGCATCGTTAATCTTTGATACAAAAGCGAAGAAACGAGAAAATATCGCGCAACATCAGATTCAGCAAGAGAAAATAACAAAAGCGAGGAAACGATTGGAATAACCCTCTGGCAGGTTCATTTGGCTCGGCGAGGAGATATTATACGTATAAGAACTAAGAAAATAAATAAGAAAATAACTTCCAGAAACAAAGTAACGCACACACGATTCATTCGTAATAGTCACAATGGGGAGATATTAGCATTAATCGAACCAGCTTCTTTCCTTGACGACTGGAAGTTATATTCTCGTAAGAAACTATGGCCATCTAGCTATCGAGCGTGTTTGTCACGCTGCTAATAAAGAATTAAATACCTAGTCCGTTTTTTAAATATATAGATCGTTCGAGAATCGTTCATAACCGAATTTGCCAAATTACAAGATAAATTACCTAGTTTATCTCGAATAAGATTAATTTACCTTGCTACGATTAATTAACAACGTACTGAATTTTAAAGCAGCCAGCCTCTAAACAAAAAAGGGAATACGACTTATCGCGTTCTTCCTGCAGTCTTCATTTCCAAACGTGGCTCTTCTTATTCCTGTTACTGAGAACCTGCCTTGCTCTTTGAAATAAGAAAGAGAAAAAAAGCGGGCAGAGAAAATGGAAAAAATGACACGCAACGGTTGCCTTTGGAACGAAAGCCGGTCGTTATCTGATTAATGAACAAATAATTCATTAAACTGCGGATGATATATCTACGGTAAAAGTTCAGTGCACTGGGAAGCTTGGGTGAATAATCAAGCGCCGTAATACCTTGACCGCTGGGAAATTGCAAAACGATATTGTTGTAGCTCGATATAGAGTTGCATTCGAAGGGACTTCTTACGATTACATGTAAATTTATTCGCAACACGTAATCCCTAACACTATTACAAATCGTTTCCTGGCGGTTACATAGACGTGGGTCCGCGCGAATCGCGATCTTCACGCACGAGGACCAAGTGCTTTCGTGAAAAGGGAACCGAGAGGTGGGGTAAAGAGGAGGATAAAAAGGTGCTGTATGATGCCGTCGACATACAAGGCGCTTGTACCAATTTGACGAAGCATGATGGATTACACGACGGATCTTATAAAAAGTTTATATCCGACGAATAAATTATCATAGCATTGTCTCGCCACGAAGTCTTTGGGTGCGCCGCAAAGCGTTCCCCTTCGATCGACACGATGTATTTTTCTTTCTTACGTTATCGATAATGTTCCACCGTGATTAAAAATTCGCTCGGACTTGTGTCGCGAAGCGTATTGCCAAGCGAATAATTCGCTAATTTCGTGTTTTTAACTCACGATTTCTGAAATTTTAGTTTAGTCAAATGTTAAGTTATTTACGGTAGAAAAATTTCGTTGAACAAATTCGACTACCGATAGGATACCTTTATAAGAGACAGAGAACTGCATTATCTTCCCATTTGATAGGATTATTATTAGTTCTTCGATTACTTGTCTTTGTCCTATGCTTAATTTAGGAAGCAGTTGTTTTTATTTAACATCTTGATCGAAACGTTTTGTATTAAAGCGAAATATTATCACTAGACTGTGGATGTTTATGCATCTGTGGAAAATTTAAAGAATGATCCTACTTAATAGGAAAAGAAAATAAGTAATAAATAGGACTTCGATCTAAAGTATTCGTTACAATATTCGTATATTGCGTATAAGCGGGAAAAATTAGTTTAAGTTCTACTTCTTTGAGTATTATATAAGTATGTTCATAGAAATATGAATTTACATAAATATCCGCAATTATCATGCATTTGGTATTATCTTTGATGAATGTATACGTGCCTATATTAGTGGTGTAATTTAAAGTCCCTTCGAAATGTAATAATCTTCTAATTTAGTTTGCACTATCTATCATGAATAGTTATTTGAAATACAATTATCATTTATTTAGCATATAGGCCGTACAAAATTAAATAAATCTGTTTAAAATAATAATTTTGTAGGTCCAGCAGCAAACAATTGGAAAGAAAAATAATTCTACTTAATGTTATACATACATCGGATGTATATAGTGTATTAAAATGGACATATGTAGTACATACGTTCCTATTTTGTCATATGTATTGACTTTCAACTGCCGCATTGAAATTTTGTAATAGGCGTTCAACGTGACCGACCCCGCCTTCTTCAATATACTTACAGACTTATCTCTGCCTTTAATAATTCATCGAATAGAGGAAGGAATCGAAGATAGACGGGTTCAGGTTGAATATCGAACGATAGCGATATAAGGTAGAGAAATTAGAAAATATCATTTCATCAATCTACGCACGCAAACACTCTTCCTTTTTTAATTATTCGTTAGTAGGATATCAAAAAAATATTTATTAACAGATATTTGTATTGTAATATTCGTTTCATTATTTTACCTCGAATTGAAAATAACGAAAATTTAATCCTATTTACTTACTTTTCTAATTGCTTTGCCATATTGTATAAAGGAGAATTGCTTAAATATCTTTTAACCTACATTGATAATGAAATATTTTTTTAAATTTTGAGGTCAGAAAACAGATATTAATATTTATGTCTGCAAGATAATATAATTTATCTTTTTTATTTTTTATTTTTTTTCAAATGATGACTCGTGTCCTTCTTCGCTTGCAAAGAAGCAGTAAGTTTCGTGTTGGCATTGATTAAGCCGTGAGACAAGAAGTGACACTGACCATTGATTCGTTTCGCTAGCCACGGTTCGTGAGATCGCTAGTAGAATTTTATCACTGTGCAGTGAAATCAGGGAATGGATCTTGCTTTCTCGATGCTTTTACAAAACGTTCTGCTACATTTTATATATATAGCTACTGTATACATACACACACACACACACACAATAAGTTGTTATACAGATATAAGTTATGTAGTTTTATAGTTACAAGCTCTTTTATATAAATAAAATGAAGATAGAGCAGATATCTACGCATAATATATCTGAAATAATAACGGTACATAATTTGAAAATATACAATTATTAGGTACTATGAAAATATAATATGACATACGACTAACTATGAAAATAGTTTCTAGCCGCCAACATACCTTTTCCATGACAACTGATAATTTTATGATTCATTAATATATAGTAACTGCTTCGCCGATAATATACGTAGTATACAGATAATTAAAACGCTTCTAATAACAAGTGTCTGCAAGTATTATTTTCAATATTTCACTAGTACTAAAATCTTTGTTTAATTCGCTGTAGTTGATAAAAGCTTAATACGTTTCATCTTGTTCGCGACGTACCTGATCTCTGATATTTATTCGAATGATGGACGAATACAGCGAAAGATCTAGATATTAATTAAATACTATAAGTCCTATAGTAAAGACGTTTGATAACATTACGATGTTTCCTTCGTATTCGTATTAGGTAACAGAAAAACAAATCGTATTAGCGTAACAGCTCGCTGTAAATATATCGTTATTCATGGTATAATTATAAATTGTATATGAATTAAAAGATAAACGGATGGTCAATTGGTGGGAACGTGAAATCGGATGGGGATAGTAGAATCACGAATGGTGGGGAAACAGCATGGAAAACGCATGCGTGAGTACGTAAAATGGAACATCTGCCACGTGCGCGGGCGGTACACAGTGCGTATTCGTGCGTGGACGACAGAAATCTTAAGGGGGAAGAGATCGTGAAAGCATGGCCGCATCCGCCATGCGTGTGCGCGCATTTAACTATACACGCATACCTATATACGCTTTTCCTCTATTTCGATATAAGTAAATATTTTTCTTATATAAAAAAATATATAAATATTTTAAGATTCATTAAAAAATGAACGATTCGCGCGTCAATAAATTTGTTCGACGTTCTGCGAATTTGCACGAAGCTTGCTGCTATACGTAATACGTATAACGTATATTATAAAAGGCTACATAATACTTAGCTATCGCGTCATCTTTAATTCTGAACGACGAACGTGTTTATCTTGATACAACGATTATATTCATTTCTGTATTGAACATTTTTTTATAGTATAGGCACTCGGTTTTTTGATATTATTCGCATAGTTTTTCGTCGCAATAAAATTAGCAAGAAGCATTGGGAACGATCGAATGCAATTTATTCCCAGTGTTGTATTAATTTCCGCTTCGATTCGTCACGAGCGCTCACAAAGAGAGAAAAAAATAATATCCGACTGGCTCGATGCGTAGCAACAACCGTGACTAATTTCATCGAAAGTGGATACGGAATTGAGAACGGACCCTTCGTGAACCACCTATTCTCCAAGCATATAAAATACAAAAATTATTAAGTTTCCTCGCATAACAAAAAGACAGACACGCGATATTTACTTATATCGTTATTAGCGAGATTAGATAGAGTTATACAAATCGGTGGAACTTCCACCGATTTTTAAGTTCCATCTTGAACTTAATAAACTTAAACTAATAATCAAACTTGCGTAGGTGTATTACGCGACCTGACGCTCGCCTGTTATGTTATTCATCGTATATTGATATAATAAAAAAAAAACTCGATGCGTATTACTCGCTGTACATTAATATAATAACGAAGAACGTGTGGAAAGTATCGTATACATTGGGTTCAGCAAGAAGAGAATTAACAAGGAGAAGATGAAAAGAGGAGATTTCTTACATCGTATGTTGGAGGACTTCGTACTTTGAAATTCGACATTTTTCGTAATAAAGATCGGTATACTGTGCTTAATTTCTCTTGTGAAATTTGAAAGAAAATGTTGGAATCCTTGGAAGCGATTCAAGTCGCTGGTAAATCCAAAGAAGGAATCAATATTTGGAGTCGTACGTGTTCCGCCATGTTAGTTCGGCTATTTCAGTGAGAAACCCCCATGGAGGACGGTGTTCTGGGGGGCAGCTGGATGGTGAGGTATGTATGGGGTTATAGGGATACTCGGAGCCATGACTTGCTGTATCCACCCCTATAACACGAGCACGCATCATTACTCATATCGTGGCTCGTTGCACGCCACGGATTCAGAACGAATTCGGGAGGGCACTTCCAGGAAGCTTAGGGATGAAAATATACAACAATAGATGTGACGTATTGAAAAAAAGCTGTATCTTCCTGCGTAAATATATCTTTCTACGCGAGTTGCATTTGAATTTATAATAGCGTTTCTTCAAGCGCAGAGTTTCATCGACGAACGTGTATCAATGATCATCAGCAAGATTGATCAATTAAATCGTTAATTAGCGATATCGATCGTTCTAGTCGCGTTTACGATTCTTATGCATTTTATTAGAAATATCTTGAATATCGGCTTGTAAAAATCACATTCGTCGATCGATGTGCTTACATTATACGCGGATAATACGTACATCATAGGAAACGACGCGATGAGTTCATTTCTTTTTGTATTTTAACGCCACGTTATGTCTAAAGAATAGAAATTTTATTAGCGAAAAAGAAAAAGGAATAATTATATACCGTAACAGTTGTGATATTTGAATCGACGAACGAATTAAATAAATCCTCTTGAATAAAAGATTTTAATTCGATCGGAATTAGTAATCGTTGCTAATTGTTAGCAAGGTTTTAATCGAAACCACGCTTTATTTTATTTATATCAGGGTTTGCTGAACTTACGTTAGCTTAAGTATTTTCGAAGTTATGGTTTAGGCAGGTCGGTACGAAGATTTTGATTTAACTTACTAAAGATACCTGTCGTTGTACAACCGAGGCAAAAGAATTACATTAAGCCGGAAGCCACTATATTTAGCTATATTTAACTCGTCTTAGAATAAATACGGTGACTCCATTCGAAGCCAGCGACATTTAAACAAGCTATAATTCTATCTCCTTCAGCGAGATCTCTTCTTTTTAACAAAAGACTGTTTCTTTCGTCGACCGTACGCCAGAAATATTTCAATCGATGGATTAAAACATTAATATAAAAGTTGCGCTAACGCGTCCGAGTCAGAACACGACGACAGTTGTCGGTAGCGTTGAAAAGTTAGCTCGACGGTATCTTCTCCGCCCCCTTTTTACCTTTTCAAAGATCTCGTATCCGTACAATAGAGCTTTTCTATGAACTGTAAGAGTTTTTACCTGGTCCGCGTTGCTTCTACGATATTTTTTTGCAAATCATCCCTGTTCCATAAGCAGCAAGCGTATCCAAAGATTCGTTAAGATTTTCATTGTTGCGCCGCGCTTTTGGTCAGATATGAAAGTCGTTATTAATTGTTTCGTCAAATTGTACGTATTTCTTCTTCTTTCTTTTTTTTTTTTTTTTTTCTTTTTAATTCTATGTCAACTCGTCTTTCCCAGGGATTAGCTAAATTGTAAAAATTTATTTAAGGTATCCATTGAAAATTAAACAATTTCTGAATTTCTTCCATCGAATTGGTTTTAATAAAATAAAACGTTTGGAAAATTTAGTACGAAGGAGGTGAAATTATCGTAGGTTTTAAAGGCGATTGGTTTGGTTTCCCAATTTCCTCGCGTCGGATATATCGTAAATTATTAATTATCATGCGGTAGATAAATATATATGAATTTGCATATACAAAATTAGTTTTATAAAAGATAATATTTTCGTCGGATAATCGCAACGGTTAGTAATTTTACAAGATCGGTAAATACATCTGTTTCTCAGGATTGATTACAAAATGGATTATCCAATATAGGAAATGTCACTTATACTTTACGTTCGCGATCCAACGAACAAAAATACAAATTGAAGAATAGAGAAGAATGCAAATCCAAACATTAAATAAAAGGTAGCCAAGGCATAAGGTAAGCTTTTGGCCGAGAATTCTGTTGATTTAGGATAGATATGTATCAAGACCAAGTTGGTTAAGGTCGACCTGTCGCTTGAAGTACCATTAGCCCTTTCTAGACAGTCTCTCTTCGGTCGACCTTCAACCTGTCATTATTGCATCAAGCCATTTTTCCAGCCGACCCTCACGAGAAATTCTTTCGAAAAGCAAAACGAAGATCTTGCGACCTAAAGAAAATTATTGTAACATTTCTATGAACCTAGATCTCGCGTCAATTTTGTTCACTGTTTCCCGAACGTTCTTGAAGATCTCCGATCAAATCTAAAGAGCATAAAAATGAATCGTGATTGAAAATAATTGTAACCAGTTGACTGAAGCATATAGCGGAAACCGCTTGCTCATACCGAGAAAAATACGTGTTATGACACTTGAAGTGTCATAAACGATACCTCCAAACACAATCTTGTTATTCTTGATCTTCATCTTGTTTCGACCCATAGAACTTGCTTGGTTTCGCTCGTACCACGAATTTAGGACCACGGTGTATAAGTAGCGCGCGAAGCTAGCGATCGACTAATTCAAAATATGTTTTGTCATGGAATAGGTCACTGTGCCACTGCATCTCGAGAGAGAGAGAATTCGTGCATCATGACAACTTGCAACACGTCGAAGATCCAACAAAATCTTGTTTTCGGGAACGAGATGTCTCTTTTAGGGCATCGTTGTAAAGAAAAGTGGTAACGGATACAAGTCAATTTCATTTAAACGTCTCTCCAAACAGAGATTTCCAGTCACCATGATCTTTTCCTTTTCTCGAAAGCTTCCTTTTACGCCCCTCGTGGTAAAACTCGTACGATAACAAATAAATCGCCCCGATATGTTTCTGTTCCATCGAAATATGGGACGAAGACGCGTCACCGAGCTTCGCAAACTCGGAATTTCCAAGATTTTAAGATCAAGTTCCTCTCAATCTGCATCTTGCAATCACGACGAATTTTACACATTAAGAGGACAAGATCGTGCCTCGTTTACAAAGAAGGATCTCGCGATACGTCGATCGTGTATACTTTGTAAAACGGTATATAATTAATCGGATAATTTATTGTATGTTGAGCGAGTTCAAGCGAAATCTGCTATTCGAGCGCTATGGCGTCACGTTCCAGTTTCCGCGCGGAGAAGTTTGCTATTACGTTATTTTGAAACGAGTAAAACGGATGAGGGAAGGAGGGAGGAACGGATACGGAAGCAAATACGATCAGAGAAGAAGTTTTCGAATGTCGAAACGAGAAAAATGCACCGCCTAAGCATGACTGGGCTACCGTTGCTCTCGTGAACGCGTGGCCAACGAAAAGTGCAAGCTAAACATGAAGAGCGAACGTCATAGTATGAGGTGGCAACAATGCTCATTGACGGCAGAACTTGACATCCAGAATGACTGGTGTGTACGAGGGTGTTAACTAGGTCTCTGACCCCGTTTACAGAATCCTTTGCTATTGGCTGACTATACATTACAGGCTCAATGTTGGTTAAATACAGGATTCCAGTGCTATTAAAACTTTAGGCTCGCGTGGTCATAAAATACGATATACAATGGCTACAAAGATTATTGGCACACGGCCTTATTTTCCAACGAAATACTTTTCTTTTAGTAGGCTGTACAGTGGCAGATAAGGAAAAAGTGGAAATCGACGCGCTATGAATTTTAGTACCTTGTTTTATCATCTAACCTTAGGTTGTTAGTTAATTCCTTTGAAATATCGTTCGGCATATGGTTTAGATAAGATTTCTGAGATGTATATCGTCGACGAACGAGATTTAGCAACCTTTGTGTCAAAAGATTTTTACCGTGTCGGTAAGAGTCGTCTATTTTGCGGTATACGGTGGCTAGAAAAGTATTTATACGCCACTGCATTCAAGCACTGTTGTATTTATTTATTAGTTGATTCGATCCAATTATAATAGATCTCGTATCATTTAATGATATTTACCTTCGTATGATTGCAAAAGCTTAAAATACTTCCGCGTAATATTTATACTGGATACCGTAAAAGAAGTAATTTATGAAGAACATTGAAGAACTATGTACACAGGTGCAACTTAAATAATCAAGTAGATGCAATTAATTGATACAGCATCGCATGAGATGTGGTTTTTATGTATCAGTGATATAGGAAAGCCTGTCAGTAAATCGGATATGGTAAACATTATTTTATGCGTATTACGTAAGTTGCGGAAGAAAAAAGGGAGCAATTGTAAAAAAACATTAGCATCCGGTTACATAAATACACAGTGTAAAAAGTGATAGGACATTACGTATTTACACGTAACAGGAATATTTAGATTACCTAGTAGTTTAATTTCTATTCGAGGAAATCAAAGTCCTCGAAACTTTACAACGGACAACGTATTAATATTTTGTGCAACCGCGTATACTTAATCGTAACACATTAATATTATGCAAATGGTTTCTGTAAGTTGATAACCTTTTTCGTCATATCACTGGCACATAAGCAGATACATACATCCATAAGTAATGTCCGAGATTGCAGGAACTTCTCAGCTCTTTTTTAGTACACCAATCCAGAAATAGTACGCGTTACATACTTACTACACGCGTTAACGCAAATAGTCGAATAATTTACATTTTTGCTCCGTTATTAAACGTATAAAATACATTATTTACTATATGTACAAATCATTAAATTGTATCTCTAGCTCGTTCAAGACGTTTGTACGATCTGACGATACATTATATGTACAAATACTTTGCACGAACAAATGTTTTAATTTAGAACGTCTTGGAATAGATTCGAAAGAGGAAACGAATAATTTCAGGCGATTCTATGTAAAACTAGAATATCGATACTGTGCGAAAAAAGGAATGTATTATAATTTTCTCATTTTCTGATTTTCGAAAAACTCTCGACAATTTACAGAAACTAGATGTATATCGCGTCGCTGCGTACTCATTTCGCAAAGAAACGAAAGAAAAAGTCAAAGATCAGGATCGTATCTATCGGTACGTATTGCGGAGACGGGCCGTGATGTTGGAAAAGCACAAGTTCATGCAGCCACTATTATTTATCGTATACAGAGGATGTCCTAGACTTGGTTCCTCCGCGAACGTTCCAGAAGATCGAGCACGCATTGTTACGTTATACTTTTGTCGGTGATCGCATTTCGCTTATACAGAATAGTTCGCCATGGGCTACAATGATTTGCACTTATTGATTAATAAATCAATGCTCCGAAATTCTAGTTACCACTCGTATGCAGTCAATCTTTCTCTTTGACTTTTCCAAACCTGACGATAAATTGTATGCTTAATTAAGGATATCTTTCTAATGTTTTGTACAACCGATACGCTTAAAGATTATCCTTAAAAAATAAATTAAGAAAGACGAAATCGCCTTTTCAGTATATTGGTATAGAAACGGGATAAATGCACGTCAAGTGGAAAACTGTAAGGCGGCGTAACGTATCGAGAAAATAACAAATATATAACATGGTAATTATGTTTTCTTAAACAACAGATAGCCGTATCGACTCTTGAGCATCAATTAGAAATTCATCATCGCGAGCAAAACGTTTTCGTATTTAACAGCGATCGGAGGAAGGATTTCTTCCGAAAATTTCATTCGAGGATATTACTTTTACGTAATATGTAATATATGCGGTATTGATAGCGAAGTCGTGTCGGTGGTAATTAGGAAATTAATCTGATACGTGCCGCGCGCGCGAGACAGAGTTCGAATAAAAGTGACGACACAGGAATAAAGGGTATCGATAGAACAGGCATTTGACAGGATTTAGATACCATCTTAACAGCAGTGGTTTACAGCCTTTATCATCTGTCGAGTCTAACCTACTGGTTGGCACTGGGAATCGCTAGTCACCGTCAGACACTAGTAAAATATATTTATATCAATGCATAAGAATCTTGTTTGAAATCCGACTGCGCTATTTACATTTATGCAGGAGATGATAATATTTAATAAACGGGAAATTTGGAATAGGTGTAATTTTATAAAATGAAAATGACTTCAGGACATAAAAAGACATAAAAATTGTTTTCGTATCGCTATAAGAATATTATACGTTGTGTCTTACTTAGATTTATGTATATAAGGCGAATATAAAAAATGTTTACGCACATCTGTTAAATTTTGCATCTGTTTGTCATTCCGTGCGTAGAAAAGGTATCTGTAGATAATTTAAAAAATCCTTCGTCACAAAATTCTCGTGTTTGTAGAAGCTTTAATGCTACTAAAATCGTAATTAAAATGCAAAACTGCAGGAAAATAGATAATATCAAAATTATGCAGACACTGTGCAGATGCATGATAAACAGTAATAACTATAATTTTCTACTTTGACAATTACACAGCTTGGTTTGTGTGCGAGCACGAGTGTACTCGCGCCTGGTCTGGTCAACGATGTCTTAATGTACTTGAATCTAAGAATAAGTACTACGGTCTACAAATACAATCTCCTTTCACCATATCTTCATAAATGTTTGATTAATATACACATAAATAGACCGGGATTTTTATACATTTGAAGAAAGATCGTGGAGAGAAAAATACAAAATACCTAAACTACAAAATACAAAATAACTAAATACCTACAAAAGTGTACTATCTCTTTTCACTGCACAATTCTAAACGTTTAACCAATATATTCACTATATACGATATATAACACGATACGATAAAAAAAACAGAAGTTTGACACATATCTATCCAAAATACTCGTATCAGAAGGATGAGTCGTCAAAACGATCTCAGAGTTCCATAAGACATTGAACAAAATTTCTCCAAGAATTTTTGTAAGGGAAAAATACCATTCAACGCGATGAGCAATGCTACAACGGCTATAGCGCTACGATATACACGAACAGAAGTTGGCACGCGTATATTTCTCCAAAATACCCGTATCAGGAACGAAAAATGAATCGTTCAACCGATCTCAGAGTTCCATAAGACATTGAACAAAATTCCTCTAAAAATTTTTGTAAGGGAAAAATACCATTCAACGCGATGAGCAATGCTACAACGGCTATAGCGCCACGATATACACGAACAGAAGTTGAAACATGAGTATTTCTGCAAAATACCCGTATCAGGGACGAAAAATGAATCGTTCAACCGATCTCAGAGTTCCATAAGACATTGAACAAAATTTCTCCAAGAATTTTTGTAAGGGAAAAAAACCATTCAACGCGATGAGCAATGCTACAACGGCTATAGCGCCACGATATACACGAACAGAAGTTGAAACATGAGTATTTCTGCAAAATACCCGTATGAGACGGAAGATGAGTCGTTAAACCGATCTTCGAGTTTCGTAAGACGTCGATACAGATTTTTGCAAGGGTAAAAGTCGAAGGACAATGACTCGGGGCTATGTCCTAGTAGGATGCACCCCTGGTTAAAGCTCGTATACGCGGCAACGTCGACCGATCAAGACTCGGTATACGCTCCCTGGTCACAGTGGGGAGTCGGAGAATGGCATTATGGGTAGAGACCTTCCCTCCCTTCTCTCCAGACCTCCAGCGCGCATTGTCTGGCAGCCATATTGGAATAACAGCCAACCCCGTCGTGATTGGTCCGTTTTTTAACGGAGAACCCGTCGCTTGGCACAATACTTGTTCCTGGCCATGGTTAGGCAATGCCTCGCTACGCGATAGACTATCAGTCGACTCCATGCTGTGCCTGCATCAAAATCATCTGCCAGTGCCGGCTGTTATGATTCTCCTCGAGGTCGTGCCGACGAGGTATCATGCAGGAATCAGGATGATCGCGTCACCATGAGAGGAAATTCCCTCGGAAAGTCGAATTTTTCGAGTTTCTCACGATTTCCATGGTTAATGCGCGTTCGCTATATCGATGAGGTTTGCCAGGTCGTAGCTGACTTTACTGGGACGTACTACTGCGAATAATCGTTGCTCTCGTTTCGAGGTGCCAGAAATTTCAGTAGAACAAACGCCGATAAGAAACGATTCTACGGGAAAGTGTATACGAGCGATGTGACGAAGTGCTGCAGGTTTTGTCTGAACAGTGATTGGGTCGTCGCTGCTTCTACTTAGGGTTCTACGAGTTGTTTCTCATCGAGTGACGTGAACAGTGCAGAAATTCTATCTGTCAGGTACGATTTAATTAATATCACGGCTATGGACTCGAATGTGACTTTGTAAAACTGTGATGCACTGTGATCGTTTCGTGCTAGTCGCATTGTGGATTACCTGTTTTACGGATTATACTCCTTGAGGTATGTCGATATGTGGAAAGAATTTTATTATTAACGTAGCTTCGATCGCGTCCAACAGCTGTTCGTTGTATTTAGACCCGTTTACTCGTGGTAATTGTTTATAGCAATTATAATGTAATTTGATAATAGATGTCTCGAGCAAGATTCATGGTACGGTATTGTTTATGGGATTTCGTTCGAAACAATAATAATGGCACTTTTAACATCGTTTTTGTATCTTTGTTTAAGTCATTGCTCTTTTATTGTGAGTTTAAAGCGCATGAAATTGAAGTAATTTGTTTCTGTAGACAATTTTCAAATAGTTTCTCGATACTTCGTGGTTGCGACGGCTGCAGCTGCGTGAGCACAACAAATAATAAGTAACGCGGATTCAATAGGCAATAAATAATCTAAAGTTCTTCAATTACAACGAGATTTAAATTTCCATAGAAATTGTATTCTATTGTTGGATCATAAGGACTTAAAGGATCATTTTGAAAGTAAAAATGTTCAATACTACCGAATATTTGATGGGGACGATAATGCGAAAATAGTATAAAACTTTTATGGATATATTTAATTTAGATTCCAAATAAAGGACATGACATTATTTTCAGAAATATCGCAAAAATATTCGGTTACGTTGCGAGTTAATCAAAAGTTTGCGCAATAAACGATCGTATGAATTTGAAACCAATTTAAAATTTAAATGCATTGCCAATTCCACATTGGAATCATATGTTTCTTTGTAACTTTCTGTGCAACTCTCGTGTCATTGCCCGACTCTTCTACTCTCATATATCTAGTAGTACATACACGCGCATTACTTCAGTTTTACTTCGCTGAGACGCAGGAAATTTGCCAACGATAAAACAACGCTGTTCGGCCTAAAACTATCCAACGAACGCAGCAAAGTTAAAGAAACAGAAATATCTTACTATATCTTGTACGAAGTAATAAGCAAATATCTTTTTCGAATGAAAAATTAATTTTATATTAGGAGAAAAATCCTATCCTAAGAAGAATATGAAAGACAAGAAACTCTAACCATTCGTAACGTTGAAAACGCGACTCTACATTCTGTATCGTTGTTAGATCGATACGATGACATCGGTCAACGACGACAATTAATGATCTAGCAAGAATCAATGAACGTGATTACAAGTTGGGCTATTTATAGTGGTACCAGGTGACGCACAGGGCACGTTGCACGCCCATTCGCGCGTCTACTAAGCAAACGGGAAAATGAGACGTCAAATGGATTTGGAAGCGTGTCGGTATCGGTCATTGGCGCCCTTTTGTCAAGGCCTGCAAATAAGATTTGTCCCCGATGTATTTATCATCGACGAGGGTAAGGACAATCGTGCTGGCGCATTCGTGCCGTAGAATTTCTTTGCGCCTCTCTGGCATTGGAACGTTCGTGTACGAGTCTCTAGGAAGTGGATGCGGCATTAGTGGCACGAAGCCTAGTGGCGTGGTACCTTTTCGACGCTTCGGCCCAAAGGGCCATTGGTCGAAAAATTTTGTCGAGTAATGCAGGAATTATTATCCGAAAAAGGGGCGACGGTGCAGGGGTGCCGTGGAAGAAAAAGAAAATGGTCGTTAGGCGCGCGCGAAATGTGAGAAATGATCTGTCGACGTTCCCGTGGCCGTGGAAAAAGCCGACCGCGAGTTCAAAGAAGCCGTGGAATCGAAGAAGACTGAGAACCGCGCCATTAGACGCACCGTGATCCAGCGAATTCGCTCTTGCGTTGGATTTAAACTGGAAAAGATTCGTTCCCCAGAGACATCTCGTTCTTTCGTTCTTCTTTTCCCTTCTACTCGGGTTTCTAGCCAGGTTTCAATAAAAATATGTATATACGGCGGTCCGCAAAGGTATTCGTACATTTACCATGGACAGATTCTACGTATACATTGTGCGTGTTATATAAAACATTTTCGAATTTCATTAGCGCCGTAGCGGAGCACGACTATATCACGATTACGCTGGTAAAATTAGAAACGAATCGGAAAACGTACGTATATAGAACAATGTATATTTATCGCGAACGCGAATCTAGTAAAATGTTTGCGTAGAGCTTATGGAATTAGATTATCAAAAAGTTATTTCTTCGTAAATTTCGTCGATGAATAAGGTTAGTTCTAGATAGTTCCTTTTATGTTTTTTTTTACGTTTCTTATAACTGTATTACATATAAGCTCGATGGTTAGGAAAGTAGAGCATAATAAAATGTAACTGGAAGTCCGTTTCAGCATGGAGGGGGAGGATACTGAAAAAGACAAATGATAAAATAATATTACATGTTTTTACACATTTGTTAAGAATATATTAAATCTTTTTGAACGAATGCTTCGTGCGGTGATTCACAAAGGTATTTCAACACTCACCACAGAACATTTTTATGGCTATATTATGTAGCTTGTACAATACCTTTTTAAACTTGTAGTAGCACTATAATAAGACACTGTTATCGTGATTATATTCTGATAAGATTCCAAAGAAATCCGTATATGTACGTAATAGTTGTAAGATATTTATCGCGAACGTAAATTTAACAAAAAATTAGTACATGTAGCAGTCATTTTAAACGTATAACAAGTGTTTTAATTTAAATATCCGAGGCTTTTAGATGTAATGAATAAATTATCTATCTAAATACTTTTGCAATCTTTATGAATGTATATACTATTTCCACTAAACATCTTGTAGTTTTTAGGTATATTTTCAGATTTGATTCAAGATGATGATGATCATAGAGTACAAAAGATTTCAACGAGTGTCAAATATTTTCACGCGTTGCTGTATAGCATCTTAAAATATTTTCAACGAAACATTCTGTCCGCTTCTGAAATGTCGACAGTTTCATAGCTCATCAATCTCGTTTACAACTTTCTTAATAGAAAAGAAGCGAAACAACTTCTGCGTTTTATTATCTAGATATTTCATTCGAAGCTTGACATTGCACTTTACTTTTACAAATGATCATGAAATAAAAACTAAATAACTTGTAAACAAATAAATTACATTTCAATTCAATTTCTCCTAAATAATGAAATCATTATCGTTATTATTATTATTATTATTATTATTGTTATTATTATCGTTATCATCATTCATTCGTGCCTCTGAGATGTTCAGTTTTCATAAATAAAACTCGAGAATTATCTTCCTCCGAATCATACGCGGTTAATATATCTTATGCTTTCTTCAAATTTGAAAAAAAATGGTGCACAGTCTGTTGAGCAGAATGCTTGGAGTTCCCAAATTATAGGTGGCCATTATTGTGCGGTCTGGCACGCATTTGGGCCAGACAATGGCCGCCACTACTCGTTAATGTAATAGCCATCCCAAAGCTGGGATCTTCCTTCTTCGCAGATACCGTACTCATGACCAGCAGAAGAACGAAAAGCCTCTTCTTCTTCTTTTGCCGACCCGCCTGTCGTTCGGCTCCGACCTGCTGTCTGTATTCGAGCAGCCTTCGAAGAATTATTATTTTATGAGATTATTATCTCTAATAACATCAGCTCGCAAGGAAAAAAGGAAAAGACCTCTCTCTACTGTCGAAAATTTCTCACTCCGTCTCTTAACTTCTTTTTTCCTGCTCGCGTCAAAACGAGACTAATTAGCGGAAAGAGCGGAGCTTTGCGTCACCGGTGAAGTTACAGGCGATTTGTCGTCTACCTTGCCGATAAATCTATACGCCAAGTTATTATCTCGATACAGGTGTACAACATATTCTTGAAATTTAGTCCTCTTGTCCGTTTTAGATAAAATTACGAAATAACAGCGGCGTGTCTTTAAAGATTTGCACTTTGCTTTTAATCAACGCAGTGATGTATCTGACACGCGATATGAGGAACATAAAAATTACCGCGGATTACCTGCCTCTAACTTTGCAAGTAATTCTTCGTCGAAAATTCCTTCTGCAGGCAGATTGTCTTTGACTGTTCAAATTATTATTCAATCCGTTGACGATCGTGTATGTAACAATTAATTTATTACCGTACGGTATCGCGCATCTAAATTCATCGTCAGAGTTCCTTTCATCGTCGTACTCTTTCATTCTCGTATTCCCATAGCTAAACAACGAGCGCGAGCGTCGAGGAACTAAGTATCTAATGATTTGTCAGGATTATCTCGTTTGGCCGCAACTGTTCCAATACTTACGAATGACGTTTTGAGGAAACTACACATGCGATATCCCACATGCATCATCGCGTTAAAAGCTAAAGAATATCGGGAACGCCGAAGCTTAATTTCAGTTTGAACAGTTTTAAGAATTCGACGCTACTTCGTAACTAAACGAATACTTTTTTCACGTTGTATTTATCTTTGTCGATGCTATCGTCAAATTTGGCCGCGAATCGTGCATTGAACCTTTTCAGGTCTCAGTCGCAGAGCGACGAAGATGGATCGTCGTTCTTGAGAATACAACGAACAAAAATATTATTTTTCGCAGATTTACGAAACGAATAGAAATGTGATTTTTACGCGTCGTGAAAAACACGGTCGAGTACTCTATCGGTTGCTATCAATGAAAAGTCAAATTTCACGTAAAGTGCACGTACAATATTTGCGCAGCGAAGAACGATCGATTCGTAGAACAGGGCTTTAGAAATTTGTACGCATTGTAGTAGATGATGCGTTGCGCGTTTTCGAGAGCGACGGTAAGGTAAACGTTCTAAACTGAGATCGCGTTCGGAGCGTGCGTAAGGGATGAAGTAGGGTAGAAACGGGGACGCGCGATTGGCCGTGGGGCGGGAACATTTGGGGGTTGTTCAAACCAGCAGGTGGATCTTCAACAACACCCCTTTGTCCCTCAATTAGTTACGTTTTTTTTTCCTTTCCTGTCCCTCCTCCGAAATTTTACCTGTCCGTCGGCTACAGTCAGTTTTCGAGTGCTGCGCCTCCAGACGAACCACCGAGTTTTAGTCGAGTCACAGTGAATCCGGTTTGCTCGAATCCTCCTAGAACCATCGTTATTTATAATCCTTTTTTTAAACATGTTCGAACGGCCGATCGCCAAATGAACGTAACGCGTCTTAGATTTTATTCCTGGAAATACTGCGTTTCTAGAGTTTTTACACGATCGAATCAATACGTCGATTCGTACGTATAACACATTATATCTGTAATAACGATGTAACGATAATCGCGTAAAGTACTGATTTTGATGAAATATTTTCAATAATATTAAAACGTATCAATTTTGAAGCATCTTGTACGACGGAGAATTGTGGTGTTTTCACGAGTGATTTAGTGAACTTTATATGGAGAATGTTCGTAAGGATACTATGTGAAAGGAAGACGACTTTTATTGTGCGATACAATAGTGCAACGAATTAAACGTTTGAACTAGACGTACGTGACCTAACAAGCGACACCTTTTGCTGCGTTTTACAACGTTTAAAAAAATAGTGATACAAATTCTAAATATAGAACCATGGCTTGGAATGCAGCATACAAAGTAATATATATTTTTATATACTTTATTCGTATACGGCGGATTGTAAATTATAGCGGTGTAGGACGAGGTTTTGAAAATTCAGATTCAATTCTTAGGATCATCATCTCTATAGTTTCGTAATTAATTAAGCTACCCGTCTATAACTTTGCTCTTTGTCTCGCTATAATTCACGACTTGAAAAAATATACCGAATCTTTCTGTAACGATACGTAATGTAATAATAATAATGTAAACCGGCTTACGTTACTACGATTCTTAACCCTGCGTATGATCGTAACGCGCCCCAACTTCGAAAATATTTCTTTCACGTTTCGAGGTCTGCTATTAGCCCGGTGAAGAGAACGATAGCGAGCGATGAATTACAGTTGTCAATAAATAACGTGCGGAATGTAATAGTGGAGAATTAAAGTACGCAATCTATCCGGTACTATACAATCTTAAGTGCAATTAAATACTTTTAAACGATCCTTAAGAGTCGTACTTGGGCACGCGATTCTGTTTACGCTTACTTATGTTTCGTCAACCGATAATTTGATCGCGTGCGTTCTTTCTATGAGTCAGGCGGGACAAAAGTCGCTATTAGATGCGACCGATGCGAGAGATTGAAACACGAGTAATAACGCTTTTTCACGATTAAACAATTTTTCTTCTTTTGAACGATATCGATGACCTTGATTCCCTGGCAAACGTTCGATCCGCTTGAACTCGACGTGTCTTGTGTTACAGGTGAATACATCCTCAATTCCGGCAGTCAAAGAGAGAACAGAAACAACGCGGTCGAAGAAGACGATCAACTCCTTAGAGACGCGTCGTTAGATTTAGACAATCACCCGTTGGCCGGGCTAGCCGACGATTCTTTGGGATTAACCAACACTTTAGAACTCGAGAATGATTTCCCTTCGGACTTACTGGAAGGTGGCCTCTTAGGAAGCGCAAACGTCGAAGGCCTTCTCAACAACGATACCTTGGGTCTTCCCGACGGATTCAATCTCGAGGAGGCGCTACAACTTGTTGGTCTCGATGAGGCGCAATCAGAGGTTCGTTCGATCTTTATTTGCAGGTATTTCAGCGAGTTGTATCTCGTATTTATTTTTGGAATTGTTTTTCTTTAATAATAATAATAAGAATAATAGTAATTATAACAGTAGCTTTCGTTTCTTGCGACACGTATCTCGGTGGACACAAGGATTTTTCTTATTTTCTACTCCTGCATTCTAATCGTTAGACTGCGAATTTTTTATGCATTTCTGAGAAATTTGAAGATACAAAATTATACGTAATATGCATTACGAATGCACGTCATATGAAAAAATATACGAATCGACTAAAATGTGGTACCTCTTACGACACGAAACAACTTTCTAGCGAGGTTCTATCTTTTCAATCGTGTCTTCAAAAGTACGAATTTGCATAAAAATCAGCAGTCTACTAATTATTCTTAAGTCTACGCATTTAAGCAGAAGAATTTTATTTTTAGCATTGCGTGTATAAAGTGGTATATTGATTTCACTTGTTCCTCTTTGGTTGCTAGCAATATTTCAGGCTATTCCGTGTTTTTCTTTAAAGACCAATATAGCAAAATTCGATATTTGATAGATATTAATATATTTTCTTTGCTTCTTTCCATCTTGTTTGTTGGAATCATTTCGCAATTATCATTAGAAAGATTCAGTACTCGTTTAACTCTTTAATTTAGAGTATATTCGTTTTATTAATTATCAATTACTCTATTTATTTATTTTTATTTACTATTTAACTTAGTGTATATTTATTCGTGCTACACGATTATAGTACACATATTCCAAGTTTGTGACTATAAACATTTTAAAATAGACGTTTTGAATCTTTACAGTAAATCCTATTTAAATTAATCTACTTTATAAAGATACAATGTAATAGTTTATCATTTATTTCAGCACCACTGTAGAATTGTTAAGTTGGTGTTAAAATATTTAATTCTTCATTTTTGTATCTAATTAACTGGATTTATTATAGCGTTATAAAATAGTGGCGTAGCGATAATCTTCCTCTAGATAGAAACATATGGCTCTTTCTAAAGTTTTACATCCGTTATAAATTTTGAATTTTCGATCTTCTACCGTTTATTTATTATCTATCTAGAAAAATCTAAGACTGAGACCTGTCACTGTTCGATCTTTGAAAACAATAGATTACGAATATAAGATGCATTGGCTTGCTATAAAAGCATAGTAAATGAAATTACGTATCAGTCAACTCCGATACAAGTGGAATAAATAAATAAACGATTAAATAGATATATCTGCTTAAAGTGATCTGGGGTATTTAAAATACTAATTTAAGATACATCTGGTTTAAGCTTCAGGCACACCGTTAAAGTATTCCATCTAATTTTAAACGATATAATACAGGAAATTGAATAATTCTAATAAAAATACAATAAATCCAACCAAGGATTAATCTCTGTTTCACGGTGTAAAATATTCCAAAATCGTGCAGTTTGGTTAACCATTCGAGCGACTTGTCGTTAACCAAAAGCTGATATTGGCATTATAATATAAAGACTGCTTATATAGGAAACGAAGCCGGAAGTGAAGAAGAAGGAAAAAGATAGTATCGAAGAATCCACGAGTGCAAAGGACGAGTCGGCTATTACCAGCTCGAGCAGCGTCGAGGTCGCGAAGTCATCCAGGTGCGAGGATCCTGAGACCGGCGACATGATTCACACACCGCAGTTTCATCATCCCCATCATCCACACCATCGTTCCTTGCAAGTACGTACGACCTTGATTTTATTTTCTAAAATTTAGCGTTATCGCCTCCTGAGTATCAGTGTGTCGAGTTGTGTTATTCTAAGAAAGCTAGTATTTTCATTAACTTTTTTTTTCATCCGATAGAGCACTGTGTGAGACGATCGTTAACGAAACGCGTTTCCGTTTAGCTTTAAGTAACTATACTCGACGATCGATTTACGCGTATCTTTATTATTATTATTATTATATGTATTATAACATATATTTATATATACGTCTATATTATTAATAATAAGTCGCCCTTAATCTGCCGTCGTATCTTCAAGTTAACAAGCATTTAAATACGTATAACGTTCTTACAAGTCTGTCTCTCGAGATTTTGCATTCGCCATTCTGTAACTAAAGCACATTGCGTTTTTCTTTAAAGATACATATAAATAAATAAAGTACATATAAATATAGCATAACTCTGGATCGAGACACTTTTTGTTAAGAATCGTCAATATTCGCGTTGTTAAGAAATCTTTTTCTTCTGGTATATTTTCTTGCTTCTAAAAATTTCTTTCATAAATTGTAGCTTCTGTGACTGTATAAGCTGCGTAAGATCCAAAATTGTAGAAGTTACGATGAGACGTCACATTTCTTGTACGAGGACGACCGTATAATCCGATTTTTTCCAGATTAATTATTCGATGATATTGATATTCAAAAGTTACCTGATATCATAAACAATATTAGTATGACATATGTATGCGTGTATTACGATGACAGCATATAGTTGGTATAATTATCGAACAATTAAATGTTTTTATTTGTGAATCATAAATAGCGCATAGTACATACTCACAAGTTTGTATTGTTCATAAACTTACGTTATTATTATTCAGACGTTCGAAGAAATTTTATTGCAAATCTACAGCTCTAAATGTGTATAGCTCATCGACATACGAACGATGGCTTCAATATTCAATTTCTATCAAGACAGCTTGATATTCGCTCGAATTTTAATGTATGTATACGTCGTATAGGTATATGTCGTTTGCGATTTATTACACTTTAAATGACTTAATTCTAAAACAGTTTATCTATATCCAGAACCAGTTTTCGATAAATGACACGCGTAGTTCGACGAATGTAATAGCGAAAAACTGGTTGTCGTATCGAATATGTGAATACCTACATCAATTTACTTTATTAAATTACCAATATATATATGTACATATACATTTATTACAATAATTATATAATATATAACCAATATATTTACATATTTACTTATCACTACATGTTATATATTATATATTTATTATACATTTTATTATATTACCAGATTTACTTTGGATATTGATACCGATTATTTTCAAGTCTTTAAGCGCTGAAAAAGTTTATAAACAGTAGAATTATCAATGACTGAAACGTGAAACACGAAACATAAAATTACCCAAAAGATCAAAGTAAAATTCGAATTCCCGTCCACGTAGCTTACAAAAAATCACTCACACCTTCAGAAATGTATTATCGCAAGCGTGCAGAATTTCGATGAAAAATTCAACAAAACGGATAATTCTGGCGTTAACGCGCCTCTTACCTTAATTACCTCTTAATATTAATTAATTACCTCTACAATATGTATAAAGATATTTATAAAAAGCTTTCCTCGTATTTGATACATTAACCGCTAAAAATTACCAATTGATGACTCCGGTGTTAATATATTGTATCTGTAATAGCTGCTTATCGTCGGCAAATTTCATTCACTTTAACAATATGTCCGTCTAAAGAATATTACTAAAAAGATTTCCCATGTACCTAATAGATCAGAGCTCCGGAAGGTTAATACCATTTCGAATCACGCTACTGAAAAAAGAGCTCGTAACAGCGGGAAGAAACTCGCGTATCAGAAAGGAGAAACGCGGAGCTGGCTACAAAGAGAAATAGTTGTTTCGGTAATTGAGGTTGCACTATATTTTCCAACTTCTACCACATTTCTTCGAACCTACTGACACACATAAGATGCGCGTAACGTCCGAGATAGGATCGGTTAATGTTAATGCAACGAACGTCTGTCGCTTAGATCGAAATCCACGAGACATCGCGTCAGAGAGAAGACGCGGCTTCAAGACGAGATTTGAACACGTCGCCTGTCGTGAGATGCACAATTTGACGCACAGAAAATCCACTACAATAGCTGCGAGTACAAAAAATGCATCGATTCTTAAAGACCGTCACGCGTAAATCGTACGGTGCTTCTCGGTAAAGAAGAACAGTGAAAAAATACGATTTTTTGGGAAGAAAAAGAAAAAAAATAGTGGAAAGTAAAATACGAAAGTTATAAGGCAAATGTGGAACATGGTGCAACTAATCCGTCATCGAATAGTAGCCATTTTTAAGGGCCTGACGAACGAATATCTGCCAAACGGTTCAAAGTTACAAACTAAACTTTGCCAGCGTTTACTTTGGCAAGAACATTTCAACTGCTGATGTAGAGTTTCACGTGTGAATACGCGATTATCGCAAATAGCTTCCTTCTCGTCTCATCTTTTAAAAATATTATTTTACGATTCAGAGCGTTATAATCGGCGAGAGGAATAAAACTATTATTGAAAATATCGTACCTAATTTCAGGTGTTCGATATTCGACGACCTATCGCGTATGAAGCACGATTTACGTTTTCTTCTAACGTTGCTTCCATATTGAAAATTGATCGTAACGTTAGAAACATAGGACTTGTCTTAAATTGAGCGTAAATGCCCAATAAATAAGACGGCTGAATAGCCATCAAAATCTTATATCTGTCGCGGACGAGTATGTAAAAGCGACATTCGACAAACAAAATGATATTCCGTATTTTCCGCTACTTTCATCTGCGTTCATCGACACTTGAACAACGTTACCGCTATCCTGTTCAAGGATAAAACAGTTCTCGCCAGAAAGGACTAAAAATAATTATTTCTAATTATCACGGCTGTCGACGCGTTAAGCTTCTTCGCGAAATAAACGTCCCTCCTAGACTCGCAGGTTTGGACGTTTTTACGCTTACGTCGGGAATAGCCGGCGAAATAAGTCACGTTGTTAGTCGGGAGGAGGATCGTGACAATGACCTACCGAGATAGTCCTCGTCGGGCAACGAGAGACGCGAACGTGACGCAATGCATACGTGCACAGGACTTGGTGCATGCACGTGGAGAACTACACCTGAAAACTGCCGCCAATCGGAGAACTCGGAGACCCCTACCATGATCCTTGCCGAGCACGATCGTGATCGCGTTGTATTCCTGGCAACGCGGCCGCGACTAACACTCGCGGACGACATGCGGCTCGAAGTAAACGTAAACCTTTTGGGAAATTATCGTGCGATTTTTCCCCTCGTCTAAAAAACTTTGACCCGTTAACGTCGTTGAAACGGAGTCCAGGTTTAAATCGCTAATTAGATAGAAAGGCGATTAGTGACGCGAGAAAGTGTAGTGTTACTGTCGGTAAAGGTCGTGCAGATTTCAAACTGACTTCGCTTAGTAAGAGTACAAGATAGAATGTGTGACTGGAAGGAAATCTACCCCATTTCGTGATCTAGTATAACTCGGTATACGTCGATTATTTATTTTCGTTGCGATCTTCTAGCTACGAGGAAAGAACGACTCGAGTCAACAGACATTATCGATTGATAAATCGATTCGGTTTTATCTGATCATTTTAAGAACACCGTGACAGTTTTACACAAGTGCGTGCTTCGTTTTGTGATCATTTTTGTGCATGATTTACCGTTGAAAATCCGCCACGTTACGCGAATATTAATTACACGATGTTACTGTTATTCGCGGCGACAACGAAGGAACTGATCGCTACATAGGAATACGAGAGACAGTACAAATATTTGTTTCGTGTATTTGCGATGGCTAATGGCTATCGCTGTCGCAACGTTTCGCTTCATTAGTCCCAGTCGAGATCGATCGTTCGCTTCGACTCGAGAGATCGACGATTTTCAATTGTTTTAAAAGAAACTGTCGAGGGAACGAATGCTTTTTGACCGCAACAGACACACATGAATGACGTGCAGCAGTTTGTCGTTAAGTCTCATTCACAGAGCATCGAACAACAATACCAAGCTAGTTCAGAATGTTGGAATCTTGTTGTGGACGAAGGTCTTTTTCAGGTACATACAAGAAACATGTTATCGTACTGCAAGGTAAATAATTACATAATGAAGTAGAAGACGTAACAGGGAAATATCGATTTACAACCAATTGAACATTCACAGATTGAAAAGTAGTTTAACATCGTTCGACAGTTAAATTATACGTCTGACCGATGTAACGAACGTACGTACTATTACACTGATTCTGCATGTGCCATATTATTTTCGTTGCTAATAACTATCGCCTTTCGTACGTGATTATCTTTCAGAAAGAATATTATATCGATGAATGAATATCGAACGATTATATTTAACACGTTCGCTGCGTATGCTTTGGATTTGATTCGGCACATGATTTTACGGTGATATTGACTCAAACTCGGGGCATGAATCAAAGGTAATGAAAGTCGAAAAGAACGATAGAAAGGAAGAAAAATTTCATAATAATTCGTAGAAAGCAGTAAGTAGAAAAGTCTTCGATCGAATTTCATTTCATTTCATTCGATTTAATTGATAGTTATTACTTGAAACAATAATTTGGAAGCTATTGTCTATTTATAGCGCTTCAAAGTAAAGGAAATGTATTTATAAATTCTATGCACCGTATAGAAAAAAGAAAACAAGAATAGAAACAAAATCCTTTATTCGTATACGTCACGCGTAAAATTGTACGATATAAAAACAAATATTCTTCGGGGACGATCTATGGTGCCAATAAAAATCCGATCAACAGAGCGAACGTGTTAATTTACTAACGCGAGAAAGGCAAATTATATCAACCTCCTCGCCAATTGTACTTCGTGAATTATTAAGTCTAATAAATATTTTATAACTCGTGATCATTATAGATTCGAATAAGTTCCAAAGAAGACGTGTTTGTCAGTCAGTCGAAGTCTTTGCCGAAGAATGAAAATCACGCGTGAAAAAGAACATTCTACGCTCTGCGTGCCCATTTATATCGGTTTTACCAAAGAGATTTACCAATTTCATGCTCTCGTTCGTAGAACAAAATCCTTCAAAAATGAATTACACGCGAACGGAAATCTTTAAGTTATAACAGGCAAAGAATTCCACGCGACACTACGATCTAAATTTACTTTTGCTAAAAATAAAGAAGAAAAAAAGGAGGCGTATGTAAGGTGGACATTGGTAAGAAATTCGTGTTCGTAATATAGTCACACGCATAGCAGTGAATCTCGCGACCTTGCCTCTGGTGTGGAAGTGTGTAAAGCGGTGATTACGATGGCCACGGACGTGTAATATCCAACGTTGAGAGTCCGCAGGACTCTCAATACGTAATGAGCAAGCTAAATTAATACATATATGCCCACTGCCGGGACCTTTGCCTAAGAGAAGGTTGTACTGTGCGTATTGTACAGAGAGATTACGCAAGAAGACACGGTGTCGCCGCTCGCGAACCATATCATTTTTGGAACTCTTCTCTCACGCGACTGTCGTATTAACACTGACCTCACTCACCTGTAATTGCTACTTGTTACCATACACCAAGATACAGACGTCGCATATACATAATACGTCCCATTATACTCGCTACCACGTTATATTCTTACGTATCGTCGGATTTTTATTCTTCGCTCGTATTCCTCGGCGATAACCTTGAACGAGTCGCACCACCTTTGATATCGTACGAAGAAACTATGATGTAGTAAACTGCTGGACTATCGGGACAGTCGCGAACGTTCAATATAAATCGAACTGCTTTTCGCTAATTTTATTTCCTAGTTATTCTATATGCAAGAAAATCGATACATTGTTGGTAGTTTTCCGTATATTTTAAATTACAAATGTTAATGAATTCCGTGGTTTGTTTATGTCAATGTATTAATTCGTAGTATTACCGATAAAATCTTTGACTTGGTTTATTTCACGATTAGTTTTATTAGCGTACTTTATCCAGGAAAAGATCGATGTAAATTATGTGTTTTCAGTTTATATCATTATATAAGGACTACGTAAAAACTTGTATTATGATTCTAGCGCGTTCCTATCTCTATATTGCCTCGTTCATTTCTGTGTTGTTCAATCAAATCCCTTTTCACCGAAACGATGAAAATTTCATCGTTTCGCGTTTCCATCTTATACCATACGTCATTCTTCTTATCTTGCATGGAATTTGATTTTGTTACGATTTTCTGTTAAACGTTTATTGGAGACGTTATATATCCTGTCTATTCGCTGAAACAAAAGCAACATTGAAATATAAGAATTCGAAGATCGTGACATCGTTAAGCAACCCTTCAGCTTCCATAATTTTTCTCCGTGTAGAAACTTAACCAGAAGACGAACCCTTCGTGAGATTCGTAGGTATCGACCGTGAGGGATCGAGGCAGCAGGTACTTGATGGTTTCACAGTGAAAATATTTCCATCTTCGGCAGTAAAGGGCGTAAAACCTTAAACGTCCGCAGTTTTGACAGGAAAGAGGACCTCCAAAAAGGTTTTTAGTCCTAATTAAGTGAACGATCTTTACGACTCGTCGCCATTTATCCTTTGTGAACTACCAATATCGTTTTTGTACCTTAACTGCGTCTAGATCAGTATCATCGCCAATTCATCCTGTTCCAACAGGACAAATCTTCGCAAGGTTGTGACACGCGTTTCATAACTGCGTCTCTAAAGTGGAATAGTAATTATTTTATGAACTTCCAATCGAGCGTGAAAAAATTTAGTACAACGTGTACCTCGCGTTTGAAACTTGAAATTTTCGAACTATCAAATAACTCGAGGCACAATCGCATGAAACTCGTAAGAGAGAATTAAAGTTCGTAGTAATATATTCGTAAATTTTGTGTCTATCGAATATTTCTAGCGACTAAGATCATTTGAATTCCTTCGTTTTTCCATCAGCAGGAAAAACCACAGTACTTTTTGATCGACCTAATGACAAAACAGGAACATTGACCTATCCAAGCTAAAATAGCGGAATAGCATAAAATGGCTTTGGGTGTATTCCAAATAAGTTCGAAAATAACATCGTATGATTAAAAATAAAGCGAGAGAGGCCTATGACGCTGTATACGTGGGTAACGAGCAGGAATTACAAAAAGCAACTTTAAGAGATCCGCGCAAGTAACGAGAGAACGAACCTGAGCGCATCAGAATGCAATAGTAATTACAGCCGCAGCCCTCCGGCGCTGATGGAAGTAGTTGGAAAATACAAGTGCAAAACAATTTAAATATCTTCGTGCAAATTCAAAAGATAATAATTCATACACTGGCAAATACCCGGAGATACGTGCTTTCACCCTTCTATAAATAATTCACGGCAAGTAGAATGCAAACGGCAAAACTTTTTCTTTTCTTATCTTAAAAACAGTACATTTTCGGACCGATACAACTTTACCACCCTATGCTGCTATTTCTTTGAACGTTCGTTTACCGTTGATTTGTACGCGCGAATGATACGTCATAAAAACACGTAAAAATTAAGACAAGCGCAAACATGTGCTTATACTTAGAAAAGTAACGTCGTTTGTGCATATAAACGAAGTGAAAACGTATGGAAACAAAAAATTTCTACGCCAGGCTTGAATCACACGAGACAGCTGTGATATAAAAAAAAGAAAAGGAAGAAAAACGACGACGAATTACCGTATCCTGCTAATTTCCGTCGATATAACCAAATGGAATCTATAACCAAATGGAATCGCCAAACGAAACATCGAACAAATAATAAAACTCATCTATCGTTTGATACGCCGGTTCCTCTCAACGTTTCGCAACGACGCAAAGTTAAACAAGCACTTAGACACCGGTCATCGAGGAATTATAAAAGTCCAGGGCGACCTTTGACCGTGATCGACGGACTTGGTGTTGCGTATCTTTATACAAGAATTTGCCAGGCCTAGAGGAGCGGTAGCGCGTTATTTACTATGCCACTTGGATATTTGCTTAGAACCTTGAACGACGAAGAAGAACCCTCCGAGTATCCTTGGACTTTCCATAATATTTACACGCAACATCGAGTTACGATTGTAGAGAGGAAAGAAAGCTCGTCTTGAAGTAGAAATAGAGACGGAGAATCGAGATGGAGATCGAGATGGAGATGAAGCAAGATAAAGGAACAGAAAAGAACCGAGATCGTGAGAGAGGGCGATCCGAGAGCCACAGCCTGAAAGATAGTGGCGAGTATGTTGGATCGCGAGCGAGCAGAGTCGTAAGACGAAATTAATAAGAGAAACGAGGTATGTAATATGGAAATGAGAAGCCGAAGGAAAGAGGAAGACCGACCGAGGCATTAGGATGCACTTGTGGCGATACTTGAAGGACTTGGCGCGAGCCTGCCGCGGTAACCCATGCCAGTGTGCATTAATCTGATGACTATCTGAATGAATCATAATTAATATCTTGGCCCATTAGCCATGAGAGTATACCGCCGACCATAAGTAATGCGCATGCTTTCTCTGCGTATCTTTAATTACTTGTATTTTGTCGATAGTATACTTCGCATCGAGATTATTGTATTCGGTTAAAACTATCGCCCACTTTGCTTTCGTTCGACGCGCTACATATTTTTCGGTTACTCTTTAACGGGCGATAAGATTGTCGACAGTGGGCGGAACGGTGATTTTTTATTTTCTTTGAAATTTAAATTATTTATATTAATAGATGGAATAAGTACATTAGATATAAAGAATGTTGTTCAGCCTATCTTCGAGTTGTAGATATCTTTATCTTGTGATCTGTTTACACAAGCTTTTTAAACCAATGTTAAAAAAAAAAAAAAACAAATTGAAGTACATATGGAACGTGATAATAATATTCTTTCTAGAAGTCGAGCAGATTTTCGATAAAGTCGATCTATTATAGATAGCCTGACCAATTTGACATTGAACGTTAAAGAAGTTTTTGGTAACGAAGAGAACACTTTTTGAATATCAGCAGCGCATCTGACAACGTCATAGCGTACGTTTTCTCTTACGATTGATAACAATTCGATGTTACGCGAACAAATCTATGAAATAGATAATCTAGTGAATGGTTTGTTTAATGATTAATCTAAAAACCATGATGATGTGATTAGCACGTTCGGCGATAAAGTCAAATACCTGTATGAAACACTGCACAACTTTTTCATCTACGTATGTTTCATACATTACGTTTCGATTCTTTTTTTCTCCGCCTTTTTTTTTTTTTTTGTTTTTTGTCTTACGGCACAAGCAAACGTTTTCCCACTTAAATTACGGTTCATTTATTGAAATTATATTCAATTTGGCGATAAATGGTACAAGTTTTTGTAAACTGTAAACGTCATATTCGAGAAACGTTATGGTAGTTTCGATATGACGAAACGAAGTGTCTTCGTTTCCACGTGTTTACCATTTTTACGAGCATACTCGTCGTATTGCGCATTATCTTCTCGTCTGAATTTCTTACAAAGTCAACTGCTCGCTTTAACCATATCGGATAGGCTGTAAAACGTACAGAACGATTTCGACTTTGTTACGCTTATCCACGCGACGTACGCTTACTAAATGTTACGAAGATTACAGTCTCGTAAGATTGTTCTCTTCGTTTCATTTTTTTTCGCGTTTTCTGCGTTGATCATCGATGATTTTTTTTATCTTCTAAAAGCTGCTCGCATCGAGCGTACTTTTAACGCGTAGTTTTTGCCACGTGCATTTGGCAAAGAGTTTAGCACAAAATTGTCACTGTTTTTGTTCGAAGTGGAAAAATTCGCTCGCGACAAATCCATTACGAGAAAATTATTTCCACGTTTTTCGCACGAGACGCGACCATCTGATCATTTTATAAGGAAAGTCCAGTTTTTAGCGCGTTTTCAAGGTACGTGAGTCTATATACTCTTGTACAACGATCAAGCAATTTTCACCAAGAACCAAGAAACGCGACGGGGCGTCACAGTCCGTTCCGTTCGTCAGAGATTCCAAACAGCTGCTGGACTTATGCACTGTGAAATACATAATGCGTCGCGGTATGAGCTATCTAAGATGTGTGAAACGAATTTACCTCTTTGTGCAATCATCAAGCTCCTCCGTAAGTCTAAAGAGTAAAGATAATTCCATGCTTGATAGTCGTAGAAATGCGAATATAATTAATACAATTTCGATCCTCGAATTATCCTCCGAATAAACGTACAGCCATTTAGGATTTTAGATCGAAAGGAAGCAATTTTGCAAAGTGTTATTCTCTTCTCTGTTTTTTCTTTTTTTTTTTTTTCTTTTCTTTTTCATCGTTCTCGTGGTTTCTCGATATGTCGAAATTATAAGTTTTTCTTTTCCTTCGTTGGTAAAGATTACGTTACTTTACCAAGTACCGAGTATCGAAACGTAGAAACAATCTTAAAAACAGAAAGAACGGCCGTGCTGTGATCATCGATCGTGTTAATCATATTGAATGAGAATATCAAATTGAGAAGGAGCGTGGAAACATGGAACATTGTAAAATATGTATTTATTTTAAAACGATGCAATGCTCTGTTAACCATATAGAATTGCAATATTGTCGAATTCTACTCAACTTCATAGTTCTTGTACAACTTATTACGATTATTGAGAATTTTATGTGATAAAGCTTGTACATCGGATTGATTTTTAGCGAATGGATAACAAACGAATTTAACGCGTTCGTACGTAACGAACGTAAACAATTTTGAATAAGTAAGACGAAACGACGAATACGAGAAACAAAATATTTTTTTATAGGCTGTAAAGTGCGAGGGATTGAATCGTTATCCCTGGATATTTTGATTCACAACTTTCGTGACAGAAACGAGCTTTACTGGCAGTCACGTACGAAAACATGAACGATGTGGCACGATAAAAAAGTAGGTAAGCGATCAAGGATCGAAGGGACGCGGACGTTAGGATAAACGATGCTGGCAGGTATCAAATACCTGCTTGATCGCTGTCGTGCCTTTCAATTTGAATCAATCGCATTAACAGGAATGCGCAAAAGCACGTGAGATTATAAAGCTAAATTACGAATAAATCGAAGTCGATTCTCTTTCGCCTGCGTAAACGAAATTTTCGATAAGATCGATGAAAAGAAACAAAACGTCGTACGTTTGTAACGAGCAACTTGGACGAAATATTTCGAGAGACGAAAAAGAGCTTTCGATTGATAAATTGAAATATCTTCTTATCGTTAATATATTCGTTACGCGTGTCGAGTTATTGAAATACTGTTGTCCCGAATATCTCGAAAGATGGTTAAATAGCCGGCGTACGAACGTGTTATATTTTCGAGCGTGCAAGATTTATCAATTTTGCGAATAAGTACGATCGTTTTGTTATTCGATTAGTTGGCAGAAAGGATTAAAAGCGTAAAGATAGGAATTTATGGAAAAGAGAGGACAAAGAGAGAGGAATAGAAAACAGATTTAAGAAGACGAAGGAAGGAGGAAGAGAGAGCTCGGAAGAAACTAGCGAGTCCTCGACAGCGCGTTTCAAACATCTGTTCGCTCGCAGATCTCTTTCCTCACAGTCTCGCAGATTCATATGGCTTGTGACGGAATCTCCTATACGCGAAGCAAGATCGTGCACCTCGCTTCTAGATACGCGTATGTACACGTATGGTACTTACGCGAATATATATAGTATAGTATATGTGTATTATGTTGATACATAAATCATGAGCAGCAGTAGTCTAGTGGAGAAACGCATACAATATTCGAAGATCATATTTGCCATTCGCGTATGTATATTTCAAAATTTAGCTCGACGTGGTGAAATTTTCGGGGCGTTCGAAGATGCACAGTTCGAAAGTTACGGTTAAATAACAATAGCGTTTGGAAGTTCTAATGTCTCCGTTTATCGTCCGGTTAATTTATTCTCTGCGCTATAGAGTGCAAGGTAGTAACGCGATGTACGAACTGTTTGGATCGAGTGTCTGCGTAATGTATTCGATACGCAATAAAAGAAGGAAAGGACAAAGATCTTAGATATTTGTACGTTTGCAGTAAAGCGCGAATAAGTACGATATTGACGATAGTACAATGTAATATTTGAAACGAGTATAAACATTTAAATATCCGCGGCAAAGTGTTACAAAAAGATTGCCGATATTCGATATTCTTACGACTCGGCGAATACATTCTCGTTTCCTCCCTAACGTAAATGCCCCAAAGAGTAACCGAAGAACGGGCAAATTTTTATTTCTGTTGCAACGGAAGAGCGGTGATCCAAAAATCAGAACCGTAACCGAACGTTACGGTAAACGCATGAAATAGATGATAAAATGATTTCCTGAAGGTGCAACAACCGCGCGGCGATAGAAATAGCACCGATCTCCGAAAACCGAGTGCCAGAAAGACCATGAGAAATTGTTTAAGCACGGTGAACTGGCCACTGGTGTGCGCGTGTCAAATTCTCAGCGGCGTTCTTGGAAACGGTATAAACGCGTGTAGAAGGTTCTGTTTTTTTTTTTTTCTTTCTTTCTTTCTCTCTCCCCGTAGCGGCTCAATCATGAGCGTTGCATCGAAACAGAACGAGCGTAAAGCTGCGGCCATTAGAAAACCCGCGCGCCTCCGTACAGGACAAATCGTCGCGGAACAAACGTCTCGTCCTACATTTCGCGGCCTACAGCCGACAGATGCGCTGACAAGCGAGAATCACCTTAAAGGCGTCGCGCTCGACAGATTGCACCGGCGACTGATTGATGCGGCCGAACAACAATCGCGCCGGATCCGCGCTACGCCAGCTTCCCTATTCATCTTCTTCTTGCGGCCCGATGCATTAGCGACAATACCAACGTGCATTAAGCGCCACTGGCCACTACTGTACTTACGCGCAACTCGCCGCGCCAAGCTCTTTCCTGCTGTTCCTGCCATGCTGTTCCGTTGCCCTGGCGAACTTCTCGCCGACGTTTTACTACGCGTTCCTTTACCATTTTAACACTCGCTGTGTTACTTGAGATTTATGGAGGCAAGAGCAAGTCTAGTATTAATATTATGCGTGTTGTTAGAGGGAAGATAGCGGTTATTAATAACTCATAGATTCTTTCGGCGAGACGCAAGAGTTAAAAAAGACGTATTAACGCGTTCGTCGAATATATTTTTGATACGAGGAATATCGTATTACTACGATACGCTCGATGATATCGGCTTGGATAAGGCAGATAATAAATTAACTCTCGTTCAGTGGAGACTAGGTCATTTTGTAAGCAACCAGCTTACATATGTCTTTTTATCACTGTGCGATAATGTTTATTTAAAAAAAAAGAAAAAAAAACAAAAAATAAAATCTACTTTATTTCAATTGTTCGTACAGTGAATCTATTCTTGTATGTTACATACGTAACGTACAAATGTAAGGTGACTTAGTTTAAAGTTTCTGCTTGAACGCCCAGTCGTTTCTTTAATGTAAGTGCGTTTATTTAAAGAGCTATCAAAATTATTCGATTTGAAGATATTTCATTGTATAACTCGTTCGTTACACGGGCAATTCATTTATCGAATTACGATCGTATGGAATGTAACTGTGAAATTGTCCTCTTTATCGTATCGAAACATCGTTCTTCGAATAAAAATTTTTCTTGCTCGTAATTTCCATACTTGACGCATGGTTTGACATTTGATCACGATCGGTGCGCGTTCTTACACAGCCGGAAAGATACATTTGACACGTGGTATACCAAAGTCATTAATATCTTGGCCGTCCTTACGTGTGGCCAACACCTACGCGATCAGCAGGGTTTCTTTCTATCTTGCTAGAATCCGAACATCCACCGATTTGAGATTTGACAGGTTCGATAGCCGCGGAATTTTGTAGACATGACAGTGGATTGATACATGAATCAATGACAACGCGATATAAATAGAGCGTAATTCTTACGATATATAGGTTTTATTCGCTATAAATGTGATTATTGAAATAAAATGCGTTCACGTACGTTCAGGTATACCGTGTTATTGCAACAATCGTTTTCAACACCTTTGATCGCTTTTATATCGTAATAAAGATTAAACATAGCATTTGACGCATTTGATAAGAGGAAAGTTTCTTGAACGCGAACGATTTATGAGAAGCTATATTTTACCTGGAAAATCTAAATCCTCGAGTAACGAAGAAAATATTCGAAACGCGTAAGATATTTGGGGAAAAAGTAGAATTTGATGTTTCTTTTTCTAACTGGCATTCGCGTGAAATAAATAGAGTATATGAAAGACTACGAGTCCTCTTAAAACCGTATTTCCATCCGCCGTCCTCAAGATGGTCAATATAACTTCTTCAGGTCATTTCCCATCCAGTCTCACACGCTTTAACCAAGTTCAGACATTTGCAACTTCAACGAGGTGGAAACACATTGAAGACATAAATCAGCCGCGATACCTCAATACCTAGGAATCTTCGAAGGTCAAACATTTCAACATTCGTATTTTTCATGTTATTTTCGAGTATGGTTTATACTCGATCTATACTTTCTATTATTGTACTAAAGATGGATGGTTCGCGTTGCATTGTTTGAAAATAACAGAAAATCCTTTTCGAAAATCGTATCTGTTTTTCTTTTTAACGTGTACAATTATTAATGCTTGTTAGAATATACGAAATTGGAAAATGTGTTGATTTGTAAATTGTATGCTTCAGGGTCGCATGCCATTCATGCGTGCAATGAGTATGGAACAACGGTGGCAAGATCTAGCATCTCTTTTATCGCTACCTGGTGCACCAGATCACTTTGCACATCCGGCACATCCTGGATACCCAGGGCACGGTATAAGTCACAGTCATTATGAAGCACAACGTAATGTATTGCTTCACAATGCTACTCTGGCTCCACCGGTGGGTGATCTTAACGCGACGAGCCCGTATCATAATGTGGGTGAGTGATCTATATCAAACATTTCACTTTGATTACACAAAAATTTATATTTATATTAATTAAATCAAGTTCCTCGTGTCTCTTCTCTGTGAGATGTACATATACACTATGTATATTTATATAATTTCTAAATGGCTTTTAAGTATATCAAAAATAGGTCATTTTATACATAACTTAATTTATATATTAAGAAAAATTAAATAAATATCGTGTTTTAAAATATGTGCAAAACTCTTTACAAATCTATAATTGCCGAATGAAATAAATACGACAAATTATGGTCATACGTCAACTTATTAGGTAGTTACCACTTGTATTATATTTTTCTGTACGATAATTTGTTGATCTTGAAGAAATGAGATAATATTTCGTCTTTTACAAAATCTTATTTTTCAATTAAAGGGGGCCAAAATCGATATAAATGCAAACATTTGTATTAAAAATGATTCGTTAGTAGATTTCCTGAAATATTGTAAGGTAAAGTGCATCATTTTTATAAAAGACCTTACAATCTTTAAGAACAATCTTTACATATAATTTTAAACAGAACGCCATCTAAATGATACTGGACATTCTTTTAAATATTACGTTATATTATTGGAAGTGTTAATGTTTTTAGAAAATGTCTAAAATGATATTCTTATATGTAGTACAAGTATTAGAATTAACTAATGGTATTATTATATTGTTAATGCTATTAATATAATAAAAAGGGCAAGATAGAAAAACAAATGTTAACAAGTACCTAATCTTTTGGAACTAAAATACTAATTGCCACAGGTGGGTCATCAAATCTGGGTTCGGCCGTAGCAACGTCAATGAATTTAACAAACAGTAGCGAACCGATGGGCGCAGAAAGTGGAGCAGCTTATAAATCCGAGCCGGCGGATATGATGTACTATCATACACCAACTTCCGATTCGATCAATCAAACCACCGATGGTTTTCTTTCATCTCTCCTTAATGACGAGGATTTACATCTGATGGATATGGCGATGAATGATGGTATGTACAAAATTTATTTTTTAAATTACTAATGAATTATATGCGTACGTACGTAATCATTTATATTGATTCCTTAACTCATTCACTACCGATTGAATTTTCATCCCCTATAATGCTATCAGCTAATATAAAAGTTTACTTATTTCTAAAACCTGATACATGTATAAAATATCTTTTTTAATTTATGAAATTTTATAAAATGTAAATAAAATAATTTTTATACGAAAAAAATATCTCTTCCTGTATAAAGACATATACATTTATATGTTACATATGTATTTTACGCGAATTAATATGAAAACTTCTTTCTAATAATAGCAATAATAATTTCTAATTTATTTTTTGTATATAAGTTCAAACCATATACATATATCGTAAAAATACATGTTAATTTGGATTTGAAATTTACGTAGTAAATATATTTTTGGAAAAAACGACTAAAAAAATATTCAAATCAAGGCATTGGTCATTGCACTTTTTATTATAAAAAGGAACGTACAAAACAATGAATACAATATTTAGAGAGTAATATTTTATAAAAATAAAATAATTGTTTTTAAATGCTTGTATCATGGACTTATTATTTGTTCTTAAAAACTAATATTTGTACGATCAATACAGTGCAATAAATTGTACTTAAAAATACACTTGGAACGTCTCGCAAATTGCGTGCCATATCACACCAAAGAAAAGTAACATTATATTATCTCATACATAACTTATAATTCTAAAGAGGTACATGATTCAGTCTGGTTCGTTTCAGTCAAACATCAGTCATGGTTTAATTAGGTAAAAGACAAACTTACTATTATCACTTGTTAATCTTCTCTAACAAATAATATTAAATATGTTAAGCTTTAATGAATAGAAAATTCTTTGTACCTCTGACTTATCGAATAAAAAAACAAAGTATATTACCTTGTTCCTAATAATACGAAAAAATATGTAAACAAAAAAAAAAACTTTTTTACCACTCCTCTTCTGGCTCGGCTATCCTAGAAGGTAAAAACGCTTCTTCGGTATATTCATCGCCAGCGATTTCGTTCCCGAACTATACAAAAAGAAATATACATTATTACTCATTTTTTAAATACTACTGCATATTTATCATATAAAGTATAAATTACATATACAATTATAGTATGATAATGAAGACATAATTAAAAATTACACACCCCTCTAACATCTGAACCTCCGAATTTGTTTGTGGCTCTTCCTGGCATAAAGTTTGTGCTCGCGTTTCCGCCCATCAACCAATCTGGGATAGATTGTCCTGCTTGTTTCAATATCTTGATAAGATCACCACGTAGTGGTGCATCATCGTCAGGATCAAAGAAGGAAGTTGCTCTTCCTCGGTTTCCTACACGACCGGTTCTTCCAATTCGATGAACATATTCGTCAATTCCCTTTGGTAAATCGTAGTTTATAACGTGTGCTACATTCTTTATGTCTAAACCTCTAGCTGCAACAGCCGTAGCTACCAAAACAGACATCTTCCCACTTTTAAAATCAGCTAACGCTTCTTCTCTTTGTCTCTGTAATCTGTCGCCATGAATACTGGTAGTAGGGTAATTACTCTCGGACAAGAAGACTGCAATAAAGTCAGCCTTCTTCTTCATTTCAACAAACACCAAAGTACCCTCTAAAGTACCAGCAGCGTATTCTCTTTCTAAAATTTCTTTAAGTAAATCTTTCTTCTTACCCCTGGGAACTTCGTAAAAATTTTGTTCCACGTCTGAACAAGCTCCACCTACGATACCAACTGCAAGGAACAAATAATTTTTTAGAAATCTTCTCGCTAAATGTTGTACTTCATCAGGAAAAGTAGCAGAAAACATTAATGTTTGCCTGTTATTGAAGGCCATGGTTTCATGATCTATAATCTTTTCAACAGTAGGTAAAAATCCCATGTCTAACATACGATCAGCTTCGTCGAACACAAGAAACTGTAGGCTAGAAAACTTAATTTTTCTTCTTTCTACGAAATCTAATAATCTTCCAGGTGTTGCTACAAGTATATGGCAACCTGCAGCGAGCTTTCCCCCTTGATGGTGAACAGATGTTCCACCATATGCAACTACAGTCTTTATAATTGAACTGTACGAAAACTTAGCAATCTCCTGCCATATTTGTATAGTAAGTTCCCGAGTAGGTGATATGATAACAACTTGTGGTTCGCAATATGTCGAGGATATCACTAGATCAGCAGATCTATGTAATATCATATTTATAATGGGAATTGCATATGCAGCAGTTTTTCCTGAACCCGTTTGTGCACAAGCCATTAAATCTCGACCACTCATTATAATTGGAAAGGCATGCTTCTGTACTGGAGTAAGTTTTGTGTATCCTGATTTTTTTATATTTTGTAAAAGAATTTTTTTAAGACCAACTGTTTCAAAATTGTCTATCGGCTGAGGTATATTCTCTCCAGATACCTTAACACCAATATTGTCATACTTATCAAAATTTATACCCATTTCAACACCATTTTCGAATAAGGTTTTTTCATCGCTGGGTAAGTCTGGTGGAATGTACCGTTCTCTAGGTCTCTGCGATTCTTCTGTATCATCGTTGCCTTCTTGTCCACCTAATGCTCTTTTTGGCCTACCATTTCGGTCATTCTGATTATCACCATCATTATCATCTTCATAATTATCATTTCTTCTATAATCATTATTATCATCATTTCCACCCCTATTTCTAAATCCAGCTCCTCTTCCACGACTGCTCCCCCTTCCCCTTGCTCCTCTGCCTCTGCCTCTGCCCCTACCTCCTCCTCCCCCACCTCCTCCTATTCCTATTCCTCTTCCTCCTTCTCCTATTCCTCTTCCTCCTTCTCCTATTCCTATTCCTCTTCCTCCTTCTCCTATTCCTATTCCTCTTCCTCCTTCTCCTATTCCTCTTCCTCCTTCTCCTCTTCCTCTTCCTCCTTCTCCTCCTATTCCTCTTCCTGCTTCTCCTCCTATTCCTATTCCTGCTTCTCCTCCTATTCCTATTCCTGCTTCTCCTCCTATTCCTATTCCTGCTTCTCCTCCTATTCCTATTCCTGCTTCTCCTCCTATTCCTATTCCTGCTTCTCCTCCTATTCCTATTCCTGCTTCTCCTCCTATTCCTATTCCTGCTTCTCCTCCTATTCCTATTCCTGCTTCTCCTCCTATTCCT